>CM060905.1:1253212566-1255712566 GCA_030737815.1 Allium fistulosum
TTCAATTTTTGAACTTTCATTTCAATCAGATTCCCAATATTCTATAAGTTATCAACTTATTAATATTTCGTAAGTATTTTTAAATAGGATTCCAGAGTCGTTTCCACTTTTTCAAAATCATTTGAAAACAATTCAAATTCCATTTGAATTTCCAAACAAAATCCCAAATTTTCAAACAACTCCTATTTAAAACAATTTGGCAGCAATTCCTCTTCTGGAAACCCGAAAATGAACACCGGTGATGCCATGGTCATCATCGGAATTATTTTCCAGCGACCGAAAAGAGTTTAGAGCTTTTATCTCTCCAAAATACTTTTCAAAACCTTCGAAATTCATTTTCAAATCAAAAATGATTTAAACTTTCCAAATCTCCAAAATCTTCAAATTCTTTCAAAACATTTCCAAAACCTTCTCTGGAATCCTGTTTTAAATTACAATTCACATTTATAATTTACATTCTTTAAATTTAATTTGTATATGGATTTTATTTCTTAACTTTGGAGTTACAATTTCAATTTCAATGATAATAGATTAATATTATCACCTCTAACAACCATGCAACCATATACTATTATAATTTACAGAAAATCATTTCTTTTCTATACAAAAATAGATTTGGGTAAAATTATTTCATTCACCCTATTTAAAACAATACTGTGTCGGTTCATCTTGTTTAGAGTTTAGAAACCCCTATCGATTACAGTTAGCTAGACTGCACCGACCAGAATCCATAAACAATCAACCGATAAGTCAACACAATACAAAACAATTTCATATTCAAATAACAAATACGCGCTCATATCTATTATTACACTCAACTCATTCTAGAGTACTGCTGACTCTATCTCTAATGAGTAACACCCAACAGAGCAGGGTTATCGCTTAACCATATGCTCTGATACCACTTTGTCACATCCCGAAATTTTCGACTTTCGAAAATTCGACATCGATACTCACTTTATCGACTGCCGAGAAATCGAACGCCGGAAACTTCAAAAGTGAGGGTTTTAGAAAGAAGAAAAAGTAGAAGAAGAAGAAGATAGAAGAAAAAGAGAAGAAAGAAAGAAGAAGAACAACAGAACAGCAACAGAAACAGAACAATATCAGAATCTCACATATCGCAGCGGAACAATATATAATAGATAAATGAATATCATTTAAAAACAAAAGAATTATATCTGTTATTACATTACATCACATCATATCATCAGAGTCAATAAACAACAATGGACAGTTATAATAAACTTGTCCTCATACAGAATACACAGCGGAATAAATACTATAAGATACAAATACTACGTCTCGTCATCCAGATTGCTTCCAAAGCTCCAGAATATCCAGAATATCCTGATAATATAACTCTAGGCTGCCCGTGTGGAAAATTTGTGGGCACCCAGAGTTTAGAAGGGAAACAATAAACTCCGAGTCAGTCATGGTGACTGGTGTGAGATCGTAAAACAGTTATTCTTTAAAATAAACAACGAAATAATTTTCAAGTCAATTCGAAATGCTTTTGGAAAATGAAACTACCATAAGACCTCCCACCACACACACAATGCAAACGCAGAATTGGAGGAGATTTCTTCTTATGATAATCAAAGATGCTTACTACGCAAAATCAAATCATTTTTTTTTTTGATATTATTTTTAGTGCATAGTGTAGAAAACATTTCGAAAGTATAATATAAATCTTAGCCAGCATAGGCATTCCGCACTTATGCCTACTATAGCTACTATGTTCAATAGCAGGTTACCGCCACATTCCATAGCAGGTAATACAACTAAAACCGTACACGTCACGTATTGTTTCTTTGGATTTCCAACAAATGGTCAGGCTAAGGAACTTCCTATCCACGATGGGTACGTCCCTGGAATAGACAACCCGAGAAATAACCTAACATTACGGTTAGATCTCTGCCAACACAAGGCCGGGTTACCTCTGCAAAAATAGGTAACTACTGACACGCGTATGCCATCCCCCGATCGTCACCGATCTTCCCGAGGATCCCCGATTTCCAACAAACCACATAGAAAAATAATGCAGTAACCACAGAGGTTAAGTATCTGGGCTCCATACCATGATACCACCTTTATCCAGAAGGAATGACATACACTAAGGGGCGCTACTCCCTAGAACCTTGCTGCATTCTTCCTGTTTCGACCATTTCCGGGGTGTGAGGCTCGACGAAGTCTCGTCCACAAAGCTACGCTTTCTCAAAAAGCCCTGCTTCGGGTCAAACAAAATGATCAACCTATGATCACAAAGATATAAGATCAAATAAATGATCATATCGCGAATGATCAAACACTGATCATTTCACAGCAACACTCAGTATGCCACGTTACCAAATTGGGATATATCGCTGATAAATTTCAACTACATAACCTCTGAGCTCGTACGTCTCAGAGAAGGGTGTTAAGCTAAGAGAATAAATTCTCCGCCACCAACAGATATGTATTTGAAAGAAATCAGCTTTATATCTCAAATTGTAACGTCAGACACACAATCCATATAAGTCTGTTCCGGGATCGAACAGAACCGAAGGCACTTCTCACGAAGCCCTTGCAATTCCGGATAATTTTCAATCACGTCAGGACTTCCCGTCACTAAGGGTGATAAAACCTCTAAATCGAAGATCAGTCGATGTAGAGTAACTCGACGGTAATCCTTCCGTTTTCAAAAATATCCGGTCTTCAACACCGGTCTTCAAATGCAATTCATAACGACGTATCACATATTCGGAATGGGTTATACGACCCCATGGTCCTTTCCCGGCTAACCCGAATAGTGAGCGCTTATTCAAAAATAAGTGTGGCATTCAAATTCATCCAATTCACAACAAATACCTATCTAAAGGTAATTATTGATAGTTGGTTATTTAACTATCAATAAAGATGCGCGACATCATCCGATTCCAAATAATTATTTTCGTCTTCAAAATATCTTTATTAGATATATATTTTTCCACACTTCAATCATTTGAAAACAATTTCAAATCAACTTCCCCATTTCATTTTATCTTTGAAGATAAAATCTCAAAACAGTTCATTTCATATTGGAAAAGCAATTCCATTCTTATTTAATAATAAGTATTTCACAAATCTATTTATTTTCAACATTTAGAAAATATTCGATATACTTAAATCAATATTAAGTATATATTCATTCTTTAAGGAAATCATTCTCTTTAAACACATTTATTTGAGTCAAAACGAATGTTACGTAAAACATCGTTACGACGACTCAAAATCACTAGTATAGGGATTCGGATTTTAATAGATATATAAATCCCAATACTACATCAAAACATTTCCTTTCGGAAATCATTTACTATAACAACAGTGTTATAGTCCACCATTTCCTTAAATTTCTCGAAATGTCTATTTCAACAAGTATGTTGAAATCTATGTTTTCGATTCATAATACATTTTAAAACATCGTTAGAAACAATTTAACTTCATTTTAAAATATCACTTCTTCAAAAATGAATCCATTTTATTCAATAATATATTCACGGTCCAGAGTTGTGAATATATCTTTTCTTTAAAAATCTTCTATAAAGAAATTTATCCAATTCAATCTATTTCGAATTTATAAACACGTCTATAAATTCCATTTTCTATTTTTAATAACAACCTCGACTTATAAATCTTCTTTTATTAACTTCTATATTTTACTTATCAAAATAAGTGATTTCGTATTTATAAACAACATTTGTAAATTCCAATTTTATTTATAAGAACTTCAATATCAAATCAATTTCAATTATTGATTTCTAAATTTATTTATCACTACTAAATAAATTCCTTATTTTCTCAAATCATTCAATATTCCATTTTTAAATGGATTCTTCAAATTGAAATCATTTTACATTGATTTCACAACTTATTTCAATTTACCAATTAAATTTCAAACTGAATTTCCAACTTATCTTCTTTTAAATAAATTCCTTTTTAAGAAAATAAATTTCAATCGTTTCTTTTAATCTATTTAAAAATCCAAATTTAAATTAATTTCTTCAATTTAAAATCACTGTTTTACGAAATCCATTTATTTAACACTTTCACTTTTTCTAGAATAAATTCGATAATACTATAAAAATCAACTTTTATACCTTTAAATTCTTTTCTTCAAATTTTATTCAATTTCTAAAAATCAATTCACTTAAAATTTTCTGCTTGGATTACCAAAAATTCAATTTCGTTTATCTTTGGAATCCAATGATGTCAAACATCCATTCAGCTAAATTTTAGCTTTCAACAATTTTCCAGACATCGATATGATCAATAACATCAATATAATCATTCACAGATTCATATCACAGTATAAATAAATTCAATCAAAGTGAGGGGTCCAGTTGGATCCCTCCAACCTGTTTCCCTGCATCCAAAGATGTTAGCACAATACCAATTCCGCTCCAGTACGGAATTATCGCGGTATATAGGTTTTTATAAATCCGCTTACTAACGGCGCAATAGGGTCTCATCCGCTATACGAGGCGGGAAATCAATCAATCCAATATATACATATGCCAATATGTATATACTGCTATATATATAGATATATCCTATTATATCTAATACCAACAATCAAAACAGACAATCAAGCAATAACTGAAAATTCCACTTTTCGATCGAGTGAGAAAAATCTCACCTTTGCTTTAATTTGCAATCCCTTTTCATTCCAGAGTTATTTTTCTTTTGCCATTTTGACCTTGTATAAACATTATATAAATTTATTAACATTCGAAATAAATCGAATAATTAATTCCTAATACTTTGGTCTTAACTATTAAATTGGTTATAAATAAATTTCCTTTCCCCAAGCTCTTATCTATAAAACATCCATTATTATATTATCTTTTTAAATGTGAAACTGCACATATACAAAAAAAAATATTTAAAGAGTTTACAAAATCTAATCCTCTCTTTAATATCAAGATTTTCTAAAATTCTTATACACACATAATTTCTGCAACTTATATATTGATTTATTAAATTAACAAGATTGTAAATATCAACCGGTTAATGTCCTGATAAGGCTAAACTCAAAGTAGTATCTGAATTTAAAATATGCAAAACCAAATTACCTCAACTTAACAAAAATCCTAGGTCGACGAACTTCAGCTCGGAAATCAAATCGAAGGACGCGACTCAACCACTCCCCATCGCCCAGTCTCGACTTCGAACACCCAGCTCCACCCTAAGCACGAAGCCGCAGTCTCCATCAAGCCTCTATCGCGAGTCGCGACTCCCCTGCCTCTAGTGAACTCGAGAGTCGAACTCGAAAATGCCACCCCTTAGTCTCGCGAACGAGTCGCCCCTGCTCACCATCAAAACGAACACGTGCCCTGACGATACCCTTGTTCACGCGGTCGAGTTCTGATGTCGCACCACCCCCGTCTTGAAGCCCTAGCTCATGCTCGAGATCGCGATTTGAAATGCCTTCGTTGTCGCAGCCCCGTACGCATGTCACAGCCTCGCGAAACCCTAACTCACGTCGTTGCCTCACGCGATTTGATTTTGGGATTTGAACTGGAGAGTATGGGTTTTGATAAGTTTAAAAGATGAAGGGGGATCGGTGAAGAAAACTGGGAATTGATTGTAAAGCTCGGCCATTGTTTGTTTCGAACAAAAGAAGATTTTCTTTCTTAGATTTAAAACTGTTGCGTGATGATTTAAAAAGAGATGGGGAGGCGAGATTTTATCAGAGAAGAGAATGGTTTTCACGATTCCTCACCGTGTTCTTCTACGTGAATTTAGGCGTGATAATTGGAACGAAACGTGCTATCTCTGACTATCAATTTAAATTTAAATTAAATTTGAATTTGATTAAATTCAAATGCGTTTAAGTGTCGTGTGCTCACAGAACAACTCCGAACGCTACGAAATTTAAAATCCGGCAATAATTCAATATTCCGGACCCAATGGAACTGGTTTCGTCGAATTCCGAGGCTGTTTGAAAAATGACTATTTTTAAATATCGGTTCCAACAATTTAAATTCAAAACTGAACGAAACACTTTCAATTTCAATTCTGAAAGTTCTATTACTTCCAGAATTATCAATATGAATTTTAAAAGCATTTGAAATATTTTTCTTCAACTTAAAACTGAAGATTCAAATTTTTATCCAACTTTCAATCGATTAAATTTTATAATTTAATCGTCAAATTCAAAGATATATTCGGGATACAAATTAAATTATCGTTCAAATATTTAAAATTAATTAAATATTCCCAATTTAATTCGTTCAAAATTCTGGGTCGTTACAAACTTCCCTCCTTAAAAGAATTTCGTCCTCGAAATTACAAGTTAGGAAAAATGGTCCTTAACTCGTCTACTATTTTTCACAACTCAATAGTTTTATCAATTTATCAAAACAAATCTTCCTACTAAAGATTCGTTATCAATTCAACTAAATTTCCAACTTCAATTTTAAGTTTCAAACAACATTGTTTAACTTCTAAATTCAAATTCGAATTCAAATTCAAATTTAAACTTTCAAAATTTTCTCAAAAATTTTCTAACACCCAAAATTTTCGAAAAATTTCGCCAGCGTCTCCTTTGCGCGGCTAATACGGCACTACTACAAACGTCCCTACGGACTCTCAGATTTCAAAAAGAAAAAGAAAAAGCCAAGCGGCTAGAGAGAAATCATCAAAAACTCATATAGAAATTAAAATACGTACCTTTTTCGAGCAATTCAAATTTATCTGTGAAATCAAAATTCCAATTCCTTTATACCTGTATATCCTACTAGCCATTATATCTAGTTACAGCATTTAAATCATTTTGCAAATTCGATTACAAAATTTTCAATATAACTGCTTATATCCTTTTAAATTTGCTATTGAAGTTATATATATCCATTATTTCAATTTTACATTTCGATTTCCATTTGAATTCAATTTACAATTTCAATCTAATTCGAATTCAATTCAACTTCTGAATATTGACTCTCATTGATTAGCTTTCATTTACAACTGCTTATTTTAGCGTAGTTTCAATTACTAATCCATTTCAAATTCTAATTCACTTACAAATTCAGATTTGCTTTCAACATTAAGTTTTAATTCCAGTTTTTATTCACTTTCGTTCATTCCCAAAATTTTATTTACAATTCACTATTTTGGTTTACAATCACTTATATTAAACTGGATTTCCAATAACATATGAATTTTAATCCATCTTTCAATTTACATTATTCAATTCAATTCATTTGCTTACGAATTCGAAATGAATTTTAACATTCGATTTTATTTCTTCGCATTTGCCATTGCAAATTTATTTATTTGTTCACAAATTCTTTTATTTCAATTTTTGAACTTTCATTTCAATCAGATTCCCAATATTCTATAAGTTATCAACTTATTAATATTTCGTAAGTATTTTTAAATAGGATTCCAGAGTCGTTTCCACTTTTTCAAAATCATTTGAAAACAATTCAAATTCCATTTGAATTTCCAAACAAAATCCCAAATTTTCAAACAACTCCTATTTAAAACAATTTGGCAGCAATTCCTCTTCTGGAAACCCGAAAATGAACACCGGTGATGCCATGGTCATCATCGGAATTATTTTCCAGCGACCGAAAAGAGTTTAGAGCTTTTATCTCTCCAAAATACTTTTCAAAACCTTCGAAATTCATTTTCAAATCAAAAATGATTTAAACTTTCCAAATCTCCAAAATCTTCAAATTCTTTCAAAACATTTCCAAAACCTTCTCTGGAATCCTGTTTTAAATTACAATTCACATTTATAATTTACATTCTTTAAATTTCATTTGTATATGGATTTTATTTCTTAACTTTGGAGTTACAATTTCAATTTCAATGATAATAGATTAATATTATCACCTCTAACAACCATGCAACCATATACTATTATAATTTACAGAAAATCATTTCTTTTCTATACAAAAATAGATTTGGGTAAAATTATTTCATTCACCCTATTTAAAACAATACTGTGTCGGTTCATCTTGTTTAGAGTTTAGAAACCCCTATCGATTACAGTTAGCTAGACTGCACCGACCAGAATCCATAAACAATCAACCGATAAGTCAACACAATACAAAACAATTTCATATTCAAATAACAAATACGCGCTCATATCTATTATTACACTCAACTCATTCTAGAGTACTGCTGACTCTATCTCTAATGAGTAACACCCAACAGAGCAGGGTTATCGCTTAACCATATGCTCTGATACCACTTTGTCACATCCCGAAATTTTCGACTTTCGAAAATTCGACATCGATACTCACTTTATCGACTGCCGAGAAATCGAACGCCGGAAACTTCAAAAGTGAGGGTTTTAGAAAGAAGAAAAAGTAGAAGAAGAAGAAGATAGAAGAAAAAGAGAAGAAAGAAAGAAGAAGAACAACAGAACAGCAACAGAAACAGAACAATATCAGAATCTCACATATCGCAGCGGAACAATATATAATAGATAAATGAATATCATTTAAAAACAAAAGAATTATATCTGTTATTACATTACATCACATCATATCATCAGAGTCAATAAACAACAATGGACAGTTATAATAAACTTGTCCTCATACAGAATACACAGCGGAATAAATACTATAAGATACAAATACTACGTCTCGTCATCCAGATTGCTTCCAAAGCTCCAGAATATCCAGAATATCCTGATAATATAACTCTAGGCTGCCCGTGTGGAAAATTTGTGGGCACCCAGAGTTTAGAAGGGAAACAATAAACTCCGAGTCAGTCATGGTGACTGGTGTGAGATCGTAAAACAGTTATTCTTTAAAATAAACAACGAAATAATTTTCAAGTCAATTCGAAATGCTTTTGGAAAATGAAACTACCATAAGACCTCCCACCACACACACAATGCAAACGCAGAATTGGAGGAGATTTCTTCTTATGATAATCAAAGATGCTTACTACGCAAAATCAAATCATTTTTTTTTTGATATTATTTTTAGTGCATAGTGTAGAAAACATTTCGAAAGTATAATATAAATCTTAGCCAGCATAGGCATTCCGCACTTATGCCTACTATAGCTACTATGTTCAATAGCAGGTTACCGCCACATTCCATAGCAGGTAATACAACTAAAACCGTACACGTCACGTATTGTTTCTTTGGATTTCCAACAAATGGTCAGGCTAAGGAACTTCCTATCCACGATGGGTACGTCCCTGGAATAGACAACCCGAGAAATAACCTAACATTACGGTTAGATCTCTGCCAACACAAGGCCGGGTTACCTCTGCAAAAATAGGTAACTACTGACACGCGTATGCCATCCCCCGATCGTCACCGATCTTCCCGAGGATCCCCGATTTCCAACAAACCACATAGAAAAATAATGCAGTAACCACAGAGGTTAAGTATCTGGGCTCCATACCATGATACCACCTTTATCCAGAAGGAATGACATACACTAAGGGGCGCTACTCCCTAGAACCTTGCTGCATTCTTCCTGTTTCGACCATTTCCGGGGTGTGAGGCTCGACGAAGTCTCGTCCACAAAGCTACGCTTTCTCAAAAAGCCCTGCTTCGGGTCAAACAAAATGATCAACCTATGATCACAAAGATATAAGATCAAATAAATGATCATATCGCGAATGATCAAACACTGATCATTTCACAGCAACACTCAGTATGCCACGTTACCAAATTGGGATATATCGCTGATAAATTTCAACTACATAACCTCTGAGCTCGTACGTCTCAGAGAAGGGTGTTAAGCTAAGAGAATAAATTCTCCGCCACCAACAGATATGTATTTGAAAGAAATCAGCTTTATATCTCAAATTGTAATGTCAGACACACAATCCATATAAGTCTGTTCCGGGATCGAACAGAACCGAAGGCACTTCTCACGAAGCCCTTGCAATTCCGGATAATTTTCAATCACGTCAGGACTTCCCGTCACTAAGGGTGATAAAACCTCTAAATCGAAGATCAGTCGATGTAGAGTAACTCGACGGTAATCCTTCCGTTTTCAAAAATATCCGGTCTTCAACACCGGTCTTCAAATGCAATTCATAACGACGTATCACATATTCGGAATGGGTTATACGACCCCATGGTCCTTTCCCGGCTAACCCGAATAGTGAGCGCTTATTCAAAAATAAGTGTGGCATTCAAATTCATCCAATTCACAACAAATACCTATCTAAAGGTAATTATTGATAGTTGGTTATTTAACTATCAATAAAGATGCGCGACATCATCCGATTCCAAATAATTATTTTCGTCTTCAAAATATCTTTATTAGATATATATTTTTCCACACTTCAATCATTTGAAAACAATTTCAAATCAACTTCCCCATTTCATTTTATCTTTGAAGATAAAATCTCAAAACAGTTCATTTCATATTGGAAAAGCAATTCCATTCTTATTTAATAATAAGTATTTCACAAATCTATTTATTTTCAACATTTAGAAAATATTCGATATACTTAAATCAATATTAAGTATATATTCATTCTTTAAGGAAATCATTCTCTTTAAACACATTTATTTGAGTCAAAACGAATGTTACGTAAAACATCGTTACGACGACTCAAAATCACTAGTATAGGGATTCGGATTTTAATAGATATATAAATCCCAATACTACATCAAAACATTTCCTTTCGAAAATCATTTACTATAACAACAGTGTTATAGTCCACCATTTCCTTAAATTTCTCGAAATGTCTATTTCAACAAGTATGTTGAAATCTATGTTTTCGATTCATAATACATTTTAAAACATCGTTAGAAACAATTTAACTTCATTTTAAAATATCACTTCTTCAAAAATGAATCCATTTTATTCAATAATATATTCACGGTCCAGAGTTGTGAATATATCTTTTCTTTAAAAATCTTCTATAAAGAAATTTATCCAATTCAATCTATTTCGAATTTATAAACACGTCTATAAATTCCATTTTCTATTTTTAATAACAACCTCGACTTATAAATCTTCTTTTATTAACTTCTATATTTTACTTATCAAAATAAGTGATTTCGTATTTATAAACAACATTTGTAAATTCCAATTTTATTTATAAGAACTTCAATATCAAATCAATTTCAATTATTGATTTCTAAATTTATTTATCACTACTAAATAAATTCCTTATTTTCTCAAATCATTCAATATTCCATTTTTAAATGGATTCTTCAAATTGAAATCATTTTACATTGATTTCACAACTTATTTCAATTTACCAATTAAATTTCAAACTGAATTTCCAACTTATCTTCTTTTAAATAAATTCCTTTTTAAGAAAATAAATTTCAATCGTTTCTTTTAATCTATTTAAAAATCCAAATTTAAATTAATTTCTTCAATTTAAAATCACTGTTTTACGAAATCCATTTATTTAACACTTTCACTTTTTCTAGAATAAATTCGATAATACTATAAAAATCAACTTTTATACCTTTAAATTCTTTTCTTCAAATTTTATTCAATTTCTAAAAATCAATTCACTTAAAATTTTCTGCTTGGATTACCAAAAATTCAATTTCGTTTATCTTTGGAATCCAATGATGTCAAACATCCATTCAGCTAAATTTTAGCTTTCAACAATTTTCCAGACATCGATATGATCAATAACATCAATATAATCATTCACAGATTCATATCACAGTATAAATAAATTCAATCAAAGTGAGGGGTCCAGTTGGATCCCTCCAACCTGTTTCCCTGCATCCAAAGATGTTAGCACAATACCAATTCCGCTCCAGTACGGAATTATCGCGGTATATAGGTTTTTATAAATCCGCTTACTAACGGCGCAATAGGGTCTCATCCGCTATACGAGGCGGGAAATCAATCAATCCAATATATACATATGCCAATATGTATATACTGCTATATATATAGATATATCCTATTATATCTAATACCAACAATCAAAACAGACAATCAAGCAATAACTGAAAATTCCACTTTTCGATCGAGTGAGAAAAATCTCACCTTTGCTTTAATTTGCAATCCCTTTTCATTCCAGAGTTATTTTTCTTTTGCCATTTTGACCTTGTATAAACATTATATAAATTTATTAACATTCGAAATAAATCGAATAATTAATTCCTAATACTTTGGTCTTAACTATTAAATTGGTTATAAATAAATTTCCTTTCCCCAAGCTCTTATCTATAAAACATCCATTATTATATTATCTTTTTAAATGTGAAACTGCACATATACAAAAAAAAAATATTTAAAGAGTTTACAAAATCTAATCCTCTCTTTAATATCAAGATTTTCTAAAATTCTTATACACACATAATTTCTGCAACTTATATATTGATTTATTAAATTAACAAGATTGTAAATATCAACCGGTTAATGTCCTGATAAGGCTAAACTCAAAGTAGTATCTGAATTTAAAATATGCAAAACCAAATTACCTCAACTTAACAAAAATCCTAGGTCGACGAACTTCAGCTCGGAAATCAAATCGAAGGACGCGACTCAACCACTCCCCATCGCCCAGTCTCGACTTCGAACACCCAGCTCCACCCTAAGCACGAAGCCGCAGTCTCCATCAAGCCTCTATCGCGAGTCGCGACTCCCCTGCCTCCAGTGAACTCGAGAGTCGAACTCGAAAATGCCACCCCTTAGTCTCGCGAACGAGTCGCCCCTGCTCACCATCAAAACGAACACGTGCCCTGACGATACCCTTGTTCACGCGGTCGAGTTCTGATGTCGCACCACCCCCGTCTTGAAGCCCTAGCTCATGCTCGAGATCGCGATTTGAAATGCCTTCGTTGTCGCAGCCCCGTACGCATGTCACAGCCTCGCGAAACCCTAACTCACGTCGTTGCCTCACGCGATTTGATTTTGGGATTTGAACTGGAGAGTATGGGTTTTGATAAGTTTAAAAGATGAAGGGGGATCGGTGAAGAAAACTGGGAATTGATTGTAAAGCTCGGCCATTGTTTGTTTCGAACAAAAGAAGATTTTCTTTCTTAGATTTAAAACTGTTGCGTGATGATTTAAAAAGAGATGGGGAGGCGAGATTTTATCAGAGAAGAGAATGGTTTTCACGATTCCTCACCGTGTTCTTCTGCGTGAATTTAGGCGTGATAATTGGAACGAAACGTGCTATCTCTGACTATCAATTTAAATTTAAATTAAATTTGAATTTGATTAAATTCAAATGCGTTTAAGTGTCGTGTGCTCACAGAACAACTCCGAACGCTACGAAATTTAAAATCCGGCAATAATTCAATATTCCGGACCCAATGGAACTGGTTTCGTCGAATTCCGAGGCTGTTTGAAAAATGACTATTTTTAAATATCGGTTCCAACAATTTAAATTCAAAACTGAACGAAACACTTTCAATTTCAATTCTGAAAGTTCTATTACTTCCAGAATTATCAATATGAATTTTAAAAGCATTTGAAATATTTTTCTTCAACTTAAAACTGAAGATTCAAATTTTTATCCAACTTTCAATCGATTAAATTTTATAATTTAATCGTCAAATTCAAAGATATATTCGGGATACAAATTAAATTATCGTTCAAATATTTAAAATTAATTAAATATTCCCAATTTAATTCGTTCAAAATTCTGGGTCGTTACAGGATTCCTTCAAGATGCACAACATGCATTTGTTTTGGTCACAATCTTGATAGTTGTACTTCTATACAAGTTCGGAAAGAAAAGACAGAATGCAGACTTTCTTAAAACCTCTGAAAGAACCTCAGAAACTCCAGTAAATCAATTCATGGAAATAAACAATGCAATGTTTCAAAGACAAAATGTAAATAAGGGAGTCTCAAATCCCACGGTTTCTAATAATGCTTATGAGTGGAACGGGGATACAGATCCATATGAGATATTGCAAGAACCACGAGAGATTAAGTGGGGTTGCAGATCAAGATCTGACCATATAGGAACCCACTGTGCAAATTAAGGAACAAGAAAATAATATCAATCAAGCATCAGCACACCAACTGCAAGTAAATGGGGATTATATGAAACAGATCATTGAGCATCCCCCATGAGGAAGACTCAGGTTTAATTACAGATAACGAATGCATGAGTATGAATTACAATATAAGCAAAGAGAATGAATATGTTTCTACTCAGGGGAATGCCATTGTAATAACTGCCTCTCCACATAGAGCAGGAGCAGACTCAAATCCTTCAATATAAATCAACTGTGCATGTATTACACTAAACTTGTGAAGCGTCCAAATTTAAGCAGGGGTGGAGGTATAAGGCTGTGACACCACCTCAAATTATTATTGCTATTACAATAATCACTATATCAATTTTATTGTTCATTTTATCATTTGTCTGTCTTACTATTTAACACTGGCTTTTTCAGAATAAAACTGTGTCCTATCTCGGGTTATCGGCTGGCATCACTACTGAACTTAAGAGTACTCTTAGTAAAGACGATTCAAAATAATTTGTAAACGAGCATTCGAAATACCTTATTGACGCAGCACGGAAGTAGATCTGAACCAGCGGTCAAATCTATTCCGGATCTAATCACGAATTGTGGAAATACGAATCGATGAAACAAGATAAATTGATGAATTGAAGATATCCAAATGCCCAAATCCGTTGATCTCTCGAGATACCGGATTCTAGCTATCTTCAACACGCTGATCGCGCACGATACCGCGTTAGAAGATCTGCGATTCTTCGACGTTGATCTCGCGCACGAGATTCTGTGAATCGGCTTCAAATTCGTTGATTCGAGCACACTCGAATATCCGAAGTTGGAGAAAACAGATCACATTCAACTTCCAATTTTAAAAGAGGCACAAAGCTCTCAACAAATTTTATTCAAAAATCCACCCTTTTTACAAATGACCATACACCCTTATTTATAGGGAAAGTACAACACCACACAACTCAACACAATTACAACACGACTTAAGAAACAAACGACTTAACAACATGCGACATGAGAAAGAAGCCATATCCACTTGAGCGATTTAACGACTTAACGGCATAATGGGAGCGACATAAGAAATGCGGCATAGCGACATAACATTCTTCAACGACCTAGCATCAGCGACATAAGGATTCTTCAGCGACCTAGCATCAGCGACATAAGGATTTTGGAGCTCGCGACCTACTGGAAGCGACATAAGAAGATGCGGCACCGCGACTGAAGGAGACGTCGTTCGCGACTTCTGGAGCGACCTTCGATGGAAGCGGATTTGGGGTTTGCGACTTAAGGTATGTCGTGCTGCATTCTGGAGCGACATAAGGAAATTTGCGACACAAGAATTCTGGCGACATAAGGCTGGAGCGACCTAGTGTTTCGCCGCGACTTAAGGTATGTCGTTCGTCCGCGATTCCTTTCTTGGCTTCGCGATTTCTTGGCATGAGATGCGTTGCATCATCCTTCCCTGGTTGAAAATAATTCGACCCCGAATTCACACTTTTCTCTTCTTCGACATGCTTATTCTCATGGTATGGAATCAAGTGTTTGACGTTGAAAACGTCGGCAGTATGGATATGATCCGGCAATCTTAACCGATAAGCATTCTCGTTAATCTTCTTTATGATTTCCAAAGGGCCAATCTTTCTAGCAGCCAGTTTGTTGTAAGTACCAATAGGAAATCGATCCTTAGTCAATATTGCATATACAAAATCTCCTTCTTTGAACTCAACATTTCGTCGCTTAATATCCGCGGATTGCTTATATTTCTCATTCGCCTTAAGCAATCGTTCCTACACAACCTTGTGGCACTCTTGCAATTCATTCACAAAATCACTAGCTCGTTTGATCACTCCTTTCTGCTGTGGTATTCTAGATAAATCTAATGGTCCCTTAGGCATTGTTGAGTAAACGACTGGAATGGACTGAACACAGTGCTACAATTAACTGCATGATTGTGTGCAAACTCAGCTTGACACAGCTTGTAATCTCAACTCTTCAAATTGTCATTCATGAGGCATCTCAATAGATTACCTAGGGATCTATTCACCACTTCTGTCTGTCCATCCGTCTGTGGATGATAAGCACTATTGAATTTCAGCTTTGTCCCGACCATTCTCCATAGACTCATCCAAAAATGACTCAGAAAACGAGTGTCTCTATGCGATACAATAGATTCAGGCAACCCATGAAGACGATAGATCTCTCTGAAATATAACTGTGCGACATTAACTGCATCTGCCGTCTTCTTGCATGCGATAAAATGTACCATTTTTGAAAACCGATCAACCACCACGTAGATAGAATCATTACCACGTTGCGTTCTCGGCAATCCCAATACAAAGTCCATACTAACATCCACCCATGGTTTAGTAGGTATAGGCAACGACATATATAAACCTGCATTTGTTGCGGTTCCTTTTGAAATTTGACAAATATGGCACCTCTGAACAAACTTCTCGACCTCCTTCCTCATTGACGACCAAAAATAAGACTTTGAGATCAACTGCATAGTACGGTCACGGCCCACGTGTCCTTCTTCATATAATTCTTTGATGATTTTCATTCGCAGACTGCAATCTGGAATACACATCTGATTTCCTTTGAATAGAAAACCATCAACCAGCATATATCCATCCATGTTTCCCTGCTTGACTTTGTCTAGGATCTTGGAAAAATATGAATCTGAAGTAAGCAAATCTGGAAGTAAGTCAAAACTCATCACCTCTACTCGCATGGTTGTTAGTAAATTATTCCTCCGACTCAATGCGTCGGCGACGCGATTAGTTAGTCCAGACTTGTGCTTTACGACGAATGTAAATTGCTGCAAATAAGCTATCCACGATGCATGCCTAGCTGCAATTTTATTCTGCCCTTGTAAATGTTTCAATGCTTCATGATCCGTATACAAAACAAATTCTTTGTGGAATAAGTAATGTCTCCAATGCTTCACGGCCTGCACAATAGCATAAAACTCCACATCATAAGTACTGTATCTCATCTTTGCTCCAGAAAGCTTTTCACTGAAATAGGCAATTGGACGACCCTTCTGACTTAACACTCCTCCAATTCCAACTTTGGACGCATCTGTATGCAACTCAAATAGTAACTAAAAATCTGGCAACACTAGAATCGGTGCTGATGTTAAAAGTTCCTTGATCTGTTCAAAAGCAGATCCTGCCTCTTTCGTCCACGAAAACTGCTTTCCTTTCATACAGTCAGTAACAGGAGCCATCACACTACTAAAGTGCGGTATAAATCTTCGATAAAATGAAGCTAACCCATGGAAACTTCTGACTTCTGTTATAGTTTTGGGCTGTGGCCAATTTCTGATTGCGGCTACTTTACTCTGGTCCACTTGTATCCCTTCCTTGGACACGACATAACCCAAAAATAAAACTCTCGGCGTCATGAACACGCATTTCTTCATCGCTGCATAGAACTGTTCTTGACAAAGAATAGTTAACACCTTTCGCAAGTGTTGAACGTGCTCCTCTGTGCTAGCACTATATATCAAGATATCATCAAAGTAGACTACAACAAACTTTCCGATGTAAAGTCTGAAAATTTGATTCATCATCCTCATAAATGTACTTGGTGCATTAGATAGACCAAATGGCATGACCAGCCATTCATATAATCATTCCCAAGTCTTGAATGCTGTCTTCCATTCATCACCTGGTCTTATGCGAATCTGATGATAACCACTCTTAAGGTCGATCTTAGAAAAGATTACAGACCCACTGATTTGATCCAATAGATCATCAAGTCTTGGCATAGGAATTCTGTATCTGACAGTTATTTTGTTGAGTGCCCTACTGTTTGTACACATTCTCCACGAACCATCTTTCTTTGGCACCAACAGAGCTGGTACAGCACAAGGACTAAGACTCTCTCGAACACGCCCTTGCTCAAGCAACTCCTCAACTTGTCTCCTCAACTCTTCATGCTCTTTCGGACTCATACGATAATGTGGCCTATGCGGTAAAACAGTACCTGGCACTAGATCAATTTGATGTTGTATGTCCCTTAGTGGCGGTAAATCCTTGGGTAATTCCACAGGAAAGACATCTTCAAATTCATTTAACACCGGTCTAACCTCCGTAGGAATTTCAAGATCTTCACTTGTTCCATACCCAATCAACATAAACAATTCAGCACTACCTTCCACTTCTTTAACAAATTCTCTTGAAGATAATAGACTAGTTGGTTTCACTTTCTTCTCTGACTTGCTTTCACTTTATTCACGCTTCTTAGGGATTAAGGTGATTTGAGTACCTTCGAACATGAAACTGTAGCTGTTGGTGCGACCATTATGTTGTACAGCTCTATCATATTGCCATGGTCTTCCCAATAGTAGATGATGTTAGTCCATGAGATGATGGTTTTGATGACAACAACCTTAGAATAGATTATAAAATATAAATACTAACATTACAAGTTTAGATATATATGTATATGCAGGATCTAACCATGCAGGTATCAAGAATGAAGACTGTACATTATAGAGATTCAAGATATTGAGATAGAAGACTCATAAGTATCAAGATTATCAAGAGTTCAAGGTTAAGTTTGTTTTATTAGGAATATTTGTTAAAACTCGTAGAAAAGCACTAGCATCTTAATATCCAATTTATTCGTGGAATGGAATCCACTTCGAGCCCATTAAAGGGATGGAACCCTAAGTAGGATGGAACCTACGAAAATCTAGTGGGACATTGTTTTGTATCCACTATTTTTAATTCAAATGATTTTACAAAATTATCTTGTTTTCAAAATGATTTCAAAACTTTCCTTTTAAAAGATTCAAAACTCTCTATCCCGATTTTAAATAATTTTAGCCTCAAAACATCTTTAATTTCAAAGTCAAATTACTCCTCATTTTAAATGTCTTTTCAAATAATATATTTAACTTTTAATATTTATACTTAGATTTAAATATAAAATTATAGTTAAATTATGTATATAATGTTCTTTATATGAATTTCAACTATATTCAAGTATATTTATAAAGTTTTAAATAGTTTTTATATAAGATAAATATTATTTTTATAGAAATTCAAAATATCAATGTTGGTTGAGGGATGTCGACATGCCCCTAGGCACTATGTCGACATAGTGACAGTTGAAGTTCAAAATTCAAAAGAAGTGTCTATTCGCCATAACACTTCATGAATGGGCATGGCTGTTGATCTTCTATAAATAGGGGTCAGTTTCAACGAATTTTTAATCACTTTTTTCTAGTTTTCACTCCTCTTCTTCTTCCACATTTCTTAATACAAAATCATACCATTACTCTATCGAAATCAACATCGTATCATACTCGATTACTTCTAGTTTGATTCTACATCACTATCTCTACAAGGTTCTCTGTGCTATTCAGAGTTATAGACTTCTTTCTAATATATTAACGAGAAAATGTGTGATTGTAGCCTTGGAAATCAATTAAGCAAGAAAAGGTGTGATTGTAGCCCTGGAAATCAATTGGGTGAACTTGTTGCCCCGAAAATCAAGTATCTCTACCCAAAGGATTGTCATTCTGGAGGGTGTACCTCGTAGCCTTGAAACCGAGGGTTGTAATTGTTGAATTGTTGTTGAAAGGAAATCCGTACTTGTGTTACGGGACTGGATGTAGGGTAACTTTGAACCAGTATAAAATCCGGTGTGTTCTTTCCTTTACTGCTTTTACTTTATATTTGCATCTGTGTTTGATTCTGTGTTCATATCTGTATCTGATTAGTGTATACATTATTAACAAATTAAGATAAAACTCAAAAAGATTAACAAATTTCTTAAAACACTATTCACCCCCCCTCTAGTGTTAATTATAGCCTTAAGATCCTTAATCCGCATTTCTCACAGATGACACACATCCATACCGACAACATCACACCATATATCATCTTTGTACTTCTTCCCAATAGAAAATGTAACAAATGCTCGTCTTCCCACTGTCACTTCTCCACCTTTCTTTAGCCATGCCAGTTTATAAGGTCTAGGGTGTTTTTCAGTCTTCAACCATAACTTCTTGACGGCTTCTTCAGAAATAATGTTATCGCAGCTTCCCGCATCAATAACAAATCGACAAACCTTTCCCAAGGTAGTACATGTAGACTGAAAGATATTGCTTCTCAGCCAACTAGAATCATCCTCATGCTTTGGCGTTAAACAAGACCTCCTCATCATCAAGTTACACCCTTCGTCTCCTGGCACAACTTCTTCATCTTCATCAAACTTCGGTGGATGAGAATAATCAATTTCAGCTTCCACATCCTCATACTCACATTCCTCTACAACTAATGCTCTCTTCTTTGGCTTTGTACATTCATTACTTTTATGGCCAAACTCCTGACAATTATAGCACTTGATACTGTTATTGACCTTTGCTTTAGCGGCTTCATTGACAATTGGTTTATTGACTGCCTTGGAAATATTAGCACTACTACTAGCACCCTTATTCTGGTTGTTGGAACTCGTAAACACACCACCTCCTCGTCTCCCTTGTTTCTCCCAAGCTAGAGCTTTCTGATGTGCTTCAGCAACAGACATAGGATTAAACATATTAACCATGTCTTGAATTTGCATTCGTAACCCTCCAACATATCTAGCCGTTAGCTATTCCTCGGTTTCCATACACTACGCCATAGATGGCCTACTGCAACGAAATTACATGGTGTTGCTAGCTATAATGTAACGATAGGTATGCTGATTTTTGTCTATTACAACACTCGCTTCAAGGTGTTAGCATAGGTATCAACAAGATGTTGCAGTAGCTATAGATGTATTCAAATTAAAAAATTAATAAAATTAGCAATCCGCGTGAATACGATCCAACGGTCTACATTTAATCCGATTGTTAAACTGGATCACCGCTATAATTTGCTCCAAATTTTCGTTTTCCCGCTTTACTTTTCATATCATTTTCGTTCTCACCCCCAATTTTCAAATCCCTAATTTCCAAATCATATTTTCGTTTCTTTTTTTTTCTTCCAAAAACAAAATTAACCGTGAGAAAGGCACAAGGCTAGGGATTATAGGGATCCCGTGCGTTGTTTTAGGTGTGGGGAAGTGGGTCATCAAAGATTCTCTTGTTCAGCTCCTTCCATGGCAAATCTCAGATCCAAATCCAATATTTTTAGACCCAGATTTGCGAGCATCCAAGAATGCGGTTTCATACTTGCTGCGTTAAAATTCTTAAATTTAATAAACTCTCTTTATGAATCCGAGAAATTGAAGCTTATGGGAGAGCTGCTTGGCTGTTATGAGTACATGCTGAATAGTCTTATTTCTGACGCATTCATGGATACTTCGATAGATGGATTGGTGGAGTGGCTTCGCCTGAGATGAAAAAAGGAATTTTCAACTTGAGACAGTGGCAAAGCAAGAGTTGTCGCAGATAAGATGCTTGAGGATATGCCAAGTAAACCAATAAGTGAATTCTCCTCGACCGTGTTACAAATTGACCTCATTTGCCTTTTGTCGTGTAGTTCAACCACTATTGAAATCATATATTCATGTTCCTGTAGCCGAAGAGAGTGCCAATAGGTCTGAATGTGATACTCTTGCTTGTTTTGTCACTTCTAATAGTTTTTGCCTCTGGAAAGCTCTATGGAGGAGACTGATTCTTTGGGTATTGTTGAAAGGTTGTTGGTGAATCTAGTGGAGGATTCTGCAGCAGATAGGGAGTCGAATGGGGTTGACATGGTGGATAAAGTGGCAGGCGATGATAGTGCTTTATTGGATGATGAAGTTGGTGAAGGAATGTCTGGTGGTATTGCAAATGTTGGGGGGACAGTTTGGTTCCTGTAGGAATTGGCAAGGTTCAGGGGGAGATTTGTTTGGCAGTTGCTTTGGTTTCAAGTTTAGTCTAGACTTCAATGACAAATGTATTCCCATCGAACAACTTGTTGAAGGGGAATCTATCTTTTCCATTCTTGGAGAAAATTCAAGGACAGTATTTGAGGAAAAACCAGCTAGCGATTGTATGTTGCTTGACCAGACTGTATTGGACTTCAGTTCATCATTTTTAGAAATGCAGAGCTGAAATTGGCCTCAGACGAGTGTAGTTTTAACTTGTTTCTATATAATAGTTTTGATCCTCTGAATGAAGTTGTAGAGGATGATTGTGAGGCGGAGTTTGCAGATATAGCTGAAATAAATGGCACAGGGGTCGTTGAGAGTTTGAACTTCCATAGATCAAAAGAAAGCAGTGCTGGAAAAAAGGCAGGTGGATGAAGGGTAATGTATTACTTATTAACACGCAACATGTATGATGAAATGTCAATTTTTATTTATCATGGTTTCAGGTCTTTTACCAAGGCAGAGCTAAAAGCAAGGTTATTTCAGTTTTCACTGAACAATTTGCTAAGAATGATGGCTGGAAAAAGGTCGGATGATTCAGAAGAAGCCATGAAAGAGTTGCAAAAGTCAATCATCGAGGAGGTGTTCAAATTCGCAGGAGGTGTTCATTTGTGCATCATTTTACGTCGTTTCAAAGAAGGCCCGATCTTCCGAAATCGGATGAATCGGGCGGTGCCCACTTGTTCGACCTAACCGGTTAGGTCGATCCCCGCCGGGACTGCGGTGCCCCGGACCCCCGTCGGCGCTGCGCCCGGACCCGCTTCTCGGCTCGCCTTCGGCTCGGCACTCGGCTCGCCTTCGGCTCGTCATATATTTGTCAGTGTCGGTGTCTATATAAATTGAAACTGCATATGTAATGAGTGAACTGAGTGATGTAGTGAGGAATATATGTATATGTGAATATCGGTGTTATTTATCATTGAATTGTAAAATAGTGGAGTCAGGAATTTGTACTATTTTAAATGTTGAAATAAAATATTTATTTAAATAAATTACTGTTTGAATATCAAATTCTGTGCAATAGCATTTTATTAAATAAAAATTTATTTCTATTAAAAAATCAAATATGCTCTACATTGTGGGCCCCACAATTTCAGAAAGTTAATACCTATAGCAATATTTTGGAATGTTGGTACAGACACCTATGGATGTTGCCATAGACCCAAATAGGGTTCTATGGCAACAATATTTCTTATGTTGCCTTAGATAGTCAAAATGTTGCCTTTGAGGTCTGCGGCAACGCGGCAAAATGCATCACCGAGAAAGTGTTGCCTTTGCCCTTTTTTAGCCTACAACAACATTTTTTGGCACTTCCTGCATCACTTCTTTGGTGTTGCTGTATGCAATCTATGGCGTAGTGATAATATCATTCCTTGCAATCAATTGATAGAATTCATCTGCATAGTCATTCACTGTCTTCGTCCCTTGTCTCAAATTCTACAAACGTTGATACATAAGAGATTGATAATTGTACGGCAAAAAAGTTGCTTTCATCATCTTTGTCATCTTCTTCCAAGTAACAACTTTTGATTTTCCCATTCTCTCCCGAGTTAGTTTAGTTTGTTGCCACCAAGCCATAGCTCTTCCCCTTAGTCTTGTAGAAACTAATTGGACTCTGCGATTCTTAGGCACATCCTTGAATTCCAAAATTTCTTCAACATTCGACAACCAATCAAGAAATTCTTCTGCTTGCATACCACCTTTGAATTCTGGAATTTCCATCTTCATACCTGACTCCCATTTACGATCATTTTCTGAATCCCGAAATTGATTAAGCACTTGGCCTTGATTTCGATAATGAATACTTCCTCCATCACCATCTTCCTCAAAATCAGATGTATTTCGATATCGATCCTGACCATCTACATCCCTACGACCACGCATATCCCTTCTACCCTGTCTTTCAGCATTACGATATGGTTCATTTTCAAAACCACGTTGAGTTCTTCCCTCTTCATTTCAGTACCCATGGTGGTCTCGCATCGTTGAAACTGATGATTCTCTTCTATCTCGATAAGACTGGGGTGACATCCTCCTTTCTTCCGAAACCGATGGCGAAACCCTGTTTCCACCTTGGTTCGAAACTGGTGACGTTCTCCTTTGATTTTGATTCATGTCGTTCATCAATTTCTTCAATTTTTCAATACCCTCATTGAACTTTTCATTGATACGATGCTCCATCTGCTCAGCTTCTTGTCTTTTATACAAATCTTCAATATTTTGATAGCGGTTAGCACGTCTCGGAGGCATGATCAAATCTTCAACAGTTCTAAACACAAACTTCACTTTGATCCAAAAAATCTCAAATCAAAACTTCCCAACTTGTTTGAAATCTCACGAACACCCAACGAACTTGGAAAAGTTCGTCTCCTTACTCTGATACCAAAATGACGCAGCACAGAAGTAGATCTGAACCAGCGGTCAAATCTATCTCGGATCTAATCACGAATTGCGGAAATACGAATCGATGAAACAAGATAAATTGATGAATTGAAAATATCCAAATGCCCAAATCCGTTGATCTCTCGAGATACCGGATTCTAGCTATCTTCAACACGTTGATCGCGCACGATACCGCGTTAGAAGATCTACGATTCTTCGACATTGATCTCGCGCACGAGATTCCGTGAATCGGCTTCAAACTCGTTGATTCGAGCGCACTCGAATATCCGAAATTGGAGAAAGGAGATCACACTCAACTTCCAATTTTAAAAGAGGCACAAAGCCCTCAACAAATTTTATTCAAAAATCCACCCTTTTTACAAATGACCATACATCCCTATTTATAGGGAAAGTACAACACCACACAACTCAACACAATTACAACACGACTTAACAAACTAACGACTTAACAACATGCGACATGAGAAAGCAGCCATATCCACTTGAGCGACTTAACGGCATAGTGGGAGCGACATAAGAAATGCGGCATAGCGACATAACATTCTTCAGCGACCTAGCATCAGCGACATAAGGATTCTTCAACGACCTAGCATCAGCGACATAAGGATTCTGGAGCTCGCGACCTACTGGAAGCGACATAAGAAGATGCGGCACCGCGACTGAAGGAGATGTCGTTCGCGACTTCTGGAGCGACCTTCGATGGAAGCGGATTTGGGGTTTGCGACTTAAGGTATGCCGCGCTGCATTCTGGAGCGACATAAGGAAGTTTGCGACACAAGAATTCTGGCGACATAAGGCTGGAGCGACCTAGGATTTCGCCGCGACTTAAGGTATGTCGTTCGTCCGCGATTCCTTTCTTGACTTCGCGATTTCTTGGCATGGGATGCGCTGCATCACTTATTTATGTAAAATAAAATTTTGAAGAAATGATATAAAATGCATTAAAAGTAGCAACTAATATCTTTACCAGCTTATTTTTACACATTATACAACAACTAAGTTTATATCACATGCTTTTCTGTCCTTCAAATGAAAAGTTAACAAATACATCCACTAGAAGTAATCAAAATCAAGATACTCATCTCCACCTTCAGCTGATAATAATGAATTATATCTCCATGCAACATACATGCCAACGCCAATCATTACACTACCAGCAAGTGCAAAATATAGCATCATCTTTACTCTATTTGTTTTGTTATGAACATTTTCACCTTCCCCCTTCACAATTTCCTTTTCCTCAAAATCACCTTTTATGTTTTCCTCCCTATTCACTTTTTCGTTGACACCGGTCCTGTTTTCAAACGATTTATTCTGGTTGTGCTTTTTTTCCATACTAAGTTTTGTAATTCTTATAAGCAGAATTTCATTTTCAAACTTTGCATGTACATTATTAAGTGTGCTAGACTTTGGGAGAGGAACTTGTTCACAAAAGCGTAGTCTTTTTCCGCTTTCAGTTATGCGTTCTCCACTGGCTTTGATGATTTTGCCAGTATCAGTCTGATCAATTTGAACTTTAAGTTCTTCTTTTCTAAAGCCTGTAATTAAATGTAATTGCCAATATCAGTTCACTGCCTTTTCTAAAACAATAATTATCATAATCATTTTTTTATAACTCAGTAATGTAACTCGGTATGTAAAAACCATTTATATTATTTGGCATATACACATGCATAAGATGTTCATATCATACAGATACCCCCATCAAAAACAACTCACATACAATTTCAAAATGTATGTATGTATGTATGTATGTGTATGTGTGTATGGGTTAAGAAGAGAAAGGAAAATTTTGCCTGGAAGCTGGAGGATTAACGTGTCTGAATCTTCTTTCCTGATCCAGTTTTTGGGAGGATTAAAGATTTCACAATCAATATGCTGAAGAGTTATTGTCATTTGATTTTAAGTAGGTATATTAAGATTAAAGCATTCCAATTGAATTTTGGAGTATTTATATCTTTTGATAAACATTATTTTGCTAATTTAGATGGTGAAGTGTGCATACATTTAAGAAGTATTTGTTCTTTGTTTTACTTGAGCAGCATACATACAATAACTTGGTTTTCTGTTTGGGCCTTCTTTATACCTTGCTTATGCCTCATATTTTTTGTTTGGTGAAGCTTTTTTGCTAATAAATCTTCGTCAAGGCAGTTATTGAGTTCATTTACATTTGCCGATTTTTCCTGTAGTGATAGTTTGAAATTTATAGTTGTTAGTTCTGCATTCCAATAAATTTAATTAACATGTAAAATAGGCAATTAGTTAACATTTGTATTATAGTATTACTTTATATATATATATATATATATATATATATATATATATATATATATATATATATAAATGTTTTCTACATAGAATGCAATCAAATATTGAATTTATTGGTCAAAAGATTTGGAATAGGTCTAATCACATTTTGGTTAAATGCAACTCGTCTACAGTTTGAAAATGAACAAAATTCTAAGATCTTTCTCATGATAAGTGATCTAACGCTATTACGGATGACTAGATGTAATGATTCTTCTAATATTATGCTCTACTCATGTGGTGTGTTTCAGTAAAGATAGATATGATACTATGCTCGTATCATAATATAATCATTATGTTTGTATGATGATATAATAATCATCATTCTTCACAAGTATTATACGTCCAAAGTATAATAGGATATGAAGTTCTTTATGTTTAAAGGATTGAAATTCAAAGGGTTATGCATGATTTTTTTCAACATTATTTATGATGTATCAAGTATCAAGTATCAACACAACTTTATGTTATATCACATAAGCAATACAGCCATTATAAGTCTAGAAGGCATAGGTGTTAAATTGTAATACAAGGTATACGAGTGAATCATTGGATATTGATTTGCTTATTATTTTCTTTTCAGAAAAAAATGTATGAATTGTACTGTATGAGAAGACAGATGATACTGTTAATCATTCATGCAAGTGGTTAATGGGAAGGAAGGAAAGTAGCAAATCATTTATATTGTAAAGTGGTGGTATAAGTATGTGACCACCAATCATCTAGCAAATCACTATATATAATGGACAGTCGTGTAAATATGTAACTGCAAATCATCTCTTTTGAAATGATTGATGTAATTAAAGTGAGCAATGTGTTGATTGTTTAGAAGAAATCAGGACAGTAATAATGAAGTTTGTAACCATAAAGTAAAATGCATGTAACTGTGAATATGATGTTAGTTTTCATGACCGTGCCGTGTCTTGAACCGTGATGATTGAAGGTTTAAGGTTTTGATGGTTCAACCGATCGAACCGTCGGAACCGTGATTTTTTTTTTGAAAAATCTGCACATTTAGCTACAAACTATACACAAAAATATTGAAATAATAATGTTATGTACACAAGCTGTAGACGGCCTTCAAGGTATACAAACTTGATGAGTCTTACAGTGGTATTAGAGTAGTTTGCAGCAGTGAAGAACAAAATGATGAAGTTAGTGGTTTAAAATTTGGAACGATAATGATTTTTGAAATATACATTTACTTATTTTCTTCAAGGCAATGAAAATAAGAGAGAATTACATGATGAGAATGTAAGAAAAAACAAAAAAACCGTGGTTCAACCAGGTAAAATTGACGCTTGAACCGTTGGTTTAAAGGTCCAACCAAGGTTCATCGATAAATGAGATCCGATTGAGTTCCGGGCCGTGGTGGTCCAAGGTTCAGGATTATTCGAGGTTGGACCGCGACAGGGTTGGATCATGAAAACACTACCAAAGATTATTTTAAATCGCGGGGGAAAATTAAAAAGAAAATCTCATACAAATTAAAACATAAATGGACTCAAATTTACGTGATATAGTTTGGAAGTTTCAAAATAATCTTAAATTTGTGAAGACAACTGTTAACCCTGAATTATCCACGACCTAAGAAGTATACATCTCAAGACTTAACGAGTTAAGGATTGCGAGACTTAACAAGTTGACTTAGATGATCTACGACTCAGTAGACTCCGATCTAAGGAATGGTCCTACTCAGCGACCTACGAGTTAAAAGGTTAGCGACCTAAGACATGGTGGGACTTAACAGTTTACGAGTTAACAAGTTTATGACTCAATGGATGTACGACTTGAGGGCTTGACGACTCAGCGAGTTAAGCGACCTACGACTTAAGAAGTTAAGAAGTCTCCGACTTAACTACTCGACGCGTTAAAGTCTCTACGACTTAAGAAGGTTTCGACTTACGACTCATGAGGACCTGCGACTCATGAGAACTGACGACTCATGAGGTCACACGACTCATCAGTCTCATCTACGACTCATGGTCCAGGCGGTTCAACGAGTCATGGAGATTTACGACTCATGAGGACCTGCGACTCATGAGAACTGACGACTCATGAGAACTGACGACTCATGAGGTCTCACGACTCATCAGTCTCATCTACGACTCATGGTCCAGGCGGTTCAACGAGTCATGGAGATTTACGACTCATGAGGTCTCACGACTCATCAGTCTCATCTACGACTCATGGTCCAGGCGGTTCAACGAGTCATGGAGATTTACGACTCATGAGGACCTGCCACTCCTGAGAACTGACAACTCATGAGGTCTCACGACTCATCACTCTTACGACTCATGAGGACCTGCGACTCATGATAACTGACGACTCATGAGGTCTCACGACTCATCAGTCTCATCTACGACTCATGGTCCAGGCGGTTCAACGAGTCATGGAGATTTACGACTCATGAGGTCTCACGACTCATCAGTCTCACGACTCATGAGGCTTACGACTCATCAGATTTACGACTCCTGGAGACTTACGACTCATTAGGGCTTACGACTCATCAGTCTTACGACTTAAGGGCTATCAAGCTGGAATCCAAGGCCCTTGCCTGTGCTACTTTGATCTGATGAGTCGACTACGACTTAGCACTTCTCTTCCAACTGAGCCACAAGATGGACCAAATATGGCGCCCACGAGACATCTTAAGTCGAATACGAGTCACGACTTACCATGAGTCGGTCACGACTCATGACTTGGCCAAACCAAGAACTCAGAAATCTGCTCCTATAAATAGACCACCACTTCCAACATTCAAAGGACTTTTGGCCATTCATTTCTCCAAGTGCCGTTACGCTGTCGAAGCCTCCTCTCATTCAGCAATCAAAGATCTTCAAGCATTCGAGACACTACAACAATCTTCGAGAAGAGCTCCTTACATCCAACACGGATTCATCGAGTTTTATCATCAAAGATCGAGCTAGTAGTCAAGAATGTTTTCATGATCAAGTTGTATTGTATTTAGAAGGATATTGTATCAAATTGTAACCGAATCAGCAATAAAAGACTATAAAGTGGACGTAAGCTCAATTACGGGCCGAACCACTATAAATCTATTGTTCATTTACTACTTTTCTGCTATTGTCAGCTTATATTCTGTTCCCGTACCAACGGGTGGTGCTTTCACAATTCTATTCCACACACAGGGTGTTAGCATTCACTTTTTACCGTTAACATTTTGGTGCTCTCACTGAGAATCCAACTCAGGCGATCATCCACCGTTGCTTCGCAAAGACTCATAAAAAGAACCTCTCTTAAAAACCAGATCCGAAATAATGGCTCCTGGAAGAAGAGGTAGACCTATCAGATCCGGAAATGCTCACGAAGGGACTTCCGCTTCCCCAACAACAGACCAAGCAACTCCAACCGTTGGAGTCACCAGGGCTGAATTGGATGACGCAGTTTCTGGATTATACCAACAAATTGAAACTCAAAATGCTTTGATGATGGATAGAATAACTGCCCTGCTCGGGGCAAATCGTCAACCAGAAAACCATCAAACCACCCTTCCTGAAATGCCACCTTTCCAAGCTGATGGTTCTAGGCCGCAACCAACTTGTCATGAACATATGCCCGGGCAAACTTCCGAGGGAAGAACTGGTGCTTGCCCGGAGGTGTCTTTGAACAATAAAGAGTACCTGTCTGAAATGGTTGGCCGCATCATGAAAGAGAGCATGCAAAGGGAAGAGGATGAGGCTGACTGGGGATTTGCGCCAAGCAGAACTCCGTTTACTGAAAGGATCCTGAGAGCGGAATTCCCAAGGAAATTTGCACCTCCTACTATCCAAGCCTATAGGGGAACCACTGACCCTAATCATTTCCTATACAAATACGATTGGCATATGACCGGTGCAAGAGCATCAGACGAAATCAAGTGTCGATACTTTCCGGTATACCTCGAAGGCGTGGCTTTACTTTGGTTCACAAAGCTTCCAGTTCGGTCTGTAGATAAATTCTCCGACTTAACGCAAAAGTTTAAAGAACAGTTCAGATTGTATGCTTCAAAAGCTAGGGATATAATGTCACTGTCTAACCTTGAACAAGCGCCCGGAGAATCAATCAAATCTTTCTTGAGCCGTTTCAATATAGCTTTAGCCGAGGTAGAAAATGCAGAACCACGCATGATCCTGACTTATTTGATGCGAGCCATTGATAAATCGAGTAAATTTGGGATATGGCTAAAGATGAAGGAACCGAACTCACTTGATAAATTCTATAAAAAGGCCGACGAGTTCATTCGCCTTGAAAGCCTTTCTACGACGTCGAAGGTGGTTGCTGCCCAAACTAATAATAACAGTGTCCCATCTAAGAAAAGAGAATCTGAAAGTCAGAAAAAGGAGAATGAAGGAGGAAAGAACCAGGGAAATGAAAAGAAACCTCGCCGCTTTAATTCTTCAGATTATACTCCTTTAACTGATACACCAAGAAATATCTTTTTTGCAACAAAAGATGTTGTCCGGTATCCTAAGCCACCTGAGATGACGAAAGGTGCAAAGAGTAATGGAAAATTCTGCCAATTTCACAATCAACCTGGCCATGACACTGACCAATGTCGCCAGTTAAAGAAAGTGATTGAAGAATTGCTGGAACAAGGTAAACTACAACAATACGTTAAGAGAAGCGGAGTCGATCCAACCTCATCCACTCGGGATCAACAACACCCTACCCATCAGTCCGATTCTTACAACAACACTGCAGTGCAAGATTCAGAAAAGCTTGTCATTAATGCTATCACAGGGGGACCATACCCAGCAAGCAGAAGTTGGGATGACTACTAATTACCCACAAAACTGCGGCTGGGGCATCTTTCACTTTCTATGGCATAAAAATCCAAAAGCTATGAATCGAGCATAAATGGAAATCCAGCTTGGAGATTCTGAAACGACAATAACTAGCATTCATTTTTACTTAACAGCATTGCTTGAATTTGTAAAGGTAATGATGGATGTGTAACTTCTGCATTGTAAACCGCTGAGAAATCAGCGTGACTCAATAATGAAAAACTATGCATTCTGTGTTTTCTATTATAAAATGCCTGTTATATTTCGATGTGTAAATACTCTAAATGTATTGCTAAAATGTCGATCTAATACTGCAGGTCATTAAAGTAAAGCTCACCCATCGCAAAGCTAAGCGAGCCTTACAAATCATTTATTAAAGCAAATTTCAAGCAACAAAAATTCCAAACTCAAATCCCATACAAGAGGAACTTCACATAAAAAGTTGACGGCTCCACTGTGTCAAGCCTTCGTTAACTGGTTGCGATCGTTGATATAAAAAAGGCATTCAACCAAATAACTTGCGTTTACTCTGTGGAATCATTCAACAGTGAAGTCTACTTCTTCCGATAAAGCAGTTTACTTGCAAAAGAAAGGAAGACGCGCTTGGAAACGATGATAAAGGATCGCAGATTGGCGGATGATGATACAACATGAGCGGGCAAACATGGAAACAGCCAAAGGGATGTATGCCTCTCAACAGGATAGCAGGTAGATCCACTAAAGGGATACCTTCCCAAGAAGAAGGAATAAGACCCTCGCTAACTGATTGTGATGCATCCGATCAGGCAGCTTGTGTTCATCCCATGGATCTACTTGCCCCTAAGATGCAACCTTCCTGGCACACCAACCAAAGCCCTCTAACGAGGCACGCCAATAAATGGGAGTGCTTTACTCAATCAAAAAGATCGGTAGGACCACCAAAGGGGCACCTCGTTAATTGATTACGATCGTTTGTACAAACAAGCATCCAATCAAGCAACTTGCGCCTGTCCCGTGGACCCCTCCGACCATGAGAAAGTAACTTCCAGGCAATCACAAGCCCTCTTCGGAGGCACAAGCCCTTTTCGGAGGCACAAGCCCTCTTCGGAGGCACAAGCCATCTTCGGAGGCAAAAGCCCTTCTCGGAGGCACATTTCACCCGTGTAGAAGTGCAAAATGCTTCTCTTCGGAGACCCACTTCACCAGTGATGAAATACTAAAAAGCCCTCTAGCGAGGCACGCCAATAAATGGGAGTGCTTTACTCAATCAAAAAGATTGGTAGGACCACCGAAGGGGCACCTCGTTAATTGATTGCGATCGTTTGTACAAACAAACATCCAATCAAGCAACTTGCGCCTGTCCCGTGGGTTCCTCCGACCATGAGAAAGTAACTTCCAGGCGATCACAAGCCCTCTTCGGAGGCACAAGCCCTCTTCGGAGGCACAAGCCATCTTCGGAGGCAAAAGCCCTTTTCGGAGGCACATTTAACCCATGCTGAAATGCCAAAACTGCTTCTCTTCGGAGACCAAAATTGCTTCTCTTCAGAGACCAAAAGACCTCTTCAGAAGCGTACTTCACCTTGCTTGAAGTACCAAAAATAAACCCTTTACTGGGGCATAAAATCAAAACCTTCTTCAGAAGCTCATTTCATTGTACAGGAAAATTCACTTTCAAACAAATAAAAGTGATCATTCCCAGAAGTCGAAATGTTCTTCAGGAAGAAAAAGAAAATAAAAATTTCTCCAAAGACAAGATATACTCTATTAAAAAGCAGAATAATTCTTCCCTGAAAAGTGGAAAGTTATTCTCTAAAATAAGAGTATCGGTCTTGTGAAAGCAAGAAGTATTACAGTATACTTGTGGTATGGGGGCAGTATTATACAATTCAGTTACAGTAATAAAAGTAATATACAAGCGACATACCACAAGTTCATTGCAATATCACGTAATAAAGATGTGGAGTAAATGCGTTCTTGAAACACAGACAAAAAGTTTGTACAAATAGAAAGAATCGTTTACTCTACACTTCAAATGAAAAACAGATGTATTCTTACATACACAAGGATTTGTACAAGAAAAACATCTATTTATTTCAGCACTATGAGAAATTTTTTACATTGTACAGGTTACAAAAAGAAGCGGAGACCGGTATCCGCACAATCCCCGGTCAATACAAAAAGCAGAAAAGACAAAATCAAACTCATTTCCCCTTCTTCCCACCCTTGGAGCTTTTACCCGGCCTGGTAATTAGCTTCGTAGGCCGTATCGGAGAAGAAGGAGAAAGAGACTCAGCCGGATCAATTTCTGCTTCATCCCCAGCAGCAGAAGAACTCTTCTTTCCTTTCTTCGAAACCGCACGCTTTCCCTTCTTCTTGGAAGAAGACTCGCTCCCCGGAGCAAGAAATGTAGAAAGCTTTGTGTCGTAGTCAAAAGACCGCTCCGGGGTCTTCTCGCTATCTTCCAGACCTTCTGCCTTCTGTTCTTCGGAAGCAAGTGGTTCGTCTAAACCTTGAAGGGCCGCTATTGGTTCTTCCTGCGAACCTGGTTGAGAAGCTAGAAGAGGTATAACTTGAGGAGGAGGAGGAACGACAGCTGAAGAAGGAAGAATTGGTGCAGTTTCCGGCACGACTGCTGCATAATAAAAGAAATCAAAATCAGTATTCTCCGAGAAAAAAGAAGACCGTGAATCGTCAAAGTTACCTGGAGAAGCCGGTTTAGCGAGATCAATCTCAAATTCCCGAGCTTGGAAGTCCTTCATTGCCTCTTCCTCTATAGGGGTGGTTACAGTTTCTTTGTCAACCTTAGCGGGAGGCGTGGAATGAGAACTAGAGCCAGCAATATCCGCGTAAGCTAAAGCCGAAGTATAAGCAGGAGCAATAGGAGGTGTTTCTTTCTCAGGAAGCTTCTCTCCCGTCGCCTCGGCCCGCACTCGGATAAGCTGCTCTTTTCCTTTGGCAAGGGCAGCGCGATCGCTCTCACTTAAGTAGGTAGCTTGAAGATCTGTTTCAGAATATCCGGCACCACCAAATAAGTCAATGATTGCCTCCCATACTTCCGCTAAGGTGACTTCATATTCTGGTCCCAAAAATGAAAGGCTCCCACGCCCCAGGACACAATGCATATAAAAGTCGAACAGAGTCGCGTCAACGGTGGCTATGGTCGCCTTATGGGATTCTTCGGCTGCAGCTTTACCAGAGAGAACTTCATCACGTTCTCTTTCAGCCTTTAGTAGCTGAGATTGCAGTCTTATAATTTCTAAATCTTGAGAGCTGACTTTCTCTCGAAGCTGAACAGCATCATCGCGGTATTTTCTCGTAACCTGCTGTTCTGCTTCAAGTTTCACCTCAATATCTCTCTGAGCTGCATGGGCGTCTCGAACTTGTTTTTGAAGCATTTCTTCTTTCTGAGAATAAGAAGTGGAAGAAGTAGCAAGCTCTTTTTTAAGTCTTTCAACTTCAGCTTCGAGCTTCCCATAACCATCGCTAATGCTTTTCATCTCCGCGTCATGCTGCTTACGCCATTTGTCCCACTCAGATTTATCATTCTCCATGGTCATCATCGCCTCAAGGTTCATATGGTTGACCCTTTGAAGTTCATCAACCAGCTTCTGCCATCCAGACATTCTTTCGATGTCAAGTTTTACAGCATCGACATTTTTCAGCATCGCCTGCTTATCAATGGGGACCAAATCCAAATCAAAACGCACTCCTTTCAGACACCAATTCGGAAATCGGCTCTGGAGTGTGGGAGGACCATCTCCAGCTTGGTACTGTGGCCTATTAATGATTGTCTGGATGTCAGACTCCTTAAGGGCAGGAGAACCAGAAGATGTATTAGGAGGAATAGAAGCGGTAGTCTTTTTCGAGATATTAGATGTATCTTTCTCGCCAAGTCTGATCCGTTTGCTGGAATCATCGGAAGTATGACTCTTCCCCTTGTCATCGTAAGATTTCCTCTTGTAAGGATCGTCGCTTCTGCGGGAAGAGTCACGTCGCTCGTCCCTACTCCCATAGTATTCCTCATCTTCTCTCCGACGACGCTCTTCATGAGCTCGCCTCTCGTGAGCCTTTCTGGCAGCCCTCTCCTCATCAGTTTCCTTCACAGCACCGATATAACTCCTAAAGTCATAAGCCTCACGGCTTCCATAACGCTGGAATTTGTTGTAGTAAGAGCCGCTTCGCCCCATCAGAGAACCTGAAATTGAAGAAAAAGACCAGTTTTAGAAATCCTCAAATTGAAGAAGCTAAGTGCATCTAAGTGCCAAAATTCTAAGTGTGTGTGATGTGCAAACTACGCGCGTCAGACTACAAACCACTTTTGGGTGTAGAAATGGCAATAAGTTGTGTGGAAGGCGTTGTGGTTTGTTGCAAAGAAGAAGTTGCTTCGACAACAGGAGGGACCACTTTAGAAATATCATCTTTAAAGAGCTCCTGAGAGGTTATCATGATGTCGCTCAGACTGTCAAAAGTATCATCGCCATGGTGCATGGGAGAATTATATTTTTCAACCTCCACCTCAGCCGTCTTTTCAAGAGTGTGAAGATTTTCCTCCTCTTCAGCAACCGGGGCAAGTGCTAACTTACTGGACGATCCAGCAACGTCGGTAGAAGTAGAACACTTTACCAATGAAGTCTCAGCGGTAAGATCTTGCGGTAAAAGTTCTTTAGCAGGAACAGGGGCATCTGACTCCTCAGCAGGAGAATCAGGGACTTCATGTGGCTGAGTGGAACGGGAAGGATGTAAGAGTCCAAATTCGTGGAGGAACTCATCTCTCAATAGAAATTGAACACTCCTCTCCTCAACCGGCACGGCCATAAGCCTCTCAAAGGTAGTCTTGTGACGAGGTTCCCTAGAGGGGGAAGGAAGCGCTGAAACAGTAGAAAAAGAAGTTAACACTCGACAATTTGGACTTCAAAGAATTTAGAAAACACAGGGAAAAGATAGATAATCGTACTTCCCACTCTCCAAATGGCGTAAAATCCCGGGGGACAACGAACAAAGAAAAACTGGCTCAGAAACCCAGGAACGCTTTCGGGAAGACCTATAATCAGTTTACGATTCCTGGCACTCCTTACAACTGTGATAGAGGGATGGTCTTTGGTCTTTGTAAATGAGCATAGAAAGCAAATTTCTCCAAAACTGGGAAAACGGTCCAGCATTCTCCTAAAAAGCACACACAGTCCCAGCAGGATGGCGTAGCCATTAGGATGAAGTTGAAAAGGGGAGATAGATAATCGAAGGAGAAGTTCTCGGAGACAGTCATTAAACGGGGGAATCGCTCCACTCAAGCACATTTGGCGGTTCACTGCGATAAAGCCGTGGGGCGGCCTATCAGCAGTGTCATTTACTCCAGGGAGCAAAGCGTCAGATTCAGCGATGCCAAACTGGGTGCATAGTTGACGGAAGACTTTATGACTCAGAGTGGTAGGAATCCTTTCCGGGGGATCATTCAGCGGGGTAGCAATTGGAAAAACTTCTCCAGCTGATTCCAAGTCTTCTTGATGGGATGCCATTCTACACAATCAGCCGAATGTTCAAAAGTGAAGGTGCATGTTTCCTAAAAGTGTGAAGTGCTGTGCAAAACTAATGAAGATAAGAAAAAGCAAGTATAACTGGAATTAAACTAACTGATAATCAGTCGATTACGAGATTTCAGAACTTGTTAATGCTCAAGTGCAGTGTTAATGCAGACAAATCAGTTTTAGTTAACCATTACGATTCTGCTTTAATACTTCCCTTGAGTTGGTTATTGTGTAGCATTTCACTCATACAGTTCATTTAATTTAATTTAATCTTTATCAACTAATCTGTCACTCGATGTGGGCAGTCGGTGGCAGTATATTCGTCCTAGTTTTTTGTAAATGTTATAACAGGCAGTTAGAATTATTGACAATCTACAAAAGAATGCAACAAGGTTCAAATAACTCAAGTCTTAACATTCAAGGCAGTGGGAAATTTGCTCAAGTTCTAACTCGATCACAACTTAGCATGAGACAAATTTTCCTAAGTCCTAGCTCGTTCACGGTCTAAGAGATATGCTACGAATCAAGTCAAGTCGTAACTCTCCAATTGTACCACATTCAAGCAAAGTCTGAAGTGTTAAGTCGCAAAACGACTCAAATGGTTCCTGCGAGCTAGGGACAATTATTCTCCAAGTCATAAGTCGTGGGGTTTAAAAGGGGACTTCAATTCTCTAAGTCGTAAGTCGTAACTCGGCTACGACTCAAAGCTTGGTTGCTGTAAGTGATAAGTCGATCCAGAATTTAGTCCATCTAACTCCTGACTCGTTTGATCCCTAACTCGTTAACCATATATCCATCCAACTCCTAACCCTTAACTATCCAACCCGTTAACCCATTCACCGGTTAGCTTCTTCGTCAACCCTATTTCTAAACCACCACAGATCACAAATCATTACAAGCCATATCAAGCCACCTTAATTCCATGAATATCCTACATAGCAGTATTCGCAAGGACCGAGGGAAGAATTCATGGAGAAAGGTCGATAGCAATGGTCAACGATTGGGAAAAGGGAGAAGACGCTTACGCGATGTAACTAGAAGTGGTTGGAGGAAAATCGAGTCGAAATCGCCTTTGGAAGCTTGAGATCTTGTTAATGGCAGATACGACTTAAAGCACGAATGATAGGAAGAAGAAGATAAGAGGTACGACCTAAGCGTTTTATACCTCAGGTCGAAGGAATTGGAATCGACTCACACAAGCTAAAATGAGTCGAAACACACGACCTACGACTTAGGCGTGTATTTCGAGGGGCAAATGTTAACCCTGAATTATCCACGACCTAAGAAGTATACATCTCAAGACTTAACGAGTTAAGGATTGCGAGACTTAACAAGTTGACTTAGATGATCTACGACTCAGTAGACTCCGATCTAAGGAATGGTCCTACTCAGCGACCTACGAGTTAAAAGGTTAGTGACCTAAGACATGGTGGGACTTAACAGTTTATGAGTTAACAAGTTTACGACTCAATGGATGTACGACTTGAGGGCTTGACGACTCAGCGAGTTAAGCGACCTACGACTTAAGAAGTTAAGAAGTCTCCGACTTAACTACTCGACGCGTTAAAGTCTCTACGACTTAAGAAGGTTTCGACTTACGACTCATGAGGACCTGCGACTCATGAGAACTGACGACTCATGAGGTCTCACGACTCATCAGTCTCATCTACGACTCATGGTCCAGGCGGTTCAACGAGTCATGGAGATTTACGACTCATGAGGACCTGCGACTCATGAGAACTGACGACTCATGAGAACTGACGACTCATGAGGTCTCACGACTCATCAGTCTCATCTACGACTCATGGTCTAGGCGGTTCAATGAGTCATGGAGATTTACGACTCATGAGGTCTCACGACTCATCAGTCTCATCTACGACTCATGGTCCAGGCGGTTCAACGAGTCATGGAGATTTACGACTCATGAGGACCTACGACTCATGAGAACTGACGACTCATGAGGTCTCACGACTCATCACTCTTACGACTCATGAGGACCTGCGACTCATGAGAACTGACGACTCATGAGGTCTCACGACTCATTAGTCTCATCTACGACTCATGGTCCAGGCGGTTCAACGAGTCATGGAGATTTACGACTCATGAGGTCTCACGACTCATCAGTCTCACGACTCATCAGGCTTACGACTCATCAGATTTACGACTCATGGAGACTTACGACTCATGAGGGCTTACGACTCATCAGTCTTACGACTTAAGGGCTATCAAGCTGGAATCCAAGGCCCTTGCCTGTGCTACTTTGATCTGATGAGTCGACTACGACTTAGCACTTCTCTTCCAACTGAGCCACAAGATGGACCAAATATGGCGCCCACGAGACATCTTAAGTCGAATACGAGTCACGACTTACCATGAGTCGGTCACGACTCATGACTTGGCCAAACCAAGAACTCAGAAATCTGCTCCTATAAATAGACCACCACTTCCAACATTCAAAGGACTTTTGGCCATTCATTTCTCCAAGTGCCGTTACGCTGTCGAAGCCTCCTCTCATTCAACAATCAAAGATCTTCAAGCATTCGAGACACTACAACAATCTTCGAGAAGAGCTCCTTACATCCAACACGGATTCATCGAGTTTTATCATCAAAGATCGAGCTAGTAGTCAAGAATGTTTTCATGATCAAGTTGTATTGTATTTAGAAGGATATTGTATTAAATTGTAACCGAATCAGCAATAAAAGACTATAAAGTGGACGTATGCTCAATTACGGGCCGAACCACTATAAATCTATTGTTCATTTACTACTTTTCTGCTATTGTCAGTTTATATTCTGTTCCCGTACCAACGGGTGGTGCTTTCACAATTCTATTCCACACACCGGGTGTTAGCATTCACTTTTTACCGTTAACAACAATCAATTAAGAATATCATGTATAAAAACCTTAATTCACTCAATACAAAATAAAAATAAAAATAAAGGTTTTAGGCTTAGCTTCAATACAACTACAAACTTTTTCAGTGGAGCAAAATTCCTGTCTTTGATTTGATGGTGGTAAAATAAACCACACATGTACTTTACCTTTTAGTTTAGTTGGTCCAAGCCTTTATGTACTATTTAGCTACCTTAATACATATTCATAATTGTTCATCACCTTATGGGTAATGTAATAATGCTTAATTATCAATTCCTTTTGCTATCTAATTCATTTAAACGACTTCACTACATTTCTATTGGAATTTTTTCTTCTTCATAAAATTCATTCTATAATGTTCGCTGCTATGGTGAGAGATATAGAGGGGACAACCCCATAGGTGGTGGGGCGGAGACAACACTCTCGCAGATGACGATCGAACTAACCGGTCAGGTAGTGGAGATCAAGGGAGCAGCGCTCCTTGAAGGGGTGTGAGGCAACCATCTCGTTTGTATTTGAGTTGAATTTAAATGCTAAAGGTTATATCCATTAGGACTATTCACTCACTCATCGGTATTATTTGAGCATTCTTTTTGTCAGTGCTACTAATCACAACTTGCATAAGTAATCTTCATTGCACCCTGAAAGAATGTTTTCATTCTAATCTATATATGTGATCTGTGAAAAGCAAAACATTTTTGAAAGAAAGAACGTGGCTGTAGTTTTGACAACAATTTCTTTACCTAGAACTGACTTTAAAATCTCCATTCACTATTTACCATCTTATTGCTCATTTTTCAACATTGATAGCCTGTAAAAGCTTACAACTCCCTCACTCCCATAAAGTGAATAATAGAAGATGCCAATCCTTCTACTTGTTCACACTAGTCTACCTTTACTTTTCATTTATCTGTCCTTTAATGAATGTCATCATGTGCATGTTTTTCTCTCTTTTTAACATATTCTTTTCTATTTGCAGGTCTATTCACACTTTTAAGTAGCATCCATGTTACATATAATATTTATACATTATTTTTGCCTTTTAATATTGTGTTTGGTTTGGTTTTGTTGCGTTTGAAAATCTCAAAGTATGAAACTTTGTTTAAAGATCGCAATCACTGGCCCTTACGACAACTATTTTTATAACTACTAAAAATACCTTGGATTGTAAATTTTAAGTAGTTTAATTGCATATTAAAATTAGTTTGTAAAACTTAGTTGTATATATAATATGAAATAAGTCATACGAAACTCTTTTTTCATTAGCTTGTTTGCTATCCATGTAAAAATGTAGTTATAGAAGAAAACTCATAAATTTTGTTTTTATAAAACTGTTCTCTTCCCTGAACATGCATATTTATCTTAGCATAATTATAGGAAACTGATGAAAATTATAGGGACCAAATTCTAGCCTAGGGAACCATCTTTCATTCTAGGGACCTGAAGAAAATTACAGGTTATATTAATTGAATATTTAAAAGGTTCTTTTCTTGATCACGATAGTCAAGTATTTTACCCATTCCTTGCCTATATATGTAACCCATTACTTGTTAAATATTACATTAATTTTTACTCAGATTTGATTGAAGAATCATGAAAAGAGAATCGCATGGACAGAGGGAGACTGGTGTTTGGAATGAAGCTTTGATCCAAGATCTTTAATTTGTATATATTTATCTTAGCACCTTTTTTTCCAACTTATTAAAAAAAAGGTGGTAATTTATTCTTAATTAGAGGATCTCGGACCAGGCTTCATTCCTTACATTTTTCTTTCATACAAGATTTTGGAAGAGTATCCAGGTGAGATCTTAGTAGTTTTACTTGTATATTAATTAGAGTTTGTTTAGGCATGCAAGTGATGGTTTATGCCTTTTTTAGTTCTATCTATTTTTAAAAACAGAATTAACTATCTATTGTTTTACAGAAGAAAATGTTATGTTCAGCTAAGATAATCTCTGCATTTGGGAGAATGCCTTCTTTTTTGGGAAGGATAAACTATTGTCTGAAGAGGATAAACTATTACCAGTGCTCTTTTTATTAATCAATTGTATCTCTATCAGTTCCTCTTGATTTTTGCCAATCTTGCTGTTATTCGTTTACTTTGTTACTAGAAGCATGCACTTCCCATAGCTTTTTAAAATAACTTAGTTTAATGCTAGAAATATTTAGACACTTATACATGGATTTAGGGGAGTGGCATTTTTCGGAATTCCAACACCAAACCTTAGTATCAGTCTGGGAATCCAAATTCATGAGGTCAAATTTACCAATGAGAGTATGAAACTGTGTTAGGAAGTTGTCTTAATTATCATTACACTCAAAAGTCTCAGTAGGGTTATATAAATCATTGACAAAGTCAATATATTGTTTAAAATAGTAAGAAATGTCGAGAATTCCTTTTTAATAGCAATGGATGAAACCAAAGGTCATACCTGATGGAAATTTCGCCACTGGAACGTCAAATATTGTTTAGCCCTAAAATGAGAATATTGGAATATTCTAAAACATCTTTCTAAAAGTTAAGAGATGTGATTCTTCTCTAGGTTGCGAATGTTAAAAGGTGGCATTGTAATATAAGGTAGATTCCATATCCTTCCAAATAGTTTACTACCATCTAAAAACTTTCAACTCCATTAACATAAAAGTGCAATATTCAAGTCTTAAATTAATTATATCTAGCCGTCCTTAAATTTTCGATTTACGACCTCGATTTCAATTATCAACACAATTTAAAATAGAGAAATCCTGAACGTCTTCTTTCTAATCCTACCTTATTTTGTCTACGATTCGATTAGAAATAAATTGATAAAAAGATCAAGAAAAGAGTCGTAGGTCTCTGTTTTTGATGTTGTTATAAGAAAAGTCCATGTAAATATAAATATGTAAATTTAGTTCCTACTTTTTGAAAAATAGAAAACGCAAGGTGTTTTCCATTTTTATGAATGCAAGCTAACTTGCAACCTTTTGACTATGAATTTTTTTTTTAAATTTTGAAAATTTTGAAATTTTTGAAAAGCGCAAGTTAACCTGCATTTTCTATCAAGAAAGCGCAAGCTAGTTTGCGCTTTTATTTTGATTTTTTTTTTAAATTTTTGAAAAACGCAAGTTAACTTGCGCTTTCCATCACTTTCTGATTTTGAAATTTTTTCTAAAACTTCAAAAAATTTCGAAAATTTTGAAATTTTTGAAAAACGCAAGTTATCTTGCACTTTTTATCAGGAAAGCGCAAGCTAGTTTGCGCTTTTTGATTTTGAAATTTTTTATGAAAATTTTGAAATTTTCAAAAAAAATTAAATTTTTTAAAAGCGCAAGTTAACTTGTGCTTTCTATATAAGGAAATCGCAAGATAGTTTGCGCTTTCTGATTTAGAAAAAACAGGGACTTAATTTACATACTTATTATTACATGGACTTTTCTTACAACAACATCAAAAATAGGGACCTTCGGTGCAAAGCCCCTAAAAAGATAACCAATAAACTAGTATAATGAATTAAGACAGAGTATGTGTCAATCTTTAATTCACTTTATATGTTACAAAGTACCAACCGTCATGCTGAAGTTCCGTAAGTTTAAAGGGAATACATAAATAAGTAATAGGAAATGCATGACGTTAGTTAGCAATACCAAGTTTTAGATCCCTCCATCCATTCATTAGTAAGATCAATCTCTTAGGAAAAGTTAATGCTTAGGCCCATTAATGATTCAAAATTGTATAAAGTAATTTTGACAAAGTAATATGATGTGGTAAAGGAGAACAAAAGAGTAAAGTATCTTTAACATATCGTTGTACCAACACACCATTATTAATGATGTCACTACCTATTATACCTATTTTTAGTCATCATAAAAGAAAGAGAAAATATGTGAAAATTTATCGATAAAGACAACATTGAAATCATGTCAAAAAGAAAATGACTAGCATCAGTCACCCTAAGAAAAATCCAAAGCATGTCCCGTATCAAAATTTGAGGTAACTTTAAATCACACAAACGAACAAGGTAACAAAGCACTTTGAAAAATGAGAATGGACTAAGAAGAATGTACAAATATGCGCTCGAAATAGGCTCGAGAAGAGTGCTCAAGGCAAGACCAGAAGCAACTTTCAGGTCTACTCAAGCTAAACCTCGAGGTATGTTTCGAGGTTGCACTCAAGAGAGCATTCTGCTCGAAGTTTCGAGTGGGACCACTCGAGCTAAACCTCAAAGCATGCTCCAGGTAGCGCTCTAAGCTTGAGCACTCTTATTTGAGCACTCAAGTTGTTAGTCCTTAAGATGATGGTTTTGATGACAACCTTAGGACTTGTTATAAAATATAAATACTAACGTTATGGTTTAGATATATATGTATATGCAGAATATAAACATGCAGGTACCAAGAATGAAGACTGTACAATATAGAGATACAAGACAGATGAATTTAAAGATTGAAGATATCAAGATTGAAGACTCATGAGTATCAAGATTTCAAACAGTACAAGATAATGTAGTTAGTCTAGAATTATGTTAAAACTTCTTGAAAGCACTTACATCTTTATTCGAAATTTATTAGTGGAATGGAATCCACTTCGAGCCTGTTAAAGAGATGGAACCCACGACAATATCTAGTGGAACATATAGTGGTCCTATTTTGATATTCACTAATTTTATAAAAATGTTTTTCAAAAATATATCTCTTGTTTTAAAAAAATGTTTTCAAAACTTTCTTTTCAAAAAGACATCTCTCTTGTTTGAAATAGTTTAGCCTCAAAACTATTTTTATCATTTTTAATATTTTGATTTCAAAATTGTCCTTGTTTTTAAACCATCTCTTGTTTTAAATATTTAGCTTTAAAATATTATATACTCAGATTTTAAATCACTTTATAGATTAAGATTATATATGTTAAAAATTATTTTCTAAACTCTTTTATATGTTTAAACTATATTCAAATATATTTACAAAGTTTAGAAATTGTTTTGACAAATTATAGAAACCAATTTTAATAAGAAAATCAAAACATCAATTTTGCCTTGAGCATGTCAACATACCTCAACCCTCCATGTCGACATGGTGTTCGTTATTTTTAAATTTCAATTTTCAAAAGAAGTGTCTATTCGTCGTATCCTTTCACGAATAGATATGGCTGTTGTTCTACTATAAATACAGTAAGTTCTAAATGAATTTTTACCAGATTTAATTTTATTTTCTCTCCTCTTCGTCTTCCACATTTATTCTAAAGAATCCTAAACTATACTCTGCCAAAATACCAAGTGAATCAAACTTGATTATCTCTTATTTAATTCTCTGCCACTCTCTCCATAAGATCTCAGTGTTATTCAGAGTTATAGAATCTTTTGTAAATCAAACTGTTGAGTAAAAGGTGCGATTGATCCTTGAAATCAATTGGGTGTGATTGTAGCCCCGAAAATCAATTAGGTGATCTTGTAGCTTGGTTAAATCAAGAGAGTTGCCCTGAAATCGAATACAGGAGGGTGTACCTCGTAGCCTTGAAACCGAGGGTGTAATCTGGGAGATTATTTTGAAAAGAAATCCGTACGATTGTACGGGACTATATGTAGGGTAACTCCAAACCAGTATAAAATCATGGTATGTTCTTTCCTTTACTGCTTTTATTTAGTATTTGCATCTGTGTCTGATTCTGTGATTATATCTGTGTTTGTGAATTGCATTTGTTGGTGTTTAAATTGAACAAAATTGAAAAAGATTTAAAAAAATACATAAAACACTATTCACCCCCTCTAGTGTTATTCCAACCTTAAGATCCGTAATCCGCATTTCTCACATTTGGTATCGGAGCAAGGATTTCAAAATTTTCATAATCTGGATTTTGAACAATTTTAAAATGGCAATTTTTTTATAAAATTATTAACACTATTTTCATATGAATATGTCACAGAATCATCATGATATTGTTGTTTAAAACTATATTTAATTATTTTTAAAAGTCATTTGATTCTTTAAAAGGTTATGTTGTTTTGCAGGAGAAGAGTTATGTCTAATGACTGTTGGTTAAAAGATACCACATAATCATTCATCGATCAAGAAGAACAAATGGACATATAATGGCAATCGACAATGAAATGGGTACCAGATCAATACAAAACTTTTGATTCTCATCTACAACTTGATTTGATACTATACTTCTCTCCATCTTCTTCACAATGTCACTTGTTTCGTGCAAATCCGTCAAGAAATGACCAAGTTATGGTCAAATGAAGTTTTGGTGAACAAAGAGAAAAAGAAAGAAAAACTGTCAATGGTATTCTTCAAATTGCATCTAGATATTTGAGTATTTTGTTCTAACTCCTTTTCTAGATTGTAGTTCTTATTCTCACGGTCGTTTTGATGGGTGGATCATCAAATTCCGATCAAAATTGAGTGAGATATGACAGTTTGAAGTTGGCTATCCAAAACTGAAAACTGTGTACGGGATTTCCTACATTTCTCTTACTGTTCGGCCTGTTGCACCACAATACCATCCAAATTCATCAACAAACTATTACTAGATCGTAGCTCTTGTCTTCCTCTTTGATTTTCCGTTGGTTTCATCCAATTCCGTTAAGAAACGAAGGAAATATGCCTTCTAGAAGTTTGATAGTAAATAGAAAAACGGGGAGAAGAAGAAAAGGAGAAAGTTTTGTGAAAAGTGGTGACTGTTGGGCCTATTTATAGTGGTTGAAGTGTCCATTCATTCAAAATTCAAATTCAAAGTTTTGGCGCCAAGTTGGGCAATCTACTAAATCATCTGTATCTTTCTCATACGTTCTTCAAATTCAGCAAATGAATATACTACGATGATCAAAAAAACAAGCCCGTCGCAATAGAACAGATCTCGTCGTCAAATTCTGAAAGATATAAATATGTGGTTCACGACAATGGAAGAACAACAAAGTTAGAAAGATAGAGGAGTGCAAAAAGTGGTACGCTTTACTATTATTTCATCTTTATTGTTGCATTTAGGAATATATATTTATGCATTTAGTTAGGTATAGAAATTTATCTCTTTTATAAGTTTTGATATTTTGGTCCATATATCGACACACCATGGTATACATATCGATACCAGTCGAAATTTTTTTAAAGTCTTTTAAAATGTGTTTCCTTTCAAATAAAATCTTACTACTAATTTATTACAACTATACTAAATAGAAAAGCATACCTTCATTTCGTGATTTCAACTTTTCTAATGATTGTTTTTACTTCTCGTACTCTATTTCTTTTAAGATGCTAATTTTATGTCTTTAAGAAATTAATAAAATGAATTTAGAATGTTAGAATAAGGTTCTATTTATAGATTTCTTCATTTAATAAGATTGCACCACATCACATGACACTTGTCATATAAATAGATAGTGACATACATGAAAAATGACACGTGTCATTACACTTGTTCTTTAATAAAATCATTTTTACATACATAATGCCAAGTGTCTTTACACATGTTTTTTCATTATTTTTCTTTATGTTTTTGATTTACTTTAATTATATTAACTACTATAAAAAAATTGGGTCAAAAATCAATTATTTACATGTCAAAATCTAGTCGTAAAATTAGTGCAAAATCATATTAAAAACAGGCCCAGAATTTTAGATAGCATTTCTGAAATGCTGTCTTTGCTTTTGTTAATGTTTTTAAGCACTGCAAATTCGTTTTTATAGCATTACTGTGCTATGAAACACTGTATTATTTCAGAAAATTTTCACGGCATTGGTTAAATGCTGCAGTTTCTGTTTTATAATGTTTTGAATATATTTTACTGCAAAAACTTTTTATATCATTCTGTAAATGCTGTCTTTTCTATTTGAATTGATTGACTTAATTGACTTGATTGACTTGATTGACTTTTTTGACTTGATTAATTTGTTTGACTTGTTTGACATGATTGGATTTGATGTGTGTGTTGATTGGATTGTCTGAAATATACTTATACATATTTATGTATTGAATAATTATAATATAATTATGTTAATGTCTTTCACATTCCATTTACTATACTTTGTTCTAGTATTAGTTTAAGAGGGAGTTTTATAGTTTTATGGTTTCAGGATGGTTTTGTTGATGACAAAGGGGGAGAATTATAAAATAGAGTAGTTAGGCTTAGATTAAGGGTGAGTTATTAGTTATAGGGGGAGTTATAGTGAAGGTAAAGTATATTTTATAAACATAGATTATCATCATCAAAAAGGGGGAGATTGTTAGTCTTTGAGATGATAGTTTTGATGACAACAACCTTAGGACTTGTTATAAAATATAAATACTAACGTTACGGTTTAGATATATATATATATATATATATATATGTATATGCAGAATATAAACATGTAGGTACCAAGAATGAAGACTATACAGTATAGAGATACAAAACTAATGAATTTAAAGATCGAAGATATCAAGATTGAAGACTCATGAGTATCAAGAAATCAAGTTATCAAGAGTTCAAGATTTCAAATAGTACAAGATAATGTAGTTAGTCTAGAATTATGTTAAAACTTCTTGAAAGCACTTACATCTTTATTCAAAATTTATTCGTGGAATGGAATCCACTTCGAGCCTGTTAAAGGGATGGAACCCTAGTGGGATGGAACCCACGAGAATATATAGTGGAACATACAGTGGTCCTATTTTGATATCCACTAATTTTATAAAAATGTTTTTCAAAAATATATCTCTTGTTTTTAAAAAATGTTTTCAAAACTTTCTTTTCAAAAAGACATCTCTCTTGTTTGAAATATTTTAGCCTCAGAACTATTTTATCATTTTTAATATTTTGATTTCAAAATTGTCCTTGTTTTTAAACCATCTCTTGTTTTAAATATTTAGCTTTAAAATATTTATATACTCAGATTTTAAATCACTTTATAGATTAAGATTGTATATGTTAAAAATTATTTTCTAAACTCTTTTATATGTTTAAACTATATTCAAATATATTTACAAAGTTTAGAAATTGTTTTGACAAATTATAGAAACCAATTTTAATAAGAAAATCAAAACATCAATTTTGCCTTGAGCATGTCGACATACCTCAACCCCCCATGTCGACATGGTGTCCGTTATTTTCAAATTTCAATTTTCAAAAGAAGTGTCTATTTGTCGTATCCTTTTACGAATAGATATGGTTGTTGCTCTACTATAAATACAGTAAGTTCTAAATGAATTTTTACCAGATTTAATTTTATTTTCTCTCCTCTTCATCTTCCACATTTATTCTAAAGAATCCTAAACTATACTCTGCCAAAATACCAAGTGAATCAAACTTGATTATCTCTTTTTGATTCTCTGCCACTCTCTCCATAAGTCTCAGTGCTATTCAGAGTTATAGAATCTTTTGTAAATCAAACTGTTGAGTAAAAGGTGCGGTTGAGCCTTGAAATCAATTAGGTGATCTTGTAGCCTGGTTAAATCAAGAGAGTTTCCCTGAACTCGAATACAGGAGGGTGTACCTCGTAGCCTTGAAACCGAGGGTGTAATCTGGGAGATTATTTTGAAAATAAATCTGTACGATTGTACGGGACTTTATGTAGGGTAACTCCGAACCAGTATAAAATCCTAGTGTGTTCTTTCCTTTACTGCTTTTATTTAGTATTTGCATCTGTGTATGATTCTTTGATTATATATGTGTTTGTGAATTGCAATCGTTGGTGTTTAAATTGAACAAAATTGAAAAAGATTTAAAAAATACATAAAACACTATTCACCCCCCTCTAGTGTTATTCCAGCCTTAAGATCCGTAATCCGCATTTCTCACACAAGTTAGATCACTCTTGCTTAAGTGCTTTGAGCTAGCACTTGAAACAACCCTGGAGCAAGCTCTAGGATAGTGCTTGTAACAACCCGCATATTTATCGTTTGTATATTTTAAATATTTTATTTAAATATGACATCGTTCGTCGGATTATAGTCCGAAAAACTACTTTTTGCAAACGGTCGAATTGAGACTCGAGACCACTTCCATTGAGTCCAAAATGGCGTTTGCGATCTGCTTGAGTATAAACTTTGATATATTTGGAGTAAGTTGAAATTTGCTACTTTTTCTAGTTGGGTTTGGGTTTCGGTTCGGCCCACTAGCTAACTAAACTCACTTAACCCTCTAACTCAGCCCTCTCCTCTCCATTCTCTCATTCCCACTCTCCAAACTCAAGTCAAAACTGAAAATGGTGGAAGGGAAGAGGAAATAGAAATTGCAAACCCAAGTTCCTCTTGCAAGCTCAAATTCTTACTCCAAAAATCAAATAGAAGCCATAGGTAAGCCTCCTCTCCATCTTCTCCAACTCTTTCTCCTTCAATTTCAGGAAGTTTCCTAAACCTAATTTGGGAAATATGTGTTGTCTTCTTAGATTGAAGCTCGTAGAATTGAAGTGGAGTGTGATTGGTTGTTTCTTTGCAATTGAGCTTCTTCTTCTTTGCTTGTGTGTAAAAAGGTGAGTTTTGAACTCATATCTACCTCTCTTGATATCATTGATGTTGGGTATGAATTCCTAACAAGTATTCATGTGCTATTGCTTTTTATTTGGAAAGAATTGGTATTCGTTGATAGGGCAAGAAGTGCTGGAAATCAGGCTCCGGCCGACCGAATGCAAAGAACGGTCGACCAACGTGCTACTTGAGCACTTCCCTGCCTCTGTTTTGGGAGTGCAGGAATTTTGGCTCCGGCTGACCGACCAGGAAGTCCGGTCGACCGACCTGCTTCCCGAGAATTTTTCAGAACAGTGTCCGGTCGACCGAGCTCTGATAACGGCCGACCGACGTGCTCCTATTTTCCCTGTTTTGCCTGTTTTTGCTCATTTCGATTGGTTTTCCAAATTTTATCGATCCAAGTTGGTTCTTAGTGGTTGATATTGCATCTTTGGCTTTGATAACTTACCTTTGACTTCATTCACGATTTTTATAAATAATCCCTCTAAATCATATTAAAAGCTCCCTTCTCCACTTTATAAATTTCTATTTAAACACACACAATTTTGCACTTCGAACGAAGTGGAAAGGAGATTAAATGGTTAGGTAAAACACGGACCATGAATCCGCGCGTTCACCTTTCCGATTAATCCCCGACCTATTCGATTGATCGTTTTGACCTTTGTGTCTGGTTTACCGATGAGATGAGGTAAACATTGTAATGCTTTGAGTGTGAAATTAGCTAATGGATAGTAAACCGTTTAGTGCGAACGAGTGGTTATGGGACTCACGTTAACACTTTTCGGGTTCCTTTCTGGAAGTTTGTGACACATGCTGCCTTTGGGATAGTGTCTTCGGACTGTCTCCTTCTGGCTTGTTGCCTTTAATATCTCGATTGGAGTTGGTCCTTTGCCCCAGCTCGAGAGATATTTGGGATTGTTGTTGCCTTTGGGATAGTGTCTTTGGACTGTCTCCTTTTGGCTTGTTTCTTTTATAGCGCTTTCGGAGTGGTTTCTTCACCACCGCTCGAGAGATATTGGAGTGGTTTCTTCACCACCGCTCGAGAGATATGGGAGTGGTTTCTTCACCACCACTCTAGAGATATTGGAGTGATTTCTTCACCACCGCTCAAGAGATATTTGGGTTTGTTGCAAGTGGTATTTGTTATTTGCCTTTGGCTTGATTTGGGATATGATATCCTTTGCTTGTTGAGATGCCGATGATATGAGGCTTGTTTTGTTATGATTCATCTTATGTTAGATGATTGAATTATCTCCTTTAGAGATAATTGTTATACTATATGATCTTGCAGGTTCATTATCGTTCAGTTTATCTAACTGATTTGTTTAGCTAGACTGACCCGTGTATTTTATACTCGGGTCAGACCGAGTTGTTTCAGGTTAGGTGCTTTTGGACTTAGCCTCTTTTGCTTCCGCATGGACTATTCCGCTAGCTCCTTTTTGTCTTAGCTTTTTGTTTAGTCCTTATCTGTTGTAACTCTGATATGTATTCTGTGAAATCGTCTGTATATTGTGGTTTGCTATAGCACTTGACATGTATCATTTTGTATACTCTACTTTGTATCAGTAAATGTTTTTATGATGATCCGCTGTTCTGTGATGTATATTACATTGAGTTGTTACATTTTGTTCTGATAGATCCTATAGCCATTGTAGTTTTGCTTTAAGTATTTATTGAACTTGTCGAACCACATGAGATGATAAAAACCACTTTTCGGCGTGTTCAATAGATAGTTAAATTAAGACTACACATGGTCGCTTCCATTATACTCTATTGTCCGCATTAGCAGACGGTATTATCCATATAATACTCTTTGTTAATGAGGCTCTCGGAGTGGGGCGTCACAGCTTGGTATCGGAGCGAAGGTTCAGAACAAAATATGATAAACACAGAACAGAAGCACATATTAAGGTACATCAAAGTGTAACAAGTGTTACAAATCTTTGAATCATCTTGCCTCTATTCCTTCCGTGTTTTGGGGTAGATAGGATTTGGGAATACGTCTAGGAATGTATTTTTATTCCGTAGTATTCCGTATTGAAATATCTACCTTGTGGTTAATCTCTATCTTCTTTAACTTTCAGCTTATGGCTGGAAGAGGCAGAGGACGACGTTCAGATGCTTGGCAATCCAGTGGCTCACATCCGGATGGCGTTTATATGTCAGCCGATCAGTTTATGGAGTTGTTTAGGAGCATTCAGCCTCCAGCTCCTACTCGTGTATCTCCACCTTGTAAGTCTACCTTTGCACGCCTGTGTAGTGATTTTTCTCATCTTGGTGGAAAGCCATTCAAAGGCTCCGAGTCCGTTCTTGAAGTTCAAGCTTGGATTCGCACATGCGAACGTATCTTCTCTCGCATGGATCTTTCTGACCATGATCGAGTTCTTGTAACTTCTAGCTTATTGCAAGAGCGTGCCCTTGATTGGTACGAGCTTCTTGTAGCCGAAATTGATGAGTCTGCTCTTTCTTGGACTCAGTTTTGGGAACGATTCGAACTCAAGTTCGTTCCTGAATCTGAGAAAGCTTTGTTGGCCCGACGCTTTCTTGAATTGAAGCAAGGGGAGTCTTCCGTTTCTGAGTATGTTGCATCTTTCGAGGCCTTATCTAAGTATGGTCTTGAATTCATTAGCACTTCTTATAAGAAGAATCTGAAGTTTGTTTCTGGTTTTAAGAAATATCTTAAGAAATCTTTGATGCTTGAGCTTAAGCTTTCTTTTGAGGAGTTAGTTGATTTTGCACTGCATCTCGAAGCCATCGAGAGGGAGTGTGATAGTGGTGATGATGTTGAGGTTTGCGAGAACCCCAACAAAAAGCAGTCTCCGTTGGATGAGTCGGAATTTTTCCCTTCCAAGAAGAAAAAGCCCATTGAATCCGATTCCGAGTCTCAGTTTGCTGGAACACCTTCCATTCGGAAGTGTTTCAATTGTGGTTCTCCTGATCATATGATTCGAGCTTTTCCTAAGCCTCTCTTCTGCCGCTACTGCAAGAAGAAAGGTCATCGTAGTTCCACTTGTCCTATTGCTCCGAATAATCCTCTATCTGGCAGGCCAAGGATAGCGGATGCTTCTAGAGGTTCTTCTCAGGGAAAAGGTATGTCTCCATCTATTTTGGCAGATTTCTATTTCTATTTTTCTTTCCTTTATGATTTCGATTCTAATTTGATGGCATCATTTTATTCTTTAAGCCCTCATGATGGGAAAGTGTTGTTTCTCTCATTCTTGTAGTTTGAGAATTTTCTGGTATTTTTGGTCTTCTCTTAGGATTATCACCTAAGCAATCTTTTGTGTGGTATTAAGGTCTTTTCAGCTCGACCTTGACACCGGTTTTGATTTGGCTACGAGTTGCGGAAGTTAGCACTCCACTTACCGCATTCCATACTCGTTGTAATTCTTATGAATGATTTGTTATGACATTCAGTTTGTCTAGCTCATTTCATCCATTTTATGAATCAAGTATTCTACGAATATCTCGATGACTCCATTTTTGCATTTATGGATTTTGGATGGAAAACAGCAATTTTAAAATTTTTGCAAATCTTTTTCATAAGATTTATTTATAAGTATAAATGGGATTTTTGTTCTTAAAACGAAAAAAGAGAATTTTTAAAAGTTTTTAGAAACATGTTTATCATATAGAAGATGATTTTGTGATTGTATTGCCCATTGAGCGGTTTAAGAATTCTGGTCGATGCGCTTGATCAACGTTATCGATAGGAATCTCCTAAACGCTTTGATGAGACAATTTGACACACTAAATTGATTTGAAATAAGGAAATTTTTCTAGAGAGATGATTACATGAAGGTAATTGAAGTTTTGAAGCTTTAGCTTTTCGGTAAAGAATATTATTTGAAAGAACTCTTTTCTAATACTCTTATTCTTTTATTCCCGAAAGGGGGATCGTGTTGCCAATGCATTTAGTTGTATGCAACAAGTGATTGTTTCTTTGTTGATGTCCGAATGGAATGATCTTTTTACCAAGTTCATCGGACGTTTTGTTGCACTTTATTTCTGAGCTTCAGTTCATTTGACGTATTTTTTATACCACGTCGGTGTTCCGAATTGTTTTGAGCTTAGGAATCCGGAGAATTCCCCAAGCAAGCAAGTTCAGACTTATCCTTTTGTGCGCTTTATGGCGAACATCTTATTCCGTTATTCTTTTGTGTTGATATGCTTTTTGGTTGTTACTCTTTATTTTTCTTCTTAAGAATTGCGAGGACGCAATTTCTTAAGGAGGGGAGTCTGTAACAACCCGCATATTTATCGGTTGTATATTTTAAATATTTTATTTAAATATGACATCGTTCGTCGGATTATAGTCCGAAAAGCTACTTTTTACAAACGGTCGAATTGAGACTCGAGACCACTTCCATTGAGTCCAAAATGGCGTTTGCGATCTGTTTGAGTATAAACTTTGATATATTTGGAGTAAGTTGAAATTTGCTACTTTTTCTAGTTGGGTTTGGGTTTCGGTTCAGCCCACTAGCTAACTAAACTCACTTAACCCTCTAACTCAGCCCTCTCCTCTCCATTCTCTCATTCCCACTCTCCAAACTCAAGTCAAAACTGAAAATGGTGGAAGGGAAGAGGAAATAGAAATTGCAAACCCTAGTTCCTCTTGCAAGCTCAAATTCTTACTCCAAAAATCAAATAGAAGCCATAGGTAAGCCTCCTCTCCATCTTCTCCAACTCTTTCTCCTTCAATTTCAGGAAGTTTCCTAAACCTAATTTGGGAAATATGTGTTGTCTTCTTAGATTGAAGCTCGTAGAATTGAAGTGGAGTGTGATTGGTTGTTTCTTTGCAATTGAGCTTCTTCTTCTTTGCTTGTGTGTAAAAAGGTGAGTTTTGAACTCATATCTACCTCTCTTGATATCATTGATGTTGGGTATGAATTCCTAACAAGTATTCATGTGCTATTGCTTTTTATTTGGAAAGAATTGGTATTCGTTGATAGGGCAAGAAGTGGTGGAAATCAGGCTCCGGCCGACCGAATGCAGAGTCCTGTCGACCGACCTGCTACTTGAGCACTTCCCTGCCTCTGTTTTGGGAGTGCAGGAATTTTGGCTCCGGCTGACCGACCAGGAAGTCCGGTCGACCGACCTGCTTCCCGAGAATTTTTCAGATCAGTGTCCGGTCGACCGAGCTCTGATAACGGCCGACCGACCTGCTCCTATTTTCCCTGTTTTGCCTGTTTTTGCTCATTTTGATTGGCTTTCCAAATTTTATCGATCCAAGTTGGTTCTTAGTGGTTGATATTGCATCTTTGGCTTTGATAACTTACCTTTGACTTCATTCATGGTTTTTATAAATAATCCCTCTAAATCATATTTAAAGCTCCCTTCTCCACTTTATAAATTTCTATTTAAACACACACAATTTTGCAATTCGAATGAAGTGGAAAGGAGATTAAATGGTTAGGTAAAACACAGACCATGAATCCGCGCGTTCACCTTTCCGATTAATCCCCGACTTATTCGATTGATCGTTTTGACCTTTGTGTCTGGTTTACCGATGAGATGAGGTAAACATTGTAATGCTTTGAGTGTGAAATTGGCTAATGGATAGTAAACCGTTTAGTGTGAACGAGTGGTTATGGGACTCACGTTAACACTTTTCGGGTTCCTTTCTGGAAGTTTGTGACACATACTGCCCTTGGGATAGTGTCTTCGGACTGTCTCCTTCTGGCTTGTTGCCTTTAATATCTCGATTGGAGTTGGTCCTTTGCTCCTGCTCGAGAGATATTTGGGATTGTTGTTGCCTTTGGGATAGTGTCTTTGGACTGTCTCCTTTTGGCTTGTTGCTTTTATAGCAATTTCGGAGTGGTTTCTTCACCACCGCTCGAGAGGTATTGGAGTGGTTTCTTCACCACCGCTCGAGAGATATGGGAGTGGTTTCTTCACCACCGCTCTAGAGATATTGGAGTGGTTTCTTCACCACCGCTCAAGAGATATTTGGGTTTGTTGCAAGTGGTATTTGTTATTTGCCTTTGGCTTGATTTGGGATATGATATCCTTTCCTTGTTGAGATGCCGATGATATGAGGCTTGTTTTGTTATGATTCATCTTATGTTAGATGATTGAATTATCTCCTTTAGAGATAATTGTTATACTATATGATCTTGCAGGTTCATTATCGTTCAGTTTATCTAACTGATTTGTTTAGCTAGACTGACCAGTGTATTTTATACTCGGGTCAGACCGAGTTGTTTCAGGTTAGGTGCTTTTGGACTTAGCCTCTTTTGCTTCCGCATGGACTATTCCGCTAGCTCCTTTTTTGTCTTAGCTTTTTGTTTAGTCCTTATCTGTTGTAACTCTGATATGTATTCTGTGAAATCGTCTGTATATTGTGGTTTGCTATACCACTTGACATGTATCATTTTGTATACTCTACTTTGTATCAGTAAATGTGTTTATGATGATCCGCTGTTCTGTGATGTATATTACATTGAGTTGTTACATTTTGTTCTGATAGATCCTATAGCCATTGTAGTTTTGCTTTAACTATTTATTGAACTTGTCGAACCACATGAGATGATAAAAACCACTTTTCGGCGTGTTCAGTAGATAGTTAAAGTAAGACTACACATGGTCGCTTCCATTATACTCTATTGTCCGCATTAGCAGACGGTATTATCCATATAATACTCTTCGTTAATGAGGCTCTCGGAGTGGGGCATCACAGCTTGGTATCGGAGCGAAGGTTCAGAACAAAATATGATAAACACAGAATAGAAGCACATATTAAGGTACATCAAAGTGTAACAAGTGTTACAAATCTTTGAATCATCTTGCCTCTATTCCTTCCGTGTTTTGGGGTAGATAGGATTTGGGAATACGTCTAGGAATGTATTTTTATTCCGTAGTATTCCGTATTGAAATATCTACCTTGTGGTTAATCTTCTTTAACTTTCAGCTTATGGCTGGAAGAGGCAGAGGACGACGTTCGGATGCTGGGCAATCCAGTGGCTCACATCCGGATGGCGTTTATATGTCAGCCGATCAGTTTATGGAGTTGTTTAGGAGCATTCATCCTCCAGCTCCTACTCGTGTATCTCCACCTCGCAAGTCTACCTTTGCACGCCTGTGTAGTGATTTTTCTCATCTTGGTGGAAAGCCATTCAAAGGCTCCGAGTCCGTTCTTGAAGTTCAAGCTTGGATTCGCACATGCGAACGTATCTTCTCTCGCATGGATCTTTCTGACCATGATCGAGTTCTTGTAACTTCTACCTTATTGCAAGAGCGTACCTTTGATTGGTATGAGCTTCTTGTAGCCGAAATTGATGAGTCTGCTCTTTCTTGGACTCAGTTTCGGGAACGATTCGAACTCAAGTTCGTTCCTGAATCTGAGAAAGCTTTGTTGGCCTGACGCTTTCTTGAATTGAAGCAAGGGGAGTCTTCCGTTTCTGAGTATGTTGCATCTTTCGAGGCCTTATCTAAGTATGGTCTTGAATTCATTAGCACTTCTTATAAGAAGAATCTGAAGTTTGTTTCTGGTCTTAAGAAATATCTTAAGAAATCTTTGATGCTTGAGCTTAAGTTTCTTTTGAGGAGTTAGTTGATTTTGCACTGCATCTCGAAGCCATTGAGAGGGAGTGTGATAGTGGTGATGATGTTGAGGTTCGAGAGAACCCCAACAAAAAGCAGTCTCCATTGGATGAGCCGGAATTTTTCCCTTCCAAGAAGAAAAAGCCCGTTGAATCTAATTCTCAGTCTCAGTTTGCTGGAACACCTTCCATTCGAAAGTGTTTCAATTGTGGTTCTCCTGATCATATGATTCGAGCTTGTCCTAAGCCTCTCTTCTGCCGCTACTGCAAGAAGGAAGGTCATCGTAGTTCCACTTTTCCTATTGCTCCGAATAATCCTCTATCTGGCAGGCCAAGGATAGCGGATGCTTCTAGAGGTTCTTCTCAGGGATAAGGTATGTCTCCATCTATTTTGGCAGATTTCTATTTCTATTTTTCTTTCCTTTGTGATTTCGATTCTAATTTGATGGCATCATTTTATTCTTTTAGCCCTCATGATGGGAAAGTGTTGTTTCTCTCATTCTTGTAGTTTGAGAATTTTCTGGTATTTTTGGTCTTCTCTTAGGATTATCACCTAAGCAATCTTTTGTGTGGTATTAAGGTCTTTTCAGCTCGACCTTGACACCGGTTTTGATTTGGCTACGAGTTGCGGAAGTTAGCACTCCACTTACCGCATTCCGCACTCATTGTAATTCTTATGAATGATTTGTTATGACATTCAGTTTGTCTAGCTCATTTCATCCATTTTATGAATCAAGTATTCTACGAATATCTCGATGACTCCATTTTTGCATTTATTGATTTTGGATGGAAAACAGCAATTTTAAAATTTTTAAAAATCTTTTTCATAAGATTTATTTATAAGTATAAATGGGATTTTTGTTCTTAAAACGAACAAAGAGAATTTTTAAAAGTTTTTAGAAACATGTTTATCATATAGAAGATGATTTTGTGATTGTATTGCCCATTGAGTGCTTTAAGAATTCTGGTCGATGCGCTTGATCAACGTTATCGATAGGAATCTCCTAAACGCTTTGATGAGACAATTTGACACACTAAATTGATTTGAAATAAGGAAATTTTTCCAGAGAGATGATTACATGAAGGTAATTGAAATTTTGAAGCTTTAGCTTTTCGGTAAAGAATATTATTTGAAAGAACTCTTTTCTAATACTCTTATTCTTTTATTCCCGAAAGGGGGATCGTGTTGCCAATGCATTTAGTTGTACGCAACAAGTGATTGTTTCTTTGTTGATGTCCGAATGGAATGATCTTTTTACCAAGTTCATCGGACGTTTTGTTGCACTTTATTTGTGAGCTTTGGTTCATTTGACGTATTGTTTATACCACGTCGGTGTTCCGAATTGTTTTGAGCTTAGGAATCCGGAGAATTCCCCAAGCAAGCAAGTTCGGACTTATCCTTTTGTGCGCTTTATGGCGAACATCTTATTCCATTATTCTTTTGTGTTGATATGCTTTTTGGTTGTTACTCTTTATTTTTCTTCTTAAGAATTGCAAGGACGCAATTTCTTAAGGAGGGGAGTTTGTAACAACCCGCATATTTATCGGTTGTATATTTTAAATATTTTATTTAAATATGACATCGTTCGTCGGATTATAGTCCGAAAAGCTACTTTTTACAAACGGTCGAATTGAGACTCGAGACCACTTCCATTGAGTCCAAAATGGCGTTTGCGATCTGTTTGAGTATAAACTTTGATATATTTGGAGTAAGTTGAAATTTGCTACTTTTTCTAGTTGGGTTTGGGTTTCGGTTCAGCCCACTAGCTAACTAAACTCACTTAACCCTCTAACTCAACCCTCTCCTCTCCATTCTCTCATTCCCACTCTCCAAACTCAAGTCAAAACTGAAAATGGTGGAAGGGAAGAGGAAATAGAAATTGCAAACCCTAGTTCCTCTTGCAAGCTCAAATTCTTACTCCAAAAATCAAATAGAAGCCATAGGTAAGCCTCCTCTCCATCTTCTCCAACTCTTTCTCCTTCAATTTCAGGAAGTTTCCTAAACCTAATTTGGGAAATATGTGTTGTCTTCTTAGATTGAAGCTCGTAGAATTGAAGTGGAGTGTGATTGGTTGTTTCTTTGCAATTGAGCTTCTTCTTCTTTGCTTGTGTGTAAAAAGGTGAGTTTTGAACTCACATCTACCTCTCTTGATATCATTGATGTTGGGTATGAATTCCTAACAAGTATTGTGCTACTGATTTTGATTTGGAAAGAATTGGTATTCATTGATAGGGCAAGAAGTGCTGGAAATCAGTCTCCGGCCGACCGAATGCAGAGTCCGATCGACCGACCTGCTACTTGAGCACTTCCCTGCCTCTGTTTTGGGAGTGCAGGAATTTTAGCTCCGGATGACCGACCAGGAAGTCCGGTCGACCGACCTGCTTCCCGAGAATTTTTTAGAACAGTGTCCGGTCGACCGAGCTCTGATAACGGCCGACCGACGTGCTCCTATTTTCCCTGTTTTGCCTGTTTTTGCTCATTTTGATTGGTTTTCCAAATTTTATCGATCCAAGTTGGTTCTTAGTGGTTGATATTGCATCTTTGGCTTTGATAACTTACCTTTGACTTCATTCACGGTTTTTATAAATAATCCCTCTAAATCATATTAAAAGCTCCCTTCTCCACTTTATAAATTTCTATTTAAACACACACAATTTTGCACTTCGAACGAAGTGGAAAGGAGATTAAATGGTTAGGTAAAACACGGACCATGAATCCGCGCGTTCACCTTTCCGATTAATCCCTGACCTATTCGATTGATCATTTTGACCTTTGTGTCTGGTTTACCGATGAGATGAGGTAAACATTGTAATGCTTTGAGTGTGAAATTGGCTAATGGATAGTAAACCGTTTAGTGCGAACGAGTGGTTATGGGACTCACGTTAACACTTTTCGGGTTCCTTTCTGGAAGTTTGTGACACATGCTGCCTTTGGGATAGTGTCTTCGGACTGTCTCCTTCTGGCTTGTTGCCTTTAATATCTCGATTGGAGTTGGTCCTTTGCCCCAGCTCGAGAGATATTTGGGATTGTTGTTGCCTTTGGGATAGTGTCTTTGGACTATCTCCTTTTGGCTTGTTGCTTTTATAGCGCTTTCGGAGTGGTTTCTTCACCACCGCTCGAGAGGTATTGGAGTGGTTTCTTCACCACCGCTCGAGAGATATGGAAGTGGTTTCTTCACCACCGCTCTAGAGATATTGGAGTGGTTTCTTCACCACCGCTCAAGAGATATTTGGGTTTGTTGCAAGTGGTATTTGTTATTTGCCTTTGGCTTGATTTGGGATATGATATCCTTTGCTTGTTGAGATGCCGATGATATAAGGCTTGTTTTGTTATGATTCATCTTATGTTAGATGATTGAATTATCTCCTTTAGAGATAATTGTTATACTATATGATCTTGCAGGTTCATTATCGTTCAGTTTATCTGAAATGACCCTCCTATTTCTACCCTAATTTCATAAGGAATTTTTTTTTTTACTTTGGTAAAGAGGATATATAAATATATAGATATATCATCCATTTCAAATATAATTCTCAGGGTCAATATTTTTTTTTTCCAATAAACAAAATTTATCCAGGATCACAATAATCAACCAATATAAATATATCAGTACATTCACAAATATAAGCACATACATGTGAGGATGTATATGCCTCTCTTGTTTGAATCAGAGTTCTAGAAAACAAGAGGATATTGGATTGCTAAATTTTTTTTTTGACCAAACAATCCACTGGTAACATACATATTAGTCTGTTTATACTAACTAAGAAGTGATCAAGTAATAATCAGTTGTAAACAAGCTTTTAATGTAGATGTTTGTGTTAAGCTCTGAATAGTGACAAATTCAGTATAAAAGAAAGTGGATCCTAAGTGAACACAAGCAACATCTAGGCGTAATGGAAACGCGCCTAACTTATACACGAGAAGTCACGAGTTCGAGTACTATGCTGGTTGGTTCAAACACAATTTTTGGTTTTCATTTTTTTTTTCTGTACAGTTTGCAATCTATCATCTACCTATATCTGCACATATATATTTTATTTTTGCTTATATTCCAACATACCAAACAATAATCCTTGCTTAATTATTTTTGAAATCCATTCCTATAACCTGGAAGGCTTCAGGATTGATATGAATTGAGAGTATGGTTCTTGGGTTTTTGAGGATAATAAAAGTGTGTATCATTATTCATGTTTGTATTTCTTCTTATAAGATTTGTCTGGCATTTAAAATGCATTTGGTTAGAATCTGAGTAAAATACAGATTCTTATTTCAAATACAAAGGAAAAGGTGTGGTAAAATCTGCACTTAAACATGTTTATGTGCATATATATCTGCAACTATTTGAATCTGGCTTCCATCTATCTTACTACAGATCCTTTCTTTATTTAAAGGTAGGACATGAAACTTTTGTATGGAACAAGTTTAACTATGAAAACCTTGCAGCCATATAAAACATTTAACCTATGCCTATATCTTTTGCATACATATGCCATAGTAGAAAATAAAACCATTTAATTTTCTGAGAATCAACTATCCTGATTTTCCAAAACTTAAATCCTTTTCAAAGATTCATGATTGACTAATGCATTTATAAAATGTAATCATTCAATTTTAACTTGGTGTTCTTGCTAAATTTACTTACAAGATTTGATTAAAATCCTTTTTTAAACATAACAGATATTTAACTTAATTCATAGTTTCCAGATACAAATCAATCTCTTAACAAAATGCCTAACAAAATATCCATCCAATACTCAACACTTAATACAAGTAGCAATTTAAATTGTCAATACATGCAGATTTCAACATTTAGGCTCTTATCTAACTAAGTTTAGCATGCTATATCTTCTTCTCAGGGCCTTGCTCCTACTCCTATTTAGTTGCTGCAATCCCTGAAAAAGCATTGGAAACTGCCTCATTTTAAATGAGACACCCCAGATGCCATTAGCACACTAGGGTCAGACACATGTCTGGTATGAGAAAATTCACAAAAGCAATTTGTTAATTAGGTTAAAATCAAGTTAAGTACAAATACATAAGGTTCTGTCCTTTGGAATCAGGTAAATACTTGTGTGCATGCTCTGTGTCATGGTGCATGTGCACACTTTAAATTTTTTCTTTCCAGAGACTACACATATGAATATGGCACATAAATTCAAGCATACCACTCAATCATAGACAAACAATCATTCATACCAAACAGGAAAATGACTAATATGAGTTAAATCATTTATTAAATTCTCATATTTCAAATCTGGGAAAAACTCTAGTTTTCTCATCATCTCAAGCATTATTCCCTGGGTATATTTATCTATCCTTGGTCTCACCTGCAATACTTATGAATCAATGGACACACTGTAATGAACTAATTCACTCCATTACACAAAGATCTCAGGACTTAAACAAGCCATGTGTCTACTTATGTTACTCCAGCACACAAGTCATTCCTGCAGTGTTCTTGACCCCAATTTCCTAATCAGGTTTAAGTTAATAATAACTCTTTTGATTGTTCATGGCAAAACCATTCAGTGATTCATTTCATTAGCTAAAACATCCATAACATGGCATCTCATATTATTCATAATCATACAGAGGCAAACAAGCAACAACCATTTGTGATTACAAAATAAGGTTCTGTATATATATATATTTATCCTGGTATTTTTAAAAGGAGTTTAGGCAACTAACATTGGCTTATAGCTTCTGGGAGAGTTTTTCTTTTGCAAACATTTGTGCTTGAGTTAAACTCAGGATGACCTGGTTTCACTGAATCACAAAATTTGGTTTGCTATGTATTTTATTGAATCAGGAGCATCAGCACCTAGGCAACCCTATTGCACCCCTAATTCCTTTTTATTTCAAGCCTCAGCACTTATACATGAGTATATTGCAGCTCAACATTATTTACATCTTTCTGGGTTGAGCCAAAACCAATGCTACTTACCTTTTCTCAACATTTTATTTTCTGGGTATTTGTTTATATCCCTAAATATTAACATATCAGAGATCTGAGTGTATAAAACAGACATGTATGCTAACAACACATAAAACTTTGTTATAATAAAACAAGTGATCAACCAAAGAAAATCAAAACATATTCAGGTTTAAATTCTCAGATAAACATTCATATATGAAAATACTCTTTTAATAAAAACACTTTTTATCTGGCTGCCTACATTAGGACTTATTGCCTTAGATTTTTGAGTGAGTTTTCTCACCTAGCTCTCTCCTTTGTTTCCTTAATTAACTGATGAACTCCTGCTCTTATCCTCAAGCTCTCTTCCTTCCCTTGTCTTATGATTTCTGTGGTATTGTTTTTCTCTTTTTTTTTTTTCAAAATTCTTTTCTGAGGAGAAGAGGAGGCTGCTGCATATACATGTATATATATACAGGGTCTCTCTCTTAGGGTTTTGGGTATTGGCTAAAGCCATTTTTGCCCACCATAAAATCATGTTATCTGAATTTTAAACCCAAAGTTTTACCCCTTCCCGGCTTAATTTGGGTGAAGAGAAAAGTGGTTACACATTTTTTTTCAGAAATTTGCTTTTCAGAAAATACTTTTCCCCCTTGTCTACAATCATGCTAAAAATGTGACTTGGTTTTGTTATTTATTAAGTACTCTTTTCTAATTCTGCCTATACCAAGGACTTCTCTGTTTTATCTTATTTTCCTATTTTTAGCTTTCATGTAAATGGTATGTACTTCCTTCATTTATTTATAAGAGAATTATTCCTTTTTATATCTCCATTCTTTTCATTTCTGCTTATATTAAAATGTGTCTGTATATTTTATTTCACTAGTTTAAACTCTAGTATTTTATTAACACATATATATATTTGTATATAAGTCTTTCTGAAATAATTAATATACCCACATATATCATTCTATACTGACACACACATGCACATGTATACTTAAGAAAAATATTCAGTAGCATACATATATTTATATTTACTTATGCATTCAGCTTTTAAGAATTTAATCTACATATATATATTTATATATATATATATATATATTTCCATACACATCAATATGTATGTATTCTTGGAGTTCAGGGTTTTAGCTTATATTCCTGTGCATTTCCTGTGCACACATGTACACACACTGATACACTATCAAGCTATATCAATTCCTCCTTCAAAATTAATTTAAAAATTATTTTAAATTTATTTATATTTTCCAGAATAAATTCCTAAAATCTTGGGTCATTACATACACCCCTCCTTTTAGAAATTGTGTCCCACATTTTTCCTAAGCTTAAAATAATTTTAAACTTAATTCAGAGAACAAGTATATTCTCTACCAAATAGATTCTTAGTTCTACATTAACTAAAAATATATTCATCCAAAATAAAGAAAGCAATCAAAAATCAGAATTACCTTAATCTGAAAATAGCTTAGGATAATTCATCCTAACTTTGTCTTCTAATTCCCATGTGCAATCACTAGGATCTAGACTCCACTGTACCTTCACAAGTTTCAGAGATTTATTCCTCAACTTCTTCACATCTTTTGCTAAAATTCCCACTGGATCCTTTTCATAAATCAAATTAGGATTTATCTGCACTTGGGTTGGGGTTTCAAGAATTTCTGCCTTGTCATGGACCCATCTTCTCAATTGTGATACATGAAAAACATCATGTATGCCTTGCATGTTTTCTGGCAATTCCAACTTATATGCCAAGGGACCAATTCTCTCCAGAATTTTGTATGGTCCAATATATCTTGGGGTTAATTTGCCTTGTTTTCCAAACCTCAGCACATTTTTCATGGGTGAGATTTTGATGAAAACAAAATTTCCCACCTCATATTCTACCTGCCTCCTTCTCATGTCTGCAAATTTCTTTTGCCTATCTTGAGCTGCTGTCATTCTTCTTCTTATCAACTCAATTTTCTCCTTGGTTTCTTGTATGTACTCAGGTCCTAAAATAGACCTTTCTCCTGCTTCTACCCAGCAAACAGGTGACAAGCAGGGTTTACCATACAAGGCTTCAAATGGAGCCATTCCTATGGTGCTTTGGTAGCTGTTGTTGTATGTAAATTCAACTAGATGAAGATAATCTTCCCAGTTGCCCCCAAAATCCAGTATACATGCTCTCAACATGTCCTCCAAAACTTTGTTTACCACCTCAGTCTGCCCATCTGATTGAGGATGGTAGGCAGTACTTAAACATAGTTCACTTCCCATTGCTTCTTGAAAGCTTCTCCAGAATTTTGAAGTGAAGATGGTATCCCTATCACTCACAATGGTTTTGGGAATGCCATGTAACCTTACCACTTCTCTTATAAAAATTTGAGCTAGTTTTGGTGCTGTTCTTTCTGATTTGACTGGGATGAAGTGTGCTACCTTGGTTAGCCTATCCACTATCACCCATATACTGGTATTACCTCTCTTAGATCTAGGCAGTCCATCTATGAAGTCCATAGATATGTCCTCCCACTTCCACTGTGGTACACTAAGAGGTTGCATCAACCCTGATGGTCTTTGAGTTTCAGCCTTGACTTGTTGGCAAGTCATACATTTGGCAATGTACTTGGCTATATCAGATTTCATCCCCTTCCACCAGAAGTCTCTTTTCAGATTTTGATACATTTTTGTGTTACCTGGGTGTATGGAGTATTTACTTCTGTGATATTCATTCAATATCTCCTTCTTCAATTCTATGTCCTCTGGTACACACATCCTATTCTGGTATCTCACATAACCATCTTTATCAATGTGGTGATTCATTACTTCCTCCCCTCTTGAGAGGAGCATTCTCTTCTCTAATAAGTGAGCATCTTGTTCTTGCATTTTTCCTACCTTCAGAATTAAATCTGGTTGAAGTGTCATTAAGCTTAACTTCCCTTTATCTTCTTGTGTACCATGCATCTGCACACAACCATTCTCCTCAATCTCTAACTCAGTTAGCAAAGATAAGTTTTTAAATTCTTCTATCATCATCATAGCCAATTTAGCATGCTGTCTACTTAGAGCATCTGCAACTTTGTTTGCTTTGCCTGGTGTATAGAGTATGTCAAAATCATAGGCAGCTAAGAACTCCACCCATCTATGTTGCCTCATGTTCAAATCTTTTTGTGAAAACAAATATTTTAGAGACTTGTGGTCAGTGTAGAGTTCAAACTTAGTGCCTAACAAATAATGTCTCCAAAGTTTTAAAGCATATATCACAGCTGCTAATTTGAGATCATGTGTGGCATACCTTACTTCATGGGGTTTAAGTTGTCTGGATGCATATGCAATGACTTGGCCTTGTTGCATCAACACTGCACCCAAGCCAAATCCACTAGCATCAGTGTATACCACCAATTCTTCATTTCCATGTGGTACCTTTAGAATTGGAGCATTCACCAATGCCTCCTTCAATTGTTCAAAAGACTTTTCACATTTTTCTGACCAAACAAAAGCTTGGTTCTTCCTGGTTAAGTTAGTGAGTGGTGTAGAAATTTTTGAAAAATCTTTTATAAACCTTCTATAATACCCTGCCATCCCCATAAATGACCTCACTTCACTCACAGTGCTTGGCCTCTTCCATGCTTGGATAGCCACTACTTTATTGGGGTTCACAGAAATTCCTTTGGCAGATATAACATGGCCAAGAAAATGTACTTCCTCCTTCCAAAACACACATTTTGAAAATTTTGCCTTTAAATCTTTTTCCCTTAATCTAGACAAAACCAGGTGCAAATGATGCTTATGTTCTTCCACTGTCTTGGAATAAATCAAAATGTCATCTATAAAAATAAGCACAAACTTGTCTAAACAATCTCTAAAGGTTCTGTTCATTAGATCTACAAAGTAAGATGGTGCATTGGTCAAGCCAAATGGCATAACCAAAAATTCATACAACCCATACCTAGTGTTAAAGGCAGTGTACTTGATGCTTGATTCTTCCACCTTCATTTGATGAAAACCAGATGCTAAGTCTAGTCTAGAAAATACTTTTGCCCCTGCTAATTGATCAAAAAGATCATCTATTCTTGGCAATGGGTATTTATTTTTAATAGTTACTTTGTTTAATTCTCTATAATCTATGCAGAGTCTTAAGGAGCCATCTTGCTTCTTAACAAATACCACTGGTGCTCCCCAGCAAGAATTACTTGGTCTTATAAAACCCTTTTCTTCCAATTCTTCTAACTGTTTCTTTAATTCTTTTAGTTCATTTGGCCCCATTCTAGTTGGCTTTTTAATCACTGGGCTTGCTCCTGGAACTAGATTGATCTGGAATTCTACTGGTCTATGGTGTGGAATACCCTTGACCTCACCAAATACATCCACATATTCATTGACTATGGGAATTTCTTCAATGGTTAGTTCACTGAAATCTTTTTCTGAGTCAACTAAAAGATATAGTTTTCCTTCCTTAGCTACCTCACATAAAACTGTGATTCTCTGGCCTCTAGAATTTTGCAATGATATGGTGGATGAGTCTAAATTAATTATGGCTTTAAATTGCCTTAACCAGTCTACCCCCAATATAACACCTATATTTGGGTAATTCAAAACATATAAATTGGAAATAAAAATATTTCCTCCTATGTTTAACTCCACATCCACACAAATCATATTTAAAACACTAGAACTCCCCAATGGACTGTGTATATGCAATGGGGTTTCAACTAATATGCAATTCAGTTTTAGCATCTTAACCAATTCATAAGAAATTAAGGAGTGAGTTGCCCCAGTATCATACACTACTGTTATGGGTATGGTACAAATAAGTAATGTACCTTCCACTTGGCTATGGTTTACAGTGTTACTCTCCACTGTGGCTTTGCCTTTTCCTTCCAAATTTGCCAATTTGCCTTGCTGTTTAAACTCAGGACAATTCCTCTTCATATGTCCCTCTTTCCCACATAGATAGCATTTGAAAGCTCCTCCTTTCAATTCTGGACATTTTGGTTTGATATGCCCTTCCTTTCCACACTGATGGCACACAATTTTCTTCTTGTCTTCCTTAGCTTTGACATCTCCAGTGCTTTTGTTACTAGCCTCTTCTTTCTTCTTATCATAAGGGTGATACCTCCCCTTACCTTTCTTGTTATTATTGCTCTTAAAATTTCTGAACTTCTCCCTCTCCTTGTCATGTTGTTCCAACCTCAAAGCTAAGTCTATCACATGATCAAAAGTCTTGTCTGCATAGGGTAACATGGCTCTGCTAAGTCCTGGATTCAAACCTTTTATGTACCTATCATTTTTAGATGCCTCATCTGCCACAAGCATTGCTCCATATGTGGAAAGTCCCTCAAACTTTTGAGTGTATTCTGTGACAGTCATGGTTCCTTGTCTAAGCCTAATGAATTCTTCTAGCAAGGTAGTCTTTGCTGATGCTGGTACAAACCTTGCTTCCAACATCTCTTTGAATTGATTCCAAGTGATTTCATTCTCATTCCTTCCTGCAATGATTACTTCCCACCAGCCTAAAGCTACTCCTTTTAGCTGTCTTGAAGCCACTTGCCTCTTTCTTTGATCATCAAGTTGCATGTCATTGAAAATTCTTTCCAATGTTCTCAACCATGTTTGAATTTCCATGATACTCTCTGTCCCTTCAAAGCTTTTGCCTCTTAAATGAGTATATGTCTTAAGTAGTTTTGAGAGTTCTTCATAGGGATTTTCTTGCCTTTGTCCTGCCCCATCCCTAAATGCTCTCACCAAGTCTTGCAGATTGACCATTGGTGGTGCATGGGAAGATCCTGCTCCCTGATTTGGTGGTCTCCCTACCATAGTTTGCTAATAATAATTTACATAGCTGGTTAGTCTGGTATTTAGTTCCTTTTAATTTTATTTCTATCTAAGAACTTGATCCTTACTTCTACTATGTTGAATAACATAGCTCTGATACCAACTGAAATGACCCTCCTATTTCTACCCTAATTTCATAAGGAATTTTTTTTTTTTTTACTTTGGTAAAGAGGATATATAAATATATAGATATATCATCCATTTCAAATATAATTCTCAGGGTCAATATTTTTTTTTTCCAATAAACAAAATTTATCCAGGATCACAATAATCAACCAATATAAATATATCAGTACATTCACAAATATAAGCACATACATGTGAGGATGTATATGCCTCTCTTGTTTGAATCAGAGTTCTAGAAAACAAGAGGATATTGGATTGCTAAATTTTTTTTTTGACCAAACAATCCACTGGTAACATACATATTAGTCTGTTTATACTAACTAAGAAGTGATCAAGTAATAATCAGTTGTAAACAAGCTTTTAATGTAGATGTTTGTGTTAAGCTCTGAATAGTGACAAATTCAGTATAAAAGAAAGTGGATCCTAAGTGAACACAAGCAACATCTAGGCGTAATGGAAACGCGCCTAACTTATACACGAGAAGTCACGAGTTCGAGTACTATGCTGGTTGGTTCAAACACAATTTTTGGTTTTCATTTTTTTTTTCTGTACAGTTTGCAATCTATCATCTACCTATATCTGCACATATATATTTTATTTTTGCTTATATTCCAACATACCAAACAATAATCCTTGCTTAATTATTTTTGAAATCCATTCCTATAACCTGGAAGGCTTCAGGATTGATATGAATTGAGAGTATGGTTCTTGGGTTTTTGAGGATAATAAAAGTGTGTATCATTATTCATGTTTGTATTTCTTCTTATAAGATTTGTCTGGCATTTAAAATGCATTTGGTTAGAATCTGAGTAAAATACAGATTCTTATTTCAAATACAAAGGAAAAGGTGTGGTAAAATCTGCACTTAAACATGTTTATGTGCATATATATCTGCAACTATTTGAATCTGGCTTCCATCTATCTTACTACAGATCCTTTCTTTATTTAAAGGTAGGACATGAAACTTTTGTATGGAACAAGTTTAACTATGAAAACCTTGCAGCCATATAAAACATTTAACCTATGCCTATATCTTTTGCATACATATGCCATAGTAGAAAATAAAACCATTTAATTTTCTGAGAATCAACTATCCTGATTTTCCAAAACTTAAATCCTTTTCAAAGATTCATGATTGACTAATGCATTTATAAAATGTAATCATTCAATTTTAACTTGGTGTTCTTGCTAAATTTACTTACAAGATTTGATTAAAATCCTTTTTTAAACATAACAGATATTTAACTTAATTCATAGTTTCCAGATACAAATCAATCTCTTAACAAAATGCCTAACAAAATATCCATCCAATACTCAACACTTAATACAAGTAGCAATTTAAATTGTCAATACATGCAGATTTCAACATTTAGGCTCTTATCTAACTAAGTTTAGCATGCTATATCTTCTTCTCAGGGCCTTGCTCCTACTCCTATTTAGTTGCTGCAATCCCTGAAAAAGCATTGGAAACTGCCTCATTTTAAATGAGACACCCCAGATGCCATTAGCACACTAGGGTCAGACACATGTCTGGTATGAGAAAATTCACAAAAGCAATTTGTTAATTAGGTTAAAATCAAGTTAAGTACAAATACATAAGGTTCTGTCCTTTGGAATCAGGTAAATACTTGTGTGCATGCTCTGTGTCATGGTGCATGTGCACACTTTAAATTTTTTCTTTCCAGAGACTACACATATGAATATGGCACATAAATTCAAGCATACCACTCAATCATAGACAAACAATCATTCATACCAAACAGGAAAATGACTAATATGAGTTAAATCATTTATTAAATTCTCATATTTCAAATCTGGGAAAAACTCTAGTTTTCTCATCATCTCAAGCATTATTCCCTGGGTATATTTATCTATCCTTGGTCTCACCTGCAATACTTATGAATCAATGGACACACTGTAATGAACTAATTCACTCCATTACACAAAGATCTCAGGACTTAAACAAGCCATGTGTCAACTTATGTTACTCCAGCACACAAGTCATTCCTGCAGTGTTCTTGACCCCAATTTCCTAATCAGGTTTAAGTTAATAATAACTCTTTTGATTGTTCATGGCAAAACCATTCAGTGATTCATTTCATTAGCTAAAACATCCATAACATGGCATCTCATATTATTCATAATCATACAGAGGCAAACAAGCAACAACCATTTGTGATTACAAAATAAGGTTCTGTATATATATATATTTATCCTGGTATTTTTAAAAGGAGTTTAGGCAACTAACATTGGCTTATAGCTTCTGGGAGAGTTTTTCTTTTGCAAACATTTGTGCTTGAGTTAAACTCAGGATGACCTGGTTTCACTGAATCACAAAATTTGGTTTGCTATGTATTTTATTGAATCAGGAGCATCAGCACCTAGGCAACCCTATTGCACCCCTAATTCCTTTTTATTTCAAGCCTCAGCACTTATACATGAGTATATTGCAGCTCAACATTATTTACATCTTTCTGGGTTGAGCCAAAACCAATGCTACTTACCTTTTCTCAACATTTTATTTTCTGGGTATTTGTTTATATCCCTAAATATTAACATATCAGAGATCTGAGTGTATAAAACAGACATGTATGCTAACAACACATAAAACTTTGTTATAATAAAACAAGTGATCAACCAAAGAAAATCAAAACATATTCAGGTTTAAATTCTCAGATAAACATTCATATATGAAAATACTCTTTTAATAAAAACACTTTTTATCTGGCTGCCTACATTAGGACTTATTGCCTTAGATTTTTGAGTGAGTTTTCTCACCTAGCTCTCTCCTTTGTTTCCTTAATTAACTGATGAACTCCTGCTCTTATCCTCAAGCTCTCTTCCTTCCCTTGTCTTATGATTTCTGTGGTATTGTTTTTCTCTTCTTTTTTTTTTTCAAAATTCTTTTCTGAGGAGAAGAGGAGGCTGCTGCATATACATGTATATATATACATGGTCTCTCTCTTAGGGTTTTGGGTATTGGCTAAAGCCATTTTTGCCCACCAGAAAATCATGTTATCTGAATTTTAAACCCAAAGTTTTACCCCTTCCCGGCTTAATTTGGGTGAAGAGAAAAGTGGTTACACATTTTTTTTCAGAAATTTGCTTTTCAGAAAATACTTTTCCCCCTTGTCTACAATCATGCTAAAAATGTGACTTGGTTTTGTTATTTATTAAGTACTCTTTTCTAATTCTGCCTATACCAAGGACTTCTCTGTTTTATCTTATTTTCCTATTTTTAGCTTTCATGTAAATGGTATGTACTTCCTTCATTTATTTATAAGAGAATTATTCCTTTTTATATCTCCATTCTTTTCATTTCTGCTTATATTAAAATGTGTCTGTATATTTTATTTCACTAGTTTAAACTCTAGTATTTTATTAACACATATATATATATTTGTATATAAGTCTTTCTGAAATAATTAATATACCCACATATATCATTCTATACTGACACACACATGCACATGTATACTTAAGAAAAATATTCAGTAGCATACATATATTTATATTTACTTATGCATTCAGCTTTTAAGAATTTAATCTACATATATATATTTATATATATATATATATATATATTTCCATACACATCAATATTTATGTATTCTTGGAGTTCAGGGTTTTAGCTTATATTCCTGTGCATTTCCTGTGCACACATGTACACACACTGATACACTATCAAGCTATATCAATTCCTCCTTCAAAATTAATTTAAAAATTATTTTAAATTTATTTATATTTTCCAGAATAAATTCCTAAAATCTTGGGTCATTACATTATCTAACTGATTTGTTTAGCTAGACTGACCCGTGTATTTTATACTTGGGTCAGACCGAGTTGTTTCAGGTTAGGTGCTTTTGGACTTAGCCTCTTTTGCTTCCGCATGGACTATTCCGCTAGCTCCTTTTTGTCTTAGATTTTTGTTTAGTCATTATCTGTTGTAACTCTGATATGTATTCTGTGAAATCGTCTGTATATTGTGGTTTGCTATACCACTTGACATGTATCATTTTGTATACTCTACTTTGTATCAGTAAATGTGTTTATGATGATCCGCTGTTCTGTGATGTATATTACATTGAGTTGTTACATTTTGTTCTGATAGATCCTATAGCCATTGTAGTTTTGCTTTAAGTATTTATTGAACTTGTCGAACCACATGAGATGATAAAAACCACTTTTCGGCGTGTTCAGTATATAGTTAAAGTAAGACTACACATGGTCGCTTCCATTATACTCTATTGTCCGCATTAGCAGACGGTATTATCCATATAATACTCTTTGTTAATGAGGCTCTCGGAGTAGGGCGTCACAGCTTGGTATCGGAGCGAAGGTTCAGAACAAAATATGATAAACACAGAACAAAAGCACATATTAAGGTACATCAAAGTGTAACAAGTGTTACAAATCTTTGAATCATCTTGCCTCTATTCCTTCCGTGTTTTGGGGTAGATAGGATTTGGGAATACGTCTAGGAATGTATTTTTATTCCATAGTATTCCGTATTGATATATCTACCTTCTGGTTAATCTTTATCTTCTTTAACTTTCAGCTTATGGCTGGAAGAGGCAGAGGACGACATTCGGATGCTGGGCAATCCAGTGGCTCACATCCGGATGGCGTTTATATGTCAGCTGATTAGTTTATGGAGTTGTTTAGGAGCATTCAGCCTCCAGCTCCTACTCGTGTATCTCCACCTCGCAAGTCTACCTTTGCACGCAATTGTAGTTTTGCTTTAAGTATTTATTGAACTTGTCGAACCACATAAGATGATAAAAACCACTTTTCGGCGTGTTCAGTAGATAGTTAAAGTAAGACTACACATGGTCGCTTCCATTATACTCTATTGTCCGCATTAGCAGACGGTATTATCCATATAATACTCTTTGTTAATGAGGCTCTCGGAGTGGGGCGTCACAGTGCTCGAAGCTAGCTAGCTAGCACTCCAAGATTGAGCGCATCAAGTCGCATTTCAAATGAATCAGAGTTTGCTCCACTGTGACATCCCCCTACTTGGAGGCTCAAAACTAACGACTATGGATGCTGCAGTCATCCATAGTTATTAATCTTCGACGATCGAATACGGTGTTGTTAGATACATTGATACACAGATCATAAAATATGGAAAAAATTTAACAAATTTAAAAAACATTTCCACATTCCATTTAAAACATTTCATGTTCATTACATAATCACATAAACGTTAACCACGTTTAGAAAAATATGATTATTACGCATACGCCAAAAGCGACATATGAATATACCCTCTTAGTTGATCAGAGTATATAATAAGGCTAATAAGTCTGCCTTTGCATCCAAAATACACAGTGGAAAAGGATAACTCTAAATAACTAACCGCCTCTTGCACACATCTGTAAGCTTTATTTGTCTATGAAGAGAACCTAAAAACCCTATACCTCAAACACTCAAAATCAATTGAGTACCCGAGAGTTTAAGGGGAAAACAAAAACTTCGAGTCAGACATAAAGCTTGGTATGAATAATAATCTAACATCTCAATCCATTTAGATATCTAGTGAGACCGCGCCGCTTAGAGAAACAGGTTTTCCCCTCATTAGTATCCTAAAACCTTTTCAAAACCATAAATTGTGCTCCTACATCCATAATGGTTAGAAACATAGCATTTCAAAAATATTATAATGACATACATATATAAATATTTTGGATTTTCCATCCCCAGTTTAATTGACTCTCTGTCATATTTATAGTTTCTAAAGTCACTATTAACCTATTAGTTTTCATGGATTTACTAATAATTTTTTCATAGTTTATGGACACCCTATCCTATTTCATAGTTTTCATGGGATCACTGAGAACCTATAGGCCCTGCCAATTAACTTAATTAATTCATGGGTCCCTTTGAACTAATTGGTCATTCCAATAACTCATCTTTTATTCTAGTTTTCATGGGTTGACTAGGAACCTACTGATGCCTCCAATAACTTCTTTCTTATACTAGTTTTTATGGGTTGACTAGGAACCTTTTGACTGATGTCAATACTTAATCCAGATATAGTTTTCATCGGTTCACTACAAACCAATTGGCCCCTACCAAACATCCTTAATACATAGTTTTCATGGGTTTACTATGAACCTGTTGGTTACCCCCAATAACTTCCTAATCATAGTTTTCATGGGTTTACTATGAACTTATCTCCCAGACAACTTCAAGGTTTAGAAATCCTACATTTTCGTCTCTCTGACTCCTTGGATGCAATTCTTCTCAATCAGGAGTTTAATCAATTTATATTCACTACTAGGTTAACCTATTGGTTCTTCTACCCCTTTTATCCCCAAAACACAGTTATGGGTCCTTTATCATGTGAATATATTCATATTTGAAGAAGTAAACATAACAACTTAATAATACCACTCCTGTGGGTTTAAGGTCCTTGAAACATTTACATATAAAACATGGTTAATCCCTTTAACCTATATTTTTATCAAGGAAATACTTCTTCAAATTTACATACTTGAAATCATTTCAAAACTCCTTTATTTAGAAATAGATTTTTCCTTTAAAAATGAGTTTGGGTTTACAAAGTCTTTCAATGCCTTCGAAACCTTGCTTTCAATTTCATTGGATAACCACTTTCGAAAGCATTAAATTATATCTTTAAAACATTAGACTCCTGCCTTTTGAATACTTTAAAACATCTCTTTTGAAACCCTTCGACCTTGTTAAAGTATTATCATATAAGTATAGAAGCATAGCTTCGAAACCATTCAAAAATAGCCCTTTCGAAACCATTAAAGGTTACCCATCGAAACCAATACCTTTTGAAGCCATTGAGTTTATATTTAAAATAACATTTCTGGGTCAAAGTGAACATAAGCGAAAGCATCTCTTTCGAAACCATTCTTTATTTCAAAAAGTATTGGGGAAACTTGATGGTGTTGAAACCATCCTTTCGAAAGCATTAAAACTTCTGGGTAAGATAATTGAAGGTTGGCTTCAAAACCCCTTCCGAACCCATTGCCTTCGAAACCCCTAACCCCTTTCAAAAGCAGTAGGAAGTGGCTTATATTTATAAAATAAACAGCACCTTTCGACAGCATTAATGTCTTCAGTACCATCAATAGACATCAAAATCCTAGAAGGGTTTCGACTTGGTCTAAACTATCCCTTCCGAATGCTTCAATAAAATTATAAGTAACTCCTTCGGAAGCTACAACTTTAAAACAAAGGCGGCAGCTTTCCTTCGAAAGCTTCTTTAGTAATACCCTTTTGAAACCAATGGTTTCGACTACTTCGAAACCCTTTTGTAAACATGCAAGCGCTTTTCTTATAAAAACAAAATAAAGGTATCGACACCTTCAGAAGCTACCATTCGACACCTTACCTTCCGCCTTTCTTCAATCCACTGCGTACGAACTAAGTGATACCATGTGTATTGGTCATGGTAAAGGGTTTCGACTAGGTCAAAGGCGGAAGTTCTGGGTCGAAAGCTCCTTCCAAAGGTGGCGGAACCCACTTTTTTGAGCTAAAGGCTATTTTTTACTAAATAAAGTAATTTTTTTGTAACAAACTTGCCCACTTGTAAACACTTGATTGACTATCATAAACTTTCAAATAATTTGGCTAATATTTACCGCATTTTCGCAGATCTAAACGAAATAACAATTAACAAATAAGCCCTTCCAAGTAATAAAGCAATTAAATCATTTAGGTCCTCCTTTCAAAATAAATTGGTTTATATACTAATTCACATAGTAAAAATCTCCAAAAATTTCAGAAATTCACTTTAATCATGTTGCCTAACATATCAAAATTTCAAGACCCAAATCCTTAATATAATTTTCGAAATAAATTTATAAACCCAAATAACCATATTTTCCTTTGAAAATTTATAACTAATTCTCCACGGCTTGGAAAATTATAAAAATTGAAATCCAACTCCAAAATCATGTTTTCCAAAACACATAATTTTTCCATGACATTTAGAAATCATATAATCTCGGTTTTACCCTAAAACTGTGCATATCTCCTTTTAAATAATCTTGTTTAAACTAAATAATTTATAAATCAAGCATATCATCATCCAATATATCATAAAAATGAATTTACCCTTAAATTCGAAATCATATGATTATAAAATCAAAAATAGAGATGTAGTGATTATTATTCACCTTAGATTTGATAAGGAAATTGGAGATTGATTGGGACTGATTTCTTCTAGCTTGAATCCTACGCTTTAGACTTGATTTCTCTCTTCTTCTTTCTCCTTAATGGTCGACTCCTATTTGCTTCCTTATGTTTATAAAAAAATTGCTTATGATAAATGAACGTGTATTGCCTAGAGGTAATGGTATAAGTGTGGGAATATGGGCGGTTATTTACCCTAATACCCTTATGTTTAATTAACTAACACTTAACCATTTATAATATAAGCTCATTCATTTTAAATAAGCACGACCTTATATTTCATTTTTCAATCTCAATCCCCTTGTCACTTTACATTATTATATTTAATTTATTCTAATTAAATCTCCTGAATAATGTTATTAAAAATTAGGGGTGTTACATCCACTCAAAGAGAAATGGGCTTTGGCTCAAAATAGAAAAGGTAAAAGGCTCCAATTCGAGGGAAAATGGATCGAAGAAAGAGCAAAGCTTTTTGAAAAAAGAGAAATTTATTGGGAAACTTCCAATTGGAAATGACAATAAGTCAACAATAAATGCTCATGTTCACAACTATAAATACCAGACTCATAAATAGAAAAAGGGGCGAAGAGACAACTTCAGAACAACTCATCTTTACACAAAAATACATAAAAGCTTTGCTTCACCCTACCACTCTTTACTATAGTTTTATAGAAAACTGTAAATAAATTCATTTTTGTAAAATGTATAAAAATAAGATAAACAAGAGTAAAAAAGTGGATGTAGGTTAGTTTATGCTTACTTACGATACTTCTATTTTTTGTTCTATATTTTGATTTTTTATTTTTCATTGTTTCCTATATTATTTCTATTTCTTCCACTATTTCATTCTGAGTATCTTCTAAAATATATAAATTATCTTTAGCACAAGAGACAAGTGGTACTATGCTCCATATCGAGATTCTAGAGGTTATGGGTACAATCCCCAAAAGATCAAATGAGTACCCTGCTTGATTAAGTTATCGCTCTTATTTAAAAAAAATCATGGTTTTTGATCAAAAACATCAAACCGTTCAGTGCTTCCATTGAGAAGAATCCAATCCTCACAGTGTATTATTTTTCAATATTCATATTTTCCATTTTAAAATTTGTATATCGGTTTTAGAACTAATTTTCACGTTAAAATATTTAATATTTCTAGACTTAATTTTCTATATACAGGATACATATTTTATGTAGAAATCACAGCTTTAGATACTTTATTTTGATTTTCTTTGAAAATAATAATATAGATCTGTGTAGAATCGAATCTATACATTATTTTCCTTATTAAAATGATATAAGTATAGTATTTTATTTATAGAAGAGCATATTTCTCAAAACAATTGTGGATAAACAACATCATGTTGTATCAAATGCTTTTATCAAGGGAAAGAAATCCCTCGCTTTATAGTTTCCCAGTACTACCATGTACGATTTAAAATAGACTTTGGATTCCACAACCAAAGAACAAGCATAACAAAAGGCAAATATACATGTTCTTTGGGGAAATTTTGAACAAATCTCAACAAAAGGCATAGATAATAGGCAGAGAAGATGAGTGCTTTCCATCTGAGACTTTATAACGGTTTGATTCCATCCACTCAAAAAAATTGTCTCAATATAGTTGGTTAGATTTGTAGTATAGTATAGAAATTGCATTGTATTATTATGATTGATGGATAGTGTTGTATTTTGATGCTAAGTGTTAATGTCGTTATTTATGTTACTGTAGATAAGATACATTCACTACAAAAACAGTCATTTCCCGCCATAAAGGCATCGGCGGGGCATTGGTAAATGACTTACTGACACCAAGCCGATGCCATATACAGCGTTGGTACAAGTATTGTCAGAATTATTTTTGATGCTACGAAGACGACGTGCGTGGTGTTCTTACCAATGCCATATAGACAATATTTGCCGACTCCATGTCGATGCTAAAATGCCGATGTCTTTGCCACACCATGCCGATTACATTTTAAATTATGTAAATTAGAGATGTTGACACCATTTCGATGTCATTCCCAATAGAGTTAGAGGTATGCCCTAGCGGCAATTATGTAATTTATTACAGATATTTAACTCAATAACTAATCTTGTTCGAAATAAAAGGTATTTTCTTTCTATTATATACTTGATATAATATATTATGTTAATTAATCAATTTAATTAAAAGTATATTTAATAGAAAATCCATAAATTGTATGTTTTGTGATAGTAGTTACAACGCGTTGTAACCATGAGTGATATATTCGAATGAAATAAACATACCGTTTTATATATTCCTGGTCAAGATGTATCGAGATGGGATATCGATACATCCTTGAGACTAGAGTACATAACGCTCTCCAAATATTGGGTAATGTATTACTTATGACGGCTAGGGGCACCAAAGGGTTATGTACTGATAGTTATTGGATAACTATGGAATAACTCACTTGATTGTTTTTTGTTGGTTAATATAACTAAGGTTAAACAGAAAATATCAATGTGACAAAATTACATAGTTCTCTTGACTTGAGAATACCGTTGATTTTCAATGTGGAAGCTCCACTTTGATTATAGTTAAATCATGGCACGACGTCCATCAAATGACTATAGTTGGGTCGAGTGGAAGCATTGGAAGTGAAACACCATTCAAGGGAGAATCCGTCTCCTCCGTTATATGAGGTTAGTATTACGGTCAACTGAAGTCAACTCAAAGTCAAAGTCCTAGACCAGAGCATTTCAGTTAATAATTATTATTATTATTGAACCGTAAACTTTGTGTTTGGACTATATAGTTGAATATGAATAATATTGGGATTTTGACAATTAACAAATTTCATAAGTCCAAATCGATATAGTTTTGACAGAAATAATTGGTGTAAATAACAGTCACGATCGGGTAATGCTTAACAAAGTAAAATTGAATTTTACCGAAACCAAGAAAGTGATAAATTTGGCCAAATTATCACAGCACCTACTAAGTGATGTGTGAACGTTAATATTTAAAGAGTTTGATATTAACCACTGACCAAATTTACACCTAAATAGCCATAAACTGAAACGTCGAATACTCCTTTGACCAAATGATTTAATTAATTTGTAATTGTGATTAATTATTTAAATAAATTAATATCTATGAAATATTAATTATAAATTTTTTATTTTGATTTGATGAACAATACTAATAAATATATTTATAAATATATAAATCGATATACGATGTCGATACGGGTTCAAATTGGATTTAAATGCAATATAATTTGTTTGGGTTTTAAATTAGTTTGAAGCCCATATAGGGGCATGTGCATTTCAGCCATGAGTGGATCAGATAGGGCAGCCATAATATGGCAAGAGGGGCAAGGGTTTTGATTTGATTAGAGGAAAGAATGGATAAGAGAGAAATGTGGATCTTGATCCTAACTTATCTCTTTAATCTCTTCTCTATATAAGCACCTCAACCCACATTGATTAAAGATTTTTTGTAGCCCCTCGTATACCTTATTGTGGGTTTGAAAAAATCCTCATCCTCCCATCCATTTCCAAGCAAAAATCAAATAAAACAATAGTTATTCGATAGTCGGTGATTATCGGTTTAGGAGCTAACACCTTGCTGAATTGGAATCTTGTTCAAGGAATCAGTATCTTCATTTCAACGTGTACTAATAGGCTTTGGAAATAAGGTAATTTTCTAATCTATAACTATATATTAATGTTTAGATAATTTGTATATCATATTTTATTTTGTTAGTTAAGTGACGATTCTAGTATATCGATATACCGTCACATTTAGAATGGTTATTTATTCATATGCTTATATCACTAAAATAAAAAATATTATTTTATCATATACATGCCTTAATACTCGCAGCTTAAGATTATAAAAAAATTGATTTTTTTATCTAAATTAATTTAATGTACATTATTTAAATAACCTAAATTAAATACTAAACATTATATTATACATAATATGTTTTAAATATTACATACAAATAGGTTTATACCTAAAATATTTTTTAGCATAAAAATATATTTTCATTATACATATATATAAATATATTTAAATTTAAATATTAATTAATTCATGCCACTTAAATAAAAATATCTTATAATAAAAATGAAATTTTATAAAACCATTTTCACACCTGATAAACTTTCGCATGCAAATATATGTATGTATATATAAAATATTAATGTCAATGACAAAATTTATTTAAATTTAAAATTGATTTTAAATTACAAAATATATATTGAAATATTAAAATGCTAAAGTATCACTAGATTTTTTATTATAAAATATTAAAACATAAAATTATAATTTCGAGAACATATTTTTATGTATATAATATTATTATTTATTTTTGATTGGAAATTTAAATTAAATCAATTTTAGAAAAAAATTAATTTTGCCTTGAATATTATTAGGCAAGTATATATATATATATATTATATTTCATTCATATATATTTATATATATATATATATATATGTTTATTTATTATCAAACCATTATAAGAATATATATATGTATGTATATGTATATGTATATGTATATGTATATTATACAAAATAATAAGAATAATTTATTTTTTTGGTTTTAAATAAATAATTAAATTTATAATATATTTGAAAAAAAATTATATGCATTATTATTTATACATATATGTGGATATATATTTTATAAATTTCATACACATAATATATATATATATATTTATAATTATTCAAAATAACACACACGAATATATATATATACATATATATATAAATATATATATGACATATTTTGCATACGTAAGTTAAAGCATATAAGCATACATTTGGATGATATATGTGTATACGAAATGAGCTAACATGTTCGTTGCGGTATAAATCTCATCATTTATACACAGGCATGTTAAATCTTACATGGATTGTAATGTTACACACAAATGCACAAGTGTTTGTGTATGTATATATATGTGTGTGTGATACACGTGTATATATATAATACAAAATTAGTTACATAATATAAAATATATATAAATTTAAATAAAATAATGATTTTATTTATAAGTAATTTATAAATATTCTAAATAAATTAGACTTTATAGGCCCAATAAAAATCCAATATGATAAAAAATTTGGAAATTCACCCGTTTCTTCCACTACGGGCTGACCTAGTTCCAAAAGTTCTGATGCATGAGCGACCCCAAATTAAAATGTAAATGGATATTTCAATGCCTTACCAATGCCTGTGCTTAAATAAATTTGAAGCATTTCTCACTTCAATCATACATTCAAATATGTACAATATATAATCACCCCAAAATAACATACCGATATCACAAGTTCATATACCATACTATCAAATATCACTAAATTCATATACCAAACCATTTTACTCAACATCATAATATCATATATATCATCTGACATCATAATATTACATACCACTAATCATACAACACAAATTTAACAATCATATAAACCCATACAACCAACACAAATGTCTGTACATATATACAATTACTACCAACACAAATGTCTAATATCAGAAATATCCAAACAATACAAACCAAATGAACCAACCGTCCACCATCACCATCACAACACAAACCAAACATCCAAAAAATACCAACACAAATACTACATACTTGCCCAAACCCTTCCCACCATCACCATCGCCATTGCCACCCCTAGCAGAGAAATGTCCTCATTTGGAAAGCATTACAAAAATGCATCTATTAGCAATCCGAGCTTCTTATCTTGCTTACCGACATGTAACTTCAACCATCGGTTTTCTCTTCTACACAAGTACTAAATGTAGCAGCTCTATCTAATGACCATCTCTACATTTAACCAACTTTTTTTATAATAACTATTTTTTATTTCAACTAACATATTTATTGAAATAAAAATTTAAAATTTTTGTTAACCATATATTTGTTTAATTAATTGAGGATTTAACTTATATGTTTGTTAATTTATTAGGTGATTTGGAAAAAAGATATTTTTAACTCAAATAAATTCATGTATAATTTATTGAATTTTTTATATAATTTAATATAATTATATATATATATATTCAATTTATTGAGTGATTTAACTTATACAAACATACTCTTGTTTAATTAATTGAAATAAAATTTATAATTTAACTCAATTATACACACACGCATTTGCTTAATTAATTGAGTGATTTAACTTATACGTTTGTTAATTTATTGGGTGATTTTAAAAAAAGATATTCTAACTTGAATAAACACTTATATAAAGAAACATAATTTATGATTTAACTTAATCATATATATGTAATTTGTAATGACCCAAAAATTTTAACGATTTAAGTAACGTAATTAACTAAAATTTTCTTGAAAAAAAAATTACAATGAAAATTTGATAATTGGAATACGTTTATTTTAACATAGCAAGTGGTTGATTTTTATCAAAAAATATGTAAGTTTGTTCAGTTGTGAAATTTCAATTTAAAATTTAAAATCAGTTAAAACTTGATGGAAATAAAATATTTTAAAATCTGAATATTTTTATATAAGAAAAATGTAAAACATTTTATGAGTGAGACATCATATTTCGTTTGGCCAAATTTGGACTGCTCTAGCTCCGTTTATATTATTTTTAGTGTTTTAGCAACATTTTTGGCACCGAAAATCGAGTTTTGATAAGTAGGTCGTGTCTCTGATATCTGTGTACCATCTTGTTCGTCTCATCGCGCTGATCTCTACAGTATATTCATTTGTGCATTTCGACGTCCGGTGCACAGCGAAATCTACGAAATCGTTAGCCGTATCGATACCCGTTTTGAGCTTTTTATTTTCCTGTATCCTTTCATTTATCCCGTGAGAAAGCTAATGGACGTTAGCTATTATTATTCCTATAATCTAATAATTTGACTTTCACTATTCCGACAGTTCAATATATTTGGTCCGTTCTTATTTTTCTCTTGCTTCCCTGCCATTTCGTTTCTGTGTCTCAACTAAATAATAATAATATAAGCTATATATATATATATTTCATGAAAACTGATTGTCCTCTTTACAACCTTCTCATGCTCATCTCCTCCTTCTTCGTGCCGAAGCCTCCCCAGCCTTGCACTGCCGCCTCCACCCGCCTGAGCTCGCCACCCAGCGACCATCATGGCCATCCGCCCCTTGCTCTAGCCACCAGAACCCCTCCAGCCCCTCACTCCACCATCACCGAACGCCGAGACTTCGCCGCCACCCTCCAACCTTGTCTTCCCTCGCCACCCGAGCCTTTAGCCCGCCACCGCAGCCCATCTGTCTCCCACTTCGCCCCATCCCCTTCCACTTCTCTCACCAGCGCACCCAACTCTCAACCAGGACCCGCTCAACCTTCCACCGAAGCCACACCACCCATGCAAACCCTCCATCTTCCCAATTTTCCGCCTCGTCCTACCTCCTCCTCGCAGCGCCTCCATCACCTAGCCAAGCCTCCACCACACTCTTCCCCACAACAGCGGCAACCCGCCCCTCTCCACCTACACACAGCCTCTCCCACCCGAACATAGCCGAGGCCAATCCTCGCCAGCCACCTGGCTGAACAACCCTGTCGTAACCCACCACACTACCGCCAAACCCAAAATCCGAAGCAGCAGCCTTCCAGCTTTCCACCAAACACCAAGCAGCCCTCTCCACCTTACTACACTCCACCTGACAGTCGTGCCACGACCTAGCTTTCCACCGAGCAACCTCCACTTCACTCAGTGCACTACAACCGAGCAACCCCGAGCAGTAGCTCCTCTTCCTCTTTATTATATAAAAAAGTGAAATATATATTACATACATATATTTGATTCTCGGATTCAAGTCTACCTAGCTTTGCTTTGTTTTGCCACGTATCCATGTAGGCGTCGTTCTTATTCCCGTTGTTTTCTCTAGCCTCGAAAGGTAAGCGATCACTCATGATTAACATTTCTGTGTTTAGTGAATTGATTTCACATAAAATGACGATTTAAATATGTTGTTAAATTTGAATTGGTTAGTAATTAAATTGTTGAATATGTTATGTTAATACTTCAATTTGTTTATATTTGTTAACTGACATATGACACCATAACATGTTGTAAATATATTATATTTAAATTTGTTAATTATGATATATGCTTGTCATTGATATGTATGCCATTTTATGTTATTATTCTATTATTCTCACACTGCAAGTTTCCTATTAGTTAGAAAAATCACTATGGGTTGAAATAATACATACCCGAACGATATTATTGATTAGGGAAAATCATTATGGGTTGAAATGATAAGCCCAAGCGATTTTATTGATTTTGAAATTTTAGGATTGCGGGTTGAAATGATATATACTCGTAAATATTAAATTATTGCGGATTGAAATGATAAATATCTGTATCACTTGACCATATGATAGAAAATTATATACGGACACCGTTGGCCTATTTTTATAAGTGATTTCCAAAAAATTTGAAAATGTATGGGTTTTAATAAATATTGATTTTAAAATATAATGTAAAGATTTATTTTGATATGTATGTAAAGATTTAAATTTTAAACTATATGTTTGGAAATTTTAAATTTATAAGTTAAGTTTTGAAAAATATAAATTTTAAGATTTTACTTATAATTTTATTATTTTAAATATATAAAATAAGATTTAATATAAAATAAGATAGATTTGATTTAACAAAATTTAATTTAACTAATATATATAAAGTGTGTTTAGATATTTATTTAAACATTATATTAATATTTTGAAAATAGGTTTTGTAATAACTTTAATAAATTAAGGTTGGAAAGATAAATTAAAATTGATTTGTAATTTTATTTGTTTAAGAATTGTATTTAAATAGGAATTTATTTGAACTTATTAACTTTGAGATTTTAAAGATATGATTTTTATAACTTGATAATAGGATTTTGATTAAAGGTGATTAAATGAATATTTTTAAATTTAAATAAAATTGAAATTGAATATTTAATATTGATTTAAAATTGTAATTTGATATTTTATTTAAATGTTAAAAAAATTGATTAAGTGAATATTTTCAACTTTAAATAAAATTAAAGTTGAATTTTGAAATATAAATAAAATTTATCAAATTGAGTTATTGTGAATGTTTGAATAGTTAAGCTTTGAAACCTATTGAATTGGAAGTGGTTTAAAGTTATAGTTCAAACCTGAATTTGAAATCGATATAAATTAAAATGGTTTTAATGAGAATTTGAATTTAACCTTTAGACTTTTAGTTGAAGTCGTTGAACTGAGATTGATTTAAATTGAAATTTTGAAACTAAAGTTGATTTGAATTTGTTTGTAAAATTGGAAGAATCAATTCTAATTTGAAACTATTTTCGATATAAACTCTTTTGACATAAAAACTATTTTTCTCATATAAACCATTTTCATATATTAATAAATTTTAATACATAAAATATTTTAATATATATTATTTTAAATTTATAAACAATTTTTAATATATATATTTTAATATATAAATTATTCCTCATATATAAACTATTTTAATATATAACCTATTTTTTTAAATGTAAACTATTTTAATGTATAACTATTTCAATATATAAACTACTTTCAGTATTCAAACAATTTAAGTTGGAACTGTTATGATTTAGGTTTAATAGATTTAAATGCGAATACTTCGATATGATAGTTTAACCTATTTTGTGGTTATGATTTCGAAAGTGAATATGATTTAAGGTGAATATTGATTTCGAAAGTGATATGATTTTGAAATGAATATGATATTTTGATATGAAGTATCAACTGTTTGAAATGTAAAAGAACCTACCGGTGTGAAATAAGCATTTGGTTATTAAAGAGATCGGGATCAGATATTGTCATACTCTCAGCAAATACCGAAAACCACTTTAACAACTGTGTACGTGGTGGAGAATCCAGAACGAAGTAGGATAGTTTAGCGAACGATTCTGTATGAGGTATGAACGCAGCCCTGACCCCCTCGGGTTAGCTTGATATGACTAAAACATGAGCTATACCTGGGCCAAGTGAGGTCATACCTCCGATCGAGCATGCTTCTTCGAAACCATATCTATTACTTTATGATTTGATTGGTGCTCACCTTTGATTATGGGAGTGTGTCTCGAGGTGGGTGGTAGTAGCTTATATGCGTTACCACCATCCCGGTTCTGCAAAACGATATTATCCTACCTTGGGAATTGCCTTGCGTGCATTTTCATATGCCTTATTGAGCCCATTACGAGTTTGGTTTGTGTCGTACCTATAGAGTGCTCCCTGATAGCCCACCGATTTGGTGGAGTTTACAGTACTGTATAGACTATGACATTTATATAAAATGTGTTAAGGGGGATATGGGTAACGCCTAAACACTATTTTAATAGTTTACTTTATTGTAGACATTATCTATGTAGCGTATTGTATTATGTATGTAGATAGTTCCACATATCCTTAAAGGATGGAATCCCAAATATCCTTTAAGTTATATTGCATTTCACTTGGACATCTCACTGGAGTTGATTTACTTGCATAAGAATGTTAATCCTGACTCGTGTTTTGTGTTTTGCTTTATGCTCGGGTCAGCCTAAGTGTCACACCATTTGAGACTCCCATTTGGAGCTTGGAGCTTTGCTTGGAGATCTATCTTTATTTATTCATCTTTTCAGTTATTTCAGTTGTTTTCAGTTGTTTATGTTCAGACTTGTTATTTTCTTTTGTATTGATACTTCTATGTATTGGATTTTTGTTGTATTTTGCTTTAGACTCTGATGTTTCTATAGTAGCTTCATGAATTACTATTTATCTATTTCGTTGTCTATTGTTGTATAACTCTGTGTCTTTGATTCTATGATTGATTTATTTACTATATATGCTAAGTTTTACCAAATATAAATAACAATCTGTTGTTTTGAGCAATTCAAGTCTGACATGTGTGGATTATTGTCGATTTGAATGGTTCAAAATAGCGGGTCATTACAGTTGGTATCAGAGCCAGGTTTACGCAAAAGTTAGCTTATGGAGTAAAAAAACTCATTAGAGGTAGGGTATAGTAATACCCTAGAATGAGAAGAATCAATTACGGAATCATCCTTCCTTTCGAGCCTATCTTCTTAGTTAGAATTCTCTTAGATTAGGGTTCCTCTAAATTTGAATCTCTATCCTTGTTCTAAAATCCATTCTTGAATCATCCTATGAGAGAGCATATTTGTAATTGATATAAAAATGTTTTATATTGTTTTGTTTGAGTTGTTAAGTTTGAATTTTGGGTTTCGATCGATTTGTTTAACTAACGCTATCGATAGAAATTTCAAAACACTTGAATAGAGCAAACTAACACAATATTTTTTTTCAAAATTGGTAAATGAAATAATTTTATGTATGATTATATTTTATATATAAAAGTATAATTTTCTAAAATTAGATAGTTAAATGAATTGGTTGTTATAAATGATAGTACTAGATTATCATTTATTATTTTGTCAACATTCCTAAACCGTTAACTATTGTTGTATGTTATAAGGAGATGAAATTTTATAAACATGGTTTATCAATCTGATTTGAAAATGAAATGAATTTAAATTAAGGATTTGAAAATTTAATTTTCAGTGCTTTTCAAAATTTGGTTTTCAAAGTTTTGAAAAAAATATATTATTTGAAAGTATTTTCGAATGGAAATTGTTTCCAAAGAATTTTAAAAGAAGTAAGTCGGTACTCTCCTCTTCTATCGCTGGAAAATAATTTCGATGATGACTGCAGCATCATCGACATTCATTTTCGAGTCTCAAAGTGGGGAGACTCCTTAGTAACTTTGCTACACTTTTGTTTTGGAAAATGGATTTGATTTGAATTTCTTGAGTATAATTTGATGTACAATATATGTGTGTGTGTGTGTGTTGTGTATGTATATATTTATTTCAAAATGGTTTGAACTAAAACCGAAAATTTAACTCTTAAGTTTTATGTTAAGTGATGGTTTTCAATTATTGAAATGAAGCAAAAATTTTGAATAATTGGAGTGTCTAAAATGAGAAATGAAATTTGAAACAACTTGAAACAGTTGAACTAGGATAAAATTAATTTGTATAATACTCAATTGCATTCTAAAACATATATAACTTACCTGAAATATTCAAAAAGTTAAAATGTAATGTGAATATGTAATTGAAGGTTATACAAGAGAAACTTAAGTAGTAAAAATGTTCAAACTAAATTTTGCTTAATAGAAATGTTGTAAATAAAAGGTAAATTTGTATAGTGCTCAATTACATTCGGAAACATTAATAAAACTTACCTGGAAAGTTTGAATGTAATGAGAACATGTAATTGAATAGTATACAATATAAAATGTATGTAATAAGATGTCCATAAATGAAATTTTGTTAAGGGAATTTATAAATAAAAATTGAGCGGTTATAATAAATGTTTATACATTTAATCTATGTTGCAATATATGTTAAGTGAAATAAATTGAATAATAAAAAGAGAATGCTATTTAAGTAAATAAATATGAACTTAAGAAACTAAACAGGCAATAAATAAATTCATATCTTTGTAAACTGTTTGTGATACAAAGATAATTTACAAAGAATAGTTAAAATTGAATTATGAAGTGGAATTAACTTAAGTGAAGTCAAATGGATTAAATAAATGAGTTAAATAAAATAAAATTTGTTTTGAAAAAAAATGAACTTAAGTTATAAAGAAGGGTAAATTTAAATAAATTATGAATGAAAGTTAATTAAGTAGAGATGTAAGAAATTTGGAACATATAAGTTGTATAACTTGAAACTTGAGAAAATTTGGAAGTAAAAAACCAAAATACAAATGAGGTTAAACATTTTGGATAAGCAAAAAGAAAATATGGAATGTTAATATTAAACTTAAATAAATTTGTTGAAGAGTTAATTAAGTGATATTGACATTAAAAGAAATATACTATGTGAATGAAATAAAATAAATAAACATAAATAAAATTGAATGTGAAAGTGGATAACAAATATGATTGTAAACGAATATAAAGAAATAGGGTGTACATAATGAATGTTAATAATTGAATGTAAATTAATTGGACATAATAGAATAGAAATTAATGGAATGAGAATTCATTGAATATGAATAAGTATGAAAATTTGTAACGAATGTTAATAAATTGAATGTAAACCAATTAAATGTAAACCAATTAAACGTGGATGAAAAAAATGTAAATAATGGAAACAAATCAATTGAATGAAAATACATTGAATTGAAATCAACCAAATGTGAATACAATAAATATTGATCAATTGAATAAAAATGGATTGATACCAAATTAGTTGAATATAAATCAATTAAAAGCAAATGAATTGAATATAAATCTGTTGAATGATTAACGAGATGAATAACAATAAGTAAATGTTAATCAATTAAGAAGTAAATAAAGTGAATGCAAATAAATTGGATATGAAAGTAAATTAATTGAAAGTGAGTTAATTAAAATGATAATAATAAATGGATGTTAATAAGTAATGAGATGTATAATGTTAACACTCTAAAATGAAATTTATATGGTTTTGAATTAATTGTTGTATCTGGTACTTTGTATTTCGAATCTATCTTTCCTTTCTGTTGCTTCTAATCTATTATCTCGTTCCTTTTCGGGGACGAAAAGTTTTGAGTGGGGGAGAGTGTAATGACCCGAAAATTTTAACGATTTAAGTAACATAACTAACTAAAATTTTCTTGAAAATAAACAATAAAAAAATTTGCAATGAAAATTTGATATTTGGAATACGTTTATTTTAACAAGCAAGTGGTTGATTTTTATCAGAAAATATGTAAGTTTGGTCGGTTGTGAAATTTCAATTTAAAATTTAAAATCAGTTAAAATTTGATGGAAATAAAATATTTTAAAATCTGAATATTATTATATAAAAAAAATGTAAAACATTTTCTAAGTGAGACGTCATATTTCGTTTCGCCAAATTTGGACTGCTCTAGCTCCATTAATATTATTTTCGACATTTTAGCAGCATTTTTGGCAACGAAAATCGAGTTTTGATATGTAGGTCATGTCTTTGATATCTATGTACCATCTTGTTCATCTCATCGCGCTGATCTCCGCAATATATTCATTTGTGCATTTCGGCGTCCGGCGCACTGCGAAATCTGTGAAACGGTTAGCCGTATCAGTACCCATTTTGAGCTTTTTGGTTTCATGTGTCCTTTCATTTATCCAGTGAGAAAGCTAATGGACGTTAGCTATTATTATTCCCAGAATTTGATAATTTGACTTTCACTATTCCGACAGTTCAATATACTTGGTTCGTTCTTATTTTTCTCTTGCTTCCCTGCCATTTCGTTTCTGTGTCTCAACTAAATAATAATAATATAAGCTATATATATATATAGATTTCCTGAAAACTACTCGTCCTCTTTACAACCTACTCATGCTCATCTCCTCCTTCTTCGTGCCGAAGCCTCCCTAGCCTTGCACTGCCGCCTCCACCCACTTGAGCTTGCCACCCAGCGACCATCACGGCCATACGCCCCTTGCTCCAGCCGCCAGAACCCCTCTAGCCCCTTACTCCACCATCACCGAACGCCAAGACTTCGCCGCCACCCTCCAACCTTGTCTTCCCTCGCCACCCGAGCCTTTAGCCCGCCACTGCAGCCCATCTATCTCCCACTCCACCCCATCTCCTTCCACTTCTCTTGCCACCGCACCCAACCTCAACTCGGACCCGTCCAGCTTCCACCGAAGCCACACCACCCACGCAAACCCTCAACCTTCCCAGTTTTCTGCCTCGGCCTACCTCCTCCCCACAGCGCCTCCATCACCTAGCCAAGCCTCCGCCACACTCTTTCCCCCACAGCAGCAGCAACCCGCTCCTCTCCACCTGCACACAGCCTCTCCCACCCGAACGTAGCCAAGACCAATCCTCGCCAGCCACCTGGCTGAACAACCCTGCCGTAACCCACCACCCTACTACCACACCCAAAACCTGAAGCAGCAACCTTCCACCTTTCCACCAAGCAGCCCTCTCCACCTTCCAGCACTCCACTTGACAGCCATGCCATGACCTAGCTTTCCACCGAGCAGCCTCCACTTCACCCAGTGCACTACAGCCGGGCAACCTCGAGCAGCAGATCCTCTTCCTCTTTATTATATATAAAAAAGTGAAATATATATTATATACATACATTAGATTCTCGGATTCAAGTCCAGCTAGCTTTGTTTTGTTTCGCTGCATGTCCGTGTAGGCGTCGTTCTTATTCCCATTGTTTTCTCTAGCCTCGAAAGGTGAGCGATCACTCACAATTAACAATCTTGTGTTTAGTAAATTGATTTCATATGAAATGATGATTTAAATATGTTGTTAAATTTGAATTGATTAGTAATTAATTTTTTGAATATGTTATGTTAATACTTAAATTTGTTTACCATTGTTAACTGACATATGACACCATAACACGTTGTAAATATACTATATTTAAATATGTTAATTATGATATATGCTTGTCAATGATATGTATGCCATTTTATATTATTATTCTATTATTCTCACACTGAAAGTTTCCTGTTAGTTAGGAAAATCACTATGGGTTGAAATGATACATACCCAAACGATATTATAGATTAGGGAAAATCATTATGGGTTGAAATGATAAACCCAAGCGATTTTATTGATTTTGAAATTTTGGGATTGTAGGTTGAAATGATATATACTCGCAAATATTAAATTATTGCAGATTGAAATGATAAATATCTGTCTCACTTGACCATATGATAGAAAATTATATATGAACAACGTTGGTCTATTTTTAAAAATGATTTCCAAAATTTTTGAAAATATATGGGTTTTAATAAATATTGATTTTTAAAATTTAATGTAAAGATTTATTTTGATATGTATGTAAAAATTTAGATTTTAAATTATATGTTTGGAAATTTTAAATTTAAAAGTTAAGTTTTGAAAAATATAAATTTTAAGATTTTACTTATAATTTTATTATTTTAAATATATAAAAATTAGATTTAATATAAAATAAGATAGATCCGATTTAACAAAATTTAATTTAACTAATGTATATAAAGTGTGTTTAAATATTTATTTAAACTTTATTTTTATATTTCGAAAATAGATTTTGTAATAACTTTAATAAATTAAGGTTGGAAAGATAAATTAAAATTGATTTGTAATTTAATTTGTTTAAGAATTGTATTTAAATAGGAATTGATTTGAACTTATTAATTTTGAGATTTTAAAGATAAGATTTTTATAATTTGATAACTGGATTTTGATTAAAGGTGATTAAATGAATATTTTCAAATTTAAATAAAATTGAAATTGAATATTTAATATTGATTTAAATTTATAATTTGAGATTTTATTTAAATGTTATAAAAAATGATTAAGTGAATAATTTAAAATTTAAATAAAATTAAAGTTGAATTTTGAAATATAAATGAAAATTATCAAATTGAGTTATTGTAAATGTTTGAATATTTAAACTTTAAAACCTATTGAATTGGAAGTGGTTTAAATTTGTAGTTCAAACCTGAATTTGAAATCGATATAAATTAAAATGGTTTTAATGAGGATTTGAATTTAACCTTTAACCTTTTAATTGAAATCGTTGAACTGAGATTGATTTAAATTTAATTTTTGAAACTAAAGTTGATTTGAATTGATTTGTGCAATTGGAAGAAACAATTCTAATTTGAAACTATTTTCGATATAAACTCTTTTAACATAAAAACTATTTTTCTCGTATAAACCATTTTCATATATTAATAAATTTTAATACATAAACTATTTTAATATATATTATTTTAAATTTATAAACAATTTTTAATATATATTTGAATATGTAAACTATTCCTAATATATAAACTATTTTAATCTATAACCCATTTTTTTAAATATAAACTATTTTAATGTATATCTATTCCAATATATAAACTACTTTCAATATTCAAACCATTTAAGTTGAAACTGTTATGATTTAGATTTAATGGATTTAAATGCGAATACTTTGATATGATGATATAACCTATTTTGTGGTTATGCTTTCGAAAGTGAATATGATTTAAGGTGAATAATAATTTCGAAAATGATACGATTTTGAAATGAATATGATATTTTGATATGACGTATGAACTGTTTGAAATGTAAAAGAACCAACCGGTGTGAAATAAGCGTTTTGGTTGTTAAAGAGACCGAGATCGAATATTGTCATACTCTCTGCCAATACCGAAAACCACTTTAACAACTGTGTACATGGTGGAGAATCCAGAACAAAGTAGGATGGTTTGGCGAACGATTCTGTATGAGGTATGAACGCAGCCCTGACCCCCTCGAGTCAGCTTGATATGACTAAAACAGGAGCTATACTTGGGCCAAGTGAGGTTGCACCTCCAACCGAGCATGCTTCTTCGAAACCATATCTATTACTTTGTGATTTGATTGGTGCGCACCTTTGATTATGAGAGTGTGTCTCGAGGTAGGCGGTAGTAGCTGCTATGCGTTACCACCAGCCCGGTTCTGCAAAACGGTAGTATCCTACCCTGGGCATTGCCTCGCGTGCCTTGTCATATGCCTTATAAGCCCATTATGCATTGGGTTTGTGTCGTACCTATGGAATGCTCCTTGATATCCCACTGGTTTGGTGGAGTTTACAGTACTGTATAGACTACAACATTTATATAAAATGTGTTAAGGGGGATATGGGTAACGCCTTAACGCTATTTTAATACTTTACTTTATTGTAGACATTATCTATGTAGCGTATTGTATTATGTATGTAGATAGTTCCATGAATCCTTAAAGGATGGAATCCCAAACATCCTTTAAGTTATATTGCATTTCACTTGGACATTTCACTCGAGTTGATTTACTTGCATAAGAATGTTAATCCTGACTCGAGTGTTTTGTGTTTTGCTTTATGCTCGGGTCAGCCTGAGTGTCACAACATATTAGACACACCTTTGAGCTTTGCTTGGAGGTCTATCTTTATTTATTCATCTTTTCAGTTATTTCCTGTTATTTATGTTCAGACTTGTCATTTGCTTTTGTATTGATACTTCTATGTATTGGATTTGTGTTGTATTTTGCTGTAGACTCTGACGTTTCTATAGTAGCTTCATGAACTACTATTTATTTATTCAGCTGCTTATTGTTGTAAAACATTATATCTGTGATTCTGTGATTGATTTATTTACTGTATATGCTAAGTTTTGCCAAATATAAATAACAATCTGTTGTTTTGAGCAATTCAAGTCTGACATGGGTGAATTATTGTCGATTTGAATGGTTCAAAATAGCGGGTCGTTACATAATTTATCGAGTGACCTTATACAATCATACTCTCGTTTAATTTATTGAAACAGAATTTATAATTTAACTCAATTATACATACATTTGCTTAATTTATTGAATTATTTTAATAATTAACTTAATTGTGTATTTTTTTTGTTTATTGTGTGACTTAACTTATACATTTTAATTCAAACTCAATTTACTTATAAAATGATGATTTTTAACACCTACTGCAAAATGAGGATTAAGTTAAATAATTATACTAAGCATTAGTTTAAAATACACACACACAAAAATATGCTTCTTGGGATTTAAAACCAATGTATACGTACATATAATATGCTACACACACACACACATATATATATGGTTTTGTATACATATATACTTAATATCATATGCATTTAACGAATATTTAAGCTATTATATACCCTCGGAGTAATGTCGTACTTGGGCTTACGATTTGCCCTTTTTGCAGCAGCTTAGTGAGTGTGTGGAATACATCTTTGTCCACTTCTCTTGTTATCTCCACACCTTGACCTTGAAGCTTGTTGATCCTAGGCTATTATTTCACCTATTTTGCATTTACATATTCATTAGAATTTTATGCATAATACGTAAATATTATATAAATGAAGTTTTATGGATAACATACTACAAACTTAGTGGAAGCATCATCTACCTAACTATTGGTGATTAACCCATCCGATGACTCAATCCTGTGAGTCCTGTAATAGAGTTGCCAAGATGTAGGCTCACTACGCTTCTCTTCATACTGAAATTTAAATGAAGTACACAATCATATAAGTCTATTTTAATTTATTTAAATTGTTAAGTAAATTTAAGAAATAAATACAAATCGTTATGATGACCTTGAGCCACTAATATGTAATCTTGGATTTATATTCCTGCTTTTGGCATTCATTTTTGATATTGTCTTGAATTCCTCTATCTCTCAGTGCTGCAAGGACTTCTCATATATTTCCTGCGTAAGTGCTGGATGTTTCTTGGCATGATTATGCATACCATACATTTATTGGATGTTGTGAACGACCAATCCCAATACACTAGCTCTTCATGAACGCCGTCTTTCAAAGAGAATTTTCTTTGTAAATAAAAATTTATTATATTACGAACAAAATGATATACATATTTTTATAGTATTGTTACCACCAATTCCTACTTCAACCTTGTCAAAACTAAAATAATTAAAAGGGAAGAAGAACAAGAGACAATAGCACCAATAAGGCCTTTCGAAGGAATCGAAGGGATGCTACAGCTAAAGGCCAGATATATTGCAACCTTTCGAAGGGGTTAAAAGGGTCGAAAGCACCCTTCCACTTCAATAATTCCCTTTCGAAGCAGGTGCTTCCTCATGCATGAAGACCTTTCAAATGAGTTGAAGAAATACCTTTCGAAGACAATGGATAGCAATCTCTCACATGCATGCCAAATATTTCGAAACCAAAGGTTTCACTTTCATTCAAATCATTCAGAAAGATGCCTTGATCAAAATAACCCTTTCGAAAGCATAATCGAGCCTTTCGAATCGGACGAAGCCTTTAACAACTAGGAAAGTTCCACATCTACCCGCAAGCATATCTTTTAAAGGTGCTTTCTGGGTCGAAACCCAAAGCATTTCGACACCTTTGAAACTCCAGAGAACAACCTATCGACAGAGTCGAAAGCTCTTACTCCTACACACTTGCAACAACAAAGCAATACAAAGGAAAAGGTGCATCTACCCCTTTCGACAAAGACGGAAGCATTCAAACTCATTCGAAAGCATTGCAAAAGGATGCACAAGTGTCAAAGGAGACGGAAGGTATATAAAGCCACCTTTCAGCCTGGTCGAAAGCTCTGAGTCGAAAGGTTCCAACTCACATCTATAAATAAGACCCAAGGAGTCTGGTTTAGGGTATCCGAATTCATTCACTCTTCTCTTGTACTTTCTTAAATGAGTAAACTTGTAAACCCTAATTTGGAAATCAAATTAGGGGAAATTAATCAGATTGTACATCATTAGTTCAATAAAGGTTGTATTTTGATAGTGGAGATTATGCAACTATTTTGTGAAAATATTTGGTTCAATTGTGTTCTGCTGGCATCAACCTAGTCGAAAGGATACCTTTTGAGAGAGTCGAAACCTCTTATTTACCAATACATTTAAGTTCTTATCTCCATATCACTATTCACTAAACACTCACTTTTTAGGGAGTCGAAAACTTAACCTAAGCTTGTTTTCCCTTAGATTACAGGATTGAACCCAACTCATCAAGAATACCAGCTTTCGACGAAGTCAAAACCTATCCGGCCAAATCATATTCCTGAATCCTTAGTGCTAACCTCTAGTGTTTCACAACCGTTTCGAAAGGATAACCAAACAACTTCAACAAGCTCAAAGGACTTAAGAACAAGGGATATAAGTGTTTCGACTGGGTCGAAAGGTCGGACAAGGAAGAATTTTCACAGCATAGACTTATTCGAAAGGTTAATAAAGAAAGCAATAAGATCCTAACCTATTCTACGTAGTCAAAAGAAGCTTAGAAGGACATTTCTGTACCTTTAATTCTACTTTGGGGTGTTGACAAGTTTTCTTGTTAACATTTTGGCGCTAGATGGAGGGGTCGAACCTCCGACCTTGTTGAACTTTCAACTCCATTTTCCTCTAACCCAATTATATTCCTAGCTTATCTACCATAGGCCTTATTTCATCATGGTTAACAAAGTCAAAAGATCTGAGCATAGATTCTCGGAACCACATCTAATTGGATTCCCCCGTGGAACAATTAATGATTCAAATCTACATGAAGAACAATTGTTAAGAATGAAGGCTTTAAGGATCATAAGAAAAAAGAAAGTTGAAGCCTATGATCCAGTTAAATGGAGTTTAAACCCTTTTCATGTTGGCCGCACCCCTACCTTTGCCTTAGGAGAAACAAAGAACGAAAGTAATAACTTGTTTGACCAAATGAGGAAAACAATTCAACTCTACACCAAAGGCACAATCTTTGAAGAGGGAATGATGTCTAATTATAACGCCTTTGTCGATAAATGGCATCAAGTAACAAGTGGAGCATTGCCAACATATGAACTTCAAAGGGTTTTGAAAAGTAAACTGGTCATTGAGGGTGACACAGCGGATTAATCAAAATAAATGTAGAACGATGAATGTGGTAATCGGTGGATTGGAAGATACTGAAATGCCCAAATTCGTTGATCCGAAGATACCGAATTCTAGCTATCTCGAACTCGTTGATCGCGCACGATACCGGGTTCAAAGATCTTCAATTCTTCAAGCATTGATCAAGCGCACTTGATTCCGCGAATCGGCTTCTACAATCGTTGAATCGAGCGCACTCGATTAACCGAAAGAGGAGATAGGAGATTACACTCAACTACCAATTGGAATGAAAGCACAAAGCTAACAAAAGAGAATTTTATTCAAAAATCAACAACCTTTACAAATGACTCACACGGCCTATTTATAGGCGTTACAATTTTTCAACAGAAATTTCAAAAAAATTACAAGTACTTAGGTCGTGAACGACCTACGACCTATAATGGTGCGACCTATAAAACCCAGCGACTTAGTATAGGTCGTTAACGACCTAACAGTTCACATTACAATACAATCGCATATTACAACCAACATACAAAACAACATATGACTTACACCACTTAGGTCGTACACGACTTATAACCTTCGACCTAAAAATACAATACAACAAACAACAGACGACTCATCTTAAGTCGGTAACGACTTATACACATATCCCAGCAGCATCTTCACACGGTTTAAGAATCAATGGCTCAGATCTAAGCGGCATAACAATCAACGGCTACAAGCTTCAGCGACTTAAGAACATACGGTATTCTAGATCAACGACTTGAGGAAATCAATGGCAGGGATTAACTCGCAGAAGAATCAACGGCATCCAGAGCTTTGCGACCCAAAAGATAAGTTGTTTAGAAACTTCGCGACCTAAGTCTCGCGACCTAAATCCTCGTGACCTAACTCCCCAGATCACCCCGCGCGACCTATCTTAAGTCATGAATGTTTCCTGCGACCTAGCATAGGTCGTGATTTGTTAGGTCGTAGCACTTTGTTAGCTCGTTCCAGCGACCTATTTTCCAACTCGTTAAGTCGTACACGAGTTGACTTGTTAAGTCCTTCTTGCGACCTATCTTCTAACTCGATAAGTCGTATACGAGTTAAAAACATGTTAGGTCGTTCCAGTATCTCGTTAGTTTGCAAATCTTCGGTAGGTCGTTGGAGCGACCTAAAGGCTTCGTTAGGTCGTATGCGACCTAACACTTCACCAACTTGGACTGTGCCGCTCTTTAGCTCGCTTAGCGACTTATCATAGGTCGCTAAACCACTCTTCCCAGCATCACTCGCTCCCTCCTCTAACTCCTTAGGTCGTGAGCAACCTACAAACTCCTTAGGTCGTGAGCGACCTATGCCTTTAACATTCTGCGCTGCATCAGAGGGTGAAGCTTCAGAACCAAGTAATAAAAGATTTAGAAATCATCATCAAAAGGTAAGCTTCAAGTCGAGACTTCCTAAGGAAGGCAATTTGACAGCATCAATAGAGAATGTTTACCTGCTAACCAAGGAAGAGCTCAACTATTGGCCATCACGGAAGAAAAAGCCAAAATATGAAAGGAATCTGGGAGGATCCTATTGTCACTACCATATGATTAATGGTCATGTAAAAAATCAATGCAGAGCACTCGAAGGAATGATAATCAACTTTTTCAGACAGAGCTAAATCAACAAATTTGTAAAGAGATCCTAGATGGAGTCAATAAAGAACTACTTTACTAAGAGAATCTACATGGTTGGGAGTGAAATACTCCTTTCACTTGGACTTTACCTTAAACGGACAAAGCCTTTGTCTGCGCCGAGTTGACCAGGGCAAAGCACCTCCTGGAGGGAGGAGTGTAAGCCTTTATCCATGCCACGCTATGGCCAGGATAAAGCATCGACAAGCCCTTGGCCGTGCCATGCTATGGTCAGGTCAAGGCGACTCCTGGAGGGAGGTTAGAGTAAGCCTTTATCCGCACCACGCTATGGCCAGGTTAAAGCATCGATAAGCCCTTGGTCGTGTCACGCTATGGCCAGGTCAAGGCACCTCCTGGAGGGAGGTAAGAGCAAGCCTTTATCTGCACCACACTATGGCTGGGTTAAAGCATCGACAAGCCCTTGATCGTGCCATGCTATGACCAGGTCAAGGCCCCTCCTGGAGGGAGGTTGGGTAAGTCCTTAGTTCCAGCTTAAGAATAAGCTAACCAAGCGCACCAGATAATAATGGACTAAGACGTCCAAGCCCAAGAAGCGGCACATACACAATGGACTAAGACATCCAAACCAATGAATGGCACATCAACAATGGACTAAGACGTCCAAGCCTAAGAAGCGGCATATCTAACTATGGACTAAGATGTCCAAGCCCAAGAAGTGGCATATCAGACAATGGACTAAGACGTCCGAGCCTGAGAAATGGCATATCAAATAATGGACTAAGGCGTCCAAGCTCAAGAAGTAGCTTACCAAATAGCAACTACATACAAGGCTTAAATAAGAATTTGCAGCCTCCAACTAATCATAGAAGAGAAATTTCCAAACTTCACTTATTAATACCCGAATCTGGGTTTCAGGTCACTCGTTATTGAGTTCGGGATTTCACTTACCTGAATCTGGGTTTTGGGTCTTCTTATTTATGGTTTTCGTCATACCCGAATCCTGGTCTCGGGGCTATAACTATTTACTAGACTTCACTTATTAATGCCTGAATCTGGGCTAAAGATCTCTATTAAGAAGATTATTATGTATTTCTGGTTATCATTCATAAATACCCGAATTTGGGTTTCGGATCTTTTAACTTTAAAATTTCATTCATTAATTCCCAAATCTAGGTCGATGGACTTCTATTACACGATCATTATCGATTTTCTACTCGTTATCTCCAAAAGTTGGATTTCTAAACAACCATAATTAAATCCTTGGTTGAATCTATGATTTTCGACCATTGGAATTTTGATGATCCCACAATATAATTGAAGTTGGATTATTGGTTATCTCTTATCATTGCCAAAGATGGGTTTCAAGACATTTAATCATATTCGATTATGGGATCACTTTTCATATGTTAACATTATGATTTTGTTAATTTCTGAAAATGACATGAATAGATATCTATAAAGATTTCAAGCTAATGATAAGAAATATTGTTTACTTCGTGCTTTTCGGGGAAAGCTAAACAATAAAAAGGATTGAAAGATCCAGCAAATACAGAAATCATGGTATAAGATATCGAAGAGATGATTTAAAAACAACATGACAAAAGAGGATTACAAACCAGGTGATATCTATAAAATTTTCATAATTTACATAATTTCTGAAATTATTTATAAATATACGATACTAATATTTACATCTCATAAATCTTGAGCAGCTCTATAGATTTTCAACAATTAAGGGATCAACGATGTGATGAATAGCATACGAAGAACTTCTTTAAGCTTCTTCTCATTTTTCATAATCTTATCATCATCATCGATAGATTCGATGTTAGTCTTCAAAGCACAACTAAAATCTTTGTTTGCGCCTTTAAGAGTTTTATTCTCCCTTTAAAAATCAACGATGCAATTCTGAAGGAGATACTTATCATGTTCAAGCTTTTGAATCCTAGCTGCATATTCATTTATGTGTTGCGAGTATCTTACTTTTTGTTGTTCATCAAAATATTTCATCATCTCAAATTTTACTTTCCTACACCATTCTCCCACTACCTTCTCATCTAAGCTAGGAGGAGGATTAGTCGTAGTAGGGAACTTTTGGATGGCAAGGAAAGTAGACCTTGTATATTTTGCGACAAATGAAATAACGGGAGAAATCGGTAAATCAATGTTTGAGGTATTATTCCCCATAATAAATTCTAACGATTCGCATTGAGCTTAACTATCTTTTAATTTCATTTCCAAATCGCTTATTTGTTGGAAAAGTTCAGACATCTTATTGTCAAAATCGATTGAATGGATTTGATTTAATTTGACGCTTTAATGAGGAAATCAATTCGTTTTTGCTCTTAACGTCCACCTCTAGGTTGGCGATCTGATCATTAAGATATCTAACAATCATTTTCTGAAGTAAGAATCTCCTATGCCATTTTAGTGCTTCAGTGTTACCCTAGAAACAAGTGGATAAAGGATCATCAAGAAGCTTCCTCTTTTCAAGATCTAATAACAACCTATCTCTAATATTGATAAAGCATGATGTCGACTCTAATGAGAGTGGCATTGCAGATAGTTGTAACTCCTATTTAAACAAACAAAGAAAAAGAAAATAAAGTCAAGACTTGAATAATCGGTCTCTTTATTATAACAATAGAATATTATAACTTAAGTAAAAATGAAACTGAAAAGCACAATTAGACATTTGTTTTACATATAAAGTTGGGAAACTGCATTTATAACTTTATTCAATGAATTAGCAGAAAGAATATATATTGGCCCAAAATTTTGAGGAAAATTATTTTAATAAAATAATTCAGTTCTAAAAATATTTAGATAAAATGTTGAAGAATTTCTTGATGAAATGATGTGCAAGAGTATGTGTGCACGTGCACACTGGAAATGGCACAAGGAAAAGGTTTAAGATCTCTGGAAAAAAATAATGATAATAAAATAAATACACAAAGAAAGGAAGCATTTCAAATATGATTTTGAAATATGAATTATTAAACCAATTAAAATATATTTTTTGTGTACATTAAAATTAAATACTCTTTATAAAATTGGATATGCATATATGCTGAAATTAAAAATATATTAGTATATTGAAATTAAAAATGTGAAATATATGATGTGAATATTTTTCAGGAAGTAAGGAAGAATTAAATAGATATATGTATACACATGCTTATACCCAGATACATTTTCTTGAGCAGAGATACATTGAAATTAAGCAAGAAAAATGACACTAAAATAGTATGAGATAAAATATAAGTAAGTAAGTATGTGTAGGTAAAAAAATAGTAAAAAGGATTTTCAGAAATGAATAGAATATAAAATATAGTAAAGTCACACATTTAACATGACTTGAGAAAGTATTCAAAAAAAAAATATATAGCCACTTTTCTGGAAAAGCAAAAGGAGGAAAGTACTGACCTTAATTAACTAATATGGCCGGGGTACTAAGGATGGAAATGTGGGTACAAAATGCATGATACTGGCCAGGACAGAAATGGAATTTTATCTTGATAAAAACCCTAGTGAAAATGCTTATAAATAGGTAGTTATAACCAGAAAATCATTTTTACCCGAGTTGCTTAAAATAAAAATAAAAAGAAGAAAAGAAGAGGGAAAAACATATTGGGATTTTTGAGCAAAGGCAGGATGAATTTAGGTGAGTAATCTCACTAGATTCATGGCATTAAGACCTGATAAGAGGCAGCCAAACCTTTATGTTGCTATTGATATTTTTCTGGTTTTTGTTAAAAAAACAGTTTTATTAATACCCTTTGAATGATTTTGATTTGATGTTTTGTTATGGATGCTCTTTGGATGGCCTTGATCTGATAAGATGTTTTATTATGGATGTGCAAGCTACTGTTTTATTTTTAAAAGCTAAGACATCAGATCTTGGAATCAGGGGAAGAATACTTATATCTGATATAGAATCATGGCAAGTAAATCTCAACAAAGAAAATAAAAATAAGCTGCAATATACATTGTATAAGTGCTGAGGCTTTAGAAAAGATATTAGGGATGCAATAGAAATTTCTATGTGCTGAATCCTTAATCAAATAGCAAAAATCTACAAGACAAAAATTATGATTCAGCTAGATCTTGAATCTGGTTTAATCATAGTTATTTGCAGATCATAAAAATTCATTATACCATGTTCATATTCTCAGTATAAATATTCTTGTACTTAATTCAAAGACAAGATATATGTTAGCAGTATCCTTGGAAATAATTATTTGTTTGGAAAAAATATGCTTGCAGTATTACAGGGGTGTTTCAATGAACACAATGACATGTTCACTTATCTATCTGATGATAGGATTAAATAAATACAAATTAGTAAAAGAACTAGGAACTGTAAGCCAAGAAGGCTGCTGGAGTGCTTGTCATATTTGAAGTATGCAAGTTTGGCACATGGTTTGTTTAAGCCCTGAGATCTTTGTGCAATGATGTGAATTAGTTCATTGCAATGTGTCCCTGTGATTCCTTGATAGCAGATGAGGCTAGGATTAAAATGGTATATTTGTAAAGGCTATGCAAAAGTTATGAAATAAGAAAATGAATATTTCTTAGATTGTTAATTTGGAACCATGAGTGTTCCAGGGCATCTGATTGTTGCAGATTGTTGTGAATGCTTGCATAATCATGTTTGTGCTAATGGTTAATTTATGAAGTCCTTGCAGTTGCATAACAGTTTATCTGAAATATAGTAACATAGTTGATTTAAGAAATTGTTTAAGCAACTAGTTAGTGCTTATGTATTACTTATCTGCTTAATATCATGAATATACTGATGTGCTCATACCAGATCATAGATCCGACCCTTATTTGCTCATGGCATATGGGGGTGTCTCAATTCAAACTGAGGCAGCCACCAATGCTTTTTCAGGGGATGCAAGACATAAGTAGGAAAGAAGATTATGGCTAATGAGAAAAATGGAAAAGCATGCTTGTTAGTTTTAATAAGAGCATAGGATGAATTATCTGCATGTATTCATGAAAACTTATATTTTTAAATTTCTTGTTATGTAATGAATTTACTATGTTTGTCTGAACTGGATTGTTGTTTTTCTGCTATATTTTGTTATGAATTAAGGTTTGAGAATTTAAAGATTATTTGAGTTATGAACATGGGAACAAGTTTAAAGTAATATCTACCAAAATTTGAAAGAAAATATATATATACTTGAGCAATTAACTAACATATTCTATACTTTGCATTAGTCAATCTTGTGTTATTTAAAAAGCATTAAGTTTGGGATAAAATATGATTTAACTCGGGGTAATCTTTCAAGTATTTAGTTACCTTTCACTGGAGAATTTTGTAAAAGAATTCAAGTCCATTGTGAGCTGTTTTATGAAATGTATATAGCTTAGATAAGGCATCAAGTAGTTTACATATGAATAACATATAGGGAGACATGTTTGATGCTTGTCTGGTTGATCATATTGGTCTGCAATTCGGTTGTGAAATGCATTACAAAACCTCTTGTCAATTTAACAAGTGTTCAAACCAAAATTTCTTTTCAAATGCTACACACATATGTGCATTTTGGATCTGGTTTGTATTATCAAACCAGAGAACACTCTGCAATCAAACCTGGCTCACCAAAAATCCAAGGATTGCACCATTTACAAACACTTTCAGAAAGATTTTGAAACCAATATGCATGAGAACCAAACATGGGTTGATTTATGGGATAAGTTAAAAATAGATGAATCTCAAAGAAATTATGAGCCAAAATGATATAAGTATATATCATTTTCTGGTCTTAATCGGATATCAAACATCTAACTGTACAAAAATAATAATATAATCTCAAGCATTCAGAGATTATCTTGTCAAGATAAATTATTGATAAATCTAAATTTTGAATAATTAAATTTATCAAAATAAATAAATATGAGCAGGATCTACTCATATATTATAAGTACCAAAGACATGAAAAATTAATAATGGGATGAGAAATTAAATATTCAAATCAACCAGAATATGCTCTTGTTACAAAATTTAAATATATGTATACTCTGATTTAAACAAGAGGGACATATACATCATCATATGTATATGTATATTTCTATGATTAAATTAATATACTTATATTAATAGGAATTTTAAATCCTGGACAAATTGTTTGAAAAGAAAATGACTCTGAGAATATTAAATTATAGGAATGTAAAAAAAATTCACCAAAAACTAAGGCAAATCAGGAGGGTCATTTCAGTTGGTATCAGAGCAAATGGTTGCATTGATTGTTGAATACTTAGAAATGTATTATATTTGTTTGCTTTGGATGAAATAATTTAAATAGGAAAATATTAACCATAGAAAATACTCACAGTACACTAATACTATTTGCCCATAATTTGGTTAGCAAACCATAGTAGGAAGGGGATCACATCATGCAGGAACAAGTGCACCATAAATGCTTGATATGCAAGAATTTGTAAGGGTTTTAAGGGATGGAATTGGGCATAGGCCTGAGAATCCACATGAGGAACTTTCAAAATTATTAAAGGCTTATACAAACTTGGGAGGTAAAAGTTTTGAAGGGACTGAGAATGTGATGGAAATTCAAGCATGGTTGAGAACACTGGATAGGATTTTCAATGATATGCAGCTTGATGATCAAAGGAAGAGGCAAGTGGCTTCAAGACAGCTGAAAGGAGTAGCTTTAGGCTGGTGGGAGGTGATCATAGTTGGGAGAAATGAAAATGAAATCACTTGGAATCAATTCAAGGAGATGTTGGAGGCAAGATTTGTACCAGCATCAGCTAAGACCACATTACTTGAAGAATTTATTAAACTCAGGCAAGGAACTTTGAATGTCACTGAGTATACTCGAAATTTTGAGGGATTATCCAAATATGGAGCAATGCTAGTGGCAGATGAAGCATCCAAAAATGATAGGTACGTTAGGGGTTTGAACCTAGGACTCAGCAGAGCCATGCTACCATATGCAGACAGGACTTTTGATCAAGTAATAGATCTGGCTTTAAATTTGGAACAGCATGACAAGGAGAGAGAGAAGTACAGGAATTTTAAGAACCAAAATAACAAGAAGAATAAGGGAAGATATCACCCTTATGATACAAAGAAGGAGGAGACAAACAACAAGAAAGCCAATGACACCAAGGCTAATGATGCTAAGAAGAAATTGGTCTGCCATCATTGTGGAAAGGAAGGACACATTAAACCAAGGTGCCCAGAGTTAAAAGGAGGAGCCTTCAAATGCTACCTATGTGGGAAAGAGGGGCATATGAAAAGGAACTGTCCTGAGTACAAGCAGCAAGGAAAGTTAGCAAATCTGGAGGGCAAAAGCAAATCTACAGTGGAAATTAATGCTGAGAATCATAGTCAAGTGGAAGGTACATTACTTATCTGTACCATACCCGTAGCAGTAGTATATGACACCGAGGCAACTCACTCTTTGATTTCTTATGAACTAGTTAAAATGCTAAAATTATATTGCATATTGGTTGAAACTCCATTGTTTATACAAAGTCCACTGGGGAGTTCTAGTATTCTAGATATGATTTGTGTGGATGTGGAATTAAACATAGGTGGAAACATTTTCATTTCCAATTTATATGTTTTAAACTACCCAAATATAGGTGTTATATTGGGTTTGGGGGTAGATTGATTAAGGCAATTTAAAGCCATAATTAACTTAGAATCATCCACCATATCATTGCAAAATCATAGAGGCCAGAGAATCACAATTTTATGTGAAGTAGCTAAAGAAAGAAAATTATATCATTTAATTGATTTGGAAAAAGATTCCAGTGAACTTACTATTGAAGAAATTCTCATAGTCAATGAATACTTGGATGTGTTTGGGGAGGTTAAGGTTGTTCCACACCATAGACCAGTAGAGTTTCAGATCAATCTCCGGAGCAAGCCCAATAATAAAGAAACCCTATAGAATGGGGCCAAGTGAACTGAAAGAATTAAAAAATCAGTTAGAAGAATTAGAAAGCAAAGGATTTATAAGGCCAAGTAATTCATGCTGGGGTGCTCCAGTAGTGTCTGTAAGAAAACATGATGGTACTTTGAGAATGTGTATAGATTACAGAGGGCTAAATAAAGTTACTATTAAGAACAAATACCCATTGCCTGGAATTGATGATCTCTTTGATCAACTCAGTGGAGCTAAAATATTTTCTAGGTTAGACTTAGCATCTGGGTTCCATCAGATGAAGGTTGAGAACTCAAGTGTTAAGTACATTGCATTTAACACCAGATATGGTTTGTATGAGTTTCTAGTTATGCCATTTGGGTTGACAAATGCTCCTTCATATTTTGTAGATTTAATGAATAGAATATTCAGGGATTATTTAGACAAGTTTGTGCTAATTTTTATTGATGATATTTTGGTTTATTCCAAAACAGTAGAGGAGCATAAAAATCATTTGCATCTGGTTTTGTCTAGATTGAGAGAAAAAGATTTAAAGGCAAAATTTTCAAAATGTGCATTTTGGAAAGAGGAAGTACATTTCCTTGGCCATGTTATTTCTGCAAAAGGAATTTCAGTGAAGCCCAATAAGGTTGTAGCAATTCAAGCATGGAAAAGACCAGGTACAGTGAGTGAGATTAGATCATTTATGGGGATGGCAGGATATTATAGGAGATTTATAAAAGATTTTTCCAAAATGTCATCACCACTTACAAATTTAACTAGAAAGAATCAAGTGTTTGTATGGACTGAAAAATGTGAGCAAGCTTTTATCAAAATAAAAGAAGCTTTGTTTAATGCACCAGTACTGAGAGTGCCAGAAGGTAATGAAAACTTAATTGTGTATACTGATGCAAGTGGCTCTGGGCTAGGGGCTGTGTTGATGCAACAAGACCAAGTAATAGCCTATGCATCTAGGCAATTAAAGCCACATGAAACTTGGTATGAAACCCATGATCTTGAACTAGTAGCAGTAGTGTATGCCTTGAAACTTTGGAGACATTACTTATTAGGTGCCAAATTTATTTTGTACACTGATCATAAGGCAGTAAAATATTTATTCTCACAGAAAGATTTAAACATGAGGCAACATAGGTGGGTGGAGTTCCTAGCTGCCTATGACTTAGATATACTCTATACACGAGGAAAAGCAAATAAAGTTGCTGATGCTCTAAGTAGACAACATGCTAAGTTAGCTATGATGATGATAGAAGAGTTTAAGGACTTGTCTTTGCTTACTGAGTTAGAAATTGGGGAGAATGACTGTGTGCACATGGATGTGCATGTGCATGGTGCACAGGAAAATAGAGGGAAATTGAGCTTGATGACACTTCAATCTGAATTAATTTTGAAGGTAAGTAAAATGCAAGACCAAGACCCTATTATAGTTGAGAAGAAAACTCTCATATCAAAAGGGGAAGAAGTGACAAATTATCACATTGATAAAAATGGTTATTTGAGAAACAAGAATAGGATATGTGTTCCAGAAAACACAGAATTGAAGGAGGAAATTTTAAATGAATATCATAGGAGTAAGTACTCCATACACCCAGGCAGTACAAAAATGTATCAAAATTTGCAAAGAAATTTTTGGTGGAAGGGAATGAAATCAGATGTGGCCAAGCATGTTGCAAAATGTATGACTTGCCAACAAGTTAAAGCAGAAACACAAAGACCATCAGGGTTGTTGCAACCTCTAAGCATACCACAGTGGAGATGGGAGGATATATCTATGGATTTCATAGATGGCCTGCCTAGATCTAAAAGAGGAAACACAAGCATTTGGGTAATAGTGGATAGGCTAACTAAAGTAGCACATTTTATCCCAGTGAAATCAGAAAGAAATGCACCAAATCTGGCTCAGATATTCATGAAAGAGGTGGTAAGACTACATGGCATTCCCAAAACTATTGTGAGTGATAGGGATACCATCTTCACCTAAAGATTCTGGAAAAGTTTTCAAGAGGCCATGGGGAGTGAGTTATGCTTAAGCACTGCCTACCATCCACAATCAGATGGACAAACTGAGGTGGTGAACAAAATTCTAGAAGACTTATTGAGGGCATGTGCATTGGATTTTGGAGGCAACTGGGAGGATCATCTCCATCTAGCTGAGTTTACATACAATAATAGTTATCAAAGCACCATAGGGATGGCTCCATTTGAAGCCTTATATGGCAAGCCATGTTTATCACCTGTATGTTGGGTAGAGACAGGAGAGAGGACTGTTTTAGGGCCTGAATATGTAAAAGAAACTATAGAGAAAATTGGGCTAATAAGAAGAAGGATGGCTGCAGCTCAAGATAGGCAAAAGAAGTTTACAGACATGAAGAGAAAGCAGGTGGAATATGGAGTGGGAGACTTTGTTTTCATAAAGGTTTCACCCATGAAGAAGGTCCTGAGGTTTGGCAAGCAGGGAAAACTCACACCAAGGTATATTGGACCCTATAAGATTCTGGAAAGAATAGGCTCTTTAGCATACAAATTAGAACTGCCAGAGGAAATGAAAGCAATGCATAATGTTTTTCATGTGTCACAACTTAGAAGGTGGGTACATGATAAAGAAGAAATTCTGGAAAAGCCTACCCAAATTCAAATAAATCCTAATTTGGTTTATGAGAAAGAACCAGTGGGGATTTTAGCTAAAGAAGAAAAGAAATTAAGAAGTAAAACTTTGAAACTGGTGAAGATCCAGTGGAGTCTTGATCCAAATGACTGCACATGGGAGTTAGAGGACAAGATTAGGATAGATTATCCTAAGCTTTTTGCAGATTAAAGGTAATTTTAAAATTTCTGGAAAATCTAATATATATGGTTGTTATGATTTAATTTGTTTGCTTATGCATATGTTTGATGGATTCCTTAGAATCAGTAAATGCTTGTTATAAGTATTAGAGAAATTATGAGGACACAATTCCTAAAAGGAGGGGTGAATGTAATGCCCCAAAATTTTGAGGAAAATTATTTTAATAAAATAATTCAGTTCTAAAAATATTTAGATAAAATGTTGAAGAATTTCTTGATGAAATGATGTGCAAGAGTATGTGTGCACGTGCACACTGGAAATGGCACAAGGAAAAGGTTTAAGATCTCTGGAAAAAAAATATAATAATGATAATAAAATAAATAAACAAAGAAAGGAAGCATTTCAAATATGATTTTGAAATATGAATTATTAAACGAATTAAAATATATTTTTCTGTGTACATTAAAATTAAATACTCTTTATAAAATTGGATATGCATACATGCTGAAATTAAAAATATATTAGTATATTGAAATTAAAAATGGGAAATATATGATGTGAATATTTTTCAGGAAGTAAGGAAGAATTAAATAGATATATGTATACACATGCTTATACCCAGATACATTTTCTTGAGCAGAGATACATTGAAACTAAGCAAGAAAAATGACACTAAAATAGTATGAGATAAAATATAAGTAAGTAAGTATGTGTAGGTAAAAAAATAGTAAAGAGGATTTTCAGAAATGAATAGAATATAAAATATAGTAAAGTCACACATTTAACATGACTTGAGAAAGTATTCAAGAAAATATATATAGCCACTTTTCTGGAAAAGCAAAAGGAGGAAAGTACTGACCTTAATTAACTAATATGGCCAGGGTACTAAGGATGGAGATGTGGGTACAAAATGCATGATACTGGCCAGGACAGAAATGGAATTTTATCTTGATAAAAACCCTAGTGAAAATGCTTATAAATAGGTAGTTATAACCAGAAAATCATTTTTACCCGAGTTGCTTAAAATAAAAATAAAAAGAAGAGGGAAAAACATATTGGGATTTTTGAGCAAAGGCAGGAAGAATTTAGGTGAGTAATCTCACTAGATTCATGGCATTAAGACCTGATAAGAGGCAGCCAAACCTTTATGTTGCTATTGATATTTTTCTAGTTTTTGTAAAAAAAAACAGTTTTATTAATACCCTTTGAATGATTTTGATTTGATGTTTTGTTATGGATGCTCTTTGGATGGCCTTGATCTGATAAGATGTTTTATTATGGATGCGCAAGCTACTGTTTTATTTTTAAAAGCTAAGACATCAGATCTTGGAATCAAGGGAAGAATACTTATATCTGATATAGAATCATGGCAAGTAAATCTCAACAAAGAAAATAAAAATAAGCTGCAATATACATTGTATAAGTGCTGAGGCTTTAGAAAAGATATTAGGGATGCAATAGAAATTTCTATGTGCTGAATCCTTGATCAAATAGCAAAAATCTACAAGACAAAAATTATGATTCAGCTAGATCTTGAATCTGGTTTAATCATAGTTATTTGCAGATCATAAAAATTCATTATGCCATGTTCCTATTCTCAGTATAAATATTCTTGTACTTAATTCAAAGACAAGATATATGTTAGGAGTATCCTTGGAAATAATTATTTGTTTGGAAAAAATATGCTTGCAGTATTACAGGGGTGTTTCAATGAACACAGTGACAAGTTCACTTATCTATCTGATGATAGGATTAAATAAATACAAATTAGTAAAAGAACTAGGAACTGTAAGCCAAGAAGGCTGCTGGAGTGCTTGTCATATTTGAAGTATGCAAGTTTGGCACATGGTTTGTTTAAGCCCTGAGATCTTTGTGCAATGATGTGAATTAGTTCATTGCAATGTGTCCCTGTGATTCCTTGATAGCAGATAAGGCTAGGATTAAAATGGTATATTTATAAAGGCTATGCAAAAGTTATGAAATAAGAAAAAGAATATTTCTTAGATTGTTAATTTGGAACCATGAGTGTTCCAGGGCATCTGATTGCTGCAGATTGTTGTGAATGATTGCATAATCATGTTTGTGCTAATGGTTAATTTATGAAGTCCTTGCAGTTGCATAACAGTTTATCTGAAATATAGTAACATAGTTGATTTAAGAAATTGTTTAAGCAACTGGTTAGTGCTTATGTATTACTTATCTGCTTAATATCATGAATATACTGATGTGCTCATACCAGATCATAGATCCGACCCTTATTTGCTCATGGCATATGGGGGTGTCTCAATTCAAACTAAGGTAGCCACCAATGCTTTTTCAGGGGATGAAAGGCATAAGTAGGAAAGAAGATTATGGCTAATGAGAAAAATGGAAAAGCATGCTTGTTAGTTTTAATAAGAGCATAGGATGAATTATCTGCATGTATTTATGAAAACTTTTATTTTTAAATTTCTTGTTATGTAATGAATTTACTATGTTTGTCTGAACTGGATTGTTTTTTTCTGCTATATTTTGTTATGAATTAAGGTTTGAGAATTTAAAGATTATTTGAGTTATGAACATGGGAACAAGTTTAAAGTACTATCTACCAAAATCTGAAAGAAAATATATATATACTTGAGCAATTAACTAACATATTCTATACTTTGCATTAGTCAATCTGGTGTTATTTAAAAATCATTAAGTTTGGGATAAAATATGATTTAACTCGGGGTAATCTTTCAAGTATTTAGTTACCTTTCACTGGAGAATTTTGTAAAAGAATTCAAGTCCATTGTGAGCTGTTTTATGAAATGTATATAGCTTAGATAAGGCATCAAGTAGTTTACATATGAATAACATATAGGGAGACATGTTTGATGCTTGTCTGGTTGATCATATTGGTCTGCAATTCGGTTGTGAAATGCATTACAAAACCTCTTGTCAATTTAACAAGTGTTCAAACCAAAACTTCTTTTCAAATGCTACACACATATGTGCATTTTGGATCTGGTTTGTATTATCAAACCAGAGAACACTCTGTAATCAAACCTGGCTCACCAAAAATCCAGGGATTGCACCATTTACAAACACTTTCAAAAAGATTTAGAAACCAATATGCATGAGAACCAAACATGGGTTGATTTATGGGATAAGTTAAAAACAGATGAATCTCAAAGAAGAGATTATGAGCCAAAATGATATAAGTATATATCATTTTCTGGTCTTAATCAGATATCAAACATCTGAACTGTACAAAAATAATAATATAATCTCAAGCATTCAGAGATTATCTTGTCAAGATAAATTATTGATAAATCTTAATTTTGAATAATTAAAGTTATCAAAATAAATAAATATGAGCAGGATCTACTCATATATTATATGTACCAAAGACATGAAAAATTAATAATGGGATGAGAAATTAAATATTCAAATCAACCAGAATATGCTCTTGTTACAAAATTTAAATATATGTATACTCTGATTTAAACAAGAGGGACATATACATCATCATATGTATATGTATATTTCTATGATTAAATTAATATACTTATATTAATAGGAATTTTAAATCTTGGACAAATTGTTTGAAAAGAAAATGACTCTGAGAATATTAAATTATAGGAATGTAAAAAAAAATCACCAAAAACTAAGGCAAATCAGGAGGGTCATTTCAGAATAACTGTTGAGTCAAAAGGAACATTAAGTCCTTTCGGAGTAATAACCGGAGGATATTTGCTATAGTACCATTCCCCGGCAGGAGGACTATCACGACCACATATCAACTTGGTATGATATATCTAGATTTCCTTAAGTAGCTTTTCTTTTTCTTCATCGAGAAAATCGAAATAGAGACGAGGATGTTCCATATAAAGTTTTTGAAAATCTCTAAGAAAGTAATATCTGGCTAATTTTGAAGATTTCAAAATTGATGCCTATTCGAGATAATCTCTTCTTAGCTTAACATATTTGCTTAGATAATCTTTAGAGATAAAGTGGCCCGAGGGACATTTATTCTATGATAATGTAATAAAATACAGCTAAGTATAAAAGGCAGATTAAAGCAAAAATTCACAAATCAATATTATTACATAATTATAACTATTCATCTGGTTCATACAAAATTGACTTTGTAAATAATTTTGAAATAAACTTGTCCTTATAGTATTTGAGTTTATCAAGAGGTACTTCTTGGGGAATCGATCTGACTCGTGGTAAGTTCTAACATGCTCCAGGATGTAGGTCAGATTCAAATTCTTCCAAATATCTCTTGTGTAAACGCCTAAGTAGACCTCCACTAAAATCACCTAAGTATGAGAAATCTATAGTTGGGTATCTAGAATAAGATTTGTATACAAAGTCTAACAAAATGTTTCTCTCCTCTATCAACATCCAAAAGAGCGTGATCAACTCCTGATTCTCTTTAAAAAGACTATCATATCGAAGGTGTGCCCTCCTCAGTTGTGGGGCAGCTTCTTGATGTTTGAAGGATGATAACACTGCCGCACTTCTGTTAAGCCTATGATATTTGTCGAAAAGAATATTGTGTTCTTTCAGCTGTTTATCTAACTCCCTATACAAATTATTTATTTCCGCTTGTTTTCTTTCAAGCTTGGTTTTATAGGGGTGAACGGGTTTCCTCCTTATCTAAAATAAAGGGTTTAAGCTATTATTATCTTGGAAGTGAAAGCCGTTTAAACAAAGAATCCCATACTTGAGAGACGGGAATAGATGCTTGAGAGACCTGCTTTTTCTCCCTTGATTCTTCCACACAAATGTAAGCAGGCTCCTCCTGAGGGCCAGAAGGGGTAGGGGGTTCAGATGGGCTTGCTTCATGAAAAGATGGATCAGGATTGACCTTTTCAGAAGTCCTTGTATTGTCATCGCCATCTTTTTAAGGAGCATCAGTGTGACCACCCATGTCGCCACTTGATCCTTGACCTCCATCTACGTTGTCATCATCATTGTCATCATCGACATCATTATTATCATCATCATCATCGTTGCCGCCCTCTTCCTCGGCAACTTCATCTTTGTCACCTTCATCTTTGGAGTCCAAGTCTACTTTGAAGGAAGGGACTTCGAAAGATAAAATTTTAGAGGCATCATCTCCTCTCTTTCAGCGACTTCAACCCCCTGCTCCATCTTTCTAATTTTGTCCATAACCTATTGACAAGGGCAGGGTCGAGTGAGGGAAAGCTCAATTCCTGGCATTTATCGACATTGTCGGCATAAGGGAGCATCATAACATCTTCAAAAGAATTGACAATGATGTCTTCAAGAGAGATATCAAGGAATTGAGACACCCACTGCTTTGCGTCGGAAATAGTGTTGATAGCCAATTTTATAGAATCTTTATTCTTCAGCTTTTTCTTTAAAGAAGATTGTTTTGCTGACATCCGAGCATTTTCATCCTCGGATTCTTTAAGGGCCATTTTCAAGGCCAAATTTTCGTCAGCGAGGAGTTGATGAGCTTTCTTCTCCTAAAAAAATAACAGATTTTGAATGGGCAAGAGAAGCACTCAATCACTCCAATTCTATCATAGCCTCATTTTTCTCCACGGATAGGGAGGGAACTTGACTGTTTAAGTTTGAAATTTATCCACGAAGCTTAGATGACTCAACGGATGATTTTGATGCGTTTTCATGCAATGAGAGCCAACTCTTGGAAGTATGAAATAAAAAGTACAACATATATCAAAATCTTAAGGAAAAACGGTAGGAATAAAGTTAAGTGAAGTGAAACATACTAAGAGTTGTTGTTATATAAGGGACTGGTAATGATCTGTCGGATTAGAAATAGAGGAAGGCGGGTGAATAGAGGTAAAAGATGAAGAATTCAAGATAGATTGTACTATCTTTTCAAAATCTCTTAAGGGTGTGGGAGATAATGGTTTAGAAGGATTCAACTCTTGGGAAAGATTCGAAGTCCCCAAATCTTTCTGCATCTGTTTAATTACACGAGGAGAGCTTGAAATGATAATGCATGACAAGGGATCGACTTGTAAGGGAGACTTCTTTAGTTGTTCAAGAGAAGCTTCGATAGATGGATTCTCCAGAGTTTTGTCAATATCTATAAACTTCCCCTCTTCTCATGGCGGAGAATCAAGAACTTCGACAACTTGGCTTTCTTTAGGGATGGTTCCACCACGTCCACTTTTTCCAACTTTCTTTTGGCGACCATCTTTAACCTAGCAATGGCCTGGGACAAAGATGGCACACGAGAAGTAGAAGTAGGGAGAGTCGGATCACTTGTAGGTTGTTCAACCAAAGGAGCATCTATAGAAAATTCAAACAAATTATAAGTCAGTAAAGCAATTTGAGAAGTAACGTAGTAATAAACTACAAGTACTACATTTAAACTTACCAGAGTGATCGGGACAAATTAGCGACATTGGAGAAAAATTCTTCGGATCACCCAAAGCTAGGAAGCGCTTGCTTTGAGATGTATGTTGAACTAAAGGAGGTTGGCCAAGAACCCTCTGACCCGCTGGTAGGAGGGAATGCTTCTGTAGATTAGAAGGATTCAGCAGGGTTAATCTATTTCCAATCCTACTGGAAGCGGCGATCAGCGACTTTACCATATTCTTATCTTCTTCATTTAACTCTTTAACAGAAGCACCTGACAAGGAAGCATAGATTAGCGAAGGAAAATAACCAAATGGAAAAATAAGGTCTGAGATCAACTTATGAGGAGAAGAGAAAACTCCACTAATGTTGGGAAAGCACTTAACAAAGAAGAACTATGTTTCCCAATCCCTGAATTTGTTTACCCCCTCAGATATTAACTTTTTAGGGGGGTTAGCTCTTAAGATTTGGTTATTCAAGTTACTAAGCTTTACAAATCGGACAAGATAATTCAACACTTCAACATTAAGAGAAGGAATGCCAGACTCCAATGCCATGAGATCTAGGGATAGAAGATATGTATAAACATTTGGTGATAGCTGTATAGGAGCATACCCAGATAGGTCAGGAACTTGGATAAGAAATATGGGAAGGGTAGGAAGCCTCCATGCCAAATGTGGATTGCGGTATAGGCAAAGTACCCTTCAGGAGGGCTGTGAATGGTGTCGTTATCATTAGGGGGAATAGCTTCCACCCCAGTTATGCCGAAGTTGTTGAGAATTGCATCCACCTCATCCTGGGTAGATATTAAGGAATGTTTGGAGGTGGCTTCAATCTTCTTGGGTGAAGATTTTATCACTGGTATTGTGTCCTTCTCTGGATTTTGGGAAGACTTTTTCACACCCATAATTTGCCAGGTGAAATCATTTCAATTAGAAGTTACAATTTGTTATGTAGTCACTATTCTTTCAAAGATATTGAAAACCTAGTACAACAATTCGAACATCAACCAGTACATAAAATTTCATATCCTTAAAAGAATGGTAAAGTTAGTTTAGAAAAATAAAATCTGTTGAGCTTTCGACAGAGTCGAAACGGAAGATAAAAGTAGACGTCCAATAAACACACTTCAACAATGTCGAAATCTCAATGGAAGCTTTGTTATTAAAAGGAAGTAGTCAAAACCTATATAACAAATCTGAATAAAATATACCCTACCAGCATTCAATAAATAAGGCGAAAGAATCTTTCGACACCGTCGAAACCCATGAACTTAATTTTTCTAAGGGAATATGAATGCTATCGAAACCATATATGACAATTAAGTCGAAAGGTTTTGAGTTTGAAACATATTTTATAAAAATAAAAGGACTCGGGACATTTCGACAATGTTGGTAAAAGATGATGATCGAATCTCAGTTAGTTACAAAAGGTTTTGACAGAGTCGAAAAGGGGTACATGGACTAGAAAGCATGCCAATAATCAAATTTGAATCAATACAGTAGGTTTCAGCTAAGTCGAAACGTCTGATTTGATTTACAACTTATACAAAGTATGCTTTTTTCAATACAATTTATAAAATATATGTATCTCTAGCTTCACACGTTTCCTAAAATAGGTCGGAAGTAAGCATGTACTAAGGGTTTCGAAACCTATAAAACAAAGATTATGCTTTCGAAAGTATGTATTAGATAATTATTTAGTAAGACACATTAGCCAACTTCTTCGAAAGGTATCAGAATACACTAAAGTACAATTTTGCTTTCGAAGAGGTCCACTTCATACTAACCTTAACCTTTTGACGAGGTCAATTAAGAGAAGCGCTGGACTACCTTGTGACCTTATCGAAAGGGGTTTAAGAAGCAAAACAAAAATTGTCGCCTTAACCCCTTTTGAAGGGGTAGAAAGGTAAAATTGCAACGCCAAAATGCAGTTCAAACTGCAAAAGATTCTCTACGAAGTAATTAGAAATCCTCTTCTTCCCCAAATTTAATTTTAACCTAAAACTTCAAAAATCAATAACTAAGTTGATTTAGGCGCGAGTTTACATCGATAACCTTCAAAATCCCCAAAAATTACTTTTGAACCATGATTTCTTTTCAAAAAATAGAATAACTATGAAATTAAAACATTACTTTTCAAATGAATTCAGAAAATGAATTAAAGTAAGAAATGAAACAAGATAAGCCATACAAACAAATCGATGGACATTTTCATAAACAAAATACGTGAAATTATTTCTACGAGATTCAAGCAGAATTTCGAATCCAAAATTGGGTGAATGTAGAAATCGAAGAAATTAAGCATATATAAGTTAAAAATTCTTAGAAGAAGTATTTTATCGATTGGAGTTACAAATGTGTTCATAACCATGAGTATTGAATCAATATATACGCACATACACACAAACACACACACACACACATATACATGTGTGTGTACATATATAGGGCAAGGATCAGCTATATCTCATTCTTACTACACCTCTATTCCCCATGATCTCGACCACACATTCTAATTTAAATAATATAATATGGTGGCAAGAGAGAGAAAGTATAATAAATCGGAATGTATGGTTGAAATCAAAGGTGTAGCCAATCTTTTCCATATATATACATATACATATATATGTATGTATGTACACATATATACATACACACACAGAGACACACTCCATAAATGTTCCTAGTTAAGGTGGGCCGAGAAAAGTTTATCAATACATATGTTAAGACTAGTGCATGTAATTCTCTCTATACAATAGATAGATGGTAATTTACTCATGACCATTAGGGGCATCAAAGGGTTACATACTTGTGGTTGTTTGGAACAATCACAGAACGACTCAACGAGAGTCTTCTATAAGTTAATATAACTTGATCAAAATAGAAGTTCTCAGGGTAACAACGTACAATAGTCTTCTGACTTGAGAGACTGTACTTTGACTACGGTCAAGCACTTGGCATAGCTACCACACCACGACCATAATTAGGTAAATGTTGAACCTCTTGAAGTGAAACACTACTTAAGAAAGAATTCACCTCCTTCGTTATAGAAGGTCGATATCACCGTAATTAGTTAGTTAATATAAGGTCAAAATCTCTAGCCAGAGTAAATTGATTAAACGATAAATGATATCAAATTAGACCAAGGACCTTAAAAGTGACTTATGAAATCAATACAGATATTGGTAGTGTTTTTAACCTTAGACCAAACTATAGATATATAAGTGATACGATGATGAAGAAAAGAATACATGTACAAACTGTCATTACTAGGTGAGCTTAAATTGGATCAGAAATACTATTTCTCCTAAATGATTTGTAAGTGCTGAACTTGTACCTATAATATACTTCAGCAAAATTAGCACAGACTTCAATATTTAAATTGTTCACAAATTGATTGTGGATTGAGTTCACATTAAAAAGTCCACGTCATCAGTTATTTTCAAATTTGACCAAGGGTAAAATTAATATATAAATGTTATAAATTAGTAATAAATTAATAAAAATGTTGTATTAATATATGGCTATTTTTAATTATTTATTTCAAGCTTAAAAATCGTACAGAACGTTGTATAAAAGTTATATAATGGTTCAGTCGATTAAGGAGCTAAGAATTAACAAATTAAACGTTGATTCAAATTGGAGTCAACTGTGATTTTGATCATACTTGTTCATCCCTAGGCCGACTATATTTTGGGCTATAGGAAGACTAAAACAAATCTTCTAGGGTTTGAGCAAACGAGGAAGAAAAAGGTGTTGGTTGATGGCTATAAATAGCATAGCCATTAAATTATTTTAGTTACACCTTTTGCTCTCCCTTTTATCCATTAATAGCCGAACACTTCTACCCTGATGGTTCCATCTTTTTAAAATCAAAGAGAAGTAGGAGTCTATGGTGCTCCAAGAGGAAATACTTTTCAAAACAACATATTGATTCTCGGCTAGCTCTTTTAGGAGAAGGGTAAATTATTCTAATCTAATTTTATTTCACAAATATATGCTCATCTACGTCATATTGTTATTAAACTTTCGACTAGAATTATTTAATAAAAAATTTAATTTCTAGTTTTTATACATATATGTATTTATGTATAAATAAATATATGTATTGTTTTTAAATATTTTAATATATATACATAGGTAAATACATATAAATACATATAACGCACACACACATATATATAAAATCTTTTTTAGTACCATTTATTCTCAATTTTTGGAATCGAAAACATCATTTGTACATTTATATAACAAAATCTAATTTTGCAAAATTTGTTTCAATTTAGTAAAAAAATTATCATTATTATTTCATTTCAGCTTTCAAATATAAGAAAGATTTTTAAATTATTTTAATATATTTATGTATACATATCCACATGGACATTTATTTATATATACATGAAAAAAATATAAAATCTTTAAGCTTACCATAATGGTAAATATTTATATATATATATATATACACTATTTAATAAGTCAAAAGGTTTTTAAATTCTTTGAATTGTTCAAGATAGAAATTTGGTTGAAATAAATTGAAATTATTATGGATAGGTCAAAAAACATTTGAAATTTAAATTCTAAATTGTTTTATATATAAGGCAGAAAATGAATCAATTATATGTATAAATTTAGTTAATAATTTTACAGTAAATAAAATTATTTTATAATTATTTATATAAATATTTATATATATTTCAAATTATATATTTATTTTTTATTTTTATTTTTTTTGGCAAAGCCAGCGGGGTTAACTGGTCCCCTACCAGTTTTATTGCAACACAATAAAAGGGTACATAGGAAAATTGATAGAAAAGAAAAGAACAAGGAAAATAACAAAGGAAAAACACCAAAAATCAAGCCCATCCAAGGAGAAAATCATGAGGGTAAGCTCTTTTACTATTCTTCAATTGCATATAAGTACCAGACTTTACTTCATACCACAGCACTTCAACATTCTTTCTTTGGTTTTCAAAAACTATAGCATTCCTTTCTCTCCATATTACACTCATGTATATTTTCAAGCAAACTGCTAAAACCCTACCTCCATCATTCCTCCACCTAGTGGCTTTAAAAATAATACTCCAGTCAATGCTTGAATTAGTTGAAGATAGGTTAATTCCAGTAATACAACCAATTCTAACCAATAAGAAGTGAATCGCTAGGCAATCAAAAAATAGGCGCTCTGAAGTTTCATCATGCAGATCACAGAATAGACACTGTGTTGAACAAGCCAAACCATACCTATTCAAAACACTTCTAGTAAGTAAAGCTTGATTAATAACTTTCCACAACATCAAGTTATCTTTTGGAACAGAATCACTTGTCCAAATAACAGGGAACCATTTGGAAGCAAGCAATGGAGCACTAGCAGTAACATGTTTGTAAACACCTTTAACAGTGTGTGGCTTCATGTCCCAAACAACAGATGGAACTTGATTAGCAGATAAGAAATTTTGATGTATTTCACACCACAGCTGCCTAATCAACTGATTGCTATTGTATGGTAACTACATTTTCCCTTCATGTAAAAATTCATTTGCCTTACAATCATTGTGAATTCCAGATTGTAAAATATGAGAAAAATCACACACTTTGGATAGGATCCGCCCTTTACTAACCCATGGTTCATGCCAGAAATTAACAGCAATATTAGCATTTACAAGATATTGAATCATAGGTAGGTAGACTTCTCTTAGCTTCAACAAGTTTCTCCAATTCCAACTGCAATTCTGTGGGATATCCATACACCAAAATTGTTTTCTCTTTATGTTGTAATGCCACGTCCAATTAACCCATAAACTTCCTCTCTTGTTGATGAGGTCATCGAAGTGTTTACTAAAGGCTGCAATATTCCACTTCCTGACATCAATAACTCCAAGCCCTCCTTGTCTCATGGAAGTCTCAATTTTGGAAAATGAACAAGGCATCAGCTTCCTATTGTGAATACTACCAGTCCAAAAAAATCTATATATGGCAGACCTAATAAGATGTAATAGTTTCACAGGAAGAATCAGAGTACAAGCCCAATAGACAAGAGAGGAAAAAACAACAAATTTAATAAGCACTAACCTACCACTCTGAGTCAAATGCCTATTAGCCCAAGCAGACATAACAGTTGTAATTTTATTATAAAGTGGTAAATAGTCAGCTTTTGTAATTCTTTTAGAAATTAAGGGGAGACCAAGATACCTCATATTAGTTTCCATACAAGAGAAGCCAATATGTTGATGTAATGCAGCAGCATGTACTTCACTGCACCAGCAACTAACATAGAAGATTTGGCTTGATTAATAGATAGGCCAGTCATACAGTAGAAAGACTGCATTGCCTCTATTAATCCACTCAAGGAGGGTAACTCAGGTTTGGTAAAGAACATAACATCATCAGTAAACATTATTGAAGTTATTTAATGATGGGAGCACTTTGGGTGAAACTTTATAAACTTTTGAGAGTATCTTGTCCGAAGTATAACAGTAAATACTTCCATCACCAACAAAAATAAGTATGAAGATATTGGATCACCCTGTCGAATACATTTACTACTTCTGAAATAACCCACAGGTCTACCGTTTAATACAACAGAGAATAAAGGTGTGGAGATGCACACATATATCCAAGTCACAAAAATTTTGGGAAATCCCATCACAGCCATTATCCTGACAATAGAGACCTAGTGTATAGAGTCATAAGCCTTGGATATATCAATTTTAAGAGCAGTTGCAGGGGGCACATTACTTCTACCATAACCTTTTAATAATTCCTGAGCAAGAAGGACATTATCAAGAATATTCCTAGAAGGAACAAAGGCAGCTTGATTGCTAGAGATAACATTCAGCAGAACACTGACAAGTCGAGATGCAAGAATTTTAGAGATACATTTGTAAACTACATTATAGCATGAAATAGGCCTGAAGGAGGAGACACTAGTTGGAGGAGTGACTTTAGGGATAAGCGCAATATTAGTGCAATTGACTTCCCCAAGTAACTTGCATTTGTTAAAGAAATTGTGAATAGCTTAACAGAACTCACCACCTAGCACACTCCATGTAGATATAAAGAAGGTCACATTATAACCATCAGGGCCACCAGAAGATTGCTGGTTCATGGAGAAAAGAGTAGACTTTATTTCCTCATCAGAAACAGGCCTAATAAGTGAAGCAGCTTCCTGGATAGTAATACATGGCAGAGCAAGGGTTGAAATTTGGTCAAGATCGGGAATGAAACCATTAGTGTTACCAAGCAGATTAGAGAAGAAGTCAATAAACGCCTGGTCAACAGTATCTGCAGTTGTAAATAGAGTACCATGATCATCATTAATACTAAAAATATTTTCTCTAGCATGCTTAACCTTTAATGATTCATGATAGAACTTAGTGTTCTTGTCTCCTTCATCTATCCATCTTTTATGCAATTGTTGCCTCTTCATGCTAGCTTCCAAGAAGAGGGCATTGTTAACCTCACTGAATAATTTGCCTTCTTTAGCAGCAACATGCACATCTAGAGGATGCTCCATCATATAGTCTTGTTGTTTCTTCAGCTGTTCCTTAAGTGAGGTTGACAACAGGCTACCAGTACCAAAAGTGATAGTAGCCCATTGTTTGATCGCATGTTTGATGCTTTTTAACTTCCTGCAAAACTTATACATAGGATTACCATAACAAGAAAATTGAGAGTTAACTTGTGAAAATAAAACAAGAAAGTGCTCATGTTTAACCCAAGCATTAAAAAATTTAAAACTTCTCTTTTCCCTTCTAAAATGGTGACCAAGAGTTAAAATTAATGGAGAATGATCTGACATTATGGGCTGAGGAAGGAAGACAGATAGGGAAGGCCAAAGGTTGAGTGCTTGAAAATTACTGAAAGCATGATCAATAGTTGTGAAGGTACGAACACCACTACGACTTCTGTTGTTCCAAGAAAACTTTTCTCCTGACTTGTTAATCAAGATCAAGTCAGAATCAAAAACAGCAAGGTTGAGGGGATCAAGATCTCCAGGAATAAGAGGAATTCCCCCAAATTTGTCATTATAGTCATAGCAGGAGTTGAAATCACCCAAAACAATCCAAGGGTGAGTAGATTGTTTTAAAGGAGGTAAGGAGTTGAAAAAAGAATTCCTGGAAATGGCAGAGTTGTCAGCATATACAAAAGTGATGTAGTAGGAGGATAGAGATTGATTATCATGGACATGAAAATGGATGTACTGTCTAGAGGATAGAAGAGGAGAAAGAGTCAACACTACAGGGTCATAGATAACAAGTATTCTACCATAAGAAGCAATATCGAGGTTATGATGGAAGGACCAATTTGGGTTAATGTATGAAGCTGCTTTAATGGATAATGAAAGATTAAGCTTTGTTTCAAGCAGACCAAAGAGACAAATATTGTACTCAGAGATAATTCTCTTAACTTGATCAAGTTTCAAATTACTATGGGCTCCTCTGAGATTCCAAGAAGCAATTTTTTTATTCATTAAAAATTTATTGAGGAAGGTTGGAGTTATTTCTTCTCTTAGCAGAAAGAGACCTAGTTTCAATTTTCCTACGAGGCAGAGACTGGGGGGAGGATGGTTGTGAGTTTGAAAGGGAGGAGGAAGGATCAAGAGGAGAGCCTGTAAGTGGTTGAGTGTTGCAAGAAGGCCAACCAGGCAACTCAATAGAAAAGTTGTAATGTGTAGGGACAGGAGGTTGAACTTCAACAGATGATTTGTGCATAGAGGTAATTAATTGAGTAACTTGCGACTCAAAAGTTTTGCACCAGCTTTTGTCAAAATCTGACACAAGAGTATCAGAAAGCGCATGCACTTCAGAAGTATCAATACCAACTTCTTTGCTACTGCTTCGAATGGTAGGAACCTTTATAGGCATTATCTGCACAACAGAATTTGAAGACAGATCTTTTTTACAGGTTCATTGCCATCAACAGAAGTAGTGATATTCAAGGTAGTATCATTGTGTTGATCTTCACAATTCACTTCATTAGTTATTTCCCCTTCCTCTTCATTATAAGTTTCCAATAAGCCTTGCTCATTCTCTACAGATAGCAGTAAGTTGAACTTGTTATGTGTGGTAACAGTACATGCTAGATCATCACAGAGTGACTTATTCACTTCAACAAGGTCAATTATATTTTCCTCATTTCCATCATGAGGAATTTTTTCCTTTGCACCTAGCATCTTCAAAGCGGTGTCTTCTACTTCTTCATGTATAATTATTATTTTTTCCTTATTCTTACTCACTTTTTGCCAGACTTGCTTCACTTTGTCTTGTTTATCAATGTTTTTCCCCTTCTTCATCTTGTTCTTATTCACATCACCAATTTTCTGCTGCTCATTAATTTCACAAGGGAGTTCAACATTTCCTTCACATACAACTTTCTTGCAGTAATTAACCAAATGCCCAAACTCCTTACATATAGTGCAAATTTCTGGTTTCCACAAGTAATCAACTTTCACAATCTGTTCAAAACCATCAAGCAATTTTACTGAAAAGCTTTCAGGTAATTCATTCTTTGGGTATACTTCAACCAAGCATTTGGCAACTGAGATACGTTCAAAATTTTCAGTTGATGCATCCATACAAAGAAGTTTTCCAACCCTCGAAGCTAACCAGTTAATACCCAATGGTGACCAAGCATACAATGGTATGTTAGATAGTTTAATCCAAACTGGAACTGCTTTGATACTACTACAACTATTGCCTATATTTTCATCCCAAGGCTTCACTATAAATAGCTTGTTCCTCATCAGAACTGGGTCAGATTCAGATATTCTTTTCCTATCTTCATCATTAGTGAACTTGAACAAGAACAGGAAACCATCAGATTTGACAGATATAGATCCAATAAGTTTCCAAGCTCTTTTGAGGTAATACAAAACTGTGGAGTATGGAAGAGGGTTGTCAAGAAAAAAACCCACAAGATATTCTTTCCACATGGAGTTTCCTGCCTTAACAACTTCATCAGGAGGCACAATAGCATCTCCATTGTACTCAAGTTGTATGTCGCGTGGCACATATTTACCAGCATTATTGGGTTTGGCTTTGAAAAGAGAGTTCCAAGCAAGAGGAGGATGGGTTTGAGTTAGAGAAGGCAAGGGAGGAGAAGAGAGAATGGGAGCTGAAGACTTAGGAGAAGCTTCAGCAAAAAAAGCAGAGACTACAGGAACACTGACACAAGGGAGGTTTGATGGAGCGGGGTCTGGTAGAGGAAGATGGGACGAAACAGAGGGAGGTACAAGAATAGGAGATGAAGGACAAGGTTGAAGAGAAGAAGTGGGATGGGACGGGTCAGCGGGAAGAGAAACCAAAGAAGGAGGGGACCCCATTTTTGAAGGAGTAATAGAGCTTTTATTTTAATAAAATATATTTGAAATTATATATTTATTTATATGTATATATAAGTATTTATTTATTTTAAATGTAAATATTATTTAAGATATTCTTTATCAATAATAATAATAATAAATAGTTATATTAAATGATATTTTATTTCAAATGTCCGATATAATTATATTACAAACACACACATATCATACTTAGTCATCTTATTGACCGTAGAATAAAGCGGTAAATTTTCCCTATAAACCCTTAGCTTAGGTTATATATATATAGTTATAATGTCCTTATTCTGAATATGGATATCATGACAAAGTATATATGTAACGACTCAAGATTTTATCATTTTGATTGTGAATATTGAATTAATTTTAAATATTTAATTAATTTTAAATATTTAATTAATTGATTTTAAATTTCGCTTTGCCAAAAAAATAAGATTAATTTGTTTTAAAATATTTTTTTAAATAATGTGTGAAATTATCATCCCGGTGCACTGTCCAGGATTTTGATAAAACTAGTTCCATCGGAACCAGAATAATAAGCCAATGTACGTCGTCAAGTTTCATGGCGATTAAACATACTACGTGATCATGCGAGGTCGAAATGCGCAACGATTTAAAAAGAGATATTAAAATAATATTATATATAACATTATATAAACCCCACACGTTAACCTCTCTTCCTCACTTTCCTTTTTTCCTCTTTTCTTTTTCTATCTCCTTTATAGTAAACATTTCATAGACACCACCATTCCTTGAATTGTTTCAGGAGCTACAAGCAACAAGAGGCAACGAGACCTGATCCATTAGACTCGTGGCAAGATGAGCTTCACATCCATGGCGATGCGGTGGTGTGTAGGTTTACTTGGTTACGTGCCACAATGAGCAGCCGATGCTAGGGTTAAAGGTAGTTGGTGATTTAGGCGTCGATTGAGTAAATAGAGATCGCTATTGTGTTGCTTATGTCGAAGATCACCTTCCTGCAAATTTCTTCAACTCCGGTTAAGATTTGGGAGCCGCAAAATTTTAGATACGTGAGGAAGGTTTCCAGGTCAGAAATTGATAGGTTTGGTTGAGATTGGTTTCATTGGGTGCAGATCGGAGCTCATGCAATGGGGAGCGTGTTGGCGAAATCGTGTGTCGATTAGTGGAGTGTATGTAGAGATAAGGAGGAAAGATGAAGTACGACCATGGGTTTATTTATGCACGTTTGTGCATGTACAGTGGAGGAAAATTTGGGGAAGAAGATTTAAAATGGTAATTAGTGGCTAATTAAGTAAATAATTTAATTAATCCCAAAACTTATAAAATTCAAATCTTCTACACACGAGGTCCAAATTGAACGCGGTCTTTTGCGTTGCACTCGTAGGAGTGTTATCTACGTATTGGATCAAATTTCCTCAAGTTTGGAGCAAGAAGAATTTTTAGCTAAAATTGAATGTCGTTCGATTTTAGATCAAGCATGAACACCTAAGCGTCAACTGGAATTTGGGTGAATTGACTCACTTTGGATGAACACTATATGATATATGTGTTGATATAAATTATTGTTTGTATGCTTAAATGATTTCTTGGGTTGAATTGGTTAAATTTCCACTCTAGAAAGCAGATGACATATAGAATGAAATACAGAGAACTCATAAAATTTTGTAAAGGGATCCAGATTCCTTGCCATTATTGATTTCACTTTCATTTATACATTTATTGTATAAATTGTTGAATGCTAAAAGTTTGGTAGCTTGGCCATATTGGAAATTAATTTGATATGTTGAAAAAGTTGAACTCTTTTGGTTGTAAGTCTATAAAAGAACTTGTTAAGTGATTGGTAGCTCTAGACCTAATTATAGTATTTTGAAAAACTATTATTTGCTCTTTTGATTTGAAAATGGTTTTAATTCGGAGAATGATTTTAAATGTGACTTTGGAATTTTCTATGGTATTTTATTTTGAAATGGTTTTTGAAATTTTCTATTTTACTCCAACATTTTTGGAAATATTTTAAAAGTATTTCGAGAAGTATTTATTTTACAGAAAAGTTAATATAATAATGAATATTAATTATCAACAAAAAAAGGAATTTATCTTTTATACTAAAATGATTCCGTTTTTAAAGAAGATATTTTTTTTAGAATAATTACTTGTATAATGCTTTATATAAAATGTTGTATGGAAAAAGAGATTTATAAATGGTATTTTATAAATAAAACAATAGATTTATAAATGATATTTTATAGAAGGGAAATGATATCATTTTGATAGATTGGAATAATAAATCACATCTGTGAATTTATAGTGATATATGAAATGGACGTTTTATGGGAGTATATGAGATTTAAATTAAGGAGATTTATAAAAGGAGATATATAAAAGAAGATTTATAAATAGAAAGGTGACTTATAAAAGGAATTTTGTAAATACAAAAGAGATTTATAAAAAGGAGTTTTAAAAGAAAAGAGATTTGATTTCTATAAATGATCATTTTAAATTACGGTGGTATGGAAAGTACTCTTTCCATATTTAACACCAAATTCCGAAGTAGGAAAACTTGCTCCTAACTACGAGAATTAAGAATGTATGTCGAGGCAAGGATAGCTCTCTAACCTATCCAACTTCATTGTTAATCGAGGGATAGTACAGGTTTGAAATTGAAAAGTAGTGTTAAGTATATTGGGTCTAATTTCCATACAATCCATTTACTTACACCAAACGAAAAGTGGTTTGGGTTTATCGTTAACAATTTTTTTAAGTAAAAATTTGTTTCTGACCCATTTATGTATGCTTTTGAAGTATTGGAAGTATAGTATTTTGTGAATATACTTATACCAAATAAGAATACATGTATTTTTCCAAGCATTGAAAGAGTATAAATGAACAATGAATTAGTAGTATACATATGTATATCTTTTGTAAAGGTATTTTAATACAAGTATTTACAAAGTGATTTTTAATTAATGAAATGGATTGATTAAAGAGGCTTAGTGGTTGCTTATGTGCTTAATCATGCTTGGTTTCCATAAGAAATTAAAATCTTTGATTTGATTGTTTACTTATTTGTAGTCAAAAAACCAACTATCAAATCTTGGCCAGTTTTGAAACTGTTGATTGTTGGTTCGGAGAGATCGGGATTGGATATGTTATCCAAAAACCAATTCAAACCGGCATATGCATTAGAATTGGAGACATCTTGAAGATGATGGAATCAAATATGGTGTCTTTGGAGTGCAAGGGCTGCTTTCTACTTATCCTAAGGGTCATTTCAAAAAGGATGTAGTAGAAGTACTGCCTTTGGTTTGTTCATATCAAGAACAACTTGTATGAATGAATGCTAGCACTGCATTGTTGCTTGGAGGGCAGCGATACCATTCCAAATGCGAATGGCTAAAATGGTAAAACGTAGCCTCAAGCCTCACACCCGGTAATGACAAAAACAGGGATATGCTTCAAGGCTACGTGGTTTGCTACCATTAGGGTATGGTCATCAACCGATCTAGATCAATATTTATGGATTTATGTATGCTTCGAGCCCAGTTTGGTTGTATGTAGCAACCGGGGTGATGACATATTCAGTACTATCCAGGAAGTCATAGGCCGGTCCTGTTTGCAGGGGTCAGCTAAGGTTCTTGGTATAATTTTCTAGAGGTGTACTATGGTAGGCGATACCCAAGATCCTTGTCATTGATGGAATCCATTCTCAAACATATGCCTTATGAATTTAGTTGTATACCAAATATGCTGGAATTTGAGATGCAACCATTTTAGTATGTTATATATTTATTTTAAACCCTGGACATTTTTATAATATCACAATATTTTGTAATAAAATGGTTTGGTTATCGTAAGATAAAAATATGTCCGTGTTTATATGCGGCATGGTCTTACGATATACCTTTATTTATGAAAAGGTTTATAAATGTAATAACCCATATGATTTGAGTTTCTCATGCTGGTTTACTATACTGATCAAGTTGTTATTTTCTTATAATACTCAGGTCAGACCCGAGCACTTTTCCCAGATTTAGCGATTGATGTTTAGAGCTTCAAATGATGAGTTGGATGCCTCCAAAAATTAACTTATTTTATTTTTCATTGTATTTCTTGGTTTGTATTTATCAGCATTTGTAAGGACGGGCTGTTATAACTGTCCAGGTTGATCATAGGATAGACTCTTATTGTTGTAAAGCTTTCTTTTGTAAAGATCATTTAGATATTATATATTACTCGTCACGATGTAAGACTCTATTCTATCTTTTCTTTTCTTTCACCCCAACAATCTGTCTTCTCGGCACTTGGATGCTCTGCATGTGAATACTGTGGATATATCAGTGTCAACTTTTAAGGGTCGAAAAGGTAGGTCGTTGCATTTGGTATTAGAGCTTAGGTTGAGCAAACACCTAGGCTTTGGTGGGGTAAACTCATTAGAGAGAGCATTAGTAACACCCTAGAATGAGTTGAGTGTGTTTGTTTGTGTATATATATGAGAGCACATATGTTTTATTGCTATAAAAATATTTTATATTGTGTTGATTGATCTGTTGAGCGGTTATAAATTCTAGTCGATATAGAAGGTACAACTGTGTCAATAAGGGTTTCTAAACACTTGGACAAGGTAAACCGACATAGTATTATTTTGAAGTTAGTAAATGAAATAATTTTACCTAGGATTATATTTTATATATAAAAAAGAATAGTTTTCAAAAGATTAATATAGTTATATATGATGTGCTTGTTTGTTAAGAAATGAAAACATTCGGTTATTATCAGTTATTGTTTAATTAGTCATGCTCATCCAGTTTAGGAGCATTGACTTTGATTGATTATTTATGCTTGGCCCATTTGTGAGCATTTATTGTTTGATTTAAATTAAACACTTTTAAAATCGATTTTACGATTTGACTATAAGGCATTTTTTAATAATGTAGGTTTAACAAGTTTACTTTGTTAAAATGAAGTAATTCAAGATAAAATGATTCTATAAATATGGTTTATAAAATGGGTTTTATAAATAAAAAATGAGGATTTTTAAGAATTTAAATTACGGTGTCTTTGAAAAAGGAATTCAAATGATTTTTTGAAAAGGTAACAATAGTATTACTTGGAAGTATTTATAACTATAAATATTTCAATGAAAATCTTAAGTAAGGTATCTTTTCTTTGGATAGTTAGAGGAAGACATCTCGATTTGTATTGTGGTAATCAGAATAATCTTCTAAGTGACGATCGGATGTTTGCTTAGATGAACGTTGTAGTGCACTTAGTATGTTCTTCCCTTTGTCATTGTACAATCGAAACAAGTTCAATTCCGAAGAACCTAAAAGCAAGTAGTGATAGATATTTTGTAAAAACTATTTTTATGGAAATATACCCAATATTGCTCCAAAATGGGATTAAAAAAGGAAAGGGTATTTTTATGTTAGCTAGTTCAAGTGGCTCAGAAACGACTAAAATTGGGAAAGAGATCTATTCGGATGGTAAACGCTTTTATTAAATATTAGCCTTCTTAGTAAGGGGATGTGTGATACTAGTTGGTAGAACCTAGTTCCTTGGTACCATTTTTGGGTTACTAGATCTATGTATAATTTCGATGGATTAATGTTATTTCAAATGATTTAATATAAGTTTAATGGGTTAAATTTAAGAGGAATATTTTAATAAACTTTGTTTTATTAAAAAGCGTCTTTTGTTTTAACATCTAAGTTATGTAAGCTCTTTGATGTTATTGGTTTAACTAACAGACGTTTTTACCTTAGAGCTATCTAAGGAAAAGTAGACTCTAGGACTGAGTTTGGATACTAGCATCCTACTCTTCTTAACTACTTACCAGACTGAATGGGTAAAGAGGTCGATTAAGTTTTAAGACCCAGATTATTTATTTTGGGCCTGCATCTGAATTTAAGGAAAAATAAAAGATAAAAGATTAAATTAGATAGTTGTATGTACTCTCAGGATTTAGTACGGTATTATACAAGTTTAAAACTTAAGTTATGTTATTGAAATGTTTTCATAAATAATTTTGGGAAGTAAAAAGAATTGGTGTAGTTGAGAAACCAATGGAATAAATATGTAAGCTGTACGTAGATCATTTTATTCGCATAACTGTTTTTGATCCAGATTTTAATACATGATTCCGAGATGATTTACACCGATCCGAACAAGAATTTTTCACTCAATCCTTGACGGAGAACTCTAGATACGGATTCTTGATATGATTATGAAGTTCTCTATCATAGTATACGACTATGTAAGGAGAATAGAGTTTTTTAATCAAGGAACCTGATCGGAGTCCGTACTATGGAAGTTGAGTGAGCGATACTATTTCGGAGGAGAAGTTTATGTGATCGAGCAAGTGATCGAATTTGATAATGCGTACATATGACATATGTACATCATACAGGATTTAATGTAGATATATGCTTCTTACATTAGAAATGCAAGTTACATGGTCTGATATGGCATGTTTATAAGTGATAATTGCTATATATGATTTAGCATGCTTAGATTCATGATATATGATGCATGAGTTGTTGTATTGTTTCAATTGTCATGTTTAACTCTCTTTTTGGTTATGTAAGCGAAATATAGGTGCATGGAAGCAAAGGCTTGCTAGTTGCTTTTGGTTTCATGAGTATAGTTAGCTTGCTCACAAATTGGTATATGTTTATGCTTAAATGGGAATGTTTGCTATGTGACATAGACACTCTATAAGATATATCATACATATATATTGTTGTTGCGCCGTCCCCAAATATCGAAGGCCCCAAATATGAGCTTATATTGATGTTATGATTTTTTCGGACCTAGCCGCGCAAAGAAGGCGCTGCCGAAATTTTCTGTAACATGAGGAGTTTTTAAAAGCCTGAGTGCTAGGAAACATTTTCTTCCTTTGGGAATTTCGAGGACGAAATTCTTTTAAGGGGGTTGGAGGTAATGACCCGAAATTTTATCATTTTGATTGTGAATATTTAATTAATATTAAATATTTAAATAATTGATTTTAAAAGTTTAGTAAACTCTTTTTAATAATAAATGATGATGGTAAACGGTTAATTAATAACAAATGTGATTAAACTTGTTTTAAAAATAATTCTTTTTAAATAATGTGTGAAACTATCATCCCAGGACACTATCTCAGATTTTGACGAAACTAGTGTCATTGGGACCAAAATAATAAGAGTGTACATCGTTGAGTTTTGTGGCGATTGGACGTGTTGTGTAATTGTGTGGGCTCGAAACATGCAAAGATTTAAAAAGAGAAATTAAAATAATAATTTATATAATATTATATAAACCCTACACATTTACCTCTCTCCCTCACTTTCCCTCTTTTCCTCTTTTCTTTTTGTATCTCCTTTACAGTAAACATTTCATAACCGTCGCTATTCCTTGAATTGTTTCGGAAGCTACAAGCAACGACAAGCAACGAGGCCAAATCCATTAGACTCGTGATGAGATGAGCTTCACATCCATGGCAACGAGGAGGTGTCCAGTTGTACGTAGTCACGCGCGACAATGAGCAGCGAACACTAGGGTTAGGGGTAGTCGGCGATTTAGGCATCGATTGAGGAAACGAAGTTCGCCGTTGCGTTTCTTGTGTCGAAGATCACATTCCAGCAGAAATTCATCAACTCTGGTCAAGATTTGGGAGTCATGACATTTTGGATGCATAAAGGAGGTTCCCAGGTTGAAAATTGATAGGCTTGGTCAAGCTTGGTTTCGTTGGGTGCAGATCGAAGCTCGTGCGATGGGGAGCGTGGTGGCGAAATCGGTGTGTCGATTAGTGGAGTGTAGGCGGAGATAAGGAGGAGAGGTGAAGTGCGGCCATAGGTTTCTTTATGCACATTTGTGCATATATAGTGGAGGGAAATTTATGGAAGAAGATTTAAAATGGTAATTAGTGGCTAATTAAGTAATTAATTTAATTAATCCCAAAACTTATAAAATTCATATCTTCTACAAACGAGGTCCAAATCGAATGCGGCCTTTTGCATTGTGCTCATAGAAGTGTTATCTACGCACTAGAACTAATTTACTTAAGTTTGAAGCAAGTAGAATTTTAAGCTAAAATCGAACGCCGTTCGATTTTAGATCAAGCGGGAATGCAGATGCATTAGCTGGAATTTTGGTGAGTTAACTCATCTTTGGATGAACATTATATGATATATGCATTGATATAAAAAATATTTGTGTGGTTGAATGATTTCTTGGGTTGAATTGGTAAAATTTCCACTATGGAAAGTGGATGGCATATAAAATGAATACAGGAAACTCATGAAATTTTGTAGAGGGATTTGGATTCCTTGCCATTGTTGATTTTAATTTCATTTATATATTTACTGTATGAATTGCAGAATGCTAAATGCTTGGTAGCTTAGCCATATTGGATATGACTTTGATATGTTGAAAAAGTTGAAATCCTTTAGTTGTAGATCTTTAAAAGCAATTGTTAAGTGTTATGGTAGCTCTAGGCCTCATTATTTGAAATACTACTATTTACTGTTCTGATTTGTAATTGGTTTTAATTTGAAAAATGATATTAAATGTGACTTTTGGAATTTTCTATGGTATTTCATTTAGAAAGTGTAACAACCCGCAATTTTACGATTATATATTTAAATGTTTTATTTAAATATAACATTGTTAGTTGAATTTAAAAGTCTGAAATGTGACTTTTTGTAAACAGTTGAATCCGGACTCGAGACCACTTCCATTGATTTCAAAACGACGTTCACAACTTTTTTGAGTATAAACATTGATATGTTTGGAGTTGATTAGGATTTTGGTATTTTGTTTGGGCTTTGGGTTGTGTTCTAGCCCACTAACCCAATAAGAGAACCCAAAACCTTCTACCAAATACCTCCCACTCCACTCCTCTTCATTCATTCCTCTCATAATTTCCTAATACTCAAAGCAAAAGGAAAAATGGGGGAAAAGAGGGGAAATCAAAATTCCTAAGCCCTAGATTCTTAGGAAAATCAAATTCAAATTCCAAAATCAAGGAGAAGCTTAGGTAAGCATGTTCTTCATCTTCTCCATCTCAATTCCTCTTCTATTCTTGATTTTTCCTATAACCTAACTTAGGAAAAACTTTGCATTTGATCATAGATTAAAGGTTCTTGAAGTGAAGTTGAAGAGAGATTGATCTTTCTTTGTTTTAGAGCTTCTCATTTCTTGTTTTTGAATTCAAAGGTGAGTTCTTGAACTCACATCTATGTCTATAGCTTTCATTGTTGTTAGGTATGAATTCCTAACGTCTATTTCATGTTCAATTGCTTTTGGATTGAATTGGTTTGGTGAATTTTCCAATTTTTTGTATTTGATGTCAAAATCTATGAAAATCTTACTATGGATGCTTGGACATGTTGTTTGGAGTGTATTGAAGAGCCTATAGGGCTGGGTTGTCGCTTGGCATAAATCCCTAGCCACCATCGCTCATTCGATCGCTTCCGATTTGAATTGGCCATCAATAGCCTAGGCAAATTTTGCCCTGAGCTTCAGCTCAGACGTCTGGTAAAACACTCAGACGTCTGAGGCAAAGGAATAAACATTCCAGACCTACGGCTCAGACATTTGAGTAGTTTGGAAAATTTCAGACCTTCAGCTCAGATGTCTGGCGCTGTTAAAATCAGCCAATTTGCCTGTTTTTATGCAAATTTCCAATTTTTATCGATTTTTGTTGGTCCGGTTAGTTGTTGTCATTTATTATCGACTTTGATGACTTCTTTTCTGGAGTTTTGGGAATATCCATTTGATGGATTTGATAGCGATTTTCATGGTTTTAATTCACGACGCCGTATGTGAATTTTTTGTGATAGATTGTTTTTACAATCGTTTCTGTGATTTGTCACTTTAACATACAAAGGATACTAGTAGTAAATACTCAAACTCTTTCACAAAAATGATTCCAACATTACTTTTAATACAAATCTCATTTTTAAAACCGTTTTCCAATCTATTAGTATATACAAACCTTTACCTCATTCGTACGAGAAATCCAATTAAACGACTTAGCAAAACAAGTGGTATGAAACGCTTGCGTTTACTTCGTCGGTTAATTCTTAGACTTGTTCGATTGAAATCTTGTGACAATTTTCAAGTGGAAATCTACAATTTGTCGTAAGTATTTAAGTTAAGCCAGTGGTTATGGGACATGAAGCTAAACTCATCTATTTACTAGCTTGGTGTAATTTACACTTATTGATCTATGACGATCATTTTGAGGTTTAGACTAGCGATATGCAATGTCTCATTGTCTGCGTGGGAGACTGTACCCCGTTATGTTGAGCTTTGTCTCATCATTTATTTTATAAGCTAGCGGCCTATGGGTTTTATGGAGTTCGGTTCATTGGGCATACCATTGTACTACGTCGTTGTTCCGCCTTATTTGAGTTTCAGGTTCCTTAGGTGTAACGTTGTACTACGTCATTCCACCGGCTCTATGGGTTAGCGACCCATGGGATAGCGACCCGTTTGTGATACACGTGTTGGTGATTTTTCATGCTCCCATTTGTGATAGGCCTCCCCCTTTTTATATTTTCTGGATTTCTAATTATTGATTTCTAAAATTTGTGTTTCACCAATTTTTGTGATTTGCATTGATAAGCTCTATCGATATTTTGTGGTTTGGTGAATAAAAATAAAGAATAAGACATTATTTTTGGTGTATGAGAAAATTTGAGATATTGTATGATTTTTGTTGTTATCATATATATTTTTCATATCTCTAATCCTATCTCATCTTATATGATATTTATAGCTAGACTGATCCGTTTATTATTTTTCTTCTTAAATAATACTCGGGTCAGACCGAGGTGTTTCAGGGGCTTCCACTTGACTTCTTAGCAGGGATTAGCTTCTAACTTTTGGCTAACTACTTTATCTTAGTAGTTTTTGTTTTTATACATTCGAGATAGAGACTCCTTGATGTATACATATTCTTTTGTCTAGTAGTTGTACCTATTCTTTTGTGATATAGTGGATCTTGTATGACCACTATTTTGATGTTCACTTTTATGTGTTATATTCATATCTGTTTCCGCCTTAGTGATATGAATATTATTGACTGATTTTGTGTTATGCTTATTTTATATTTGTTTCCGAAGGCCACATAGCCACTGTGTAGTAGCTTTGAGTTTGTATTTGTTACGCCAGATTTCCTCTTTAAATGAAATGCATGACATACTATATGACATATCGGTACTCGCACAAAGCAATTACACAGATGGTCGCTCCTCAACAGCCTTATTCTTCATACTAATTGACGGCATTACTCAGTAGTGTCCTCGGTTAGTGTGAGTATAGAGGTGGGGCGTCATAGAAAGCATTTTCGAACTTCTCTATTTTACTCCAACCTTTTTGGAAATGTTTTAAAAGTATTGTGGGAAGTATTAATTTTACAGAAAAGTTAATATAATAATGAATGTTTGTTATCAAAAAAACATTAAAGGGGAATTTATCTTTTATAATAAAGTGATTCTATTTTTAAAGAAGATAGAAATATTTTGGAATAAATATTTGTAAAACGCTTTATATAAAATGTTGTATGGAAAGAGAGATTTATAAATGGTATTATATGAGAATGGATTTATAAATGATATTTTGTAGAAGGGAAATGATATCTTTTTGATAAATTGGAATAATAAATCACATTTGTGAATTTATAGTGATATATGAAATGAATGTTTTATGGAAAGTATATGAGATTTAAATTAAGGAAAGATTTCTAAAAGAAGTTTTATAAATAGAAAGGAGGTTTATAAAAGAAGTTTGGTAAATATGAAAGAGATTAATAAAAAGAGTTTTATAAAAGGAATGAAATTTGACTTCTATAAATGATCATTTTAAATTATGGTGGTATGGAAAGTATTCTTTCCGTACTTAACATCGAATTTCGAGGTAGGAAAATTCATCTCTATATTTAAGAATTAAGAATGTATATCGAGGAAATGATAGTTCTCTAACTTGTCCAACTTCATTATTAATCGAGGGATAGTACAAGTTCAAAATCGAAAAGTGGTGGTAAGTATATTGGGTCTAATTTCCATACAATTCATTTACTTACACCAAAAGAGGTTTGGGTTTATAGTAAACAATATTTTTAAGTGACATTTGTTTTTGACCCATTTAGGTATGCTTTTGAATTATTGGAAGTGTAGCATTTTGTGAATATACTTATATTGATGAGATAAGTATACACATATTTTTCCAAGCATTGAAGGAGTATAAATGAAAAGTGAATGAGTATTATACGTATGTATATCTTTTGTAAAGTATTTTAATACAGGTATTTACAAAGTGATTTTTAATTAATGAAAAGGATTAACTAAAGAGGCTTAGTGGTTGCTTATGTGCTTAATCATGCTTGATTTTCCGTATGAAATTAAAATCTCTAATTTGATTTTTTGCTATTTGATAGTTAAATAATCGATTATCAAATCTTCGCTAGTTTTGAAACTATCGGTTGTCGGTTCGGAGAGACCGAGATCAGATATGTTATCCGGAAGCCACTTCGAATTAGCATAAGCGTTCGAATTGGAGACATTTTGAAGATGATGGAATCAAAGATGGAGTCTTTAGAGTGTAAGGGCTAGTTGATGCTAATCTAGAGAGTGAGTCCAAAAAGGATGTAGTGGAAGTAGTGCCTTCGGTTTGTTCATATCCTGAACAACTTGTATGGATGAATGCTGGCTTTGCATTATTGATTGGAGGGCAGTTTTAGCATTCCAAGTGGGATTTGCTAAAAAGGTAAAATGTAGCCTCAAGCCTCACACCTGGTAATGACTAAAACTTGGGATATGCTTCATGGCTATGTTGTTTGCTACCATTAGGGTATAGTCATCACCGATCAAGATTGATATTTATGGATTTATGTATGTTTCGAGCCTAGTTGGGTTATATGCAGCAACCAGGGTGTTGACAATTTCGGTACTATCCAGGAAGGGGTAGGCCGGTCCTGATTTGCAGGGAATCAGCTAAGGCTCTTGATACAATTTTCTAATGGTGTACTGTGTTTGGCGGTACCTTGTAACCTTGTCATTTATGGAATCCATTCTCCAATACATGCCTTACGGACTTAGTTCTATAATAAATATGCTAGAACGTGAGATGCAAGCATTTCAGATATGTTACTTATATATTTATTTTACACCCTTGACATTATTATAATATCATAAGGTTTTCTAATAAAATGGTTTAGTTATCGTAAGGTAAAAACCCGTCAGTATTTATGTGCGGTGTGGTCATACGAGATACCTTTATATTTTAAAGGGTTTTATAAATGTAACAATCCATGATTTGGGTTTCTCACGCTAGTTTGCCAGACTGATCCGGGTGTTATTTTCTTATAATACTCTGGTCAGACCCGAGTACTTTTCCCAAATTTAGCGATGGATGTTTGGAGCTTCAGGAGACAAGCTGGATGCCGCCAAGACTTGACTTATTTTATTTTTCGCTGTATTTCTTGTTTTGTATTTATTAGCATTTGTAAGGACAGACTGTTGTATCCATCTAGGCTGATGATAGGATAGACTTTGATTGTTGTAAAGCTGTTTTTGTAAAGATCATTTGGATATTATATATTACTAGTCACAATGTGAGATTCTGTTCTGTCTTTTCTTTTCTTTCACCTTAATAATCTGTCTTTCCGACACTTGTATGTTCGGCATGTGAATACCGTGGATGTATTAGTGTGGACTTTTGAGGGTCGAAAAGGTGGGTCGTCACAATATATAATTAAAATAAACTAGTAATTTAATTTTAAATTAAATTATAATTATAAATTCAATTTAAGTAATAAATAAACATTTTAATCAATATAATTAAATTAAAATACCCCAGACCTCTTATATTGCCAAATATACTAAATTTGATTTAGTATAAACAAATATTTATTTACACAAACTTGAAACAAAGATCTTGTACAATTTCATAAAAGGTGAAATTTTGAAGTTCAACCTTTTAACTCCACTGTCAGTGCACCTGATCCAACGTGCACCTGTTCTTCTCCTACAATCATAAATGTTAGCATGTGATAACATTAATTGTTAATGCATCAACCCAATAATTCAGACATATCTATCATATCAACCATAGTATGATGAATAAAAGGAACGATACTTCAACACACATACACCTCCAAAATTCATCTAGTCCTTATTCCCAATAATGCCAATTCAAAGTATCAAACAAACACTAACGCTCAACACAAAAGTGGATACACCAATCCATAAACATTAACAACATTAGCCACCCATAAAACAATAATAACGTCTTTTAGTGAAAAATAACAATCACATATGCTAACAAATATTAAATACAAACAGCTCTATGTATACCTCATCGAGTGGATACCAATAAATAGCAACTACCCTCTCCAAATAGTAATTATCTCCTCACATGGTAAACACAAACAAGTATATCATGAAAAATTATAAATACTCGCCCGAATAACATGTCCCACAATGGTAAACATTGACTCACACAACAAATGAACAATAATAGATAATAATACCTTATTCCTAATGTAGTAGAATCATTCCATTATTGCTACTCAATCATTATGAATTTAGTATAGATAATATAAATTATTTTATTTTATTTACTAGCTCTAAAAATAATGATGTTTTACTTTGCATATTCGAAGGCTACTATATAGTTATTTACCCCAAAAATGGTAATGGTTCACTTTAAATACCTTTAAAACATTGTACAAGTATTCTTTCAAAGTAATAGTAATTGTCATTAACTTCTGTTAAAATATAACATCTTCATTTTTCTCAAAATAATAGTTTTCCCTAAAAAATCCTTTTTAAATCGCTTTATTCTTTTCAACCGAAAAAATAATAATCCAAATCAGCTATTTTAAAAATATAATATTTCATTTTTAAAATACTCAAACAATATTATTATCAATCCTAAAAATAATTATAATTTAACTCAAATATTTTTGATGGTATCTCTTTCTTATTATTCTAAATATTCCTCATTACTATTTACTTTAAATAATGATAATATCACTTCCCAATAAACCTCGTAAAAGCAATCACACTATTATTTACCAAAAATAGTAATGATGCTCATTCAACTTTTTGAAAAGCTCGATATTACTATTTACTTCAAAAGATGCCAATTTATACCCAAATTGTTTTATATTTATTTATTATTATATATATCCAAAATAATAATAGTTTACCAAATTCAAAATATTATTTTTAAATTGCACTTTACTGTATAAATAATAAATTTCTCAATTTCGGTTTAAAATAGACTTTTTATTATTATTTATGAATTTTCCTAGAAGTCCATAAATAGTAACCTTACTTAACTTCAAACATTAGTTTTAGTACAAATTATCAAATATGATTATTTATATATTACCCTAGAATTTATAAATAATCTTATTAGTTCCTAGTTAAACGTTTTACACTTATTCTCAAATAGTCAAGGGACACTAGCTCAAGTGGCGAGTGATATGGCATTATAGGATGAGTCGTATAGGTCATGGGTTCGAACCTCAAGACATCAAAACGAGTGCTTTGTTTGAATAAAATACCACTCTTATTATAAAAAACACTTACTCTCAAATAAATAAATTGTTTTCACCAAATCTATAACTAATTACCATAAAATATTCATTATCCAACCATGTAACAATTAAATATAAATAATCAATCTAAATATATATCATATCAAAAACATCGCAACATTCAAAATATCATAAAAGAGGTATACCGTACTGTAACATGTGTGTTTGCACAAAAAATGGACAAACACCTCGAAGTTGTATGATTTAGTAGATCTTATGTTGTTCTTAGTGATTTGGGTGACTTATGCAAATATATGAAAAGCAGGGGCTAAACTGTAAAAAGACACGCAAATTTATAGTGGTTCGGCCAGAACGTGCCTACGTCCACTTTATATGTTATTTCTCCTTTAGATCTCAGATTACAAGTACAAAGCTTTGGTACAAGTATCTAAAAGTGTTTGAAAGTTCCTTCCATGCTTGAGCTCTCAAACTTGTCCCCCATTGTTGTACCCCTGCCCCTCTATTTATAGAGTGAGGTTGGGGGCAGGAGTCTTGGATGTATATAGCTGCTGGTGGGCCTGGGCTGAAGCAATCTGGCCTGGCAGCGTTCTGGTTCGGCAAAGCTTTGGTTCGGCCGTGCTTGGAGAAGGTTGGAGAAGCTTGGGTTCGGTGGTCTCCTGGTTCGGTGTAGGGTGGTCCGGTGTTGGGTTGTTGGAGTTGTGGTTCGATGGTTCATGGAGGTGCAGCTGGTTCGGCAGTGAGATGCCGAATGAACTTGGGAGCGCCGAATGAGCTACTGTACTGGGAATGCCGGATGAACCATGGCATCTTGAAATGCCGAATGATATTGGGAAGGTGAATGCCGAATGACCTTGGTGATGCTGATTACCGAATGAAACTTTAAACCTTTGATACCGAATGGACTTTTACACTTGAATCATGAGTGAAATCCCAGACTTCTATACGCTTGCTGGCTGCTTCTTCTTGGTTCAGTCGTGGAGGAAACGCACCCAACACTGATATTCCAATTTTGACCAAAAATGGGATAACACTTTGCCCCCCAAAACATGACTTGCGGTAGGAAGACGTGTTTTGTAATGCCCTGAGCTGGATGCTCATATCCTGTCAACAACCTGCAAAGAGCTTGATAGTTTTATATGGCCCCAAATGACGACCGTTCGGGATCGAGCTATTTGGGATGAAGCGCGGCCGTTCATGGTCAAGCGCCTAACTTCAAATGACGACCGTTCGCGATCGAGTCATTTGAGGTGAAGTGCGACCGTTCGCGGTCAAGCGTCTAAATCCGTGCGACGATCGTTGGAGATCGAGTCATTTGTGGTGGAATGAGATCGTTCACGGTCAAGCGCTTTACTTCAAATGACGATCGTTCGGGATCGAGTCATTCGAGGTAAAGTGCGACCGAGCCCGGTCAGAAGGCGGACCTCATATGGCGACCGTTCGCGATCAAGCCACTTGGGGTGAAATGTGACCGTTCGCGGTCAAGCGCCTTACTTCGAATGACGATCGTTCGAGATCGAGCCATTCGCGGTAAGGTGCGACTGTTGGCGGTCAGGGGGTGGACCTCAAATGGCGACCGTTCGCGATCGAGCCACTTGTGGCGAGATGAGTTGTGCCGTTCGAGGCGAGATTGTGACTGTTCGAAGTCGGGTGCCGTTCGAGGCGAATTGTGACCGTTCGCGGTCGGGGTGCCGTTCGAGGCGAGTTGTGACTGTTCGAAGTCGGGTGCCGTTCGCGGCGAGTTGTGACTGTTCGAAGTCGGGTGCCGTTCGCGGCGAGTTGTGACCGTTCGCGGTCGGGGTGCCGTTCGAGGCGAGTTGATGTGTGCCCGGGGGGGACTTAATACCATCCAAACCAGATTCACGTTCGGGTGAGTTTCTGGATTGTCTGTTGTGGCGGTTTATCACTATCTCAGAGCATGCCTAGGGATCGTTCGCGATCCCGTACATGTGTAAGTAGCTTAGCCATTTTAGAATTATCAAAACCAAATATCCATTCAACTGATGAAATTTAAAATAGAAATGTTCAGCAAAGTCAAATCCAGATTTAAGAAGTAAAGAACAAAAGCAAAGCAGTGACGTCGGAGTGCAAACGCCTATATCGATGTGGTTTATAGTTGTATCAGAGCATGCCTGAGGATCGTTCGTGGTCCTGTACATGTGTAAACAACTTAACCGTATCCGTGTGGAGTTTGCTGCTCGTTCGTCGTTATTATCTCAATCAATGGATAACAAGCCGACGTCTTGATCCCGAGCCTTCTTCAGTTGGTGCGGGCGGTGGTCGTTCTTATTCCACCGTTGTGGCCCTCCGAAGTATGCCTTGTTGGCAACGAGGTATGCTTCGCTCAAGAACTTGTGTTGGTGAAAGCAAATTTGTCGGCATCAAATTCTCATTTCTTTGGATGTTTGACAGATGTTAACTGAGTGAGGGGCTTCGCATGCTCCTTGTTTCTGGTCCTTGGTGGTTGCCCCCAGCTATTTGCTTCATGGTAGAAGGAAAGTTTGAATGAGAGGACGCCTCTTGGCTGCCCCCTTGCTGAGTTCCTTCCACAGCGCTTTTCCTTGTATGAGGCTTCTTCGTCTTCTAAAAGCTAGATCTAGGAACCCGTTTTCTGGATCTAAATTTCTTCTTTCAGATCTGAGATTCCCTTGTTCTTCTCAGTGAAAGCACCAAAAATGTTTGCACAAAAAATGGACAAACACCTCGAAGTTGTATGATTTAGTAGATCTTATGTTGTTCTTAGTGATTTGGGTGACTTATGCAAATATATGAAAAGCAGGGGCTAAACTGTAAAAAGACACGCAAATTTATAGTGGTTCGGCCAGAACGTGCCTACGTCCACTTTATATGTTATTTCTCCTTTAGATCTCAGATTACAAGTACAAAGCTTTGGTACAAGTATCTAAAAGTGTTTGAAAGTTCCTTCCATGCTTGAGCTCTCAAACTTGTCCCCCATTGTTGTACCCCTGCCCCTCTATTTATAGAGTGAGGTTGGGGGCAGGAGTCTTGGATGTATATAGCTGCTGGTGGGCCTGGGCTGAAGCAATCTGGCCTGGCAGCGTTCTGGTTCGGCAAAGCTTTGGTTCGGCCGTGCTTGGAGAAGGTTGGAGAAGCTTGGGTTCGGTGGTCTCCTGGTTCGGTGTAGGGTGGTCCGGTGTTGGGTTGTTGGAGTTGTGGTTCGATGGTTCATGGAGGTGCAGCTGGTTCGGCAGTGAGATGCCAAATGAACTTGGGAGCGCCGAATGAGCTACTGTACTGGGAATGCCGGATGAACCATGGCATCTTGAAATGCCGAATGATATTGGGAAGGTGAATGCCGAATGACCTTGGTGATGCTGATTACCGAATGAAACTTTAAACCTTTGATACCGAATGGACTTTTACACTTGAATCATGAGTGAAATCCCAGACTTCTATACGCTTGCTGGCTGCTTCTTCTTGGTTCAGTCGTGGAGGAAACGCACCCAACACTGATATTCCAATTTTGACCAAAAATGGGATAACAATGTGTGTGTGTGTTAGTTAATATCTATTTGATATTTCAAAATATAAATACTTATGACATTTGATCCCATTGATGCATTTACACAAATAGCCCCAAAGTCAGCAAACATATGCCAAAATATCTAGAACCTCACCACGGACCCAACAAAACATACCACACATGAAACAGAGGTCGTATGCAGAAGTAATTGCAATTAGAAAGTTATCAATTAAATATATTAGAGGGGCTAAATTGTAGAATTTTCTCACCGTTATAGTAGCCGCTCTAACCTGACTCTACCTTCGTTAGAGCTTTGACTGAGATTTTCTCCATCACCGTGCCACCTGAGATGATCTTAAAGCCATCATTGGCTTTACCTTACAACTAGCTACGCTTCCAATTCCACCTGACACCACCTATTACCCACTGCCACCATGTCAAAATTAGGGTTTTCAAACCCTAAATCGCAAACTTCAAGCACCGGCAACTATAATAGCACCACCTAATTTGTCACCATTGGACTCAACGCACTCAACCCGACCTATTGATGCCTTTGTTGCCACCCATTTGTTGCCAATAAGAAGCACATGATTTAGCCTCTAGGGTATCACTATCATGAATCTTGACCAACAATTCTGGTTAGACCTAGCATTAAATTAGGAAATGAATTATTGTACTTATTTGCTTCATCAAAATAAACAATTTGAGATATAAATTACTAAGTTTAGAACATTATTTAACTTTTGATGCTTTTTGGAATAAGAATATTGACTGCCATTAAAATGTCATTGTGCAGCATTTTGGGATTAAGGACAAGAAACATATTGATGGCCATTAGAGTTAAGAGAAACTCATATTTATAGCGAATATTCAAGTTATTGGGTCTAAAACGGTATCGAGTCCAGAAATAACCAATTCGGTCAATGTATTCAAATCATAGTATATTATATGTCAAAATTCGTTTTCTCGAATATTCTAAAAGCAATGAAAACATCAAAATTTCCACAAAGACAACTCTTCTCAAGATTTTCTTTAATAATCAATTTATCTAAATAACTATTGGTAATTAGTTAATATTAAATGTGACAATTTTATGGGTCATTAAATTGATCCTTGGTATCCATAGCAAAAATTTCACACTATATTCCGCTAATGATACTTGGTTATGGCATAAAGGCGTTGGACATCTTAACTTCGTACACTTAACCAAAGTTTGTACATATCATTTAGTAAGAAGTTTAAGTAAAAACTTATGTGTTGCTTCATTGGCATGAAAATTGTATCCTTATAAATATATAATTTCTACTAGTTGACTACTAAAACTTCTCTACCTTGATTTACTCTATCTACCTAAGGCAACATTAATCAACATGTAACTTATTGGTCTTTTATGACTTGTACTGAATCGCAAAAGGAGAAAGAGAGGGACTAGCGTTGGAATGAATGTTTGACATGTTAATGATGTGGGATTCATTACGTAACTGATCCAGTTCCATCCTGTCAATTTGAGAATGGCTTTAGTTTCCCAAACATGGACTTAAGCCTAGGTGTGGCAATTAAAATCATTGGAATTTGGTAGATCTTAGTCTAATCAGTTGTATTTTATCGGGTCCAAACCATGCATTTTAAAACCAATTGGGTTCGGTCTGACCCGAGGTTCAGTTCAGATCCGATTGATTTAGTTCCACTGGGGTAATAATACTAATAGATGTGTATTATTATTTTTATAGTTCATTTTTTCAATTTGAGTACTATCGGTACCGACTTGATTAGGGCTTCATGGTATTTTTCGTCAATCGAACTCAATCAAAGATCCAACAGGTTCGTGTCGAATTTGAACCATGTCGGACTGGATTTGTAGGTTGGGGTTTTAACTGCCATCCCTACTCAAGTCCAACTTAGATGGACATAGTCATATCCTAGTACGGTTCCATCGCTATCTAAACCAGTTTAGGTCCAAACTAGACCGTTAATTTTTCGGGGTACAAAATAAGTGTTACTTCATTTTTGTACCTATTTTATATCTTTATTTGGGTACATTTCATTTTTGAATATTGTTTAATCATGTTAAGGACCATTAGCTCAACAATTAAGTGGTATGACGCTTCAGATTGAGGTTATGGAGCTCATGAGTTTGAACCCCTCTAGACATCGAAATGAGTGCTTGGATTAAATGAAGTACCACACTTATTCTAAAAAAAATATTGATTAATCACCAATCAATCGGCTTGGAAACTTATATCGATATCCATATCTGGGGGTACGACCGGATATTAGATAAGCATCCTATCCACTAATGATTAGTAAACATAATTGGAAAATTTTGATTCAACATAATTTTTTTTTAATTTCACTAATTATGGAACTATGCAAAATCAACAAATTTGATGATAATAAATAGTTTTTAAGCGGTTAATATGCATTAAATGCATATAATATAAAATATTAACTTAATAAAATAATAAATACATATCTTGTATTGTACTGAAATACATATAATATATATTATAGTCTTGACAAAAATAGGATGAATAGTATTCGGATGTGGATGTTTTTGTTTCCTTATCTATATCCATTTTACCGTATGTTGGATATTTATTCTCTTTTCGAATATGGATTTCCAACTAATCAATTTGGCCAGATTTTAAACATGACTTGACTAAAATGTTTAATGGGTTTTACGCTTATCTCGTTAATAAACTGTCCTCTTAAAAATACCTTAAATGTCTCAGCTAATAGATTAAGCACCAAAATAAACAATCTAATTGGTATAACACAATCTTCTTTTATTAAGAGTAGAAATATCATGGATGGGGTCACCGTAGTCCAAAAATTTATAAACTACTGTTGTAAAAATAATATCACTTGTACTCTTTTAAAACTTGATTTTGCAAAAGCGTTTGACTCAATCAATTGGTTTTTCCTTAAAGATTTATTAATAGCTAGGGGTTTTAGTTCTAGATGGGTATGTTGGATTATGTCCTTGCTCAAGACCATAAACTCAAGTATAATGCAATATTTTAGGAAATAAAATTCAAGCTAAATATGGACTTAGACAAGGGGATCATTTATCTCTTTTATTGTTCAACCTAGCAGCAGATGTGTTCATTAAGCACTCTATTGCAAATGGGGCTCTTAATACTTTTAGTAATGATATCATGAATGATAATCTATCGGTTCTTCGGTTTTCGGAGACACCATGTTTTTTACTCCTCATTTACCTCACCACATCATAGTTCTCAAATTTATTTTATATAGTGTGAAATATTTTTGGAGCTTAAGATTAATTTTGACAAGATTTTTGTCTTAGTATTAATTAATGTTGATAATGTTGAAAACCTTATCGCTTATACACTTAACTGTAAAATTATGAAGTTTTTGGTACATTACTTCGGATTTGTGATTACATCAGCTAAACTTAAAAATGAATATTGGCGGATAATAATTGATAAAATGAACAAAAATAACCAACTGGAGCTATGGACTTCTATCTTGAGTAAGTAGAGTCATTCTTATTAGTTATGCTTTATCGGTTTTGCCGATATAGTGGATGTCTTTCTATCTTTTCGCAAAATGGGTAGCTGGGAAAATAAATATAATTCAAAGAAATTTCCTTCAGTGGGATAACTCCTATAATAGTATAAATAACCTTGTTAATTAGGAAACAGTTTGTAAATCCAAAGAGGAGGGTGACTTAGGAAATTTAAATCTACATAATCTTAATGTGTGTTCACTAGAAAAATGGCTTTGGAAATTTAAATACAATAATGAAAACCTTATTTGGAAAGAAATGATTTCAAATCAATTTATGGTACAACTTATAACCTTCACCATATCGCCGCTAATTCTAACAACATGTCTCAGTTTTAAAGATCTATTTTAAAAAAATTAACATTTTTAATCTTCGGATTAATAATACAATCAATTTAGGAAATAATACATCACTTTGGCATGATAGCTAGATTTCACCTATACCCCTTTGGATCAAATTCAAAAGACCTTTTGATATTAGTAATTTCAGAAATGTTTTAATTTCTGAGGTTTGCAGACCTTACAATGAATTTCCATGGAACTTGAATTTCAGCCGTGTTCTTGAAGACATTACCTTAACATTGTTTGTTTTACTTTGTACTAAATTTGAATATTATACCATAGATAATGAGAGCAATATTAAAAATTTGTGTTGGGAAAAGAAATACTCCTCAAAATTGACCTATAAGCTTTTAAATTTCTCAAAGGCCTAAACAAATATTTCAAATTTATCTATAAAGCTAATGCTCCCCGCAAAACTAAACTACACATATGATTAAAACTACATAAGAAATTAAACACAATTGAATTTATAAAAAAAGAAACTTCTAGTAGATAAAAAATATGTTTTTTGCAACTTAAACTTAGAAAATGCAACACACCTTTTATTCACTCGTACATTAACTAATTCTATTCTTGTAAATATACTAAATAATTTTGACTTTAACATAACCAACTAAGATTTTAGGTGAGATTACTACTGGAAGATCCTTAGATTTAAATTTGCTAAAGGTTATAGAATTGTTCTAGATACTATCTTCATTGGTACTGTTGGTATTTATGGATTAGGTATTTATGGATCGAAAGGGACCAATGAATGTTCAACAACATTAATACTCCTACGAATAATATAATCTATGCTACTACGCATTTCATTTATAACTGGGTTGCAAATCCTAACTATAATTTGGCTAAAAATGTTTACTTCAAGGAATTTCTCAGAATAGTAAAAAGTCACATTGATATCTTAAAGGTTAAAAATGTCCATAACATTGGTGGACACAATATGGGCTTAAGCATTGACCCAATAAATACTTTTAATGAAGACAACTCATTGAACACTTTACGTTTGACAAAAAACTAATTGATAGAAAAATAAGATTGTTTTACTTATTCTGCATGCTATACTCTTCTAACATATATATGTATAGAAGCGCTTAATTATATACGTATGTATATGATGGATTCATGTTTTTATCGAGTTTTACAATGTTAGGTGATGTGTGGATTGACTCGTTATATTATGGTGCATAGGCGGATGGATTGTCGATGATGATTCGTGGCTATTAGATACCTTATGTTTGCTCTCCATGGTCTTTATTTATCGGGCTTGCTATCAGCTTTTCTTTAGCCCTATTACTAGACATTTTCTTTATACTATAGTGTCTAGTGTTAGGACTTTTTTGGCTATGTATGTGGAGTGTTGGTACCTGCCAGATTTGTTAGCCGCTTCTTTTTTAAGTATAGAATAAAACTATATGAGTGCTCTTCTCCTTGAAAGGATCACTCATTTCTCATAAACATATTTTTAGCCAGTTTGATACCAGATGTTTAATTTATTATTCTTTTCCTCCATTTTTCATTTTATATTTTAAGTGATAATTATGCTTAATCAAACAGTCTTGAAGCAGGATTTATTCTTTAAATTTTTCATGCATACAAAATTCTTACAAAAAAGGCATCAAGCTGAGATTATATTAGTTACTAATATACTGTCAAAAATTTTAGTATGGGATGAATTTAAACATAGTTATCTAAGTTTTTAAATGTAGGTCATCCCTCCCAACAGTGCATTCCACTAAACAACCCTTTAATTATTATGAAGAATCTTTTTTTCATATTTTGGATCCGCATCGCAGCGGTAAAATTCTGAGCAACTTTCGAAAAAGATTGAATTTATTTACTTTTGTAGATATATGTAAATATTTGTAATAAAAAATACAAAATTTTTTAAAAAAAAATGCATTTTTTGCTCAGAAAATAAAGCAAAATAGAGAAAATCAAAATTCTAGAAAAATAATTATAATTCCAAAATTTAAGAGGGGTGTTCAGTGAAATTAGGTTTCGAAAGGCGCCCATCTAGTAAATTTGAAAAGGTTGGTTGCTTGATTTTCGCTTTTAGTATTTTGTTAAAAGTATGAATGTTTAAAGCTTTATTTTGCTTTTGTATGCTATTGTGCGGACCAATTTTGAATTTTTTGAGCTATCATTTTTTCTTTAACTTCATTTTCAGTTTCAAAAAGAAGTTGCTCTCTACTGTTTTACAACAAGAAAATACGCCTATAAGTTGAACAAATATACAACCATATATACAACTATATTTCTTTACTATCCACATGTAATGTAAATGCATAATCACAAAAGTTTACCAAAACACAAAGAACAATATTTGTATATCAAAAATTATATTCTTATATTGAACATGATGCAACAAGTAGACAAAATCACATTACTATCATTATTACGGTCTAATTACCAATGGATAGAACTTGAAGGCTTTGTATGATTCAAACATCATAAAATAATGTGTAACATACCAATAATGCATATAAAGAAACGATCGGTACCACCTGTCCAACAAACAATTTCATTGTATAATAACATCACCTGACAAAGTGAAATCTTCAAAATCATAAGGATTAGTGTTCAAGCACTTGACCCTGCACAAATGATCATCGACAAATCCCTGCATGTTTTTTTTAAAAGTGATAATAAGTTATAAGGCCCAAGGCCTAAACAAAAACAGAATCGGGTAAACTTCAATATCGCATAAGCTAGGGTTATACTTTTCAAACCCTAGCTGCAACACTCATTACTAATACAAAACGAAACACTAATAAAAACCTCAATAATGGTAGAATTGTTGTCGATCCAAAAATCTCTTTTCTTTCCTTTATATGCACGACTTAAGGTGGCTTCTAGAGCTTCCATGTCTCCTCTTGTGCTTGATTTCTAGAAGTATTTCCTGATTTCGCTTGATTATCAATTCTCTATGAATCTAACTTAAGCTAGCACTTGGGATGCTACTTTCTCCTTTTTGCCAGCAAGATAAGTGATATATTTTATGATTTATTTACTTCTATAGTATTCCCCATTTGTGTTTTTGGATGATGTCTAACATACTTAAATCTCCCTAATTTGTAGTTGTTAATGCTCGGTAAGATGTGTTTTGCATGTGCGGTAATTCCTCTCCATATTTGGTAAGTTGCAACTCGTTAATTTTGTTATTCCAAGTACATTTTCAGCTTCAAGACTCCGATTTGAGTTATGTTTGCCATTATAGGTGTCCCATCTGATATGGACTTGTTTATGGACCCATCTGCATGCAACCCCGCATCGACCTTCTCTGAATTCGTTAAGTCTTCTTTGGGAAACTTCAGTAAATGTTTCACTCATTGTAAGTGTGCGTCTAGTTGGCCTAGCTATCTAGCTCCCATAAGTCAATAGTTTGTTCGCGATTTTCTGAATGTTTTACTACTCTATTTAATTTTTCCTGCAAGATTTGGCTTTCGGATTCAATTATTTTCCAAATTTGCAAGCAATCTGTCTCTTTGTTATAGTGTAGTCTCGAATTCCTTTCTTTCCAAATGAGGTATATTACAGTAGTGAGCTTATGCAAGCAGAACTGAACTCTTTTGATTTGATTTTGAATTTGTTATGGATGTATTGGATACTACGTCTAATGTTTTGCAGCACTTCGTATTGATCAAACTTGAGTTTTGCTTTTGCAATATACCAAATATGTCTTGAGTATGCACAATCAAAAAGTATATGCTCACAACTTTCTATACAAATAGTTCAAAATACGAACAAACCGTTGGCATTACTTCTACTACATCCTTTTTTAAACCACCCTCAAGATTAGTAGCAACTAGCGCATGCACTTCAAAGAACTCTGCCTTCGATTTCCATCATCTTCAAGATGTCTCTGTTCGAACGCTTATACCGGTTCGAAGTGGTTTTTGAATGACTCATGCTTATCCGATCCCGGTCTCTTCAACCAACAATCGATAGATTCTGGTCGACATAATCCCGGTTCTTTTAGAAGTAAGCGGATGATATGAGAGTCCCAAGGGGATTTCTAATATCCGCCCTTAAAGCGAGAGATGTTTCATCGAAATAAGTTCTCCCAAGGGAATCTCAACCCATATGAACATGTGAAGCTTTCATATACTTCCTAAGTCAAAATAGGTCAAGTTATCGATAGTGGATAAACCACTATCTGGTGTAAGTATATAGTTTTCATATGTAAAATCGGACATCGTATACTTATCACCACTTTTTGATTTCAACCCCGTACTATCCCTCGATTAACAATGAAGTCGGACAAGCTAGAGAACTATCCTTGCCTCAACGTACATTCTTAAACTATCATAGATAGAAATGAGCTTCCATACCTCGAAATTTAATGTCGAGTATAAGATGAAGTACCTTCCATATGCTTAATTAATCATGACCCATTAAATTAACCTGTTTATACTTATCACACTTCCGACATTTCTACTTCTCTATACTTCGCCCAGAATCGAAGTCAGGTAAGTCAAGGCACTGGTTTCACCGGCCTTGCCTTAATTAAAGTACTCTGATTCTAGATCTCACATATAGAGGAAAGTCTACACGCGGGTTTTAGTGCTAAATATAAGATGACTTACTTTCCATAAACGTGTCAACATTTTAGCACTACTTATCATTTTTTTATGTTACTTAATGGCACTGACAAAGAAATCCCTTGTTTAAAAACAAAGTCTTTTTAAAACAATCTGAAAACCAACTCCATAAACTTACTACTAGTCCTTGATTTTAAACTTGTTATTGGAAACATTTTCCAAACTCATTTATTTAAACTGAAGCTTGATTTCAAAAGATGGGATCCTTTCTTTATATAAAGTAAACAACTTATTTAATGATAACCAACTATTATAAATCAAACTTTTTTCCCAATTTCCCGAAATCATTTACTATAACAAGAATGTTATAGTCCATAATCTCTTTATTTTTCTTGAAAACATTTATTACAACAATAATGTTGTAATCCAAGCGTTTTGCTTACTAACAACCATATTTAAAACACTTTGACCACCATTTAAAACCTTCGTTCAAACATCATTTAAAATCACTGCTTTGGGAAAAAAATTTGACCTTGGAAAATAAAGGCGTTTCCTTTATATAAAATAAACTTTTACTTCAATATTTCAAACAAATCCTTTTAAAAATATATTTAAATTCCAAACCACCTTAAAAAATACTTATATAACTTTAGTAAACCATGTATGAAAGGAATTTACAAAATATCTAAAGTAGATAAACTTTTATACTTTACTAAAAACATAGATTTTCAGACTGCATCCACAGTGACTATCGCTATATGAACCATAACTTTTAAAATTTGTTTAGTAAATCAAATAACTTTTACACTCCATTTTCTTTCTATATTATAAACCACTTTAAATACCTTTTCCAAAATGGTTTGAAAGCCAAAAGTCAAGTTCAGAAACCATTTCAAAACACTTTAGAAAACAAGGTAGTAAACCACCTTCAAAAAAATGGGATTTCAATGTCGCATAAAAACAAATCATCAAAAAAATCGACTAGCAAAAACATCCACTACATTACATCATACTTAGCAAGTAATAATGTAAAATAAAATTAACATGGTGTGCAACTCCTTAGAGTCCCTCTACAATATAGTCCCTTGTAAATCCTTTCATATATGCACTTCGAAATGTATCGTTGCGACATACTCACTACGGAACACTCTGACCTTGTAACGACCCAGAATTTCTGTCATTTGAAATTCAGATATTTAATTGCTTTTAAATATTAACAAGTAAGATTTGTAAGTCGAATAAATTTAAATTCGAATATAAGGATTTAATTGTTTAATTAAATCGATAATTTAATATTTGAAATTCCAGAAATAATTAATAATTGGATTAATGTGAATGAAAATGATTTATAAAGTTATATTAAATCATATTGGAGTTAGAATGATGTTATAGAACTTTTAAAATTGAATTAAAAGTTAAATTGTGATAATTGATTATTTTAATATTTAATTGACAAGTAAAAATAGTCATTTTTCAAACAGTCTCGGATTTCGACAAAACAAGTTTCATCGGATCCGTAATGTGAAATTATTGTAAGGTTTCAAATTTCGTGTCAATCGGATTTACTGTTTGTCTGGGGCGAGCCAAAACGCATAGAAATCGTTTTAATCAATTTAATTTAAATTTGATCGTTTAATTCCGTAACTCGCACTTATGACTGAATTAGCTCCCGAAACACGTTCCATTGTGTCTGGAATGTAGGTAAAACCTTATGAATGCCAGGCGGCACGCGTTGTTTGGAGATCGTTTGAAAAGTGGCTTTAAAGAGAATTTAATATTAAAATATTATCGTTATACGTATATATCTACGTTTACACGGCCGAGACCTCGTTATTTCTTCAGCCGGCCCTAATAACTTCAATGGCCGATATCGTTCGTTTCTTCCTTCCCATTTTTCTCCAAATCTATCAACCAATTCGTAAAACCCTCAACTACAAATTTGTAGAGAACGATGAGAGCTTCGATTCCATACAGGTGTGATCATTTTTAGTGGTACGAATCAATGGCAAATTGCTCGCGTTCATTCATGAGTCACGCACGTTTTTCCACGTAAATGTGCAACCGAGTTCAACGAGATTAAGGGTGGTGGTGGAGCTCTGCGTTGGCTTCGTAATGATGGTTCTTGATCGACGTGAAGTCGATCGGAGGTGGCTCGAAAATTCACGAAAGAAGTGGCGGCATGGGTTCTTGCGTTCATATTCACCTGGGAGGGAAGATGAAAGAAGGGGCGGCTGTGATCTATTGTATTGGAATGAACGGCCAGATTTTCCCAGGGTTTGAAAATTAAAATAGAAATTGATTTTTATTATATAATAAATCGTTCAAATTTAAAATGTTGTAACTTGTTCACACGAGGTCGAAAATTGACGAAACAACTTGCGTTGGAACCGTATTGTCGAGCACTACGTAATGGAAATGGATTGGAGTTGATGGGAACTAGTGATAATTTTGGGTAAAATTAAACGCGTGTTTAATTTTATTCGAAATAAAATACTGCAACTGTTATTGAAAGCAAAGGTGAGAACTCCTCACTCAATCGAATTTGTTTCGATTTGAATTTTAAACAGTTAGATTTAAAATTGTTGATAGTGTTGATTGTGTGAATTGAATGATGGTTGTTATCTATTGTGTTGAAATAGACCCTATACGCCGCATATTAAGTGGAGGTTATTTATTAAAAACATATACCGTGAATATTCCACCGTGAAGTGGAATTGGTATTATATATGTATTTGGAGTTGATTTCCCGCATTATATAGCGGATGAGACCCTATGCGCCGCATAATAGCGGATAGTATTTTATAAATCCCATATACCGCGATATTCCACCTCGAAGTGGAATTGGTATTGTGCTAACATCTGTGGATGCAGGGAAACAGGTTGGAGGGATCCAACTAGATTCCTCAAACATTTGAATTTGTTTCATATGTTGTGTGTTGATTATTTATAATCTCTGTGTGATTATATTTGTGAATTGGAATTGTTGAAGGCAATAATTTAGCCGAATATATATTTTTGGTATCGTTGGATACCAGAAATAAATAAAATTGGATTTTTGAAAATTTAAGTTGGAAATTTATCGAAAAATTTATTTTGAGAATTGGATAAATTTAAAAGGAGTTTTAAAAGATAAAGTTTATTTTTGAACCATATTGAATTAAATTCCAAAATTTGGGGAAAAGGGCTTAATAAATGGATTTCGGGAAATATTATTTATAAGTTGAAAATTTTATTTAAAAGTTGGATTTTTAAATAGATTTGAAGAGATAAAGAAATTTATTTTAAAAAGGAAATAACTTTGGAAATTTATCTGACTTTAAATTAATTAGATAATTAAATTAATCGTACTTATGGATGTTTGGATTATATTGGATGTTGAATTGTTTGATATCTCTGATATGTGATGTTTTGTGATACATCCTGATTTGTGTTGTGATCTATAAATTGTTTATCTGTGATATATATATATATATATATATATATATATATCTGTGATCTGTGAATGAAAGATAAGCGTTATAGTTTATACCGCTTATCAATTATATTGTTATATTTGATCTGTGATGGTTGAATGTTGTTGCACAATTGTGTTAAACACTTGGACTACACAATACACACACAAATGTGGATTTCACGTGGAAATCGGTTAAGTCACAGAATTTTATCAATTTTTAAAATTGAATTTTTGAATCCAAATTAGTTTTGGAATTGGAATTGAAAGTTTTTGAAAATGAGATTCAAAAATAAAAGTTATTTTAAATACTTAATAAAAGTGGAATTTAAATCATTTGATTTAAATTTTGAATTCAATACTTGAAATTGAATTCGATGATTTGGGAACTATGGACTAAAAGATTTTACAAGTGTAAAAGGCGTTTATATGGGTTTTTAACCATTTAAAATATGGTTTTGGAAATTTAAATTTAAATTCAAGTTTTATAGTTGGATGGCTTAACCTGTGTAATTGTAACCAGTTTTTCCTAAAAACGAAAACTATCTGTTTTCAAATAATAATAGCTTTCATAAAGTGAAAATATTTCCAATTTTTATCGAAACATTTCAAGTTGAAATAAAATTGTGAATAGTTTGGAAAAAAACTATGAATTAACCTTTATGAAGATGATTAAGCTTTATTTTGAAATCAAAGAAGGTTTTAAAAGGTGTATCTTTTATATTATAAAAGACTTGAATTGTGAATAGTTTTGAAAGCTATAAGTTAAATCTTGATTTAAAGATTTAATGGGATAATCCAATTGAAATGGAAATTGATTTGGGAATCTGTGAATGAATCTTTGTGAAACTGGGTAAACTTTGTGAAGTAATCTTTTTGTTTAAAGATTTAAAATGGTAATTTGTTTAAACCATTTAAAGGAAAGGATTTGGGTAATAAGTTGTGACTTAATTGAAATCCCTATATCCATATGTTTTAAATATTGTGTTCACTATTCGGGTTAGCGGGAAAAGACCTTTGTGTCATATAACCTATTCCGAATAAGTGATACGACGATATGGATAACATTTGAAGACCGGTGGTGAAGACCGGGTATTTGTGAAAACGATAGGATGACCTATCGATTGTCTCTGCACCGTTAGCTACGGTATAGAGATTTCCTTTGTGATGGGAAGTTCGATCGGGATTGTGAATACCCGGATTGCAAGGGCTTCTTTGGAAATGCCTTCGGTTCTGTTCGAACCCAGAACAGACTTGTATGGTTACATGTCTGACATTACATTTTGAGATATAAAGCTGATTTCTTTCAAATGCATTTCTGTTGGTGGTGGAGAATTTATTCTCTTAGCTTAACACCCTTCTCTGAGACGTACGAGCTCAGTGGTTATGTAGTTGAAGGTTATCAGTGATATACTCCCAACCACGTTCTTGGGTCTGGCTATGTGGACCCGAAACTGTCTCATAAACCTTTCAATCAACTCCGTCCATATGCCAATAGAGCCACTCTCCAACTGTCTAAACCATAACGCCGCTATATCCGTCAGATACAAAGGGAAGCATCCCGCCATGACCTCCTCTGATGCTCCCAGTACTTCCATATACCTCATGTACCTTGTCAAGTGAACAACGAGATTTGTTCTCCCGTCGTACATCTCCAGTGTTAGTAACTTGAATTCTGGTGGATTCCTGGCTTGCCTGGTCGTAGGAGCAAAGGGACTCCTATTCACATCTTCTAGATCTCTATTCACTAGTCCACCTCTCATGGCTCGTCTGACCATCTCCACCAATCTATCACTGCCGTCAAGATGTAGCCCTTGTCTGTTGCTTCCGACCTGGCCCCTGAGTTTACGAGAGAATCCTGGAATCTGGTCTCCTGGACGGGCATCCATTCCTCTACCAAAGCCATGTTGAACAGCTCCACCTAGTATCCTGCCTGAGGTTGGATCAACGTCCTCCCGGATGTGTGCCCCTAAGTTCTGGTGCTGCTCTTGACGGTCTTGCTCCATTATGAACTCTGGTTGTTCCGCGCTCCTGATCTCTATCTCCAGCATCTCCTGCAGCAGCGTTCCCTTGATTTTGCATTCTAGCTTGTCCGGCTTGTTAGAGTAGGTTCTACATCATCTCCTCTTGTCTTTTCAGCATTCCTTCCTGCATAGCTTCCATCATCATCTCCATCTCATCCCGGGTGATGAAGATTGAGTTGTGATTTGCTCTAGAGGAAACCTCATGGCTCCCTTCATGCTGACTCCTTCCAGCTCTTTGTCTTCTTATTGATTGTATTGCCATAGCTTTCCAGATCCAAGTCTTTAAGCTTTCAGATCCGAAGTCCTGGTTGTAGAATTCCTGAGCGCTAGCGTTCTCAGTGAAAGCACCAAAATGTTTGCGCCAAAATTGGTCACAAACACCCAATTGTCGATGAAAGCACCAGTTCAAAATCACAGATTATAGATAACAAGTATGTAGAGAATTAAAAATGAAGATCACTAAGAAAATTAAAAGGAAAGCAGTAAAGAACACATAGTTTATAATGGTTCGGCAATCCGGCCTACATCCACTTTGAAGTTGATGATTTTATTGATGTTTGCTTGCTGACTACAACGAGTTGCAACTGATTACAACAGCAAATTTTGAATACAATGATGGTTCCTGCAGAGTCTGGACGTAGAATAAGAAAAAGTCCCTTTTCTATAGACTTTAGGATGTTATTTATAGGCGTAGGCTGCAAATATCTCGTTCAGATCTCGAAAGACCTCTTCTGGCATGTGCACGGGCCCACGCAATCGATACCATGCGATTTTGACTCGATCCGTGATCGATACGAATGAATTTCGTATCGATCAAGATCTTGCCCGATCGAGTCGAGATCGATCATGAACATTCTTTAGGTTTACGCAAGCTCCTGTGAAAATTTTGTGGCATTTGGACTTGTAGATTGTGAGATATGATCGATGCAAGTTCGTGTTTTTCAAAGGCTGTCTCCGTCGCATCGATCACCTCTGCCTTGTTCGTATCGATCACCATTGCACGGTTTGTATCGATCGTGATGGATACGAAATGGCGACCACTTGATGGGTACGAACAAGACCTTTCAGTTGATGGATACGAACGGTTGAGGCTTGATGGATACGAACAAGACCTTTCAGTTGATGGATACGAACAATTGAGGCTTGCTGGATACGAACAAGACCTTTCAGTTGATGGATACGAACAGTTGAATGCTTAATTACATCGATCATATCTTGAGCATACAAACTCCGATAGACCTGAGATTTGAAACGTATCCTCTCCTAGCCTTGTGCATCATTTCCAATCGATCCTGTCTTGATTGAAGCCCAGTCAAATTTTGACGATATCAATCGTAGCCTTGTTTCCAATTGATCTCCATTCCTGATATCCATCCTTTCCAGCCAATTTGTGGATATCCCGACCTTGACCAAAAGGCGGGATAACAATAACAATAGTCGCTTGCAAACAAAACCATACAATCATCACATGCAATCAAAGTAATCAGCCATCCATCCATAACAACCAAAACAAATGGTTTATTCGAGTTCAGAAACTTTTAACGTATAAAATGATAAATAAACTACTAAGCATACCATACACTCAACAGCCTTAGACAAAACCTAATAGATTATTTATACACCTTTATATAGTTAGAAGTATCATTTCCTAACCATCCCATAAGCTAAAACAAACAATAATTTCAAATATCAGTTAAGTTTATTCTTATAAATCTCTTTTCACATTATTTACCGTTCATCTTTGTTTTTTTTTCATTCATACAATGATTATTTTCTTTAATTTACATTCATTACTTACAAAATTCATTTCCCAATCATTTATACAATGCCATTTTCCATTAATTTATATTCATTTGCTTATATATGTTCTTTTCATTCAATTATTTAAAATAATCAATGAATTAATTATTGAAGGATTACATACATTTTTTCTCAGTTTACTTCACACTTATCATTTACTTTGAATTCCTTTTAACATCAATATTTATTTGTGAAGCAACTCATTATTATTTTTTCTTTCACTTTTGTCTCTTTATATATAGTATTCCATTTTACTATTTACTTTAATTATAATTAGCTTCAAACATCACTTAAGTTTAGTCATTTACTTACAATATTCACTTTTCTATTACATTTCACTAGTGGCATTTCAATTTATTAACTTAAGTTTATAACATTTTTGTAACATCTATTCTTATTTGTAGGAACAATTCAATTGAACATCTTCATTACTAAAGTTTTACTTGTATAAAATTCTATCACATATTTCTATTTAACATTTCAACTTTTAACATTTTGGTAAGTTATATATATATATATGTCTTTTAAGAATACAATTGAATGTCACACAAGTTTATCTTATTCATTTAGTTAACAAAAGTGTTCAATAGTTACATCTTCTAAATTTTCATATCTACAAGTTACAGATTTCCAATTTCTTATACATTTCATTAATCACTTAACATTAAATTTCTTAGTTTCCATTTTAGGAGTTTCCAATTATTAATATAGTCCATATTTCATTTCATTAAAATAATTGAAAGCTACTAATTATCAGAAAGTTTTAAGAACTAAACTCTGGGTTACATTACAAATCATTTTAGAAAATATATATATATATATATATATATATATATATCCTTTATATATCAAATCAAATGTGTAGTAAAACTACTACAGTAGTCTTCCCACTTTGAAACTCAAAAATGAACGTCGACAATGCGAGCATCACTAAAATTATTTTCCAGCGACAGGGAGAGGGGTACGGAACTTATTTCCTTTTTAAACTTCCTTTCAAAATTCCTTGAAAACATTTCTTTCAAACCATATTGAAATATTTATATCCAAAACTACTTCCAAATTATACTAATATTATATTCCAAAATCATTCGAAAGAAATTTTCAAAATCTCGGAACTTAAGTTCTCAAATTTTCAATCTATATTCATTTTATTTATAATCCCATTCTGCAACCAATGTTTATAAAATTTTCACCTCCTAACAAAAAAAAAACATAACACATACCATTATATACATTTATAAATATTACTCTTTTATTTACAAAATATAATACTAGGCAAAATTATTTCATTTACCCATATTTCAAAACAATATTGTGTCGGTCTGCCCTATCAAGTGTTTAGAAATCCTTATTGATGCCACAACGTCCCATGTACCGACCATAATTTATAAATACTAAACAAAAAAAATTAACATAACACAAAACCTTTTATAACACTAACAAATACGCTTTCTCATATGTATACACTCAACGACTCATTCTAGGGTATTACTATCTCATTTCTAAGGAGTCAGACCCCACAAAGCTAAGGTTATCGCTAAACCAAAGCTCTGATACCAAATGTAACGACCCACCTTTTGGATGGTTTAAATCGACAATAAGCCACACATGTCAGACTCAAACCATTCAAAAGGGAGGATTGTTATGGGGTAAATAAGAAAAAGACAGATAAAGAAAGAAAAACAAAACACAATCTCACAGCGGAACGACAAAATATAATAATCAAATAAATAGTTCTTGAAGCTGTTTTACAAATAACATTTGATTACACTTTTACAATACAGATCAGAGTTACATACAATAGAAATAAATAACATTGCAGCGGAACAACATGATGCATTGGGATAAATATAATAAATAATAATAATATACAAATCTCCGTCTTCGTCCTCCAAAGCAGTCTTCGATACACTTAAAAGCTCAGACTGACCCGATCGAATTGAAAAGACAAAACACTTGAGTCGGGACTAAAAGATCTTATGTAAGTTAGATCAACAGTAAATAAATATGAGTGTAACGACGTTAGAGATGTTTAGGGGTTTGACATCTCCTATCTAGTGTCAACGTGAGTGCAATAACTTAAGAGATGTTTGGGATTTCCATCTCCTAAGGATCCGTTAAACTATCTACATACATAGTACAATATGCTATTATAATGGTGTACACAGTAAAGTAAAGTATTAAAATAGCGTTAAGGCGTTACCCATATCCCCCTTAACACAATTTATATAATGTCATAGTCTATATAGATACTGTAAACTCCACCGTAAACTGGTGGGCTATCAGGAAGCACTCCATAGGTATGACACAAACCAAACTCGTAGAAGGCGCGATAAGGCATCTGACATGGCACGCGAGGCAATGCCCATGGTAGGATACTACCGTTTTGCGGATCCGGACTGGTGGTAACGCATAGCAGCTACTACCGCCCACCTCGGAACACACTCCCATAATAAAATCAAGGGGTGGCCACTAAATCAATCACAAAGTCATAATATCGTATCGAAGAAATGTGTCTGATCGGAGGTGCGACCTCACTTGGCCCGGCATGGGTCCTGTTTTAGCCACATCAAGCTGACTTACGGGAGTCGGGGCTACATAAATGCCTCATACAGAATCATTCGCCAAACCATCCTACTTCATTCAGGAATCTCCACTACGTACACAGTTGTTAAAGTGGTTTTCGGTATTGGCAGAGAGTATGATAATATCTGATCCCGGTCTCTTTAACAACTAAACGCTTATTTCACATTGGATAGTTCTTTTACATTTTCAAATCCGATTCATAATTGATATCAAAATATCATATTCAATTCAAACCATACCACTTTCCGAAATCATATTCACTTTCGAAATCATATTCACCTTCAAAATCATATCACATTTGAAAACATATCACTTTCGAAATCATATTTTCTTTTAAAATCATACTTCCAAAATAGGTTAAACCCTCATTTCAAAATCTTCATATTCAATCAAATATGTCATTTAAATCCCAACTACATTATTTAACCGTATTCGCTTTTAAATCAAGAATTTGAATATAAACACTTCCACTTTACTTAGTTTGAGATTTAGAAAATAGTTTAGATAGTTATAAATAGTTTAACATAGTTAAAATAAATTTTTAAATAGTTAAAATACTCTAAAATAGGTAAAAAAATATAGATTAAAATAGTTTAAATAGAATTAAGATAATTTAAATAGATTTAAAATATTTTATATTTATGGATATATATCATTTCAACCCGCGATCCCGAAAAAAATTCAAAATTTATAAAATCGCTCGAGTTTATCATTTCAACTCATAACGATTTTTCCCTAATCTATAGATCGTTCGGGTATGTATTATTTCAACTCATAAGGATTTTCTAACAATAAACTAAGGGAACTTGCAGTGTTATAACAATATAAATATAACGTCCAGTCATCCAATATCAACATTCAAACATTCATCACAATCACCATTCAATCAACCAATAAATAACATCAATTAACTTATTATCATCAACAGGTATTCAATTGACAATTAAATTAAATATTAAATTAAATGGCGATTTAAATGCTATAAAGGTCATATTTAACTGGAAGTACAATTTAAATATACCAAACATCAACCAATCAATCTCTAATCACATCATAAATTTAATCTAACTAACATAAGATAATTTTATAGTTTTGAGTGGGTTAAAACACTCACCTTCGATTTGTCGTCGATTTAAAAATCAAAATTTATCCAAAAATTTAACTGTCTCAAAATGCAGCCAAACTAGTTCCAGAATGTCCGGAATTTTGATACGATCGCAATAGAGAAAACCATGCGTGAATCTGAGCTCGTATGCAAAAGTTATTAACTTTAGAAGATTAGAAAATTTCGACTTCGAGTCTTGCTTCGGTCCGCCGCCTCAATTACCAATTACTTGGTGTTCGCTTTGATTTTTTCCCAAAATGACCCGAGACCCGAGTCATTTGGCTCCTGACCCGAAGTCCCTACAGCGTTTTCACCTTTGGAACTCGAAGTGCGACCAGATCTGCCTTGTTTGGCATGGAACTCTCTCTAACCCGAAGTCGCTGCAGGGTTTTCGCCTTTGGAACCCAAAGCGAACCTCTTCCTGACTCGAAGTAAACATTGAGCAACCATTTTTTCTTTTTAAATTAGGTTTTGGAATTCGAGAATTAGGTTTGATGTTCTGTCGTTTGAGAAGGAGGAAGAAGATGTACGTACAGAAATAATAAAATGAGAAACAACTAGGGTTTATAACAGCCTATATATAGGCAAGGTTGGATCAAAATGATAACGATGACCCGGAAAGCCCGTTTCGTTCCCGAAACGAAAATGGGTCATCCAATATATCGCAATATAGGTTTTTGTATTTTTAAACTCAATGGAATATGTTTCAAATCCTAATTCCATTGTATACAGAAGTTAGCTTTTAAAATCAGCTTATTTAAATTGATTTCATTAAATTGATTTCTACGCGTTTCGAGCCTGCATGATCAAACGATAAGTCCGATCGCTACGAAACTTGAAATCCAACAATAACTCATTGTTACGGATCCGATGAAATTAGTTTCCTCAAAATCTGAGATAGTGGCCAAAATGGCTATTTTCATGCTAGTTAAATAAATTATTATTAAATTGATTAAATCACTTTTTAATTTCAAATTTAATAACTAGCAATTTTTATCATTTTTGATTACTAAGTAATTTAAAATCTTTTAAAATAAATTTCCATGTCAAATTCAACTATTAATATTGCAATAAATTCATTACTTATAATTTAAAACCCAATAAATTGATTCATTTTGATTTCTATCTTTTTATTCAATCAATCATTACTTTATGGACATGGTTAGCATTGGTTTATCATTTATTACATCAATATTCTACAGTTACCATCTTAATTCACATTAACTACAGCATTTAAATAGATTAATTGCAATTGATTTCCAATTAAATTTCAACGGATTAAACAGTGAAATGATAATTAAACAATTGTTACAACTTATGGTTTCAAACACATTTCTATGTTTATTATTAACAAACAAAACTAATAAATTCACATACGGATTAATTATTCTATTTTAATCAATTCCAATTATTTACATACACTTTCACCGTTTAATACCACTTTTGGTTTATTTACCACTTACACTTTATGACCAATTATAACTTTCTAATCATTCAAATTAATTGCTTATCAATTGCCTTAAATTAACATTATTAACATTACATTCTAGTTATTTTTCTTATTAATAAATCAATTTTTTTTATTTCATCCAATATTAAATTACAAAATCTTATTAAATTCAATAATTTAATTATCGGAAAATTACAGGTCGTTACATTACAACTCTTTTTGCCTGTTGCGGTATGGTTTTTTACAATAGTTTTTTCCCGTTGCAATAGAGACTATTGCAACTATTTTCGCCTGTTGCAATAGAGACTTTTGCAACTATTTTCGCCTGTTGCAACAGGGTCTTTTGCCACTATTTTCGTCCGTTGCAATAGTCTTTTGCAAAAAAATTTGTCGGTTGTTAAAAAAATTTAGCGAGAAATTAAAATATAAAAATTTCAACGCTATAACAACCCCACCGCTATACCCATATTATTAAAGAACATTATAAGTAATGTCGCCTAATAACACGGAGAACATGACTGGTTAAGGGAGATCGTATGTGAATATATATTTGGACTAAAACTGACACGTCTTTATTACCATTATGAAGATCTAAACTGAAAATTTGACGTGTACAGTATTAGTACAAAGAAATAAACACAGTGATTTAAAATATGCAGAACAGTATATAGTATAGATAGTCAATATCAGAGTCATAGATCACACTAGAATAATATGCATCATATACATAATAAAATACGAGTCTTCAAAATATCAGTACTAGACTCACATAAATATCTACACATATACATGATATCTGTCAGGTACAGGACAAATACTAAATAATATACATAAGGTCATCTCACATATCTATATATACAACTATGAAGTAAACTAAAAAGGTCAAAATAATTTGCTCCGGTGCTATCAAAAAATCCAAAAGTCAGGGAATCTCTGTACCTGTAGAGTCTCGACCTGACCCAAGTATTATAAAATAAATGGGTCAGACTATATCTAAGAAAAAGTGGGATACTAATATCATAAATATATGACTTAACAAATAAATAAGCCATAATAAAATATGCCTAAAACCAATAATCATAATAAGGCATATTAATCAAAATCACCAATTCATAAACCCATATCGAGTCTCCAATGGACTATCATCAAAAATATGGTGATAACAATTCAAAAAATTTCTAAACCCAAAAGATACTAAATTATCATCTAAAAATCTTTGAAGAAATATTCATCACTAATAAATAACCATAATCTCGAATCCAAAAAAGATTATGATAGCCTCTTGTAGTTTAACCAGGTCGCTAACACCTCTCTCGTAGTTTGACTAGGTCACTGACACCTTTCTCGCAGTTTGGCCAGGTCGCTAACACCTCTTAAACAGTTTGGGCCAGGTCGCTATCACCTTACTCGTAGTTTGGTCAAGTCGTTAACACCTTACTCGTAGTTTGGTCAAGTCGCTAACACCTTACTTTTAGTTTGGTTAGGTTGCTAACACCTCTTAAATTGATGAATAAAATGAGTAGTCGTCACTTAGGGATCTATTGGCCTGAAATCCGAACACCTTAAGATAATACAACTCTAAGTATAAATTACTTTCACTATAGTAACTACTAAAATTTAACTACTATCCCATACCAGATAGTGAAATTCTAGTATTTACTAAAAGCTAGTAAATTTCGCTTAAACTATATTTAACATATTATAATAATAAGTGAAAGAATTGTACGAAATGTCTCATACTAATTCGACAATTCAATCGTTTAATAAATTCTTTGTTTCATAAAAAAAGCACAAAATCCAATAGATATTTAAATCAAAGCTTGTTCTCTTGTATTTAAAAAGAAAAGAGTTAAAAGATTTTTATTTTTAAAAATAGAATTTCTTCACTAAAATTAGGAATCAAAGCAATGTTTTTCATAAATAATAGGCTAATTTATTTTTAAAATTTATGTGAATATATATATTTACTTTTCATAAAATATTATCAACTATAAAACCTTATTTATTAATTCTTTTTTTTAACTTTTTAGATATAAATTAGCTATGTTTTCTTTAAAACCGATATCCAAAGAAATTGCAAGTTTTAAAAATCAATCGCTACTCAAAATCAGAAGATAACATAGCAAATAATAAAAGTTCACAAAGCAAAGAAATTAACAAAACAACCAAGATTAATAGAAACTAGGCTAACTGCCCAGTTTTCAAGTTCACTGGTCAACCGGTGATGATAGACTGGTCAACAGGTCGACGCATTTCCCGGGCAATTGTTTGCCTAGGTGATCGTCAATCCTATCCCGATGATCAACTATGGTCATTTTTGGCGAGTTGCTGAAGGAAATAGAGATAATATCAGGTCTTAATAACTATTCAAACACGACTAATAACCATCTAAGTGCATACAGTGGGTGTTTGTGCTCAAACAGGAACCGACGGTACTAAAATTCAAAAGTTAAGATTTTACCAATTCATTTTAACTGATCAATTCATCCCATTAGCAGATAAATTCAAAACAATAAATCATCTTAGAGATATAAATAATCATAGATATAGGTGTGTGAGATTATTATCTCACCTTAGATCAAAAAGAAGAAATGGGCTAAAAATGATTAGGCTGAATACTGCTAGTTTTCTTCTACAACTCCAACTTCAAAAACTACTTCTTTGATTATCCAAGACCCCAAACAGCTCTTTGCAAATAAGAAAATCAAAAATTTAAATACTACTCAAAACCCCAAATTGATTACATAAGAAGGTAGATAAGAAGGCAAGGAGTTTGTACCTTATCTCCTTATGATTTATAGAATTTTCTTTGAGTTTCTAGGATTTAGACTAGGCTGAAATTTGATTTCCTCTTTCACCTTTTTCTTAAGTTCCTAAAGAAGAGAACGTAAATAATATTCAGGAAGAAGTTTTGATTAGGGATTAGTTTAAGGAGTTAGCGTTTAGAAATGGCTAATGGGATTAAAAATACTAAGGCCCAAGTTCACTAAGAAATGTTAATTAAATCCTATAACTTAACTCATTCTTTTAGCTTAATTACACTTAACTAAGCTTTTCAAACAAAATCCTAAAATAAATGAAAAATCGAATTTTGATTTGAAATTTTCTTTTTCCATAATTTAAAAGAAAATTTATTTAAAATTTAGAAATTTTCTATTTTATTTAAAATCTCTAAAATCAACAATCATTTCTTTATTTCACTTTGCCTAAGGATTAAGCCAAATTTAAATTTGACTTCTCAATTAAAATTTTAAATTCACAATTAAAATTTATTAATCAATTATTAATTAGATAATTGTTGTTATAGACTCTCCCCTTAAGAAAATTGCGTCCTTGCAATTCCTATTTAGAAGAAATCTCTAACAAGCCTTAACTTTAATAGTCAATTTAATTAAAATTTAACCAATTATCAAACAGAGAAATAATTTACTAGACTCATGCCTTTGAAAATAACTCAGGACGGATCCTCTACATATACTCGCAAGTCTTCCCGGTACAATCCTTGGGATTCCCGGACTACTACACCTTTACCAGCGGAACTTCCTTGTTTCTAAGTCATTTAACCTCTGTTGCCACTATCTGTACTGACATCTGGGCATAAGTCAGGTCAGGTGAAATCTCAAGTTCCTCTATCTCCTGAGGTTCTAAAACTGACTTAGGATCTCTAAGACATTTGTGGAGTTGAGATACATGGAACACATCATGTATTACAGATAAATGATCAAGTAGAACAACACGATATGCAACAGCACCAATGCGCTCAAGAAGAGGATACGGTCTGATAAACCGTGGAGCTAACTTCCCTGACCTACTGAATCAGATTACTCCCTTCAGTGGAGATACTTGCACAAAAACAAGATCTCCGACAATAAAATTCAAGTCTTTTCTTCTCTGATCTGCATAGGACTTCTGCTTGCTCTGGGCCTCCTTCATCCTCTGTCTAATAACTTCTATCTTTTCTGAAGTTTCTCTAATAGAATCCGGCCCAAGCACATAACTGTCTTCTGCCTCTAACCAACAAGATGAAGAACGACATAGTCTTTCGTATAATGCTTTGAAAGGAGCAATACCGATACTCGACTGGAAGCTATTGTTTAAGGAAAATTCTACTAAATGGATATGATCCACCCAACTACCCCAAAATCCAATATTCAAGTACAGAGCGAATCCTCAATAACTTTATTAACTCGCTCCATCTGACCATCTGATTGAGGATGGTAGGCAGTACTAAGGTTCAACTTCATACCTAATGCATTCTGAAGACTCTTCCAAAATCCATTAGTGAATAACGAATCCCGGTCACTCATAATGGCACTGGGAATGCCATGTAGCATGACCACTTCCTTAATATACATCTTTCCCAGATAAGGAGTCATTCTAGTTGACTTCACCGAAATGAAATGGGCCAATTTAGTCAACCTATCAACAATAACCCAAAGACTGTCATGTCCACTCCTCGAATAATGTAATTCATCCACAAAATCCATGGATACCTGATTCCACTTCCATAGTGGAACCTCTAACGGCAGTAGAAGTCTACTAGGCCTCTGATGTCCAGCTTTAACAAGCTGACATGTCATGCAATGCCTCACAAAGTTCCCCACATCATGCTTCATCCCTTCCGAGAAATACAGCCTTTTCATATCTGCATACATTTTGCTGCTCCCTGCATGAAAAGTACATCTAGATCGATGACATTCATCCATGATATCCTTTCGAAGTCAAACAACATCTAGTACAACTAATCTACCATGCCTCCAAATACATCCTTTATTATCAACTGCATACTCGGTCACCTCCTGACTGTCATTATAACACATCTGGAAAATATCAGTCAGAGAAGAATCTTGCTTCTGAGCATCTGCTATGCGGTCTAATATAGATGGATGCGCTTCTAAACTAGTGAGTGCCAAATCTGATCTTAAAACTAGACTTTTTCTAGAATATCACGGATAGATAAAGTCTCTAGATCCTTTCACTCTAGCATCATCATAGAAACAACTGCTAGATGCTTGCAGCTAAGAGCATCAGCTACTCGATTCCCTTTTTCGGGAGTATGCTGAATCTCCTTATCATATGAAGCTAAAAACTCCAACCACCTCTAATGTCTCATATTTAGATCCTTCTGAGAAAACAAATACTTCAATGATTTGTGATCTGTATATAAGATGGACTTCTCTCCTAGAAGATAGTGACACCAGATCTTAAGTGCAAAAACTATAGCTACCAGCTCCAGATCGTAAGTAGCATATCGAATTTCACTTGGTATAAGCTGTCTAGAAGCATGGCAAACACTTTGTCTCTCTGCATAAGAACTGATCCCAGTCCTGATCCATAAGAGTCAGTATAAACCACCAAATCCCTGTTTCCATCAGGTACTATAAGAACAGGTGCGTGAGTGTGAAGATCTTTTAGCTTCTGAAAAGCTGATTCACACTTATCTGTCCACTGGTATTTCACATTCTTCCTGGTCAAGGTAGTGAGAGGGAGAACCACTTTCGAGAAATCTCTAATAAATCGACGATAATAACCATCCAATCTGAGAAAACTTCTAATCTCAGTAATGCTCTCCAGTCTCTTCCAGTTCTGGATCGCTTCAATCTTAGAGGGATCGTCTGAGATACCTTTACTAGAAACTACGTGTCCCGAAAACTTCACTTGCTGCTGCCAAAAATGACATTTCGAGAATTTTGCCTTCAACTCATTCTTCTGCAATGTCTCTAAAAGAATTCTGAGGTGTTCAACATGCTCCTCCTCGGAGTTGGAATATACCAAAATATCATCAATAAATACTAGTACGAACTTATTGAGGTACTCTCGAAAGACTCGATTCATTAGGTCAACGAAATACGCAGGCACATTCGTCAACCCAAAAGGCATCATTAGCCATTTATAAGACACGTATCTAGTTCGGAAAGCTGTAGAAGAAATGCTATCCTCTGCCACCCTAAGCTGATGGAAACCGGTAGTTAGGTCAAGTTGAGAAAAGATCTAAACATTGCAAACTGATCGAACATATCATCGATCCTGGACAAGGGATAACGATTTTTAATAGTAAGCTCGTTTAGCTTCCGATAATCAATACAAAGCCGAAGAGTACCATCCGCCTTCTTCACAAATACTATGACGGTACCCCACGGAGAATTTCTTGACTGAATCAATTGCTTGGACTCTGGTTCTATCAACTGTTTGATCAACTCTTCGTTTTCCTTAGTTGACATTCTAGTAGTAGGACAACAAAAGGTCGACCTCTAGGAACAAGATCAATCCTATACTCGGTAGCCCTTTTTGTGGCAATCCCGAGATAGGCTCAAAGACATCGAGAAAAGCGGAAATAATTGGAATTCGAGAGATATCTTCCTCAATCGAAGATCCTAAGACATGCAAAGAAATGGATGGATTCTGAATTGCTTTGTCGAGAGCTACAGTGATTCGCTCTCCAGACCGAGGATGTTGAAGAAGTATGGTTCTCTCAGGACATAAAATATGAGCCTCGTATAAAGATAACCAATCCATTCCCAATACCATACTAAAGCCCAAAAAATGAATAACATGGAGATCGGCAAAGAAAGATACGCCATTTAAGACAATTTCCACATGCTCACAAAGCATACTGAGAGTTGTAGATCCCCAAATAGGATTTTCAATCCTCAGAGAAGTGACAAGACAAACAGAATTCAATGAAGTAGTATCTACGAGATCCTTCGACAGAAATGAATGTGAGGTGCCCGTATCGAAGAGAACCCGTATTTGCAAACTTCTAAATAAAATCATGCCCTCTAAAACAGAAGGAGATATACCTTCCTGCTACAGCTGCTGAGCTGTGCCACCTAATGAACTAACTGCATTCATCTGACCTTTTCCCTTATGTTGTAATGCTCTACAAGATGAAAAATGTGCATGGCTTCTTGCAAAAGTGACAGACTATACTAGAAGGTGTAGGAGGTGTCTGACGAGGGTTAAGGCAATCTCTAATCAAATGACCCTGTTCTCCACAATTATAACATGCACCTGGAGGAAAGCGAGAACCAGAACCACCACCTTCCCTTTTTTCTCTAAAACCACTTCTTGCCCTTATTCCAAGGTTGCTTCCTTTTTTGAGAAGAACTTGTTTGAGTCTGAGCAGCTTTACCTCCATTGCTATCCTTCTCTGCCTCCTTAAAATGAAGTACTGAATCGACTAGAGACTCGAAGGATACATCTAACTGAAGCAACAGAGCCTTCCTCTATGGCTTACTCAATCCATATATAAACTTCTGATTCTTCTTTCTCGGAGTATTAATAAAGTCTAGGCCATACTTGGACAACGCCTCAAACGTTGCCACATGCTCCATGACCGACATCTGATCCTGCCTTAGATCGATGAATCTCCTTGCCATCGCCTCATGCTCAGCCTCTGGTAGAAACTTCAGCTCAAATCACTGTCTAAACAAAGCCCATGTAAGTTGTTCCTTTGTAACATCTGCCTCCAATAGATCATACTAGTCTAAGGCCCTCTCCTGCAACTGATTGGCTATAACTCGAACTCTCTGAGCGTCTATAAGATCCATGCGAGTGAAAATGCGCATGCCCATCTTCAACCGTGCCTGAACTTCTCCAATAGATTCGGTCTCCTTAAATGGTTTAACCCCCATCCAAAATCACTGTAGAGACGAGCAAAATCAAAAGGAGCTGGATGGGCACCAATAGCCTAAGTCTGGGCAGTCCAAACCATCTCAGCAATCTGCTTAGTAGCCAAAAGCATCCCTCTTGTACCAAGACCATTAGTCGATCATGTAGTAGCTTTAGGATATTTACCTCCAGCCATGACTAAAAATTGCACATTTAATTTCTAGATTAGAGACTTGCTCCTATAATATATAATATAATTATACTTAAAGAAATTTTTAAATACGACTTAATAATTACCCTATAGTCATTTTATATTCCTATCCCTAATTGTTAATTAAATCACTAACTACCACACATCCAAGCGATGGGACTCTAAGTCATTTAGGTTCAAATCTCAACTTTGTGTCAATTATATTCTATAATGTTCTGAACATAGCTCTGATACCAAACTGTAACAACCCCACCGCTATACCCATATTATTAAAAAACATTACAAGTAATGTCGTCAAATAACACGAAGAATACGGCTGGTTAAGGATGATCAAATGTGAATATATCTATGGACTAACACTGACAAGTCTTTATTACCACTATGAGGATCTGAACTGAAAATTTAACGTATACAGTATTAATACAAAGAAATAAGCACACCGATTTAAAATATTTAGAACAGTATATAATATAGATAGTCAATATCAGCGTCACAGATCACAGCAGAATAATATACATATATACATAATAAAATGTGAGTCTACAAAATATTAGTACTAGACCCATATAAATATCTACATCAAAAACATGATATCATGCCACGATAGGACAACTACTAAATAATATACATAATAGGTCATCTAACATATCTATATATACAACCATGAAGTAAACTAAAAAGGTAAAAATAATCTACTCCAGTGCTAGCAAAAAATCCAAAAGTCAACGAATCCATGTACCTGTAGAGTCTCGGCCTGACCCGAGTACTATAAAATAAACGGGTCAGACTATATCTAAGAAAAAAGTGGGATACTGATATCATAAATATACGACTTAACAAATAAATAAGCCATAATTACAACACCATAATTTCCTTTTCCCAATGGTTATAACTGTTACAAATGAAACTTGTAACGGTTATAACCATTACAAGTAGGTACGTGGCAAATTTTGTAACATTTATCCCAACGATTATACTGTTGGGAAACGGTTATAACCATTGGGAAAGTTATCCATTCCCAACGGTTATAACCGTTGGGATAATCCCACTTCCCAACGGTTATAACCATTGGAAAAACCCCTTCCCCAAGATTAGTTAGTCAGTTTCTAACAATTATAACTGTGGGCAATCTCAAGGTTACCAACGGTTATAAATGTTAGCAATTGAAAGATTACAAATATTATTTTAAAATACCATGATATATGTTATGGATTGATGTTGTATTACATCATCCACTAAATATGCATATAATTAAACAAAAATAATGATTAAAAACATATCCATATTCAACACATTATATAATTAGACAAAAGATATGTTTACACCAAGTTTTATACATGAAATAACGAGGTAATTTCATAATATTTCGGTTTTGAAGTGGACAATACCCAATTATACACAGTTTCATGTTTCCAAACACAATAACTAAATGTAAGCTCAAAAAGAAATATGAAAAAGCGATCTTGTGTTTGAAGACCTACTCCCACCATTGTGCTAGCTGTAGACTTGCACCCACTACTATGCTAGCTGTAGAAACTTGATCACCGTGTATTATTTGGAGCAAAAAATTATTATAATCATATGCAAATACAATGAAGTAGTACCTGAACAAAATGTCACATGTACTTGATTTTTTTTAAACCAAGCTTTCTCCTCTACCAACACACAAAGTTGTTAAAACATATAAATATATGGTTAAGGAATCTCTACCTTTTTTGTTAGCCTTTTATATATTCAATTACAAAACAAATCATAATAGGTTAACAAATATTAATACACATAAGGGCTAAAAAATATGCTATAAGCAAAATTGGCAGTAGCAAGACTAAGTAATGCATGGAGCAAAGCAAACACCAACAATACATTTTACGTTTTTTAGAGTGAAATCCATATATACTAATGAAATACTTTCTTTACATTAGATAAAATTCACTTTACTTTTATCCAAAACATCATCTACTCTATTGTTAGATCGGGTTCATATTTCTGATGAATAGCAAAACAATCCTTCCATAACATAAGCTTTCAAAATAGTCTATATTATTTATTTATTTTCTCAAAAGTTAAAAAATAAACTTCAAACAATTTTATATCAACAGATTCGGAAAAGATCATGCAAGGAGTAAACGGCGTGAATTTGATGTGATAACGACGTTAGTTATGTATTTGTTGTCTACTTTTGAACCACCTGATGTCTTTCGTGCTTTCAGTCTCAACCTCTCTTTATTTTTTGTTTATCTCTTCCATTGAGTCCAAGCAATTTTGTTATATAGATTATATAGAGTTCGATCATTCCTCAAACCTTTGTATGCAAAGCATTGGTTTGTACTAGTCTATTTCATATTTGAAATAAGGCCAGTAAAATTTAAATCCAAGGCAAACTTAAAAAATGAGATTTAGTTCAATGTACATAAAAGGCATTAATTGTATATTTAACTATCATATTCATAATAGCTAGCAAGCCTACTTAAAATGAAAACACTAGGAAAATACGCAATGTGAAATAGTAAAACTAAAACTAAAACATCAGCTAAACATGGTTCTTAATGCCAATTTACTTGCAACTTATTGCAACAAAAGATCCACGAAAAGAAATTGAGATAATAATTAATTTATGATAGTACTATCACTAATAGTATGATACTCAGTCCATGTAATTATCGATTAGAAGATATTTCGAGATTACCTTCTTATTTTCCATTCTTCTTGTATAATGCGCCTGCAATCAAACCATATCCAAGTGTTAATAAAAATGAGAAAATTATCAAAAGCACTCGAACCCAACGGTACACTTATCTATATAACCTATGAATTAAAAACAAATAAATAAAAATAACAATGAACCTTTATAAGCTGACCCTTTATAGCTTCGGGCCCATATCCAATAACCTCATCACAAAAAGCAAGCCCAGAATCTGTAGTCACAAATGAACACAGAGTGGTTGTTGATTCTTCAGCTGCAAGTGATGGAAACTGACTGAAAACTGAATTGAAAATTGAAGTGAAAAAGCTTATTAAAACATCCAATGCACGATAACGTACATTTATTAAAGCAAATGCACATTTTAAGTTAAGCTATAATCATATGAAAGGCTACTATATTAATATTATCACTACGATATGCAAATTCCATTTTATAATCATCAAAAGGCAAAAAAATTGAATCCATTCTCAAATGGTTTCGTTCCAAATTATATGCACAACTATTAAGACTCGACCTCAGTGAATAGGATAAAAATGGTGCACTATACATAAAATATAATGAATGAAATTAGAATTTGTCAATATCTACCGATGGAACTGCCAAATGGTGATGTAGATTTGTTATTGATAAAAAAAAATACTGCAAAGAAATTAATTGATAGTTAAGTGGTATGGGCACCTTTGACAAGTGATCAAGGTCATAGGTTCTGTATGAAACCAATTACCAACTCTCAAAGGAAAAAAAAGGTGCAAAAAGTTTTAGCTTTGAGCATGTACAAGTCAATATAGTAAATTATTGAACTAAACATGTCAATGATTAAAGATTATGGAAAACACCAGAGCGCATGGATCTACTGTTATCATAAACATTATTATAGATTCATAAAATCACACTTCAAAGAGATTGAGCAATTTATTATAATCACTACGACAACAAACTTGAGATGCGTTCATTGATCAACTGGAGCCCAACTATTCAAATTTATTAACTTGTTTGTTAGAATGATCATTATCTTAACTCATGTAATTTTACTGTGAAATGATAAAGCTTATATATATACAAAAGACAACTACTATGGTAATTGTTGAATCCATAATGGCCACTCAAGGCTAGATGGCATATTGAATAGTATGGAAATATCATTGTGCCCATAGTGGACATCATGAAATATTCAGTATACCCGCTAAGGAAAAATCATTACCAGAAAATTAGATGCCTCTGACAATTAAGGCTCAAACTCTTTGTAGTGATGGCTTTGGGTCAGGACAAAAGGCTTAAATGCATGCTCAGCTTTCTAATCTTTAAACTTTACTGAAGATTTAATTATTTGAGTTTTTCGTTTACGGTTTTTGGAAAAATATAACAAATTAATTAGTCTTCATTCTAACTCATTTTGGAAAAATATAAAAAATTAATTAGTCTTCATTTTAACTCATTATATTGTACTAAGATACTATATTATGGATATAGCTTGGGTTTGCAATATAATCAACATACATAAAAATTAAGGCCAGGAAACAAAGCAACACATAAGAATATCACAATTTATTGATAATCAAAACAAGCTTTAACAACTGAATCATTTATAAATGATCAATCGACTGAAAACATCAACTTTTAATAAATATTCCCAATATATATATATATAATACATATAATAATAATAAGCAGTGAATAATTGTTATTACAAGTTAATAAATGTAAAATGATCGTATTTTTTCTAGACAGTTAACTAAAATTTCAATATGAATTTAGTTGTAGATATAATGTGCCATTATTTATATGTATTTCAGATTTTTCCATAACTACTATCTATATGCTAGAATATGATATAAACTGGCGAAGTTCTGATGTACTTTTTAGTGAAGAAAATCCAAATTTTTCATTAGTCATTCATGTTTCAGCGAAGAAAATTCAAATAGCGTGTTCATTTAATAAATCTCTAAAACCTATAGAATTTATATAGTTCATACATGTGCTGCTCGAAGAGTTGAATTAAATAACATTAAGAGAATAAAAGATTATGTAAAATAAAAGCAAAAAATATTAGCTTCAATGTCAAAAAGTATACTACTCTTCACAATTCTACATTCTCACTACATTTATCTATAGGGAAAAACAACATTCAACAATATTCTTTAAAAAAAACTATATATCTTGAGAGTGAAGGAAAAAACATCAATGGTTCAATGAATTAGAATTGGAGTCAAATAATTGGAAAGAATACCAATGAAGAGCTACGGTTCATCCAAAATATTGATAGAATAAATTCTTACATGTTGCCTCATCCTTCCTTCAATAGTTAATATGCAAAATTTGGATTTTTTTAAAGGAAAGAAGAAAAACTACATCTCTAATATTCATACACGAATATCACATCACAACTACATGACTAGATGAAATTTCTTATGAATTGCAAGGTCCAATAGCAAGTTTAAAATGCAGGGGGCAATTGATTTTCTAGAATACATATCATTTCGAAAGACTACATGTTCACTATGTAGAATCACTGTTCAAATTTTAACTCTATAGCAAATGTAACAACCCGCATATTTATCGATTTTATATTTAAATATTTTATCGTTAATCGAATTTTGGTCCAAAAAGCTACCTTTTTCATACGGTCAAATTAGGACTCGAGACCACTTCCATTGAGTTCAAAATGACGTTTGCGATCTTTTTAAGTGTAAACTTCGATATGTTTGGAGATAGCGGAATTTTCGTCACTTTTTGCTTTGGGCCTTTACTTTGGGTTGAACCACATGTTAACTCAACCCAACCCCTTCCTTCTCTTCACCACTTCATTCTTCATTTCTAATAACATCAAGGTTTCTTCAAAAATGGTGGAGGGAAAGGGAAATTAAAACTCCAAACTCAAATTCAATTGCAAATCCAACATTCAACTCCAAATTCAAGTAGAAGATATTGGATTCAAGCTTTGGATTGCTTCTCCTTGCTTTTAAGCTTCATCTTCATCCATTTTAGTGAAAAGGTGAGATTTTTAATCTCACATCTCGCCTATAACTGTCATTGGATTGTTGGGAATGATTCCCTATCACTTTAGCATCATCATTTGCAATTGGTTTGGATTGAATTGGTGAAAAACTCCAAATTTCGTGTGATTTAGTATTTTTCTGCACTTAGGTCGCTCTGTCGCTTTTAGGTCGCTCTGGCCGTGCTAGATCGTGCGCGTGGAAAAGTCGTAGGGTGTCAATAGCTCGCTTAAGCTTTAGGTCGCTCGTTATTGCTTCTGGCGTTAGGTCGCGGCAAAGGTAGGTCGTAGGTCGCTCTGCTTGATCGAACCACTTAGATCGTGAGACCTTAGGTCGATAGTTCGCTCTGCCATTCCAGTTTGGTCGCATGACCACTAGGTCGCTCCAGTTAGGTCGCTCTGATACCACTTATGTTAGGTCGCTCGCCCTGTTGACTTGATAGGTCGCGCCCCTTTGACCCTTAGGTCGTTTGCACTTAGGTCGGTCATGTTAGGTCGCGAGCCCTCCTTAGGTCGCTCGACTTTGTACCTCGTTAGGTCGAAGGACCTTATAACCCTTAGGTCGCTCCCTCCTTTAGGTCGCTGGCCTTAGGTCGCTTCACCCTTTAGGTCGCAAGACCTCGATTCCACTAGGTCGCTCGACCTATTTGTGCTTAGGTCGTTCTATCTTTAGGTCGTTCGACCTGTCTCCAAGTTAGGTCGTTCGACCCTTTTCTTAGCTCGACCTTGTTAGGTCGCATCCCCCGGTTGCTTAGCTCGACCGAGTTAGGTCGTTCACCCTCTAAGTCGCAACCCACTAGGTCGTTTGACCTGTTCTCTTTTTTGGTCGCTTGACCCTTCTACTTTTAGGTCGCTGGACCTTATTCCCTTTAGGTCGCCTGACCTTATTTTCTTTAGGTCGTTGGACCTTACTTCATTTGGGTCGTTTGACCTATCTTACTTTAAGTCGCTACCTCTTTAAGTCGTAGCACTTTAGCTCGGCCAAGATTAGGTCGCGTGGGTACTTCAACTTTGATGGTTTTGGAAGCTGATTTCCTTGGATTTTTCTCACGTCTTCGAATGTGAAATTTTGTGATGCGATCTGTTTCAACAACCGATTTGTGACTTGTCACTTTAAACATGTGAAGGCTTCAATACTAGTAGTAAATATCAAAACCCTTCCTTCCAAATGATTTCAACTTTATTTTACAACAAAGCTCTTTTTACTCAACTGTTTTCCAATCTATAAGTATATACAATCCTTTACCTCACTCGTACGAGAAATCTAATTAAACGACTTAGTAAAACGAGTGGTATGAAACGCTTGTGTTCACTTCTTCGGTTAATTCTTGGACTTGTTCGATTGAACCTCTTGTGACAATTTCCTAGTGAAGATCTACAGTTTGTTCGTAAATATTTAAGTTAAGCAAGTGGTTATGGGACATGAAGCTAAACTCATATATTTACTAGCTTAGTGTGATTGACACTTCTTGATGATCGATGATGATCATTTTATGGTTTAGACTAGCAAAGTGCGATGTCTCTTTGATTTGGTTCATCGGATGTTACGCTGTACGACATCGTTGTTCCATTTTGCTATGTGTTGGTTCATCGGACGTTACGCTGTACGACGTCGTTGTTCCTTTTTATCGTGTGTTGGTTCATCGGACGTTATGCTGTACGACGTCGTTGTTCCTTTGATCGTGTGTTGGTTCATCGGACGTTACGCTGTATGACGTCGTTGTTCCATTTTCCTATGTGTTGGTTCATCGGATGTTATGCTGTATGACATCGTTGTTCCTTTTTATTGTGCTTTGGTTCATCGGACGTTACGTTGTACGACGTCGTTGTTCCGATTTATTGTGATTCTGGAGCATCGGACGTTTCGCTGTATGATGTCGTTGCTTCGAATTATTTGATTTCTGGAATTTATGTTTCACCACCTTTTTCAGTTGGCATTGATATGTATGTCATTTAGTGTGGCTTGGTGAATTAAATTAAGAATATGACATTCCTTTTAATCTTTGAGAAGATTCTTGTGATATTGATTAATCTCTTGTTGATTATCATTTACATACTTATAGTAGTATCCCATTATGGTTATTACATGTTCATGTCATGTCTTTTACTTTATACCCTATCAGCTGATATTTATAGCTAGACTGATCTGTTTATTATTTTCTTATAAATAATACTCGGGTCAGACCGAGGTGTTACAGGTGTTTCTGCTTGACTTCTCTTCTGGATCATTCTGACTTTTGGCTAACTACTTAGATTAGTAGTTTTTGGATGTACACATTTGAGATATAGACTCTATGTAGTGTACTTATTCTTTTGTATAGCACGTGTTGCTATGCTTTTGTATTATTGTGGATCTTTCTGACCACTACTCTAATGTACACTTTCATGTGTTATATATATATATATATATATATATATATATATATATATATATATATATTCATATCTTCTTCCGCCTTTGTGATATGGATGTCTATGACTGGTTTATGTTATGTTTGTTTCTATGTTTGTTTCCGAAGATTATATATAGCCACCGTGTGATAGCTTTGAGTTTGTATCGGTATGTCGGATTTCCTCCTTAAAAGAAGTTCATGCTATACTATCTGACATATCGGTGCTCGCACAAAGAAGTTACATGGATGGTCGCTCCTCAACAGCCTTATTCTCCATGCTAGTTAACAGCATTACACCGTAGTGTTCTTGGCTAGCGTGGGTATAGAGGTGGGGCGTTACAGCAAAGCACAAATCGGTATGGACAAAATAATTTAAAGCTAAAATTGAAGCAAATACCTAATTTGAAATTAAAAATTAGGTTGTAATCAATTGCCGAAATAGAACTCAAGCCCTAATCTTCTTTTGTCTTCGTCAAATTAGTTGAAAATAAACAATGTAGGCAGTGGCAGAATGATGGAGGCGGTAACAGAAGGCGGTGGCAGAACGACAGAGGTGGTAGCAGAAGGCGGTGGCAAAACAACGGAGGCATTGGTAGAACGACGGAGGCAGAGGCGAAGGCGGCGGTAGATCAGTCGAAATGGCGATAACCTAAAACGATAGAGGAAATAAAATAAAAGATGAAATGTTAACCGATGTTGATCGTGAGAAATGGGTAAATAATAATAGAAGAATAAAATTACAATCCTACTCATATTACTTTCAACTATTTATGAAATTACCAGAATTGGTAATGGTAATAACCGTGATAAACGTTTATCATGGAAATATCTATAAGGAATTTGTCACGGTTATTACCGTTGCAAATTTAAAGTGTTACAAAATGGACTATTTGGTGTAGTGAATAAAATATGCCTGAGACCAATAATCGTAATAAGGCATATTAATCAAAATCACTATTTCATAAACCCATATCAAGTCTCCAATGGACTAGCATCGAAAATATAGTGATAACAATACAAAATTTTCCATGATAGCCTCTTGCAGTTTGACCAGGTCGCCAACACCTCTCTCGCAGTTTGACCACGTCAATAACACCTTTCTCGTAGTTTGGCCAGGTCACTAACTCCTCTAAAGCAGTTGGGTTAGGTTGCTAACACCTCTCAAGCGGTTTGGACCAGGTCGCTAGCACCTTACTCGCAGTTTGGTCAGGTCACTAACACCTCGCTAACAGTTTAGTTAGGTTGCTAACACCTCTTAAACTGATGAATAAAACGAGTCGTTGTCACTCAACGATCTATTGGCCAGAAATCCGAACACCCTAAGATAATACAATCTAAGTGTAAATTACTGTCGCTATAGTAACTACTAAAATTTAACTACTATCCCATTATTAAAAGCTAGTAAATTTCACTCAAACTCTATTTAAAAAATTATAATAATAAGCAAAAGAATTGTACGAAATATCTCATATCAATCCAACAATTCAATCGTTTATTAAAATTCTTCGTTTCATAGAAAAACAAGAAATCCAATAGAAATTTAAATCAAAGCTTATTCTCTTGTATTTAAAAAGAAAAGAGTTAAAAGATTTTTTATTTTTAAAATAGGATTTCATTACTAAAATTAGGAATCAAACCAATGTTTTTCATTGATAATAGCTTACTTTATTTCTAAAATCTATATGGATATATATATATATATATTTACTTTTCATAAAATATTATCAACTTTAAAACCTTAATTATTAATTCTTTAAAATAAAACTTTTTAGATATAAATTGGCTATGTTTTCTTTGAAATAGATATCCAAAGAAATTTCAAGTTTTAAAAATCAATTGCTGCTTATAATCAAAAGATAACATAGAAAATGACAAGCTTAAAAGTTCACAAAGCAAAGAAATTAACAAAACAACCAAGATTAATAGAAACTTGGCTTACTGCCCAGTTTTCAAGTTCACCGGTCGACCGGTGATGATAGAGCGGTCGACGCATTTCCTGGGCAATTGTTTGTCCAGGTGATTGTGATCTTTTCCTGATGACCAACTATGGTCGAATCCGATGAGTTGTAGAATGAAATAAAGACAATATCAGGACTTACTAACCATTCAAACGCAACTAATAACCATCTATGTGCATACAGTGGGTGTTTGTGCTCAAACAGGACAGTACTAAAATTCAGAAGTTAAGATTTTACCAATTCATTTTAACTAATCAATTCATCCCAATAGCAATTAAATTCAAAATAGTAAATCATCTCAGAGGTATCAGTAATCATAGATATAGGTGTGTGAGATTATTATCTCACCTTAGATCAAAAGGAAGAAATGGGCTGAAATTAATTAGGCTGAATACTACTGGTCTTCTTCTAGAATTCCAACTTCAAAAACTACTTCTTTGATTATCCAAGACCCCAAACAACTCTTTGCAAATCAAAAATTAAAAATGTAAATACTACTCAAACCCTAAATTGATTGCATAAGAAGGTAGATAAGAAAGCAAGGAGTTCATACCATATCTCCATATGATTTACAGAATTTTCTTTGAGTTTCTAGGATTTAAACTAGGGCTGAAATTTGAATTCCTCTTTCACTTTTTTCTTAAGTTCCCGAAGAAAAGAACGTAAATGATATTCAGGAAGAAGTTTTGATTAGGGATTAGGTTAAGGAGTTAGGGTTTAGAAATGGCTAATGGGCTTGAAAATACCATGGTCCAAGTTCACTAAGAAACGTTGATTAAATCCTTTAACTCAACTAATTCTTTTAGCTTAATTACACTTAACTAAGCTTTTCAAACAAAATCCTAAACCAAATGAAAAATCAAATTCTCATTTGAATTTATTTTTTCATAATTTAGAAGTCAATTTATTTAAAATTAAGAAATTTTCTATTTTATTTAAAATCTCTAAAATCAATAATCATTTCTTTATTTCACTTTGTCTAAGGATTAAGACAAATTTAAATTTAACTTCTCAATTAAATCTTTAAGTTCACAATTAAAATTTATCAATCAATTATTTATTAGATAATTATAGATAGGGTTGTTACAAATGCATATGTAAATTAAAAACTAATCTGCATTTGAAACCAAAATATTATACTAATAACAATCACTTTCATTCATATTTACTAAAAATAACAAAAAAGAATCATATTTCAAAATACCAAAAAGATGCATGTATTCACACCATTCATATAGTCTTGACATAGTTACAAAATATCGTATTCAAGCCTAAACTAACATAACATGTTGTACATACTAAATATAACATAAGATTTAAATTTAGATCGAACAACATTGAAGCGTAACTTAAACCATAATACTTTAGCCTTGAAAGAATGTATTTATGTTATCTAAATACCTCATTAGGTTTGACATCCAATAGCCTTGAAAGAATGTATTAGTCTTGAAAGAAGCCACATATATGCCCTTATTGTACTTTGCAAACGAATTAGTTTATGATGCTTCCAAAAAATTAGCTGAAGCAATATTTATACTACATTATACATGGAACGATATTTTGTGATGTAAGAAATAGCGCAGGCATCATGCTTGGTGCACATTACCATGTTCAATTTTGAAGGAGAGCCAAAAAAATACAGTTTAATGGAAATAATGATACGAGCAAGCACCTCAAGTTTACAGTAGAATGATAACAAACAGCTTGACAAGTAAAGGTAGTTCAAATGCACTTTAAAAGGTCTAAACGAACTTAGATGCACTTCAAGGTAGAACTTTGAAAATTCTTGAATGCTCGCTTCCCCTCTCCCTTTTGCAGCAAGGGTCTGGCGATATAAAATTACTTAAAGATCCAAACGCAAACAGTGCCACAATTTCAAAACAGTATCAACACTAAACACAAACCTAAAGTAATAAAGCAAAAAACAAACAAAGAAAAAGGCTTAACAAACCAGCATCGCCACTACCTATCAAGCATCCATTCTGCAATCAAGTACCCAAAAAGGAATTAAGCAACACCACCAACCTTGATGATTCAGGATCTCGGAGAACATGACTGCAATGTGGGAGGTGTGGAAGTCGAGAATGGGCGTGTACCCATTTACGATCTAACCCAGATGATTCTTGATGATGACCTAGGAGGTGAAGCTGGCCGCCTCCTTGGCAGGGTCATCCATCGGGTTGGAAGGCCGCGTACCATCTCTTGAGGTCCTTTGTAGCACTGTTCTTGACGTTGAAGCCTACGTTGTCGCCGGTTATAGGAGGAACTAGCAATGTTCTTGACATTACAACAATGTTCTTGAGGTCCTTTATAGCAATCTCTTGAAGACGTGTACCATCTCTTGAGTTGGATGGGGTTGAATTTGAGAGTACTGGAAGTGAATTTAGGGAGTTGGATTTGAGGAGTGCTACAGCAAAAATAACATAGATGAATTTTGAGAGGAAGGTGGAAAATTTTAGTTTGGAGCCAAAAATTTAGTTTTGGAGCCAGATGAAAACTTATAATACTTGCAATACTTTGTGTCATACAAACTTGTAATACTTATTAATTATAGATTAAATATTAGTCTTAATTATTAATTATTAACTATTTAATAATAATTATTAATTATTAAAAATTAAGTATTACATATTAAATATTAATAGTAATAATTTAATATTAAATACTATTAGTAATAATTATAAAATATAATCACTAATAAATTAACGGTAATAATACAATATTTAATATTTTAATTCATCTCAAACTTTAAATTCAAACATAAATGATATATATCGTTTTCCGAACGAGGCACTGCTCCGCATCTCGCTAGAAGGCATTGTCCCTTAGACCCCCGTAACCTGAACGACCAGGTCGACCGAAGTCAGTGATATAGTAACTAATAATAATTAGTAATAATTACAAAAGATATAGTAATTATTAATTATTACTTCTTATTGTTAATTATTAATTATCAATTGCTACTTATTACTTCTTAATTATAATTAAGTATTAATTACTACACACTAATTATTACGTATATATTATCAATTATTAATTGAATATCAGTTTTTGGTTTACCAATCTTGGAGTCAATTTTTTGGCACTTCCAACCTAAATTTCAAGTCTTTGTCGCCAACTTTTCGTGGGTTTTTGCTAAATATTCGTGCGTCATATAAATGTTTACCAAAATTCTTTAAAGACGGGTATTAGAAATTAGAATTAACAAGTGAAAATTTATATTAACTATAATATGAATTTGTTGAATTTTTTTAAATATTAAATATTACTTCTGAATTATTAAAAATTAATTATTTAAAATTAATTATTACTTCTTTTTTTTCATATCAAGCGGGGTTAAACTGGACCCCTACCAGATTTATTAAATAAAGGAAAAGCTACAATAAAGGACACAACAAGCTATGTCCAGAAAAAAGAAAAAAAAACTCAAAAAAAGAGAACACAGCCACACAAGAGAATCAAAGAACAAAAGAAAAGAAAAACACAGGGAAAAAAAGCACAGAAACTATGGGATCCATGGCTCAATCTGGTCATCTAGAAAAGCATGCACGCTAGCCCTCATACCCATCAATATTTCTTGCCTTAAGTCATTCCATAACACTTCATAGCTCCTCTTGATTCCATCAAAACACCTCATGTTCCTTTCATTCCATAACACTTCATAGCTCCTCTTAATTATTAATTCTTAATTATTAATGATTAATTATTACTTATTACTTATTAATTATAATTGAATATAACTTATTGAAATTTAATTATTATTTATATATTTCCAATTATCAAATATTTAATAGTAGTTATTAAGTATTAAATATTTAATATTAATTATTAAAACTAATTACTATTTATGAATTATGAATTACTAAATATTATTAATTAATTCTTAATTATTTATTAGTAATTATCTAATATTATTTATTAATTATTAATTATTTAATTATTATTTATTATTTATTATATTAATTATTTATTATTTAATATTATTTATTTATTAATTATAACTTACTATTTAATTGTTTACTATTTAGTATTTAATTATTTACTATTTATTATTAGTTATTCTTTATTAATTATTATTATTTATTATTTATTATTTAATTACTAATAATTAGTTAATATTATTTATTAATTATTATATATAAATTATTATATTAATTATTAGATAGTAATTATTAATATTAATTATTAGATAGTAATTATTAATATTAATTATTAATAGTAATTATTTCATATTTCAAATTGATTATTTGTAAGTATTATTTAATAGTAATTATTATTTATTATTATTTTATTAGTAATTATTAATTATTAAGTTTTATTATTTAATTATAATTATTAATTAATTTTTACAATGGACAAGAGAAAATGATTGTAGTAAGCATCTATTACAACTGGCAAAAAAGAATTGTTGTTAAAAATAGGCATATATTACAACTGGCAAAAGGAAAGATTGTAATAGGCATATATTACAATTGGAAAAAAAGAAGAGTTATTAAAAATAGACTTCTATTACAATTGGCTAAATAGAAATATTGTAATATGCATCTAATACAACTGGAAAAATATAAAAGTTGTTGAAAATAAGTTTATTACAACTTTATGAAGAAAAACGTTGTAAAAAACCTTTATTATAACTAACATTTTGTGATCGTGTAAAATTACAGTTGTAATAGGGTTTTTTGTTGTAGTAACCAAAAACATGTAAGTAATACACAACAAATAAAGCAAGCGATTATTTTTATAACAATTTTTACAATATTAATATGACTTTTAAAGTTAGTATTCTCACTTTTAATTATGACCAAACCCCACCAAAAGCAACCACTTCCCTTCCTTAACTAAGTAAGCACCTAAATCCTTCAAGACCAAGCTTCCTCCCTCCTTATTGCTCACGGCCTTGCTCCTCTCTCCCTTACATGTGCACGACTCTAGGGGCTTTTAGGGACTTATGCTTCAAAGCTTCGACCTTTTGACTTGCTAGATGGTTTGGTAGTGATGTTTTAAGGGACATATTAGAGTATGATTTGATTGGAGAAGGTTTGAGGTAGAAGAATGAAGAAAGAAGAGAGAAGAAGATGGGGAAGAGAGCAAAAGTATAAAATGAAGTAAAGATGCAAAAGTGAATGAAACGTGCTTCTTTTATAGAAATGAAAAAGTGGCAAATTACACTTTCTACCCTTTGCCAAAATTAGCAAATCACCCCTCCTTGATTCATGTTACGCCCTTCTTTTTTTCCAAACTACTACCCTTTCTTTTTCATACACATTTCCTCCTTTCCAATGCAAGCACATACCTTCATGATGACGCTTCTTTTCCTTTCTACCAATACGCACAAATCTATACACAAAAAGTCCACTTTCTTAACTAAAAAAAGTCGCATCACTTAATTAATTACTTTTTAACCCTTATTTAATGCTTAAACATACTTACTTTTAGTTAATTTCTTTTTTACTATTTGACATCTTATTAAATGTGTATATATGTGTATATAAGTGTGCAACAACGTTATGACAACTTTTGATTGATGAAAAGTCAAAAATCCAAAAAAGAGATTTCGATCACATTTTTAGTTTTTCATCGAAATATTTATTTATGTAAACAAATTTTCAAAATGAGTTCACCATCATTACTTATTAATTAAAAGAGCGTTATTTTGTTATTAAAAACCATTAATAAAATATCCACAAATTAAAGCGGTAATATTTCGGATCGTTGCACATTTTCCAATGAGTCTTCATCATGCCTACTCAATCTTTGTTTGAATGCTTCAAGAGAGCCCATTAATGCTGTTATCGATAAAGTAGAAAGATCTTTAGTTTGCGTTGTCATGATTGGATCATACTTATGGTGGATGGAAATTAAAATTTTAACAATTCTCTTATGTGAATGTTATCCCCGTAGCCTCTTATTTCACTAACTATTTCTTTTATCTTGGAGTAACAATCCTTTATAGTCTCAGCCTGCTTCATTTTTATTAATTCGAATTCACACCTTAAAGTTTGAAGTCTAATGGCACATACATTTACATTTCCTTGAAACTCCTCGTGTAATATACTTCATGCTTGTTTTACGCTTATAGCTCCCATTACTTTTGGAGATAGAGTCGGCCAGCACATGTTGTAGGATACATAACGCTTTTGAATCTATTTTTTTTATTTTCTTTCAACTCTTTTTTCTGAGTTTGACTAAACATTGAACTGCCTGCAGGAGTAATAAATCATTGTTCTATAACATCGTATAAATCTTGAGAGCTAAAATATATCTTCATTTTTATGTTTCAAAAATAATAGTTTTCGTCCTTGAAAACAAGGACTGGAATAGATGAGGGTTGAACGGTATTTGCCGTCATTGAAGAATTTTTTGAAAGTAGAGTAAAATAAAAGAGTATTTTTATAAAAAAATAAGTTTGATGATATTTGAACGCCCACTTTGTGATTGAACGATGCTCGGATACCACTGATAGATAGTAGGAATAGAAGGAAAAAAGTTATGAAATGGTTGAATAGTTGAAACGGTAAAGTAAGAGATTTGATAAATAAATGATTCATGTAATTTTTAGGAATGCAAACATTTTATTACTTTCTAGTACATGTTACATTGTACGTATGTGTCTATATTTATAGGTTTCATGTTACAATAGAATAGTCAATATAGAAGATTTTAGATAAAATGTTCTAGATAGAATAGTCTAGATAAATCAAGGAGTTAGTAATTGAATGTTATATAAGTAATTTTCTTTATCTTTCTACAGAACTCTAAGAGAATGCTTTCTGACTTTTTAGAAATTTGTATCACCCTTCAACAATAGTAACAGTATTTCTATATATTCAAACATTACAACATCTTGCTTGTCGTTTGAGGTAGAATGTTATCACATTACCATCATTATTACCACAATGTGTGTGTATACATACATACATACATACATATCTATGTATATATGTATGTATGTATGTATGTATATGTATACATATATATTTATATATGTACACACACTTAGATATATGTATATTCAATGGAGACTAATGCAGGTAGACAAAGTGACATCGTTGAAGGCATAAGGGTTGGTATTGAAGTACTTGACCCTGTAGAGGTGCTCGTCAATGGAGCCCCAAAGGTTGGAGTAGCATTGATTGATGAGCTTGTAACATATTACGCTAACGCAGGTGTAGCACTGGTGGCCATTAGATGAAGGGGAGCAGGTGAATCGGCTGAACACGTTGTTGGGTGGCGTTATCACTGCCATCAGGAACTCCTTGTACCCGTGCAGGTCTTCCCCGTACAACATGAATTTTTCAAGGAGGGTTCTTTTGTCCGTTATGGACGGCTATGATTTTCATTTGACATTACGCTTCCTTTTGCATGGGTTTTAACGATGCATGCATGGGTGGATTTTCATATGTTTGATATGTATGTGGGGAGAAATTATGCTCTCTTAACTCGTGCATAAAATTGTCTTGGTTAGTTTTAATGGAAAAATTGTTAAATCAAATCTAAGAAGCCACTTTTTTGGAATAATAGCTTTTCAAAAATATTTTGCCCTATTCGAGTCACGGCGGGTTGTTAGATAACATTCTTCCAAAATACGATGAAGTGAGTCATGTATAAACAAGAAGGAGGCTTCTGTTGGTGGTGACGGTTGAAACATATATATTTCGGTCTCAACTGTCATAACCATTTGTTTTTTGAATTCAAATTCAAACACAAACGAGATATATCATTTTTTGGACAGGGCGCTGCCCCTTGAACCCCCGCAACCTAAACGGCAAGGTTGACTGCCGCTAGAGGTAGTGACAATCGATTTAGATAATTTTACGGGAAAACTTCCAACAATTTATTAACATTTTCTTTTGTCCATCATAATCAAACTCATCCATCAATTTTATTAAATTCAATGGACTTCATGAGAATTACAAAAGGACTAAAAATAAAGGGGAGATATATACACATACATATGGAAGGGATTCAGATTTCATCTACCCTTTGCATTTTTTGGTGTAGAAAAAATTCGAATCAAAATGAAATTTTATGTAATTTTCTATTTATTAGTGTAATCATCTATACAAAAATTTGAATCGCTTCAACACTTTTGACTGCTTCAAAATAGCAAGTCAACATAAAAAGTAAAAAAAATGTCTATTTAAATCATCGATTTAACAAGTAATTTTGAATGGGTCATACATTCGAAAGATTCAAAACTTTACCTGGTAAGATTGATGATGAATAGAACATACCTAAAATGATCGCTTCAATTGGAGTAAAAATTGGGTTGGAAAAGGGATGTACAAGGAGTGGGATCTTGATCCTTCTACATGTTTGTGTATATGCATATAGGTGTGTATTAGGATCACTAGTCCCCTCCTTATGTAGCACTCTTGTAACGTTTTTTGTAGCTATATTGTATAGTACGATTAGCCTCTTGAATTCTCAATCAACTCTTAAAGGTGTCTACGGGTAAGAGATAAAGTTTTGCCACGGTTCACATTGCGAGAGCCACCTATCGTGCTCACATAGCAACCCCGCTCATGTAAGGTATATTGGACATTTCCTTTTGAACTTGTGACACTAATAGCACCACAGTTGAGGGTCGTGGCCTCGAATTTGGACAAGAACGTTTGAATGGGGTGCAACTTCTCTAACACGCTTCGCTCGTCTTTTTCTGTAAGATATTTGGAATGCAACAAAATTTATTGGGATATCAACTAACCATCGAGACCATATACACGAAAATTGGATCATTTTGAAATATCTAACTCCATCGAATTAGCTTTTAAAATCAATGGTTACCTATATATGTGATGATTATTATTTAATTTTAGAATTAAACTTCTTAGAACTTTCTAAACCATTCAATTGTTTATATAGCTATTCTCGATAGCTAGTAGAACATATTAACAAAATTTAACTTCTTTTTGATTTTTTTATACAAAAAGACAAATGGATGTTACAACGGGCTTAACTATATTATTATTGGATTTCCTAAATCAAAAGATGGTGTTGGTGGTATTCTTTCATGCTTTATTATCATTTCTTTTAGCCTTTGAATAGTGTTTTTTGCCTTTGTAGCCCCTTCAATATACAGTTGATTCGATAAATCAATGGATGAGTTTGGTGACATAATCTTTCATACTTTATTATCATTCTTTTTTATATTTTTAGCAAGGTTTTAGGTTTCGACCGAAACATCGAGATCCCGGTCATTCAGTTTCAGTTTTGATAGAGGCTAAACGAAAGTAAACCAAAACTGTAATAAAAGGAACTGTTGAACATCAAATTTTACACAAGATACTCGATAGAATAATTAATTTGAGTTCCAAAATATATATGTTTAAAATTTAGAATATTAACTAAGGAAACATACAAAATCATAGAATATATGGATGATGTAAGTTAAAAAATTGAAATCGAAGTAATGAATAAATATTTTTTAAGTGTTATAAATATTTATAACACTTAAAGCATTTGACATTTATACCTTACGAGCGTTACGGCACGCGCTTCATGATGATGGCACATACTCCGTGTGTGTATTATTTTTCTACAAATTGTATAGGTTTAATGCATTTAAGAAAATGATTCGCATAAATATTTAGTCATATTTTTATGTTGAAATCATTTGTGGTTCATTTGAATTTTCATCTATAAGTAACAAATCTATTTTTTTTATTCGTTTGAATTTTTATTTATATTATTAGTTAATAAAGAACGAATTTGTAAAGCAAGTTTATTTGTTGGCTGCTATTTTTAATTGATATTAAGATTTGATAATATTTATAGAAGGACGTTTTGAATTTGTAAAGAAAATTTTGCTGAATCATATTTTAAGTGATATATAAAGAAGGTTTATTAGTTATATCATTTTTTTAAATGATATTAAGATTTGATAATACTTGTAGAGGGGCGTTTTGAATTTATCAAGAAAATTTAATTAATGGATCTTATTTTTAAGTGATACTAAGATTTGGTAATATCTGTATAAGAGCGTTTTTGATAGTTCGGACTGACACCAAAAAGTGCGACACCAAAGGTATATTACAACTATTACTAAAAGAAATTCAATTAAAGATAAATTATACGTTTTGTTATAATAAATTAAACATTGATATGCATAAAATTTCGAAGCCGAAACCAAAATCGAAATTCGTGAAAATTACGAATCAGATTGAAATTGTGATGCCCCACCTCTATACCCACGCTAACCAAGAACACTACGATGTAGTGATGTCAATTAGCACGGAGAATAAGGCTGTGGAGGAGCGACCATCCATGTAACTTCTTTGTGCGAGCACCGGTATGTCAGATAGAATAGAATGCATATCTTTTAAGGAGGAAATCCGACATACCGATACAAACTCAAAGCTATCACACGGTGGCTATATATAATCTTTGAAAACATTCATAGAAATAATCATAACATAAATCAGTCACAAACAATCCATATCACAAAGGTGGAAGAAGATATGATTATATATATAATACATAAAAGTGTACATCAGAGTAGTGGTCGGAAAGATCCACTATAATACAAAAGAATAGCAACACGTGCTATACAAAAGAATAGATACACAACATAGAGTCTATATCTCAAATGTGTACAACCAAAAACTACTAATCTAAGTAGTTAGCCAAAAGTCAGAATAATACAAAAGAGAAGTCAAGCAGAAGCACCTGTAACATCTCGGTCTGACCCGAGTATTATTTATAAGAAAATAATAAACGGATCAGTCTAACTATAAATATCAAATGACATGATATAGAATAAGGGGTATGGCATAAACATATAATAACCATGATGGCATACTACTATAAGTATGTAAATGATAATCAACAAGGGATTAATCAATATCACAAGAATCTTCTCAAAGATCCAAACACATAAAAGGGTAATGACACACGAATTCACTAATACACAAAAATTGATAAAGCATATCAATGAAAACCACGAAAATTGGTGAAGCACTAAATCCAGAAATCAACACACGAAATCCAGAACAAATCCCAGAAATCAACACATGAAATCCAGAAATCACTAAAAAGGGGAAGTCCGAGCACACGGACGAGAAGCTATCTCATGGAAGCTATCCATTTAATTTTTCGAAAACACGAATGACCCGAAGGTCTTTGACACACGAATGGCCCGAAGACCATGGGGTGCTACCCCATATATGTGATGGTGAAACATCACAAAAGCGGGGTCTAGTCTCCCTCGCAGACAAAGAGACATCGCTCAATCGCTAGTCTAAATCACAAAAATGATCGTCATGATCATAAGGAAGTGTCGATCACACCAAGCTAGTAAATATATGAGTTTAGCTTCATGTCCCATAACCACTTGCTTAACTTAAATATTTACGAACAAGCTGTAAATCTTCACTAGAAAATTGTCACAAAAAGGGTTCAATCGAACAAGTCCAAGAGCTAACCGACGAAGTGAACGCAAGCGTTTCATACCACTTGTTTTACAAAGTCATTTAATTCGATTTCTCATCCGAGTGAAGTAAAGGCTTGTATATACTAATAGGTTGGAAAACGGTTTAGGAAAAGAAAGAGCTTTGTAATAAAATAGAGTTGAAATCGTTTTGATGAAAGAGCTTTGATATTTACTACTAGTATTGGAACCTTCATATCTTTAAAGTGACAAGTCACAAAACGATTGTTGAAACAAATTGAATCACATAAATTCACATTCAAAGACGTGAGAAAAATCCAAAGAAATCAATTCCCAAAACCATCAAAGTAGGAAGTTCTGTTGAATGTTTTTCAGATAAGATCCCCTACGGAGGGGGGTCCAAGGGGGTGGCAACCCCCTAGGTGGGGGTGCGAGGGCAACGCCCCTGCTACGGTGTTCGACCTGCCCGGTCAGGTCGTAGGGGTCCAGGGGGCAGCGCCCCCGGCGGGGTGTGGGGCAGCGCCCCGTCCAAAACGGTACGTCTCAATGAACGACCTACTAGGTTGCGAGCTAAGCCTGGTGACCTAACTTGGCCGACCTATCCATGGCGCGACCTAAAAATGGTGCGACCCAGTATGCTTAACGACTTAACTAGGCGAGCGACCTAACAGGGTGAGCGACCTAGATGGTTGCGACTTAAGGAAGTAAGCGACCTAGGGGAGTAAGCGACTTATCGGTATAAGGCCTAACGACCTAGAGGGAATCCAGGTCAAGCGACCAAAGTGGGTTCGCGACCTAAAGAGGGTAAGGACCTCGCGACCTAATCGGTTTAAAGGGTACGCGACCTAACGAGGTGCACGACCTAAACCCTGAACGACCTAGGGGTTAGAAGCACTAAAATAGGTGCGAGTTAAATAGGCCGAGCGACTTAGGGTAGGCAGCGACCTAACGATTTAAAAGCCAACGACCTACGACCTAAGGGCCATACGACCTAAACCCCTGCCGACCTAGCGACCTAAAGGCCATACGACCTACGACCTAATGGCCATACGATCTACGACCTAAGGGTCATACGACCTACGACCTAAAGGCCATACGACCTACGACCTAAGGTCAGGAACGTGAATATGAAGGCCGTGACTTTTCCACACGCGCGAGCTAATGATGTCGAGCGACCTAACGTGGACAGAACGACCTAGCAGTAGAAATTTTCCAATAACGCTAAAAATTGAAGTTTTTCGCCAATCCAATCCAAACCAATTGCAAATATGCATGCTAAAGTAATAGGAATTCACTTCCAACAGTCCAAGATAGATATAGTCAAGAATGTGAGATAAAAATCTCACATTTTCACTAAAATGGATGAAGATGGAGATTGAAGGCAAGGAGAAGCAATCCAAAGCTTGAATCCACTATCTTCTACTTGAATTTGGAGTTGAATCTCGGATTTGCAATTGAATTTGAGTTTGGAGTTTTAATTTCCACTTCCCACCACCATTTTTGATGAAGCTAGAATGTTAACACAAATGGTGAATGAAGTGAGGAAGAGGGTTGTGCTGAACTAAAGAAGGTGCAGTCCAAACCAAAGTCACAAGCGGGAAAAGTGACGAAAATTTCACTATCTCCAAACATATCGAAGTTTACACTCAAAAAGATCGCAAACGTCATTTTGAACTCAATGGAAGTGGTCTCGAGTCCTAATTTGACCGTATGCAAAAAGTAGCTTTTCAGACTAACATCCGACTAACGATAAAATATTTAAATAAAATATTTAAATATAAAATCGACAAATATGCGGGTTGTTACAGAAATTCTTAAAATTACAAGATACCGAAACCGAGATCTCGAACATCGGTTTTTAGCCTCATTGTAGCCGCTTTATAATGCTCATTTGGTTGGATGAATAAATAGATGAATATAATGTTATTCTCTCTCATACTTTATTATTATTCCTTTTCTTACATCGTCATATCCATCCATTATGTTGAAAATAAGACACACACCTTTCATTTCAAACTTATTAGGTGATGATCCCCTCCCCAAAACCTAATTTCACCAAACATTCCCCACTAAGTTTTAAAATTATTATTTTTTACGTTTTCCTCTTAGAACTTTCTCTTTTGCTATTATTTCCAAGCAAAAAAAATTATTTTTTTATTCGTAGTTTTTACTATTGTAAATATTTGAAACATTTTTCGAAAGTTGCTCGGATTTTGTGTTACGGGGCAGATCCAAAATGTGAAGGAAAAAATATAAAATAAATCACTGAAAATATAAAGGGGCGTCGTGGAAAGTGTTTTGGGGGGTCTCATGCATTTTAAAACTTAAGGGTATATTAAAAACCATCTGTATTATATATATATATATATATATATATATATATATATATATATTGTAACATCCCGTAAATTTAACCGGTTTTTAATAACGTTATTAATTGAAATTTTGTGAAACTTTAAACGATAAAATTTTGAGATATAAATTTGATATTTGGAATGCGTCTAGTTAAACGTAGCAACTGGTAAATTTTCGTCCGAAAATATGAAAGTTTATTTCGTGCGTAAATATACTTCGATTTAATCAGTTAAAAAGCGATGAAAATAAAATGTTTTCGGAACCTAAATATTTTTATATAGAAAAATTCTAAACCATCTACTGAGCAAGAAGTCATTTTCGTTTTTCCAAATTCGGACTTCTTTAGCTCCGTCGATCTTATTTTTCTGCATTTTTGCTGCATTTTCCGCTAGTAGAAAATTCGAATCTTTATAATTCAATCGTACCACTAATATCCGCATACTGTTTTGATCATCTCACCATGCTGATTTTTACGGTATATTCATTTCTGTGTTTTGATGTCCGACGTACGACGGAAACGGTGGAACGGTTCATCGTATCGGTACTCATTTTTTTTGAACTTTTGATATTATGTGTAACGACCCGTAAATTTTAACTATTTTAATAACGTAATTAGTTAAAATTTTGCAAAGTTTTAAACGATAAAATTTTGAAATAAAAATTTAATATTTGGAATACGTCTAGTTAAACATAGCGACTGGTAAATTTTCGTCCGAAAATATGAAAATTTATTTCGCGCGTAAATTTACTTCAATTTAATCAGTTAAAAAGCGTTGAAAATAAAATGTTTCCGAAACATAAATATTTTACATAGAAAAATTCTAAACCATCTTCTGAGCAAAATTTCAGTTTGTCGTTTTTCCAAATTCGGACATCTTTGGCTCCGTCGATCTTATTTTTCAGCGTTTTTCTTGCATTTTCCGCTATTAGAAAATTCGAATTTTTATAATTCAACCATACCACTGACATCTATATACCGTTTTGATCGTCTCGTCGTACTGATCACCACAGTATATTTATTTCTGTGTTTTGAAGTACGGGACGCAGCGAAATTCGGGAAACGATTTCATATCGGTACCGATCTTATAATCTTTTAGTTTCTTGTGTCTTTTCAGTTACCCCACGTGAATTTCACCCAGCTGTTTGATCGAGACTTTTGCTTTTCCAGAATTTACTCTTTTAACTTACCTTCCCTGGTTCACTTTATAATGTCAGTTTGTATGTGATTGAAAGCTTGGAAGCCTGCACACGTTTCTTCTTCTTTCTATACCAGACCATATCTTAGTACATAATAGTATATGATAAATTTTAAAGAGTTTATACGTTTCTATTTATACACTTCATAGCTGGTCATCTTTCTTTATTCTGAAGCCAATTCTTTTCTTCATTTTGTCTGTGCTCGTACCATCACTAAAGCTTGTAGCTCATCTCCCCTCTCACGTCCATCCTCCGACCTTGCTCCGCCTCTACCCGAACCCATCACGCAACAGCCACGTCTTTCCTACAACCTCCACCGAGCCTCCGCCTGCACCTCTCCCGCACCACCTTCCACATCGCCTCTCCTTGCCCGCCACCCAAAGGCGCCTCCACCACTTCACCACAGCCAACGCCCATCCCCTCCAGCCTCTCAACGCAACCCATCTCCCTTCACAGCCTCGTCATACCACCCTGCAAACCCCTGCCGCACCCAGCAAACCGAACAGCCCCATCTTTCCTCCCATCACCGAGCTCCACCACCAAGCGCATCTCCACCAAGAGACCACTCTAAGCACCTCCGGCCTGCCTGCTCCGCTCGCCATCAACCTCCACCCAAGTCCCTAACCTCCGCCTCGACTACCTCACCAAGCAGATCCACCTCTACCATCCACGCACCGAGCGCCAGCCTGTCCATTTCCTCTGCCTCCTCCTTCCCCTTGAAGCCGCCGAGCCCGACAAACTCAAACCCAGAGAACCGTGACCACTCTTCATCCCGTGCCGCAACTCCACCCTCACCACCTCGCTCCCCCTAGCCTAGCCATGGCCGATGATTCTTCCTGGAGGTGTACTTCTTGCACGGTATAAATAATATATATATTACCCAAGCTTGCTTTATGTATCATACGTTGGTTTTATATTATGTTAGCTTACATGTATTATAATATAGTAAATTCATATTTATTCTTATAATAAATAAGTGATTTTAAAAGCACAATATGTACGTTGTTATGAAAGTTATTTATACTTTATTTTGGGTTGCTTTCATATTGCTGTCCTTCTTGTTCACTGGGAAGTGTCCATATTTCTGGTATATGTATATATGACAATGAAGTTTATGCAAGCAATATATATAAGTTTATTTGATTGTTATATAAGTTATATGGATGGGATAGAAAGTTTATAAATTTAGTATACAAACTGACCTGTTCCTAAGTTATGTTTTTTAAGATAGCCTTCATATATATATGTTATAATTTATATGTTATACAGTGCACACAACCTGTTCGACTATATGTATATACTGTATACGGTTTCAAAGTTATTACTGGTCAGTTTGGTAAATCTGGTTTCACTGTCTTATGCAGTTAGACTACATGTTCACGATACCATATTTCACTCATGTTTTATCGGAATGAGTTGATTTTATTTTTAAAAAGAAGTCGAAGTTACCTAGTTTATGCCTGTCAAATTTCAGTAAAATCCGACATCGTTTGATTAGTGGTCGAGGATCTGAAAGTTAGACCCAGACAGCTGTTCTTTTGTACTTGGAATTATTTTACACTGCTGCAAACACGACCTGAGTTCATGTTTGACGCATCGTATCTCTTCTGTCTTACATCGGAATGGGTTGATTTTATTTTTAAAAAGAAGTCAAAGTTACCTAGTTTATGCCTGTCAAATTTCAGCCAAATCCGACATCGTTTGATTAGTGGTCGAGGATCTGGAAGTTAGACCCAGACAGCTGTTCTTTTGTACTTAGAAATTTTTTTGCACTGCTGCAAACATGACTTGAGTCTATGTTCGTGACATCATAACTTTTCTCGTCTCTTGTCCAAACCAAGTGATTCTTTTGCAGTTTAAAATACAAGTTTTGATCTTTATTCATACCAAATTTCAGACCATTTCGATCTTGGTAGCACATAGAATTATATTGTTAAACTTTGACGCATGACATGTTTTATTTGTTGCTATGTTGAATGTTGTGATTTGATTTCATCGATTTCTGTTATCAGCTTTGATCGTTGTATTCGTGCCGATTTGTTTTGCTTGGATTCGTAACTCAATCTCTATGTCTGTATCAGTGTGCGTATCCGTGGCATCTTCTCGTGTATCTCTAGCCTCGAAAGGTGAGCAATCACTCACGATTAACGTTCTTATATTTATTAAATCTGATTTCAATTGAAACGACAATTGAAATATACTGTTGTTAGTTATTTATATTGCTATATCTATGACATCATCTGTATCTGTTCACCTGTGACACCTGACATCATTATCTGTTATTTATATTGATATATATATGTCATCATCTGTATCTGTTCACCTGTGACATTTGACACCCTTATCTGTTATTTATACTGATGATATATGCCTGTTACCGTTGTTATATTATTATCATATCTGTTATCACTCTACAAGTTCCCTGTTAGTATAGAATCACTATGGGTTGAAATGATACATACCTGAACGGACTTTAGAATAGGAGAAAATCGTTATGGGTTGAAATGATAAACCCAAGCGATTTTCAAATTAAATTGAATTTGGGATTTCGGGTTGAAAAGATATATATCCGAATATATTTTAAATTGCGGATTGAAATGATAAATATCTGTATCACTTAACCATAGGATAGAAAATTATATACAGACATCGTTGGTCTATATATAAATGTTTTTGAAAAACATTTCTACGGTTTTGAAAGAAATATATGGTTTTAAATAAATAATGATTTTAAAGATTTGTTAAAGTTGATTCGAATCAATATGAAATATGTTCAAGTATATATGTAAAATTTATATTTTTAAATATAGAATTTATAATGTTTCAGGTTGAAAGATAAATTTGAATTGATTTGGAATTCTTAATTATTTAAGAATTATACTTAAATAAGTTGATTTGAAATCTATTAAAAATTGAAATTTTAAGATATGTTTTATAACTTGGATTAATTGAGAAGTGGCTTTAATGAATATTTCAAATGATATAAATTTAAATGGGATATTTTGTTTATTTGAATTCGTGAATTGAAGTTGTATTAGATGTTATTGAAATGTCAAATATTTAAAGCTTTGAAATATATTGAAATTGAAATGGCTTATTTTATGGTTTAAATATGTATTTGAAATCGATAGATTGAAATGGTTATTAGAAACTGAATCGAATTGAAATTGAGGATTTGAGATTTGATTAAATTAAAATTTTGGAATTCGAGTTAATTTGAATCGATTTGTGAATTTTGAGGAAGCTATTTTATTTTATAAAGAAATTTTAAATTATATTTAAACTAATGATATTTTGCTTTATAAATTATTTTAATATAAACTATTTTAATATAAATCATTTTTGATATAAATTACTTTATTTATAAACTATTTTATTATATATACTAATTTTAATATCTAAACTGTTTCAAAGAAAAGTGTTGTGATTTCCAAAATGCTATGATTTCAAAGCTGTGATTTCCAAAGTGTTTTGATTTTTAAAAGACTATGATTTCAAAAGCGTTATAACTTTGGAAAAGTACTATGATTTTGGAAATGGATTTATTTGAAGTAAAAGTGATATCGCATTGATATGGTTTTTAAAATGGAAATGATGTGTCGGTTTTGAAATATAACTATTTTGAAAGTTTATTAAATGACCATCGGTGAAATAATACGTAGTTATTAAAGAGACCGGGATCGGATATGGACATATTCTCTGTCGATACCGAAAACCACTTTAATAACTATTATACGCGGAGTGTTGATCCAGAATGAAGTGGATGGTTTGGTGAACGCGTTGACTGAAGAAAGAGAACGATTTTGGATGACCCCTGACATGACTAAAACCGGAGCCGCGCCGGGCCATTGAGGTTCGCCACCTCTAGCGGACACACTTCTTCGTTACCATATCTATTACTTTTATGATTCGATTTGGGTGCACCCCTCGATTATGGGAGTGTTGTTTCGCGGTGTTGGGGTAGTAGCTGCTATGCCCAACATCAGTCCGGATCACGCAACTACTAGTATCCTAGTTGGTATTGCCTCATGTACCATGTCATACTGATTATCCTATTCGCGACCACTACGATTTTGGTTTGTACCTTTAGTATATGGATTGCCCTCTGGTGACTTCCGGTTTTGGGGAAACTACGGTTTTGTATATGCTCTTGGGAATAAAAATGTGTTAAGGGTGGAATGGGCCATGACTTAACGCTATTTTGATATCGTACCTTACTGATTAGACATTATCTACTTAGCGACACTATTACATAGTAGATAGTTTAACGGATCCTTAGAGGATGGTTATCCCAAACATCCTTTGAGTTACTTGTATTTCAGTTGATATTTCACTTGAGTTGGATTTATTGATATAAGAATGTTAATCCTGACTCGAGTGTTTTGTGTTTTCTTTACGCTCGGGTCAGACTGAGTGTACCAGTATTCGAGACTCACCTTTGGAGTTGGAGCTTCGCTTGGAGATCCAGCTATCTGTCCAGCTTTCAGATATTCAGTTGATTCCAGTGATGTATTCTGATATTGTATTTGACTATTGTATTCGAGACTTCTGCTGTATCTTGTTTAACTCTGTTATATATATAGTAGCTTCATGAACTACTATTCTTTTGTTTCCGCTGCATTATTGTTATATTACTCTGTGTCTGTGATCTGTGATTATTTTATTTATTGTATATGTTGAGTTTTGCCAATTTAAATTAACAATCTATTGTTTTGAATTATTCAAGTCCGACATGTGTGGATTTATTGTCGATTTGAATGGTCCAAAATAGTGGGTCGTTACAGTTGGTATCAGAGCTTTGGTAGCTCTAGGCAAAACTTAACATATAGGGTAAATGTATTTACAGAATCACTCTCATTCGAGTTTCAATCTCTTCCTTTGACTCAATTCCTTTGAATTTTGGAACGTTCCCCTCGGTTCCGAAAATCATTCGTGTCCTTCACTATTCGTCTTCTTTTAATCATGGAGCACTCCATTCGGAATGTTATCTATAATAGATCGGCGGTCTCGCCAATCTTAGAATGATTCGTAAAGGAGTAAACTCCTTTATAATAGGCATCGATTTACCGGAGATTTCTGTATCCTCGGTTTACGATGCTATCTATCTCCTACTATACCTGAATTTTATTTCTTGAGAATCGAATGTCGATTTACCTCGGAATTCTACAACGATCTTATTCTTGAAGTCATGGTCGACCCGGTTAAGGCTGCCCGCGATTTATATAAACTTATCAATCTTCCTACTTTGTTGTTAATCATCATATCTTCGTTTCAAACTTATCTTCAAATAAAATTCTCTTTGATTTGAGTCCATCAAATTTGAAACCCTATCCTTATTTTGAAAATTCATTCCTGTATCGTCAAGCAAAGAAATGTATTTGTAAACTAATATATAAACGTTTTAAATATATGCTGTGTTATTTGAGTTGTTGAGGTTGATTTGGGTTTTCGATCGATTCGTCTAATCAACGCTATCGATAGGATTTCCAAAACACTTGAACAGAGCAAACTGACACAATAGTATTTTCAAAAATTTGGTAAATAAAATAATCTTGTATGATTATATTATATATAAGTATGAATTTTCTGAAATTGAATTGTTAACCGAATTGGTTGTCAGAAAGGTAATATTTGATTTTCACTATTTGTTTTGTAAATCATTGATTATTCCAACATAAAAATAAATGGAATTATAAAAGTTGGTTTATAGATTTATTTAGAAATTTAAATGAATTTAAAGAAAAAAATTTGAGAATTTAATTTCCTAAAATTTCAAGCTTTGTTTTATTAAATTTTCAAAATGTATATTATTGAACGTATTTTCAAATAGAAACCGTTTTCAAAGAATTTTAAATATTGAAATCAGTGCTCTTCTCTTTGTCGCTGGAAAATAATTTCGGTGATGGCGGCCGCATCATCGACATTCATTTTCGAGTTTCGAAGTGGAGAAACCATTCTGTAGCTTTGCTACGGTTTTGTTTTGGAAAAATATTTTGATTTGAATTTCTTAAATGTGACTCGATTTATATATATATATATATATATAGGTATATTGTTTTAAATTTAATTTGATTTAATATATATTGTATATACATAATTATTTCTAAAGGATTTGAAATTAAACGGAAATTTAATTCTTAAAAATCATGTTAAAGGATGTTTCAATTATAAATAAAGCTAAATTTTGAATAAGTATTTAAACTTGAAATAATTGAATTTGAAAATTTTATTTGTATAGTACTAAATTGCATTTCAAAATAACTTACCTAAATTATTCAGAAGTTAAAATGTAATTGAATAATATACAATATAAAATGATTTTATAAATAAAATTTGAGTGTTATAATAAATGTTATGCACTTGGATTTTAATTATAAAAAAAATGCTAATAAAGATGATAGAATAATAAGTTAATTGAATGAGATAAATAAGGTAAATTTTGTTCTGAAAGAATATACAAATTGAATTGAATCAGCTTAATGAAATACCTTGAATTAAGATCAATTATTAAATATTAATTGATTTAAAATGAAATTTATATGATTAGAATTAACAGTTGAACTAACAAACTTAAAACGAATGACTATTTATTGATTTAATATAAATGGATTTAACCAAATTGGAAAGAAAATATAAATTAATCTAAATTGAAATTTATATGGTTTAAATTAATTTATATGGTTTAAAAACTTGTAATAAGATATATTAAGTGGAATAAACTTAATAATAATTTGGAATAAAGAATTAAATCTGTTGAATAAAACCTGAGTACAATAATAGATTATACAAATTGATGATTTAGAAAGTGTTAATTGAGGATGACTAGATAGTAAGATAATGAATTTAGAAATAGATAGATTGATTTAACTTAAGTGAAACTAAGAGGATTAAACCAAATTGTTAAATATTAACTAGTTTAATTTGAAATTATATGGTTTATTTTTTTATCTTGTCTTTTAATCTATTTTCATTTTGGTTGTCTCTTTTCTCCTACCTCGTTCCTTTTCGGGGACGAAAAGTTTTGAGTGGGGGAGAGTGTAACGACCCGTAAATTTTAACTATTTTAATAACGTAATTAGTTAAAATTTTGCGAAGTTTTAAACGATAAAAATTTGAAATAAAAATTTAATATTTGGAATACGTCTAGTTAAACATAGCGACTGGTAAATTTTCGTCCGAAAATATGAAAATTTATTTCGCGCGTAAATTTACTTCAATTTAATCAGTTAAAAAGCGATGAAAATAAAATGTTTCCGAAACATAAATATTTTACATAAAAAAATTCTAAACCATATTCTGAGTAAAATTTCAGTTTGTCATTTTTCCAAATTCGGACATCTTTGGCTCCGTCGATCTTATTTTTCAGCGTTTTTCTTGCATTTTCCGCTATTAGAAAATTCGAATTTTTATAATTCAACCATACCACTGACATCTGTATACCGTTTTGATCGTCTCGTCGCACTGATCACCACAGTATATTTATTTCTGTGTTTTGAAGTACGGGATGCAGCAAAATTCGGGAAACGATTTCATATCGGTACCGATCTTATAATCTTTTAGTTTCTTGTGTCTTTTCAGTTACCCCACGTGAATTGCACCCAGCTGTTTGATCGAGACTTTTGCTTTTCCAGAATTTACTCTTTTAACTTACCTTCCCTGGTTCACTTTATAATGTCAGTTTGTATGTGATTGAAAGCTTGGAAGCCTGCACACGTTTCTTCTTCTTTCTATACCAGATCATATCTTAGTACATAATAGTATATGATAAAATTTAAAGAGTTTATACGTTTCTATTTATACACTTCATAGCTGGTCATCTTTCTTTATTCTGAAGCCAATTCTTTTCTTCATTTTGTCTTTGCTCGTACCATCACTAAAGCTTGTAGCTCATCTCCCCTCTCACGTCCATCCTCCGACCTTGCTCCGCCTCTACCCGAACCCATCACGCAACAGCCACGTCTTTCCCACAACCTCCACCGAGCCTCCGCCTGCACCTCTCCCGCACCACCTTCCACATCGCCTCTCCTTGCCCGCCACCCAAAGGCGCCTCCACCACTTCACCACAGCCAACGCCCATCCCCTCCAGCCTCTCAACGCAACCCATCTCCCTTCACAGCCTCGTCATACCACCCTGCAAACCCCTGCCGCACCCAGCAAACCGAACAGCCCCATCTTTCCTCCCATCACCGAGCTCCACCACCAAGCGCATCTCCACCAAGAGACCACCCAAAGCACCTCCGGCCTGCCTGCTACGCTCGCCATCAACCTCCACCCAAGTCCCTAACCTCGGCCTCGGCCACCTCACCAAGCAGATCCACCTCTACCATCCACGCACCGAGCGCCAGCCTGTCCATTTCCTCTGCGTCCTCCTTCCCCTTGAAGCCGCCGAGCCCGACAAACTCAAACCCAGAGAACCGTGACCACTCTTCATCCCGTGCCGCAACTCCACCCTCACCACCTCGCTCCCCCTAGCCTAGCCATGGCCGATGATTCTTCCTGGAGGTGTACTTCTTGCACGGTATAAATAATATATATATTACCCAAGCTTGCTTTATGTATCATACGTTGGTTTTATATTATGTTAGCTTACATGTATTATAATATAGTAAATTCATATTTATTCTTATAATAAATAAGTGATTTTAAAAGCACAATATGTACGTTGTTATGAAAGTTATTTATACTTTATTTTGGGTTGCTTTCATATTGCTGTCCTTCTTGTTCACTGGGAAGTGTCCATATTTCTGGTATATGTATATATGACAATGAAGTTTATGCAAGTAATATATACAAGTTTATTTGATTGTTATATAAGTTATATGGATGGGATAGGAAGTTTATAAATTTAGTATACAAACTGACCTGTTCCTAAGTTATGTTTTTTAAGATAGCCTTCATATATATATGTTATAATTTATATGTTATACAGTGCACACAACCTGTTCGACTATATGTATATACTGTATACGGTTTCAAAGTTATTACTGGTCAGTTTGGTAAATCTGGTTTCACTGTCTTATGCAGTTAGACTACATGTTCACGATACCATATTTCACTCATGTTTTATCGAAATGAGTTGATTTTATTTTTAAAAAGGAGTCGAAGTTACCTAGTTTATGCCTGTCAAATTTCAGTAAAATCCGACATCGTTTGATTAGTGGTCGAGGATCTGAAAGTTAGACCCAGACAGCTGTTCTTTTGTACTTGGAATTATTTTACACTGCTGCAAACACGACCTGAGTTCATGTTTGACGCATCGTATCTCTTCTGTCTTACGTCGGAATGGGTTGATTTTATTTTTAAAAAGAAGTCAAAGTTACCTAGTTTATGCCTGTCAAATTTCAGCCAAATCAGACATCGTTTGATTAGTGGTCGAGGATCTGGAAGTTAGACCCAGACAGCTGTTCTTTTGTACTTAGAAATTTTTTTGCACTGCTGCAAACATGGCTTGAGTCTATGTTCGTGACATCATAACTTTTCTCGTCTCTTGTCCAAACCAAGTGATTCTTTTGCAGCTTAAAATACAAGTTTTGATCTTTATTCATACCAAATTTCAGACCATTTCGATCTCGGTAGCACATAGAATTATATTGTTAAACTTTGACGCATGACATGTTTTATTTATTGCTATGTTGAATGTTGTGATTTGATTTCATCGATTTCTGTTATCAGCTTTGATCGTTGTATTCATGCCGATTTGTTTTGCTTGGATTCGTAACTCAATCTCTATGTCTGTATCAGTGTGCGTATCCGTGTCATCTTCTCGTGCATCTCTAGCCTCGAAAGGTGAGCAATCACTCACGATTAACGTTCTTATATTTATTAAATCTGATTTCAATTGAAACGACAATTGAAATATACTGTTGTTAGTTATTTATATTGCTATATCTATGACATCATCTGTATTTGTTCACCTGTGACACCTGACATCATTATCTGTTATTTATATTGATATATATATGCCATCATCTGTATCTGTTCACCTGTGACATCTGACACCCTTATCTGTTATTTATACTGATGATATATGCTTGTTACCGTTGTTATATTATTATCATATCTGTTATCACTCTACAAGTTCCCTGTTAGTATAGAATCACTATGGGTTGAAATGATACATACCCGAACGGACTTTAGAATAGGAGAAAATCGTTATGGGTTGAAATGATAAACCCAAGCGATTTTCAAATTAAATTGAATTTGGGATTTCGGGTTGAAAAGATATATACCCGAATATATTTTAAATTGCGGATTGAAATGATAAATATCCGTATCACTTGACCATAGGATAGAAAATTATATACAGACATCGTTGGTCTATATATAAATGTTTTTGAAAAACATTTCTACGGTTTTGAAAGAAATATATGGTTTTAAATAAATAATGATTTTAAAGATTTATTAAAGTTGATTTAATAAAGTTGATTCGAATCAATATGAAATATGTTCAAGTATTTATGTAAAATTTATATTTTTAAATATAGAATTTATAATGTTTCAGGTTGAAAGATAAATTTGAATTGATTTGGAATTCTTAATTATTTAAGAATTATACTTAAATAAGTTGATTTGAAATCTATTAAAAATTGAAATTTTAAGATATGTTTTATAACTTGGATTAATTTAGAAGTGGCTTTAATGAATATTTCAAATGATATAAATTTAAATGGGATATTTTGTTTATTTGAATTCGTGAATTGAAGTTGTATTAGATGTTATTGAAATGTCAAATATTTAAAGCTTTGAAATATATTGAAATTGAAATGGCTTATTTTATGGTTTAAATATGTATTTGAAATCGATAGATTGAAATGGTTATTAGAAACTGAATCGAATTGAAATTGAGGATTTGAGATTTGATTAAATTAAAATTTTGGAATTCGAGTTAATTTGAATCGATTTGTGAATTTTGAGGAAGCTATTTTATTTTATAAAGAAATTTTAAATTATATTTAAACTAATGATATTTTGCTTTATAAATTATTTTAATATAAACTATTTTAATATAAATCATTTTTGATATAAATTACTTTATTTATAAACTATTTTATTATATATACTAATTTTAATATCTAAACTGTTTCAAAGAAAAGTGTTGTGATTTCCAAAATGCTATGATTTCAAAGCTGTGATTTCCAAAGTGTTTTGATTTTTAAAATACTATGATTTCAAAAGCGTTATAACTTTGGAAAAGTACTATGATTTTAGAAATGGATTTATTTGAAGTAAAAGTGATATCGCATTGATATGGTTTTTAAAATGGCAATGATGTGTCGGTTTTGAAATATAACTATTTTGAAAGTTTATTAAATGACCATCGGTGAAATAATACGTAGTTATTAAAGAGACCGGGATCGGATATGGACATATTCTCTGTCGATACCGAAAACCACTTTAATAACTATTATACATGGAGTGTTGATCCAGAATGAAGTGGATGGTTTGGTGAACGCGTTGACTGAAGGAAGAGAATGATTTTGGATGACCCTTGACATGACTAAAACAGGAGCCGCGCCGGGCCATTGAGGTTCGCCACCTCTAGCGGACACACTTCTTCGTTACCATATCTATTACTTTTGTGATTCGATTTGGGTGCACCCCTCGATTATGGGAGTGTTGTTTCGCGGTGTTGGGGTAGTAGCTGCTATGCCCAACATCAGTCCGGATCACGCAACTACTAGTATCCTAGTTGGTATTGCCTCATGTACCTTGTCATACTGATTATCCTATTCGCGACCACTACGATTTTGGTTTGTACCTTTAGTATATGGATTGCCCTCTGGTGACTTCCGGTTTTGGGGAAACTACGGTTTTGTATATACTCTTGGGAATAAAAATGTGTTAAGGGTGGAATGGGCCATGACTTAACGCTATTTTGATATCGTACCTTACTGATTAGACATTATCTACTTAGCGTACACTATTACATAGTAGATAGTTTAACGGATCCTTAGAGGATGGTTATCCCAAACATCCTTTGAGTTACTTGTATTTCAGTTGATATTTCACTTGAGTTGGATTTATTGATATAAGAATGTTAATCTTGACTCGAGTGTTTTGTGTTTTCTTTACGCTCGGGTCAGACTGAGTGTACCAGTATTCGAGACTCACCTTTGGAGTTGGAGCTTCGCTTGGAGATCCAGCTATCTGTCCAGCTTTCAGATATTCAGTTGATTCCAGTGATGTATTCTGATATTGTATTTGACTATTGTATTCGAGACTTCTGTTGTATCTTGTTTAACTCTGTTATATATATAGTAGCTTCATGAACTACTATTCTTTTGTTTCTGCTGCATTATTGTTATATTACTCTGTGTCTGTGATCTGTGATTATTTTATTTACTGTATATGTTGAGTTTTGCCAATTTAAATTAACAATCTATTGTTTTGAATTATTCAAGTCCAACATGTGTGGATTTATTGTCGTTTTGAATGGTCCAAAATAGTGGGTCGTTACATTATGTGTCTACTCAAACTTTCGAACTGCTTAAACAAACAGTCACAAACATTTATTTATTTTCAGTTTGGCTTTTGTTTTTCCCAAGATTTACTTATACCTCTCAACATTCCCACCCGTTCAATTTATAATTGCTGGTTCCAACAGACTTTTTGTTTTTCTCAAGATTTACTTCTCTGTCTCATCCATTCACTCTTCCCTTCTTTTCATATTGGTTATGTTTTGAGAAAAAAAAACATATATTAGTATACATAAGTCTGAACCCTGCCACTTCTTTCTCGCTGGCAATCTTTCCTCCTCTCTCTTTCATCTTCTTTTCGTCTGTTCTGTGCTTGGCTCCTGAAGAAAGAAAATATATAATTTTATATAAGTTTTTATACATAATTTCGAAACCCAATACGTCTTCTTCTTCCCTCCCCATGAACTTGCTACGTATTCTTCACGCAACCTTCTTGCTCGTCCCTATCTCTTCTTCAATTTGCTTGTGCTTTGTTTGACAAAAAATATATATATCTGAGGAAATAGTTGCATGCGTATAATCAGCCTTCCACTTCCATTCTCTTTCAACCCATGCAAGAATTCCTGACCGACCTCCACTTCCTCGCCATCAACCACCCACTCCGCCTTATTCCCCTCTGTAAACCCGCATCGCCCCTAGAAGCCCATTCCGTCCACCTCCTCACAGCATGAACTCGAACCCACTTCATAGCCAACTCTTTCCCCGAGTGCCACCTGTCTATCCCACTCTCCAACGTAGCATATCCTTACCACGAAACCCGTGCCACGACCTTGGCCTGACCCGCCACCATAATCGCCAGCCATGCTTCCCAGAAACCATCACTCGAGCACCCTTTCCCACTCTCTGGCTCCATCCCATGCACCCCTTCTGCCATATTTTTCCAGCAACAACCCAAGCGCCCACCTGGATCCATTCCTCCCATCACCCTTCAACCGAGACCTCATCAGCCTTGCACCACCCTCCATCGAGTCAACCTGACAACATCAAGCTGCCGAGCAGTTTTCTTCTATATGATTTAAAGCATATATTTTGTTTCTACGAGCAGTATTATGGTTTCAACAGTTTATGATTAAAAGTACTTATAAATAAATAAAAATCTCAAATCTATTGATATATTTCTTTGTTTCAATGGTTTGTTCATCCCTGCCAGTTGCCACCAAACTGATTTTGCACTTGTTTGCATGTTTATTTGTATTATTATTATTTTTTTCTGAACAGCAGTTAGACTACATGTTCACGATATCATATCTCACTCATGTTTTGTCGGAATGGGTTGATTCTATTTTTACAAAAGAGTCGAAGTTACCTAGTTTATGCATGTCAAATTTCAGCAAAATCTGACATCGTTTGATTAGTGGTCGAGGATCTGGAAGTTAGACCCAGGCAGCTGTTCTTTTGTACTTGAAATTATTTTACACTGCTGCAAACACGACCCGAGTTCATGTTTGACGCATCGTATCTCTTCCGTCTTACGTCGGAATACAGTGATTCTTTTTTTTGTTGGAAAGATTGAGTTTTCTATTTTATGTTTACAAATTTTAGCTTCATACGAGGTGGTTCAGTCCTCTGTTTCTTACCTGAAAGTCAGACCCAGAGGGGTTTTCAGACCTGAACATTTGACAGTCGCAACATGGCCTGAATCTATGTTCGTGACATCGTAACTTTTCTCGTCTCTTGTCCAAATCAAGTAATTCTTTTGCAGTTTGAAATACAAGTTTTGATCTTTATTCATACCAAATTTCAGACCATTTCGATCTCGGTAGCACATAGAATTATATTGTTAAACTTTGACGCAGGACATGTTTTGTAATTGTTGCTATGTTGAATGTTTTGACTTGATTTCGTCAATGCCTACCTATCAGCTTTGATCATCGAATTCATGTCAATCTAGAGTTGCTTTGAAATTCATGTCTGGATTCATAACTCATTCCATCGTCATATCCTCTCTAGCCTGGAAAGGTGAGCAATCACTCACGATTAACGTTCTTTTATTTATTAAATTTGATTTCAATTGAAACGACAATTGAAATATGATGCTGTTAGTTAATTACACTGTTATATATGCTATTACCTGTATTAGTTCACCTGTGACATCTGACACCATTATCTGTTACTTATGCGATGATTATACAAGTTTGGTTGATAAATGATTGTTGTATGATGTTGAAATTGGACGTTAATTGAAAATGTTAAAGTGATAAATAGTATGCAATTGAATTTATTATAAGATAGTTAACAATTGAAATGGATTTATATGTTGAATTTGATTAATATGACCCCTTCTAAATGTTAAATAAATTGACACGTAGAATAGTGTTAACTACACTTTGAACCATTGAATGTATGTTGAATAATTCATGTAGTAGAAAATTGAATAATGAAAGACAAGTGAAGAACCATATAAATATTAGTGTAATAATCTTTAATCTACATGAAATGATAGTGTAGATTCTAGAAATAATTATATTAATTTGCACAAACAACAATGTGAATTAATACGATTATTTCGGGATTATTTGAATTGATTATTGGATTGATATTGGTTGTTGTTATTGCTTGTCTATTTACTTTGACACCATCTCAGTTATCATACTGCAAGTTCCCTTTGTTATGCTTGGATTTTTGAATTGAAATGGAATCGGGTTGAAATGATAAATACCCAAAATAAAAACTTTGACTTAGGATAGAGAATTAAATAAAATCCGATTGGTCACTAATTTGATTTAAAAATAAAATAAAGATTTTATTTGAATAAATAATATGGTTTTGAAATGAAGTTGGAATTTGAATTTTAATGAAAGGGAAGGTTAATATTTAATAATCTGAATAAAAATATTGACATAGTAGTTGATGAAAGAACGTTGTTTTAAAATTTGGAATTATTAATAATTAAGTTTTGAAATTATTTAATAATTAAACAAGATTGAATTATTTAATAATTAAATAAAATTGAATTCTTTATTAAGTGAATTTGAACTTCTTGAATAAGTGAAATTTAGTTCTTTATTAATTGAGTTTTGAAATGTGTAACTGAGTAAATAAATAAGTGAAATTGAATTTTCTTTAACAAGAAATAAAAATGTGATTTATTGAAATTAATGTAAGATTTGTAATTTAAAGAATTTGATTTGACGAATCTAATATAATTCAATTTGATGTTTTGATATAATGAAGTTGAACTTAAGTAATTGATTTAATGAATTGGAAATTAAATAGAAATTGTTTGAATGAAATTTGCTTAATGAATATTGAAAAATCGATCAATAGATTTAAATTGATTTGAATGTAGATTAAATTAATTTAAATGATTTCGAAATGAAACTTATATACGAATTAAATGAATATTGGAATGGTTTAAATAAAAATTGAAATTGTATTATAAGATTTTTGAAATGGTAATTTGAAAGTTTTGAAACGTAAAGTATGGAAATTGATTTAGAAAGACAAATGAAATGTTGATTTATAAATTCTAACTGAAATTGAAATTGATTTGGTTTTGAAATATATTAAACGACCAATCGGTGTAATAATTACGAAGGTTATTAAAGAGACCGGAATCGGTTAGTGACATACTCACTGTCTAAACCGAGAACCACTTTAATAACTATACGCGGAGTGTGATCCAGAATGAAGTGGTTGGAATGATGCACGTGATGACTGAAGAAAGAGAACGATAATGGATAGCCTTGACACTTGTGTCAAATTGGAAATGACTAAAACAGGAGCCGTGCCGGGCTAAATGGGGTTAGCCACCTCGAGCGAACACACTTCTTCGAAAACTACTCATTACTTGTTGTCGATTGGTGCACCCTTGAATTTTGGGAGTGTTGTTTCGCGGTGTTGCGATCGCTGCGGCGATGCGTTCTCACCAGTCTGGATCAGGCAAACGGTAGTTTCACTACCTTGGGTATTGCCTCATGTGCCTTGTCATACTTGTATCCCTATATACGCGACCACTACGATTTGTTTTGTGTTATACCTATGGAGTACTCCCTGATATCCCACTAGTTTACGGTGGAGTTTACAGTGCTGTATAGACTATAACGCTTATATAAAATGTGTTAAGGGGGATAATGGTAACGCCTTAACACTATTTTGATATATTATATTACTGATAGGCATTATCTACTTATCGTACACTACTACATAGTAGATAGTTTAACAGATCCTTAAAGGATGGTTATTCCAAACATCCTTTGAGTTACTTGTATTTCAGTTGCTATTTCACTTGAGTTGGATTTATTGATATAAGAATGTTAATCCTGACTCGAGTGTTTTGTGTTTTGCTTTACGCTCGGGTCAGACTGAGTGTACCAGTATTCGAGACTCACCTTTGGAGTTGGAGCTTCGCTTGGAGATCCAGCTATCTATCCAGCTTTCAGATATTCAGTTGATTCCAGTGATGTATTCTGATATTGTATTTGATTATTGTATTCGAGACTTCTATTGTACCTTATTTCACTCTGATATGTATATAGTAGCTTCATGAACTACTATCTTTTGTTTCCGCTGCAAATTATTACTCTGTGTTTGTGATCTGTGATTATTTATTTACTGTATATGCTTAGTTTTGCCAAATTTAAATTAACAATTCGGTATTTTGAATTACTCAAGTCCGACATGTGCGGATGCGAATAGTCCAAAATAGCGGGTCGTTATAAAAATCGAGGACATTTTATATTGACCACAGGAATTACCCTTTTTAATGGACTTTCGTTTTATTTACTATCCATTTATTCAAGGACAAATTTTGCTTATAGGCAAACCTATTTCAACTTTAGGTCTCAAACAAAACTTATTAAATAAATAGGTTTAGTTTTCGCTAAGTCGGGATTCACACTTGTGCAAATTTGAATTCCTCAAGTATAATTTACAAAAAAAAATTGTGCTTGCATAAATTTGGATTGCGCAAGTGTAATTTAAAAAAAATTATGCTTGCACAAATTTTGATTGCGCAAGTGGTTTAAAAAAAATTGTACTTAACGCAAATTTGAATTGCGCAAGTGTAACTAAAAAAAAGGCTGTGCTTACACAAATTTGGATTGCGCAAGAATAAAATGTTGTTATATGAAAAAAAGATATATTTTTGTAACAGGAAAATGGGCTGGAGGAAGTTTTTACTTCTTTTTATGGGCCTACGGATGCGGATTTTTTTTCATTTAAAGGACACGGGCTTTATTTTTTCGTTCGAAGGACAAACTTCTGTAAAATTTAAATTTGCTTCTTCATTTCTCGTTGATCTAATTCTGATATTACCGATCTTAGTTCATCGATCTTTTCGATTCAAGGACGCGTGTTTCTTTATTTTAATATTCGATCTTCTCAATTGTCTATCGATCTTCATCGTGTTTCTTTATCGTTGGTCTTCATCGTCCTCTGGATCGTTATTAAACAATTTCCTTACATTCAGGTATGTTGCTCTTATTTGTTTCGATCTTTATCTTATCTTCCTCTGATCTAATAATTTTCGATTATTAAGTATATTTTTGTTTCTGTAGGTTGCACAGTTTTGTCTTCTTTCAGATTTCGGTACCTATTTTAGATTTGTTTAAATGGCAGTGAGATTTTATTGTGTATTGTTATTTTTCTTCGGCACAGTTTATTGTTTTACAATTTTAATGTTCATCTATCATTGTACTGAATTTTATACGTAGTTTGTTGCGTTATGCTATATTTATATAGCATTCTTTGTTGTATTCATAATTTTTTTAATTTGATTGTCCTATGTTCATTTATTATCTGCTTCTTCATGTCATTTATATTTCTTTCATTTAGCAGTTAATTTGAGATCCATTTGTTATTCTATGTTAATTTAGCATTTTTAACTGGTTTTTTAATTTCTTTTGCAGTACTGATATCTACAATGATGAAGCAAATAGTTTGCTAGTTATTTTTGAACATAATGAGAATTGTTATTCTACTCGACTTACGACAGGCTCTTCTTTGTTTGCTGTTAAGACTGAAATCTATGAAGTTTGGCCACATCTTAGTCCATTTTGTACTGAGATGTCTTATGTTCTCGAGAATAAGAATATAATCATTGATACTGATTCAGATTTGATTAGTATTTTGTGTTTTCTAATTTTCAAGAAGCGTGAATATTGTAAGTTCACTGTTAAGGAAAATGTTTGTGCTATGGAAGCTGATAATGCTGGCTGTGGATTAGGCTATGCAAGTGTTCAAAGTACTTCAATTGGTAGTAATTCTGGTGCTAATAGTGATTCACATGCTGATTCTTCTTACTACTTGAAAGATATGTTGAAGAAAGGTTCTCAAAAAACTATTGTGGATTTTCTTGGTTTTTGTTTTAACGGAGCTGAGGATTTTCAGGAGTTTTTAATGGCATATCAAATTAAAAATGGTTATGATTTGATTTTTATAAGAAACTCTCCTGATAGAATTTCAGTTAATTGCTCTTGGTTGAAGGATGGTTGTAAGTTTTATCTTAATGCTTCTTCGGATCCTGGTCTACTCTCTCGGTTTTTTTATTAGAACATACAATTTTCATCATTCGTGTGGAGCTGGTCTTAGAGATGTTAATAAAGTTGATATTTCAAGTAGATTTGTTAAATCTTTGATTGTTGATCAAATTCGAGATGCTCCTATGAAGAAGCCAAACGATATTATGAACGAATTTAGACGAGAGTACAATTTTAATCTGTCGTATTATTATGCTTATAGCGGAAAACAGTTGGCTTTAAAAGAAATATATGGGGATAATGATATGTCATATAACGATTTAAATTGGTATTTGGAGGCGTTGCAGATGTATAATGCTGGTAGTTACGTGGCCATGGAAGTTAATGCTTTAACTAATCAGTTTGAGAGAGTTTGTATTGGTTTTAGTGCTTGTCTACTTGGATTTAAACACTGTCGGCCATTAATATTTTTAGATGCTGCTGCTTTGAAGGGAAGACCAGGTGTTTTGTTAGCTGTTACTTGTAAAAATGGTAACCAAGGTATGAGTTTCATTTTACTTTTGTTTTATTTACTTATTTATTTTTCTGGTAATGATATATTAAACTATCATTGTTCAAAGTTGTACATAATTTTTACTACATCCATGTTTACACTAGAATTGTTTCTTCATTTTATTTAATGATTGAGCTGGTTACAGTAGAAATGTTTATAGTAGAAATGTAAAAACAAGAACTAAAATTTTATGCAGCAGTAACTGGAAGACTTTAAAATAACATATGCTATATTCATATATCATTTGAACCTAATTTAATTGTGTATAATAGAAATTATTAACATTTAATACAGGTTTTGATGTTTACTATAATTCATGTTTCTTACTACTCAACTGTCATTAATTGTTTATTTTGTAGGTTTCTTTCCTCTTGCTATGGGTATTGTTTCATATGAAAATGAATCTAATTGGTCTTGGTTTTTATCACATTTGAAAGGAATGCTTAATGAAGACCGGTCTTTAGTTTTTATGTCTGATCGTCAGTGGGGTCTCATTTTAGGTGTTCCGAAAATATTCCCTTCTTCATATCATAGCTATTGTTTACTTCATATGAAACAAAATATTGGTACTGTTGTCAAGTCAGCTAAAGGTGATTCATCTATTGTGGAGTTGTTCAAACTTTGTGCTAAAGCCTCTAATATGTATGATTTTGAGCGATATCTTTCTAAATTAAGGATATTGGGGGTACATCTGCAGAAAATTTTCTTAGAGATAAACCTTTTGACCATTGGGCAGATTTGTTTTTTTAAGGAAAGCGTTATGGTGAATATTCTTTAAATGTCGTAGAAAGTTTCAACTCATGGATTTTGGAAGATAGAGTTATGCCTATAACTTCTTGTTTGGGTGGTATTCGGGTAAAAGTTATGGAGCAAATGGCGAGACGAAGAGAGGAATGTTGTTTGTGGACAACAAATCTTTGTCCTGTTATGGAGGAACGTTTGTCTAAGATAGTAGATGATGGCTTTGGTTGGGATGTTTATAAGTCCTCGGAATTTGTGTTTGAAGTTAAATCTCCTAAGTCATAGGTTGTTGATCTTAAAAATCGTTTATGCAGTTGTAATCAATGGAGAGTTACTAGTTTTCCATGTGTGCATGCAATTAAGTGCATTAACAAGTCTAGATTATCAGTTTATGATTTTGTGGAGGAATATTTTACTGTTAATGCTTTCAGATCTTCGTATGCTAAGGCTATCAATCCAATTCCAGATTTTGATAAACCAGTTGCTGCTGAAAATGATGTTTTGATTAGGCCTCCTAAAGAAGTTCGTGGTGCATGAAGACCATCTACAAAGAGGCGTGGTGGATTTGGATATTCTCAAAGTAAAAGAAACAGATGTAGCCAGTGTAATGTAGTTGGCCACAACAAAAGGAATTGTCTTGCTTCTTCAAAAAGTTAAGAAAATAAAATGTGTTTTGTTAGTGTAATAGAATAGTTTTTTAACTGTAAAACTGCTAAAGCTTATAGAAGAATGAAGTCATACTTTGCGAATTCATTAGAAAATAAAATGTGAACTGTTTTGGTTATTTTTTTTTAACTTCAAATATCTGATGTTCTTATATTTTCCTTTGATGTTGAATTATTTTTTTTAGGAATCTATTATTTAATCATATTGCAAAATATATAATATGAATTGAAGAACTGTATTAGCTCTGCACTTCAGTATTAACATTTCTATTCAATGTTAGATGTACTTATCATTTTAGTCGAATGCTAGCTGTAACTAGCATTTCATTGTAATCAGTATGCATTTCACCTGAAATACAATTTCAACATTGAAACCGTATAGAACTAAGTAAGTTGTTGTGTAAGAATGAAGTATCTGATGATGATGATATACTATTTATATGATTAGCAAATGAGATTACATAAGTGGTTTTGTGATTAATTGACAGTATGATGATGTACAGTTGAATGATAGTTGTATCTAGCATTTCAGTTAAATGCAAGTTACAGTGTAAACAGTAGTCATCACTCTTGAAACAGAGTTCGTACATTGGAAATCATATATAAATGATATATGGATAAATCCACGCATTATTCATCACAGTTCAACTACCTGTATTTTCGCATAATGCTAGTTTTATCTAGCATTTCAGTGTAAATCATTATTTACCACTTCATAAATACAGTAAAAGCATCAGAAAACACATAAAAATGACAATTGAATATATCTTTAGTTTATACATTGTAGTTCATGCACTGAAAACAGACAATTATAATCAAGTCAAATTCAAATCGAGAAGTTCAAATACATCTGAGCAGTTTATGCACTGAGAACAAAATACAAGCATTGTATAACATATAAGACTCTATCTCAGACTCCATATCAGACTCCATCTCAGACTCCATCTTAGTTTAATTAGCAGAAGTGTTTCTGTTCAAATAATTCTAAAGTTCAAAGAAGTTAAAATGCAACAACTATTCTTATGTAGAATATTTGTAGGATTTCTGCATTGACCAACTATATTGTGGATCATTAAGTATGTCAAGCACCACTGCAGCTCTTAGGTTTCTAAGCATTTCCTTTGAATATTTATCTGGCATCTCATCCTTGTCTAGTTTTTTCAAGTTTGTCATGACAAAGAATGCACAATCAAGTCTGTTTCAGATATGGAAATATTAGTTAATATTACAGTATAAGCTAATGCTAAAATAAAATAGCATTCTTTACACTAGAATTCTAAAATATAGCTTTATATTTTTATCGCACTATTAATCAATGCTAACATAAAGACACCATTGCTGTGTTTGCAATGTGCATCTTATACATAATCTTTTTGTTCAATAGATGCAGTTCAATGAACTGTCAATTAGTAATGCTATCTTTAACTATCATTTTACATATTTAATGCATTCTAACGCAATTTAAAAATACAAATGATATTTTGTTATTGTTTTGCATGTTTAGTCTAGTCCAAAAGAATTTAAAAATATGTATGCTAGTGTAAACAATCATTTTCGATATTTGATAAATTTATAAGCACTGAAAAAATATAAATGATAGTTTGAACTGTCGTTTTTTTTTCATTTTCACAGTTTTATGCATTTTAAAATTTTCAGTTGTAGATTTAACTATCATTTTGATTATTAGATGTAGTCAACTGTATTTTAAAAAAGAATAACAAAAGTTGGATGAATATACAAATTAAAACGACAAGAGAAGAAATGGAATTAGTTACTTACGAATCACAATCTTGTGGTGGGCTTTTTGGCTGCAACACTTTAGGTTTGTGAAATTCTTTGTTCAGTATTCCTACTTCCGCCCATTTCTTCTTGAACGTTAATTCAATTTTGTCTTTCTGCAAGAAGAAAAATTAGTGTTGTATATTAATGTTAGACTGATATAAAAATTATACTTTTCTTACAATAACGATGGCTTGGTTATAGCTGGGGTTTGAAGTCCTTGTTGATCTAGTTTTTGATTTTGTTGAATCATAATGACTCCACTGCATTGTTTCATAGCTTAGCATCAACAAGCTCCAATGGTTTGTGTAATGTAGAGGGATGAAAATTTTCTCTGTAAATTCATCTTTGACAATGACATCTATTGTCGGTATGACTATGTCTTTGATCACAGTTTGCTGATCATGTGCTATAGCATTCTGCACATTCATATGCATTAGAATACTTTATATTATTTTTTAACATTTATAATGAAAAGCTTATACTTACCATCATCATTGTAGTGAAGTAGTAACTGTGTTCATACATCTCCTGATTGTAGTAAAACAAATCAATAATCTGTTTAAGCAAACAAAAAAGGTTGTAAGTTTTATGGGATATTTTGTTTTTGAACCAGGAATATTTATGCTAGTATTCACTATCATTTACATGTTTACTTCATTAAATGCACTGAAAAATGCAAATGATAGTTTAAACAATCATCTTTGACATTCGACATATTTATATGCTCTTTACAAATACCAATGTTGTTTTTAACTACCATTCTTTTATTTAATACATTTATATGCAGTTAGAAACTTCGAATGCTAGTTTTAACTATCATTCTCTCATCTTTTACATTTATATGCACTTAAAAAACTATGAATGCTAGTTGTAACAATCATTCTCCTATCCTATACAGTTATCTGCATTTTACAAATAGTAATGATGCTTTTAGTTGTCACTCTCTCATTCAATTCATTAATATGCACTTTGAAAGTTGAATGCTAGGTTTACCTATCATTCTTTCATTTTATACATTTATATACATTTTTTTACTATCATAATTCTGAGTTGATGCATACTTGTCCATCTATAACCCCCTCAAATAGAACAGCTTCCAGCATAGATTTCACTATCGTGATTCCTCCTTTGTTCCCTTCATCTTTTTCATATGCTACAGTGTTGTAATTGAAAATCAATAATTGACAAGTTGGTTTTTTTTCAATTTTATTTAATTACAAATATAATGAAAGAAAAAAGATCGAAAATCTTACTTCTCATTTTCATTAAATTTGAAGAAAGTAAGAATTTTGTTTTGCTGTTCTTCATTCAATAATTTTAGAATACTGCTTTTTGTTATATCTTTACTCTTGTAAGCTTTAGTTGATGGCGAGTATCCATCAACATCAATTATTTCTTCATTTTCAATTGTAGTGACTTGCTCATCTGTTTTAGTTTCAGATTCCTCTTCATAATCAGATTCTTCGTTTTGTTCTTCTTGTTTCTGTTCACTTGTATTTTTTTTTGACCTTCTTCAGTTTCAGGTTGTTCCTTTTGGTCTTCATTGTCAACATTTTTCTTTGTTTTTCTGTGAACAATTTCATACTGGCAATCGGGATTAATTTTATTCTTTCGTTGGCGCTTTTTAACCCTCAAAACTAAAGAGCTTGGTTTCTTCTGTGTTCTTTCATTCACTGTCGGGGATTTTTCTGTTTCCTCTGAAGGTTCCTTCTGATGCTGTTGTTTTTTCTCTTCCTGCATCTTTTTTATTTCCTGGGTTATATTCAGATCAAATGATGGTGCTTCTATATCTTCTCTTGGTTTTGATTTCTTTTCTCAACTGTATGATAGTGCCTTCTGCTTGTATTCTTTTTTGTCTCTCCATTTCTAATTCTTTTTCGCTCTTCTTTAATTTATTTTCCAAATCTTCAATGTATTGTTTCATTGAGTCAACTTGCTTTTTTGATGTCTCTTCCAAGTTTTCTACTTTTTGTATCACAATATTCTCATTTGTATCCAACTGAACAAATTTTTGTTGGTTTTTTTATTGAAGAAGTGCTTTTTCATCTTCGGTCAGGTTTCTTATTTCAACAAAAATCTATGTAATAACATAAATAGTAATGAATGAGCTAAAATACAATGAATGAAGTAATTTTATTTATAATTTTCATTTTTCATGTGATGCTATATCTGACTATCATTTTTTAGTAGCAACTACAGAAAATTGTATTGTGCAGAAATGATATATGTAACTATCATTTAAATTATGATTGTATAATAACAAAATGAAAAATGTTAATATACATTATATTATGATATATTTATCTATTAGTATACATTTCTTGTACTTGTGTGAGAAATAATACTTTTCTACTGTCCATGTTTATCAAAGCTTCTCTTGAAATGACTTTTTTCAAGCTTCCGATATTCCATCTCCCAAATCTAGGTAAAGTAGAACAGTATGTTACTAATGGAGATATCAAATTGACATGCTCACATAGGAAAAACTACAAATAAAATATTACTTGTTAAAATATATAATGTATATAATTTAATTTATAGAGATAGATGTATTAACATAAAGTTAGAATGTAGTACTTACAATTGGCAGCATGGAACAACCTGGCATGTTTTTCGACTTTGTTTTGAAAGCCATCAAAGCTCTAATCAATGAATGATCAATTGAAACTGGCCAAGATACCGACTTCATTTTGTTGTGATCAATAATATGAGGAATATATCCCCATGGTAAGTATCTTTGGTTGTCGGGAAAGAAGAAGGTTATCATTGTAAGAATAATAATCAGTTTTGGAAAATCAGTTTCATGTTGAAATTGTTGTGTTTCTAGTACATTATTTATTTTTGAAACTGTAAGATCCTTTGTGATGTGCTCTACTGTTCCAAAATTTCTTAGTACAAATCCTTAAAATTGTCTGGAAGGATTTGTAAACTCATTTTAGGTAATGGAAAAATATTAATTCCAAACAAAGGTAAGCTAAAGAGAATTGAAATATCTTCAGGTTTGATCTTTAAAAAAACATTCCCCACTTTAAAAGCTTCGTCAGTGATAGAAAATGTTTCTATGATATCATCTAAGGTTGTTGATGATTTTGTAAAAGCAGCTATGGATAAAATTTCTTTGAAAAACGCTAGCATAAATTTTTCAAAAGGTGTTTATTTTAAATAATTCAATTGATCTACAAGGTAACCTCCTTTTTCCTTAATTTTCTGAAAAATTTTTATCATCGGAAGCAAGCTACATCCATACTGAATTTTTTCCTGAGAAACTTTCTTTGATTTTTTCCCTTCTGTTTTTTTTTTTTGCTTTCTTTGATCTTTTGCCTTTTGATTCCTGTAGAAAAAATTATGAATGAATAATTCAGTATTTAACAAACTATAATCTTATTTCTCAACCATGAATGCACAATTTTCTAGTGCCATATTCATCTATCATTATTTGTAGAAATGCTATATTTGTCCATCATTACTCTTTTTCAATGTATGCTCCTACAGTTTAAAGACTGAATGCTATGTTTGTGTATCATTTTATCTCATGCTATATTTGTCTATCTTTACTCTTTTTCAATGTATGCTTCTACAGTTTAAAGACCGAATGCTATGTTTGTCTATCATTTTATCCAATGCTATATCTGTCTATCATTACTCTTTTTCAATGTATGCTCCTACAGTTTAAAGACTGAATGTTATGTTTGTGTATCATTTTATCCAATGCTATATTTGTCTATCATTACTCTTTTTCAATGTATGCTTCTACAGTTTAAAGACCGAATGCTATGTTTGTCTATCATTTTATCCAATGCTATATTTGTCTATCATTACTCTTTTTCAATGTATGCTCCTACAGTTTAAAGACTGAATGCTATGTTTGTCTATCATTTTATCCAATGCTATGCTATATTTGTCTATCATTACTCTTTTTCAATGTATGCTCCTACAGTTTAAAGACTGAATGCTATGTTTGTCTATCATTTTATCCAATGCTATGCTATATTTGTCTATCATTACTCTTTTTCAATGTATGCTCCTACAGTTTAAAGACTGAATGCTATGTTTGTCTATAATTTTATCCAATGCTATATTTGTCTATCATTACTCTTTTTCAATGTATGCTCCTACAGTTTAAAGACTGAATGTTATGTTTGTCTATCATTTTATCCAATGCTATATTTGTCTATCATTCTATAATAATGCATTTTATTGTTGTTTATCAACCATCAAAAACTGAATGCTATGTTCATCTATCATCTCATATTTTAATATTGTGTATACAAATGAAATTATATACTGAACTATCATTCAATAACTATCTATTTAATTATTGTCTGTTGTATATCAAATATGGAATGTTATTTTCACTTATCATTGCATCATTATACATACAGTAAATAAAGTGATATATTCAACTATCATTCTATAATGCAATGTTTTTCTATCATTTTTTTCAATGCTATATTTGTCTATCATTCTATAACTATGCATCTTATTGTTGTTTGTCTTTTGTCAAAGACTGAATGCTATGTTCATCATCATCTAATATTTCAATATGATGCATGCAATAAATCAAATAATGTATTGAAGTATCATTCAATAACTATCGATCTAATTATCATTTACTGTCTAATAAATACTGAAATATTATTTTGAAGAAAAATAAATCAAATGTTATACATTTGTCTTTCTTTTTCTACTGACGATTTCATCACAAAGTTGTTGTCTCTTCATGTCGTCTTCTTTTACAGTTTTTGCTGCCCTAGATTTTATCGTTCTCTTTGTTTCTTCTTCAATATCAGTCGAATCAACAGCCGTGGATGGATTATTTTTGCGTCTTCTCTTTATTTCTGTACGCATTGCAGTCGAAACCCTACTTTTTGAAATCTTAGTTTCATCGTTTATTTGTTCTGGATTTGTTGAAATTTGTGGATTTACGTCCATTGACTTAGCTTCGGAAGTTGATTGCGCTTGTAAATCAGCTTGAGGAAGAAAATTGATTTGCGTTTGGAATGTCATTGCTTGATGGAGAAGAAATTTTGTTTACAGAGGAAAACAGACTAAAAAAGCAGGAACGATCGTGAAATTTTTCGCGCTTGTCCTTGAGACGGAAGTTTTATTTTAACGTCCGTTAAACTAAAATTTTATTAAACTTTTTTCTTTAAACTAATTTTCTCTTTTTGTAATAAGTTTTGAACGATGCTTAAAATGAAATATGTTTTTTTTTTCCTCTCGAACCTATAAGCAAAATTTGTCATTTGTTCAAAAACAGTAATCTTCTGTGAATTATTGTGCATTTTAAGATTTCCAAAATGCTAACTACAGTTGTTCATAAGCATCATTATTTTACAACCAATCTTGGCAACGCATTATTATATTATCACTCACATATTCTTATTTTCACCCTGATACAAATTGAGAATTTTAGACAACCGTAACATTGTAAACGCTGCATAAATCATCTATAGAATTCTGATTTGCACCAGGGTACAAATAACTTATTCTGCAGAGGCCTACCCGTAACATTCACAAAATCACAACGCCTTGCTCCAGTTCCACATCAGTATTACTGTTCACTGTACAGATTCGTGTACCAATACTCGATACTGCACATATGATCATTGACCCAACCCCACACGTTAGTGCGACTATAGATCAGTTCATGACCAAATATATGTAGGCAATTGTAGCATTCACATTTAGCCGAAGACCCAGTGCACATCGATATTAATCATCGTTGATTCATCATTTTTGTTTATTTTTCATCTGATGATGACCTCTCTCCATAAACATACATGCATATGTATGTATATGTATGTGTATGTAGATGTGTATGTGTATGTACATGTGTGTGTAACACATGGTGATGAAGTTATTACTACTTTAGCTTGTAGGAAAAAATATATATTAGATTAGAATCACAGCAAAATGCTTATAGGCCTATCGATTAGGATACCCTCTTTGGCTTCCATATATTCCAACTGTCTGTTTATTTTATTTTTTTTAATTCATATTTCATATCAAAAGAAAGAGTTTACAGAAGAGTTCAGCGAGTTTAAGTGTGTAGTTCCAGTTCCACTTGCTTAGAATCTTTTAAAAGTAGACAGAATCTTAAAGTATATTCAACCACATAAGACCAATCTATTCGTCTTTGTTTTCTGAACGTCTACTTTTACATCATGCATTAAATATAATATGTTGGAATTAAGAAGACTCAAGCTCCAAGGTCAAGTACTCAACCTTTAATCAACACTACATTTCAATGAAAGAGAGCTTTATTGATATTATTTGCATAATATTCAACCTATTCATTTCAATGGAATATTCGGTTTTATCATCATACAAGCCGGCACTCATGACTCTCCTCCAAACATATGGAAAGCAACTAAAGTTACCTGTATACTAAATTTTTAGCAAACCACCAATCATTTCTTTCTTGCATAAAGTATCATGAAAATTATATCATGTTATCAGTCTAATATGAGTAATCCAAACACAAAAATCCAATTTATTAGAATAATAATGTACATGTATACTAACATAGAAAATTACTTAGATACACATGGCCTCATTGAATCTTAAATACAGACCAAATGGGTTTAATTAATTTCATATGATATAACACAATTTAACAGGTTTATTAGGTATATTGTACATTTAATATAATATTTCATTTTGATTTTAATTGTAACTATAATATAGTGGATGACTTAAACACTAAAGCCTCAAAAAATTACTGCATTGTCAGGACTTTGCAAAATTTCAGGTCTCAGAGCTGGTCCTAGATAAATCCATATGTTATAACACATGAATACATAACAATGCTAGACAAGGCCGGCCTTCTACTATATATATACACACACACACACACACACTCATATTTCCTATTTACACATATAAAACATACAATGGTGGATCTACCCATAAACCTAGAAACGTCAGAAGTGAGTCCGGACTGGCTAAACAAAGGGGACAACTCATGGCAGTTAACAGCAGCAACGCTAGTGGGCCTACAAAGCATACCGGGCCTAGTAATCCTATACGGGTCCTTCGTAAAGAAGAAATGGGCCATAAACGCAGCTTTCATGGCCTTCTACGCTTTTGCAGCCGTGTTACTATGCTGGGTGTTATGGGGATACAACCTATCGTTCGGTGAAGAAATGGTGCCATTTTGGGGTAGACCAAATGTGGCCTTAGACCAGAAGTATTTATTGAAGCAAGGGTTTGCAGGGTCGTACCCAACAGCAACTTTAGTGTATTTTCAATTTGTTTTCGCTGCTATTACACCTATTTTGCTTGCTGGGTCGCTGCTTGGGAGAATGAATTTTGTGGCGTGGATGATATTTGTGCCGCTATGGCATACCTTTTCGTATAGCGTGGGCGCTTTTAGTGTATGGTCGCCTAAAGGATTTTTGTCTAAGGCTGGGATTATGGATTTTGCTGGTGGTTTTGTTATTCATCTCTCTTCTGGTGTTGCAGGTTTTACTGCTGCTTATTGGGTAAATTATCTGATTTATTTAACAGTCATATCTACTCTTAAGAAATGAAATCACTTAAAAACAATATTCTGGAAAAAGAAAATTACATCATTCAATAACTATTAGTTTTATTAATATGTTATATCGATAGGTTCTCATAAGTTATTTTGAAAATTGGTAACTAATATACAGAGGATTCATTGTTATGTATATATCCAAAAGAAAGAAAATAAAAGAACGTAAGATTTTTGTAAAAAAAACAATAGAATAATATTTTTGTCCTAGGACAAATATGATTTTTTTTTATTAATTTATTTTGACAGCCTTATTGATTCAGAAGATGTAAAATTATGCAAGAATGATAGTATAACAGAAGAACGTAAACTGTGATATTGTTCTCTGGTATTCTATATAACAAGTTAACAACTATATTTTTTCTCAAATCAAACTGTCTATTTTACCCGGTTCTCTTGACTTGTATAGTCAGTCTAGAATACAATGTGATCATTAGCATATTCTCCTTTTAGGCTAGCCAAAAATTCTTGTTATACTTTGGAAAAAAAGGTTGGATACAGAGAGTTTTGTGCAGTATATTAAACAACAGGGGTAGTGTACTAGCATTGATTCAAACAACTATTAACTCATTTTTAAATGAACTCGTAATCAATATTTATAATATATAGGAAGCTTACCTCAACACTGAATTTTGGGTGTGTCTAAGTTATTTCACCAGTCATATGTATTTTCAAGAAATGCGTTTACTTAAAGACCGTAATATAATAAGATAAAGAATTTTATCATACAAACCAAATTGGCGCTTAGTGTAAAAATAAAAAATAAAAAATAAAAAAAAATCTCTCTGTAGATTCTCATGGTTTTTCTTTTTTCAAACATCGACAATTATTAGTAGATGTATAGGGGTTTAGAACCTAAGTTCTTACTGCTTTGCTACTGGACTGTTATTGGATGTTTGTTCCACAATGAAGTTAATATCTTTACTTTTGTTAGGAGAAAGGTTATGTTTACTTTTCTTCTTCAAACAAATGGTTGCATGCAAGGAGTTTCCTAGTGTTTAAATAGCCATATTATATACACACAATAGGCCTTGCGTTGATTCAAACAACTGACTACTTATATTCATGTAAGTAAAAATAAGCAATCAAAATTTCTAAATATAGAGGAAGATTACCTCAAAACTGAATTTTAAATTGCATGCACACAGGTGGGGCCTCGATCAAGTAAAGATAGAGAGAAATTTCCACCAAACAACATTCTGCTGATGCTTGCAGGTGCAGGAATGTTGTGGATGGGCTGGACCGGGTTCAATGGAGGAGCTCCATATTCTGCAAATATAGATGCATCACTTGCAATCTTAAACACACACATATGTGCTGCTACAAGTCTTCTTGTCTGGCTTGTACTTGATATCTCCTTCTTTGGTAAACCTTCGGTCATAGGAGGCGTTCAGGGCATGATCACTGGTCTTGTCTGCATCACTCCTGCTGCAGGTAAACAATTCATATTATGATATATTTTATATAAAAAATGATTAAAGATTTATTTACATTGGAATAAAAAGTGTGTAGTGTAATAAGTGTTTTATAACTAATTATAAATATTAAGCATTGAACATGTTGTCAATTTATTGAAGTTCTTGATGATTACTTTAATTGGAAAAAACACATTTAAAACTAATCAAGAAGTCAACTATTATACTTCTTATTTATGACACAACACAATTTTAGTCAACATATTCATATTGCATGAAAACAATGGTTCAGGTCTAGTTCAAGGATGGGCAGCAATAATAATGGGAATATTATCGGGTAGCATTCCGTGGTACACGATGATGGTCCTACATAAAAAAATCGGGTTCCTAAAACACGTGGATGACACCATGGCAGTCTTCCATACGCATGCTGTTGCAGGCAGTCTTGGTGGAATTCTGACTGGAATATTTGCCGAGCCCAGACTGAACCGCCTCTTCTTCACTGACCCAAGCAATATAATTGGTTGGGTCTATGGTCTCAAGTAAGCAATGGAAAATAGTTTACTTCATAATTGTTCTGTTATTTCTATCTATATCTATTATACAAGGCAAATACTTTATTTGAAGCTTTTCTGAAATGCTAAAGATACCCTTGCATAAATCATCTGTAAAAGATTAAATCTATTTATTAATTCCAAAAGAAAAGGTCAATATGCTATCCTAACTCAATTTTCTTTCTCGTCCTCCATCAATGTTCATTCATTCTCATATGACATTAAATTAAGATTTAATAACAACTATATTAAAAAAAGAACCGATTAGTTTCCCAATATAGTTTTTTTTCACTTTATACACTCATCGCAAGTGCCAAAATACTGGTCGCTATAAACAGAATTTGGTTTTACAGAGATGGAAGAGTTGGGGCTGGATTTAGACAAATGGGAATTCAGCTAGCAGGCATTTTGTTCATCGTGGTACTTAATGTCATCATTACTACCATCATATGCCTTGCGATAAGAATGTTCATTCCACTAAAGCTCAGTGATGAAGACATTGAAATAGGAGATGATGCAATCCATGGAGAAGAGGCCTACGCATTGTGGGGCGATGGCGAAATAATTGAAAACTCTAGAAGTAACAAAATGTATGATGTTGAGGAGTTTGCTTCGGGTGCAAAGTCTGTTCAAATGGCTTAAAAAATATTCGGTGATTACTGATCTTCTTACTGAAAAAAGTAAGCTTGAGCTATGTTAGTTATATATTTAAGATGGAATGTACAGTAGTTGGTATCTTACATGAGCCTTATAAATGAGTAAAAGTTCCAATGGAAAAAAAAAAATTAGACATCAATGTTTTTCAGATTTGTAATCTAAATTCTATAAATAAATTCTAATATTTTTGTCATAAACATAAAAAATGAATATTGCCCTTATTTCATGCAACTTTGAAGAAACAAGGACAAAATGCATACAATGTAAAATGTGAATCCTTACAGCTTAAAAGAAAAGAAAAAAGTAAGCCTTTGACAAATTTTCAGAGTTAAAGATAGTATTACCATACAATAACCTAGACTTAGATTTCAATGTCAATCATAATTGTAACAGAAGTGTACATGCAATAAACCAAAGCTCTCATATCAAACAAAATTAGAGAATAAGTTATTAGCTACATTGTAACGAGCAAGTGTTAAAAGTTTACTTTGGTGGTGCATAAATCAAGCCGAAGGAGGTCTGTTGGGAAAGGAGAAGCCATGTAAAATACTGAAAGCCATAACGCTTGAAAGTAAAATACAAAAGCCCGCTAACACTGGCCAAACAATATAGGCCACATGAAGAACAACACAAGAGTTTAATTGATTAACTTATGCGATAAATTAATGCAACAATATAAGCTAACATTAGTTCACGCATTGTATCAGAACTAAATGCTTTAAAATTAAGCAGGCACAAGTATATAATATCACTAGTACATACCTGGTCAATAACAATAATGTCTTTTCTCTGTCCTGTACTAGCTTTTCTTTTCCTTTTGTTTTTTTCTTCTTTACATAATTACATTACCTGATAGCCTACTCCCAATGTTCAGGAACCTTGTCTACTATGATTTTAAAAGGAGAAAAAAAGAAAAGAAAAAGAAAAGAAAAAATAACAACATTTCTGCAGTTTATGATGTTATGGTTAGCAGTAGTCTTCGAAAGGAAAGGAAAAACAAAAAGAGTGAAACCATGTGATGCGTAATACATGTATTAAACAACTATTTGCAATGTTAATGAAACTATCACTAAGAATAGAAAAGTTCAAATCTTTAAACAAAGAATAAGGAATGAACGGATATGTACTAAAACAAAACAAGTGACATTACAGCTAGATAGTGGTAAACATGTAAGAGTGAACTGGACATGCATATGAATTCCAATATGAATGTCCTCTCAAAAGTAAAAAAGAAATTTCACCTTTATCTTTTTTTCTAATCATGCAATCATATTCAAAACTATTTAGTATCAAAATGTTGCTCCAAACTGATGATAAATTAAGAAAAATAGGGATACTAACTATCATAGTTAAGGTCAAAATTTCAATATGAAATCCATACAAAAAGAAATATTCCCTCTGGTTATGTTTAGATCCTAGTTTACTGATTTTGAACATAATGTATGGTATGTGTTAAAGGTAGATATATATCCTTTAAATTCTTCTGTTTTTAGTGACAAAATCTAAACTACTGAGGTTAAAGAAGAAGGGGGGGGGGGGGGGGGTACATTTTCATAAAAGTGTGTGTGGATTACATGTAGTTAGTATATAGTTAGTAGTAAACACATGAGAGGAGTATGAAAGGACGAACGGTCAGCAAAGTATAAGAATCAAGATCCGTGGCTGTATTTTTCAAAGCATGATACAAAAAGAAGAGATGAAGTTACATTATTTTCTGCTTACTGTCAAGAACTAGCTTAGCATAAGGAATCCTTACCAGTAAAGAAAACGATTATAAAAAAGAAAAGAACTGAAGAAAAAGAAGACAAGGATAGGCCACTGCTAAAAGTTCGGCTTGCACATGAAGTTAAGGACCTTTATTACTTTGCCACCTTTATGGTTTCATACCACTTTTTCCCACATATGCAAGGTTAAAGAGAGAAACCAGTGACTAACCATAACATAACAAAATATACATGTACTAAAGAGCAACTATTTGAAGGGCATACGTTTATAAATAGAGCCATCTTCCAAATAACACTCTACAACCATGAATCGCAAACTCATAGTAGAAGTAATAGAAGCTCGAGACCTCCTTCCAAAAGACGGAAAGGGCACTTCAAGCCCCTACATCGTTATAGACTTTGATGGTCAGAGAAAACGTACAAGTACGATACATTGCAACCTCAACCCATCTTTCAATGAAGTCCTCGAGTTCAAAGTGAACAACATCGTAAACATAAACTCGCTTAAGGAACCTTTAGAGGTAGATGTTCTCCATGATAGGAAGGCATATCCTACACGTAGGAACTATTTTCTTGGTAGAGTCAGGATCGACCCTTCACATTTCGTTAGAAAAGGCGAAGAGGCTCTAGAGTATTTTCCTTTAGAAAAGAAAAGCTTTCTCAGTTTTGTTAGAGGTGATATTGGGCTAAAAATTTACTATGTAGATGAACCTGAACCTGAACCTGAACTTGAACCTGAACCTGAACCTAAACCTGAACCTGAGTTAAAACCTGATGTCTCTGAGTCAAAACCTGATGTCCCTGAGGAGCAAAAAGAAGACATCAAATCAACTGAAGCAGTAGATGATAAAGCACAAGCTAAACAAGAGGATGTACACACTGAAAAAGAAGAAAGTGCTGATACTACAGAAACAAAACCAGATACTACTGAACCTGAACTACAGCTGCCACCAGAGCCTCTCAAGTGGGCCCCGCAAGCAAGGCCCAAAACACCCGAACCCGTCGAGAAGTCTACGTATGACCTAGTGGACAAAATGCACTACCTATTCGTCCGGGTCGTACGGGCCCGGGCCCTCCCGAAGGGCCGCAACCCGCATGTGCGCATAGAAGCCTTAGGCCGCCATGTCAGCACACAGACAGCTAGACGTGGGGCCTACTATGAGTGGGACCAGACCTTCGCCTTCTTCCTTGCTTCCTCCACGACCGAATCGTCGAACATGGAACTCTCTGTCTGGGATCTGCCTCCTAACGCTGACATCACCTCCGCTGATGTCAGTGACAGCTTTTTAGGCGGTGTTTTCTTCGACATCTCCGAAATACCCTCCCGGGACCCTCCAGACAGCCCACTGGCCCTGCAATGGTACAAGCTCGAGGGTGGTCCCAACAACAAGGGCAAATCCGACATTATGCTCACTGCATGGATCGGTACCCAGGCAGATGAGTCCTTCAGCAACTGCATCAAAGTCGAAGACATAAAAGACAGCCACGTCAGCAGGTCAAAGGTATACATGTCCCCCAAACTCTGGTACCTCCGTGCCACTGTTCTAGAAGCAAACACAGGTTTCATAAACGTAAACACAATCTCCATTAGAGCAACTCTAGGGTTCCAAGTCCTAAAAATGAAAGGAATGCATGAAGACTTGTTATTTGTTGCAGCAGAGCCATTCGGTGAAGAGACTCTTACCTTCACCTTAGAATCGAAACACGGTAAGGAAACCTTCCTTATTGGATCCGCATCTGTTAAGCTCACGGACATCGAACGTAGAGTCGATGACCGTAAAGTAAAATCTCAATGGCTAGATCTGATTGGTTCAAAAGCACAACCATCCGGAAGACTGCACATAAGAGCATGCTTCGACGGTGGATATCACGTCTCTGACGAACCACATCAGTTCATCAGCGATTTCAGACCGTCCGCTAGACAGCTATGGAAGCAGCCAATCGGCGCACTCGAACTTGGCATCATCGGCTGCAAAATACAGGCCGAAACAGGCTCTCCCAACTCATACGTGGTCGCTAAATACGGGCCCAAGTGGGCCAGGACCCGAACCGTATTCGACTGCTTCGACCCATTATGGAACGAGCAGTACACCTGGCCCGTTTTTGACATATGCACTGTGTTAACTTTATCAGTGTTCGATGAGTCGTCCTTCCCTTTAGGGAAAGTTCGGATCCGGGCTTCGACCTTGGAAGCGAACCGGACATACCGGTGCCGGCATCCAATGGTTGTGATGATGCCATGTGGCGCGAAGAAGACGGGCGAGATAGAACTCGCTGTACGGCTCTCGTCCGCCGTTTCCAAACTCGATCTCCTGTATTCATACCTACGACCAATGATGCCGCTGATGCACACCATCTGTCCGATCAACACGGCCCAGATTGATCTCCTACGTCTAGCTTCTGCACGAATCACAGCAGGACACCTGTCAAGATCGGAACCGGCTTTGAAGAAGGAGGCGGTGATGTGGATGCTGGATGCAGCGGATCCGCGAGGGTTCAGCATGAGGAAACTACGCGCCAGCTATTACAGAATCATCAGAGCTCTGTACTGGGTTGCGGATGCAGTTAAGTGGGTGGCGGATACCAGAACCTGGCGCAACCCGACTTCAACCATGATAGTGCATGTTGTGATAGTGTTACTGACATGTTATCCTGAACTGGTTGTACCGACGTTTGCATTGCACATGTTTGGGGTTGGGGCATGGAGGTACAGGTACAGGATCCGGAACCCGGAAGGGAGTCCGGACATACGGGTTTCAGGTGCAGACATCGTGGATAGAGATGAGTTGGATGAGGAGTTCGACCCGATACCAAGCATGAGAAGTGCGGAGGTGGTGAGGATGAGGTATGACAAGGGGAGGGTGATGGGGGCAAAGGTGCAGGGGATGCTGGCTGATGTGGCAGGACAGGTGGAGAGGGTCCAGGCACTGGTGTCGTGGAGGGACCCACGTGCCACTGGGATGTTTTTGTGTACGTGTGTTTTTGTGGCTTTGGTAATGTATGTTGTGCCCAGTAAGGTGGTTGCTGTGCTGGCGGGGTTTTATTGGATGAGGCATCCAGTGTTTAGGGACAGGAGGCCGTCGGCTCTGGTAAACTTTTTTAGGAGGCTTCCTTCATTGTCGGATAGAGTCATTTAGACAAGCAGATTATATATATACATATATGTATATGTATACATATGTATATGTATATGATATGTGTGTGTGTATATTAGTGTAATATATAGATGAAATGTAATGCTGTTATCTACCCTTTGATTTATGTTAACCTTCGTTCATTTCTTCTACTCATTCATCATAGAAAACGTATGTGAAGCCTAAAATTCGACAAAAGAAGTAGAAACAGAAATTATATATATTAGTGTAATATATAGATGTAATGTAATGCTGTTATCTACCCTTTGATTTATGTTAACCTTCGTTCATTTCTTCTACTCATTCATCATAGAAAACGTATGTGAAGCCTAAAATTCGACAAAAGAAGTAGAAACAGAAATTATATATATTAGTGTAATATATAGATGTAATGTAATGCTGTTATCTACCCTTTGATTTATGTTAACCTTCGTTCATTTCTTCTACTTATTCATCATAGAAAACGTATGTGAAGCCTAAAATTTGACAAAAGAAGTAGAAACAAAAATTAGAATGTGTGAGGAATTATGACAAACTGTATATGTGCACTGATTTTATCTATCACTTTATACTTGCTGCTTTCCTTCGGCCATAAAAGTGAACGTTCTATGCTTAGAGGTACTCGTGTTTACTTTGTTATCGATGAAAACAGTAGGAGGTAATCAAGTAGAAAATCAAAATAAATAGTAAATACTTATTTTCGATTGCGAGGGCCATAAGTTAAGCTCGGTTGATGATCTCATTGATTGTCATGGACCTGGTGATAGATTAACCAAGATATAAACCTACAAGAACGTGAAGAATATCAAACAGCATACACTAATCCTATAATAGTTCTAAAGAAAATTGATGGATAAGTCCTGGAGATCGCATTGATATGAATCTATAATTTTCTGCCATGGATGAACTTAGCATTGTAGAACAAAAAACAATTTTAAACTATTAAGCGTTTCATGCAGTGCTAGCATCCAGACCCGGCCAATGTAATTTGAGAAACGACGACGTAACTTTGGTACCAGGTGCTGTAGAAAATTAACAAAACGGAGGAAGAATAAGAATGTACAAAACAGACGTTGATCAATTTTCCGGTTTTCCAATATTGGGTCTATCTTCAAATCACACAGATTTCATTTAGTTGAAATAATTATGTACAAAAGCTCTAATCGAGCGATGTCTATGTAAAAACCTCGCTCGGTCCAAACAAGGTTCGTGTAACAACTTAGTTCGGACCGAGCGAGGTTTGCGTAACAACCTAGTTCGGATTCAGTGAGTTCTGTGTAACAATCTAGTTCGGACCGAGCGTGAATAAACAACGTCCAAGCTGAACGTGGCTTAAAAAATATGATGACATTTTTGGAATGAATTGGGAGATAAATGAGAAAAAGTGCGGTGTGATGATCATTTGTAATCCAGTGAGGTGCGAAAGGAGGAAAGAGGGGTGGAAATAGAACTAACCAAAAACAGATAAGTATTACATGCATATAATGCATGTTAACCGCTAAAAATTATTATTATTATTATTATTATTATTATTATTATTATTATTATATCTGTTTAGTTCCGTACTTTTATAATCAATGAGAATGAAAAAGTTTTATGTTATCGACGGAAAAGTTTTACGTTAAACCAAAAAAATTTATTTATATTTTCAAAATTATCAGTCGTTAACATATATGATAAATACATTATATTTATTCGTACCAGAGGATGCAGATATCCAATATTCAAAAACGATTTCGAATGTCGATGCGGATATAACACTATTTGCATCCAAAAGTATATGTTGAAAGCCCAAGTTTAGTCAGTAGTTAGAAGCTTAGCTGAACCATAGATGTTATACCCAGTTGGCAATTGTAATCGGAACACTTGAGTGTATGTTAGTTAATTAGATTATATGTTTTTTTCCTAAAATTAAGCCTGTAAAATGGAGTTGCATATGTCGCCAATGAAATAGTTCTTCATATATATATTGATTATGTATATTGGAAATAAAGGTATAATCTAGTTTTCAATTCATAAATATACATATTAAGAGTACAATATAACATATAAGTGGAAATTCTTATAACAGTCAATCATAGTTATGAAATCTGATCTTAGAACAATGTCTTTAATCAAACGTAGTTATGAAATCTGATCGTAGTTGCAAAAGATTTCATGGCCATGAGTACCGGATCTTGCTAAACACTTGCTTTAAATGTTCGTTGTCAAGGGGGGTAAGAAGAACAATATGTTGATCTACCGGTAGACATGTATATGTAACGTTATACATACAACGCATAGTGGTCTACTCATGATTGTTAGAGACACCGACCGTTTACGCATTTGTAGTAGTTTCGAACGATTAAAAAACGGCTCATGGAGAGTCTTCCACAGAAAGAACAATTCTATATTGCGTTGGAACATTTCTGTGCTTGCAGTTCTTCATACTAAACATTTTCAGTATAGTATCCATATACATGGATTGGGACAATCCCAATAATTTCATAGATCTATCTCTATATATCATGATATCTAGTATATAGGCTACTTCTCCCATATCCTTCATGGAGAAATTCTTGGAAAGTCAAGCTTTCACCGATTGCAATAACGAAATGTCATTGTCAATCAATAATAGATCATCGACGTATAAAATTTAGAATACAATAGCACTTCCTTATTCTTTTCGGTTTACACATGCTTCTTATGTGTTCTGATAAGAACCAAACTGTTTGATTACTTTATCAAAGCATTTATGATAGAGTTAATGTTGGAATTGGACCAACCCACAATGGAAGTTATGGATAAATTTTAATTTTTTTTACCCTATTGGATCTTTATTGGGCTTATAAAGTCTAATTTATTTAGAATATTTCTAAACTTAATTTAAATAAAATCATTTATTTCATTTAAATTCATAAACTTTTGATAGCAAATTATTTAATTTATTTTCAGTTTATATATAAGTATGCTATCATATATTTTGTAACAAGATATTCTATGGAAGACATGATCGTATATAGATGTTGAGATTTATTTAATTTATTTTCAGTGTATGTGTGTGCATTTTATAACAAGATATTCCGTGTAAGGTATAACATGACCGTATATAGATGCTGAGATTTACATTGCAATGGACATGTTAGCCAATCCTATATGTGTATGTTGTCCAAATACGTGTATATATTTATACTTATTATATATAAAAATCCAAGGCTATGTGTGTGTGTGTGTATTATGAGAAAATATTATAAATATATTTATAATTAAAATATTATAGTGTTAAATATTAAATAAACATATATATATATATATATATATATATAATATGCAAAATATAAGCTAATTTTTAATTTATTTTAATATGTATGTATGTATTAAAGTTACATAATTTCATATATATATATATATATATATATATATATATAAAAAAACAATGCGTGTGATAATTAACGTAAATATGAGTTAGAATAGTTTATACAAATATATATATAAATTATAAAATTTAAAAATTATATTTTTTTGCATTCAAGATCGAATATACAGAAGCTCCAAATTTAATTGTAATTTTATTATATTAATATATATATATATATATATATATATATTAGTTAGTTAAATAATAATAAATAAATGATAGAAAATATTTAAATAGAATATTTAGAATTTTAAAATTTTAGAAAATCAAGAATGATATTTTATGGCTCGCAGAAAATTTCAAGTTATTCTAAGTCAATTTTTTTTATTTAAATACTTTCATCCGAATTTTAAAATGATTTTTAAAATATAATTGATTTAAAATATCTAAATTTTTGACCTAGATCTTCTATGATGACGATTTAATTTTAAAAAAATTAAAAATTGAATTTTCGAAACATAATTTATTTTATATTAATTTACTAATTCGTATAATGATTAAGTAATGATAAGAATATTAAATAATTACCAAAAATTATTTTCGGTCATTAAAAATCAAATCAATGTAAATATACACTTGAAAAGTATTAATTCGGTTATTTATGTGAAATAGTTAATAGTTTAATACAAATCATATAAACAAATTAATTAACTTATTAATATATATGTATAAATTAATTAATAAAATATAATGATTTTAGCTATGTGTATTAGATCCTTAATGAAAAAATTGTTTTGTTTTATTTTATAAACATATACACATAACCAATCAATATGTGATAACATCAATACCTATAAAATCTTACCTAACAAACAATACAATAATCACAATATATATATATGTGTGTGTGTGTGTGTGTGTGTGTGTGTGTGTGCGAACAATATACAGTTATACATATGTATCATATGTGTGTGTGTAACTGAACATTTACCTAAAACTAATGCCCTTAAGTCCACCTTGTAATGATGAGTTCTCCTCTTTCGAAAACTTCTTGGTTCTACAGATTGCTAGTTCCGAATCGCAGACCCTTTTTCTATCAAATAGCTGTTAATTTGAATTGGTTTGATTTGAGTTTAGTTGGAGCTTTTGGAAGGTGTAATTAGGTGAAGAAGAAGGAGATAGGAGGCAGTAAAAACCTTACTAGAGTTAGGGTTAGGTTTCTTTTTATAATGGTTGAATTGGAGAGAAAAGTGGATCACATCACATACTTTTCTCACTAAATCTCTACCATCCATCACAAACCCTTTTACCCTATTTTGGTCACCCCCTATATCTAACGTTTGCTACCGAAATTTCGCCTCCAACCTTATGGGCTAATAGCCTATTTAAGCCCAAGTAAATATATTTAATTAAATGCAATTTAATTCTTTATTGATATCTCATATCGATCCATATATTTATAACTATTATAAATATATATACAACAATATTTATTCCTCAAATCAAATTCAAATTTTATAATTAATACTTCATAAATATTAATCAGTTTAATTAATTTATAACAATTATATGCTGATCGAATCATTTGGTCTAAAGAGAATTCATCATTTCGGTAGTGTGACTCGCGAGTGTAAATTTGGTCAGCGATTAACATCGAACTATTCGAATGCTAACGTTTACACGTCACTTAACAGTTGGTGTGACATTTGGCCAAATTTATCGCTTACTTAGTTTCGTTAAAATCCAATTTTACTTTATTAAGCGTTACCCGATTGTGATATTTATTTACACCAATTCTCTTTGTCAAAACTATATCACTTTCGACGTACGGAATTTAGTAATGGTCAAACTTCCAATATCATCCATATTCAACTCTATAGTCCAAACAAAAAGTACTTGGTTCAATAATAATTATTATTAACCTAAATGCTCTGATCCGAGACTTTGACTTTGAGTTGACTTGAGTTGACCGTGATACTAACCTCATATAACCGAGGAGACGAATCCTCTTTTGAATGGTGTTTCATTTTTAATACTTCCAATCGACCCAACTATAGTCACTCGATGAAACATCATGCCATGATTTGACTATAATCAAAGCGGAGCTTTCATATTGAAGATCCACACTATTCTCAAGTCGAGAGAACTGTGTAAATCAATCACATTGATATTTTCTGTTGACCTTAGTTATAATAACCAACATAAAACTATCGAGTGTGCCGTTCCATAGTTATCCAATAATTATTAGTACGTAACCTCTTGGTGCCCCAACAGCCATGAGTAATACACTGTCCAACATTTGGAGAGCGTCACATACTCTAGTTTCAACAGATACATCGATATCCAGTCTCGGTGCATCTTGACTAGGAACATTTAAAATGGTATATTTGTTTTCATTGTGATAAATTACTCACGGTTATAACACCTTGTGACTATTATCATAAAACATACCATTTATGGATATTCTACTAAATATACTTTAATTAAATTAATTAATATAACTACATTATATCAAGTATATAATAGAAAGAAAATACCTTTGATTTCGAACAAGATTGGTTATTGAGTTAGATATTTGTAACAAATTACATAATTGCCCCTAGGGTATACCCCTAACTCTATCAATCTCCCACTTGCACTTGGGGTCAATTATGGAATCTTATTCTAGCTTCTCCAATCGGTTCCCTCAAAACTGATCGGGTCAATCCCTCAGTGAATGGATATGCTATTATGTTTCAATTATCTACTTTGTCAATCAACTCTCTTCGATGCTGATAAACTATCTTAATCATGTGGAACAATTCAAACTGTCTGTCGACTCCTGTGGGCTCTAAGTTCTATTATAAACTATATAGTGATGTTGTTATCATATAACTATTTTGTGGGATTCTCAACAATTGGAATCACCTTAGGCTCGGTTATAAATTTGTGCATTTATACTTATATACATTTCTTTGTTGCTGCACTATTCAAGGCGATGTACTTAGCCTTTTTCATCGAATCTGCTACAGATTTCACTTGGTTTCAACTAAAAGATTCTTAACTTGAATTTATTATTGACATATCATACTCATTATCAATTATGAAACTTTGAGTCCGAACATTTCTTTACAAGCAGTTCGTTGTTTCTGTAAATAATTCTCTAGTATTTCATAAATATATGAGAACACTCTAAACTATCATTCAGTGATATCAATTTGGATTTAATAGTTGCTTCATGAATCAAATACACGAACAAACCACGATATCGTAGACAACATAACATGTATGATAATTCCTATTGTCATGCATAAAGAATCCATCTTACATGTTCCCTATTAAATATTTTAATAGGATGTCCTTGTATATCGTTTAGGACATTTCCTATATCTTTTATACTTGCTATAAAAGACGCCATTTACAAATCCAACATCTAGTATTAAAACAACTAAGGTAGATTTTAATACAAAAGCGGTGTTAAAATCGGTAATGTGTTATTTACTTACAGTTTAGAAATATCAATGTACATTTTAACATTCTTTCTTATGAGCACACGCTTGCTCTACATTTTGATTCATAATCAAACTATTTGATATTTCTGTTAAAACACTTGTTCAATTTTGATGCTCGTCGAATGATACTTTTGTATATGTTCTTGGATCATATCCAAACACTCACAAACCCAAATATCGCTCTCACTGACTTCGAGACACTTTGGTTATTTTTTTCAAACAGTCTACTCTAAATCATTATTTAGAATTTTCTGTTTCAGCACATATGTACCAAATCACAAAGTCTTTCAAAACGATGATTTTGTGAGTAAATCCGAAATAACTTGATAATGTTGAATAATGAATTCATTACGCTAATTTCAATGTTTGAAATTTATGATATTATTCTTATCGACATTACTTATTTAATTCCAAGTACATTAGTCTTGCTCATAAAGACACAATCGCGGCCGATGGATCACATCCTTTCGGTTACGACTACCAAAATCATATTTCGATAATGCACTTGGAATTCATTTTCGGGTCTTCGCATCATACCATATTATGGAGTCAACACTCTTAATGGTTTATCCAAACAACCGGGGATAATATATTTTCGCCATTGATAAAAACTCGTAGTTTCTCTTCAATGTGCAAGAATACTTATTAGACATTCTAATGCGATGTGTTCGTTTAGGCTAGTTTATTTCATTTTATCTTATGTAATCAGTTTTATCATTGGATCGTATGCAATTCCATTTTACTACCAATAATTTCTCAAAGAAAGTCTTTCACTATGAAGTTGGTATTTCTTGAAACAATATTTGTTTCTCAATGCAATGGAACGTGTATTCATAAACACTTTATGAATTGCCTTTTATTTAAAACCGGTTTAGTTTTAGTTTACAAAACTTATATTCAAAACATAAATATGTCATCCAGTGACGGTCCTTCCCAAACTCCTTTTGTGGAGATTCATACAGGATCCCTTACGAAAGATTATTACGTGCAGACTTTTGACTTGCATGACCCGCCAACTCCTTGACCTAGGATATGTTGGGGTTTCTTATAAACCATTATCTTGTATGATTTTGTAAACTATTATTTGGATGAAATAATATTAACATTGTGTACTACTCTTAAGTACATGACCTTATAGAAAGAAATTAACTCAAATTCACTCACAATTAATCGTGTTGTGTTCAATAAAGCTTGATTACTCATTATCGATACATCATTATGTACCATAAGGAGGAGTGACTTTTGAGATTGAATGTTCATTCATATTAGGTACATATGGAATATGATCACCCGTTCGATCAAATCGAATCATTTCTATTGCATGCTATATTATTTGCTTTCATTTAATACTCTAAGAATATACCTTAGACATACTACATATGTATCAAATACACATGTACATGTCGATGATAACTCATCGGTAAATATGACGAAGTACGTGGAACCTTTTTGGTATTAATAGACTTACAATTGCATACATCTATATGTATCAATCTGAAGAGTTCATCAACTCTTATGATGATCCTACTAAATGGGTGCATAGCCCTTAATTGTTTAAGATATAATTCATCAGTATCAGATGATTCATAATCATATAATAAAATTATTTCTTAGAACTACGGCTTAGTCTATAATTTCAAAATAATTGTAAATGATTTTTGATACTTCTGTACTTTATGATGCATCACGTTTTTATGAAAACAAATACAATATTGTAATTGTATTTCATTATGAATTTTCATAATATTCATATTGAAATATAATTATATCTATTTTTCCGTAGACATTGAAAAATAGTCATTATTTCATAAACAATGATCTGTATGTTTTACGAAAACATTTATCGTAACTTTATGCAATCAACAAGTGCTACATAGCATGCTCCCACTATTTCCGCTATTATTATAATAGCATACTAAATTCGAAGGTCCATCATTCACTTAATATAGATTATTTATTTCATATATCGCAACTAGTTTACAATGGAGAGTTCTTTGATCAAATATCTTGAACTCAAAGAAATAAATCTCATAGAAAACAATTTTCTATATGAAAATACATTTTAGAATAGAAATCATATTTCTTATTCCAATATTAAGTATTAATTATTATTACAATTCTCGTTTTCGATGTTTCTTTATGAAGCAAAAGTGACCATTCACCCTCTTCATCCCAACTGTACCTTAAATTACATCTACTCTTATAAATTCGTTTTTCTTTCCAAATAGTCTAAAAGAATTCTCTAAATACAACATCATAAAAAACTCTTTACAAAAGTGCACTTGATCATCCTTAACATTTAAGGACATCAAATATGTTGCACTTTGTGTAAACTGACCAAACTGACATTTCAACGATCGAGTTCTTATGACTATTTTGTTGTTTTGGTCTAGTGTTACATTTAACACAATATGATATTTATTCTAATCAATTAAATTGAATACTTGATCTCACTATACTATTTATCGGCTTATTTCCTTATTTTGAATGAACTAACTTCATCGAATTATCGTACATTACGAACTGTGACTGTTCCTCATATAACACTTATTTGCGATAATATATAGATCAAATATACATAGTCTTGTATTGCTTTTAGAGCTCGAAACTCATATAATGCAATACATGGCCTCGATGTGTAAGCGACCAAATTACGAACGTATTTAGCAGTTGTAAAATGAGGCACTTGCATGGCTGTTGAAATGTTAACATGGAATAAGCATTTATTATAGTAAGTATATTTTATATTTCTATTTGTCAATTTCAATTTAGTTTAATTGTATACCTTAATTGATAAATGTTTTATCAATCATTTTAAATGCATAAATTATATAACATATGTTCTTACAATATTAGAAAGATTAAACGTTATCAATTAATTTTTCTAATAATGCTTCCATTGGTCTTTTATGTTTCACCAAACCCTAAGCGAAACATAGAAGTCTTACGACTTCAATAGTGGGTGTTAGGACTCGCATGCCTTGAGATTGTGATCTTGAGGAAATATCAATAAATCATAGGCTTGCATACAATGGATAACTCTTTATTGGTTGTATCACATACAACTCCCAACCCACGGTTTCGAGTCCTAATCCTGCCTTTACCTTGAGGAAAGCTCAACAAGTAAAGTGGGACTATTCACTCGGACCTATCATTTCACGACGGCCTAAGTATAATGCATACCATGAGGAAAGCTCAAAAAATATGTGCAGTTACCTTACCTCGTCTATTCAATATAATAATAGTACTGCACATAACATCCCTAGATTGAGGAAAGCTCAACAACTAAAGAGTATGCAAGTAATCTACTAATATATAAATAATAGAGGACAACTTTATATTAAATATTCATAATATTCATGATTCAAGTGTCAGACACCTCTAAAATCAAGGGATAAGTACGTACAATATGTACGTACTTATCCTTTAAGTCAGTTTAGGGTTTCTTTAAGTTTCACAATTAGTTTATACACTTGTAATGACCTGCCTTTTCGATCCTCAAAAATCGACACTAAAATTAACATCCATGATATTCACATACCGAGTATCTGACTGCCGAAAAGACAGATTGTTGGGGGGAAAGGAGGGAAAAACAGAATAGAATCTCACATCATGACGAGTAATATATAATATATGACTGATCTTTATAAAAGGAAACTGTAACATACATACATCAATCAGATAACTAATCATCAGCCTGGACAATTATAACAACTCATCCTCACAAATGCTGATAAATATAAACAACCAATGCAGCAGAAATAGAATATACATGAATACGTCTTGGAGACATCTAACTCATCTCCTGAAGCTCCAAAGAAACCAAAGCTAAATTTGGAAATATGCTCGGTTTGATCCGAGCATTATAAGAAAAATAACGCAAGGATCGGTATGGTAAACCAGCATGAGAAACACACCTCAAATTGATTTTAATATTATAGAACCTTTCAAAATAAAATTATCTTGTAAGACCATGCCGCATATAAACACAGATGGGTTTTTAGCATAGGATAACCAAACCATTTCATAGGAAATCCTGTGATATTATAATAATGTGTAGGGTTTAAAATAAATATCTAATCTTAGCCGAAATTGTTACATTAATTAAATTGTAGCATAATAGGTATACCACTAAGTCCGGAAGGCACTTATTGGAGAATGGATTCCATCAATGACAAGGCACGGGGGTACCACCTATCACAATACACCTCTAGACAAATATACCGAGGTCAATAAGAACATCTTGCACCCCTGCCAATACAGAACTAGCATAGCCCTTCCTAGATAGTACCGAATATGTCATCACCCCGGTTGCTTTGCAACCTTTTTTCAAGATCTCTCATGCACATACCAATCCATAAATATATATCTAGAAGGGTGATGACATACCCTAATGGTTGCGAACCACATAGCCTTACCGCATCTCATTGATGTTAGTCATTTCCGGGATGTGAAGCTTGAGGCTACGTTTTACCTTTTTAGTAAATCCCACTTGGAATGCTAGCACCGCCCTCCAAGCAACAATGCAAAGCTAGCATTCATTTATACAAGTTGTTTCGGGTTTGAACAAACCGAAGGCCCTACTTCTACTACATCTTCGGGATTAGTAGCAAGTAGCCCTTGCAATTCAAAGAACTCCATCTTCGATCATCTTCAAGATGTCTTCAATCCGAATGAGTATGTTTGTTCGAAGTGGTTTTTGGATAATATATCTGATCCCGGTCTCTCCGAACCGACAATGATAGTTTTAAAAACTGGCCAACATTTGATAGTTGGTTATTTAGATATCAAATAAAACAAGAAATTCAACCAAAGATTTAATTCTATAAAGAAAATAACACTGGTTAAGCACATAAGCACCCATTAAACCTCTTTAATTAACCCCTTTATTAATTAAAACCACTTTGTAAATTCTTGTATTAAACTATTTTTATAAAGATATATTCACAAACCCTTCTCTATTCTTATCAATACTTGAAAAATATTGATATACTTATATTTTTGCTATGTAAGTATACTCCTAAAACATTTCACTTTCAATGATTACAAAGCTTTTCAATATACTTATATCAACGGTATAAGTATATTCACAAACACTACACCTACAATACTTAGAAAACATACACCTATAATTCTCTCAACGGTATAAGTATATTCACAAATTTTAAGAAAGATTTCATTTCCAAAACCATGCCTAAACAGGGTAAAACAAATGTTATTTAAAACATTGATAATAATAAACCCAAAACACTTCCAATATTTGGCGTAAGTAAATATATCGTATATAAACTAGACCAAATATACTTAACACCACTTTCTGATTTCAAACAGTACTATCCCTCGATTAACAATGAAATCAGACAAGTTAGAAAACTATCATTGCCTCGATACACATTCTTAATTCTAAAGATAAAGACAAGTTTCTATACCTCGGAATTTGGTGTTAAGTATGGAAAGAATACTTTCCATACCACCGTAATTTAAAATGATCATTTATGGAAATCGGGTCTCGGTCTTTTTAAAAAAAAATCCCTTTTTATAAAATGCCTTTATAAAACTTCTTAAATTTAGAAATCCCTTTTGAAAAACATTATTTATAAATAAAATTACCTTTATAAATATCTAAACATAATTATAAACCTCCTTTTTTATAAATCTCCAAATTTACCTAATAAACTCCTTTATAAATGTAACGACTCAGATTTTTCGCGTTCGAAAATCAACATCCGTACTTCACATTGTACTAGCATGCCGCAGATTCGACCGTTCGAATCCGATTCGCCGGAGCTATAACAACATTAAGTAAATAACACAGCGGAATAAAAGAATAATACATTGATATACAATATTTGATACAACAGAGATATGATACAACAAATAGCAGCGGAAAGAAAATAATATCATCAGCAGCGGAATAGAATGTCTCCAATAGAATGCTCCAAGATAAGCAACGTCAGTCCATGAACTCCAAGAACTGAACTAGCTCCAGATAATCTACTAACCCTGAATATCTGAAAAACCCAACTCTAGACTGCCCGTGTGGAAAATAGTGGGCACCCAGAGTTTAGGAAGGGAACAATAAACTCCGGATCAGTCATGGGACTGGTGTGAGCAACAAAAATAGTTTATCTTTAAACAAACACAAAAGAAGTTTAACATTGAAATCCGCAATGCTTTTCGAAAATGAAACTACCATAAGGCCTCCCGCCACACACACAATGCAATCGCAGAATTGGAGGAGATTTCTCCTTATGATAGTCAAACATGCTTACTACGCAAAAGAAAACTCTTTTGATATTATTACTAGTGCATAGTGTCAAAAACCATTTCGAAAATATAATATTAATCTTAGCCAGCATACAACCATTGTTGTATGCCTACTATAGCTACCATGTTCAATAGCAGGTTACCGCCACATTCCATAGCAGGTAATACAACTAAAACCGTACTGGGTTCGTATTGTTTCTTTGGATTTCCAACAAATGATCAGGCTAAGGAACTTCCTTACCGAAATAGAAACGCCTCTGGAAAGACGCCTCGGATCCTAACCGGATCTCTGCTAACAAAAGGCCGACGCTACCTCACGCTCTAACCGAGCTGTAACTAGGTAACTAACACACGAGTCATGTCATCCCCCGGTCGTTACCGACCTTTATCCGAGGGCCCTCGATCACAAAGCAACAACCACAAAGTATAATAACTGTGCAGCATCCACATAGGTAAAATATCTGGGCTCCATACCATGATATCACCTTTTATCCAGAAGGAAATGACATACCCTAGGGGCGCTACCCCTACAAACCTTTGCCGCAACATTCCTGTTTCGACCATTACCGGGTTGTGAGGCTCGACGAAGTCTCGTCCACAAAACTACGCTTCTTCACAAAGCATGCTTTTTCACAAAGCAACGCTTTGACCAACAAATGATCATCAGCACTTCGTATGCCACATTACCAAATTGGGAATGTATCACTAGTAACCATCAACTACATAACCTCTGAGCTCGTACGTCTCAGAGAAGGGTGTTAAGCTAAGAGAATAAATTCTCCGCCACCAACAGAAATGTATTTGATAGAAACCAGCTTTACATCTCAAAGTGTAACGTCAGACACACATCCATACAAGTCTGTTCCGGGTTCGAACAGAACCGAAGGCACTTCCAAAGAAGCCCTTGCAAATCCGGGTATTCACAATCTCGATCGGACTTCCCATCACTTAGGGAATCTCTATACCGGCGCGACTCAGTGCAGAGACAATCGATAGGTCATCCTATCGTTCTCGCAAATACCCGGTCTTCACCACCGGTCTTCAAATGCTATCCATATACGACGTATCCTTATTCGGAATGGGTTATACGACACAAAGGCCCTCTCCCGGCTAAACCGAATAACTAGCGCAATTAAAAAATCATATGGATACTGGGGTCTCAGTTAAATCACAGCTTAAAGCTAAAAACTTTTCATTCGAATGGTAAAACAAATTACCATTTCCAATCTTTTAAACAAAAAGATTAATTTCAAAAACCTTCAATGGTTTAAACAATTTTCCACACTTTTAATCTTTTAAACAAAAGATTTAATTCACAAAGTTAACCTCATTCACAAAGATTCATTCATAGATTTTCAAATCGATTTCCATTTCAATCTGATTAACTCGTTAAATCTTTAAATCAAGATTTAACTTATATCTTTCAAAACTCGTTTCCAAAGATTCATTCATAGCCTTTCAAAACAATTCCATTTCAAGTTAGATTAACTCATCCGGTCTTTGAAATCAAAGACTCATTTCATAGTTTTCAAAACATTTCAATTCCATTTCAAACTTGAAACCGTTCAACACAATTTGGAAATCCTTTCTTCAAATGAAAGCTATTATTATTTGAAAACAAGTAGTTTTCATTTCGGAAAAATCCAGTTATATTTACACGAGTTAAAACCCTTGAATTAAATTCAAATTCCCAAATCAATACTTTTAAAATGGTTTAACCCATATATAACTTGTACAGCATCTTTAATCCCTAGTTTCAAATCATAGGATTCAATTTCAACTTGAATTCAAATTTAAATCAAATTATTTAAATTTCCAAAACTCGATTAAGTTATTCGAAATAGCTTTTATCTTTGAAATTCCATTTCAAAAGCTTTTCATATTAAACCCCAATTTCCAATTTCAAAATCAATTGAAATTAAAATTTCAATTTCAAAAACATTAAATTTACATCATCTGTGACTTAACCGATTTCCACGTGAAATCCATATTTGTGTGTGTAAGAGTGTGGTCCAGGGGTTTTACACAATAGTGCAACATCAATCATCACAGATATATCGATAAGCGGTGTAACCCACAACGCTTATCTTCATTCACAGATTCATAGATAAAATAAATTTATCAGTCACAAAGATTCATCATTACAATTCGATGTGGGTTTCGGATAACCAACTGAAATCCGACTCCCTGTCGCATTGAAATTCAAGTGTCGTTTACGGGTCAAGGGTTTTCATATTCACATAGTAATATATCACAGAAATAGAAATCACAGCTAAGTAAATTACAAATCACAGCATACATCAGGGTATATCACAAAGTATCACAATCAGGGATATCAAACAATTCAACATTCACTAGAATCCAAACATACATGGATAAGGTCAATTTATTATCTGATTTATTTAAATCAGATTTATTACTTATGAATAAATCACTAATCCTGGTTAATTAACATTAATTAACCTCAACCATTTTGATTAATTATTCTTTAATCATTTATTAATTAACCATTAATAATTTAAGATCTTAATTAACTAAAAGATAAACCATAATTTTCAACATATAAATTTTAAGTTTAAATAAAACTTTAAAAATTATCTTTTTATCACTTTTATTAATTAATTTCTCCTTAATTAATTATCTTAATTAAATTAATTAACTAACCTTTAATTTATAATTAATTAAACCTTATTAGTTCGATTTTTAAACTAAATCAATTATCTTAAAATATGGGTTAACAATATTAAAATTTAAATTTAGTTTTTAAAGTCAAAAATCTGTTTTTATATCCAACCTGGGACCGACTTCGAGTTACACCCGAGAGAAATACCTAGGTGCTTCGAGTTTTCCCCCAATCTAACCCGTGTGAGTATTTTTCAAAATTTTGTTTAAGTCCTAAAACTAACCCGATACCATGCTAAAACAACCCGAGCCTACCTTCGAGTTTCCCTCCAATTTCCTCGCGTATTGCTTCGAGTTTTTCGCTTTCCTCCCCAACCAGTTACAACTGACACCACGTCCTTCTCGTGCACGTGCACCGCTCCAGCGCCTGCCTCCGGTCAACACTGACACGTCGAGCAAGTCGACTACCACCAGCACACCAATCTCCGATCCCAAAAACATCACCATCAGCCTCGAATCAAAATCGAGTTCACAAACGAAACTTGGACACTGAAGCCTCCTCAACACCCAAACCTGTCATCGCTTCGACTACGAAGCTCCGACCACCTGAAAGCCACCACCACCGGACTTGGCCTCGTCATCGACCCATGCACCTTCTCCCCAAGCCTGGCCACACTCGACGCTACGTCGAAGTCGCGGCGGTCAAAAATTCGAGCTCCAGTAAAATTAGGTTAAAAAAAAAGAAATCATCACCACCATCACCTCCGACATCGTGGTCACCCCCACATAATTTTCCTATCTCCCTAGCAAGCTCCTCCATCCCCTCGCACAACTCTACCTCCCCCAGTCCTGCCGATCGCCTGAAATTTCCATGAACCCACTTTCAGTTCATCCCAGAAATTCTTTCCAAATCCCAAACTAAAATTTTTGATTCTTGTTTCAAAAATCATGTTTTTGCTTATGTATTTAGTTTATAATACTGATTTTATAAATTAACAAGTTTGGGTTTTTACTTTATTTTAATCTGTACTGATGTTTTATAATTTTCAGAGACAACAGGCTTCATTATGAATTTCATAAAAGTTTTAACCAATAATTCATGTTAAATCAACCAATATTAGTTTATAATCAGATCCTATCACAAATTAAATTAGGTGGTAAAGGATTTTTAAATGAAAAAGAGGAACTGGGAACATAGCAGAGCACATAACAACATGCATACCCATAAATATTTACATCAGATTTTTATCTATCCACATACAGTACTTATTTATATCCAACCATACTAGCATGCAACCTAAGTTATAATTTAAGATTTAAAGGTTACTCACAGCAAATGAAGAACAGAGCAGGTTTATGTTGAAAGCAGTTTTGAATTTGCAGGCTGCAACTTGAAACTGAAATGCTCTTGAAAACTTGCATGCAAAAGATTTGAGTTGAACTGGATGTTGAACTTTGATTTGTTGTTGTTTGAGATCATGTTTTTATTTCACAATTTTTTTCTCAGTTTTAATGGAGGATGCTTTGCTTCATTTTCTCAGCTGAGAAAGGTCAAACTAGAATGGATAGTTTGATATATAAAAAGAAAAATGTACAGGTTATAATTTATTTGGTACAAACTTTAGCAGTGATATTTTCTTGCTTTGTCTACTGATGAGAACATCTTGGGTGCTAGCATTAAATGTATGAGTACTTTATGTCTCTTGCTTTCACTTTAAATCCTATACTTAGTTAAGTATATTTTTGCTATCTTCTTATCTTCAGTCATATTGCTTTGTACACAAGCACGGTTGGAGTTGCTTTAGAGGCATGGTGTTTTACAGGCTGCATTTATAAATGTTTTGATGGCTGATGAGATAAAAAGGTTGTGTACTAGAGATATTGTCATTGATTACTTTTGTCTTTCTTAGCAATTCAGTTTGCAAGTATACATATATAAACTTCTTTGCTTTTGACTATAGATCTTAATTTATGTTTATAGTTTGATTTTCAAACATTACATTTACAACATATATTTTTCTTTTATATCTTACACTTGTATTTTTTTATATTGCTATGATACAATTTTATACTTCTTATAACTTCATAAAGAAAAACGGATTAAAAATACAGTCTATACATTCAATAAGTAATTTTACATATTTTATTTCAAACCCAATATACACATATATATTCACATATATACAATATTTACAATATTTTTAAATTTAAATAATTTATACGAAATTTATTTTGAGTTCGGGGAAACTCGCTTCCGTCTATAATAAATTATACGATTTTTATTCAAAATTCATTTAATTATCAATTTAAATAAAATTAAATTTCGGGGTCGTTACAGACTTCCCCCCTTAAAAGAATTTCGTCCTCGAAATTTGCCAAGGAGACACAAAGATAGATGAAGAATGTTTCATCAAATCAAACTGAACATCTATTCTGCATTTGGTTTACCAAATCAGAATATCGATAACAGATACAAGAACGAATCTGTTTGACACTTCACAAGATACTCGGGTTATCCATATCTACGAAATATGCAATGGCATCGATTAGTTCAGAGGGATAACTAACCATTCGTAGAATATATCCGGACCCAAAGAATAGAAAGATATACGGATACAATTTCAAAATTTTCAGTTTTAGAAACTAAAGTATACCAATCAACCATAGCAACCAAATCAACCAACACACAATTTTGGTCTATTTGGAGTTTATGTCCCATATTAATATATCGAATCTTCTTCCTGAATCTATCAGGAATTATCGAAGAGTTGAGAAAAGATGTTGAACAAAGAAGATTAATAGAGAAAAGATGGCTTCCTCGTTGTTACAGGATATTGACCATTTATAGTCGTATTCCCCTGTCCCCTATCTCATCCTCTTCTTGCACTCATACTCACTATCAGTGGATAGTAAGAGAATTTACTGAGGCGTATAGACAGATATCTGAGGAATACTCATTCTAGAGTTTACTTCACTCTATCTCTAATGAGCTGCTTAACGTGTTATACTCCTGAGCTAAAGTTCAACCTTAGCTCTGATACCACATGTAACGACTCGGATTTTTCACGTTCGAAAATCAACATCCGTACTTCACATTGTACTAGAATGCAGCAGATTCGACCGTTCGAATCCGATTCGCCGGAGCTATAACAACATTAAGTAAATAACACAGCGGAATAAAAGAATAATACATTGATATACAATATTTGATACAACAGAGATATGATACAACAAATAGCAGCGGAAAGAAAATAATATCATCAGCAGCGGAATAGAATGTCTCCAATAGAATGCTCCAAGATAAGCAACGTCAGTCCATGAACTCCAAGAACTGAACTAGCTCCAGATAATCTACTAACCCTGAATATCTGAAAAACCCAACTCTAGACTGCCCGTGTGGAAAATAGTGGGCACCCAGAGTTTAGGAAGGGAACAATAAACTCCGGATCAGTCATGGGACTGGTGTGAGCAACAAAAATAGTTTATCTTTAAACAAACACAAAAGAAGTTTAACATTGAAATCCGCAATGCTTTTCGAAAATGAAACTACCATAAGGCCTCCCGCCACACACACAATGCAATCGCAGAATTGGAGGAGATTTCTCCTTATGATAGTCAAACATGCTTACTACGCAAAAGAAAACTCTTTTGATATTATTACTAGTGCATAGTGTCAAAAACCATTTCGAAAATATAATATTAATCTTAGCCAGCATACAACCATTGTTGTATGCCTACTATAGCTACCATGTTCAATAGCAGGTTACCGCCACATTCCATAGCAGGTAATACAACTAAAACCGTACTGGGTTCGTATTGTTTCTTTGGATTTCCAACAAATGATCAGGCTAAGGAACTTCCTTACCGAAATAGAAACGCCTCTGGAAAGACGCCCCGGATCCTAACCGGATCTCTGCAAACAAAAGGCCGACGCTACCTCACGCTCTAACCGAGCTGTAACTAGGTAACTAACACACGAGTCATGTCATCCCCCGGTCGTTACCGACCTTTATCCGAGGGCCCTCGATCACAAAGCAACAACCACAAAGTATAATAACTGTGCAGCATCCACATAGGTAAAATATCTGGGCTCCATACCATGATATCACCTTTTATCCAGAAGGAAATGACATACCCTAGGGGCGCTACCCCTACAAACCTTTGCCGCAACATTCCTGTTTCGACCATTACCGGGTTGTGAGGCTCGACGAAGTCTCGTCCACAAAACTACGCTTCTTCACAAAGCACGCTTTTTCACAAAGCAACGCTTTGACCAACAAATGATCATCAGCACTTCGTATGCCACATTACCAAATTGGGAATGTATCACTAGTAACCATCAACTACATAACCTCTGAGCTCGTACGTCTCAGAGAAGGGTGTTAAGCTAAGAGAATAAATTCTCCGCCACCAACAGAAATGTATTTGATAGAAACCAGCTTTACATCTCAAAGTGTAACGTCAGACACACATCCATACAAGTCTGTTCCGGGTTCGAACAGAACCGAAGGCACTTCCAAAGAAGCCCTTGCAAATCCGGGTATTCACAATCTCGATCGGACTTCCCATCACTTAGGGAATCTCTATACCGGCGCGACTCAGTGCAGAGACAATCGATAGGTCATCCTATCGTTCTCGCAAATACCCGGTCTTCACCACCGGTCTTCAAATGCTATCCATATACGACGTATCCTTATTCGGAATGGGTTATACGACACAAAGGTCCTCTCCCGGCTAAACCGAATAACTAGCGCAATTAAAAAATCATATGGATACTGGGGTCTCAGTTAAATCACAGCTTAAAGCTAAAAACTTTTCATTCGAATGGTAAAACAAATTACCATTTCCAATCTTTTAAACAAAAAGATTAATTTCAAAAACCTTCAATGGTTTAAACAATTTTCCGCACTTTTAATCTTTTAAACAAAAGATTTAATTCACAAAGTTAACCCCATTCACAAAGATTCATTCATAGATTTTCAAATCGATTTCCATTTCAATCTGATTAACTCGTTAAATCTTTAAATCAAGATTTAACTTATATCTTTCAAAACTCGTTTCCAAAGATTCATTCATAGCCTTTCAAAACAATTCCATTTCAAGTTAGATTAACTCATCCGGTCTTTGAAATCAAAGACTCATTTCATAGTTTTCAAAACATTTCAATTCCATTTCAAACTTGAAACCGTTCAACACAATTTGGAAATCCTTTCTTCAAATGAAAGCTATTATTATTTGAAAACAAGTAGTTTTCATTTCGGAAAAATCCAGTTATATTTACACGAGTTAAAACCCTTGAATTAAATTCAAATTCCCAAATCAATACTTTTAAAATGGTTTAACCCATATATAACTTGTACAGCATCTTTAATCCCTAGTTTCAAATCATAGGATTCAATTTCAACTTGAATTCAAATTTAAATCAAATTATTTAAATTTCCAAAACTCGATTAAGTTATTCGAAATAGCTTTTATCTTTGAAATTCCATTTCAAAAGCTTTTCATATTAAACCCCAATTTCCAATTTCAAAATCAATTGAAATTAAAATTTCAATTTCAAAAACATTAAATTTACATCATCTGTGACTTAACTGATTTCCACGTGAAATCCATATTTGTGTGTGTAAGAGTGTGGTCCAGGGGTTTTACACAATAGTGCAACATCAATCATCACAGATATATCGATAAGCGGTGTAACCCACAACGCTTATCTTCATTCTCAGATTCATAGATAAAATAAATTTATCAGTCACAAAGATTCATCATTACAATTCGATGTGGGTTTCGGATAACCAACTGAAATACGACTCCCTGTCGCATCGAAATTCAAGTGTCGTTTACGGGTCAAGGGTTTTCATATTCACATAGTAATATATCACAGAAATAGAAATCACAGCTAAGTAAATTACAAATCATAGCATACATCAGGGTATATCACAAAGTATCACAATCAGGGATATCAAACAATTCAACATTCACTAGAATCCAAACATACATGGGTAAGGTCAATTTATTATCTGATTTATTTAAATCAGATTTATTACTTATGAATAAATCACTAATCCTGGTTAATTAACATTAATTAACCTCAACCATTTTGATTAATTATTCTTTAATCATTTATTAATTAACCATTAATAATTTAAGATCTTAATTAACTAAAAGATAAACCATAATTTTCAACATATAAATTTTAAGTTTAAATAAAACTTTAAAAATTATCTTTTTATCACTTTTATTAATTAATTTCTCCTTAATTAATTATCTTAATTAAATTAATTAACTAACCTTTAATTTATAATTAATTAAACCTTATTAGTTCGATTTTTAAACTAAATCAATTATCTTAAAATATGGGTTAACAATATTAAAATTTAAATTTAGTTTTTAAAGTCAAAAATCTGTTTTTATATCCAACCTGGGACCGACTTCGAGTTACACCCGAGAGAAATACCTAGGTGCTTCGAGTTTTCCGCCAATCTAACCCGTGTGAGTATTTTTCAAAATTTTGTTTAAGTCCTAAAACTAACCCGATACCATGCTAAAACAACCCGAGCCTACCTTCGAGTTTCCCTCCAATTTCCTCGCGTATTGCTTCGAGTTTTTCGCTTTCCTCCCCAACCAGTTACAACTGACACCACGTCCTTCTCGTGCACGTGCACCGCTCCAGCGCCTGCCTCCGGTCAACACTGACACGTCGAGCAAGTCGACTACCACCAGCACACCAATCTCCGATCCCAAAAACATCACCATCAGCCTCGAATCAAAATCGAGTTCACAAACGAAACTTGGACACTGAAGCCTCCTCAACACCCAAACCTGTCATCGCTTCGACTATGAAGCTCCGACCACCTGAAAGCCACCACCACCGGACTTGGCCTCGTCATCGACCCAGGCACCTTCTCCCCAAGCCTGGCCACACTCGACGCTACGTCGAAGTCGCGGCGGTCAAAAATTCGAGCTCCAGTAAAATTAGGTTAAAAAAAAAGAAATCATCACCACCATCACCTCCGACATTGTGGTCACCCCCGCATAATTTTCCTATCTCCCTAGCAAGCTCCTCCATCCCCTCGCACAACTCTACCTCCCCCAGTCCTGCCGATCGCCTGAAATTTCCATGAACCCACTTTCAATTCATCCCAGAAATTCTTTCCAAATCCCAAACTAAAATTTTTGATTCTTGTTTCAAAAATCATGTTTTTGCTTATGTATTTAGTTTATAATACTGATTTTATAAATTAACAAGTTTGGGTTTTTACTTTATTTTAATCTGTACTGATGTTTTATAATTTTCAGAGACAACAGGCTTCATTATGAATTTCATAAAAGTTTTAACCAATAATTCATGTTAAATCAACCAATATTAGTTTATAATCAGATCCTATCACAAATTAAATTAGGTGGTAAAGGATTTTTAAATGAAAAAGAGGAACTGGGAACATAGCAGAGCACATAACAACATGCATACCCATAAATATTTACATCAGATTTTTATCTATCCACATACAGTACTTATTTATATCCAACCATACTAGCATGCAACCTAAGTTATAATTTAAGATTTAAAGGTTACTCACAGCAAATGAAGAACAGAGCAGGTTTATGTTGAAAGCAGTTTTGAATTTGCAGGCTGCAACTTGAAACTGAAATGCTCTTGAAAACTTGCATGCAAAAGATTTGAGTTGAACTGGATGTTGAACTTTGATTTGTTGTTGTTTGAGATCATGTTTTTATTTCACAATTTTTTTCTCAGTTTTAATGGAGGATGCTTTGCTTCATTTTCTCAGCTGAGAAAGGTCGAACTAGAATGGATAGTTTGATATATAAAAAGAAAAATGTACAGGTTATAATTTATTTGGTACAAACTTTAGCAGTGATATTTTCTTGCTTTGTCTACTGATGAGAACATCTTGGGTGCTAGCATTAAATGTATGAGTACTTTATGTCTCTTGCTTTCACTTTAAATCCTATACTTAGTTAAGTATATTTTTGCTATCTTCTTATCTTCAGTCATATTGCTTTGTACACAAGCACGGTTAGAGTTGCTTTAGAGGCATGGTGTTTTACAGGCTGCATTTATAAATGTTTTGATGGCTGATGAGATAAAAAGGTTGTGTACTAGAGATATTGTCATTGATTACTTTTGTCTTTCTTAGCAATTCAGTTTGCAAGTATACATATATAAACTTCTTTGCTTTTGACTATAGATCTTAATTTATGTTTATAGTTTGATTTTCAAACATTACATTTACAACATATATTTTTCTTTTATATCTTACACTTGTATTTTTTTATATTGCTATGATACAATTTTATACTTCTTATAACTTCATAAAGAAAAACGGATTAAAAATACAGTCTATACATTCAATAAGTAATTTTACATATTTTATTTCAAACCCAATATACACATATATATTCACATATATACAATATTTACAATATTTTTAAATTTAAATAATTTATACGAAATTTATTTTGAGTTCGGGGAAACTCGCTTCCGTCTATAATAAATTATACGATTTTTATTCAAAATTCATTTAATTATCAATTTAAATAAAATTAAATTTCGGGGTCGTTACAATAAACATCCATTATAATGTCCATAAAACTCTTTTTTAAAACTTCTTTTATAAAACAGTCATTATAAAAATCATTATAAATCTCAATATTTATTTGCAACTCTTTTTATAAAACTCCTAGTTGATTATAAAACTTCTTTTATAAATTTTTAAATATATTACAAAACTTCTTTTATAAAACAAAACTCAAAATATAAAACCAAACTCCAAATATAAAACAAACTCCAAATATAATTATAAACTCATAACCATTCCCAAACATGATCATATCATATTTATCACAATAAATTCACAACTGTGATTTATTTCTCTAATTTATCCAAATGATAATATTTCCCTTTTTATAAAAACCCATTTATAAACCTATTCTTTTATTTATGAAAATATCGCTTATAAATCTCTCTTTAATTTATAAAATACCATTTATAATTTTTTTTATTACAACATTTTATATAAATATCTCACAAATATTTATTCCAAAATATTTCTATCTTCATTTAAAAACAAAATCACTTTAAAATAAAAGATAACCCTTTTTCTTTCCTTTAAAAGAAACATTCATTATTATAATACCTTCTCTATAAAAATTGATATTTTCCAAAATAATTTTAAAACATTTACATATATACATATATTAGAACAGAATAATAAAAGAAGTAGAAGTAAAATAAAGAAGTACTAAAACTATTTTAAAATAAAATATCATAGAAAATCCAAAACGGTTAATCAAAAATCATTTTCCAAATCGAAACCATTTCCCAATTAAAACAGAAACTTATAGTATTTTCAAAATACGATAACAAGGATAATGGCTACCATATCACTTAACTGTTGTTATTTCTGCCTTTTTCTCTAAAAAGGTTCCACTTTTAACATATGTCTGTGTCACATCCAATATGGCTGGACTAATAAAATTTAGCATTCAATAATCTATATAACAAGTATATATCTGAAATTAAGATCAACTGGTATATAATTGGAATTAAAAATCACTATGATGGGAAATATGGATTTCTCTACAAATTTTCCCTGCATTTCATTTTAAATTTCATTCGCTTTTAAAAGAGAATATTCAACCAAACCAAACCAGTAATTTATCCGAGTACAAAAGCAATTATTTTTATCAACCGTATATCATACTGATTATCCAAAAAGGTGAGTTTAACTCATCGAGATTCAAGTTGACGCTGAAGCGTTTCCATTTTAAACTAAAATCAAACGATGTTCGACTTTAACCCAAAATTCCATTGGCCCCAAATTCGACCGAACCAATACCATGGCGTAGCCAATGTCATTACGAAGGCAAAGTAAAAGACCGCGTCTCGATTGGACCGAGAAAGTTATTGATTTAATAAGTTTTTAGTTTTAAATAATATAATTTTAACCACTAATAACATCTTTAAATTAATTACCTAACTTAACCTCTAATCATTCTCCCTCACATACAAAATTACTCCCGCCTAAACCTGTAGACGAACCCACCATCATCGATCCCTCATCCTCCCCTATCTCACTCAAAACACGATGAAAACGCATGTCGTCTTCACCGACTCACTCCTCATCACGTGCTCTTCACCCCGATCAACATTGTGTTGAACTCAGCCTGCCCAAAAAAATCACGACTTCTAGACCAGTACGCGACAAAGAAATAGTCGCACCACCATATCTTTCATCGCTTACCACCGAACCCCGAGAAATGATGCAAACATTGCTATGACCAATCACCACCTGAATCTCCTCTATTACCAAGCCCTAGGTTCAGCCATTATTGTCGCACTTGACCGATGATAGTCGCACCCAACATCGAGCATAAAGATTTGAAGCAAATCTCCTCACAAGTTAAATAGACCTTGTTTTGTGATTTTTAATGGTCCAATACTCTTGATTTTATTTTTTGAAGGTAAAGGTTTGATTTTTATTTTTACTGGAAATGTGAAAAGAGGGGGAAATGAAATGTGAGAGAGGGAAAGAGTGAAAATGAGGAAAAGTAGAAAATTAGGTTGGCGTTGAGATATTAAATGTTAAAATTTCCGGCGTCTCGCTACACAACATTACATTCGCGTATAACCCACGAACGACAAAACAAAAATACAATCGCGCACAAGAAATGCGACGCTATCCCAAAATAATAATAATATAATCGTCGAAAAATCGTCAAACGAAAACTTTAATATTTTCCAAACTGAAAATTATGGAAAAATCAAATAAATTTAAAATAAAAATACATCATTATAAATTAAGTCATTTTATTAAAAATTAATTTCCTTATTGTTTATTAAATTCGAATCAAATCTGAATACTTAAATAAATAAAATATTCCTATTTCGAACAATAAAATTTTTTGGTCAATACATTCTTCCCCTCTTAAAAGAATTTTGTCGTTGAAATTCCCAAAGGTAGAAAATTATCTTCATATTCAAGACTTATAAAATCAATTGCTAAAATGACTTACTAAACCTTTAAAATCTCATATGTTACGGAAAATTTCGGCAGTACTTCCTCTGCGCGTTACGATCGGAAAAACTACAACTCGCCACAATGGGCCCAAACCAACAAAAAACAAAAGTCTAAAAGTGGCCTTCCATATCTGGGGCATAAATTCATCAACAACAACACAAACGCGTACCTATTAGTCGAGCAAATCAAACTATACTCATGAAACCAAAAGCAACAAGCTACCCTTGCTTCCATAAACCTGTATCTCACCTACAAATGATATTAAACCATATAACTTGCATTTTCTAGTGTCAAAAGCATACAATTTATATTAAAACCCATACGATGTACATATGCCTTCCATATGCAATGTCAACTCCGATCGCTCACTCGATCACACAGATTTCACTTCCAAACTAGTATCGTTCACTCGACTTTCCTAGTGCGGACTCCGATCAGATTCCTTGATTAGAAACATCTGTTCTTATTGCATAGCCATATACCATGATAGAAAATATCAGAATCAAATCAAAACTCCATATCAAGTGTTTACCGTCAAGAATCAAGTGAAAGATCCTAACTCAGACCGGTGTGATTACCTCAAAATCATGTACTCGAATCTGGATCAAAACAGTTTTGCGAATAAAATAATCTACGTACAACTTTTTTTATTCCATTAGATTCTTAACTACACCAATTATTTTTTATTCACATTTATTTATATCAATAATATTTCATTTAATACTAAAATCATGTATGAACCATTTCATAAAATCATTACTTAAGTTTATAAACATGTCTGATACACAACTTATATTTATTAACCACTTTAGAACTTAAGTTCATATTCGTATAATACCTTTCTACATCCTAAGAGTATATATACAAATTTCAGATTTGTTTTACTTAACCAGAATTTTCAACAAATTTAAAACTTGTTTAACTTGCTATTTTCCTAAAAAATTTAAGTTACAAAACTTATTTCCTTACAACTTCACAAAAACACTTAGCTTCAATTTCTCAATTAACTTGGAAGTTTTCGACTGTCCAAAATCATCGAAAATTCCATTTCATTTCAATAAATGGAAATTACCAAACAACATATTATAATGAGATGCACAATCCATACTATCATATTGCATGAGATACATGAGTCCATATAATAACTTAGCTGAAAATTTCATAACTAAACATCTGGGATTTATTTCAAATCATTTTGAAATAATAATAATATACATATCTCCTTTGTATATCAAATCATAATTTGGGATTTGGAACAAAAAAAAATTTCTTCAAAACAACTACGAAGGAAAACTACTATGGTAGCAATCCCTCACTTAGAAACTCAAAAATGAACACCGATGATACTGTAGTCATCTCCAGAATTATTTTCCAGCAACAAAAGCTAGTTTAGTGCTTTCTATCTTTTCTAGAATCCCTTTTAAAATATTTCTATTTATATATACTTTCAAATAATTGTGTTATTATTTTTCTCAAAACTTTTAATTTTTTTTTTCAAAAACACCGGGATTTAAGTTCTCAAATTCTTAGCTTAAATCCTTTTTATTTATAAACTTTATTTATAAACCATACTTATAAAATTTCATTTCACAAATGTATATCTTTGTTTATCTTATACTAAATAACTTTTATTATAATAAAACTTTAATATTAACCCACATTATCTCTAAACGCTTTATAGTCAAACTGTAAAACTCAATTCACAAGGTGTTCGTATTTAATTCAACCAAAACAATAAATGCTCATAAACTATCCGAGCATAAATAACCAATCAACAAACAATAGTTAATGCTACTAAACTGGACGAGCATGACTAATTAAACAAAAAATGATAATGACCGAATATTACCATTTTCCAACAACAAACACATCATAAATAACTATGTTAATTTTCTGAAAATTATAATTTTATAAATAAAATATAATCTAGGTAAAATTATTTCATTTACCAAAATTTCAAAATAATACTATGTCAAATTGTCTTGTTTGAGTGTTCAAGAACCCCATTGATACAGTTGTGCCTTCTGTATTGATCAGAGTTTATAAACCACTCAACCGATAAATTAACACACTGTAAAACATTATTATAGCACTAACAGATACGCTCTCATACACACACACAATCAAACTCATTCTAGGGTATCACTTACCCTATCTCAAATGAATATACCCCACCAAAGCCTACGTGTTTCCTCAATGATATCTCAAATAAAATAAGCAATTCAACTAGAGATTTAATTCCATAAGGAAAATAAACTGGTTAAGTATATAAGCACCCACTAAGCCTCTTTAATTAATCCCTTCATTAATTAAAAACACTTTGTAAATTCTTATATTAAAATACTTTTACAATGATATATTCACAAACCTGTAACAACCGGGATTTTCGTAATTTCAATTATCGTCAAGATGACGATTTAATTCTGTTGATAATTGTTATTGGAATTCAAATCGAATTTGAAATGTGAAAATTGTTTGATTGCAATTGAGTTATATTCGGGTTAAAATTCTTTAATAAAAGTGTTGACTGGGCTTTACAATTTGAAGCTTGGCCCATGTTTCTTGGCTTTGCCGAGATGATATCAGGGGCAAACCCGATCCCCTCTCTTGGATTCTTCCATTTTCAAAAATCCTAGACGAAAGAAAAAGAATGGTGGCCGCTTCTTTACTCGTTCCTTTTTGCAATTGAAAATTTAGGGCTTCGGCTTCTCTGGGCTTTGCTCGACTTCGATCCTCTGATAATCTGCGACTTTGTTCAACTTCGATCTTCTGATGAATTGTGGCTTTGTTCGACTTCGATTGTTTCTTCGTTCTGAAAATTAGGGCATGCTCAAATTGCTTCATTCGTCTCCCAAAAGGATTTGGGCTCCTGGCGATTTCGTTCGTTCGCCTCCGAGATGCCACGACGTCAACTCCGCCAAGTCGCTCGCGGCAGTCTCTTCGAACAAGGTGAGTGAGTAACTCTCATTCACATCTAATTTAATCTAGTTATGTGTGAATCTTGTTGTTTGTTTTCTCGGCTATCACTGCTGTGAACTCGAGTGATTTCTTATCACTCACATTTAGTTCAATTTTAATGCTTTCTGCTTTCTTCGTTTGGTATAATTTATTGATTGTCACGGCTTGATTTGCAGTCGATTTCGTGTTTTCTAATTTCGTTGAAATGTGATGATACTTCTTGGCTTTACGTTGGCTTTAGTTGCTATAGCTATGTGTCGGATAGTGTTTGACGTAGACTATTGACACTACTCATCTCTGATTTGATTATAGTTACCGGTCGCCATTCTCTGACTTTATCTAATCATATGGTCTGTTCACTTGATTTTAGTTCGCTTGAACTTGGTGTCACTTTTTGTTTCTCTGCTATTTGATTAGTTGGAGTTATCGGTGCTGTTTCTGTTATATGAGAATTGAACTCCTATATAGTCGTTCGCATATGATCATTTGACTTCATCAAATTTATTACCTCGGTCGTATGATTTGTTTTAAATACTAGGGATGATTTCTGACTTTTTATTAAAATCCATAAACTTGACTCTGAAAATAATTTAGAGGAGAGTTTAACTTGACAGTGATTTTGGTGATTCGAATTTGGCCACCCTCTGGTCACTTGACTTTGTGAATTTCTAATACTGGACTAAACCATTTCCAGTACCTTGCTTGATTTGCCTAATTGTGTTATGTACCCTGTTGCATATCACCGTTGTACATTTGCATATGCATTCTGGTATATGCACTTGAATCTGTTCCATATTACCTATTCAGTGTAGTTGCAGTTGCACTTCTTAGCTTCACTGTGTACATACTTCATACATGACATGTTGCTCATGTACCCTGTGCATTCTGACTTGTATACTCTTGAGTCTGTTGCATGCCTTCACCTGTGGACTTTCTTGATCTTGTGCATGTTCATAAGTCTGGTCCATCTGGATTTGAGTTTATTCACTTCGACCATTTGCCTGTAGTCTTTATATATGTGCACGTTGTTTTAAGCATTCATGTAACTGGGATTTGATATGCATATATTCGTCTGTCAGATCTGATGCAGGATGTTTTGTAGTCTTTGGTCTTGGTTTTACTTCTGGTTGTCCAGATGCACTGTTGCTTTATATTTGGAGCTTGCTGTCTATGTTCATTTGAACTGGTTTCACTAGTGCCTCTGATCTTGTTTGGTATTGATTTAGGCTGTTCCCTGGAATTCGAGGGTGATTGCACTCATGTGCTCGTCACTGGTTGATGTGCATATGTTTGTTCCCGACCCGTAGTAATGTAATCTTCATATCTTTTTGGAGTTTGCTCTGTTATGTTGTACAGTTTCATGTGGGTTGTTATTACACTTCTGTTGAACCCGATTTCGGGGTTTGACCTTGTGATCATTTGTGACTTTCACTAAGCTTTTGCGTATTTCATCACTGTAGTGGCGAGGCAGTACACGCATGCGTGTACTGCAGCCCTATCAGATTTGACAGTTTTAAATTGATGTTTCGATTTGTTGAATTGTTTCGTTGGTGAATTCAATGTTTTGGAGTTATATTCTGATTTGGATTGTTGATTTGTTGTTTAACACTATTTAGTGTTATATATGCCGTTATCCAATTCTCGTATCGAGAGTTGGATATACGAGATTTCTTTGACTGTCGTCTATTTGACTATCTGATTATTATTGCTGCTATGCACTAATAACTAAGTTTGAATTAGACTGACCCGTGTATTATTTTCTTTTGAACGTAATACTCGGGTCAGACCCGAGTTATTTCAGGTAGTAGATATCCTTCTTTGAGTTGTTGTTCGGGATTTGAAGACTTTTCATATCTTCTGAAGTTGTCAGTGTCCTTTTGTAGTAGCCGTGTCATTGTATAGAACGATATGTATTCATGTATATTAGTCGATAATGTACTTGTATATATAACTTCTAGAGTCGACAGTTGTAGTTGTATCATATGTATTGTGTCAACTATGTATTAACTGACATCAGTTATATATATATGAGACTTTTGTTTTTATCTGTGTTCCGCATTTATATTATCTGTGTTATTGTTATATCTAATGTCCTAAACTATTATGAACCATCGTAGTTCGTTTTATACTAGTATTGGGAGTGTCGATGGGAGTAAATAAATAATAGATGAAAAATAAAAAGTATATACCACTCCTATCGAGATAACCAATATTAGTGTAAGGCCAATTACGGATGGTCGCTCCTATCCAGCCTTATTCTTCGTAATAATAGACAGTATTTCTTTTAATACTCTTTGTTATTATGAGCATAGAGGTGGGGCGTCACAAAACCCTTCTCTGCTCTTTTCGACACTTGAAACATATTGATATACTTATCTCAGCTGTATAAGTATACTCCCAAAACATTTCACTTTAAATGATTAGAAAGCTTTTCCATATACTTATATCAACGGTATAAGTATGTTCACAAACATTACACCTCCAATACTTAGAAAATATACTCTTATACTTATCTCAATGGTATAACCATATCTATAAATCTCAAGAAAGATTTCGTTTCCAAAACTGTACTTAAACATGTTAAAACAAATGTTATTTAAAACACTGATAATAATTAACGCAAAACACTTCTCTTTTGATGTAAGTAAATAGATCGTAAGAAACTAGACCAAATATACTTAACACATTTTCCGATTTATAACAGTACGATCCCTCGATTAACAATGAAATCAGATAAGTTAGAAAACTATGCTTGCCTCGATACATATTCTTAATTCTCAAGATGGAGATGAGTTTCCATACCTTGGAATTTGGATTTAAGTTCGGAAAGAATACTTTCCATACCGTAGTAATTTAAAATGATCATTTGTGGAAATCGGGTATCGGTCTTTTTTAAAATCCCTTTTTATAAAATGCCTTTATAAAACTCCTTATATTTATAAACTCCTTTTGTAAAACATTATTTATAAACTATAAAATTCCCATTATAAATATCTAAACATATTTATAAACCTCCTTTTATAAATCTCCAAAATTACTTAATAAACTCCTTTATAAACATCCTTTATACCGTCCATAAAACTCTTTTATAAAACTTATTTTATAAAATAGTCATTATATAACTCAATTTATAAATCCCAAAATTTATTTGCAACTCTTTTTATAAAACTCCCAATCCATCAACAAAACTTATTTTATAAATTTCTAAATATAATTACAAAACTCCTTTTATAAAATAAAACTCCAAATATAAAACCAAACTCCAATATAAAACAAACTCCAAATATAATTGTTGGCGTCAAAATTGGCCACCAACGCCCAATTATGAAAAAGCTCCAATATCCAATCCAATCACAGAAATATGGAGAGAAATAAATGAAGAACAAAATTAAAACAATCAGATTCAAGTAAAAGGTGACAAGATTTATAGTGGTTCGGCTAACTCTGGCCTACGTCCACTCCTAAATAATCCTTTTTATTATACTGAAGTTTGTTTACAGTTACAATCCAAAAACCAAGAACAAAATTGACGGAGTGTAGCCTAGGTTGAAGTTAAAGAGAAGTAGAAAGAAGATCCCTTTTCTGACGCCATGCCGGGTGTATTTATAAGGGAAGACATGCACGGATCGGGCTGAAATTTTGGCAGAAGGTTCGGGAGACCAAGACGAGGCCATCCAAAAATTTCCAGGCCCATTAGGGCCCACAATAGGGATCGGTACTGATCCCTATTAGTGCATCCAAATGGACTGCGATCCCTATGAGGGGTGCCCCATGATGTTAGCTACTCGCTCTTCAAATTTCGTGCATTCCGACGTACGATTTCTGAGATATCGCATTTTCCATGAATTATTATTACTTGAATTATGATTTCTGCCGATCCCTCTAACTTGCTCCAAATAACATGCAATCCCTAGGGGAGCTTCTCCATGTTGTATTATGCTTAGCCTCTAAGTTTCACGCCAATTGGACTAGTAGAACTCGAGTTATTGGTCAATCTTTATTGCAATATATTACGAAGGCTGATTATAGCCGATCCCTATGGAGGGATAGTATCGATCCCTCCAGCTTGCTCCAAATGCCATGCGATCCCTATAAAGGCGTTTCACATGTTCTAATTAGCTTGTACTCCAAGTTTCATGTCAATTGGATGTATAAATGTTGAAATATTGATCGATCTTTGCTATGGAGGTGGGTTTAGCAAACCCCTATAGAGGGATAGGTATCGATCCCTCTTTCTTCATTTAAATGATATATGATCCCTAGGGTAGGCTCCTTAGCGTTCCCACATCTTTCTCACAAAATTTCATATGTATCGGAAGTGTAGACCTTGGGATATTGATTATTTTCCACAAGAATGCTCTTGTGCTTTGAAGTACGTCGATTCCTCTTGTTGGAGCCAATCTATGCCAATCCCTTTTATGCATTGAGCCATATTTCATACTTTGAACATTCTATCTTACATATCTATCAATTCCATTCAATCTTGACTTGATACTATTATCTATACCTGATATTTAGACCCTACAATCATCGCTCTGTACTCGTCAGCCTTGATAATCGTGAATTCTGTTGGGTTAAATCCGCCTGTATACTGCCTTAGCAAAAGATGGGTTAATACTTTACCCCCCAAAACATGCCTTGCGATAGGAAGGTGTGTTTTGAATTGCCATAAATCCAAAATCCGAAGTCCATCATCCATCAATAGCCGTATTATCCAATCCGTTGCCAATTCCAATCCATGATCTCTCTGGATAATTAGTGAAATCCATGACCATTCCGAGTCAATATCCCATTCTGAATCTGCGATCTCTCCGGATTTTTTTTCCAAATCCTCAACGTTACTAGGTCGTTAGCCAAATCTCAAACTGCTCCGAGCCCATATCCAAATCCATAGCTGTTCAAAGCTGATATACAAATCCATAGCCCCTTTGGGTTATTATCCTATTCCAAATCCTCGACCTCACCAGATCCTTGCCGAGCACAACCCATACTCGACAACCTAAGAAGGCTGATCCCTTGCATTCCAGCGAAGCGACCTACCCCTTGCTAGGCATAGTCCATTCCTAACGACCTTGATCTCTCCAGATCCTTACCGAGCACAATCCATACTCGATGACTTAGGTAGATCGATCCATCACATTTGAGCGAAGCGACCTACCCCTTTTAAGGCATAATCCATATCCGACGACCTTGATCTATCCGGATCCTTTCCAAGCACAATCCATATTCGACGACCTGAGTAGGTCGATTCATCACGTTCGAGAGAAGCGACCTACTGAAAGGAAGTGCGGATTAAGGATCTTAAGGCTAATTTAACACTAAAGGTGGGGTGCATAGTGTTTAATGGATTCTAAGACTTATATGAACTAAATTAAAATCATGACACAAACAAATGCAGAACTTAATCACAAAACAATAACAGAATCAAACACAGATGCATAAAGTAAATAAAAAGCAATAAAAGGAAAGAACACACCGGATTTTATACTAGTTCGGAGTTACCCTACATTCAGTCATGTACCAAGGCAGAACACTTCATATAGATTTTTATTATACCAAAGTCGAGATTACAATCCTCAATTTCTAAAGGCCTTGAGGTACCCTCCTGTCTCACGAGTCCGGGGCAAACTCTCTTGATTTACGGGCCACAAGATTACCCAATTGATTTCCAGGCACAACCACACCTTATAGAGAGACTCGATAAACTTTTGATTACAAATTGATCCTATAACTCTGGATAGCACTTTGATCTTCGAGAGAGGGTAGAGAACCAAACAAGAATGAGATTCTAATTTGATTCACTTGAGAATTCAGTAGAATTTCGACACGATCTTAAAATATGGAAATTTTAGAATATGGATTTGTGGAGAAGAAGGAGTGAAGAAAATAAGAAAGTAGTTAGTTAAAAAATTCGTTTTTGAAGGCTATTTATAAACCAGTAATCATAACCATTCGTGAAGAGATTTAAACAAATAGACGCTTCTTTTGAAAATTGAAACTTTTGAACTTTAACGGCCACCATGTCGACATGGGGTATCCCATGATGTCGACATCCCTAAGTTAAAAATAATGTAAAATTTGTTTTGAAAATGGTATTGAACGGAAAACAAGATGAAATGATTCTGGAGTAAAATAAACTAATTTTCCTATGTTTTAAAATAAAGAAGAGTAGAAAAATATATATTTTAGAATGTATAAATAAATTTGATTTTAAATCTCAAGTATATATATTATAAAAGAATATTTAAAAAATCAGAAGATAGTTTTTAAAAACAAACGAAGTTTAAAACAAAAGTTTATTTAAAAACAAAAATAAAGAATATTTTAAGGCTAAAATATCTTTCTGAAAATCATTTGAAAAAATAAATTTTAAGGCTAAAACATTTTGAAAAGCAGTTTTGAAAATCATTTTGAAAAACCATTTTGAAGTAGTTTTGCAAGCTTCTTCCTGCAGAATATCTCATCACATCAGGACTCGAGAACTTGTACAAAATCAGGATGTTCGTGGGTTTGTAAGCCACTTGTCGTAGGTTTGTAAGCTATTTGTCGTGGGTTTGTCAGCCACTAAGAAGATAGAAATGGGTTCCATCCCAAATGAAATTTCGAACGAAGATTTCCATGCTATTATGAAGTTTTAACAATAGACTAGACACATATCTTGAAATCTTGATCTTGATACTCTAGAGTTTTCAATCTTGAATCTTGAGTCTTGAGTCTTTATACTGATCAGTCTTCAGTAATCAATACCTACATACACACACACACACACACACACAGATATATATATATATATATATATATCCTGCATATACATATCTATCTAGACAATAGTGTTAGTATATATTTTATAATAAGATAAGTTAAAAAGGTTATTGTCATCAAAACCAACATCTAAGTTCCTAACAATCTCCCCCTTTTTGATGATGACAACCTGTATTTATAAAATATACTTACCATACCATAACTCCTATCATGACTCCCCCTTACTCCATGATTCCCCCTTACTCCAATCATAACTCCCCCTTACTTCAAGCCAACTACTATTTTATAACTTCTCCCCCTTTATCATCAACAAAAAAACGTCTTACTAATAAATTCCCTGAACTTGATATAAGATGATCAACCATAATACAAATAGAGTAATCCATATATAATTGTAATAAATGCTAAGTGTGATCATAAGTATGAAATGTGATCATAAATGTGAAATGTGATCATGAGTGTGATCATAAGTGTAATCCTATAGTAAATCAATCATCATCCAATCATATTTACAGTAATTATTCAATCAATCATATATACAAACCACACCAAATGTTTTAAATAAGTCAAGTCAATCAAGTTTAAAACACACCAATAACATACAGAATGACTAGACATTCCTTAGTACTTCCACCCATCCATCTTCTCCAAAGATAGGGTTACTTTGATGGCATCCCATTCTTCTTTATCTTTGTCGAGAGTGACTGGTGGATTTCCTTCGAGATCATCCTTGTTAAGGGCTGAGATCATCCAATGAAGGACGTTGAAATGTCTCTCTTGCTCCTTGATTATCTGCATTTGACTCAATTCTAAGTGACGCTGATTACGAAGTATGAATGTAAGGATATTCTTGAATGAAGTGAGAGTTTCCTTAAGATTATCACTTAGATTCTTAATCGGAGAGGCCATAATTCAAGAAGTAGGAAGAAATATGAAAGGGAGTGATGAGAAATGAAATTTGATAAATTATTCTGGAAGAAACAGGTATAAATAGGGGTAGAAAGTCGTTTAAAATGAATAGACACGAGTTAGTTACATGAAATGAAAATTTGGAAGTGTAACTACTTTCTGCCCGTTGTATGTCGACATGGGGGATGGGGGATGTCGACGTGCCTCTGTCTAAAGTGACAATTTGCTTTGTTTTGAATATTATGAACAAATCTATGCAACTATAATTTGTATAATATAAAAACAAGCAATTACAGAGACAAGTGAATTTGAATAAAAGATTTCATTAATGATTCTTAGTCAACATTACATAAACTAATATAATATTAACTAAAATAAAGGAAAATACATGGATAGAACTTGAAACAAACAAGATAACATGAACTAAAACTAATTAGATGAAGATGAAGAAGATGATAGTACAAGCTTTCTACTAACTTTCCCGAAGAACTTGTCGATTTTAGTGGAAATATTATCCATTTTCTTACTCATTGATCTTTTAAGTGTCTTTTGATTTTCCACTATAATTCTTTGATTATTGAGAACGGTCTTATTGGATGGATTAGCGGGATTAGTAGGATATTCAATACTTTCTAAGGAAGTTTCTTGATCTTCCTCTTCCTCCTCTTCAATTTCCATTCCTTCCTCTTCCTCTTCTTCTTCTTCTTCTTCCTCCATTTCTTCCATCCTTCGTGAGCAAGCCTTTCTTCCTTTTCCGTAAGTGTTTCATATGGTTGAAACACTAATGGAATTTGCATAAGGGAAATGTTTCCATGGTTGAACACTTTTCTAATTATAAATTCTTCCCTTTTGAAATCAAATCCAAAGTAATTAAAAATTCGAGTGAGATAAATTCCATGATATAATGTGTTTTCACCCATAGTAAAATTCTTGGGCCTCAGTTCATCCAAAATAACTTGAGCCCAATCGATATCATAATTTCCAAAAATTACAAAAAGAGCTTTGCAAACTTTCAAAGTTGGGTTGTTGTAGTTTCCCGACCTTGGTATAAGGGTGTGTTGAATAAGAAGGTTAATAATTCTTGCTTTTGGACGAAAATAATGATTTTTGAATTCAAAATTGTCATACCCTTCAAAGAAGTGATGAAATGTCTCTCGATCATTTTCATTTATTTGAAATTTCGAGAGATTCATTCCTGTATACTTGCATCCCAAAATATTTCCTAAAATTTCACAATCCAAAACTATTTGTGTTCCTTTAACACTACTCCAAATTTGTCCATCTTGCCCATCATAAAAACCATGATTTAAATTCACATAAAACATCTTAACAAGTTTTGGATAACATACAAAACCATTTTGTTTGTTATCTACTACACTAAGAATAGAACATTGTTGAAAAAGATTTTCAATTTCATAAGAAGGAAAATCTTCAAAAATAGCAAATTTCCCCGTATGTATTTTACCAAAGTTTACATAGTTGATGTAAGCTTTGATAGCTTCCAAGTCATTAAAGAGAAAGTTTTTGATAGATTTTGGAAGTCTAATGGTGTTAGGAGTGCTTGAAGAGACCATTGAAGAAGTTTGAGAGGAGTTGAAGATAATGAAGATAAATTTGAAATTTGAAATAAAAGTGAAAGGTGATAATAAAGAGGGTGAATTAAATAGAGATTCTATAGACATGTTCTATGGTCAAGAGGCATATTTCCAGAGCATTGAAGTTGGTGAAAAGGTGGAGGGAAATTCAAAAGTTTGAATTCAAATTTTGAAATCAAATTTTTGAGGGGCATGCCGACATGGGGTATCTCGGTATGTCGACATGTGCCTATTGAATCAAAGGACAAGTGACTATTCCTAATTTCTAATAAATGTATATACTATTTCCTATATTCTACTTATATAATTCTTGTGATAACATTAAATATAATAATACTTAAATATTAATAATTTAATATTTAAAATATTATTAAAATAATATTACTTTTGAATTTAAAATTCAAATTTCAAGGGATAAATTTGAATTTAAAATTCAAGGAATTTAAAAAAATCAAGCAAACAAACAAGCATCCATTCAAACAAGAAAAATTAAAAATAATGTAAATGCGTACCTATTTTTAGATCCATGCTCCCATCGTCGTCTGATTCATGAATAGCAGTGAAACACATATTTGAATTATCCATCTTCTTTTCATCGTCACTGGATGATGAGTCTAAGTCATCAAGAGTTGTTGTGTATGCTTTCTTTCTTTTCCTTGACAAATCATTGTTTGGAGGGAACAACTGTTTATCTGGATACGGACAATCTTTCCTATGATGCCTGACTTTATTGCAATTGTAGCATCTACCATTGTTGACGTTCTCCGTATTATTTCTGGAATTCCTTTGATCATTTCTTTTGTAATTATTCATTTTTCTATATTTAAGGAATTTTCGGAAGTTTCTTGTCATGAAAGCAATCTCCTCATCACTGTCTGGTTCCGAATCTTCACTTGTTGCATTGAATGCTAATGACTTCTTTTCTGTAACCTTGTTTTCTCTTCTTCCTTGCAGTTGAACTTCATAAGACATCAGATTCCCAATCAATTCTTCTATTTTCATTAGACTGATATCATTTGCTTCTTCGATTGCAAGTGTCTTTTGATCCCATTCTGGAGTGAGTGAATTTAGAATTTTTCTGACTTAGTCTTCCTCCGAAAAGCTTTTTCCCAATGCAATTAGTGAATGGACAATATCTTGAAATCGACAATACATGTCGGAAATGGACTCATTTGCATGCATTTTAAACAATTGAAACTGATTAGTTAATATGAAAATTTTAGTCTGTTTAACTTTCCTTGTTCCTTCATGAGTAACTTGCAAAGTTTTCCAGATTTCAAATGCAGACTTACAAACAGACACTCTATTAAACTCATTCCTATCTAGTGAACAAAATAATATATTCATGGCCTTTGAGTTATTTTGTGCAACATTCTTTTGCTCAGTAGTCCACTGGGCAAAATCGGTAGTTGGTTCAACATACTCAGTTTCTGTGATATTCCAAGTTCTAATCCTACTGATTGTAAAAAAAATTCATTCTACAAGCCCAATATGCATAATTACTGCCATTGAAAAATGGTTGTTTGACAATAGACTGACCTTCTACTAATGAACTAGTGTTAGTGTTAAATGAACTAGTGTTAGTGTTAATAAAACAATTTTCAAGTTTCAGATTATGAAAACAATGAAAACCTCGCTCTGATACCAATTGAAAGGAAGTGCGGATTAAGGATCTTAAGGCTAATTTAACACTAATGGGAGGGTGAATAGTGTTTAATGGATTCTAAGACTTATATGAATTAAATTAAATTATGACACAAACAAATGCAGAACTTAATCACAGAACAATAATAGAATCAAACACAGATGCAGAAAGTAAATAAAAAGCAATAAAAGGAAAGAACACACCGAATTTTATACTGGTTCGGAGTTACCCTACATCCAATCCTGTACCAAGGCAGATTACCTCATACAGATTTTTATTATACCAAAGTCGAGATTACAATCCTCAATTTCTAAAGGCCTTGAGGTACCTCCTGTCTCACGAGTCCGGGGCAAACTCTCTTGATTTATGGGCCATAAGATTACCTAATTGATTTCCAGGCACAACCACACCTTATAGAGAGACTCGATAAACTTTTGATTACAAATGATCCTATAACTCTGGATAGCACTTTGATCTTCGAGAGAGGGTAGAGAACCAAACAAGAATGAGATCCTAATTTGATTCACTTGAGAATTCGGCAGAATTTCGACACGATCTTAAAATATGAAAATTTTAGAATATGGATTTGTGGAGAAGAAGGAGTGAAGAAAATAAGAAAGTAGTTAGTTAAAAAATTTGTTTGTGAAGGATATTTATAGACCAGTAACGGTCATAACCATTCGTGAAGAGATTTAAACGAATAGATGCTTCTTTTGAAAACTGAAACTTTTGAACTTTAACGGCCACCATGTCGACATGGGGTATCCCATGATGTCGACATCCCTAAGTTAAAAATAATGTAAAATTTGTTTTGAAAATGGTATTGAATGGAAAACAAGATGAAATGATTCTGGAGTAAAATAAACTAATTTTCCTATGTTTTAAAATAAAGAAGAGCAGAAAAATATATTTTTAGAATGTATATATAAATTTGATTTTAAATCTCAAGTATATATATTATAAAAGAATATTAAAAAAATTAGAAGATAGTTTTTAAAAACAAACAAAGTTTAAAACAAAAGTTTATTTAAAAACAAAAACAAAGAATATTTTAAGGCTAAAATATCTTTTTGAAAATCATTTGAAAAAATAATTTTTTAGGCTAAAACATTTTGAAAAGCAGTTTTGAAAATCATTTTGAAAAACCATTTTGAAGTAGTTTTGCAAGCTTCTTCCTGCAGAATATCTCATCACATTAGGACTCGAGAACTTGTACAAAACCAGGATGTTCGTGGGTTTATAAGCCACTTATCGTAGGTTTGTAAGCTACTTGTCGTGGGTTTGTAAGCCACTAAGAAGATAAAAATGGGTTCCATCCCAAATGAAATTTGGAATGAAGATTTCCGTGCTATTATGAAGTTTTAACAATAAACTAGACACATATCTTGAAAACTTGATCTTGATACTCTAGAGTCTTCAATCTTGAATCTTGAGTCTTGAGTCTTTATACTGATCAGTCTTCAGTAATCAATACCTGCATATATATATATATATATATATATATCCTGCATATACATATCTATCTAGACAATAGTGTTAGTATATATTTTATAATAAGATAAGTTAAAAAGGTTGTTGTCATCAATACCAACATCTCAATTCCTAACACCTACCCCTTGCCAAGCATAATCCATACTTGGCGACCTGTGTTATCCATTACATCGATTCAAATTTAAGCATTCCTAAGTCCATACAATAAAAGTCCGTACAACCAATAAACCAGAGTTCAAATAAAACTAGAAAGACAAGAGTTCGAAGCAAACAAGAAGAAAGAAAAAAACAAATTTCACAAACCCTAGCATTACGATTTACCATTATCTCAGAGCATGCCTAGGGACCATCCTCGATCTCATACATGTGTAACTGACTCAGCCGTCTTATTATGGAGTTTTCTACTTATTCCATGCCATATCGATCAATTGATGATAAGTTGATGATGATGCCTTGATCCTGTGCCATTTTCATTCGAGGTGGACGGTGGCTGCTTCTGTTCCACTGTCGTAGCCCGAGTCCTTACGTATTATTGTAACTGACCATTCCTCATGTGTTCCTCAATGATATCCTTCATATGCCTGCAGTCATTTATATTGTGTCCATCCAGCTCATGGAATAGGCATTGCTTTCCTGATGTCGTTCGCGTTCAGAGGGTTCTCTCCTTGCCGACCTCTAATATAGAAGGCGCCCTCGAGTATCCAGATATATCCATTCTAGGGTTTAATTCAATTCTGAGTAAGAAGAGAATTTGGGTTTCCCCCTCTGTCGCTTTGGTCCATCAAAGCTATTATAAGAAGAGAATTTGGGTTCCCCCCTCTAACGCTTTGGTCCATCAAAGCTATTATCCATGTTCCGTTTACCCTTGTCCTTTCCTGAGCTTTCACCAGGTGGTTCTTCACCTCGAACCATATTAACTTCCGTTGCCTTTTTACCAACTTTCACATCTTCTTATTATAGAAACCTCTCTGCTTCATGGTGGAATTCCCCAAGATCCATCGATGGATCCCATATCAGTGATATCTTAAAATCGGAATTATCTGCAACTCCTGACACTGCCGCCATTAAAACCACTGATGGATCTGGTCGATCCACCTAAATAACTACCGCATTGAACCTGGTAAAGAAATCCTTGAATGATTCTCCTGCCCATTGCTTTACTGACGTCAATGTCGTCACATTCTTAGGTCTCGTAATATGAACCAAAAACAGCTTCATAAACCTTTCGACCAATTCCATCCATGTGCTAATAGAACCGCTTTCCAACTGTCAGAACCATAGCATAACTACATCCGTTAAGTACAGAGGGAAACATCGTGCGAGGGATTCTTCCAATTCTCCCAGTACTTCCATGTGCCGTATATACCTCATCATATGCATATTTAGATCCTACTTTTCGTCATAAGCTTCCAATATTGGTTGTTTGAATTCTGGTGGATTCCTAACATTCCTGATATTTGGAGCGAATGGGCTTCTATTTACATCCTCCAGATCCCTGTTCACTAATCCTCGCCTTATCATCTATACAAACCTATCATTTTCTTCCAATGGTAGTTTCCTATCCTCATGTCCAAGCTGCCCCCGAGTCTACAAGGGAATTCTGGAACATATTCCTCCAGACGAACATCCAAATTTCGATTCAAATCAAGCTCCATGGGATAGATCGCATGTCCTCCAACAACACGATCAACCAGACCCGAGGGCATGCCCCCTAGCCTTTAGGGATCGATATCGAACCCTCTTGAGGGATCGGTACCGATCCCTTTCGGATGGCAGGGGACTACCCCCGGTTGCTCTGTACTATTCCTTTGTCCATTGGCTCCATTTCCATGCTTCCGGTTCTGATTTCCAGCTATTCCTACTGCTTCAACTCCTTGATTTTGTGCTCCAGCTTGTCTAATCTGTTGTAGTAAATTCTGCATCATATCCTCCTATTTTTTCAGCATCCTCTCCTGCATAGCATCCATCATCATTTCCATTTCATCCTCGGTGATGTAGATAGATGCTTGATTAGCTCTAGCTCCTGAGGAAGCCTCCTGACTCCCTCTATGGTGGCTCCTTTTCGGTATCACTCTCCTTGTTGATTTCCTAGTCATTGCTTTCTAGATCTAAGTATCCAAGCTTCCAAATCTAAGATCCTAGCTTCCAAATCCTTAGATGCAAGTCCTTCTCAGTGAAAGCACCAAAATGTTGGTGTCAAAATTAGCCACCAACAACCAATTATGCAAAAGCTCCAATATCCAATCCAATCACAGAAATATGAAGAGAAATAAATGAAGAACAAAATTAAAACAATCAGAAAGCAAGTAAAAGGAGACAAGATTTATAGTGGTTCGACTAACTCTGGCCTACGTCCACTCCCAAATAATCCTTTTTATTATATTGAAGTTTGTTTACAGTTACAATCTGAAATCCAAGAACAAAATCAACAGATTGTAGCCTAGATTGAAGTTAAAGAGAAGCAAAAAGAAGATCCATTTTCTGACGCCATGCCTGTTATATTTATAGGGGAAGACGTGCACGGATCGGGCTAAAATTTCAACGAAAGGTTCAGGAGACCAAGACGAGGCCACCCAATGGGCTACGATCCCTATAAGGGGTGCCCCATGATGTTACTACTTGCTCGCCAAATTTCGTGCATTCCGACGTACGATTTGTGAGATATCGCATTTTCCATGAGGTAGTATTGCTTGAATTCTGAATTTTGCCGATCCCTCTAGAGGGATAGGTATCGATCCCTCTTGCTCTAAATACAATCTGATCCCTAGCGGAGCTTCTCCATGTTGTATTATGCTTATCCTCCAAGTTTCATGCCAATTGGACTAGTAGAACTCGAGTTATTGATCAATCTTTATTGCAATATATTACGAAGGCTGATTATAGCCGATCCCTATGGAGGGATATGTACCGATCCCTCCAACTTGCTCCAAATGCCATGCGATCCCCATGGGGTGTTCCACGTGTTCTAATTAACTTGTCCTCCAAGTTTCATGTCAATTGGATGTGTAGATTTCAAGATATTGATCAATTTTTCTATGGATTAGGGTTTAGCCGATCCCTATAGAGGGATAGGTACCGATCCCTCTTTCTTCATCCAAATGATATGCGATCCCTAGGGTAGGCTCCCTAACATCCCATATCTTTCTCACAAAGTTTCATATGCATCGGACTTGTAGATCTTAGGATATTGATTATTTTCCACAAGAATGATCTTATGCTTTGAAGTATACCGATCCCTCTTGTTGGAGCCAATCTATGCTGATCCCTCATATGCATTGAACCATATTTCATATTTTGAACATTCTACCTTGCATATTTATCAATTCCATTCAATCTTGACTTGATACTATTATCTATACCTAAATTTTTGACCCTACAATTGTCGCTCTGTACTCATCTGCCTTGATAATCGTGAAGTCTGTTGGCTTAAATCCGCCTATATACTGCCTTAGCAAGGTGGGTTAACAATAATTATAACACTCATAACTTCCTAACACGATCATCCCATATATTATAATAAATTCACAACTATGATTTATTTCTCCAATTTATCAAAATGATAATAATTCCCTTTTTATAAAATACCATTTATAAACCTATTCTTTTATGTATAAAAATACCGCTCATAAATCTCTCTTTAATTTATAAAATACCATTTATAAATCCATTCTTTTATCACAACATTTTATATAAATATCTCACAAATATTTATTCCAAAATAATTCTTCTTTTTAAAACAAAATCACTTTAAAATAAAAGATAACTCTTATTATTTCCTTTAAAATAAACATTCATTAATATAACAATTTTTCTATAAAGATAGATACTTTCCAACATAATTTTAAAACATTTACATATATACATATATTAGAAAAGAATAATAAAAGAAGTTGAAGTAAAATAAAGAAGTACAAAAACTATTTTAAAATTATCATATAAAATCTAAAAAGGTCAGATCAAAAATCATTTTCTAAATCGAAAACCATTTCTTAATCAAAACATAAATTTATAGTATTTTCAAAATACTATAACGAGGTAATGACTACCATATCACTTAACTAATGCTATTTTTATCTTTTTCTCTAAGAAGGTTAGAAGGTTCAACATTTAACATATGTTTGTGTCACATCCAATATGGTTGAACTATCAAAATTTAGCATTCAACAATCTATAGAATATGTATATATCTAAAATTTAAATCAATTGGTATATGACTGGAATTAAAAATCACTACAATGAGAAATTCGGATTTCACTACAAATTTTCCTTGTATTTCATTTTAAATGTCATTCGCTTGCCAAAAGCGAATATTCAACCAAACCAAACCAATAATTTATCCAAGTACAAAAGCAATTATTTTTATCTATTATATATCATGCCGATTATCCAAAAAGGCGAGCTTAACTCATTGAAATTCCAGTTGACGCCGTAGCGTTTCCGTTTTGAACTAAAATCGAATGACATTCAATTTTAGTCCAAAATTCCACTAGCTTCAAATTCGATCAAACAAATTCCATCGCATAGCCAATGTCATTATGAATGCAACGCAAAAGACCGCATCTCGATTGGACCTCATATAAGAAAGTTATTGATTTAATAAGTGTTAACCCACCTTTTGGCAAGGCTACACAGTTGGATTTAACCCAATAGACTTCACAATTATTAAGGCCGATGAGTGCAGAGCGATGGTTCTAGGACCCAGAGATAAAGTACAAATGGTTATACGAAGCCAGAGTTGGATGGAGTTGGTAGATAGACAATGCAAGGCTCTAGAAATATGGAAGTTAGGTTGGAACCTAAGGAATCGGCATAGAATAGGAGGGATCGGCTTGGCTTTGTAGCATAGGAGGGATCGGCATGCCTTCATGGCATAGGAGGGATCGATATAGTTTCATGAAGTAGGAGGGATCGGCATAGCATTGTGCAGTAGCATGGATCAGCATATCTTGGTAATATCAGAGGGATCAACATGATTGGTTATACTAGGGATTGGCATGGGCAAAGTAAAGTGCGGATCGGCATGGTTGGTAGTGTATGGATCGGCATGGTCGAGTAAATGTGTGGATCGGCATGGGCGAAGTAAAGTGTGGATCGGCATGGGCGAAGTAAAGTGTGGATCGGCATGGTTGGTTCTAGAGGGATCAACATACTTCAATAGCTTATCAAGATGAAGGGATCGGCATTTCAGATGGATCGGCATACTTCGACTCACAAAAAAGGGGTCAACATGGTTGGTTGCATTGGATTGGTGTACTTCATTGGATAAGTGTCGACGTTCATCAATGCCCAAGTACATTCTTGCATTCAACAATCAATAACTCAAGCTCCCTTATTCCAAATGCATGAAACTTGAGGATTAAACATATTTTATCATGAAGAATCCACCATAGGAACCGCTGCCCAATAATCAACTAAGGAAGGGGATCAGTACCGATCCCTCCTCATGGAGATTTGGGCCTAGCGACCCCTATAGTGGGCCCATATGGATAAGAAGGTCCACTAGTCGAAGTTTCAGAGAGATTGGTGGTCGCCTTTCCCTATAAATACAGCAGGCATGGCTTCAAAAAAGGGATCTTCATTCTGCTTCTCTTCATCTTCTACCTAGACTATATTCTGCCATTTTTATTCTTGAATTTCACGGATTTATAACTGTAATCAGCAGTATAAACTAATAAAAAGGAAAATCTTTGGAGTGGACGTAGGTCGGAGTTAACCGAACGACTGTAAATCTGTGTCTCTATTTACTTGCTTTCCGATTGTTCTAATTTTGTTCTTCATTTATTTCTCTTCATATTTATTTCACTGGATTGGATATTGGTGCTTTCACATAATTGGGTGTTGGTGGTCAATTTTGACACCAATATTTTGGTGCTTTCACTGAGAAGACTTGCACCCACTGATTTGGAAGGTTGGATACTTGGATCTAGAAAGCAATGACTAGGCAATCAACAAGGAAAGTGCTACCGGAAAGGAGTCACCATGGAGGGAGTTAGGAGGCTTCCTCGGGAGCTGGAGCTAATCAAGCATCCATCTACATCACGAGGGATGAAATGAAAACAATGATGGATGCTATGCAGGAGAGGATGCTGAAAAGGCAGGAGGAGATGATGTAGAATCTACTCCAACAAATCGGACAGGCTGGAGCCATAGGAGCTGCTGGAATGCAAAACCAAAATAAGAACCAGGAACATGTAAATGGAGCTAATAGACAGAGGAGTGGAATAGAGAAACCGGGACAGTCCCCTACTATCCAAGAGGGATCAGCATCGATCCTTCTAGAGGGATCAGTATCGATCCCCAAAGGCTGGGCGGCATGCCCCCGGGTTTGGTTGATCGTGATGCTGGAGGACCTGCGATCGACCATATGGAGCTAGGTGCGAATCAGAATTTGGATGCTCAATAGAGGAGTACGTTCCAGAATTCCCTCGTAGACTCGGATGGCAGCTTGGGCATGACGATAGGAGACTACCATTGGAAGACAATGACAAGTTTGCAGAGATGATAAGGCGAGCTATGTGTGGAGGATTGGTGAATAGGGATGTTGAGGATGTAAATAGAATTCCATTCGCTCCAAATATCATGCAAGCTTGGAATCCACCGGAGTTCAAACTACCAACGCTTGAGGCATATGATGGAAAGACGGATCCTGCTGTTCATTTGATGAGGTACATGAGACACATAGAAGTACTGGGGGCATCAGAGGAAATCATGGCACAGTGCTTCCCCTTGTACTTAATGGATATAGCTGCACTATGGTTCAGACAGTTGGAAAGTGGCTCTATTGGGACATGAAAAGAATCGATCGAAAGGTTTATGAGGCAGTTTAGGTTTCACATCTCAAGACCAAAAAATGTGATGAGTTTGGAAACACTGAAATAGAGAACCGGAGAGTCCCTGAGGAGTTTCTTAACACGGTTTAGTGCCGCGGCGACATCGGTGGATCGTCCAGATCCATCCATGGTTTTGATGGCAGTTGTATCTAGAATTTCTAATGGCATGGAGTTCAAGGATTCACTGGCGTGGGATCCAACTATGGATCTCGGGGAGTTTTATCATGAAGCAGAAAAGTTCCTGCGGCAGGAAGACGCACGAGCAAACAAACCAGAGGTGAATGTTGTGCAGAGTGGAGGATCATCAGGAGATGTAAACAAGAATGATAAAGGAAAATGGGAATTGAATGATGACATTAATGTGTTGAAGAGGCAATGGAGAGAACCAAAATTCTATTCTTACATAGATTTGACCGAATCTCTGGAAAAGATTTATTTGGATACTCGACGAAGTCTTCAATATCGAAGGCCGGTAAGGAGAGAACCCTCCTAACGTGCGGGCATCAAGAAAGCATTGAATATTCCATGAGTTGGATGGGCATAATACAAATGACCGCAAGCAATTGAAGGATATCATTGAGGAACACATGAGGAATGGTCAGTTACAACAATACATAAGGACTCGGACTGCGGCGATGGAATAGGAGCAGCCACCATCCACCTCGAACGAAAATGGCACTGGATTGAGGCATCATCGCCAACTTGTCATCAATTGATAGGGATGACACGGAATAAGTAATAAACTCCATAGTAATACGGCTAAGTCACTTACACATGTATGAGATCGAGGACAGTCCTTAGGCATGCTCTGAGATGACGATAAACTGTTATGCTTGGGTTTGTGAAATTCGTTTTATTTCTTCTTATTTGCTTCGAACTTTGGTTTATTGGTTGTACGGAATTTTATTTTATGGACTTAGGGATGCTTAAATTTGGATCAATGTAATAAATAACACAGGTCGTGGTTATGGCTCCGACTGGAGAGACGGGGCAATAACCGCAAGATGCGAGTCCCTTCGCTGGAGAGCGACGGGATAGATTCATTCACGGATTAAGTCATCGACTAGGGATCGAGGCTGGAGAAGGATACCCCATGGATTAAGTCCTCGACTGGGGATCGAGGCCGGAGAAGGATACCTCATGGATTAAGTCCTCGATTGGGAACCAAGGCCGGAGAAGGATTTCCCACGGATTAAGCCCTCGAACGGAGAGTCGAGGCTGGAGAATAAAACCCAACAGGTCGTCCAGTATGGATCGTGCTCGGCAAGGTTCTGAAGAGATCAAGATCGTCGGGTATGGACTATGCCTGGCAGGGATTAGGCCGCTTTGCCAGAGAGCGACAGGATCGGCCTACTCTGGTCATCAAGTACGGATTGTGCTCGGTAAGGATCCAGTGAGAACAAGGATTTGGATTAGGATAACGACCCAGAGAGGTCCATGGACTTGGATATGGACCCGGAGCGGTCCCGGATATGGACCCGGAGCGGTCTCGGATTTGGAGAAAACGACCCGGGGAGGTCTATGGATTTGGATATGGACCCGGAGCGGTCCCATATTTGGATAAAATGATCCAGAGAGATCGTGGATTTGGTTAATGAATTTGGAATGGATTCGGAATTGGATATCGACTCAGAACGATCATAGATTTTGCTAATGATCCGGAGAGATCAAGGAATGGGATTGACAACTGTCGGATTCTGGATTGGATAATATGGCAATCAACGAATTATGGACTTTGAATTTTTTATTTATGGCAATTCAAAACACGCCTTCCTATTGCAAGGCATGTTTTGGGAGGCAAAGTGTTAACCCACCTTTTGGCAAGGCAGTACACATGTGAATTTAATCCAACAGACTTCACAATTATCAAGGCCGATGAGTGCAGAGCGACGGTTGTAGGACCCGAAGGTAAAGTACAAATGGTTATACGAAGTCAGAGTTGGATGGAGTTGGTAGATAAACAATGCAGGGTTCTAGAAATATGGAAGTCAGGTTGGAACCCAAGGGATCAACATGGATTTGTAGCATAGGAGGGATCGGTATGGCTTTGTAGCATAGGAAGGATCGACATAGTTTCATGAATTAGGAGGGATCAGCATAGGATTGTGTAGTAGTATGGATTGGCATAGCTTGGTAATATCAGATGGATCGGCATGATTGGTTATACAAAGGATCGGCATGGGCGAAGTAAAGTGCGGATCGACATGGTTGGTAGTGTATGGATCGACATGGTCGAGGCAATGTGTGGATCGACATGGGCGAAGTTAAGTGTGGATCGGCATGGTTGGTAGTGTATGGATCGGCATGGTCGAGGCAATGTGTGGATCGACATGGTTGGTTCTAGAGGGATCAACATACTTCAGTAGCTTAGTTAGATGAAGGGACCGGCATTTCAGATGGATCGACATACTTCAACTCACAAAGAAGGGGTCAGCATGGTTGGTTGCATTGGATCGGCGTACTTCATTGGATAGGGGTCGGCGTTCATCAATGCCCAAGTACATTCTTGCATTCAATAGTCAATAACTCGAGTTTCCTTATTCCAAATGACATGAAACTTGGGGATTAAACATATTTTATCATGAAGAATCCACCAAAGGAATCGCGGCCTAAAAATCAACTAAGGAAGGGATCGTTACAGATCCCTCCTCATAGGAATTTGGGCCTAGCGACCCCTATGGTGGGCCCATATGGATAAGAAGGTTCACTAGCCGAAGTTTCGGAGAGGTTGGTGGTCATCTTCCCCTATAAATATAGCATGCATGACTTTAAAAAGGGATCTTCATTCTGCTTCTCTTCATCTTCTACCTAGGCTATACTCTGCCATTTTTATTCTTGAATTTCACGGATTTGTAACTGTAATCGGCAGTATAAGCTAATAAAAAGGAAAATCTTCGGAGTGGACATAAGCCGGAGTTAGCCGAACCATTATAAATCTGTGTCTCTATTTACTTGCTTTTTGATTGTTCTAATTTTGTTCTTCGTTTATTGCTCTTCATATTTCTGTGACTGGATTAGAATTGGTGCTTTCACATAATTGGGTGTTGGTGTCAATTTTGACGCCAACAATAAGTTTTTAATTTTAAATAATATACTTTTAGCCCTTAATTACATCTTTAAATTAACTACCTAAATCAACCTCTAATCCTTCTCCCTCACATACAAAATTACTCCCGCCTAAACTTGTAGATGAACCCACCATCGTCGATCCCTCATCCTCCCCTATCTCACTCAAAACATGACGAAAATGCACACCGTCTTCACCAACACGCTCCTCATCACGTGCTCTTCACTCCGGTCAACACCATGTTGAACTCGGCCTGCCCTAAAAAAATCACGACTTCTAGACCAGTATGCGACAAAGAAATAGTCGCACCCCTATCTTGCATCGCTCACCACCGAACCCCGGGAAATGATGCTCCCTCGCAAGAGAAGTCCAATGCAAACATCGCCATGACCAATCGCCAACTGAATCTCCTCTACGACCAAGCCCTATGTTCGACCATTAATGTCGCACTCGACCGATGACAGTCGCACCCAACACCGAGCATAAAGATTTGAAGCAAATCTCCTTACTAGTTTAATGAACCTTGTTTTGTGATTTTTAGTGGTTTATTACTCTTGATTTTGTTTTTTGAAGATAAAGGTTTGATTTTTATTTTTACTCGAAATGTGAAAAGAGGGGGAAATGTATTGTGAGAGAGGAAAAGAGTGAAAATGAGGAAAAGTAGAAAATTGGTTAGTGTTGAGATATTAAATGATAAAATTCTCGGCATCTCACTACAAAGCATTTCATTCGCGTACAACAAGCGAACGACAAAACAAAAATATGATCACGCACAAAAAATGTGACGCATTCCAAAAAAAATAATAATATACATTGGTTATCTTATTCTATTGAATTTCATAAATACCATCATTTGCGAAAAAATCATCAAATGAAAATTTTAATATTTTCCAAATTAAAAATTATGGAAAAATCAAATAAATTAAAAATAAAAATACGTCATTAGAAATTAAGTCATTTTATCAAAATTAATTTTATTATTATTTATTAAATTCGAATCAAATCTTCTCATTTCGGGTCATTTTAAAAAATTTCGGGTCGTTACAACATTCATATTATATAAGTTTTATTATTATATAACTTTCATATTTCTTACTACTTATATAATAGTCTTATGTATAATATTATATTAATTAAATCTTATTTAATTAAATTTTAATTAATTAACATTTTAAATAATTAAATATTATCTTAATATAACATTTATATTAAATATTTATTACATATCATAACCTTTATAGTATTACGCATATATCTTATATATGTGTATATCTATTTAATTAACCTTTAATCAATTTACTTAATTAATTAAACTTTAATTAATTTATAAAATTAATTAACATTTAATTAATTTATTTAATTAAATAATTTTAATTAAATTGTATTAATTTCAAAATTCAATTCATATACATACATGTATACTTATGTTACTTTGAACATTTTAAAATATCGTAACATATATCATAATATGCATATATATTTTTATTAATTAACTTATTTAATTAATTTATTTCATTAATCCAACTAATAAATTTTAATATTTCAAAATTAATATATATATATATTCAGACATTTAGAAAATTTTATTATATTATAACGATTATAATATATTTATATCTTATTTTAAATTTAACTTTTAAATTTAAAATATTATATTTTAATTTTCAAATAATTTTGATAAATTATACTATAACATTTATAATATTTTTCTTATTTTAAATTTAACTTTTAAATTTAAAACTTTTACTTTTAATTCCAAAATAATTTTGAAATTAACCCAAGGCCCAATTCAAATTGGGCCTCTTCTATTAGGGGCAACCTTTTGGGCTCACATATCTGTTTGGGCCAAGCCGGTAGCTCGGTAAGGTAGAGTACTTGATTATCCAAACCTAATCATTCGACACTATCTTTCTTAGACACTCTACTAATTGGGTTGTAAGCATAATTGATTATCTCTAACATGGCTAACTAGACCGCATATGCTATTGGGCTTTGATACCATTGTTGGAACTGAGTCAGCCCGCAGCGGAAGTTATCGATGAAGTTCAATTTTTTTAATCCTATTAGATCTTTATTAGGCCTATGAAGTCTAATTTATTTACAACTTTCTAAATTTAATTTAAATAAAATCATATATTTCATTTAAATTCATAAATTGTTGACAGAAATTTATTTAATTTATTTTCAATTTATATATAAGTATACATATATGTATCATATAATATGTTTATGTGTGTGCATGTGTAACATGATATTATGTGTAAGGTATAACATGCCCGTATGTAGATGTTGGGATTTACATCGCAACAGACATGTTAGCTCATCCTATATATATGTATATGTTGTCCAAATATGTGTATATATTTATACTTATTATATATAAAGTATGTATGTGTATGTATATTACGAGAAAATATTATAAATAAATATATATATATATATAATTAAACTCTTATACTGCTAAATATTAAATAAATATATATATATATATATATGAAAAATATAGTTTTAATTTTTAGTTTTTAATATGAATATATATATATTTATATATGTATGTATTAAAGTAACATAATTTCATATATATATATATAACAATAATAATACACACACACACATATATACACATAATAATTAATGTAAATATGAGTTAGAATAGTTTATATAAATATATATAAATTATAAAATTATAAAGCTATATTTTCTTAGCATTTTAGATCGAATACACAGTAGCTCCAAAATTTAATTATAATTTTTTATATTAATATATATATATATTATGAATTAATTAGTTAAATAACAATAAATAAATGATAGAAAATATTTAAATAATGAATATTTTAAAATTTAAAATTTTTTAAAATCAAAATTGATATTTTATAGCTAACGAAAAATTTCAAAATTTTCAAAGTCAAATTTTATATTTTATTAATTAAATACTTTCGGTAGAATTTAAGAATGAGTTTTTAAAAATATTATAATTGATTTAAAAAATCCTATTTTTTGACCGAGAGCTTCTATGATAACAATTTAATTTTAGAAAATTTAAAACTTAATTTTTGAAACATAATTTTATTTTATATTAATTCATATAATGATTAAATAATAAAAAATTAAATAATTACCAAAAAAATTATTTTTCATCATTAAAAGTTATAATCGATGTAAATGTAAAATTATAAAATATTAATTCAGTTATTTATGTGAAATAGTTACATAGTTTAATACAAATCAAATAAACAAATTAATTAACTTATTAATATATGTATAAATTAAGTAATAAAATATAATGATTTTAGCTATGTGTATCAGATCCTGAATGAAAAAAATTGTTATTTTTATTTTATAAACATATGCACATAACCAATCAATATGTGACAACATCAATGCCTACAGGAATCTCACCTAACTAACAATACAATAATCACAATATATGTGTATGTGTGTGTGAACAATATACAATTATACAGAGGTTATGTATCATATATATATATATATATAACTTAACACTTACCTAATACTAATGCCCTTAATTCCACCTTTTAATGACGAGTTCTCCTCTTTTAAAAACTTCTCGATTCTACAGGTTGCTAGTCCTAAATCACTGACCCTTCTACTATCAAATAACTGTTAATTTGAATTGATTTGATTTGAGTTTTGTTAGATCTTTTGGAAGGTGTATGTTGGCCAAGATGAAGGAGATAGGAGGCAGCAAAAAACCTTACTAAAGTTAGGGTTAGGGTTCCTTTTATAATGGTTGAATCAGAGAGAAAAGTGGATCACATCACATACATTTTCTCACTAAATCTCTAATATCCATCACAAACCCTTTTACCCTATTTTGGCCGCCACCAATATCTAATGTTTGCTGCCACAATTTTGCCTCCAACTTCATGGGCTATATTTAAGCCTAAGTAAATATATTTAATAAAATTTAAATTAATTCCTTATCAATATCTCACATCGATCGATATATTAATAGCTGTTATAAATATATATACAACAATATTTATTCTTCAAATAGAATTCAAATTTTATAATTAATATTTTAGAAATATTAATTGATTTAATTAATTTACAACAATTATAAACTAATTAAATCATTTTGGTCTAAAGAGAATTATCCATTTCGGTTGTGCGACTCACGGGTGTAAATTCGGTCAGCGATTTACATTGAACTATTCGAATGTTAACGTTTCCATCTCACTTAGTAGGTGGTGTGACATTTTGGCTAAGTTTATCTCTTACTAAGTTTTGGTAAAATCCAATTTCACTTTATTAAGCTTTACCCGGTTGTGACATTTATTTACACCAGTTCTCTTCATCAAAACTATACTACTCCGGACTTACAGAATTTGGTAATGGTCAAAACTCCAATATCATCCATATTCAACTCTATAGTCCAAATAAAAAATCCTGGTTTAATGATAATAATAATTATTAACCGAAATGCTCTGGCCAGAGATTTTAACTTTGAGTTAACTTGAGTTGACCATGATACTTACCCTATACAACTAAGGAGACGAATCCTCACTTGAATAGTGTTTCACATCCAATACTTCCACTTGACCCAACTGTAGTCACTCGATGGGACACCATGCTATGCTTTGACTATAATCAAAGTGGAGCTTTCATATTAAAGATCTATGGTATTTTTAAATCGAGAGAAGTGTGTAAACTAGTCACATCGATATTTTCTATTTGACCTTAGTTATATTAACCAATAGGAAATTATCAAGTGAGTTGTTCCATAGTTATCCAATAAATATGAGCACGTAATTCCTTGTTTCCCCAACAGCTATGAGTAATACCTGTCCAACATTTGGAGAGCCTTACATATTCTAGTCTCAATGGGTACATCGATATCCAGTCTCGATGCATAGGAACATTTAAAATGGTATATTTGTTTTCATTATGATAAATTACTCATGGTTACAACACTTTGTAACTATTATCACAAAACATACCATTTATGGATTTTCTATTAAATATAATTTTAATTAAATTAATTAATTAATATAACCATATTATATCAAGTATATAACAAAAAGAAAATACCTTTAATTTTGAGCAAGATTGGTTAAGTTGGATATATGTAACAAATTAAATAAGTTAGGGGCATGCCCTAGGGGCAATTATGTAATTTTTTACATATATCTAACTCAATAACTTATCTTGTTCGAAATAAAAGATGTTTTCTTTCTATTATATATTTGTTATTATATTATGATATAAATAATCAAGTAATTAATTAAAGTATATTTAATAGAAAGTCCGTATATGGTATGTTTTATGACAACAGTTATAAAGTGTTATAACCATGAGTAATTTATCATAATGAAATTAAACATGTCATTTTAAATATTCTTAGTCAAGATGTATCAAGATTGGATACCGATACATCTGTTGAGACTAGAATACGTAACGTTCTCCAAATGTTGAGTAGCATATTACTCATAACTACTAGGGCCACCAAGGGGTTACGTACATATAGTTATTAGATAACTATGGAATGACTTATTCGATTGTTTTCTGTTGGTTAATATAACTAAGGTCAAACAGAAAATATCGACGTGACAAAATTACACTGTTCCTTTTGACTTGAGAATATTGTTGATCTTCAATGTGGAAGCTCTGCTTTAATTATAGTTAAATCATGACATGGCATCCATCGAACGATTATAGTTGGGTCGAGTGGAAGCATTGGAAGTGAAATACTATTCAAGAGAGGAATCTCCTCGGTTATATGAGGTTAGTATCATGGTCAACCAAAGTCTACTCAAAGTCAAAATTTCTGGCCAAAGCAGTTTGGTTAATAATAAATGTTATTATTGAACCAAGGACTTTGTGTTTGGAATATTTTTTTGAATATGGACAATATTAGAATTTTGACCATTACCTAATTCCATAAATCCAAAGTGATATAGTTTTGATGAAAAGAATTTGTGTAAATAATTTTCACTACCGAGTAACGCTTAATAAAGTAAAATTGGATTTTACCTACCAAGTAAGTGATAAATTTAGCCATAATGTCACACCACCTGCTAAGTGAAGTATGCACATTAATATTCAGATTGTTCGATGTTAATCGCTGACCAAATTTACATCTAAGAGTCACACAACCAAAATGTTGAATTCTCATATTATCATCCGATTTAATTAATTTGTAGTTGTTGTATATTCACTAATATTTATGAAATGTTAGTTATAAAATTTAATTTGATGTATGCTGAACAATATTAAATAGTGTGTTTATAATAGTTATAAATATATCAATCGATATTTGATATCGATGCGTGTTTAAATTAGATTTAGATACGATGAATATTGTTCGAGCTTGAAATGGATTTGAGGCCCATATAGAGCTTGCTAATTTCGGTCATGGTAGGAGCAAGGATAGGTCGGCCATATTGATGGCTAAGGTGGGGTGGAATTTGAATTAAAAGAGAGGAGAATTGGTGTGAGAGAAATAAGGATCTGGATCCTAGTTTTACTCTTTAGGATCTCCTTATTTAATATCTGTAACATCCCCCAACTTGGAGGCCCAAAACTAACGGCTACGGATGCTGCAGTCATCCATAGTTATTAATCCTCAACGACCAAATATGGTGGTGTTAGATATATCGATACACATATCAGAAGAATATGGAAAAATTTTAACAAAGTAAAAACACATTTCCACATTCCATTCAAAACATTTTATGTTCATTACATAATCCCACAAACGTTAATCACGTTCAGAAAAATATAATTATTACACATACGCCAAGAGCAACATATGAAGATGCCTCTTTGGTTGATCAGAGCATATAATAAGGCTAATAAGTCTGCCTTTACATCCAAAATGCACAACAGAAAAAGATAACCCTAACTAACTAACTGCCTCCTGCACGCCTCCGGAAGCTTTATTCGTCTAAGAAGAGAACCTGAAAACCCTAAACCCCAAACTACTCAAAACCAACTGAGTACCCGAGAGTTTAAGGGGAAAATAGAAACTTCGAGTTAGACATAAAGCCTGGTATGAAAAATAATCTAACATCTCAATCCATTGGATATCTAGTGAGACCACGCCACTTAGCGGAACGGGTTTTCCCCTCACTAGTATCCTAAAACTTTTTCAAAATCATATACTGTGCTCCTACATCCACAATGGTTAAAACATAGCATTTAAAACATTTATGATGATATATATATATATATATATTATAGTTTCTAGGGTCACTATTAACCTATTAGTTTTCATGGGTTTACTGATAACCTTTTTATAATTTATGGCCACCCTGTCCTATTTCAAAGTTTTCATGGGATCACTAAGAACTTATAGGCCCCTGTCAATTAACTTAATTAATTCATGGGTCCCCCTGAAACTACTGGTCTTCCAATAACTCATCTTTTATCCTAGTTTTCATGGGTTGACTAGGAACCTATGGATTACTCCAGTAACTCCCTTCTTAGCCTAGTATTCATGGGTTGACTAGGAACCTACTGATGCCTCCATTAACTTCTTTCTTATCCTATTTTTCATGGGTTGACTAGGAACCTTTTGACTAGTGTCAATACTTAATCCGGATATAGTTTTCATGGGTTCACTACAAACCAATTGGCCCCTGCCAACTATCCTTAATACATAGTTTTCATGGGTTTACTATGAACCTGTTGGTTACCCCCAATAACTTCCTAATCATAGTTTTCATGGGTTTACTATGAACCTGTCTCTCGAACAACTTCAAAGTTTAGGCAACCTATATTTTGGTCTCCCTGACTCCCTGGATGCAATTCTACTCATTTAAGAGTTTAATCAATTTATATTCACTATTGGGTTAACCTAGCCGATTCTTCTACCCCTTTATCTCCAAAATACAGTTATGCGTCCTTTATCATGTGAATATATTCATATTTGAAGAAGCAAATATAACAACTTAACAATACCACTCATGTGGGTTTAAGGTCCTTGAAATACTTTTCATGTAAAACATAGTTAATCCCTTTAACCTATATTTTTATCAAGGCAATACTTCTTCAAATTTACATACTTAAAGTCATTTCAAAACTCCTTTATTTAGCCATGGGATTTTTTCATTAAAAATGAGTTTGGGTCTAAAAAGCCTTTCGACACCTTCGAAACCTTGCTTTTGACTTCATCGGATAACCTCCTTTGAAAGCCTTAAAATCTATCTTCAAAACATTAGGCTTCCGCCTTTCGAATACTTTAAAACATCACTTTCGAAACCTTTCGAACATGTTAAAGTATTATATCATATAAGTATAGAAGCATAGCTTCAAAACCATTTGAAAGTACCCCTTTCGAAACCATTGAAGGTTACCCTTCGAAATTATTTGAAAGTACCCCTTTCGAAACCATTGAAGGTTACCCGTCGAAATAATTGGAAATACACCTTTCGGAACCATTGAGTTTATATTTAAAATAACATTTTTGGGTCAAAGTGAACATAAGCGAAAGCATCTCTTTCGAAAACATTCTTTATTTCAAAGTATTAGGGAAGCTTGATGGTGTCGAAACCATCCTTTCGAAAGCATTAAAACATCTGGGGTAAAACAATTGAAGGTTGGCTTCGAAACCCCTTCCGAAACCATTGCCTTCAAAACCCCTAACCCCTTTCTAAAGTAGTAGGAAGCGGCTTATATTTATAAAACAATAGTACCTCTTGACAGTATTGATGTCTTCAATACCGTTGAAAGGCATTAAATCACAAAAGGGTTTTGACTTGGTCGAAACTACCCCTTCCAAAAGGTTCAATAAAAATCTAAATAACTCCTTCGGAGGCTACTACTTTAAAACAAAGGCGGTGGCTCTCCTTCGAAAGTTTCTTTAGAAATACCCTTTCGAAACCATAGGTTTCGACAGCTTCGAAACCCTTTTGTAAACAGGCAAGTGCCTTTTCTTTTAAAGACAAAACAAAGCAAAGGAACCAACCCTTTCAGAAGCTAAGTTTCAACACCCTACCTTCCGCCTTTCTCCAATCCACCACGTACCATTTAAATAATACCATGTGTATTGGTTTACTGGTTTCGACCTAGAAGGTTTTAACTAGGTTGGAGGCGGAAGCTTTGGGTCGAAAGCTCCTTCCAAAGGAGGCGAAACCCGCTTTTCTAAGCAAAAGGCTGTTTTTACCAAATAAAGTAAACCTTTTGTAACTAACTTTCCCACTTGTAAACACCTGATTGGTTACAATAAACTTTCAAATTATTTTGCTAATATTTGCCGCATTTTCTCAGATCTAAAAACTAGACAACATTTAACAAATAAGCCCTTCCTAGTAACAAAACAATTAAATCATTTAGGTCCTCTTTTCAAAATAATTTAATTGCTATAGTAAATCACTTAGTAAAAATCCCAAAAAATTCCAGAAATTCACTTTAATCATGTTGTCTAACATATCAAAATTTCAGACCCAAATTCCCAATATAATTTCCAAAATAAATTTATAAACCCAAATAACCATATTTTCCTTTGAAAATTTATAATTAATTCTCCCCGGTTTGGAAAATTAGAAAAATTGAAACCCAACTGCAAAATCATGTTTCTCATAACATATAATTTTTCCATGGCATTTAGAAATCATTTCATCTCGGTTTTACCCTAAAATCGTGCATATCTCCTTTTAAACAACCTTGTTTAAACTAAATAATTTATAAATCAAGCATATCATCATCTAATATATCATAAAAATGAATTTACCCTTAAATCCAAAATCATATGATTATAAAACCAAAAATAGAGATGTAGTGATTATTATTCACCTTAGGTTGGATAAGGAAATTGGAGATTGATTGATTCTAGCTTGATCCTAAGCTTTAGATTTGATTTTGCCTTCTTTTCTTCTTTCTAATGGCCGGCTCCTTTTCTTCTTACATTTAAAATTATGCTTAAGATAAAATGAACGTGTATGGCTAAGGGAAAATACCTTGGCTCCACTCAACTGATCAAACCGATCATCTATCCTCGGTAGAGGGTACCTATTCTTGATCGTCCTTTCGTTTAACTTATGATAGTCGATGCACATCCTTAACGACCCATCTAGTTTCTTTACGAATACCACAGCCGCTCCCTAAGGCGGACTGCTTGGTCTAATAAAATTTATTCCCTCAAGATCCACTAGCTGCACCTTCAATTCCTTCATCTTTGCGGTGTCATCACGCTAGGTGGTCTACTCACAGGTTCAGCTCCCGGTACAAGATCTATTCGAAACTCAACAGCTCGTTTCGGTGGTAATCCCGTAACCGGCTCAAAGACATCTGCAAATTCTCTTGCCACCCGAACCTGACTTATCTCTTCTCCAACCTCCATGGAACTTAACAAAGCCCAAACACTCCTATTGGAATTTTCCACTGAGAAGATGATTCAGTTATGACTATCTGGGTGTCTTAACGATATTTCCCTATCCTGGTAAAATATCCTAGCCACATACTTACCCAACCAATCTGTACCCAAAATGATCTCAAAATCTACGAAATCAAAAATATACGGACTGTATGCAAACTTATGACCTAACAAATCAAGTTCTAACTAGTCACATCTCATCCCTAGAGTTGCATACCCTCCTATTGGATTCGCAACCCTTAAGGAAGTAACAAGGCATGTGGGTTCTATGCATAACCTAGCAACCAAATACCATGATATAAATGAGTGTGATGCACCGGTATCAAATAGTACCCTAACTGGTATACTCCGAATCAAAAGCATACCTTCCATCATGGTTTTCTCTCTGCTGCAGTAGGCCTAGAAGAAGATGGTGGTCCAATAACAAAAACCTTCTCTCTGTCTGCCCTGACTGGCTCTAGACACTAATTCTTGTAATGCCCAACTTGGTTGCAGTTGAAGAATTTCACATTTTTCTTCTCTGCAGGCTTCTTCCCTTTGCCTGTCCGACACTCGTGAGCATAATTGTGACGCCCCACTCCGAGACCCACATTAGCAAAGAGTATTACTAGGTAATACCGTCTGCTAATACGGAGAATAGAGCTAGAAAGGAGTAACCATCTATCGCCTTATCTTAACTATCTACTGAATACGTCGATAAATGTAGCATTTTTTTTCTCATGTGGGTCGACATATCCAATGGATACTTAATACAAAACTATAATGGTTATAAGTTCTATCAGAACAAAATATAACAACTCAAATGTAAAGCATCACAGAACAGTAGAATGACATACATATGTCTAAATACAAATACATCTCCAGTACAAATCCAAAATGATACAACTAAGTGGTATGACGACCACTACTCATACATGAGTCCAAAAGAATAATACATAGATCAGAGTGTCAATAGATAAGGACAACAAAATGCTAAATAAGATATGCTAGCGGATATGCAGAAAGCAAAGTCTATGCGGAAGCAAAAGCAAATAGGCTAAGTCCGAAGCACCTAACCTGAAACACCTCGGTCTGACCCGATCATGGACTACAATCCAGGTAAAATTCGGCATGAATCCGCTGCCCGGATTGAAAGATAATAAGCCTCAAAGGCAGACAGTAACACAAATAGCATAGAGATGGATATTTAACCAATATACATACAGTAAACGAATTTTAGCAATTTCAACTTACTGACTTCATTGTTTTAGCAAGCATTTGTGATTTCTCACCTTTTTAGCAATTAGCAAGCAAAGATGGCGACTTTAGGCAAGATTGAAGCTCAAGAACCTGTAGATAAGAAGCAAACAGACATGCAAACGAAAATACTGAATTTACAGTAAACTTTCTTCTCAAAATCAAAGAAAAGTGGAAATAGATTGTAGGATATGGATTATGATTACCTGTAGTTGTATTTAGACTTTCTCCTGAGTTTATGATAATAAAAGAGGAGTTTTTGCCTAGGGTGATGGAGCAGCCATTTGTTTTCTATTTTGAAGCTTCTGTTTGTTTTGTAAAAAGAGAAGATGGAGGAAATGAATTACGTACAGGCAACTTTCTGAAGTGGCTATTGGATATTGGGTTCCAATTACTATACTAACCAAATCCATTAGGACTTAGCCAATTTTAGCTCTAAGTTATGTTTTATTCTTCTAAGTGTTACTCATGAAATAAAATGCAACATTTATTTAGATTGTACAAAACCTTATAAAATTGAATAAGGCAAGTTATAAAAATTATTTACACTTGTTATTAAATTATATAACACACCAAATTTACATTTTTATATTTTTAACACTTAAAAATATACAAAACACCATTTTGCCTAAAAGTGCACAAAATTTGCATTTTCACAAATTAAATTATAAATTCACTCTTAAAGCCAATATTGCAAGATTTTAAACTAATAAAATTTTACAATATCTCCAATTTCAAAATTTCACATTTATTTTTCTAATTATCACCATTTTTACAATTAAGCCCAAAATTCCATATTTATCCAAAATAGCCAATTTTGAATAAATTAACCAATCCAAAAATTTATTAATAACTCCAATTAAATTAAAATCACCATTTTAATTTATTTTTAGGTAATCACAAACCACAGGTTGTTACAATAATGACCCTTCTTATCACACTTGAAGCATACCAAATCAGCCTTTGCCTTCTTGGCAGCATCCCTTTTCTGGGCTCCCTTCTTCTTAAAGAATTTCCCTTTCTTTCCCTAAGGGCCCTGGGATTCAATTGGCTTCTCCCTAGTAGAAACAACAAGCATCTCTTCATGGCAGCCATCTCCACTACCACATTACAAGGCTCTCTGATATGAGTCATGGTCATTCTAGCAAGCTCCGGTCTCAATCCTTGAATGAACCTTTTATTCCTTCTGATGTCAGTGTTTATAGGAGCACATCCATATTGAGATAGCTCATCAAACTTAGCAGCATACTCGATTACCGACATATCTCCCTGAACAAGGTCCATAAACTTTCTCATCAATGCCGACTTGGCAACCTCAAATAAGAACCTCTGCTCAAATCTCCTTCTAAAATCAGCCCACGTCTGCTCTTCCTCCGGAACTCCGACGGTCACACTATTCCACCAATAAAGTGCTACCCCTTGCAACTGCCTAGAGGCTAGCCTTTTCTTTTCCCCATCATCAAAGCCTAGATCAGTAAAAATTCTTTAATAACTCAATAACCAATTCTCAACCTCAACAACATCCTCCGTCCCAACAAATGGCTTTCCACCCAAACTGGTGTAGTCTCTGCTCAGCCTAGCATAATTATATCAAACTAGAGCTACAGGATTAGCTCCTCCCACATTACCAGCTACTCCGGCTTGCAAAAGATTGGCCAACAACTGATACACCATCCCTGCATCTACCGGTGGATTTCCAACAACTACATTGGCATTTGGGTTAGCATTAGCCTGTCGACCTTGGTTCCTCCTGGTATTAGGTCGAGCATTTCCATTGGTTGTGGTGCTTCTTCCACCAAGATTTCCTCTTTTGTTTCCTGCTTCCATATCCTCTTTCTCGCAAATATGCATACGAGCCTTAGTAAGATACAGAAGAACGGTCTAAGAGAGTGGGGAACACGTACTTAGATATATACCTATTTATAAAATACAAGTACGTTACTATAGCGTTAACCCAAACCCTGATCATATTTTCATTTTCATTGGATTTTGTTTCAAAAAGCTTTCAGTTTTAACTGTTCTTTTAAAGTTTCATAAACTTATGCTCTGATACCAACTTGTATCATCCCCCTACTTGGAGGCCCAAAACTAACGGCTACGGATGCTGCAATCATCCATAGATATTAATCTTTGGCGATCAAATAAAACGGTGTTAGATACATTGATACATAGATCACAGGAATATGGAAAAAATTTAACAAAGTAAAAACACATTTCCACAATCCATTCAAAACATTTTATGTTCATTACAAAATTCCATAAATGTTAACCACGTTCAGAAAAATATAATTATTACACATACGCCAAGAGCGACATAAGAAGATGCCCCCTTGGTTGATCAGAGTATATAATAAGGCTAATAAGTCTGCTTTTACATTCAAAATACACAGCGGAAAAGGATAACCCTAATTAACTAACTGCCTCTTACATGCCTCTGGAAGCTTTATTCGTCTAAGAAGAGAACCTGAAACCCTAAACCTTAAACTACTCAAAATCAATTGAGTACCCAAGAGTTTAAGGGGAAAACAAAAAATTCAAGTAAGACATAAAGCATGGTATGAATAATAATCTAACATCTCAATCCATTTGGATATCTAGTGAGACCACACCGCTTAGCGGAATGGATTTTCCCCTTCACTAGTATCCTAAAACCTTTTCAAAACCACATACTATGCTCCTGCATCCACAATGGTTAAAACATAGCATTTAAAACATTTATGGTGATATGCATATATATATATATATATAATATATATATATATATATATATATATATATATGTATGTATAAACATCTTGGATTTCCCATCTCTAGTTTAATTGACTCCCAGTCATAATTATAGTTTCTAGGGTCACTATTGACCTATTAGTTTTCATGGGTATACCAATAACCTTTTTATAATTTATGGACACCCTGTCCTATTTCAGAGTTTACATTGAATCACTAAGAACCTATAGACCCCTGCCAATTAACTTAATTAATTCATGGGTCCCCCTAAACCTATTGGTCTTTCCAATAACTCATCTTTAATCCTAGTTTTTATGGGTTGACTAGGAACCTATGGATTACTCCAGTAACTCCCTTCTTAGCCTAGTTTTCATGGGTTGACTAGGAACCTACCAATGCCTCCATTAACTTATTTCTTATCCTAGTTTTCATGGGAGGACTAGGAACATTTTGACTAGTGTCAATACTTAATCCGGATATAGTTTTCATGGGTTCACTAGAAACCAATTGGCCCTGCTAACTATCCTTAATACATAGTTTTCATGGGTTTACTATGAACCTGTTTGCACAAAAAATGGACAAACACCTCAAAGTCGTGTGATTTAGTAGATCTTATGTTGTTCTTAGTGGTTTGGGTGATTTATGCAAATATATGAAAAGCAGGGGCTAAACTGTAAAAAGACACGCAGATTTATAGTGGTTCAGCCAGAATGTGCCTACGTCCACTTTATATGTTATTTCTCTTCTCTTGTTTAGATTACAAGTACAAAGCTTTGATACAAGTAAAAGAAAGTTGTTTGAAAGTTCTCTCCGTGCTTGAGCTCTCAAAACTTGTCCTCCATTGTTGTACCCCTGCCCCTTTATTTATAGAGTGAGGATGTGGGCAGGAGTCTTGGATGTATATAGCTGCTGGAGGGCCTGGGCTGACGTGGTCCGGCCTATCAAAGCTGGTCCGGCATTACTCTGGGTTGGTATTGCTTGGAAGTGGAGTCGGACCTGTATTGGTGAGGAGGTACTTGGTTCGGCGTTGGTGAGGGTTGATTCGGTGAGGTGTTGGTCCGGATGTGAGTCGGTTCGGTGGCTTCGCTGGTCCGGTGGTGAGACGTGTTGGTTCGGCCGTGAGTTTGGAGGCTAGTTGGTTCGGCAGAGGTTGGAGGCAGGTTGGTTCGGCAGTGTTGATTTGGTTCGTCTAGCTTTGGACCAGTGGTGAGAATTCACCCAACATTTGCCTCCCAAAGTGGGGTATATGCTGGCATATGGCCTACTTTGTTTCTTTTCATTCGGTCGCTGAGTGCCGATCCAACTGGTCCGGCATCCTATATTTGCCTATAAGTAGGGGCTGTATACTTTCGTTATTCCTTACCAATCCAAGACAACCGAACCAGGCATTTATACCGAATCGAATCAGGTGATATAGCTTTCTCTCGCCGAATGGCCTTTTTTAGACAACCGAATGAATCCGGGTATTTCGAGTGCCGAATGAACTGTCGTTCTTGGATTACCGGATGAGTTCGTGGATCCTGAGTACCGAACGAGCATTTTCATTTGGATCACCGAATGAACCCTATACGGGGAATGCCGAATGAACTTCGAGACTCTGAATACCGAATGAAATTTTACATTCACTTTACCGAATGACAATGGGAGTTTGAGCATTTTGATTTTATGAGTGAAATTTCATACTATACACTTACTTGTCTATATCCTCTGTCCTAACAATATGTTCTTCCGGTGTTGTAGATAATGTCTCGCAAAGCAGAAACTCGATCAGACAAAAAGAAATCCAAGGGAGAAGGAGGGTCCTCCACCGTGCCCCCAGCTCAGCCAGGACTGGAGCGTCATGGACCTGCCCTGAGGTCACTAGTGGATGGGTACGGCCCTCAGGAGCTTCTGAACTCCCCGCCCGACTACTTTCCCAGCTCCCTTAAGGAAGAGCAGCTTGATGTCATCTCTCGTTCTTTCGGAATAGATAGGGCACGCATGCTGTTGCCAGGGAAAGGAGTTATGCCATATGACCCTCCCGAAGGGTACTTTGCCTACAGCAGATACCACTGCATGTGTGGCGCCATCCCGCCTCTCACCGCTTGGGTAGTCAGCTTCCTTACGTATCTAAAGGTGGCCCCATTCCAGCTTCAACCCAACTCCTATACTATACTGGTGAGCCTTTTCGTCATCTTTCAGAGGAGGTATGGGCGTGCTCCTTCCAACCGGGAGATCCGGTACTTATATAATCTGAGAGGCTATAAGAAGGGATCCCCATACATCAGCTTGGAGTCAGCTGTGACCTTCAAGCCGGTCTTGGATCTATATTCTAAGTATAGAATGTTCAAAAAGGAGTGGTTTTTCGTCAGGGATGACTCTGTTTCTATCCGGCGCTTCACCTCCGGATGTAAGTCGAAGCTTTATCTACAACTTCCATTATGGTTGCAGTGCTTTTTTCTTATGTGTTTGTATTTTTTGCTAGCGACAGGTGGTTTTGCGGTCGTGGAGAGTAACCACCTGGTCCAGACGGCAGCTGAAATAGAGGCTATTTCTGGAAGGGACAGGTCAGCTGCTTACCTGATTAGAAATGCGACCCTCCTAGAGTACAACTTGATCCTTCCACAGCAGTCGGTGGTCAAGCAGAGGGATACGTCGGAGGAGAAGGCGGCTGCCCAAGCTAAAGGAGGAGCCACGGTGGAGAGTGGCAAGAGGGAACCTTTCACAAAACCTCCAGTTGTCGGAGGTAAGAAGCTTAAGAAATCGGACGGCCCTTCCCCCAGCACTTGCCCAATTACCCCGGGGGAGGAAGATATGGAGGAGGAGAGAAGTGAGGGTGGAGATGACACAGAAGGTGGTGATGGTGGGGATGGCCTCGGGGCCTTGCCTCCTGGGCAAGCAGGCGAGATTCAGGAGTGGACGGATGATGCATTCCGCCAAGCCTTCGAGGGGCCGGAAGGAGAACCGGCTCCGGTAGAGAAAACCGGGAACGCTGACAAGGTTGGGACTGGCGCAAGCGTGTCTTCCCAGATCATTCCAGCCAAGGTGACTCTGACGACTCAAGGTGAACTTTTGACTTCTGCAGACTCCATTTATGATAGGGACTTAGGAATATTTTATGGTTCGCTCCCGTCCAGGATTTATTGCAGTATCCTACTCCTCCCCAGGGTTTGTATAACAGATTTGTTTCTTTTCTTCTTTTAACTTTCAACTCAACGTGTTTCTTGAATTATGGATCAATGTAAGCTTATAACACTTGTTCTTTATCCCAGGGGTGAGCGAGGTGTCCAAGGCTTCAGATGTTCGCCACCGCCTCGAACAATACAAGCTTCTCAGAGCTTCCTCCCAACCTAAGCCTCCGACTGGTCGTCCCGGAGATGTAGTAGGTTACCGCCCTCTTCTTGGGGTTATCGAAGAGGATACTCGGAAGAGGAAGAGGAGTCGCTCTTTGCTTGAATCTTCACCCGGTCCTCAGGCCCCAACTCAACCTTCTCAGGGTACCTCAAAGGAGCACTTCATACCTTCTCCGCATCCGTCCGAGCATCCCACTGTCACCCCGACAGAACACCCTGGTTTAGTTCGCAACTCGTTTGCCGGCCACCCAGATCTGGATCCGAGTTCTCAGGATATTTCATTTGACGAGGCCACCGGTGAGAATCTTCTTCCTCGCAATCCCATGGTACGGGTGCTTTATGAGGCTAAGTCCTTAGATCTCGATTTACTTACTACTCGGATAGTTACCATGGGAGATGAAGCCAAGGCTAATATTGACCGGGTGGCGGAGGAGACCAGAAAGCTAATGGGGCATCATGCCCGGCTGGTTAAGGCTGGAGAGGAGATTGGGAGTGCCAACATCCGACTACGATTGATGGTTTCGGACCAGGCCAGACAGCTTGCTGATCAGGCCATTCAGATTTCTCAGCACAAGGCTGCCTCCAAGCGGTTGAGGAAGACTATGGAGGAGGCTAGTAAGGTGGAACTGCGGAAGATGGAGGCTACCTGCAAGGAACAGATAGATACGACCATCTCGACAGTGGACGAGGTTCGGAGAGCGGACCTTGAGCAGGTAGAGGAGCTGTCGGGGAGGCTCGAAGCCGTAGAGCTTGCTCAGGCCAGGCTAAAGGAGGAGATGGAGGCTGACTGCTTGCGATTCCGACTGGAGAGGGATGCTGCCGTTGCAAGGCTATCGGCCTCTGGGGCTCGTATGAGGGAGTTTGAGGAAAATGAGGGGATGATGGATGATATGCTGCAGGATATGTACTTTCGCACTTGGAAGCAGGGCAGCTTATCTTGGATGGATGACTACCCCTGGGTTATGGCTAGGATTTACCTTAGGGCTTTGGAGGAGGCCAAGGCTGAGGCGGATAAGGAGGGCGGAGCGGCCTTTAGGATGGATGCGGTTACTGCTCAGTTCACCAAGGAGGAGAAGACAGCGGTGAAGGAGGGGATGCGGTTGTTCGCAGCTGAGGAGGCAGGTGTGCAATTGGAGGATGATGATCAAGTTGATCAAGGAGTAGATGCTGGTAAGTCTTCCTTTCTAGTCTTTCTGTTAACTTGGTTTCTTATCACTAATGAATTCTTTCTCTGACCGAACAGGTGGGCAACAGGACACGGATAAGACTCCGACGCAGCCGGCTCCTTAATTTGACCTGGAAAATTCTTTTTGTGGACTTGACATGGTTGTATATGTTAGTCTTAAAACAGTAAAGTAACCCTTAGGTTGTAATTTTTGCTACTTGTAATAAATAGCTCTATTCTTGACGTGTAATTCTTTAACTTAAGCTGGTTTTGTCGTCTTTTGAACGTTTTTGCTATTTTGACATGTTGTATGAGAAATATAGATATGCATATTCTTGTAATTAAACTGTGTTTGATGTCAGGTTCTTGTTTAAAACATAATTTCATGACTTGCAATGTTAGCGTGAGGTGTGAATAAATTATAGTCATGTGTTTACATATGAAAGAAGAAAATACCGCCCTTTATATTTCGCTGGTAGATGGCAGCTTTGAATGTCTTGTGTGACCGAGTAAGGGGTGTGGTCCAGTATCTTGCTGCGAGTATCCGCTTCTATTAGTGAGTGTCTCCTGTTCCGTGTCCTGTACTTCAGGGATTGTTACAGAGGATAGGAGAAAAGTTTCTTAAGTAAAATTGAAATATGTGAAAAAGTTAAACTTCCAATCACGGAAGGCCTTCGATGTGCTTAAGTTCGTGGCAAACGGGCTTTGTAGTCACTTTCCCTAGCTGTGGGTCTTGGAGACATTTGTCACCCATCTTACGCCTCCGTGGGGAGTTAATTCTTTTTTACCACAGCCGCACTTAAGACACATCGGAGCCAAGATCGCGCACAGTAACTACCCGGGCCATTATGGCCCATAATCGTGGGTATTATTCGATTTACTGTGGCCGGCTAGCGTGGGTGCCGATCGTCAACCGCGAACTGCCCCTGGCTGGCCACACCTTATGTTGGGGCTTATAGTCGGTCCACAGTTGCCGACGAGCCGAACGCCGTAATGAGCTGCCTCGGCTATAGTCGGCCTTCTCGGTGGCTTATAATCGGCTCATTACAGTTGGCTTTAAGGGCCGTCGCGAGCAATGAGTTAACCCACAGCAGAGGGATGCCGGAGCAAAAGTGTCTCATTGGCGAGGGCATAGATTCGCATAGTACCTGTTAGGTCTTGTCCAGGTGAAGTTGCGCTGTGGAATGCATTGAGTAGAAATGCTATACGCATAGGATTTTGTTCAACAGAAAAGGATAAAGTTAACAAGCAGCCAAGATACAAAGGAACAAGTTAAAAAAGAGACAAGGTTTTTTAAAGTGGTTCGGCACGAAAAGGCCTACGTCCACTGATTCTCTTTGTTAATTCACTTCATATGGGCAGTACAAGTTAAGAAAAGTATCGACGGAGGTGTTAGATGTTCCATGCCCTCTGGAACACCTCTCCGTCCACTGTTGACAAAATATAAGCTCCATTTTGGAGATCTTTATGAATTACATATGGTCCATCCCAGATTGGGTCTAGTGCTCCGGGGCGAGGGAAGATTCGCTTGAGGACGAGATCCCCTTCTTGTAAGGTACGATGCTTGACTTTGGAGTTGTATTGTGCTGCCACTTTTTGCTTGTGGGCTTCTGCTTTAAGGATTGCATCATTTCTTCTCTCCTCAACTAGATCCAAAGACATGTGAAGGAGTTCTTCGTTCTCTTCTGGGTTATAGTGGATCCTTCAGTGGGAAGGCACAACGGTTTCAACTGGGAGCATAGCCTCCGATCCGTATGCCAAAGAGAAAGGAGTATGCCCTGTTGATGTTCTGAAGGATGTGCGATAGGCCCACAGTGCCGTAGGGAGTTCATCCACCCAAGCGCCCTTTGACTTTTCGAGTTTCTTTTTTATTAGAGTTTTCAGAATTTTGTTGACGGCTTCGACTTGTCCGTTTGCCTGGGGATACGCTACGGATGAGAAGCTTTTGTGAATTCTGTGCTCTCGGCACCAGTTGGTGAATTCCTCGCTGTCAAACTGAAGTCCATTGTCTGATATGATTTTGAGTGGGACTCCGTACCTGCACAGGACATTTTTGATCAAGAAGTTAATAACTTTTGCTGAAGATACTTTATTCAGAGGTTCCGCTTCCACCCATTTGGTGAAATAGTCGACTGCCACTATAGCATATTTGGCCCCGCCTCGGCCCATTGGTAGCTCGCCGATTAAGTCAATTCCCCATATTGCAAAGGGCCAAGGGTTGGTCATTTGAGTAATCTCAGTTGTTGGTAGCCGCGGAATCTTAGCAAACTTCTGGCATCTGTCACACTTTTTGACGAAATCTAAGGCGTCCTTGCTTAAGGTGGGCCAGAAATATCCATATCGGAGTATCTTTTTTGCTAATGTTTGCCCTCCGGTGCGATCTCCGCAGCTTCCTTGATGAATGTTGGATAAGATTTCCTTGGCTTCCCTCCCAGCGACACACCTTAATAACGGGTTAGAGAATCCGCGTTGATAAAGGATGTCTTCTTGAATTGTGTAGCGGGAAGCTTTCCTCAAGATTTTCTTGACTTCGTTACGCCCGTTGGGTAGTGTGCCGCTTTGTAGGTAGTCTCGGATGGGAGTCATCCAAGTTGCTTCTTCGGTTGCAGCTATCAGATTCACTTGCTCAAAACTTGGGGTCAGTTGCTTCGAGATGGTTACTGCTCTGAAGATGGCGATGTCTCTCATACTTGCTTGCTTTGCCAATTCGTCGGCCTCTTGGTTCTCTTCCCGAGGGACGTGTTTGACTAAGTAGTAGTCCAATCGGCTGAGAAGTAACTTGGTCTTCTTTAAATATTCTATGAGTCGTTCTTCTCGAGCTTGGAATTCTCCTAGTATTTGATTAACAATAAGTTGAGAATCGCTATGAAGACACAAAGAATTGGCTCCGATTTCTATGGCAAGTTCTAATCCAGCTATCACTGCTTCATATTCTGCATCGTTGTTGGTGGCAGAGAACTCCAACCTTATAGCATAGTGCAGTTTATTTCCCCTGGGAGTGATTATTACCACACCTGCCCCCGAGCCTTGTTCGTTCGATGCACCATCCACAAAGAGATTCCATTTGATGTCTTCTGCTATTTCCAATTGCTCCTTATCTTCGTTGGTAGTGAATTCTACAATGAAATCAGCCATGGCTTGTCCCTTGATGGCGGTGCGAGGGTGATAGGTGATATCATACTGACTTAGTTCAATGCACCATTTAAGTAGTCGCCCAGAAGTGTCGGGATGATGGAGTACCTGCCTCAGTGGCTGATCGGTCAGAACTTTGATGGAATGGGACTGGAAGTAGTGACGCAGTTTTCGTGATGTGATTAGTAAACAGTATGCTAGCTTCTCGAGTTTAGGATATCTGACTTCTGCCCCCGTAAACCTCTTACTGACGAAGTAAACTGGCCGCTGCGTGTGGTTGTCTTCCCTTACCAAGGCAGCGCTCAGGGCGTGAGATGACACAGCAAGGTATAGGCATAATTCTTCGCCTTCGCTTGGAGTCGAGAGTACCGGTGGTTTCTGGAGGTGTTCGATTAAGTTAAGGAAAGAGGTTAAGCATTCGTCAGTCCATTCGAACCTTCCTTTGTCTTTCTTTAGAGCTTCGAAAAAGGGGATGCACTTGTCCGTTGCTTTGGAGATGAATCGGCTTAGGGCGGCCACTTTTCCATTCAGGCTTTGCATTTCCTTTCGAGTGGAAGGTACCTTGATATCCCTTAGCGCTCAGACTTGTTCAGGGTTTGCTTCAATCCCTCTGGCATGGACGATGAATCCTAAGAACTTTCCTGATGATACTCCGAAGGAGCAATTTAGAGGATTCAACTTCATTCCATACTGGCGAAGTACTTGAAACATCTCGCCTAGGTGGCTTACGTGATCGTCGGCTTTCCTTGACTTTACTAGCATGTCATCCACGTATACTTCCATAGTTTGCCCTATTAGCCCTACAAACATCTTGTTGACGAGGCGCTGGTAGGTGGCTCCTGCATTTTTAAGTCCGAAAGGCATTACCTTATAGCAGTATAAACCCCGGTCGGTGATGAAACTAGTGTGGTCTTGGTCGGGACCATGCATAGGAATTTGGTTATATCCTGAGTATGCGTCCATAAAAGATAAGAGCTCGTGCCCGGCTGTTCTGTCTACAAGTTGGTCGATTCGGGGAAGTGGGAAGCAATCCTTTGGGCAGGCGTCGTTTAGGTTGGAAAAGTCAATGCATGTTCGCCACTTCCCATTAGCCTTCTTTACCAACACCGGGATAGCGATCCATTCCGGGTAGATGGCTTCTCGTATAAAGTCATTGGCGAGCAGATTCTTTACTTCTTCATCGAGGGCTGCTGATCGCTCTGCCCCCATACTTCTCTTTCTTTGTTTTACGGGCGCCTTGGTAGGATCAATGTTTAGTACGTGGCATGCTACGTCGGGGGAGATTCCGGTCATGTCAGCATGTGACCATGCGAATACATCCAAGTTGTGGCGGAGAAAGTCGATGAGTTGCTCCTTCAACTCTGCTTTTAGTTGGGACCCAATTTTCAATAGCCTACTCGAGTCGTGCTTGTCTACAGATACAAACTCCATAGCCTCTGCAGGCTCGGCGGTGGCCTCCTCCTCTTTGTCCCTAGGGTCTAATTCATTGAAAGGGTCGCTGGTATATCGAAGAGGAGGGGCTTTCTTTAGTTGCTATGCTTCTAGATTTTTCGTGCAGAGGGCAACCTCTACACCCTTTCCTTTATCCTTCCTGTGGTTGTTGCGAAGTTCAATCACATAGCAGTCTCGAGCAACGTCCTGGTCTCCTTCTACTTCCCCTACTCCATTGTCCGTTGGAAATTTCATCTTTAGGCACCATGGGGCTAGGACAATTTGGAAGTCAGACAAGGCTGGCCTTCCTAAGAAGGCGTTGTAGGCCGAATGGTTTTCTATTAGCACAAACGTCTGTTTCCGTACAACGGAGCGGGGATGGCTTCCAATCTCAACAAAGAGGTCCAGTCCCCTGAGGGGCATCTTCGCATCTCCAGTGAAACCGTGTAGTGGTTTATCGAAGGGAGATACATCCTTCATTGATAGTTTCATTTTGTCGAATGCATGTTTGAACAGGATATTTACTGAGCTTCCAGTGTCTACTAGGATTCGGTAAACTTCGGCGGGACCGAGCCCGGCAGAGATAACCATGGGATCCATGTGAGGGTATTGCCTTCCTTCTAGGTCACGCTTACCGAATGTGATGTCATCACTTTCTTTCCGTTTCGGGTGGCGCTCTTCTATAACTGAATTGACACAGTCTTTATTGTCTCTAAGCGACTTTCCATATTTTTCCATCTCTTTCCAGCTTCTGTCTGCGATGTGCGGTCCTCCTAAGATGGTATGGACCACTATCTTCTCTTGACTAGAGCTGCTAGTGTTGCGGTTTCCTCTGCCGATCTCCGGTGAGGGTAGCCTCGGGTTCTCATTGGCAGGAGCTGGAGTCCTGTCCTGACCTTTTACATAGCGTTCCAGCTTCTTCCTTCTGATGTGTTCTTCAATCAAGTCCCGGAGATGATGGCACTCATTGGTATCATGCCCGTGAGACTCGTGGAAACGGCAGAACTTTCCAAACTTTTGCGCATTATCTGATTCCTTCTTGTACGGTGGGCGTTTGTATCTAACTTCGCCTTGGGTGGCAAGGAAGATGTTTTCGACGGTTTCGTTCAAAGGAGTGTAAGTGTCGAATCTCGGTCCTGGCCAATATAGGCGCTTTTCTCCCTTCTTGCCCCTAGAATTGTCTCTGGAATCACTTCTTCGAACGTCCCTTGCCACAGCAGGCGTGTTATTGTGGGTTGCCTTATTTTGTTGTCCCGACTGCCCCTCAACGGCGGCATCCTCAAGCCTCATATATTTCCCGGCTTCATGGAAGAAATCGGGTAAAGTAGCTGGTTTTTCTTTTGTCAACCTTCTAGCAAATTTAGTGTCCGGATGCACACCACTACAGAGGGCCATTAGGATAAGCTTCTCATCGACATCTTGGACTGCGGCCGCTACAGCATTGAATTGGGTTAGGTATTGCTATAGTTTCTCCCCAGGTTTCCGTTTGATGCTGGATAAGGAATAAGCATCCTTAGGTTGTTCCACATGAATGCGGAACTGACTGATAAACTTTTCTTTCAATATTTCCCACGAGCTGATGGATCCCCGGGGTAAATGACAGAACCAGGAGGTAGAGAGATCTGTCAAGAATAGTGGAAAGCATTTGCACAGTACTCCCTCTATTGCTCCACTCATGAGCATATGTTGTGTGTATCTCTGTAAGTGTACAACGGGGTCGGAGGTTCCTTTGTAAGGTTCCATTGTTGGCATTTTCCATTCTCGGGGGGTGATAGCAATCTCGATCTTGCGGGCGAAAGGGCTGGTTACCCTAGCGCCTATCCCTCGGTCCCTTTGCTCCCATTGGATGCATTCTCTGAACAAGCGCGCCATCCTTTCATCAGAATCTGGAGCAGATAGAAACGAGTTCGGTTCCGTTCGGTGGGATTGATTCCGGCCAGATGACCTGTAGGGATGGTATCGTCCACCATTCCTCATATTCTTTAGTGGCTGCCTTTGGTCTTCTGGGAGCATGCTAGGATCAGCTACAGCTGGCCCTTGCCTCGATCTTCCCCTGCTGGGTTCTGCTCTAAGCACTTCCTCGGGTCCAACTTCGGGCTGGATTCTAGCTCGGTCCCGTTCACTGGTGTTTCTGTGGTTAGGCAGTATGACAGGCTCAGCTACAGTTGACCTTCGCCTGGTACCTCCCCCATTGGGTTCGGTTCCAAGCGTTTCCTCAGGCCTAACTTCGGGTTGTGCTCGGTCTCGGCTCCTACCATGGCTGCTTCTGTTGTTAGCTCCTTCAAAGAAGGAAGATCTTTGCTGTCTCCGAGACCCTCCGGACTGGGATTCTCCCCATGATTCAGTGTTGTGGTTGGATTCTTCAGCATCCCTTAAGCGTGACATGAGATGGTCCACCAAAGCTTCTTGCTGGGATGTGAAGCGGTTAGTCACTTCCGCCACAACCCTATCTAGGTCTGCCCTAGTGATTGCTGCCGGCTGTTCCGCGGCAAGGGTGGTCAGATTTGCCTGACCTTCATCTGGCACTGCTGTTGGAAGGGGACGATTCACCTGGTCTGTGACCACTGGGTCTGGAAGACTGCTGGATACGATGTTTTTTCCTTTGTTAACATCTTTTTTCTGCTTGGGAGGCATGTTTTCCAAGCGGCGAATGATGCTGTTAGGAAAGATATTAAGTAGATGAAGCTGAAGCTTCAAGCTTTTAGCTCTCAGTGAAAGCGCCAAAAATGTTTGCACAAAAAATGGACAAACACCTCAAAGTCGTGTGATTTAGTAGATCTTATGTTGTTCTTAGTGGTTTGGGTGATTTATGCAAATATATGAAAAGCAGAGGCTAAACTGTAAAAAGACACGCAGATTTATAGTGGTTCAGCCAGAATGTGCCTACGTCCACTTTATATGTTATTTCTCTTCTCTTGTTTAGATTACAAGTACAAAGCTTTGATACAAGTAAAAGAAAGTTGTTTGAAAGTTCTCTCCGTGCTTGAGCTCTCAAAACTTGTCCTCCATTGTTGTACCCCTGCCCCTCTATTTATAGAGTGAGGATGTGGGCAGGAGTCTTGGATGTATATAGCTGCTGGAGGGCCTGGGCTGACGTGGTTCGGCCTGTCAGAGCTGGTCCGGCATTACTCTGGGTTGGTATTGCTTGGAAGTGGAGTCGGACCGGTATTGGTGAGGAGGTGCTTGGTTCGGCGTTGGCGAGGGTTGATTCGGTGAGGTGTTGGTCCGGATGTGAGTCGGTTCGTTGGCTTCGCTGGTCCGGTGGTGAGACGTGTTGGTTCGGCCGTGAGTTTGGAGGCTGGTTGGTTCGGCAGAGGTTGGAGGCAGGTTGGTTCGGCAGTGTTGATTTGGTTCGTCTAGCTTTGGACCGGTGGTGAGAATTCACCCAACAGAACCTATTGGTTACCCTCAATAACTTCCTAATCATAGTTTTCATGGGTTTACTATGAACCTATCTCCCGAACAACTTCATGGTTTAGGCATCCTATATTTTGATCTCCCTGACTCCCTGGATGCAATTCTACTCATTAAGGAGTTTAATCAATTTATATTCATTACTGGGTTAACCTAGCTGCTTCTTCTACCCCTTTATCCCCAAAATATAGTTATGGGGCCTTTATCATGTGAATATATTCATATTTGAAGAAGCAAACATAACAACTTAACAATACCACTCCTGTGGGTTTAAGGTCCTTGAAATACTTTCCATGTAAAACATAGTTAATCCCTTTAATCTATATTTTTATCAAGGCAATACTTCTTCAAATTTACATACATAAAGTCATTTAAAAACCCCTTTATTTAGCTATAGGTTTTTTTCATTAAAAATGAGTTTGGTTCTAAAAAGCCTTTTGACACCTTCGAAACCTTGCTTTCGACTTCATTGGATAATCTCCTTCGAAAGCCTTAAAATATATCTTCAAAACATTAAGCTTCTGCCTTTCGAATACTTTAAAACATCACTTTCGAAACCTTTCGACCATGTTAAAGTATTATATCATATAAGTACAGAAGCATAGCTTCGAAACCATTTGAAAGTACCCCTTTCGAAACCATTGAAGGTTACCCTTCGGAATCATTTGAAAGTACCCCTTTCGAAACCATTGAAGGTCACCCTTCGAAATCATTGGAAGTACACCTTTCAAAACCATTGAGTTTATATTTAAAATAACATTTTTGGGTCAAAGTGAACATAAGCAAAAGCATCTCTTTTGAAACCATTCTTTATTTCAAAAAGTATTGGGGAAGCTTGATGGTGTCGAAACCATCCTTTCGAAAGCATTAAAACATTTGGGTAAAACAATAAAAGGTTGGATTTGAAACCCCTTGCGAAACAATTGCATTCGAAACCCCTAACCCCTTTCGAAAGCAGTAGGAAGCGTCTTATATTTATAAAACAACAGTACCTTTCGACAATATTCATGTCTTCATTACCATTGAAAGGCATTAAATCACAGAAGGGTTTCGACTTGGTCGAAACTACCACTTCCAAAAGCTTCAATAAAAATCTAAGTAACTCCTTCGGAAGCTACTACTTTAAAACAAAGGCGGCGGCTCTCCTTCGAAAGCTTCTTTAGAAATACCCTTTCGAAACCCTTATGTAAACAGGCAAGCGCTTTTTCTTTTAAAGAAAAAACAAAACAAAGGAACCAACCCTTTCGAAAGCTACGTTTCGACACCCTACCTTCCGTCTTAATCCAATCCACTACATACCATTTAAATGATACCATGTATATTGGTTTACTGGTTTCGACCTAGAAGGTTTCGACTAGGTTGGAGGTGGAAGCTCTAGGTCGAAAGCTCCTTCCAAAGGAGGCGGAACCTACTTTTCTGTGCAAAAGGCTATTTTTACTAAATATAGTAAACCTTTTGTAACTAACTTGCCCACTTGTAAACACCTTATTGGTTACAATAAACTTTCAAATTATTTTGCTAATATTTGCCGCATTTCCTCAGATCTAAAAACTAAACAACATTTAACAATAAGCCCTTCCTATAACAAAACAATTAAATCATTTAGGTCCTCCTTTTAAAATAATTTAATTGCCATACTAAATCACTTAGTAAAAATCCCCAAAAACTCCAGAAATTCACTTTAATCATGTTGTCTAACATATCAAAATTTCAGACCCAAATTCCCAATATAATTTCCAAAATAAATTTATAAACCCAAATAACCATATTTTCCTTCGAAAAATTATAATTAATTCTCCCCGGCTTGGAAAATTATAAAAATTGAAGCCCAGCTCCAAAATCATGTTTCTCATAACGTATAATTTTTCCATAGCATTTAGAAATCATTTCATCTCGGTTTTACCCTAAAACCATGCATATCTCCTTGTAAACAACCTTGTTTAAACTAAATAAACATTTGGGCCCACCTATATGAATGAGATGATATGACATATAAAGCATGATGCAAGCATCCTAAGGTAATCATATAAATTATTTATGTATGCATAACTAATAACACTAGCATATCACATGGTGAACATATATATGTAGTAATAAATCATGAAATCACAGCATACAAAACATAAATAAAAAAATAAACAAATCCAGAACATAGATAAAACAACAATGAGTCTAAACAATCATTCAACCAAACCTAGATATTAACTAAACTAAGAACCACTCAAATGCAAAATGCTTTGAAAAGAAATTGAAGTGAAAAGATTGGATACTCCTCCACTTTCCAATCGTCCCTATCCAAATCGTTCTCCACACTAAATCTAGCAAGCTCTACTACTGGCATGACTGATCCCAAAATACTATTCTCAATCGTACGTGTATATATGCAACATTTGGAATTCTTGCTAACATCTCAAATAACTAATGCCACAATGCATAACAACAGGTAGCCTTTGTACCAATGTGCCCAAACAAATTTATAGCATCTCATACCATTCTTAAACACACACGTTTGACATCTAAATCATCCAGTAGTAGTTTCTCAATTTGTTTTCTAGATTGTTATGGTAAGGCAACTCAAAGTGGATGGTGACTTACCTAGGGAGATTTGAATAACTTGACCAACCATATTATTCCTTCTTCACCTAAGCACATCCAAAATAATCAATATTTTAACTTGACGAACATAACATATATCTTATCCAAATCTCAAATCTAACTTGAGTGGTATATTATTCTTATGAGATCACTTCTTCCAATATCCAACAACCTTAATACTCAGACTATGACTTTCCCGATTATCCAAACATTCCATCCCAAATTCCACAGCCTACAACTAAGCAAATAAAAAACCTAAATCTAAGTGAAGTACTAACCTAAGATAGCGATAAAATTAAATGAGTTGACCATATTATACATTGTTTACATGCATCTTATGTGTAATTTAAACACTGCATCTTTAAGTCGATAATCCAAGAGAGTTTCTCTGAATAGACAGTTTCTCCTCAATCCGAGGGATGGTTGAAAAGAATCTATCTACTCCTCAATCAAAATCATATCCAAAACTCCAAATTCCATTTTACGTAAAATCACCTCTGTGTCTTCTATGCTTGCAAACAAAACACTTTCTCTTCAGTCTTTCTAACAAATTTCCTTCAATCATCATAGAAAACTTGAATTCACGCCATTCGATGGTACTTCTTAATTTTACTCCAATATCCATTTAATCAAGTACATCTTTCTTTAACTTCTTAAACCAGTTTTTACCTCAATGGATTAAAATCTGTTATTGAAATCCTTCATCTACACCAATTAGAAATACATATCATATAATCCTTACCGCCAATCCAAATTGAAACATCTTTTCTAAACAAAAGTTACAGTTCTCTATTCTCCTAATTGTATCTATCTATATAAAATTCCAAATACTTCATCCCATTCATTGATAATACAAACTCATATGATGTTAATGCCCATTCATATATGAGTACTTTTACAAACTCATCCAATATATCAAGGTACTTATCCTCATATAGTTTCAATACCATATCTAATCTGAATATTTTTTAAAATTGAGAATTCGCACTTAATAACCTTCACAACCAAAATCCAAGCTCAATTCATTTTCTAATATAACCAACCAATGTTTTTCTTTATCATATATCATTTTACTGACTTACCATTCCTATATATAATGAACGAGACAACTCAATAAGGACGCTGCCTCATGATATAAATCAAATCAACAAAATACTAGTATAGTAACTTCTTACACCATAACCTATCTAGGAAAATTGGAAAAAGGAATGATGTCCTTGCATAGTGAACATGCCTTCAAACTCGGTCACATCAATCCAAATCATATATTCACAATCATATGCATTACTAAAATATTGACGATCTATATCTATCACTCGATATATATAATGACAAAAATCTCTTACTTAGAGGACAATATCCACCCAAGCCATATAATACAAATGGTGTAACATTAGCTGCCACATCAGGTCAACGACACTCATCCAACTATATACCTCAATCAAATTACTTTTTACAACGATATCAAATAACAAAGTATTCTAAATATCATTCTCTTGCATCTCTAACCATTGCCTCAATGATACAAAAGAAAAGGATGTGAATGTTGATCATTTCATTTATGCACTATGGACTGATCACCCATTTAGATCACATAATAGCATCACTGGGACCCTATCCTAAATAACCTTCAAATTCTTCAACTAAAATCTTCATTCATATTTCTAAACTATTTTCAACCAATCAGTTAACGGGATCAAATCAGTTGAAATTCCAATATCACTCATTTCTCATTTACTACCAAATTTTTCTATGTCAACTTTACTTTAAATATACCTTCAAAATTTTCCGAATATCAAGTAAGTATAATTTAGGCCCAAATATTCTTCGTAGGAATATTAACCCATTTAGTTTTGTTATTGGGTGAACGTCTCTTTTATATAATACTTCAACACAATAATTTGGTTTACTTTTTCTCTTTTTAATTTCAACCACAATCTTTCTTTCTCCATTTAATCCCTTGCAACTATCGGGATCACGTCTTATGAAAAAACCATGCGCAGTCCATTGATAATTAACCAAACTATATTCCTATCGGCATCTAACTCCTTTCCATGATGAACTATTCGATTTAATCCAAAATCAATCGATTTACGCACTATATGAGAATTACTCTTAAAATATTTACCACCGCATTTCTAATCCAAAATCACAATTCATATCCAACTCACAATCTGTTTTCTTTTCTTTGTAGCCAATGATGGCATATTAGCACTCGGGGTCACTTCGATAACCTTTCTCTTACTTATTCTCTTTCTAACCCATCAACAAACTTTAAATTGGACCATACAAAATTCCATTTTATACTTTATAATTGTAATACTATCAAGAAATTATCATATATCCAAGTCAAAAACTTCCATTCGCTTTTTAAAATACATCACCACTTTTCAAAATATTGCTTTAATCAAAACATCTCATTCGCTTAAAACGAATAAACAAAATATTTTCATCAAACATTTACTTTAACTTTATTATTTAACTACAACACCAATTACATCTTTACCTTCAATCATTTGATACTAACCACTTAAAATATATTTAAACATTCAATAAATTATAGCTATCCTTAAAATTACTTTTTCTTTATTTTAAAACAATTTATAATCATATTACCATATATATATCAGTATAAGTACATTTTATTTTGTAAAATAGAAAATTTCTAATGCTTTTAAATAACACGTCTTATATATACGAAAATATACTTTAGAAATCACTCTAGCTACTCCCCTTATTTATATATATTTAGAAAACCATTTCTGCGAACTTTAATCATATTTACTATAAATGTGTTCAAAAATTTAGTTTCATAATCCTTCAACTTCTTATTTTAAAATGAATATAAATTATGTTTACCTTGAATCGGTACTTTAAATCTCAAAAATCATCCAAATACCCATTATCTTATATAAACACCACAAAAATTCATAAATTATATTATAAAATTTTAAAACTACTTTCCCTTTTAAACATTTTCTTTAAATTTCCTCTCTAAAAAATATTTTGCTTTCTAAACTCAATCCTCTTATCATCCTCAGTAACTAACTATCCAGTACATCTATAAAATCCAATCCAAACGGTCACATATAGTCTCATAAATACTTAGCCACATTTGCAAGGTCAATTGGAGTTCACTTCCAACATAATACTAAGAATCAATCCTTATATACCAAATGTAGATACTATGGGTTTACGCTGTTTAGCTCATCATTTATAGATATCGGTAGAATCGAATGTGGATGTTCACACTGCAATATCTCTAAGATCGACTCTAGTACCATTCTAGCTTAGGTCTTACTCTACCAACAATTTCTTGTTTCAACTCCCATCCTTACCAACTTACTTATCCTTAGCTATCCATAGTTGGGATTCATTGGTAATTCCCCATTATGCAGATAGCTCAATTGGAACAACTACAAATATGTTTGACTTATATACATATATTAGATATACTATAAAAATATACAAGTACACTCTATCAATACATTCCCTAATCCAATAACCTATCTTATGATACCGAATGTAACAACTCACCTTTTCAAAACCCCATAGCTACACTACGAAGTCCTAAAACGACAAGTCATTAGGTGATGATATACATGATATACACAGATGTAGGATCGTTTTCACCCTAGAAGGGGAAGGGGGTGAATAGGGTGTACTAATAATAATGCAGAAATAAAAACAATAGCAAAAAATAATGCAATAGAGATCACACACAGATTTACCCAGCTTCGGCAAAAACCTGCCTACGTGCTGCCCCCAAGGTTTCTACTAGAAATTAAGTAATCAGATGCTTACAAAACACGTAAACTCGTGACACCCGCTAACTTGATTAACCTAACTCTAAGCTCAAAACCCTGCCACAACTCAGCCACTGAGTTGCGAATTCTCGAACTACAAAACCGTAGTTCATACCTAGTTACACAACTAGAGTCTGACTTAAATTTTAAAAGAAAGAAAATTAAAAATGAAATAAAACTATAAAACAAAACCCTATATTAAAAAAAATGAAGCCCGATATAATTTGAACTAAACCGGCCCAATAATTAGAGTAGAGACTGTCTACCACTCCTTTTTTTCCGTTCGATTACTTTCTTTGGCCGCTGTTCCTTTTGGTTACTCTTCAAAAACTAGGGTTTCGTTTTACTTGAAGCAGCCGCTTGGAATTAGGAGTTCGAATTGATTGCTTTGATTCCTTCGTTCTTCAATTCGCTTCGCTTGCTTCTTCAATTTGCTTATGGCTGCTTCAAGGTCGAGTTCAAATGGAGTAGAATCGGTATGTGATTTTTGCCCTTTTTTTATTTTGATAATGCTCGACTTTATGCTCTGTTTATTTGCTTGGGCTCGAACTCAATTGAATGCCGATGATGAACTTTGGGTTTAATTTATAGGGGTGAAAACCCTATAATTTCGTTCATATATTTGATTTGAATTCTTCAAACACTTTGCTTGGCCATTTGATTCTTGCTTGAACGATGAGATGATTTTTGACTTGTTCAGTGTATACACGTTACTCCATGAATTCAAATTTTCTACGATCTTTTCTACTATGACTTTGGCATCGTGAATTTTGAGATAATCTGAACTTTAAGCTTGACTTGTTCAATTCGTGTACTTTTATCTTGCATTTAAATTTGTGATATATTTTGACTTAACTTTGATTTCCTGAAGATTGACTGGTTCATCTTGAATCCCTTTGTGTTTTTGTTTACTCCTTCCTGAATATGTTGTATGCGTGTGTACCATGCTTTGACCATCCATGCTGGGCTCTGGTTCCATTCTTTGCTGCCAATTATTTTGAACAATTCAATGAACGTCTCCTCGACTGATTCATATTGTGATATATTTTATTGATTTGACTCATGGCTACTTCACTGTTTTTGATTAATTGGTTTGTCATTTCATTGAACTGGACTTGGAGTCTTGGATGTTCGCCTTGCATTGTCTTGTGCTAGTAATCTATTTTCTCCATGTATATACATACATACATATATGTATGTATATATGTGTGATTGGTGCATGTATATATGTATTGGATTCATGTTGATCTTCATGTATGCTGACTAGTTGCATTTCCTTATATGTTGGTTAAGTCTTCATGAATATGTTTGTATGTTTAGTTGAGCTGATGTCATTTCGAATACTTGCTTTCTGATGAACTTGTATTCTCTGGCATCAAATCTGTCCTTGTTCACTTATTTTCACGTGTTCATTTCTTCATTGTGTTCAAGTTATCAAGTTGCCTTGTTTTTGAAGTCTTGTTGCATGTTGAACTGCGTGCATGCTATAGTGTGAATTGTTCTGGTCTTATGTAGATTTGAGCCTTCATGTTTTCATGTGCTCACTTATCCTTGTGCACTTGTATTCTGAATTGTTGTTGCTGTTTTGTTTTGCTCGAGTCATATGTACATTTGCAGTCTTGTTCAAGTGTGAAGTCTTCATGTGTTTTCATCCCTAAATGCTTGCATGTTTGATTGGAGTCTTTGTGTTCACTACTTGAAGTCTGGTTCAATTGAGCCCTGGTGTTGAGTCTGTTGTGTGTCACCATAATGTCTCTGGAGTCTGGTTGCTTTGACTGGTTTATATTGTTGTGTTATTGGTTGTCCAATGATGATGAACTATGTTCATGTTGTACGTTGAGTTGTTGTCAATTTGTTTTGATCTTCACATGTACATTAAGTTGAGGCCTTTTTGGTTGAGGCTCTTATCATGTGTTCATGTCTGTTCATGCCTGAATGTTTGTGTTTGCTATGTTCATGTCTGAAATGATTCATGTGTGGGTCTGGTGCACTTCAGTTTTCTATGGCTCTTTGGTATATTTGGTGTGTGTTCTTGTAATATGGTTTCATGTACTTTGGTATTGTAGTCTTGTTTTGGTCGAGCATTTTCACTTGAGTTGAATCCAGCTTTTGCTTGGGTTTGACCTTGTGCTCACCTATCCCTGCAAATTTAACAAGCAAGTGTATATCGGTGTGTACGACCTTGTGGCATGTACACTGTGCATGTCACAAGTTGTTCGTGTAAGATGAATTAGATAAACAACCCAAATAATTGAGTCAAATAGTATTTTCAACACATACTTCATTGTACATGGAAAAATATTTCTTTTTTAATTTTACCGAGTCAGTGTTTATTTTGTAGATAGTTCAGATGCTGGATATAGGCTGGAACAAAGTTGAAGATCAAAATACGAGTGAAGAGTGAATATGTAGTTGTTTGTACCAAAATTGGGCACACCACTCTTCGGAAGTATTTGAAGAGATAAAATGAAGAAGTTAAATGCAAAAAGAGGATTATCTAACAAACACTTCAAAAACAAACAAGAAAGTATGCAGAAACATAGGGATTTAGAGTGGTTCGGCGTGTTGCCTACGTCCACTATGAAATGATTGACTTTTATTAAAAAAAAATTTGCTGGTTAGAACGGATTACAACAGTAAATGTCGAGTACAACAGTGAAATTCGAGTTCAATGGTGAATTCGGTAGAGTCTGGACGTCAAAGAGCCAAAAAGATCCCTTTTCTGTAGGTTCTAGGCTGCTATTTATAGGCGTAGGTTGCAAATATCTCGCTCAAATCTCGGGAGACCTCTTCTGGCACGTGGGCGGGCCCACGCGATCGATCCCATGTGATTTGCACTCGGTCCGTGATTGATACGAACGAATTTCGTATCGATCAAGATTTGACCCAATCGAGTCGAAATTTAGCATGAACATTCTTTAGGTTGTACACAAGCTACTGTGAAAATTTGGTGGCATTTGGACTTGTAGATTGTGAGTTATGATCGATGCAAGTTTGTACTTTTCAAAGGCTGTCTCCTTCGTATCAATGTCGTTCGTATCGATGGTTTCGCATCGATGATTCTACACGTGATGCCGGTTGACGTGGCGCTTGTTTCTAGGATCGATCCACATTTCATGCCAAATTGATCGAGTCTTTCCAATGTTTACGCCTCATACGTATCGATCTGACTTGGCCTGGTTCGCATCGATTGGCTATGCCTTGTTCGCATCGATTGGCTATGCCTCATTTCGTATCGATTCTGCGTATTCCATTCACATCGATGCTTTGTGTTTTATTTCGTATCGATGAGAAGCATCGGTTTCGTATCGATCACTTAAAGGCCACTTCGTATCGATATATGGGCGATTTCTTCGTATCGACCACAGAGTAGCTACTTTCGTATCGATGGGAGATATTAATTCTGTATCGACTTATGGCCGATTGATACAAATTATGCCGAAGACATATCGATACAAAATAGACTCCCAGTGTTACTGATGGATATGAAGTAGGCAATCACGGATGGATACGAAGTGGACGTTGGTTGATCGATACGAATAAGCCGGAGGTGATCAATGCGAAGCGGTATGAAGAAAGACGGATACAAAGAACACTACTCTCCTGATCGATATGAAACCATGTGCATATGATGGATTCGAACCAAATCGATACGAAGGAAGATTTTCTCTGGTTGTTTGATGGATACGAACAAGGTGATTACTAGAATTGCATCGATCATATCTTGAGCATACGAACTCGGATTGACTTGAAATTTGGAATGTTGGCTATCATAGATTTGCTTGTCATGTCTGGCCAATTATAGCTGGATCAGGACTTGGACAAAATTCATCGATATCCCTAGTGAGCCTGCGTATAACCGACCTTCGGGATGGACTGTCTTCGGTTTCCAGTTAAGTTCCTGGTATCATGGCCTTGCCAAAAGGCGGGATAACATTTTCCCCCAGAGTACGTCTTGTGAGAACACGACGTGCTTTGAAAAGCTGCAATCTTCATTCTGAAGAGTTCCATCTGACTTGTTAAACGGTTGTTGTTTTCTCGTCGAAAGTTGTAATCTTTGATTGATCCATAGAAACATAAATTATGAGTCGTAGACTGCCCATTGTTGTACTGTGTACTGTTGTAATTGATCGATGTATGATAGTAATTTTTCGTTTGTTGTTGTAATTGTCACCAGACAAGCATTCAATTCCTGCGAATTTTAAAGATTGGATGTTAGTTCATTATACATGAATGTATGTTAGCCTGACTCCCGTTAACGTTCGTACGCTCACGAGTCGTTGTCAGGTTTTCAGTTTTTTGTATCGAATTCCATATCGATCCTCTCCTGAATCAACGTGGAATTCGAGTTGTAATGATGCTTGGTGGTCATTTTGGAGTATCCCTTCATATCGATCCTCTCCTGGATCGATTCGGGATGAATAAACATGAATTTTGTATCGATAGAGTTGAATTATCCAAACATTATTCTACAATGATCCTCACATCGATGGCTGTGAACTTCCTACAATTTTCTAAATGATGGATATGAAGTTTTAGTTCGTATCGATAGACTAATGAAGGATGCAAACAGAGCGACTGGTCCCCTGTGCACTATTCGCATTGATGAATACGGGCCTTTATGGGTTGTATGTTGATGGATACGAACAGTACGGTTCGTATCGATGCACCTTAGATGGAGTCGAGAATAATGGATACGAACAAACTTTTCGTATCGATAGAATCTGGTGATTCAGAAAAATCTTCGTTGCAACTTTCGTATCGATAAAGCTCGAGTCTATGGATATGAATAGCTAATTTGTATCGATCCGGGGAGAAACCGGTTGGAACCGATTGCAATGACTGGAAGGTGAATCGTTTTCCTTCACTCCTAGCGCCCATATAAAAACGTTTTGCACTTAACATTTTTTCTCACTTGCTCATTTTATTTCTTCTATCTTCGCATCGATCAAGACAAAAAGGAAGAGAACCGACCTCATCTCCAGACGGAGCAATCCATCGATCTTTCGAACCGATTGTTCTAACTAGGTAATTAATAAATCAATACTGTCCCAAAACGATAAGACTTGAGTTTTAACGCCGCTCTATCCACGGTCGTCGCCAGTTCCGGCGTTGGCGATGCCGGAGTGGGGTCTGAATAGGGTTGAGGAGAGAACTATGGCATTCAGGCCGCTTGGAAGAGAAGAGATGTTGTCGATTGAGACGATGGGGTAACTTGTATCGATTTGTGGATGGAGGAAGGAGCTTCGTATCAATCACGAACGTTGTGAAGTGGCTTGTGTAGATGGAGGATGGCAAGGCAGTTTTGTATCGACCTAGGGTCATAGGAGTTCGTATCGATCCAGGATGATGGGTAAGAAATTTCTTGTCTAGGATCGATACGAAGCAAAGGTGATTTCATACCGATACGAAATGACTTCCTGACAATCGATACGAAGTATCGTTCCACAACCGATACGAATTATGCTTCCTTTGATGGGTGCGAACAGTACTCTTAGTGATCGATCCAAGTCCAGACTTTGATGGATACGAAATCTCTACACACTTGAACATTTGATTTCGATGAGCTTCTGCCCTGCATAGTTGGACTTATCCGTTTCGCTGCATATCTGACTGCCTTTTGAAGCTCGTCGATGGAACCGTGACTCAAGAAACTTAACAAACTTTAACTCGAATTGGTCTCTAAAGTTTGGACGTCACGGTTGTGACGGTCATCGATGACGGTCACTCCAGTTGAATTTCGAAGTCTTGTCATTTTAATGTTTCTCAAATTCTGTAGGATTTCTTAAGTATTATGTAGTACTACACTGCACAACACATTCATACACTTCACACTGGGGTATATACGAGCTTATTATCATCTAATGATGGTTTTTAATAAGTTGATTAGCTATGGAATCCATAAGTTCACAACAGCAGGAGCTTCAGGGTTCATCTCCTTTTGTCCTAGAGATTCCGGCCATCGCGGCTGAAGTTATAGACCCAGCTCTGGATGAGCTTCCAGGAGCAACTTTTATTGCAAACCCACAAGATTCTGTACCATCCAATGTCTCCGAAGACATGTTGGGTCGCATATGCCTAAGGCACGGTTTGTCATTGGACGATGTTCTATTTCCGGGACCGAACAATAGACCGGATGCTCCCCCGGAAGGGTTTACTGCCTTTAATCGCCATGCATGTACAGCGAGAACACTTCCTCCGTTTAACCAATACATTAGGGAAGTGTTGTCTTTCTTCGGAATCGCCCCATCACAGTTACATCCGAACAGATACGCTCTGCTCAACAGTCTGTTCATTGTAGTTATGGAGCATCTTTTCCGACCACCGATCCCGATCGAGATTAGATATTTATTTAATGTCAAGAGTCGGGGAGATAGTCCCTCGTTTACTTTCTTAGAGGCAGTCATAAATTGTCAAGTTGTAACCGGCTCCTGGACCAGACTGAGTTACTTTAAAACTGAATGGTTCTATGTTTGATGCCCTCCAGGATATGCTAGCCGATGGTTAGCCAGACGTAAGCGCTTCGACTTTTCTGCTAGTCGACAAAATAATTGCAACTGGTATTGGGACTAATACTCCCTTTCTTTTGCAGCCGCAATTCCACGACCTGAAAGTGTGCATTTTAAATAAATTGTGCGGGTCCTTCAAGAAGTGCCAAGTGAAATGAGAGACATAGACTCGGCGCTAACAGACCGAAACTTGAGAACCGTTGGGCTTATTGAGCGAAACCAGAACATAAGGCTTAAAGGAACGCTAAGAGCAGCCTCGACGAAGCGGGTAAAATGCAAAGCTCTCGGGGTCGTAATTGCTGAGGAAGGTGATAAAGAGAGAACGCCCATGGATGATGAACTTGTTGCTAGGCCTTCGGCCGGATTTCAAGCGACAGAAGGAAGGAGAAAAGGCAAGGGCGCTGCTCACAAACGCCCTAAGTCTTCGAGGTGGAAATCAGTTGTGGTTTCTTTGCCGGCCTCCGGCATTAGAATCTCAAAGGCTCCTCCCTCGCCAATAGAGAGTCCTTTTGAAGGGCTTGCCCATATTCCGATTCCGGACTTTGTGTCACTTCCACATGATACCGGATTGGAGGAGCTTCAAAATGCTCTAGATTTAAGCGAGTCTCTACCCATCAGTGCGGCCGACATTACCAGTTAGTCGGGGGGGGGGGTTGCACACACATATACACTTCACGGCACCACATGGTTTCCAGCCTTAAATTGCCTGTTTCAAGAACTCACTAGCTTCGTTTTTCGTTTACTTTACAGCTACGATGAACATGCGAGATTCTATGCTTAGCAGTCTTCATTCAGCACGCCAATCATCAGGCTCGTATTATGAGTGCCGTCGGAGGGAGGATGACAGAAACCGCGATCACGGTTATTCTAGTCAGGAATGCTACGAGAGGGATAGAGATAGGGGTTATAGAGAACAGAGATATCGATCTCGATTGCGTTCTCCGCCCCCTCTACTCCCCACACAACCTTCTGGCCAGGGAAAACTGTCGGTAGAGCCACCTCGTCACAAACCATCTTCGCAAACTTCTCGGCATGATTTGCAACGCCATAGAACTGTGGTTGAGCCTCCAGTCGTCGTTGAACAAGCTATCACTCAGCCTACTGGGAAAGGGCTATTAGAATTTCTCAACTAAAGAAAGATTTTCCAAATATATGCTTTGACGGCTACATTTTTCCTCCTCACTTAAAGAGAATTCCCTCAAAGGCAGAGAACACAATGCATGATTACATTCATGACATTTATACCCAGTACAAAGAGTGGGTGAAGGCTGCAGAGAAAGCATCGAAGGTGGCCTTCGAGCGGGCTAAAATAATCGAAAAGTTAGAATATGATCTCGCCCAAAAGGACCGCATTGTCCAAGTGATTAATGATGAAGCCGAGTCCTCTCGGAAATCAGAGATAGAGGCCACCAAAAAGGCCGATGAGGCGAACTTGGCCATGGGGAGGATGAGGCGGACACACTTTGCCTTGGTGGAGCAGATGGGCCACCGAAACACCACTGTCACAGCTGAACGGGACGCTGCTCTGAAAGAACTTAACAAGCTCAAAGCCAAATTTTCTGAAATCATCAAGGAAAAAGATGATGCAAATAGAGCTGCCCAAGAGGCTTGTGAACAGGCCGTAGTGCTTCGGGGCGAATGGGATGCAGCGACGGCTAAGGTCCGGGTGGTGGAGACTGAGGTCGAGGAGAAAGTCCGAATGGCTGAGTCTAGGATAGAAGCTGATATTGAAGATCTCCTTATTGTTTATAACGCTAACGTCTTGAAGCACGGAAATCTAGCCTGGCTCGACGATTATCCGACGCATCTACACAACGCCTGGGGCCGATTGGTAGAGGATGAAAAGGCCGCCCACTAAGCTGAATCGATTGATGAGTTCAAGCTCATAAATCGAGTATTGAGCGAAGACGAGCGGAAAGTTCTCCACGATGCCATGATTTCATGTGAGAAGGAGAAGCTTGGCGCTCAACATTCGAAAGTTGGAGAAGGTTCTGGCGTTGAGCATCATGATATAAGTTCCGAAACTCTTGTGCCGACTTAGTCTGAATCTACACCTATGGTTGATCCTCAGCGCGTTCCTGCTTATAATCCGGATCAACCGTAGATGTCTCCAGCTCGCGAGCAAGTTTCTGAGGTCATTCAGCTGCCCATAAGTCAAACTGAGGAAGGTACTCTGAACATTCTCTATGCTTATCCGAAATCGGAATTGTCATCCGAAGTAGTTACTAACAGTTCTTCTTTTTTTTGTCCAGTGATTGATGCTACACCAGTCGTGCCTCCTGCCACTCAAGAATCACATCATATGCAGGAGGCCATTATAACTGAAGCAACCACCACAATGACCACGGCACCGACTGATGGAACGCAGGGGAGCACGCTTATTTTTGATGAGCAGATGATGGAGGAACTCCTTGGTCATCACAGCGATCCCTTTGCAGATTTGCCGTTCGTTATGGGCGGAAGTGCACCGATGACAAGTTCTTCGGCTCCAACTGCGAGAGTTTCAGACGATGCACAAACGCTTCATGAGGAGGAAACCATAGCTGAAATCAATGCCGAAATGGAGGTAGCCGCGCGGGGCAGTGGTTTTGGCGGTGGAATGGCTGGACCTGGTCCGACTCCTTTGCGGATGATATCTCCAGGAGGAATGGTTATTGAGACGAGCACGCCTGCCCCATCTCCTTCTGTTGATCCTGTCCCTCCGACTCCGCCAACAGGAAGCATTCCAATACACTTGAGTTCGGAGGAGGACGTTGATATAATGCCCTCGACTAGAAATCGACCGCCGAAAGGCAAAGGCTCAAAGAGAAAACCGAGCGACAGCTCCAGCGAGTCCACACCGAAGAGGAAACCGAAGAAGACAAAAGAATAGACATGCTTCTTTGGTGAAATTTTGAGTAGATAGGAATTTCTGTTGTTTTTTGTTGGCCGTGTATAGATGCGGGTTCGGCCCCTACTAGTAGAATTTTTTGGATAAACTTGTACTTAGTTTCCTTCTACAAACAGTTGAAATGAAATTCCATTTTGTCTTTAATCTTGACTTTCGTTTATTTGCTTAAGTGTTCCAGCATTTGAATTCCAGTCCAGTGTACTTGTTGAGTTTCGACCTTTGGTTTTGACCCAAGTTTGATCGTTGAGTTCTACAATCACGACTATGAGTGACGACTGAATGTTAAATTAAACTCCGATGCTGCACTGTCTCAATCAATGATTGGCGCTTAAGTTCTGCCCCCGGTTTCAGAGGCGAATTATAAAACCAAGTGGCAATCGCACTCTGCTTTCAGCTTGTCGAGCATAACGTCGTCGAACTGATGCTGGACTAACGAAATTTGAGTGGTCGAATCGCACTCGCTCATTTATCATCGATTGCATCCACACTCTAGGGATTTGCATTTGTACGTCGGCGGTCGAGCACGCCTGCTTGAGTTTCAAGGATGCGTCCAGGCTCCGGGGACTTAAGTTATTTTCACAGGCGGTTAGTCACACCCATTTTGCATTTACACTCTAACCACGCTCCGAGGACTTAGAGTTGCTTTACGGACGGTCGATCCTAATCCGGTTCGTGTCCAAACTTCAATCCACTCTCCGGAGATTTTGAGTTAACGTTTATACTCCAATTCGCACTCTGGGAATTTGGAGTTGGTGTTTATTTTGATAGTCCGGTTCACACTCTGGGAATCCGAAGTTAGCTGACATTTATACTCCTGTTCGCGCTCTGGGAACTTGGAGTCGGCCGATAGATGGTCAGTCACCTCTGCTCGGGCTTTAGGATTTCGTTCACATTTCGGGAACGACGAATCTATCAGGATCGTGGATGGTCAGTTCACATCCACCCCGAGTTAACAAGCGAGGTCATTAGATGGACAGATCCATCTTCCTCGAACTTGGTCAAGGTATGAGCAAAGTCGTTAGGTGGACGGATCCACCCTCTTCGGAACCGTATTTGTAAGTTTATACACCAGTTCACACTCTGGGAACCTGGAGTTAGTTAAAGGATTGTCGTGTATCAATCCTTTTTTGACTCCAGTGTAATGGCTTGTTCCCGAGCTCGGGTTTCACTTAGCGAGTGACCGGTCGTATCACAGTCACTCCCTATTTGAATAAATTCCACCGTATGATGGAGCTTAGCTCTCCGTGCATAGTGATGGTCATATGAAGTATTTCAAGTAAATCATAGCTCTGGCTCGAAGAGATTGCACTTTATTGCTGAAATAAGAAAATACGGCAAAATCAGTTGCCTTATTACAAATTCAAATTTTGAAGTGCATAAACAAATTGCAAATGAAAAATAGACTGAATAAATAAACATAGCCGGTTATGTGTAGTAGCGACAAAGACTCCCGCTGTTCTAGGCTCTCGGAAGAGTGAGACCGTCAACGGTCGATAATTTGAATGTGCCATCTCCGAGCTTTCGTTCAATAACATATGGCCCTTCCCAAGTTGGCTTCATATGAGAAGGGACCGGGTAAATTCTCTTGAGTACGAGATCGCCAAGTTCAAAGGTTCGGGGTTGGACCTTGGCATTGTATAATCGGGCGACTCGACTTCGATATGCGGCTGCCCTCAAATCAGCCTCTTCACGCTTCTCATCCAATAAATCGAGAGATTCAGCAAGTAATATAGCATTTGTCTTTGGATCATAGTATGTCACACGATGAGAAGGTACTTCTAAATTCGACTGGAATAACAGCTTCTGAACCATAAGAGAGAGAATGGAGTATGACCGGTCGCGGACTTGTGGATTGTTCGGTAAGCCCATAAGGCCATAGGGAGTTCATCGACCCATTTGCCCCCGGCTTTTTCCAGTCGTTTCTTCAGAATAGATTTTATAACATTATTTACAGCTTTGACTTGTCCATTCGCTTGAGGGTGTGCGACTGCGGAGAATTTCTTCTGAATGTGGAATCGTTGACAGAAATGTTTAAATTCAACACTATCGAATTGAGTCCGTTATCAGTGATGATAGTATGTGGGAGACCAAATCGACAGATGAAGTTGCGCACTTCAAAGTTGATCAACTTCTTCGCTGTGACTGCAGCAAGGGGTTCAGCTTCCGCCCACTTGGTAAAGTAATCAACTGCTATGATGGCGTATTTCGCACCACCTTTGGCCAAAGGTAAAGAGCCAATAATGTCAATGCCCCATACTGCAAACGACCATGGACTGACCATTTGGGTTATTTCGGTAGGTGGGGCCCTTGGAATCCGAGCATGCTTCTGGCATTTGTCGCACTTTCTGGCGTAGTCTGATGCATCGCGATTTACGGTTGGCCAGTAGTACCCATATCTGAGCACTTTCTTGGTAAGGGCTTGCCCCCCGGTGTGATCGCCACATTCTTCTTCATGCATATCATACAATACGCGTTTGATTTCGTCGTGAACGATAAACCGGAGTAAGGGAACAAAGTATCCTCTTCTATACATAACTCCATTTTGAATAGTGAACCGTGAAGCTTTTCGAAGAATCTGTCTCTTTTCAATCCTGCGCTCTGGCAGGGTTCCGTGCTCAAGATAATTTCTGAACGGAGTCATCCATGACTCCTTCTCGAAAACGACATCAAATATCCAATCGGTTTCCATCTGATCGATGCTTGGCGAAGATAATGTCTCTACGGGAACGAGTCCCATTTGCTACGCTTCACCTGTACCGGCTAACTTTGCTAACGAGTCGACTTTCTGATTGTGTTCTCGTGGTATGTAATAAATGGCATAATAGTCAAACTGATTCAAAGTCTCCTGAACCTGAGCAAGGTAAGCGGCCAGTCTTCGATCTTTGGCTTGGTACTCCACTCTAACTTGACACACGACCAATTGCGAATCACAGTAAATTTCCACCGCAATGATTCTTAAATTTCTGGCAAGTTTCAATCCAGCCAGTAGGGCTTCATACTCAGCTTCGTTACTAGTTTCACAGAAGTTGGACTTTAGAGCATAACATATAGATCGACCTTCAGGAGTTTCAAGTACAACCCCTGCACCTGAGCAACGGTTATTTGATGCAACATCTGTACGTAGCTTCCAGATATACTTGGGAGATTCACTTGTTTCGGGCAAGTCCTCTGGGATGGTAAATTCAACTATGAAATCTGCTAGGATTTGTCCTTGGATGGCTCGCCTTGGAGTGTAAGTAAGGTCAAGCCGACTTAACTCGATATTCTATTTGAGTAACCTACCAGACGTCTTAGGATGCGTAAGGACCTGTCGTAATGGTTGGTCGGTGTAAACGGTGATTGGGTAAGCCTAGAAACATGGACGGAGCTTCCTCGAGGCAATAACAAGACAATAAGCCAACTTCTCTAGCTTCGGAAAATTTCTCTCAGCTCCGGTTAGCCGCTTGCTTATGTAGTAGACTAGCTTTTGTATTCGGTCTTCCTCCCGAATTAGGGCAGCACTGATTGCGTTTTCTAATACCGCCAAGTAAATGTACAATTTCTCATGATCGATAGGATTTGACAAAATGGCGGTGTGGAGAGATGTTGAATTAGCACTCGGAATGCGCCCTCACATTCCGAAGTCTATTCAAAGTTTCGTTTTCCTTTTCGGATCAGATCGAAGAAGGGAATGCATTTGTCAGTGGACTTTGAAATGAACCTGCTCAGTGCTGCTACTTTCCCGTTGAGGCTCTGGACTTGCTTTATCATTTTCGGAGTTTCAAGATTTCTGATCGCCCAGATCTTTTCGGGATTGGCTTCGATTCCTCGAGCGTTGACAATAAACCCAAGGAATTTTCCGGATGCGACCCCGAAGTGACATTTCAACGGGTTGAGCTTCATTCTGTATTCTCGGGGGATATTAAACATTGACTCTAGGTCTCTGATGTGATCAGTGGAAAATCGTGACTTGACTAGCATGTCGTCCACATACACCTCCATGGGTTTTCCAATCTGGTTAGGGAACATTCGATTAACTAACCGTTGATAAGTTGCCCCAACATTCTTGAGTCCAAAAGGCATAACTTTATAGCAATAGAGTCCCATATTGGTTACAAAGCTGGTATGCTCCTGGTCGGGCAAGTGCATGGGTATTTGATTATAGCCAGAGTACGCATCCATGAAGGATAAAAGTTCGAGTCCAGCCGTTGAGTCTACAAGCTGATCAATTCGTGGAAGTGGAAAACTGTCTTTGGGGCAAGCTTTATTCAAGTCTGAAGTCAACACATGTTCTCCATTTCCCATTTGGCTTTCGGACAAGTACAGGATTGGATACCCATTCCGGGTATAATGCATCTCGAATGAATCCATTCGTTTTAAGCTTATCTACCTCTTCTTGAAGGGCGGTAGATCTCTCTGGATCCATACCATGCCTTTTTTGCTTGACCGGGACGTGCCGCGGGTTAATATTCAATGTGTAGCTCGGGATGTCCGGCGAGATCCCACATATATCAGAGTTCATCTAGGTAAACACATCAAGGTTTGCCCGGAGAAATTCAACCAATTCCTCTTTCATTTGTTGGCTTAGCTGAGATCCAATCTTTATCATTTTTGAGTCGTCATTATCGTCGATTGGAACATCGATTGTCAGTTCGGCAGGAGAAGCTTGACTATCTTTACCTTCATCTTCACTTTCGGTATCTCTCGGGTCAAGATCACTTTGGAATTGGTTGGGGTGCCCGGGCCCGGGCCCAGGCGTTAATTGTCAATTATCAGCAAAGCAGACACAGAGAGATTCCTCTACACCCTTTCCTTTTTCTTTTCGCTGCGCCTCGCGCAGCTCAGCAACGTAACAGGCTCGTCCTATGGCCTGATCCCCCTGAACAACTCCGACACCATTGTCGGTAGGAAATTTCAAAGTCAAACACCATGGGGCGATGGCAGCCCTGAACTCAGCTAGGGCTGGTCGACCCAAGAAAGCATTATATGGGGAATTTATATCCAAAACGACAAACTACAGTATCTGGACTCTCTGGCGTTCACCAATTCCTAACTCCACTGGCAATTCCACCACTCCGGTGGGTATAGTTGCACTCCTGTTGAAGCCATGAATACCGGGACTGACATAGCTTTAAGTCTTTAGTCTCCATTCTCATCTGGTCATAGGCTTGTTTAAACAAGATATTCACAGAACTTCTGCTATCTACCAAGATCCTCTTTATCCAAGCAGGACCTACTTGAGCTGATATGACAAGTAGATTAATAGTGAGGGCTTCGATCCTCTTGTCATCCCGACCTCAAAATATGATGTCATCTGTCATCGTTCTTTATTGCTTGGCCGGAGCCCCATCTTCGGAATTACTACAACATTCAAAGTCTGCATGCCTGATAGAGCTGGCATACGACTCCATTTCCTTCCAGCTTCGGTCTGCTGGATGAGGACCACCACTAACAGTGTTTATCACCAATCTCCCGCCAGTACGAGCGGGTTCTTCCTGTCTAGCCGGATTTGGTACATGATTTTGATTCGATGGGCCCGCACCTCCAAACTGCGGTGCCAATACAAACTGTTCTAACTTTCTCTCTCTTATCAACTTTTCGATGAGATCCTGCAAGTGACGGCATTAATTTGTGTTATGGCCGTAGCTTTCGTGGAATCTAAAAAACTTCCCCGTCTGAATTTGTTTCTCCGATGACTGTTTCGGAGCAGGCTTCTTGTACTGAATGGTATTGCAGGTTTGTATATATACGTTCTCTAGTGACGTATTCAGAGGAGTATAATTATCAAACATAGGAGCTCTATGTCGTGGACCATGGTTTTGATCCCGTTTTCTATTTTGGTTACCATTGCCTTTTTGCTGATCTTGTTTATTATGAATGTTCAATTGCACTTTTCCGGAACTCTCCCCGGATTGTTTAACAGCAATATTACTCTAAATTCCTTCCATACCAGGCCCCGCATCATCCTTTTTCCTAGACTGTTTCGCATCCTCCCTTATCAAGAATTAAGCTGCCTTGGAATAGAATCGGTCCAATGATGTAGGGGTTTTTCGGCCAACCAGTTGCCGAACTCAGAATCGGGCTCAATCCCCTTAGTCAATGCCATAAGAATAGAGTTATCATTTGGGTTGTTGATCTCAGCACGTGCAGCATGAAATCCTTCTAAATAACGCCTGAGTGTCTCTCTAGGAGCTTGAGTGACACTAGATAAAGTATTAACATCCTTCGGTCTCGCGACATGCATACGAAATTGCTCAATAAACTTTGTTGCCAACTGATCAAAGCATGAGATAGATCGAGGTGGCAGTCAGGTAACCACATAGTCGCTATGCCCCCAGAGAGATCGGGAAGTTTCGGCACTTGACTGCATCATCAGCTCGTGCAGCATTCATCAACCATTCATACTTTAGGATATGCTGATTAGGATCAGAGCTCCCTTCATAAATGGGTAAAGTCGGCATCCTGAATCGCCGAGGTGGTTCAGCATAGAGTATCTCATCGGTAAAAGGGGTATGACTCCGAGAGATTCCCCAGTCGTCGTTGCTAAGACCCTGACTTTCACGGATCATTTGATAGATCATTGTTGGCAGGTCGGGCATTTGGACATTTTAAGCATGTTGGGCCAAGGTGTGGTCGAGTTCCACAATGCGAGGAGGGGCCGGTCGCTGTCGACGGTCCATGTCTCGCCTCCTTGGTTCTATGTCCTCGGGGACGTAAGGCTCAGGAGTATGGTTGCGTTGATGGTGGGTCGGATCCGTTCGGTTCCAAGCATCAACTCCCAAATCCGTAGCTGTTGCAGTACGGTTATCAGTAATATGGTGTGGGGTAGCGCCACCTCGGGAGGAGGGTCCAGTCTGATGGCTGGTTGACGGGCTAACTCTCGGTTGCCCAAGACTCAATGTATGCTGACGTCCAGTGGCCTGAGTGTAACTCCCATCTAGCCTTGGGTGCGTAGATCTATGATGGTAATCCGAAGAAGCTGAACTCTCTGTGGAGGAATAGGAAGCTTGATCCCTCCTGTATCTCCTTCGTCGTTGACAGTTCAGTTGGTTGGTTAGTTCCGCATTAGCACGAAGCTGTTGAGTGAGCTGTTGGCAGCTCTGAGTCAATTCTTGCATTAACATCTAAAATTCTTCCCTGGTGATAGGGTCTTGTGGATCTGATGGTCCGGCAGCATTCTGGTCGGCTGGAAGTGGTTGTACGGGATTCTGTCTATCCCGTCCTTCTAGATTTGTAGCTGTAGAAATAGTCCTTGTATTAACCATGATGAGTAGTGAAGCTCTTTCCTAGACTTGATGCAAATCTAAATAGGATGGAAGCACTTTAGTCTTTGAGATCTGGATCTTCTTCTTAGATTTGTGCAATCCGATATTGATAGTAGATCCAACGAGCAGGAGAAAAACTAAGTTTTCACAGTGAAAGCACCAAAGTGTTTGTACCAAAATTGGGTACAACACTCTTCGGAAGTATTTGAAGAGATAAAATGAAGAAGTTAAATGGAAAAAGAGGATTATCTAACAAACACTTCAAAAACAAATAAGAAAGTACGTAGAAACACAGGGATTTAGAGTGGTTCGACGTGTTGCCTACGTCCACTATGAAATGATTGACTTTTATTAACTTTTTTTGCTGGTTATAACGGATTACAATAGTAAATCTTGAGTACAACAGTGAAATTTGAGTTCAATGGTGAATTCGGCAGAGTCTGGACGTCAAAGAGCCAAAAAGATCCCTTTTCTGTAGGTTCTGGGCTGCTATTTATAGGCATAGGTTGCAAATATCTCGCTCAGACTCGGGAGACCTCTTCTGGCACGTGGGCGGGCCCATGCTATCGATCCCATGTGATTTGCACTCTGTCCGTGATCGATATGAACGAATTTCATATCGATCAAGATTTGACCCAATCGAGTTGAAATTTAGCATGAACATTCTTTAAGTTGTACGCAAGCTACTGTGAAAATTTGGTGGCATTTGGACTTGTAGATTGTGAGTCATGATCGATGCAAGTTTGTACTTTTCGAAGGCTGTCTCCTTCGTATCGATGTCGTTCGTATCGATGGTTTCGCATCGATGATTCTGCACGTGATGCCGGTTGACGTGGTGCTTGATTCTAGGATCGATCCACATTTCATGCCAAATTGATCGAGTCTTTCCAATGTTTACGCCTCGTACGTATCGATCTGACTTGGCCTTGTTCGCATCGATCGGCTATGCCTCATTTTGTATTGAATCTGCATATTCCATTTGCATCGATGCTTTGTGTTTTATTTCGTATCGATGAGAAGCATCGGTTTCGTATCGATCGCTTAAAGGCCACTTCATATCGATAGATGGGCGATTTCTTAGTATCGACCACAAAGTTGCTACTTTCATATCGATGGGAGATATTGATTCCGTATTGACTTATGGCCGATCGATATGAATTATGTCGAAGACAGATCGATATGAAATAGACTCCCAGTGTTATCTACTGATGGATACGAAGTAGGCAGTAACGGATGGATACGAAGTGGACGTTGGTTGATCGATACGAACAAGCTGGAGGTGATCGATGCGAAGTGGTATGAAGAAAGACGGATACGAAGAACACTACTCTCCTGATCGATACGAAACCATGTGCATATGATGGATTTGAACCAGATCGATACGAAGGAAGATTTTCTCTGGTTGTTTGATGGATACGAACAAGGTGATTACTTGAATTGCATCGATCATATCTTGAGCATACGAACTCGGATTGACTTGAAATTTGGAACGTTCGCTATCATAACTTTGCCTGTCATGTCTTGTATATTATAGCTCGATCCGGACTCGGACAAAATTCATTGATATCCATAGTGAGCCTGCGTATAACCGATCTTCGGGATGGACTGTCTTCGGTTTCCAGTTAAGTTCCTAGTATCACGGCCTTGCCAAAAGGCGGGATAATAGTAGTGAGGTGAAATATGTATGAAAAATTGTATATTGAAAATTGTGTTGTAGTTGAAACTTGTATTGTAATTGAAAATGTGTAAATGTAGCGAGAGCTCAATTTTGTACTATTTGAATTTGTAAAAGAATATTTGTATGAATAAAATATTTGTTTAAATATGAATTCTGAGTTATTTATTTTATTCAACAAATATTTATTTAATTATGTGGAAAAATAAAATAGTACAACAAATACATTTAAACAAATATATATATATATATATGTTTATTATCATCAAAAAAAAATCATAGGCTATTGTATTCTACAATCTATCCCTTTTGATGATAACAAACATATATTAAGATTTTGACTCTATTAAATGTATTTGGTTTTGATGAATTCTATTAGCCCCCCCTATTTGAATGCTCCCCCTACAACAAAGCCCCCCCTTCACATATGCATGAAAATAAATAAAAATATGCAAATAAAAATGCAATGAACCTAGATGAAAGTATGCAAATTTGAACTTATTTGCCAAAAATTTAACTTCTCTCCCCCTTTTGTTATCAGCAAAAGAGTAATAGTGTTAGAAAAGAGTGAGAAAGTGATAGACATTAATAAAACATTAATACCTAACCGGGTATAAATATTAAATTTCAATAAAAAAATCAAACAAAAATCATAAATACTCTGTTAGGTGTATATTCCACTTTAGAGTGATAAGGGTGATGTCAGCATAGAAAACCATATAGTCGTGTCCATTTGTGGTATATCATGAATTTGAATACTTACTAACCATGCATAACCGTTAGGACTTTTAAATGAGATTACCAGTATTCCCAATTTTTATTAAAAAATGAATTCCAAGTATCTTCTAACCACGCATAACCATGAGGATTTTTAAATGCGATTAGAATCAACTCGCTTATTTCAATCAATTTTGATATGTGTTCCATACATGCATAACCGTGAAGACTTTTAAATAAGTATGAAAGCACGTAATCAAAGATTCCAAGTAGTTCACTCATGCATAACCGTGAGGACTTTTAAATGAGAGTGAATAATTTTGGATGATTTATTGCTAATTAATTAAAAAAGAATAATTTCCTGTTTAAATACCACATTTTGACATACTATATTGGATTTTGATGAGTGATTGTCGTAGAAATATGATAGGAATAAAGATGGTAATGAAACTTTTACCTATCAAAGTTATTACAATTTTATTTAAATTTTTAAAGAAATTTACTACATATACTGTCTCAAGTCATAATGTATGATTAATATCAACACTCATCATTTTTTCAGTCATTATTTATCTTTTCGATAATCAGTAGGGAGTTAGATTAGTTAACATAGGCATTTAAGATCAAATCCAAAAAATATAAAATGAAATTTCTAAAATGCCTAAACTGAGACGAAGTCGACAAAAACTATTTTCTGGAAGGGTTTTATGAAAAAATGTCTGCCAATTGAAAATCAGTTGAAATGAAATTTATGCAGATATTTTCTTTGGAATTGTGATGCAACTAACTAATGTCCCAACATAAAACACGTTCCATTGGTGCTTTTTCTATCAACAAGATTACCAGCATAATCTACATCTGAATACTCTTTTAACTCAAAGTTATCATAAGTTGGATACCAAAGACCAAACCGTGGGGTGTGCAACAAATACCTTATAATTCTTTTTACAGCTTTTAAATGAGATTCTTTTGGATTTGATTGAAACCGTGCACATAAACAAGCGGTGAACATAATGTCTAGTCTAGAAGCGGTAAGATAAAGAGGTGATCCAATCATACCTCGATATTTCTTTTGATCAACTACCTTACCTTTTTCATCCTTTTTTATTACCTTTCCTCTTACTGGCCGATTGAAATCAGATTATGGTGCAGATTTTCAACATATAACACATCGCTGTTGCCCATTGTGACTCTGCTACCTCTGTGCTTCTCTAGGCTAAGGAACTTTGATTTGTCGCCCGTCATGTGCCTGGAACAGCCAGAATCCAGGTACCGCTATTGCTGTTCCTTAGCCTGCCAATAAATATACACAATGAAAGAGTTTTGTGACCTATTTGTTTTTATAGATCCATGATTGTTAGTGGCAAAAGATTTTGAAAAACAAGTAGAACCAAAACAGTCTATGTTTGTTCCTTTTGGCACCCAAATTTGTTTAATTTTAAGGGTTTTTACATTCGTGCCTTTAGAAACCCAAATTGGTATGGTTTTCGTATGTTTGGGTCTATACCAGCAATTATTGTGATTGTGTCCAATTTTTCCACAAATCGTGCACTTGGAATTGACATGATTAGTTTCACTTCTACCTTTTTCAGATTGAGTATACCCAAGTCCTTGTCTAGTATTAACAGTTTGTTTCCCTAATAGCATATTTAGTGATTTTTCTCCTTTGGAGAATTTTCCTAAAGTTGTAGATAATTGTTGGACTTGTGATTTGAGAGATTCATTTTCATTCAATAACAAAGTGCACTTTTTGATAGAATTTTCTCTTCTAGTATTTTCACTTTCTTTCAAAATCAGAATTTCATTTTCAAGCGATTTAATTTTAGTTTCTGATTTTTTTATTTCTTCTTCTAATGATGGACACTTATCACACTTTAGGCTCTTATTTTTATAGTTTTTAACCAATTAATCAAGCTGCTTATTTAGATCTATCAAACGTTCTCTTTGTGATTCAATTTTAATGTATTTCTTCCTAAGTCTTTCAAAACAGCCATTTGCTTCATGAAAATATATAAGTAATTGCGAGTAAGTAAGTTTTGATACCTCACTTGGCTCGTCTTCATTGCTGTTACTTATTTCTCCTGAAAAACAAAAATTTGCTTTTTCACTTTCACTGCTAGTGCTTTTATCACTTTCATCCCAAGTAGCTGCAAAACTTCTCCTTTTCGGTTTCTTTCCTTTGATGAATTGATTTTGAGGACAATTTGCCTTGATATGACTAGGTTTATTGCACTTGTGACAAATGATCTCCTATTTTTCTACATTGTCTATAACATTGATGATTCTGCTCTTCAGTTGTTGATTTTTGGCTAGATTTCCATATTTGTGGTTCCATATTTTGAATCCTTTTATTATCAGTGCCATTTCAGCTACTCCTTCATCATCACCATCATCTTCACTTTCCATTGTTCCTTGGAGAGCTATTGATTTCTTTCACATATCTCCTCCTTCACGTTCTTCCTTGAATTTGATTTCTAGCTCATAAGTGGTGAGGTTTTCGATGAGTTCTTCAAGTTTAACCTGTTTCAGATCCTTTGATTCTTGGATGGCAGTCACCTTTGCTTCAAAATTTCATAGAAGAATTTTGAGGATCTTTCAGACTATTTCCAGTTCTGTGTATGGTCTTCCTAAGGATTTGGATTTGTATACAAGATTGGAAAGTCATCCATACATTTCTTTGACACTTTCATCCTTTGCCATTGTGAAGTTTTTGTACTCATTACTGATTATAGTAAGGTAAGATTTTTTGACCTGGGAGGTTCCTTCATGAGTCACTTCAAGCGTGTGCCAGATTTCCTGCGCACTTAAACAATATGAGACACGATTAAATTCAATTTGTCTAATGAGCAAACAATAGAATTCATAGCTTTAGCGTTAGAAATTTGCAGTTTATTTTCAAGATCTGACCATTTATCCATAGGTTTTTCAACTTCTTGATTATCTACCATTATTGTTGGTGTCCCATATTCCATTTCAATAATATTCCATGCATCTATGGTTTTTAGAAAATTTTCGTCATAGTTTTCCAATATGCATATTCACCATTGAACATTGGTGGCCTAGCTATGGACTGGCCCTCACCAAAAGCATTATTAAAAGAAGCCATTGAAAGAAAATATCAATTTTTTTAACAAAAAATTGGTTTTTGTTCCTAGCTATGATACCACTTGTAGGTTCGTTTTAACCCTAGAGGGGGGGGGGGTGAATAGGGTGAACTAATAATAATGCGGAAATATAAATAATAGCAGAAAATAATGCCATAGAGATCACACACAGATTTACCCAGCTTTGGCAAAAACCTGCCTACGTGTTGCCCCCAAGGTTTTTACTAGAAATTAAGTAATCAGACGCTTACAAAACATATAAACTCACGACACCCGCTAACTTGATTAACTTAACTCTAAGCTCAAAACCCTGCCATAACTCAGCCACTGAGTTGCGAATTCTCGAACTACAAAACCGTAGTTCGTACCTAGTTACACAACTAGAGTTTGACTCAAATTTTAAAAGAAAGAAAACTACAAATGAAATAAAACTATAAAACAAAACCCTATATTAAAAAAAATGAATCTCGATATAATTTAAACTAAACCGGCCCAATATTTAGAGTAGAGACTGTCTTCCCCCTCCTTTTTTTTCATTCGATTACTTTCTTTGGCCGTCGTTCCTTTTGGTTACTCTTCAAAAACTAGGGTTTCGTTTTACTTGAAGCGGTCGGTTGGAATTAGGAGTTCAAATTGATTGCTTTGATTCCTTCGTTCTTTAATTCGCTTCGCTTGCTTCTTCAATTTGCTTATGGCTGCTTCAAGGACGAGTTCGAATGGAATAGAATAGGTATGTGAATTTTGCCCCTTTTGATTTTGATTATGCTCGACTTTATGCTCTGTTTATTTGCTTGGGCTCGAATTCGATTGAATGCCGATGATGAATTTTGGGTTTAATTTATAGGGGTGAAAACCCTATAATTTCGTTCGTATATTTGATTTGAATTCTTCAAACACTTTGCTTGGCGATTCTTGCTTGAACGATGAGATGATTTTTGACTTGTTCAGCGAATACGCGTTACTCCATGAATTCGAATTTGCTCCGATCTTTTCTGCTATGACTTTGGCATCGTGAATTTTGAGATAATCTAGACTTTAAGCTTGACTTGTTCAATTCGTGTACTTTCATCTTGCATTTAAATTTGTGATATAGTTTGAATTAACTTTGATTTCCTGAAGATTGACTGGTTCATTTTGAATCCCTCTATGTTTTTGTCTACTCCTTCTTGAATAAGTTGGATGCATGTGTACCATGCTCTGACCTTCCATGCTAGGCTCTGGTTCCATTCTTTGCCACCAATTATTTTTGAACAATTCAATGAACATCTCCTTGACTGATTCATGTTGTGATATATTTTCTTGATTCGACTCATGGCTAATTCACCGTTTTTGATTAGTTGGTTTGTCATTTCATTGAACTGGACTTAGAGTCTTGGATCTTCGCCTTACATTGTCTTGTACTAGTAATCTATTTTCTCCATGTATATACATACATACATATATGTATGTATATATGTGTGTGATTGATGCATGTATATATGTATTGCATTCATGTTGATCTTCATGTATGTTGACTGGTTGCATTTCCTTATATGTTGGTTAAGTCTTCATGAATCTGTTTGTATGTTTAGTTGAGCTGATGTCATTTCGAGTACTTGCTTTCTGATGAATTTGTATTCTTTGGCATCAAATCTGTCCTTGTGCACTTATTTTCATGTGCTCATTTCTTCATTATGTTCATGTTATCATGTTGCCTTGTTTTTGAAGACTTGTTGCCTGTTGAACTGCCTGCATGCTCCAGTGTGCATTGTTCTGGTCTTATGTATATTTGAGCCTTCATGTTTTCATGTTCTCACTTGTCCTTGTGCACTTGTATTCTGAACTATTGTTGCTATTTTGTTTTGCTCGAGTCATATGTACATTTTTAGTCTAGTTCAAGTGTGAAGTCTTCATGTGTTTTCATCCCTAAATGATTGCATGTATGATTAGAGTCTTTGTGTTCACCACTTGAAGTCTGGTTCAGTTGCAGCCCTGGTGTTGAGTCTGTTGTGTGTCACCATAATGTCTCTGGAGTCTGGTTGCTTTGACTGGTTTATATTGTTGTGTTATTGGTTGTCCAATGATGATGAACTATGTGCATGTTGTATGTTGAGTTGTTGTCAATTTGTTTTAATCTTCACATGTACATTAAGTTGAGGCCTATTTGGTTGAGGCTGTTATCATGTGTTCATGTCTGTTCATTCCTGAATGTTTGTGTTTGCTATGTTCATGTTTGAAACGATTCATGTGTGGGTCTGGTGCACTTCAATTTTCTATGGCTCGTTGGTATATTTGGTGTGTGTTCTTGTAATCTGGTTTCATGTACTTTGGTATTATGGTCTTGTTTTGGTCGAGCATTTTCACTTGAGTTGAATCCATCTTTTGCTTGGGTTTGACCTTGTGCTTACATGTCCCTGCAATTTTAACAAGCAAGTGTATATCGGTGTGCACGACCTTATGGCATGTACAGTGATACACTGTGCATGTTACAAGTTGTTCGTGTAGGATGAATTAAAAGAAATGATGACGAACTTGTAATTGTATCTTGAAAATTGTGTTGTAATTGAAACTTGTATTGTAATTGAAAATGTGTAAATGTAGTGAGAGCTCAAATTTGTACTATTTGAATTTGTAATAAAATATTTGTTTGAATAAAATATTTGTTTAAATATGAATTCTGAGTTATTTATTTTATTCCATAAATATTTATTTAATTATGTGGAAAAATAAAATAGTACAACAAATACATTTAAACAAATATGTATATGTTTATTATCATCAAACAAAAATCATAGGCTATTGTATTCTACAACAGACAGAGTATAAGGTAAAACTATATTAACTAAAAACTTTCAAAGTTCCACAACGGATGGTCATACAAATATCATATTACACACACACAGATATATATATATACACATATACATATACATATACATATACATATACATATACATATACATATACATATACATATACATATACATATACATATACATACATATATATATATATATATCTGATTACATATTTGGTACCAGTACATAAGTCCGTAGAATCCAAAATTAAATAATGCAACACATTGTCATATCAAGTTCTTTATACACACTTTGTTTACAATATATATACATTATATCCAAGTTTCATCTTCGGGTCTGTCACACCTCCAGACTCCATCAACCTGAACAATATAGAAAGAAAAAGTATAGGAGTGGATCAGATATATGTCTACGTGAGTGAAGCAATTCTAATACAAATATACTACCGTGGCAGTGATATAACATGATTTAAGCCTAAGTATAATATCTTCTGGACCCGCCTGTGCCAAACCACAGAATAATATTATACTATTTAAATAATCCTAAATGTAATCCGGTCTCGCCCCTTGTAGTAAATGATTACACGTCAATGACTATCCAGTCTCGCCACTTGCGGTAAAGGATAGTCATGCATTGGACTCACGCCTAGTCCCGCCACATGTGTTATATGTCGAATGTTGTCCACATCAACACTCCTGGAATAGCCTTGTAACACCCCATAAATTTGGCGACAGTTATTTAGTTAGTTATTTGGTTAATTAGGCTCCAAAAATAAAAATGATGGAATTTGACCATGAAACTTGCACCATTGCGTTCGTGGTGAAATTTTTGAGCAACTTTTATATTTGAAGTCTTGCGATCGAAGTCCAAACGAGGAACTTATAGACGAAAAACGAATTCAAAATGGAAATAATTAGATTAGAAATTAACCTTTATATAGTAAATATCCATGGACCATAGGTCGATCTGTTTGTTGGCTTGGTCAACCTAGAGTGGTCGACCCCTATGATAGGGGCGGTCGACCGCTCAAGCGTGTAGGCCAAGGTTTCGTTTGGCCCAACGGCCTGGATTTTATATATTTTAATCTAACGATTGTGGTTGATTCTAGCGCCTATAAATTCAGGCCGATCCCTCTCTTCTCTTCTCATATTTTTCTGAAACCAATAGTGAAGTTCTGCCATTTTCTTTTTTCCACTATTTTCTAAATTGTAAAATATAATATTTATATTTGTATATATACAAACTGAAGAAGAATATAAATCAAATAAGAGAAGAAGATAAGAAAATCAACACTACGTGATAACGAGGTTATATATATATATATGTATGTATTTATATTTATATTTTCCTTCAACCCCAAATCTCTTCTTAGATTTATAATTCTAATATATGTATATACCCTTTTATACATATTTCTTAAGATAAGAAGAAAATGGAATTCAATCAAAGGTTTTTACTTCAGATTTGGAGATTTGGAATGTATTTAGAAGGTGAATAAGAAATATATATATTTTACGTTTTGAATCTATTCGATTGGAATACGTTTTATTTTTCTGCCTAAATCAATAATATTTGTGAGTGGTAGGTTCAAATTAGCAAAGAAAATTATTGCTTACATATTCTTGTTTTAGATCTAATTGGAATTGTTGTTACACTCTGATCTGGAAATCGGTCCCAAAAGTTGTAATATGAACATTGATTATATATGAAATTTATTCTAGATCTGAAATTGGGTTATAGATTATTAGTATGATTTTGATTATTACCTTAATTATGTTGAGTTAGAGATTTTCCGTAGTTTAATTTATGGAAAGAATGTCCGTTTGATTTTTATAAATTTATTTGTGTTTCAAAATTGCAAAGTAAGTGCAGCGTTTGATTTAACATGGAATATATGCAAAAGAAAAGGAAGAAATGTATAAAGTATAGATTTATTCTCCATGGTTTACACTATCTATTCCAATAAAAAGTGAATAATCATTCCTTGTAATTTCAAATGTGAAAAATCTTTCCTTTTATTCTTGTTAACAAGATTTCTTGTTAACACCCCAGAGTTATGCTAAGGAATGAGAAATATCCTTTAGGCAAGTAAAGTAGAATAGAAAGAATAAGTCCTTTTTGAATTTCCTCTTGGATAGGCTTTGATAAGCTAGAATTATGCAGTTCGACTTTTCGACTATGTCGAAAGGGTTGGTTTCGATGCTTAATGACCTTACAACTTGGTTGAGTTGGTGTGGATCCTCCTTCGAAAGCTTTCCTTTTGATACTGTTGTGATACCTTGTGTAAGATTCCTTTTTGTTGAATTTGACCTTGTCGGAAGCCTTGGTGGTTAGATAGCTTGGACTTAGGTTTAAGATTAAAAGTGGGGGTTTTGACCCTGTTGAAAGCTGTGAACTTGCCCTTCTTGTGTTTGAATTGGTGATTCCAAGTTACAGTGATTCCACAACACGTTTCGACCTTGTCGAAAGCTTGGTCCCTGGGTTCCTTGTGTTAGTTGAGGATTTTTAGTAAGTTGTGACCTGGTTTTGACCTTTTCGAAGGCTATGACTCAAGTGAAGATAGCTTTAGACTAGCAACTGAAGTAATTAGAGTTTGCAGAGTTTCGACTGTGTCGACAGTGACCTTTCGATGCAGGTGAAACCTGAAATATAAGAGTGAAACTGACAAAAATCTTGATGAAATTGTAAAGTAATCTAAAGTATATGAAACTTCCCCTTCGTAAGCAAAGGATAACTTTATTGCTCTAAATCCCCAATCAATTTACAAATTAGGGTTACAACACTTTACTTAAGAGTATACGAGTTGAGAATGAGAAGAATCGGATCACCAAAATGTGACCCCTTGGGTCTTATTTATAGATGCGGGTCAGCACCTTTCGACCCTGATGATTCCGACTAGTTCGAAAGGTGGCTGCCAAAAGACTTAAGCATTTTTCCACCTTTGTCGAAAGGTATGGTTGCACTTCTCTTTTTTGAGTTGTCTTATAAGTGCTTCTGACTTTGTCGATGGCCGTTGTTCATTGGTTTCGATGATGTTGGTTACTCCTGTGCTCTTGTTTCTGATCAGCGGAACCCTCCAAGACCACGTTGGTTTCGACCGATTCGAAAGACTTACTATAGCTTCTAAAGGGGTTGTTTCGGTCAATGTTTGCTTTTGTGTAGTTTAAACAAAGGCGAAACCTATGGTTTCGAAAGGTTTGGTGCATATGCAAGTAGCTGTTCCCCTTGTCTTCGAAAGGTGTTACTTTGACTTAATCGAATGGTCATCATGCATATGAAATGACCCAGTTGAAAGGTGGCTATTGAAGGCGGAAGGAAGTTTTCGACTTCTTTGCCTCCTTCGATAGGTATGAACTCACTGGACCTTTGTTGTAGAGATCTTCCAATGCCTTCGAAAGGTTTTGAAGCTTCCAGACTTTGTCGATAGCATCCCTTCGACTCTTTCGAAAGGTTTAGCCGGAGCTCTTCTCTCTTGTTCTTTGCTTAAAGAGGTCTCGACTTAGTCGAAAGATGAATATTTGCCCCCTGCAAAGTGATGCACTTGACTTTTCAAGTCAACCTTGTCGAAACCTAGAAGCTTCCCACCTTTTGGTCTTCCCGCGTGGATCTGGACCGTCTATTCAAATCTTATCCAGCAGCTGAAAATTCTGGGCGACTTTTCTTATAAAGTATGTTTATCCTCTTCTTCTTTTTGCACTTTTCTGTGAATTGAAATTCAAGTACCAGTAAAAGAATCCTAGAAATTCTCGAACTTTCCTTTCTTCATTTCAAAGATCAATCAGATTTAAATGTAAGTTCGAGGTTATTTCTACTCTTCTTCCTCTTTTTTACTTTTCACAGTAAATTTCATCTTTTCAGATTTCGGAATTGGGATTTTGATTTGAAATTTTTTTGAATCTCGATTTTTCTAAGGCATGGTTTAATTTATTGTGAATCGATTAAGTATATGATTCGATTTTCATGAGATAATTTCACGATACAGTTATATGTATCAATGAGATTTATCCTTCAGTCTAAATTTGATTTCAACATTTATGATTTTATGCTACTTTTTAGAGAATTTGGATTTCCAGTTTGAAAATGATTTTTACACTTTTGAAATCGAAAAAGGTCGATTCCTATTGAAATCCAATTTTTTTTTAAAATTTGCTTTCTTATCGGGTTTGGTTAATAAATTTTGAAACCCTAGGTTTGCAATCGGGTTTGAAGAAAGCGGTGGAACTTGTTTTCTTTGCCCGAAAGTTTCAAATGTGAAGATGAAAAATTGGTGCCATAAAATGACCTTTCTACCCCTTCAAAAGAGGTCGAGGCGGAAATATTGGTTTTGCTTCCTTAGCCCCTTTCGATGGGGTCGAAAGGTGTTGTGGTGCCAGTTTTGACCAACTTTGTCGAAAAGATATGTAGCTAAGTAAAGTGTATCCACCCCTTCGAAAACAAAACATTTCGACATAGTCGAAACCTCTTGTTTCGATTGCAATCCATTTTCCTTAGTTAATTTTTGGAATCATTAAACCCTTTCGACCCTTTCAACACCACTTAAATCTACTGAGTCGAAACCCTCTAGAGCTGTTTTTCTCCAACGTTGTCGAAACGTTCTATGTGCATGTAAGTTTAACTTGGGACCTTTCGACTCGATGAGTATGTGAGGTTTTGACAACATTTGTATTTTTCTTTGGAAACCTAAGTTTTTTTGGTTTCGATAGTGTCGAAGGGTCTTTTTACTTGGTTTATGGAGTGTTAGTAGCGTATATTTTTTGTTCAAGTTTTAAGTTAACTTGGACTACCTCCTTTTAGCAATTTGGTTCTTGTATAACTTTCATCACTATCTAAAGGTATCAATTATGCAAATATTTCAACTTATCCTTTCGACCTTGTCGATAACTCAAGGAATACTTTTATTTAGGCTTTCGAGAATGTTGAGATGTGCCTGTTAAGTTTTGCTGTCCTTTTCCTTTCGGCTCTGTCGAAAGCCAAATCTCTTTGACTTTTAACTTAAACTTTTACAAAAATTTTGAAATTTCAAACTTGGTTCCTGTTTAAGTTATCTACGTAGGTTTCTTGACTAACTCTTAAAAGAATGCTATGTCCATATTGAACTTGAAAATTTTAATTGAAACATTTTCACTTGGCAGAGTCATGAGTTCCCCAGAGAAAGTTAAAGCTACTTCGAAGAGGTCTTTGATATCTACTCAAGATGAAGTAGATGCTATTCTCAACGACTTTGGAATCTCGGGAGTGGAAGCCATTCCTCTTACAGAAAATGACACTATCAGCACCCTCCTGATGGGTTCTTTTCCTACACTGCTATACACATATGGCATAGAGGGTTTCTTCCATTTTCAGACTTCCTATTTAGGTTCCTGACTTATCTTGGAATTGCCCCGATTCAGCTATCTCCGAATGTATACACCTATCTCCGAATGTATACACCTATCTTCTCTCTTTGAAGTTGTTGGCGCTTGAATCTAGCATCCCTTCCCTGAATGCAGAAGTATTAAACTACTTGACTCGATTAGTCAAACTTAGTGCCCTTAACCATCAGATTTTTAGAGCAAACCCCCTCAAGAAGCTTATATTAGATGGGGTCAACAAATTTAAAGACTGGGAAAACCAATTTTTCTTTGTTCGGTGTTTCCCAAATATTAGTGGGACCTTCTCTTCTCCCCGTAAGTTTAAATTTTCACAATCTTTCTCCTGTTTTATTACTTCCTGTGTCTAATCTTTATCTTATACCAGGTTCTCCCATCAAGGAACTAAACGAAGGAGACAAGAGAATGGTGGAATCCCTTATCGCAGCTTCTGCTAAAATCAGAAATCGACTAAAGTTGTTGATACCCTACTTGAGGAAGCATTCCCATCTTCTTCCTGGCTAAAGGGTTTTGGGATTACCCCCTTTGGTCCAACATACTTCAAAAGGAAAGCGCTTCCTTGCCTTGGGAGATGCTGAACACTTTTCTCCCATGTCACCCATCTATGCAGACCATTCTGGTAAGTTATGGGCTAAGTATTTGCTTTCTATCTCCGTTGCTTCTCGAATTATCTTGCTAACTTTTAATCTGCTTGGGATCTTTATAGCTTCTTCTCGGGTTACAGTGCCCGTTAGTGGTGTTGCCCCTCTTCCCTCAATTTTTGGAGTGCCATCAATTATCGAATCCTTTGCGAAAACCAAGAAAACTTTCAAAAGAAAGTTGATGTGATCGTCTGAAACAGAGCCACCAAAGAAAGCTGCTAAAGTTATAGACGTAGAGGAGGAGGAACATTATCCGCTTGACAAAGCTCCGAAAAGCCCAGTTGTTGAAGCTTCCAAAGACAAACCAGTGCAAACCCCAATTGCATTTGACCCCATCTCTCGCATCTCTGTTTCAGACTCGCCAGTTGCTATTGCACGAATGCAAATGGCTTTAAATATGCCTCATACTCCAAAGCACATTACTTCTCAGCCATCATCTTCTCCTCCTTCTGCTATCAACTTCGAAGAGATAACTGAGTCTATCCTTCACTCGGAGTCCTTCACTTCAATTCTCCTGCCTTCTTCCATTCCAGATTTAGCAGGGCACTATCGCTCTCTAATTGAGCAACAACTTCAGGTAAGTCTCTCTTCAATTGATCTTATCATCATTGGTTTTTTCTAAATCACTAATTTTTGTTATATTTCTTCTTTTCAGATTTCTAAGAGTTTGCTAACTTTAAATGAACATGCATCGAAGTCTTCTACCGAGTCCTCCAAATTTCTGGAGGAAATTTCTGATCGTAAAAATCAAGTGTCCTCTCTTTCCACTGCTAAAGATGAAGCTTCCTCAGAGCTGGAACGATTAAAAGCTTCTCTTGCCCAAGCTGAAACTGATCTCGTGGTAGATAGACAGGCTTGTCAACTTCCTGCTGATGAGAAATTTTCCATGGAGCTTACTTTAAAAGACTCTAAAGACGAGAAAGCTCATTTAGCTACAAAGAACATCTCTCTGAAGGAAAAGTTCAAGAAGACCGGGGCTTCATTGAAACTCACTGTCAATACCATTTCTGACGCTAAGCAACGAGTGTCTCAATTTATTGGTTCTACTCTTGGGCAAATGTTGCTGAACTCCTATGAAGAAGCCCTTAGGCTTACCTATGTTGACAACTTCAAGTAGTGTCCCGACTTTGGTTTCCCTTCGTTTGATTCTGCCCTGGTTGATAGGCTAATGGGCAAGATCAGCCAAATGAAGTAGGGGATTGAACCCGTAGATGAGGAGGAGATCGATGCTTCTAAGATCCTTTCCTTCGACATCCCTTCCTTTGAGATTGAATCTGATTCTGAGGACGAGGGTGACAACGATGATGCCGTCGATGAAGAAGACGATGATAAGAATGATGATGATGACCACAACGACGATAATGATGATAACGTTGATGGTGGTCAGGGCATAGGTGGTGATAGCAGAGATCACAACAAAGCTTCTGACAAGGATGGGGATGACAATACCAAAGCTTCAAAAAAAGAGAAAACCCCTCCTGCAACTACCCCGCCTGAATCTGCTTGGCCTTCTACTCCCCAAGAGGATGAGCCTGCTCCTGTTAATGTTGAAGAGCCATAGGGAAAGAACAGGTTTCCTGAACTTCTATTCTGGTATCATAGATATGGGATTCTCTGTTTAAATATCTTTCACTTCGAAGATAATAATATTAGTGCATATCATTTATTTTAGATAAGGAAGAAGTCCATCCTCCCCTATAAAACAAAACTTGAGAGGAAACAAGCTGAAATTAACAAGTTATATAGGGAAAAGATAAGCAAATACAGGAGCACAATGTACTATCTGAAAAGTATCATAAGCTTGACAGGAGTGCCTCAATGCTGACGTCTTTTAAATATCAAAAGGCTGCCCCCTTATTAAAGAGAGCGCGCCTCCGATACGATACTCTCTTAAAGGAAAATCGAGAGTTAATTACTTTATTTTGGATGCTAATTGAAGAGAGAGACATTTTAGTCAACTTTTTATATAAAGCTTATTATAGATATTCAATTATCGATTTTTCGTACTTGGGTGAATTCAGTGGGGGTCTTCTTAGACGTTTTCACAGGAAATACTTAGCTGAATTCAAATCCGACTCACATCCTGGAGTTTGTTGGAACTTACCGCGGGTCAGATCGATTCCTCAGGATATCGCTCCTGAAAAGCTTAAGTATTATAAACACAAATTTGTATCTAAATTATTCTCTAAGTCTGTTTTGTACGGATCGGATGAATAATTGTAAAGAAATGTTATGATGTATCGATTTATAAATGTTTGTTTCGGTTTTGCCTTTTATGCTTAGCTATGCCACATTATATTATTTCAAAGTGACTATTTTTTAGGTCACCTTGTCTCTAGAGACCATTTAAGCCAATACATCAAATTGAGACGATTTTATCTCAAAAAGGCATGAATATTAAAATCTTCAAAATTAGCAAGGTACTGCTTCCTCAGGGACTCAAAAATTTTACTTGGAGTACCCTCAACTTCGGTTTGATTTTCTTGCCAATGAGAAAGAGACTTTCCTTAAAGAAATCCGGACATTTCATACAAAATTAATTTGTGGCCGTGATAGTCCTCCAGTTGGGAAGTGGGACTATAGAAAATGTCCCCTAGTGTTAACCCCAGAGGGACTAAATATTCCTTTTGATTCTACAGTTAATCTTTCTGCTAATTCATTAAACAAAGTTAAAAATGTAGTTTCTAAGCTTTAGATGTCAATCAATTATCTATTGTATCCTTTTACTTTGTTGTTGTTCAAATTGTAATCTTCTATCGTAACAACAAAGAAATTCTTCATTTTGATTTTGACTTTGTTTTGTTTATTTCCATTTATATAGAAGCTATAACTATCCATAGTTTCTCTTCCCTTTAATTTATCGTCATGTGTCGATGTTATTAGAGAGAAATTGTTGAAATCAAGTGGAGAGATTGCGCTTAGCGACGATATCTTATTAGAACGCTTCGGTGGCAATTCTGAAGCTTTGAAATGGCATAAGAGATATTTTATTCATAAAACCATTGCTAGTAAACAAAAGGATCACATTTCTTATCTTAAGGCTGATATCAAAAGTAAGGATGAAACTATTTCCGCACTTAAGCGACAGGTGAAGACAAATCCCTCAATCGACTTTGATCACAAGACGTTAGAGCTTATACAACAAATAAGTGACTTGGAATTGAAACTGAAGGATAGTCAGATACAGTGTGCTTCATTAGAATTTATCATGGGAGATAAAACTTCAAGCATTGATCTACCGATCCCTCGCGCTACTCCTTCGGCTACTAAACCTACCAGGTCAGCACATCTTGCGGCCCAAGAATTTATCATGGGCTTAGACGAGAATGTCGCGGGGAATTGGTGTCAGGGAGTTAAATTTAAAATAGCCAAGTATTTTGATGAGCAACAGAAGGTGAAATATTCTCAAACTATCAATGAGTATTCTACTAAGAATCAAAAGCTCGAACATGATTATTACTTCCTTTAGAAGTGTGTCGTAGAGCTAGAAAGGGATAACAAAACCCTTAGGGCTGCGAACAGAGCTTTTAACCATGCTCTTAAGACTAACGTTGAAGCGATCGACGACGAAGACAGAGTAAGGAGGAAAGAAAACAAGCTCAAAGAAGTTCTCTGCAATGCAATTCTTCATGTAGTGGATCCTTCAATTGATGAGACTCTTGACAAGGCTGCTAAAGACTTATAATTTATTTGTATGTTTGATATGCATAAACTCGTCTTGTACATATGTGAATAACTTCATAATTTTGTAAATTATCTCATGACTTATATAAATCATATTAATTTTGTAAATATCACCTGATTTGTAATCCTTTTCTATAACGTCACTTCTGAAATGCTTCTTGATAGCTCATTCATTATTTTCGAATTTGTTGAATCTTTTATTTCTCTTTGCTGTGTTGGTTTCCCTGAAAAGTATGAAACAAACAATATTTCTAATTGTTAGCTTTAAATTTGTCATACTTGTCTATGTATAACATTTGTTTAGGTTAACAAATCATCTTATTAATTGCATGAAAAGTAATCTATAGTAAACACCTAAATCCCATCTTTTAACCGTGATGAGGATAATCAAGAATTTAACTTCATCCATTTGGCTGGAATATCTGAAATTTGTTAATAGGAAATTCTGCCTTATCACAAGGGTATAAATATTAGATAGTAATTCTTCAAGAGGTAAATGATAAGGGATTGAATCCAGAAATCATTGCCTGAATACATGTAATAGAATCCCGAAATCCCATTCTCGAGCCTTAGCGAAATTTGAAAAATTAGAAATCCAAGACCCAGATTCGGGTATTAACGGAAACTTATAACAATGATTCTTTTGAGAGTATTTTTGACCCAGATTCGAGCATTTGTGATAGATGAATAGAAATCCATTATTGTAATTTCACACCCAGATTAGGGTGCAAATAAGTAATTGTCTCAATACCCAAATTCAAGTATATTAAGATAATCAGTGGTTAATAGAGACTCGAAACCCAAATTCAGGTATTAAATAATGAAGTTCTGAAATGAATATCCCGAAACCCAGATTCGGGTATTAATCGATGACATTTAGATATGAAATACCCGAAATCCAGATTCGGGTATTAATAGATGATCTTTAGAAATAAAAGTCCCGAAACCCATATTCGGGTATTTGTCTAGTTGCCTCTTGAGCTTGGATGTCTTAGTCCATAATTTGAAATGCCTCTTTCTCGAGCTTGAACATCTTAGTTCATGATCTGATGAACCTCTTCTCGGGCTTAGACATCTTAGTCTATTGCTGAATGTGCCTCTTCTTGGGCTTGGACGTTTCAGTCCATTATAGAACGTGCCTCTTTTGGGGCTTGGACATCTTAGTCCATTGTTTAACGGGCCTCTTCTTAGGCCTGGACGTCTTAGTCCATTATTGTCTAGTGCTCTTGGTTAGCCCATCTTAGAGACTAGAACCAAGGACCTACCCAACCTCCCTCTAGGAGACGCCCTGCCTTGGTCTTTTTGCGGCGCGGACAGGAGCTTGTTCGGTTCTTTACCCTGGCCATCTTATGGCATGGATAAAGGCTTACTCCGTTCTCCCTCCAGGAGGTACCTTACTCTGGCCATAGTGTGGCGTAGATAAAGGGCTTGTTCGGTGCTTTAACCTGGCCATCTAATGGCGCGGCTAAAGGCTTACTCCGTCCTCCTTCCAGGAGATGCCTTGACCTGACCAGAGGCACGACCAAGGGCTTGTCCGGTGCTTTAACCTGGCCATCTTATGGCATAGCTAAAGGCTTACCCACCCTCCCTCTAAGAGGTGCTCTGCCCTGGCCATCTCGGCGTGGACAGAGGCTTTTCTACCATCTTAGGTAGACTACCATCTTAGGTAGACTACCATCTTAGGTAGTTTCCAAATATAAGGAGCATTTCACTCCCAACCATGTAGATTTTCTTTTCATGAAATGTAGCTTTTTATTGATTTTGTCTCAAATTCTTTGTAACAACCCGTATATTTGGACCATTTAAATTAACAATAATCCACACATGTCAACTTAAATAATACAAAACACGAATCATTATGGGATTATGAATACATATATGTAAATTAGAATCAATACAACATCGCAGACACAGAATAGTCATAGAATAATGCAGCGGAAAAGTACATCATCATAATAGTAGTTCATGAAGCTACTACAGGAATACAACAATGTCTCAACATAAAGTGACAAATAGAAATACAAGATGTTCAATACATAAGTTCATCAAATACTAGAAAGGAAATAACTGATAAAGATAAATGCTAAGTCTTCAGCATCTTCAACCAACCTTGATCAGCAACTGGATAGCTTCAGACTGACCCGAGCATATACAAAAAGAAACACTCGAGTCAGGACTCAAAATATTATACAGGATAATCAGGTGCAAATAATCAAGTTCATAACTCAAAGATGAATGTGATACACATCTTTAAGGATCCGATAAACTATCTATATATACAATAGAATACGCTAAATAGATAAGGTCTAATCAGTAAAGTATGATATCAAAATAGCGTTAAGTCGTGGCCCATTCCACCCTTAACACATTTTTATTCCCAAGAGCATATACAAGACCGTAGTTTCCCCAAAACCGGAAGTCACCAGAGGGCAATCCATATACTAAAGGTACAAAACACAACGTAGTGGTCGCGAATAGGATAATCAGTATGACAAGGTACATGAGGCGATACCAACTAGGATACTAGTAGTTGCCTGATCCGGACTGATGTTGAGCATAGCAGCTACTATCTCAACACCGCGAAACAACACTCCCAAATCAAGGGGTGCACCCAAATCGAATCACAAAAGTAATAGATATGGTATCGAAGAAGTGTGTCCGCTAGAGATGGCGATCCTCAATGGTCCGGCGCGGCTCCTGTTTTAGTCATGTCAGGGGTCATCCAAAATCGTTCTCTTTCTTCAGTCAACGCGTTCACCAAAACCATCCACTTCATTCTGGATCAACACTCCGCGTATATTAGTTATTAAAGTGGTTTTCGGTATCGACAGAGAGTATGTCCATATCCGATCCCGGTCTCTTTAATAACTACGTATTAATTACCCGATGGTCATTTAATATTAAAGTTTAAAACAAATCAAAGTCCAAAAGTCAAGTTGCAAGTTTGACTTTCAAAATTTGACACTTCACAATTTAATTTATTTCGAACATTTAAAATCATATTTCTAAATGAAATTTTAGTTCAAGCCTTTAGGTTAACAATACTTAAGTATTCAAGTTAAATTTTTATTCCTATTCCCATTCATCATTACATTAAATTTAATCAAAACTTTGATTTAATCAATTTCAATAGCTAAATCAACTCCTTAACTTTAGTTGGTTTTACATTCCTTTAAGTCACTTTGTTACTTAATCTCAAATTAAATTTATAACAAATTCCAACTTTATTAATTTATCCAAATTAGATAAAATTTCGAATCTAATAAATTCAATTTATTAGATTCTAAAACTTGCTTATTCAAATCTCATTTAAATTAGATGTGTCAATTCGCTTATCTAATTAAATAGATTTATTAATCCGTTTCAATTTAATCCATTAATTTATTTCAATTAGGTCCACTTATTAATTCATTACAATTAATCCTATTAATTTATTACAATTAAGTCCATTAATTTATTACAATTAATCCTATAATTTAATACCATTAAATCCATTGATTTATTTCAACTAAATCCATTTATTCATTACAATTAAATTCATTCGTTTATTACAATTAAATCCATTGATTTATTACAATTAAATCTATTCATTTACTACAATTAAATCTATCGTTTATTACAATTAAATCCATTCATTCATTTCAATTAAATCTATAAATTTCGTTACTTACTTTCGACAACTTTTTAAGTTCATTTCTTAATTTCAAATGGATTTCAATTCCAAAATGATTTTGTTGACCAATCGGGTTTCTTATTTTTAATTATCTATCCTAGGCCAAAGTTGTTCAATTTGGGTATTTATCATTTCAACCCAAATAAATAAATAAATAAATAAATAAAACAAAGCATATCAAAGGGAACTTGCAGTGTGATAACTGGGATGGTGTCAAAGTAAATAAACAATCAATAGCAACCATACATAACAATTTAACCGTTATTTAAATAATCCCGAAATAATCGTATTTAATTCACATTTGTTATTTATGTAAATTAAATAAATTTATTCCTAGAATCCACACTATCATTTCATGCGGATTAAAGATCATTACATTATAGGTTTTCACTTGGCGTTTATTATCAAATTATTACAGCAATCATACATTCAATGGTTCAAAGTATAACTAATCCTATTTCTACGTGTCGATTTATTTAACATTTTAAAGGGACAAGTTCAACATAAATAATCTATTTTGAATTTTAGACTATCCTATATCAATTCAAATTTCATATTAATTATCACTTATATTAACAACCAAGCATCACATAACAAATTAAATGTCATAATTATTTCCATATCTAACTTCAAATCACAAGTTAACATCAATTATTTTAACATTCAAATTAATACCAATAACATATATCACTTGATTATCATAGCATAATAGATTGAGTCGTGAATGAAATGTTCACCTTGCGTGGTTAGAGATTTGACGACGAAGCACGAAGACGAATAGATAAGAGACACTAACAAGCCCGATGCAAAATGAACCCAACAACGGTGAAGCAAGATAGATCCGACAAGCTGAAGGTAACCTAGGACTCCGAAGCAGTAGCTGGAAACAAAACATAGCAGCAAACGTGAGTAACTAGAATGCTAAAGATTTCCCAGCTATGTAATATACCGTTTCCTATATAGACTTATATATGAACGGAAATGCTACAAAATTCAGTTGTGGCCAAGTCAAAGCGGATGGAAGCAGTGGTGCCGGTTGGCGGCGGAGGCTGTCAGAGGGGTAGGGCGAACTGGTGGTGGATTGGGCGGGTGTAGGCTGTCGGTGGGTGGACTGGGTTGGCGAGTTCGGAGGCAAGGCGGTTGGCTGGTGGAAGGCAGTGGGGCAGGCGGTGGCTGGTGGGAGGCAGTGGGCAGGCGGTGGCTGGTAGGAGGCAGTGGGCAGGCGGTGGCTGGTGGGAGGCAGTGGGCAGGCGGTTGGAAGGCGGGGAGGCGGACTGGGCAGGGGAAGGTGGGAGGTCGGCGGACTAGGCTGGGCGGAGGGGAGTGGGACGGCAGGCGGGGCGAAGTTGGTGGACGGTGGAGGGGACTGGGGGCAGGCGGAGGTTTGGGCGAATGGGGAGGCTGGATCAGGCGGAAGGCAGGTCGGTTGGGACTGGCAGGCGTGGCAGTGGGCGACGAGGTCAGGCTGGTGGTGGCGAACAGAGGCAGTGGGGAGATCAGGCGAGGCAGTGGAGGGAGAGGTCAGTGGGGTTGCGGCAGGGGATGGACGAAGGCTGGGCGGAGGGAACTGGGAACGGTGGCAAGCTGGGTGCTGCCTGGGAAGGCAGGCGGGCTGCTGGGCAGTGGGAGGCGGTGGCGAAATGGAGGCAGGGCGAGGTCAGGCGAGCGGAGGCTGGCAGGTTTCTTTGCAAAGGAAAAAAAAGAACATATAATAGAAGAGGAAGAAGGAGGTATGAACGAACCAGAGGGATGAAATGCTAAACAGTGAATTATGAATTGAAGCCTGGTTTATACGCAATAGTACAGAATTGAAAAGTCTTTAATTGATTGTATTGGTACACTAAAAGACTGTTGGAGTTTCAAGGAGTAATTACTAATCAGGAGATGCCTCGAATTCCACTCCCCCGGTGAAGCCTAATAGACACTGGTTTAATAGTGTAACGGACGGGTTCAGACCGTCAAACAAATTGTAACTTTCAACTCCGAATAACACAAATAAATATATCATTTTGATCAGCGCGACGAAACGAACACAATGGTATATAGATATCAGTGGCATGCTTAAATTATAAAATTCGAAATTTTCCATTGTGAAAAATGCAGCAAAATCACCGAAGAATAAGATCGACGGAGCTGAAGATGTCCGAAATTTGAAAAACGAAAAATGACGTCTTGATCAGAAGATGGTTTAGAATTTTTCTATTTAAAAATATTTCGGTTCAGAAGATAAAAATTTTCGCGTTTAAAATGAACTGTTGTGAAGTAAACGCGAACGAAATTTGCTGCGATATTTTCCGACGAAACTTTTCCCATATCTATAACTATCTAGGCGAAATTTTAAGCAAAGTTTGGACGCTAATTGAAATCGTAAGAAAGTTCCATCATTTTATGTTAAAATAGTGGATTCAAAAATTTAAAATTGGGTCGGAATTTCAGGGTCGTTACATTCTTTTTACAAACTCTTGAATTTTCCCTTGTCGGAAGAAGTTTATGATCACCCCCTCTAGGGCTCTGCAATAGTTGGTTTTATGACCATTCATCATATGGTAGTGGCAATAGGATCCTCCTAAATTCCTTTCATATTTTGGCGTTTTCTTTTGTGATGGCCAATAATCAAGCTCATCCTTAGTGAGCAAGTAGACATTCTCTATGGAAGTTGTCAAGTTGCATTTTTTTGGAAGTTTAGACTTGAAACTTAATCCTAGTGGATAGCTTTTTGACTTTTTATTTCTTGGCTTATGTTTTCGTGTTCTTCAATTGCTTTTCTTTTTACCATCCTTTGAATTTCTTGAGTTGGAAGTGTTCTTGCTGTAGTTAGTTGCCACTTATGTGCAAAGGCATTGTAATCATCCATTATCTCTTTCTCAAAGATGCTGCCTTTGGACTAATGTTGGATTGTTCTTCTCATTTGATTAAAGACATTGTCACTACCATTTGTTTTCTTTCCTAGTGCAAAAATGGGGGTGGGGCCAACATGAAAAAGATTTAAAATCCATTTCTCAGGATCATAAGATTCCGCTTTCTTTTGTTTTATAATTCTTAGAGCTTCTAATCTGAGTCTTTGCTCTTCATTGTGATTGGAATCCCTGATGGTTATAGGGGAGATTCCTATCAAATACAATTTAGAAGATCCTTGTTCCGACCTTACGGTTCTTCTAGCCATGATTAAACCAAAGTAGATGAGATAGGGTTAAGTGGGGTTAGAGAATAGTAGTGTTGGGGGTTTATCCAAGGTGGAGGTTCGAGCCCTCCTTCTAGCGCCAAAAATGTTAATAAAATTTCTTGTTAACACCCCAGAGTTATGCTAAGGAATGAGAAATATCCTTTAGGCAAGTAAAGTAGAATAGAAAGAATGAGTCCATTTTGAATTTCCTCTTGGATAGGCTTTGATAAGCTAGAATTACTCAGGTTGACCTTTCGACCGTGTCGAAAGGGTTGGTTTCCGTGCTTAACGACCTTACGACTTGGTTGAGTTAGTGTGGATCCTTCTTCGAAAGCTTTCCTTTTGATACTATTGTGATACCTTATGTAAGGTTCCTTTTTGTTGAATTCGATCTTGTCAGAAGCCTTGGTGGTTAGATAGCTTGGACTTAGGTTTAGGATTAAAAGTGGGGGTTTTGACCCAGTTGAAAGCTGTGAACTTGCCCTTCTTGTGTTTGAATTGGTGATTCTAAGTTACAGTGATTCCACAATGGGTTTTGACCTTGTCGAAAGCTTGGTCCTCGGGTTCCTTGTGATAGTTGAGGGTTTTTAGTAAGTTGTGACATGGTTTCAACCTTGTCAAAGGCTATGACTCGGGTGAAGATAGCTTTACACCAGCAATTGAAGTAATTAGAGTTTGAAGAGTTTCGATTGTGTCGACAGTGTCCTTTCGATGCAGGCGAAACCTGAAATATAAGAGTGAAACCGACAAAAGTCTTGATGAAGTTGTAAAGTAATCTAAAGTATATTAAACTTCCCCTTCGTAAGCAAAGGATGACTTTATTGCTCTTAAGTCCCCAAATCAATTTACAAATTAGGATAACAACACTTTACTTAAGAGTATACAAGTCGAGAATGAGAAGAATCGAATCACTAAAACGTGACCCCTTGGGTCTTATTCATAGATGCAGGTCGGCACCTTTCACCCCGATGCTTTCGACTAGGTCGAAAGGTGGCTGCCGAAAGACTTAAGCATTTTGCCGCCTTTGTCGAAAGGTATGGTTGTGCTTCTCTTCTTTGAGTTGTCTTGTAAGTGCTTCCGACTCTGTCGATAGCCCTTGTTCATTGGTTTCGATGATGTTGGTTACTCCTGTGCTCCTGTTTCTGATCTGATGCAGAACCCTCCTGGACCATATTGGTTTCGACCGATTTAAAAGGCTCAATATAGCTTTCGAAGGGGTTATTCTAGTCAATTTTTGCTTTTGTCTAGTTTAAACAAAGGCGAAACCTCTGGTTTCGAAAGGTTTGGCGCATATGCAAGTAGTTGTTCCCTTGAAAGGTCACCATGCATATGAAATAACCCAGTCGAAAGGTGGCTATTGAAGGCAGAAGGTTATTTTCGACTCCTTTGTCTCCTTCTAAAGGTATGAACTCACTGGACCTTTGTTGTAGAGATCTTGCGACGCCTTCGAAAGGTTTTGAAGATTCCAAACTTTGTTGATAGCATCCCTTCAACTTTTTCGAAAGGTTTAGCCGGAGCTCTTCTCTCTTGTTCTTTTCTTAAAGAGGTCTCGACTTAGTCGAAAGATGAATTTTTGGAGTAACAATTCTTGATCTTGTATTTTAAACTAATTTATGGAAATCATAACGGAGAATCTTCCTAAGAAATGTAATTTCAGTAAATTAAATATGGAAAAGAATATTCTAGTTAAAGATTAATGATAGAATATATTGGTAGAAGTAGGTATTTATATGTATTTAAATGCGCTAATAAATATGACAATTTATGCGTAACGCTCATTTAGGATATTAGTTATACGTAGTAATAATGTTGATTTGTGGATAGGAATTAGGAAGGAAAGTTTGGAAAGGTTGTAACTCCAATTTATGAGTAATAAATGTGAAATGAATTTGGGAGTTACAAATAATTGATGGGGAAAATAGATTAATGGCACTGATAAATAAGGAAGTTGGATTTATAACTATGGAATAGTTAGAAAGAGATTACTAATTAGAAATTAGTAAACATATAAATGCCTTTGGAAATGTCCTTAGGATGATAATCTTTTATCATAGACAAGTTGACATTTATAGAGAAGTAGATAAAAAAGGGATTTATGGAAAGTTGAATATTAAGGCAAATTATATAGCTTTAAATAAATGAAAGTAGATTAGTAAGCTAAATCCAATATCCAATCTAATGATAAATCTTAGTAATAATAAATCCTAGGATAATATGGTTTAGGTTAGTAAAGCTTAGGATAATTAATTGGACTTAGTAGGTTGGGATGCGAGGTTAGTAAAGTGACACAATAGAAGTCTGCCATTCATTTTGAGGCTACCGGCAGTTGTGTACATTTCCTACTGATGTGAGACATCTTTAACCATATGACCCATAGAATAATTGAGCTTAGAAGATTGGGATGCGAGGACAGTAAAGTGACACAACCAAAGTCTGCCTTTCACTCAGATGCTACTAGCAGTTGTGTACACTTATTACTGACGTGGAACATCACCAATCAAAGGACCTACGAGAAAAGATTATATATACCATAGGATCTGCTTAGGGGTTAGAGGTATTAAGTAGTTGTTTGATGACCTGCCTCTTTCCTAATTAAAAGTATTAAATGGTTCGAATAATCAATTAGGAGCGGTAGCAGATAGCTCAGGAAGAATTCGCTTCAAGTTTGAGGTATTAACTGACTGATCTAGGGTCCATCTCTTTCCTATAAAGAAGTATTAAGTGTCCTAGTGATATTCCAAGCGATGTCGGCTAGATGAGCCCGCCTTGGGGTTAGGTATTAAACGACAAAGGGCTGCCTAGAGTATAGGTATTAAATGGTTAGGGGTCTGCCTAGTCCTTATTAATGAGGTATTAAGTGGATTGGGTACTGTCTTTCACATGGCTAAGACATTAATGATGATAAATGCATAAGTAATATGGTTATTACATATTAATAAGCCATAAATAGTGGTCAAAGGTCTCTATAGCTAGAACCAATAGACCAACGTTGATGATGCTAGGAGTCCGCTTCATATTTGGAAGTATTAAGTGGATAATAGACTTACTTTAGTATTTTGTACCCAGGTAAGGGTAGGCAGATGAATTGTGCTAGGTAGGAATATCGTGTGTGTAATATTAGGTTAATTTGGTTAACCTTAAAATAGTAGACAGAACAATTAACTGGAAACCAATCGGTATAAATTTATGTTATAGACACTGTATAGATTTTTCACTCACCAATACGTTATTCTGACCCCTCCTCATTACAACCCACAGGATAGATTTAGAGGAATAGGTCATTGGAGCTGGATTTTATTAATTATTGGAGAAGTCTTCTTTTCTCTCATGCTGGATAAAGATGTGGCAATCTAATATCCAAGGAATTCCATTAATTCCAAGGTAGTAGCCATAGTCAGTATTTATATCCAATTATTGTTTCCGCTGTGAGTTTCAACTTTATCAATCTCGGATAATGCTCATGCTTATTTATAGGTACCATATCCAATGATCTGTGCTTTGATGGATTTGGATTTTGATTCTTGTCAAAATTTAGGCTCATTAAAGTGCGGATTGTTGTATTTGGTATCAGTGCCTAGGTTAGTCGATCAGAGAAATTAGGATAAATTGAGAGAATATATTTGTACTTTCCTGTCTATTATTATTATAGTTTTACTCTCGACCCTAAGAATCCCAACTATAGAAGTAGTTGTAGTTCCACTCCGAAGGAATAGGCAAAGCAACTAAGGTTGGAAATATCTTAGAGTTAAGATTTTGACGCTGACTCCGAATTACCGTATTGTAACGACCCAAAATTTTAGTCATCCGAATTTGGAATTTTTAATTGATTTTAAATATTTAAAAGTTAATTTTATAAGCTAAATAACTTATATTTCAAATAAAGTTATTTACCTAATAATTAAATTGTTTAATTTAATATTTGAAATTGTTTAAATAATTGAATTTTGAATTTAAAATGAATGAAAATGATTTAAATTCTATTTGAATTAGAATGAAGTTAGTGAATTTTTAAATTTGATTTAAAAGTGAATAAACAGAAATTGAAAATTTCATATTAATTAACTTGTAAAAATGGTCATTTTTGGCACTATCTCGGATTTTGACAAAATCTGTTCCATTGGGTAATAGTGAATTATAGTATGCTGTCGAATTTCGTGGCGATTGGACTTTTCGTTTGATCGTGCGAGTTCGAAACACATAGAAATTAATTAAAGGAAATTTAATTAAAATAATTCAATTTTGAAAACCTATCTTCTGAATATGATAGAATTGGCTTCCGATATATATTCCATTGTGTTCGAAATAGGGGTATAACATATAGAATGCCAGGCAGCACACTTCGTTTGGAGTTCGGAATTTTCACAGATGAATAGTGCCAAGCGGAATCTTCTATAAATAGCCATCACTTTTTCTCATTTGCAAACCTTAATTCTCAGCCTCCATTCGATGGCCATTAACGATCGGAGCCACTAGAAGCGAAATTAGCCTTCGACTTCAACTAGAGAAATGTAGAGGGAAACCATATGAACTCGATCAACGGTTGGATCGTCGAATGGTGAGCCAAGGTGGTAAAAATCCCCCTCTGTTTGATAGTAGTTTTTTGGGTTTCGGTCACGTCCTTGCACGAGGCACACGCGCTGGAGGTATGCGCGAGGTGGCGAGGCTGGAGGCGGTCAAGCAGCGGCGGCATTGGGGGGGTCAGGCGCGAGCGGCGCGGTGGCTGATTGAGGCGCGCGCGATTCACATTCAAAGAATTAAAAAAATTACGCGCTTGTAGCCTACTGGAGGAGGGAAACTAAACCAAGAAGGAAAGGTTTAAAAGTAATTTATATTTTATTTTAAGTTAATTAAATTATTAATTGTCGAATGATTATTAATCCATAACTTGTTCGTACGAGGTCTGTTTCAAGCACGACAAGTTGCGTTGCGTTCGTATCAGCGAGTAGTATACCATGGAGTTGGATTGGACAAATTCAAAACTAGTAGGAATTTTGAGTTAAATTGAACATCCGTTCAATTTTAATTCAATCCGGAGCACTTAGGCGACTTCTGGCATTTTTGTGAGTTAACTCGCCTCTCTGGCCTGCTTATATTTTTATACAAATGGGAATAAATTTATTTATGATGACTGATGCTTATTTGGATGATATGTTATATATATCAGTTGGTTTGGATATGTTCCTGCCTATTAGAGCGAATGAGACCCAATTACGTTCCCGTGTAAGAGCGGATGACCCTTTGTATACGAATCCTACCTCGATGCGGTTGATTTTTATTTATATGATTATATGCTATTGTGATGCAAGGGGACAGGTTAGAGGGATCCAATATGATTCCTCACCACTGTTGATTTACTTTTCATATATATGCTGATATATGATGTTTTGGATGTCATGTTGATGTTTTGGATGTGATTTGACTTATTTGATGCTATGGTAGCACTGGGCCTTGTTTTGATATTTTGAAATATTGAAATGGTGATTTTGATTTGAAAAGGTTTTTGAAGTGATTTTGGGAAGTATATATGTTTTAATGATTTTTGAGTTATTATAAAGGAATTTGTTTTTAAATTAAAGTTATGATTTTCGATGTTATAAAAATATAGTTTTGAGAATTACTTTGATTTGAGATCTTAGAATAAGTTTATAAAATGGATTTGAAGTTATTTTATAAACAGATTTTATTAATAAATTTGATTTATAAGAATATGGATTTATAAATGGATTTTGATGGTAAAAGTAGTTTTATAAAAGAATGTTTTATAAATAGATTTTATAAATAAATTTGACGTATGTTGAGGTAAATTGGATTTTTATTTAAAGGAGTTTGAAAGAAATATTTTGATGAAGTTATTGGTTTTAAAAGTAAAGGTTTTAGGAAGAATAAAATTAAATGGTTTTGGAATTTTTTTTAAAATGTGATAAGTATCGGGAACATAGATTTCAACATTTATTGTTACAATAGACGTTTTTGAGGAAGTAAGGAAGGCATGTACTATAACACTGTTGTTATAGTAAATGATTTCCGACATTGCTTCGTATACTTAACACTCGTCCGGAGGCGTACAACTCTAGAGTTGTACGGCTATAGAAATCTATTTGGCGTGTCTCTAAATGTTAGTGTTGTAGAATATGCTTATACCGTTGATATAAGTATATGAAAATATTTTCTAAGTACTGAGATGAAGTGATTTGCGAATATGCTTATATCGTTAATATAAGTGTATGGAAATGTTTACCAACATAGGAAGATTTGAAATGGTTTTGAGAATATATCTTTAAAAAGATAATTCAAAATGAATATATGGAGGCTTATTTAATTAATAAAAGATTTATTAAAAGGGCCTTGTGATTGCTTATGGTGCTGGATATTGGTTGTTGCTTTGATAGTTAAATAACCGACAATCAAATAATATTTGGCCACTTTATCGTTGTTGGTTTGGAGAGACCAGGGTAGGATTTATCCGAGAACCACTTCGGACCAACGTTTATGCGTTCAAATGTGCAGGTGTTAGAAGATATTGATATGTGGGATTTTCGTAGTGAAAAAGAATGCTTTTTGATCGTTTGGGGATATCCGAGAACCACTTCGGACCATTTTGTTTGTTGAACCCGCGTTTGTAGTTAGTATTGCTGGAATTTAATCAATGTAACAATTTTGGCTATGATTAATATTATTTGTATACTAGACACTATTATAATATAATAGGAACTTGTCCATGTTTATGTGTGGGCGTGTCTTACGAGATACCTTTTTTTGATAAAAAGAATGCTTTTATTGTAAAGATCCTGAACTCGGCCTTCGAAAATCGGCACCCGTACTTCACTTGTACTCAAAATGCCGCAGATTCAAACGCCGAATCTGGCTCTCCGGAGCTTATAACACCATTAAGTATAACAATATAGCGGAAGAAAAAAAAATAGATAATATCATATACAACTCCAATAAATACAATATCCAGAATGATACATAACAATGATATCAATAATACAAGAATATCAGAGATATGATACAATACTACAGCGGAAAAATATTAGTAGAAGAGATGACTCCAAATGATCTGAAAAGAGAATGAGTCTAACGACTCCAATATCTAGCTCGAACCACCATCACCATCCACAAAGATAAGCAACGTCACTCGTGAACTCCGAAAACTGAACTAGCCTCAGATAATCTACTAAAACTGACTATCTGAAAAGAAACCCAACTCTAGACTGCCCATGTGGAAAATTATGGGCACCCAGAGTTTAGGAAGGGAACAATAAACTCCAGGTTAGTCGTGGGACTGGTGTGAGTAACAAAAACAGTTTATCTTTAAAACAAACACAAAAGAATCTTAAACATTGAAATCCAATGCTTTTGGAAAATGAAACTACCATAAGACCTCCCGCCACACACACAATGCAAACGCAGAATTGGAGGAGATTTCTTCTTATGATAGTCAAACATGCTTACTACGCAAAATCATTGGATTATTATTATTAGTGCATAGTGTAGGAAATCTTTTCGAAAGTACGATATTAATCTTGGCCAACATATAACCATTATTGTATGCCTACTATAACTACTATGTTCAATAGCAGGTCACCGCCACATTCCATAGCAGGTTATACAACTAAAACCGTACAAGGCTCGTATTGTTTCTTTAGATTTCCAACCAATGGTCAGGCTAATGAACTTCCTACTGCCAATGGGTACGCCTCTGGATGGACGTCCCGAGAACTAACTAGCTCTCTGCCAACACAAGGCCGGGTTACCTTTTACACTAGGTAACTACTACATGAATATGCCACCTCCCGGTCCTTTGGGACCTTTATCTGAGGGCCCTCGATCACAAAGCAACAATCACACAGTAAATGAGATTGGAGCAACCACATAGGTAAATATTTGGGCTCCATACCATAATATCACCTTTTTCCAGAAGGAAATGACATACCCTAAAGGGAGCGACCCTCATAACCTTGCCGCATCATTCCTGTTTCGACCATTTCCGGTCCGTGAGGCTCGATGAGGTCTCGTCCACAAAGCTACGCTTTACACGAAAGCCATGCTTTGATCAACAAATGATCAGCAACACACAGCATCACTCAGCATGCCACACTACCAAATTGGGAGTATATCACTGATAACCTACAACTACATAACCTTTGAGCTCGTACGTCTCAGAGAAGGGTGTTAAGCTAAGAGAATAAATCTCCGCCACCAAACAGAAATGTATTTGAAAGAAATCAGCTCTATATCTCAAAGTGTAATGTCAGACATACAACCATACAAGTCTGTTCTGGGTTCGAACAGAACCAAAGGCACTTCCGAAGAAGCCTTTGCAAATCCGGATAATTTCTAATCACGTCCGGAATTCCCATCACAAAGGGTAAATCTCTATATCGGGGACCAGTCGATGCAGAGACATTCGACGAGTTGTCCTTTCGTTTTCGAAAATATCCGGTCTTCACCACCGGTCTTCAAATGCTATCCATATGCGACGTATCATTATTCGGAATGGGTTATATGACACAAAGATCCTCTTCCGGCTAAACCGAATAATGAGCGTAATATTTAAAAACATATGGATATTGGGTTTTCAATTAAGTCACAATTTATTACCCAAAACTTCTCTTTAAATGGTTTAAACACATTACCATTTCTAATCTTTTAAACAAAAAGATTCAATTCACAAAGTTCACCCAGTTTCACAAAGATCTATTCATAGATTTTCAAATCGATTTCCATTTCAATTTGGATTAACTCGTCCAATCTTTAAACAAAGATTTAATTTATAGCTTTCAAAACAATTCCATTTCAACCTTTTATACAAAAGGTACACCTTTCCAATTTCAAAACAAAGTTCAACAATCTTTCATAAAGATTTATTCATAACTCGGAAAACTATTTTCATTTCAAACTTGGAATTCTTTGACACAAATTGGAAATTCATTCCTTATATGAAAGCTTCTATTATTTGAAAACAAATAGTTTTCATTTCGGAAAATCTGATTCATTTATACGAGTTAAAGTCTTTGGGTTAAATTCAAATTCTCAAAATCATACTTTTGAAAAGGTTTAAATTCATATAAACACATTTATAACTTCTTTAACCATAATTTCTAAACATGGAATTCAATTCCAAATTTTGAATTCAAATTCAAATTAAATTATTTAAATTGGAAACTTCACTAAGTTATTCCAAATAACTTTATTCTTAAAAACTCCTTTTCAAAAGCTTTAACATTTAACCCAAATTCATTTCCAAACTCAATTGAAATTAAAATTTCAATTTCAAAATATTAAATTTAAATCATCTGTGACTTAACCGATTTCCTCGTGAAATCCATATTTGTGTGTGTAAAGGTGTGGTCCAGGGGTTTCACACAATAGTGCAACATCATCATCAATCAGATCAAAATACAGAAATATAGTTGATAAGCGGTATAACTATAACGCTTATCTTTTATTCATAGATCACAGATATATATATATATAAATGTAAATAAATAAATGAATAAAATACACACAGCTCGATCCACCGAACACAACATCACAGATCAGATAGAACAATCAATTCAAAGCATCTCATACAATACAATCATTCATAAGTAAGGTCAAGCATTCAATAATCATTTATAAGCAGGATTAATTAATTGTTTAATCCCAATTAATTCAATTTATTTCCAATTAAATTTATTACTTATGAATTAATTATCCAATCTTGACTTATTAATTACAAATCATTTGATATAAATTAATTAATCAATCACCTTAATTGATTAAATTATTCTTAATTAATCATATTAATTAAATTAACCTTTAAACCAATTACATAATTAATTAACCCCTTAATTGCTTTCATTAAGTAATTAACAATTTACAATTGATTATCTTAATTAATTAATCTAATTAATTATCAAAATTAATCACATTAATTTAATTACTTAATAATTCCTAGTTAATTATCTTCATTAACTAATAACATTTTTTTAATTACTTTCTTAAGAAATTATCTTAGATTAATTCATTATTAATCATTTCTAATTATAAATTAATCTAATTTATTTATATATTAAATAAATCATTCTTTAATTACCTTATTAATTTAAATCATTTTATTACCTTAATTATCTCTAAGATAATTAATTTCTTTATTAATGATTTCATTAACATTTAAGTGTATTTTAAACATTACACTTTAAATTTAAATTCAAATTCCATTTTGAATTTAAGATTCAAAATGATTATATATTTAAACATTTACCAAATTTAAATATCCACTTATAAACCTATATAAGAAAGTTCTAAATAAATTACTTAAAATTTTATTTCAAATTTAAGCTTTAAAATACATTACATTTTATCTTGAAAATTCAAGTTAAAACAATTTATTTACCTTTTCACTCAAAATTAAGAAAACCTTTATAAAAGAATTTTATCAAAATTAAGTTAAACATTTGTTCGAAAACAAATATACTTTTAAAAGCTATTTAATTTAAACTTGTTTAAAACACATTCAGATTTAAAACTAATTTAAATTTCCATATTTGGATTCAAACTAAACTTGATTCTAGATTTAAACTTAGATTTAAAACTCTGTTTAAATCTTTACTTTCAGATTTAAAAATCATTTTATAAAATACTTTAACTATTTTGAGTTGTTAAAAACATTTCATTTTTAAAAACTTATTTATTTAAAACTAGGATTCAAATTCATTTTGAATCCATACTTTAAAACTTTGATTTTAAACTTTGCTTAAAATCTTGTTTCAAATTTTAAATCCTGTTTAAAATTTAAAACAGACAGGTTTTTTTTAAAAAAAAAAACTGGAACAAACAAATGACCCGAAGTCACCCAAAATTACTTCGAGTCCAACCACAAAATACTTCGAGCAAAACACTGGAGCTACTCGAGAAAAACCAGAACCCATTTTCTCTACTCAAACCCAAATCATCAGAAACCAAAGAAATGCACTGTGCACGTGCACGGTGGCTCTGGCCAACTCCGATCATCGCCGAAGCCTCCCACATGTCGCCGACCATCCTCACACCTGATCCCGATCATCCAAACTTCGACAACACCCCATGATCTAAATCGAGCATTTCTGCTCAAAGCTGGAACAACAGATCAACCTGGAAAACCTTCGAATCCCTTCCTCCGACCACCGGAGTATCTGAAGCTCCGTCTACTCCTTCGTCAACACACCCATCTCCATTTCCCAAAAGTTGGTAGCACTTGATCCACCAGAGAAGCCGTGGTGGATCATTTACTGACCATCATCAAAACTAGGGTTAAGAACAAAAATTGGTCACCGCTGCCACCACAAAGCCCTGATCTTCTTCCTACCAATTTTCCTTGACTCCCTAATCATTCTTGCATTACCACATAAAATTACAACTTCCCAGATTCTCGAGATCACCAGAAAACCCCAAATCTACCATATATGATAAAACAAGAACTGCGACTTCCAACTAGCACTAAAAATTATGATTTTTGTTTTAAAAATCATGTTTTAGTTTAGGTATTTAATTTATAATCCTGAAACAATGAATTACCAAGTTTGGATTTTGACTTATATTAAATTTGCTCAGTCATTTTGATTTCCAGAGACATTTAAATATTATCTTAACTTAAGTTTAATTTTAAACTATAATTTGTAATGAAACAAACAAGTTTTATTTGAAACTTAGTTTACACAGAGACTAAATCAAGAGGTTTTGAGTTTAAATCAAAGCATGAACACTGGAAGCTATAAACAGAGAGGATTCTGATGAAAACATCATGTATACTCAAACATTAGTATATACAAAGCAAATTTCACTTATATCTACACATAATACATATCCATTTCAGATAACTATCATGCAACCAATATTATCCAGATATTTAAGCTTTTAAAAGAATGTTACTCACTGTGATTAAGAAGAAGAAGAACAGAGCTTCCACTTCTCTTTGACACAGTCTTTAAAAAATTCAAACTGAAGTCTTCATCTTTGAATCTCTTCTTTAATCTCTGGTTTGATTTGTTAGATTGTGGTTTGAGCTGAAGTTTGTTTAAGTTTTTAGGATGATATTTACTTCAGATCTTATAGCTTGAAGGGAACGAACTAGTGAAGATGATTGATATATATAAAAGAAAGTATGATGTTATATTTTTGAGTTTACAGGTGATAATGTTGTTATGTACAATTTGCTTTGCTTGTTGACTATGCAATCTTGTTTGGTGGCTGCAAATCTTATTTTTGGTGGCCAATACAATAAAATTTGTGCTTGCATTAATTAGGCTTGTACAAACTTGAATATATATATTTGTTTTATTTGGTTTCATATTATCCATATTTGCTTGTACATACTTGTTTGTATTTACACTGTCTTATCTTGCAAGCTTCATATATATTTGTTATTTCTACTTTGTATGTTTTTTCTAGTCTTGTTTTTTGTTTCTTGTTTTGCTTCCAGGTTACGTTTTTAAATATATTTTGCTGTCTGCTATATGTTTACTTGTACAATAGATATTTAAAATTTTGTTTCTAGTTTTGTTTCATACTTATCTTTTTTACATATTTGAATGTAGGTTGTTTTCTTTGTAAGTACAATTTGTTTGTATTATTTTTGTATCTATTTTATTTGTATTATTTTGTATTGATTTATAAATATGATATTAAGATTTATATATTACTTCATTTTGAATAAAGCTATATATATATATATATTTATTTGTTTTGTAATATAGATGAATTCCTAAATTTTAATTTGTTGTTAAAATTTGAGCTAATGTTTTCCTTTATATTTTTATTATAATTTATCTCTTATATATTGATTTCTATTTCTAATTTAATTTATTACTATTGTTTTACTTTAATATTTATTGTCTTATATTTTTCTATATATATATTTATTTTATAATTTCAAATCATTATTAACCATCAATTTTATTTATTTTAAACCATTTATTTACGATTTAAATTCAAATCAAATACATATATATATATATATATAATTTCAAATTTACTTATATATGCCAAATATATATATATATACATTCACATATATATACAATATTTTAAATTTTAAATGATTTAACAGAATTTATTTGAATTCGGGGAAACTCGCATCGATTTATCGATTTATTTCACAAATTTAATTCAAAAATTAAATTAATTATCAATTTAAATTAAATTTAAATCCGGTGTCGTTACAACCTTCCCCCCTTAAAAGAATTTCGTCCTCAAAATTTGAAAGTAGGGAGACAACAAAAGATAGATGAAGAATATTTCATCAAATCAACTGAATATCTATTCTGCATTTGGCTTACCAAATCAGAATATCAATAATAGATACGAGAACGAATCTTTTAAATTCTTCACATGATACTTGGTTATCCAGATTTACGAAGTATGTAGGGGCATCGGTTAGTTCGAAGGGATAACTAACCGTTCGTAGAATATACCCAGACCCAAAAATAGATAGATATGGATACAATTTCAAAGCTTTTAGTTTAGAACTAAAGTGTACTTATCAACCATAGCAACCAAAGCAACAAGGCAACCAATACATCCAAACAAACAATTCTGGCCTATTTGGAGTTTATGTCCCATACAAATATATCAAATCTCCTTCTTGGATCTACCAGGAACTATCGAAGAATTGATAAAAAGATGCTGAACAAAAGAGATTGATAGAGAAAAGATTGTTTCCTTGTTGTTACAGGGTATTGACCAATTAGTCGTATTCCCCTGTCCCCTATCTCATCCTCTTCTTGCACTCATACTTACTATTAGTGGATAGTAGGAGAATTTACTGAGGCATACAGACAGATATCTTAGGGATCACTCATTCTAGGGTATACTTCACCCTATCTCTAATGAGTTACTTAATGTGTTATACTCCATAGCTAAAGTTCAACCTTAGCTCTGATACCACTGTAAAGATCCTGAAGTCGCCTTCGAAAATCGGCACCCGTACTTCACTTGTACTCAAAATGCCGCAGATTCAAACGCCGAATCTGGCTCTCCGGAGCTTATAACACCATTAAGTATAACAACAGAGCGGAAGAAAAAAAAAGATGATATCATATACAACTCCAATAAATACAATATCCAGAATGATACATAACAATGATATCAATAATACAAGAATATTAGAGATATGATACAATACTACAGCGGAAAAATATCAGTAGAAGAGATGACTCCAAATGATCTGAAAAGAGAATGAGTCCAACGACTCCAATATCTAGCTCGAACCACCATCACCATCCAAAAAGATAAGCAACGTCAGTCGTGAACTCCGGAAACTGAACTAGCTCCAGATAATCTACTAAACCTGACTATCTGAAAAGAAACCCAACTCTAGACTGCCCGTGTGGAAAATTATGGGCACCCAGAGTTTATGAAGGGAACAATAAACTCCAGGTCAGTCGTGGGACTGGTGTGAGTAACAAAAACAGTTTATCTTTAAAACAAACACAAAAGAATCTTAAACATTGAAATCCACAATGCTTTTGGAAAATGAAACTACCATAAGACCTCCCGCCACACACACAATGCAAACGCAGTCTAGAATTGGGTTTCTTTTTCAGATAGTCAGGTTTAGTGGATTATTTGGAGCTAGTTCAGTGTCTGGAGTTCATGCACTGAGTTTGCTTATCTTTGTGGATGGTGATGGTGGTTTGAGCTTGACATTAGAGTGGTTGGACTCAGCCTCTTTGACTGATCATTTGGAGTTATCACTTCTGTTTTCCACTGTATCATTATTTATCTCTGATATTGTTGTATATTATTGATATCATTGTTGTGTATCATTCTGGATATTGTATTTATTGCAGTTGTATATGATATCATCTATTTCTTTCTTCCGCTGTGTTATTATACTTAATGGTGTTATAAGCTCCGACATGACTCGAATTTCAATGATTGAATCTGCGGCACTCGAGTACAAGTGAAGTATGGGTGTCTATTTTAGAACGCTGAAATTTGGATCGTGACGTTTATGAACTTTGAAATAAATTTAGTTGAGATGTGTTTTCACACGCTGGTTCTCCAGACTGATTCGGGCGTTCTTCCCTTTCAATGCTTGGGTCAGACCGAGTATATTTATAGATTCAGATTTGTATGCTTTGGAGCTTCAACAGACGAGCTGGAGGTCTTCTAGTCATATTCATGTATATGTTTATTTTTTCGCTGCATTGTTGTTAAATTATCAGCAATTGTAAGGACAGGTTATTATAACTGTCCAGGCTGATGATGGTGATTGATTGATGTATGTATATTATATAACAATTTCTATTTTGTAAAGATCATTGATATGATATTATATGTTTTTCCGTTGAGATTGTGAGATTCTGTAATTGTTTTACTTTCTTCTGTTTCTCTTATTCCTTTTCTTCTTCTTTCTCTCTTCTTCTTCTCTCTCTTCTCTTCTCTTTTCTTTCTTTCTCATGATTATCCGTGTTTCCATTCGGTTTGAGGCTAGACATGTATGGTTATTGTCGGCTCTGAATAGGACGGATTTGCCGGTCGTCACAGCGTGGTATCATAGCTTAGGATTTTGCTGACACCTAGGCTTTGGTTGGTACTCATTATAGATAGGGTCAGTAGCGCCCTAGATTGAGTTTGTGTGTATAAATATGAGTATGTATTTGTTAGTTATTATAAAAATGTTTTATATTGTGTTACTTTATCTGTTGAAGTGGCTTATGAATTCTAGTTGATATGTGGGATGCCATATTATCGATCGGGATTTCTAATGCTTGAACGAGGCAAACTGACATAGTCTTGATTTTAAAGTGGGTAAATGAAATAATTTTACCTAAAGTATATTATATATATAAAGTTTTTTCAGGAATTATTATAAGTTAGATATGGATGTTTGTTTGTTAGTGAAGGGTAATATTTGATTATTATCATTTGTTGTTTGTGTGCTAGTAAAAAGTTGTTATCATAAATATAAACAAACATAAATAAATAAGAAATGGTTATATATAACCAAGATGAAATAAGTGAAATTATATATATATATATATAAGTATAATTTTATAAATGTGATTTAGAAAGAAAAAGATATTTAAAAGAATAAAAATCACTAAACTCACTTTAGTCGCTGGGAAATAATTCGGTGATGACTACAACATCATCAATATTCATTTTCGAGTCTCTAAGTGATAAATTGTTACCATTAATAATTTACTATTGAAGTTTTGTTTTGATAAAACAAGTTTTGATTTTAAAAAATTCCAAGTATGATTTGATGAATATAAAGAAAATAAGTTTTTGAACTTATAAACTGGAAATAGTATAAATAAGAAATAAGTTTACAAATTATAAATTTGAATTGGATAAGTAAAACCAAATTTTAAAATGGTTGAACATTTTGGTTAAGCAAAACAAAAGTAAATTTGAATTTGAGATATGAAATAAAAGAATTAACTTGAGTAAAGTTAAATAAAATGAAGTAAATAAATGAAGTTTATCTTAAGAAAGGTTAAATGAAAGTGAATTTAATTTGAAATGGATTAGATAAAATAATGAAATGAAATTTTAAGTAAATAAGTTTGTATAACTTATGGATTTGAATAATGTTAAGCTAAAAACAAATTTCTAATTTGTTGAATAAGAATATTAAGAAGAAGAAAAATCTAATTCTGAATTTGAATTATAAAAATGAAATTTAACTTAAAGATAAGCAAAGTGGGATAAAACGAGTTAAATGAATTAGAATTTGACTTTTGAATTAAATATGAATATAACTGTAAAGTGAAATAAACATAAGAAGTGTTGTATTAAAATGTATATAAACTTAAGTAAATAATTGTATGAAATGGTTATTTAGCATTGTTAGTATTAAAGAAGATATACTAAGTAAATTGTATATGAAATGAAATGTTGTTAAACATAAATTGAATTTGAAGTGAAGTTTAATAAGTGAATATTAATGTATTGAATATAAGTGAAATTAATATGGACAATTGAATTGGGTTTAAACTGAATGCGAATCGAATGAATGTAAAAGGAATTAGATGTAAATAAAAGAATCGGGAATAAGAATGAGACATAATAAGAAATCAATTGGAATTAATACAAAAGTTGTACGTATATTGTTTTATTTGCATAACTATTGATCCAGATTCGAATATACGATTTCGAGGTGATTTACACCAATCCGAGTTGGGATTTTTCACTCGATTTCTTGACGGCGAACCCTGGACATGAATTTTTGATTGATTCTGACATTCTCTATCATAGTATATAGCTATGCAAGGAGATGACGGTTTTCCAATCAAGGAAACGGATCTGAGTCCGCACTAGAGTGGTCGTGTGAACGATACTAGTTCGGAAGTGGAATTGTGTGATCGAGCGAGTGATTAGGTATGGTTTTGCATACGGATGATATATGTACATCGTACAAGGTTTAATAAATTAAATTTTGACATTAGAAAATGTAAATTTATATGATTATGAATTAATTAAATGAATATTAATTGTTTGATGGTTTCTCTTATTGCTTTTGTTGCATTTGCTATGTTTGCATATAGTTGTTGTACTAGTATGTATTATATATTTATTTTACTTTCCATATACATGTCCTCATTGGTTGTTGAGTGTTTAGTAGGTACGGATGGCATATGCTTCACATTTGGAGCTCGCTTTTGCGCTATATTAGTTATATATGCTCACTAATTTAATAAAAGGTACATATCCAGGATTACTTATCGTACTTTTATATTTTTTTCCCTACGGGATGCCTCATCCTCGAAGATGAGATGTATATTTGTGATTATACGTATATTGGGATTCACTACGATCGAACCGCGAAAAGGAGACGTTGGCGAAATTTTTTGTACATCTAAGGCGTTAAAAAATATGTGAGAATTTTGAAAAAAAAATTGATAACTAAAAAATTTGATTTTGAGTTATAAGTTGAAATGATATTAGTTGATTTTTGGAAGAGTATTAGTATATGAATGAATTTGAAAACTTAGAAAAAGTTTTTATATGAAGTTTAACTGAGTGATTTTGAAAAGTTAAAAGGTTTAAATGAATTTGGTAATCTATTTCAGTTAGTTTGTTCTGAAAAGTTAATGGATTTTGTGGCATATTCTTACTTGGTAATTTCGGGGACGAAATTCTTTTAAGAAAGGAAGGAAGAGTGTAATGACCTAGAAATTTAGTCATACAAATTTTGAATATCTAATTGATTTTAAATATTTAAAAGTTAATTTTATAGGTTAAATAACTTATATTTCAAATATAGTGATTTATTTGATAATTAAATTGTTTAATTTAATATTTGAAATTGTTTAAATAATTGAATTTAAAATTTAAAATGAATGAAGATGATTTACAAAGTTGATTTAAATTCTATTTGAATTAGAATGAAGTTAGTGAATTTTTAAATTTGATTTAAAAGTGAATAAACAGAAATTGGAAATTTCATATTTTAAATAACGTGTAAAAGTAGTCATTTTTGGAACTATCTCAGATTTCGACGAAACCAGTTTCAATGGATCCGTAATAGTGAATTATAGTATGCTGTCGAATTTTGCGGCGATTAGACTTATCATTTGATCGTGCGAGTTCGAAACGCATAGAAATTAATTAAAGGAAATTTAATTAAAATAATTCGATTTTGAAAACTTATCTTTTGAATATGATGAAATTGGCTTCCGATATATATTCCATTGTGTTCCGAATAGGGTTATAACATATAGAACGCTAGGCGGCACACTTCGTTTGGAGTTCGGAATTTTCATAGATGAATAGTGCCAAGCGAAATCTTCATAAATAGCCCTCACTTTTTCTCATTTGCAAACCCTAATTCTCAGCCCCCATTTCTAAACCTCCATCAGATGGGCATTAACTATCGGAGCCACTAGAAGCGAAATTAGCCTTCAACTTCAACTAGAGAAATGTAGATGACAACCATACGAACTCGATCAACGGTTGGATCATCAAATGGCGAGCCGAGGTAGCTGAAATCCTCCTCCGTTCGATAGTAGTTTTTTGGGTTTTAGTCAAGTTTTCGTGTGAGGCGCGCACGTTGGGGGTATGCCCGAGGCAGCGAGGCTGGAGGCGGTAAGGTGGCGGGGGCGTTGGGGAGTCAGGCTCAAGTGGCGCGGTGGCAGGGTTGAGGCACGCACGATTCTCGTTCAAAGATAAAAAAAATTACACGCCTATAGCATACTGGAGGAGGGAAACAAAACTGTGAAGGAAAGGTTTAAAAGTAATTTATATTTTATTTTAAGTTAATTAAATTATTAATTGTCGAATGATTATTAATCCATAACTTGTTCGTGCGAGGTCCGTTTCAAGCACGACAAGTTGCGTTGCGTTCGTATCAACGAGCACTACGCTATGAAGTTGGATTGGACGAATTCGGAGCTAGTAGGAATTTTGAATTAAATTGAACGTTCGTTCAATTTTAATTCGATCCAGAGCGCTTAGGCGACTTCTGACATTTTTGTGAGTTAACTCATCTCTCTTGAATGCTTATATTTTTATATAAGTGGGAATAAATTTATTTATGATGATTGATTCTTGTTTGGATGATATATTATATATTAGTTGGTTTGGATATATACCCGCCTATTGGAGCGGATGAGACCCAATTACATTCCCGTGTAAGAGCGGATGACCATTTGTATTAAAATCCCGCCTCGAAGCGGTTGATTTTTATTTATATGATTATATGTTGTTGTGATGCAGGGGGATAGGTTGGAGGGATCCAACAGGATTCCTCACCACTGTTGATTTACTTTTCATGTATATGCTGATATATGATGTTTTGGATGTCGTGTTGATGTTTTGGACATGATTTGACTTATTTGGTACTATGGTAGCACTGGGCCTTGTTTTGATATTTTGGTATATTGAAATGGTGATTTTGATTTGAAAATGTTTTTAAGTGATTTTGGGAAGTATATATGTTTTAATGATTTTTGAGTTACTATAAAAAAAATTGTTTTTAAATAAAAGTTATGATTTTTGATGTTATAAAAATATAGTTTTAAGAATTACTTCGATTTGAGATCTTAGAATAAGTTTATAAAATGGATTTGAAGTTATTTTATAAATTGATTTTATTAATAAATTTGATTTATAAGAATATGGATTTATAAATGGATTTTAATGGTAAAAGTAGTTTTATAAAAGAATGTTTATAAATATATTTTATAAATAAATTTATCATATGTTGAGGTAAATTGGATTTTTATTTAAAGGAGTTTGAAAGAAATATTTTGATGAAGTTATTAAAGTAAAGGTTTTGGGAAGAATGGAATTAAATGGTTTTGGAAAATGTTTTAAAATGTGATAAGTATCGGAAACATAGATTTCAACATTTATTGTTGCAATAGACGTTTTCGAGGAAGTAAGGAAGACATGGACTATAACACTGTTGTTATAGCAAATGATTTTCGAAAGGAAATATTTTGCATAGTATATGTGATTTATCTATATATTTATTTACCGAATCCCTATACTGATGTTTTGGGTTGTCGTAATGATGTTTTACGCAACATTCGTTTTGACCCAATCAATTATGTTTTGACATTCCATTGTGAAATACACGAATCAATTCTGATGATCATACTAAAGGCTTGGTGGTATAGGAGCATTGCTTCCTATATTTAACACCCGTCCGGAGGCGTACGAACTCTGGAGTTGTACGGTTATATAAATCTATTTTGCGTGTCTCTAAATGGCAGTGTTATAGAATAGGCTTATACCATCGATATAAGTATATGAAAATATTTTCTAAGTGCTGAGATGAAGTGATTTGTGAATATGCTTATATCGTTAATATAAGTATATGGAAATGTTTTCCAATATAGGAAGATTTGAAATGGTTTTGAGAATATATCTTTTAAAAGATAATTCAAAATGAATATATGGAGACTTATTTAATTAATAAAAGATTTATTAAAAGGGCCTAGTGATTGCTTATGGTGCAGGATATTGGTTATTGCGTTGATAGTTAAATAACCAACTATCAAATAATATTTGGCCACCTTATCGTTGTTGGTTTGGAGAGACCGGGGTCGGATTTATCCAAGAACCACTTTAGACCAACGTATATGCATTCGAATGTGCAGGTATTGGAAGATATTTATATATGGGATTTTTCGTAGTGAAAAGACTGCTTTTTGATCGTTTGGGGATAAACTCCCAATATACGTATAGTAGCAGTAGTCTCTTCATTATGAAATATCCAATGCAAGGACTATTCGCTACGAATCCTAGGGTAATACTCAACAGGATGTGGTAGGAGAGTGCCTTCGGTTTGTCCTGTTCCTGGACAACTTGTATGGATGGATGCCTAACATTGCATTTTTGGGATTACATCATTGACTTTTATAAACATACATCTGTTTGGTGGTGGAGAAGGCAACTTCTCTTAGCTTAACACCCTTCTTTGAGACGTATGAGCTCGGAGGTTGAATGTTTGTGAAAGTCAATAGTGACTGATAGAATGGTAGTGTGGCATTGAAAGAAAGATGATGTGCTATGATAAAGGTAATCATTACCTCAAGCCTCACACCGAAAATGGCCGAAATAGGGTAGATGTAGTAAGGCTATGTGGTTCGCTACCATTAGTGTATGATCATCCCCTTCTAGATATATTTCTTTTCACTATGACGTTCAGGATGTAAATTATTGTGGATGTATGCTATGTGGGCCCTTGGATGGGTCGGTAACGACCAGGGTGATGGCATATTCAGTACAGTCTAGTGAGAAAGGTAAGAAGGTCTTGTGTTGGTAGAGGTGCAGATGTTCTGTTGACCTCGGTAAATTCCTCTAGAGATGCACTGCCGGAAGGTGGTCCCTTCACCTGGTCATTTGTATGGAATCCATTCTCCACTATGTGCCTGCCATTTTGTTTGTAGAACCCGCGTTTGTAGCTAGTATTGCTGGAATTTAATCAATGTAACCATTTCGGCTATGATTAATATTATTTGTATACTAGACACTATTATGATATAACATGATTTGATATGAAATGTTTTGGTCATCGTAAGGTAAAAACACGTCCGTGTTTAGATGTGGGCATGTCTTACAAGATACCTTTCTTTTAATAAAAAGAATGCTTTTATGAACTTTAAAATAAATCCAGTTGAGATGTGTTTTCTCACGCTGGTTTACCAGACTGATCCAGGCGTTCTTCCCTTTCAATGCTCGGGTCAGACCGAGTATAGTTACAGATTCAGATTTGGATGCTTTGGAGCTTCAATAGACGAGCTGGAGGTCTTCTGGTCGTATTCACGTATATTTTTATTTTTCCACTGCATTGTTGTTAAATTATCAGCAATTGTAAGGATAGGTTATTATAACTGTCTAAGCTGATGATGGTGATTGATTGATGTACTCTGATTGATGTATGTATATTATATTGCAGTTTCTGTTTTGTAAAGATCATTGATATGATATTATATCTTTTTCCGCTGCGATTGTGAGATTCTATAATTGTTCTATTTTCTTTTGTTTCTCTTGTTCGTTTTCTTCTTCTTTCTCTCTTCTTCTTCTCTTCTCTCTTCTTTCTCTCTCATGATTATCCGTGTTTCCGTTCGGTTTGGAGCTGGACATGTGTGGTTATTGTCGACTCTGAACAGAATGAATTTGCGGGTCGTCACACCTATGGAGTGTTGGCGATGTGTAAGGCGCTGATGGAGAAGAGCATGAGTTTGACATATGGTAGATCCTGGAGATCAGAGGATGTTCGACTGGCTGAGATTCTAGTTACCTTGTGATTTTGAATTTGGATGATGACTTGTAGTTGAAGATACACATTTATTACAGATAATCAAGAAATAGAACTCTGTATGTGGCAAACGTTTGAAAACCAGTCTAGTAAGGGAATGTCCATCAACCATCTTTGGATGGCAAACCGGATTTTTATTTGAAGAATTGAGGTCAATTCCTTAGTCTAAAGCCGTGAGAGAATTCTGATAAAGTATATTTTGGAAATGCCTTAGACTTTGGAAAAAGGTTTTTTGAAGAATTTCTTTTCCTAAGGATTTTTTCTGGAAATTTTATTTTAGGAAGTTTTGAAATTTTAATTTTTAAGAAGCACGTATACCATTTAATTGGTCATATTTAGTTGGTTGTGTTAATAAATTTTGGTTTAAAAGGAAAAAGTTTTTGAAATCCTTAAATATTTATATGTAAATATACCGATAAAGGTTTGATTTTGATTTTTGGCAAGAAAATAGTTTTTCGATTTGGAAATGAGTTTCAAAAGGTGAATTTTTAGCCTAAAGATCTTCTTGTTTATAAAATTCGAAGTTTTTAAAGTTTTCTATCTTTTAAGGGACAGACAAAATAGGAATGATATTTAATTTTATTGGGGTATGAAGTTAGAAGTGTTGTTGTACCCGCCACATGTTGGAAGAAATATTTTTGTGCAAGTATGCGGGGAAAAGTAGTTGGAATATTATCGGGTTTTTAGTATTGTTGATGGTTGAAGCAGTATAAGTCGAAAGTACAACGAAATAGCGAAGGATTGATTCAGAAAGCTAGATGGTAAGCTTGGGCACCGTCGTGAAAAGGACAGGAAATTTTTAGATCGTGTCAAGTCGAAGGAGATGGCGTGAAACAATTATCGTTGTTATTATTATTATTATTAATATTATAAATTAACCCAGCCCAAAAGGGTCTAGGTTCAAGTCGTGCATAAAAACCGCCTAGCGGTCTACTGGTAGCGATCGACCGATATACCTTGAGGGGTCAACTTCTATATGGGTTTTAGCCCATCCTGAATCTAGAACGTGACTATAAAGTCGCGTCCAGTTTTCCCAGCCGCATTCGATCTCCCCCCTCTCCATTTCAGCTGAACCTAAAATCACCCATTCCTCCTCCTTTAAATTAGCTCCCACTTCCTTCATTCCACCTCTAGGCGATGCCGTTTATCCTCCTCTCCAACGAGCTGCAGCCTCTCCTCCCCTTTGTGTTGTTTTTCGCGCGTTTGTTACCGCACCTCCACTCCAGATCTAAGCCCTATTTCTCTCTTCTTAGCCCATGACACCTCTCGCGCTGCTGGTTCCTCCTCGTGCCACCCTGGTGTCACTCCTCAAGTGATCAGGTGGCTAGACCAGAATGACCAGAAGATCTCTATCTTTCTTAGCTCCATCAGTTTCAAGTTCCTTCAGGGGCGACCGGTGAAGTTTGGAGACTTCGCAGCTTTTGGGCTAGAAGAGCATTTTGAGGCGATAGGGCTTACACTGATCCTGCGTTTTGAGACTTTTGAACGGGAATGCTACTTGCGCTGCATTCGCCTTTTCAATGTCATTTGGCGACGAATTTCGATGACGACAACAGTTTCATTCAGTTAAAGGTTAATGGAGTCAGGATCGAGATGTTCGACGATTACTTCAGCAATATTTTGGAGATTTCCGCAGATGGTGCGTATTTGCATGATATTGAGATGATCGACCCACAGATCTTGTAGTGGATCTTTCCCAAGGTGTTCATGTTTAGAGGATGGACAATCTGCATCTGACTGGCCGCCTTGTTGTGTGCATTATTCAGTACAACATCATCCCTAAGACGAGAAGCTATGATCAGATTAATCTTTAGGTGCGAAAGGCCACTTATGTAGTTATGGGTGATGTAGCCATCAATTGGGCATGCACTCTTATGATTCATTTTTTAGATCAGTGGGTTAGCACCCCACGTAGTTACTTCCGTATTGTCACTTATTCACTCTTGTCTTTAGGCGATACTGGATGAATCTTAGTGGGGAGACTGCCTAGACGAAGGCCATGCCTGCCATTGATGGAGCCTCCCTTAGGAAGATGGGTACTCCTTTTCCACCAGCAGCAGCAGCCGAGCAAGCAATAGAGCTGCAGCCGCAACAGTAGGCGGAGTATGGATAGGGCACCGAGGGATATCAGAGTCCCGAGTTAGTCACCATTCACCATGTCTAGATTAAGCTCCAAGGGATCCATGCAGACTAGCGAGAGATGAGGATCGAGTTACAGTGCCACTGTCATGATATTGGGTGCTTAGCTGCTATGCTTCACCCTTTTCGAGGCCATGGCAACGACTCAAGTCTCGTCGAGGATCGGGACCTTCCCACAGTATGTAGGTAGTGTTTTAGATTCTATAGTAAATTGTTGTATCTTTTTCCTTCCAGCATCTGTTCTTTCCATTTTAGGTTGTTGGGTTGTGGGCTCCAGTTCACATCCTCCAAATCTTTATTTACTAATCCTCCTCTCATGGCCCGTCTGACCATTTCTACCAATCTGTCACTATCACCCAGTGGTAGTCCTTGTTCGTTGTCTTCGACCTGCCCCCCGAGTTCTCAAGGGACTTCTGAAATCTGCTCTCTTAGTCGAGCATTCATTCCTCCATTGACGCCAAATTGCATAGTATTGCTTGGTATCCTGCCTAGAATTGGGCCAACATGATCTAGGGGCGTTCCCCCTAGATTAGGGGTTGTTCCTGATGGTCCCGCTCTATCCTGAATCCTGGTTGCTCCATGTCCTTGACTTTGATTTTGGATTCCCTCTGTCCATGCTGCTCCATTCTCTCGATTCTGCACTACAGCTTGTCCAATCTATCGAAGTAGGTTTTGCATCATTTCCTCCTGCCTTTTCAGCATCCCTTCCTGCATAGCCTCCATCATCATCTCCATCTCGTCTCTGGTGATGAAAACTGAGGTCTGATTAGCTCTTGAGAAAGCCTCCTGACTTCCTTCATGATGGCTTCTTTCCATTCTCTATCTCCTTGTAGATTGCTTCCCAGATCCAAGCTCCTAAGCCTTCAAATCTAAAATCAAAGCTTCAGAATCCCTGAGTGCTAGCCCTCTCGGTGAAAACACCAAAATGTTTGCACCAAAATTGGTTACAAACACCCAATTGCAGATGAAAGCACCAACTCAAAGTCGCAGATCATAGATAGAATATTTAAAGAAGAGATAAATATGAAGAACAACTCTAAAATTAAAGGGAAAGCAGTAAAGAGACGAAGTTTATAGTGGTTCGGCGTTGTAGCCTACGTCCACTTTGAATGTTTTTCTGTTTATTACTGATTGACAACTGATTACAACTATACAACACTTGAATAATTAAGTTACAATGGAGTTGCAGTAGAGTAACGACATATCAGAGTCAAAAGGTCATTTTTCTATAGCATTGGAGTGCTATTTATAGGTGTAGGTCTAAACTATCTTCCTTTGAACTCGGAATACTCCTTCTCACACGTGGGTGGTCCCACGTGATCGATTAGGGGTCATTTAGGATCGATTGGGATCGATCCCCACCTTGTTTGTATCGATCAACATGGTGTCCATTTGGGTTGAGAACGATCATGAACGTTCTTCTGGTGGTATGCAAGCTCTAGTAAAATTTTGAAGGCATTTGGACTTATAGATCTCGAGTTATGATCAATCCAAAGTTGGGTTTGTGATTAGTTGAAGCATGTGTATCGATCCTAGTTCGTACCGATCATTCTTTGTATCGATAGCTACGTATCGATCAGTGGTTCAACGATGACGTGGAGCGGAAATTATGAGGAGATCCACTTTTCATGCCGAGTGACCACTTCTCTTAGTTAACCACCCCTTCTTCGTATCGATGCTTAGTGGCCATTATCATATCGATGCCTCATATTACTTCGCATCGATGTTTGCAGGTTGTTTCGTATCGATGAAAAGCTTTAGTTTCGTATCGATCTGTTGGCTGATCGATACGAAGTGGGAAGAAGGGGATCAATATGAAAAGGGCAACAGTTGACCCGATGAATCCAGATTGATGCCACCACTTGATGGATACGAAGGAAGAGGATGTAGATTCGATGGATACAAAGCCGTATAGATACGAAGAAGGGTGGTTGCAAGGTGATGGATACAAAATGATGTGAATCCCCTAGTTGTTGATCGGCCCATGACTCTGACTCGAAGCAGCCGCCTCCTTGACCCGAAGCAGAACTTTTAGTGACCCGAAGTATGGTGCTTGATGACTCGAAGTAATCCAATTCCATCCCTTTCAAAGAATGCCCTGTAGTGACCCAAAGCAAACACTACTCTGACCCGAAGTAACCTGCTTGAAAACCCGAAGTAAACCTAAGGATGACTCGAAGCAAACTCCAAGCAACCCGTTTTCTCCAAAATTTATATTCCAAGTATGTCGTGTTTATTTGTCCATCAACTATGCTCTACCTTGGCCTCATGTTCATGTTTATTATCTGTGACAATCCAACTTCAATCATTGTGCGGTCGAGTGGGTTAAATCTGCCTATATATTGCCTTGCCAAAAGGCAAGTTAATAGCTCCCTCCTGATTGGCCTTCGGTAGGGAACTACCCCCTAGTGTCTTGGTATATTCGTTCTAAAGTCTCACTCAGCTTAGTGTAAGGGGTAAATCTTGGTTCCTTTTGCGGCCGCCTCAACTCGTCAAAGCCATTCTCTACTTTTAACTTCTCTTTATCCTTGTTTGAATCTTTCTCGGGTGGATCCCCGCCTTTGACCGCATAAACATCAACTTCATCTCCTTCCTCTCTCTCAGCCTTTGCATCTTCCTATCGCAGAAACCTCTCTACCTCATGGTAAAACTCTCCTAGATCCATAGGTGGATCCCTCGTCAATGAATTCTTGAATTATGTGTCATCGGCTATGCCAGATAAAGCTGCCATCTAAACCATGGATGGATTTGGATGATCCACCGATGATGCCGCTGCATTAAATCATGTTAAAAAGTTCCTCAGAGACTCTCCGGTCTTCTGTTTCAGTGTTGTCAAACTCATCACATTTTTGGGCCTTGAGATGTGAACTCTGAACTGCCTCATAAACCTTTCAATCAATTCGGTCCACGTTCCAATGGAGCCGCTTTCCAATTGCCTGAACCATAGTGTTGCTATATCCGTCAAATACAATGGGAAACATCGGGCCATGACCTCCTCCGATGCCCCCCAGTACTTATATGTACCTCATATACCTTGTCAGATGAACAATAGGATCCGTCCTTCCATCATATGTCTCTAGTGTTGGTAGCTTGAATTCAAGTGGATTCCTAGCCTGTCTAATTGTAGGAGCGAAGGGGCTCCTGTTCACATCCTCTAAATCTTTATTCACCAATCCTCCTCTCAAAGCTCGTCTGATCATGTTCGCTAACCTATCGTCGTCGTCAAGTGGTAGTCTTTGTTCGTTGCCTCCGACCTGCCCCCCAAGTTCTCAAGGGAATCTTGAAATCTGCTCTCCTGGATGAGCATTTATTCCTCCATTAATGCAAAATTGCATAGTACCGCCTAGTATCCTGTATGGAATTGAACCATCATGAGCTGGGGGCATGCCCCTAGCTCAGGGGTTGTCCCTGATGGTCCTGCTCTATCCTGAATTCTGGTTGCTCCGTTCTCCTGCTCTATCAGGGGCTTTCCATATCCAAGTTCCTAAGCCTTCAAATTGAAGATCCAAGCTTCAGAATCCCTGAGTGCTAGCCTTCTCAGCGAAAGCACCAAAAGGTTTGCACCAAAATTTGTCACAAACACCCAATTGCAAATGAAAGCACCAACTCACAATCACAGATCACAGATAGAATATATGTAGTGGATATAAATATGAAGAACACTTAAAATTTAAAAAGAAAGCAGTAAAAAGACGAAATTTATAGTGGTTCAGCATTGTAGCCTATGTCCACTTCGAAGAATTTACTGTTTATTGATGAGTCTCAACTGATTTACAACAGTACAATCGGTAGCACTCGAGTTACAATGGATTTTTAGTAGAGTAACAGCGTAGAAGAGCCAAAAAAGTCTTTTTTTGTAGGTGTTGGGGTGCTATTTATAGGTGTAGGTCTGGAAATATCTACCTCTGAACTCGGAATGCTCTTTCTCACACGTGGGTGGGCCCACCAGATCGATCAGGGGTTGTTTGGGATCGATCCTTGATCAATCCATGTACACTTCGTATCGATCAAGAAGTGGTCAGATGGAGATGCGATCGCTTGTGGTTGTGCTTGAGTGCATAAGAAAGCTCTTGTGAAAATCTCATAGCATTTGGACTTGTAGATTTTGAGTTATGATCGATCCAAATTTACAATTGTCAATGTAGGCTGGAACCTTCATATCGATCAAGAGCTCCGTATCCACTATACTTCGTATCCATGCCTTTCGTATCGATGACGTGGAACGATATTTCAGGGGAGATCCGCATTCCACGCTTGCAGACCGTTTCTTGTGGTTGATTTTTCCTTCTTCGTATCCATTGGTCTCTGAGCTCTTCGTATCGATGCTTTTTATATGGCTTCGTATCGATGCCAAGGCCTTCCTTTCGTATTGATACCTGGCTATTCTCTTCGTATCAATCAAGTGAATGATCGATACGAAGCATGCCGCTCCTGCTTGATGGATACGAACTGGAAAGCCTTGATGGATGGATACGAATCGAGGTTTGTGGGCCTATGGATATGAAATGGATGAGTGTGAGGTAGATGGATACGAAGTCGATGGATATGAGGTTGATGGATACAAAGGTTGGTGCGGATCATATGGATATTGGTCGATTCATGACTCTGACCCGAAGTAAATCCTCCAGTGACTCGGAGTAAGCGCTGAGACAACCCGAAGTAGTTGCGGAGCCTTTGTTGACATGCCAATTCCTCAAAGACCCGAAGCTTGCCCTTCTCTGACCCGAAGTAACTTGCCTAAAAACCCGAAGCAAACATGAAGGTGACCCGAAGCAAACTCCAAGCAGCCGATTTTCTCCAAAACCTATAATCCATGCATGTCGCGCTGTTTGTCCATCGACTATGTTATATCCTAGCCTCATAATTATGTTTATTATCTGTGATAATCCAGCTTCGATCATTGTGCAGTCGATTGGGTTAAATCCGCCTGTATGTTACCTTGCCTAAAGGCGGGTTTACAAGCATAATGGATCTTGCTTTATTATTATTATAATAAGTTGATTAACCGTTTGGTTGCAGAAAAGGATTTTCAAAATATATGTTTTGAGAAGAGATATTACTGAGGGGAACCCATTCCGCTAAGCGGCATGGTCTCACTAAATATCAGTAAATAGAGATGTAATAGAATTATTCATACCAGGCTTTATGTCTGACTCGAAGTTTTTGTTTCCCTTAAACTCTCGGGTGCTCAAAATTTGATTTGAGTAGGCTGAGGGTTTAGGTTTTTAGGTTCTAGCAGATTTTGGCGAATAAGTTTCTAAAGACGACCAGGTGGCTGACGTATAGCTAATTATGAATTATATTCTTTTTGTTGTTTCCGCGGTGTATTATGACAGTTATGTCTATATTGCTTTGATCATCCAAGGGGGCATCTTCATATGTTGCTCTTGAGGTATTATTGTAAATTATATTTGATTAATGCTTGGGAATAGTTTGATTTTTGTAACCTGGATGTGATTTTATTTAAAATGTAATCACCAAATTTTTTTTTAGAAATTTGTGATTTTGTTCATATTCAAAGTGCTTCTGATATTATGGATACCATTAGCATAGCCGTACTTCATCACCAGAAGATAATACTATAAATGACTGCAGCATCCGTAGCGCTTAGCTTTTGGCCTCCAGATATGGGATGTTACAACTTGGTATCAGAGCATAGGTGTTACCCAACACTTTGGCCCAGCTACATGGCGGTAGTTGCAGAGACTGTGATCAGAAAACTCGAGTCATGACAGGGCTGGAAGTGTGAGGCCCGATGTGAATTCGTCGGCTTGTATATGTGGTTCGGTGGTGGACGTTCTGCCTGCGTGGGTCGGTCTGAGTAGATCGGTCAAGATATTCAAGGAAGCGCAGCTTGGCATTTTGTGGGTCGGCCTCAGAGAGATTATTTCAGGTGGATCGGCCATAGTGGTTCGGCCTTGGCGGATCGGTCAAGGTGAATGAAGTGGAAGTGGATCGACCACGTTGGTTTGGCCTTGGCGGATAGGTCAAGGTGAATGAAGTAGAAGTTGTTCGGCTTTGGCGGATCACCCAAGGTGAATGAAGTAGAAGTGGTTCGTCCATAGTTGTTAGACCAGGGAGATACGACGGGCATCCTTTCACTTCAGCCCAAATCATCACTTACTTCGAGTTACTCACAAGAAAACCCAAGCTCGGCCAAAGTGGGTCAACGACCACCGTTCGACATTGGAGGCTCGGTATGCTCGGTTCGGTGTACAGGAGTTGTTAGTAGTTGGCCGGAGTGTCTTGGTCATGGGCCTACGCAGGAGAACTAGCCTATCTTCGTCTATAAATAGAGGGGCAGGGGTACAGTGAAAGGGACCTTTTTTCAAGAACTCTAGGGATACTCTGCCATTTTATATACTCGCCTCCTTTCTGTTCAAACTTGTATCCAATTTTTTTGTTTACGGATTGTATCTGTACTCAAGTAGTTGAGAAAGTAATAAAGATTATATTCAAAGTGGACATAGGCAGTTACGCCGAACCACTATATATCTGGTGTTCTTGTTTCTATTGTTGTTTTTGCATTCTACTATGATATTCCTCTATTTTAATTTACTTTCTTCGTTAATCTCTCTACATAACTCTATTCTAGGGTGATAGTGACCAATTTTGGTGCTTTCACTGAGAACTGAACTCAGGCTGTTAGGATCTACTTTGTCGCTACTGGATTGAAGAAATCCCCTGAAGGAGATCCAAGTTCATTCTCAGGAGTTCATAGATACTATTCAGAGTTTCGACGGATAACTCTAAGATGGGAAGACCACATACCAGATCAGCCTCCCACAACGTGGATGTCAATGAGACCGCTAGCGTCCAGCAAGTGGGACCCAACAATCAGCAAGCTAATCTAGCAGCTGGAGCCCCCACCGCCCTAAACCAATCAGAAGTTGTCACCAGGGCGGAATTTAATGAGCTGATGAGAGAGCTCGTGGAAAGTAGGAGACATACTTCGTCAGATGAACATCCCAAGCGTAGACGCCGTAGGATTGAACCGGCACAAACCGGTGCAGCAGAGCAATCCACTAGAAATGGTCCAGGTTCCCTACCTGGGACTATGGTCCCTCACCTACACCTGGGAAATCGCACTCAAACTGGAGTAGGAAACTTAAGATCTGGAGCGCGAGTGGAAGCAGTTCCACCGGCTCGCCAGGGTCGTAGCGAAGCGGGTCCTCAAGATGTACATTTGGGAGATCACTTACAGAGGAGGCACCAGCCGGAACGATCACGCAGGATGGATTCCAACTTGCCACCTCCCATCCAGACCCCGGATTTATCAGCTATGATCAAACAGCCGATGAGGGAAAATCAGGGCTTATCCAACGATGATTGGGGCATATCTAGGAGCCATACTCCATTCGCAGATGCTATCCTATAGGCTGAGTACCCCCCAGAAGTTCAGTATGCCAACTATTCTAGCCTATGAAGGGAAGAGTGATCCCTGACATCATGTAATGCGATACGAATGGATGATGGACTCGGCTAGGGCAAATGATGTGACTTAATGCAGATGTTTCCCAATAACCTTATCCAGAATTGCTACCATGTGGTTCACCAGACTTCCTCCGCGATCGATCTCTAAATTTGATGAGTTAGCGACAAAATTTGTGGAGTAGTTTAGGATCCATACCACTCGCCCAAAGGACGTGATGTCTTTATCTTGTGTGATCCAGTCTCCAGGGGAGTCGTTAAAGGAATATTTGCAAAGATTTCACGTTGCTGCTACCGAAGTTAGCAACCCGAATGACCATGCTATTCTTATGGCTGTGATGCGAGGGGTAGATCTGGACTCAGAGTTTGGTGATTGGCTGGCAGGAAAACCACCGACTACCCTGGAACGTTTTTATACAAAGGCGAACCAATTCATGCGAAGAGAAGAGGCCAGGTGGACGAGGCGAAGTAGTGCGCCAGGGCCCAACAAGGAAGCAGTGCAAAGCAACATTGTGGTAAAGCAATCTGGCGACAACTCTGGTAAAGTCCAGGTCAATGTTCAAAATAAGCCGGAGCAGTTAAAGGATCCGGAGGAGGAAATTCCGGAAGAAAGAGGGAAGAAGGAAAGTGGAAACCAAGGATCCTAACCTATAACGAATACACTCCTTTGAACACATCTCTGGAGAATATTTATTTATCAACTTGTAATGCATTCCAATACCGAAAGCCACGCCCAAAGGAATCCACTGAGGAACAAAAGCAGATTGGGATGTATTGTCACTTCCATGAGACTTACGGGCACAATACCAAAGAATGTAGAAACCTCCATGATGCTATAGAAAAGCTGATTCGACAGAAGAAGTTACAGCAGTTTTTTAAGAATCCGCAGAAAGGCGGACATGGGATCCAACCCCAATCGCGAGCAAGCTCTACATCGACCTGAGGAACCCGCTCGGACTGGAGGTAGACTGGTTATAAACACGATAGTCGGTGGGCCTCACCCGGTAGATAAGAGTTGGCAAGAAATGGAACACTATGCTAGTTCCCTAAAGCATGCAGATTTCGAATGCTGCTCAAACACAGAAGACGGGACCCCAGCGAAACAGCAGCGAATGATGACAGATGATATAGTATTCAGGAGCAGGGATGCCGATCGGGTGGAGGCGCCTACCATTGACCCAATGGTCATCTCAGCTACGATTGGGCCGGCGTTTGTGAGAAGGATACTAATTGATTGTGGGATTATTGTTAATATTATCTTCAAAAGGCGTATGACCAAATGAAGATGGAGGCGAAGGATCTAGAATCATATAAAGCCAGCATTCATTGCTTTAATGGTGCAGCCACTGATGCGATAGTTTTGTTGAATTGCAGGTTGAGTTAGGAGAAGGTGAATGTAGGAGGGTACAAATCCTACCGTTCATTGTTTTGGATGTTGATTCCCCGTATAATGTTTTTTTGGCCAACTGACCCTGGAGGAGTTTAGGGTAGCTTTGGCCCCGTGGTGTTTAACCTTGAAATTTCCGACGGATAGAGGAGTTGGTGCACTGCATGGCAATCAAGCAACTAGTCGTGCATGTTATGTGGCTGAGCTGAGAGAGGCCCAACGGAGAGAGAAGGGGAAGAGTGTGGACAACTCTGTCCGCATTCGTCTTGCTGAAAATTGACAAGTAGCGCCCGAGCCTTGGCTCGGGAAACTGGGTCAGATCTATAGAGACATAGATCTGAGAGACGATGATGAAGAAAACAAGGAGGCTAAAGCAACACCGGCTGAACTGACGATTGACATTGCAATCAGTCGTGATGACCCATCAAGGGTGCTTAAGATTGGATCCCAACTCAGTCCCTTGATGATTGAGGATCTTACCGATTTCCTCCGAGCGAATCTAGATGTTTTCGCTTGGACTCATTCCGATATGTGTGGGATTTCTTCCGCCATCGCAAGTCATATGTTGAACATTGACCCAAAGTATGTGCCAGTGAAGCAAAAAAGGAGAGGCATGGACCCGGAGAGGTCCGTTGCTCTCAGAGAGGAGGTGGATAAACTCAAGGCCAATGGGTTCGTCCGCGACGCCCTCTATCCTGAATGGGTATCTAACCCCGTACTGGTGAGGAAGACGAACGGGAAGTGGAGGACTTGTGTTGATTACTCAGACCTGAACAAGGCGTGCCCTAAGGACAGTTTCCCTTTACCCAGAATTGATCAGTTGGTCGACTCGATAGCAGAACACGAATTATTGTCATTTATGGATGCGTATTCGGGATATAATCAGATCCCGATGCACATTCCAGATCAGGAATATACTAGTTTTATCACAGACGTTGGGCTGTACTATTATGTAGTGATGCCTTTCGGGTTGAAGAATGCAGAAGCAACTTATCAATGTTTGGTGAATCGAATGTTTAAAGACCAGATTGGTAGAACAATGTAAGTCTATGTGAATGACATGCTCGTGAAGTCACGACAGTCAAACGACCACATTCGAGACATATCGGAGATGTTTGATATACTCAGATACTACAGAATGAAAATAATTCCACTAAAATGTTCCTTTGGCATTGCATCAGGAAATTTTTTTAGTTTTATTGTTAATGCGTGGGGAATCGAAGCCAACCCAGAAAAGATTCAGGCTATTCGAGACATACAAGCGCCCAGAACTATAAAGCAAGTACAAAGCCTGAATGGAAAAGTCGCCGCGTTGAGTTGATTCATATCCAGAGTGACCGACAAGTGTATTCCTTTCTTCGATGTGATAAGGAAAGAGAAGAGAAATTTTGAATGGACACCGGACTATGAGGATGCATTTCGAGCTCTGGTGAGACACTTGGAGAGGCCCCCGCTTCTGTCAAAGCCTGTAGACCATAAGAGTTATATGTTTACTTGGCCGTATCTCAACACGCCATCAGTGCGGCTTTGATTCGTGAAGAGGACCGAATCCAAAAGGCAGTGTATTATGTTAGTAAGCGTTTAACGGAGGCAGAGAGAAATTACCCTAAGATTGAGAGCTAGCCTACTGCTTGGTGATCGCATCACGCAAGCTCCGTCCGTATTTTCAGGCACACCTGGTCAGTGTTTATACCGACCAACCTCTGCGGCAGGTGCTCCAATGACCAGAAACCTCTGGAAGGCTACTCAAATGGAACATTGAGCTAAGTCAGTTCGATATCACTTACCTGCCACGAAGGGCTATCCAAGGGCAAGCGCTAGCGGACTTCATGGCAGAATTCACCATATCAGACGAGCCAAGTGTTGGTGATGTAGTTCCCACCGTTTGATGGAAGCTATACACCGATGGGGCATCCAACGACCGTTGTTCTAGGGCTAGTGCTATTCTTGTAACTCTCGAAAACCGATCAATTTTTTATGCTTTGAAACTTGATTTCCCAGCTACGAATAATGAAGCCGAATATGAAGCATTGATTGCTGGTTTGAAACTTACCAAGGAACTCGGAGTAAAATCGGTTGAAAACTTTTGTGACTCACAATTGGTGGTGTACCAAGTACGGGGAGACTATTAGGAAAAGGGGCAAAGACTTTCCCCATACCTTGCTCGGGTTCAAGAACTGTTGGCAGACCTTGAATATTACGATATTTCGCATATCCCGCGTGAACAAAATGGGGAAGCCGACTTATTAGCAAAATTTGCAAGTACTGGTGGTGCACAACAGATGGGCTTGGTTCCCGTCGAAACCTTACATGCCCCGAGTAAAAATGAAATGGAAGTAGATTTTGTGTTAGGGATGGAAACTGAAAGAGGGTCATGGATGACCCCGTTCAAAGAATACCTGCTACATGGAACTTTGCTTGAGAGAAAGAACGAGAGACGACAAGTCGTTCGCAAGGCCTCGCGGTATATAATGCTGGATATAATAAAGTATCGGAAAGGATTCTCAGTTCCCTTACTTCGGTGCATCGCCCACGATGAGATAAAGCGGGTCTTAAAAGAAGTTCATGAAGGAGAATGTAGCGACCATACTGGGGGGCAGACGTTAGCCAAAAAGATCCTCCGCTATGGATACTATTGGCCGATCGTGAATCGAGACGCCGCGGACTATGTAAGAAGATGCGACAAATGTCAAAAGTATGTAAAGATCCCGAGAGCCCCGCCGATGGAACTCACGCAAATGGTTAGTCCATGCCATTTGCAATATGGGGGATCGATATAATCGGCTCCTTGCCGATCTCTAAAGGTGATGCGAAATATGTAAGTGTCGCGGTCGATTATTTCACCAAGTAGGCAGAAGCGGAGCACTTAGCTACGATCACCACCAAAAAGGTCATTAATTTTGTTGTACGAAACATTATATGCCGTTTTGGCCTCCCAAGAACTATCATTACGGACAACGGAACTCAATTTGAGAGTAGGGAGTTCAAAGAATTCTGCCAAAAATATTGCATTGAGAAAAGGTTTGCGGCAGTCGCTCACCCTAAAGCCAATGGACAAGTTGAAGCCGTAAATAAAATAATCAATTCTATATTGAAAAAACGTTTGGAGAAGGCTAGAGGCAAGTGGGTGGATGAGCTTCCAACAGCACTCTGGGCTTATAGAACCACCCACAAGTCCGTGACTGGCCACACTCCATTCACCTTGGCATATGGCACTGATGATGTTATACCCATGGACTTGAAGATTCCTCTCACCGGGTGACTCATTATGATCCTAGAACGAATCGGGATCTCTTGCTGGAGTCGTTGGACTTTGTCGACGAAAAACATGAAGAAGCTGATTTGAGGGCGGCTACATATCGGCACCGAGTCGCTCGATATTATAATGAAAAAGTTCGACCGAGAAACTTTGATGTGGGTGACCTTGTTTTGAAGTGAGTTTTTCTAGTCCCGTCACACATGAACCCCACATGGGAGGGTCCATACGTCATCGAACGGAAGCTTGGAGAAGGAACCTTCAAGCTAGCGACTGTTGATGGCGTGACGCTCCCTCGAGCATGGAATAGCGAGCATTTGCGTCGTTATTACACTTAGTCTATTTCTTTTGCATTTTAGTAACAGTTGTTTCTAGTATGTGTTTCCTTTGTTGTTCTCTGTTTCCGACATGTAATAAGACAATTCAGTTTGTCCCTATTTTTTATAATTAATACAGGCTTGAAGCTGTTTTTCTACGAACTATTGATGTTCTGTGTGTTACAATTCCATGGCAAAATTAAATTGCATTAATCTGCCTGGCGTATGAATGCACACATAAAATTAAAAGTCGATTAATATACGGTTCAAAAAATCTCTAAGTCCCCGGAGCACGGACTAGAGTACTCTGAGTCCCCGGAGTGCAGACTAGAGTATAAACTACTTAAAAAATCACTAAGTCCCCGGAGCGTGGACTAGAGTACTCTGAGTCCCCAGAGTGCGGACTAGAGTATAAACGACTCAAAAAATCTCCAAGTCCCCGGAGCACGAACTAGAGTACTCTGAGTCCCCGGAGTGCGGACTAGAGTATAAACGATTCAAAAATCTCTAAGTCCCCTGAGCATGGACTAGAGTACTCTGAGTCGCCGGAGTGCGGACTAGAGTATAAACGATTCAAAAAATCTCTAAGTCCCCGTAGCACGGACTAGAGTACTCTGGATCCCCGGAGTGCAGACTAGAGTATAAACGATTCATAAATCTCTAAGTCCCCGGAGCACGGAGTACTCTGAGTCCTAGGAGTGTGGACTAGAGTATAAACGATTAAAAAATCTCTAAGTCCCCAGAGCGCGGACTAGAGTACGCTGAGTCCCCGGAGTGCGGATTAGAGTATAAACGATTCAAAAAATCTCTAAGTCCCTGGAGCGCGGACTAGAGTACTCTGAGTCCCCGGAGTGCGGACTAGAGTATAAACGATTCAAAAAATCTCTAAGTCCCCGGAGCACGGACTAAAGTATAAATAATTAAAAAATCTCCAAGTCATGTGGAAGCGGACTGGAACTTACGTAACCTACAAGACTTTGAATTTCAACTACAAGTTAGGTGATAAGCTAAACGATGAGAGTCTGTGAACACAAAAGAAACAAAATTTTATTTACTAATCAAAAATTAAGTCCCTTTACAACTTCTCCGATGTCCGAAGGCAAAGTCTATCCATAACGACTATAAAAAAGAAAAAGAAACAACTACATGATTTAGGTTTATTCAGGCTGAGCGAGGTATGCCAAGATGATAGCTACCTCTTTGACTTTTTCTCCTTCTTCGGCTTCTCCGAAGGCTCCTCAGCCGAACGTTTTCTCCTGGACCCTTGCTTCCCAGTGAGGTGGTATTCGGGGGAGGAAGAGAAACTTCCAGAGGTGTGGTCCCACCGGGGAGAATTATCTTCAGGGGCCTATTTAGAGGATCATCAAGTTCCACCACCTGATGTTCAATCTTAACTTCGGCTTACTTTTTCTCCTCTTCCATGATTTGTTCCTCCATGCTAAGCTTCGAAGTATGTTCGGAGGTGCCTGTCATTTCGACCTCGTCATGTTCATCTACAGGCGAGGGATTTTCAAGTTTATCCTCATCTAGCGCCCCGATCACTTGAGCATCGGGTCCAGAGGTATCCCCAGTGTTATGTGCCTCAACCACTTTCTCTTCCTTCTCCATGATGACATCACTCCTTGGAGTTGGTTCGAGATCAGAATGGCCTACATGAAGTCATAAAAGACAAATGTTAGAATACATCTATTACTCATCAAAAGTGATGGTTTCTTGAAATCTAGAAGGAAAAGCTACATACCGGCTTCCAGTTGACTCTCAGCTGTCTTGGGAGTCTCACCCTCTAGAATAGGGGTAGAATGTGAACACTATCCCAGGCTTCTCCGGGTCATAACCAACATGCTACTCGGGAGGATCGAGTAACGAGCTATCGACCAGCTGAGCGGGAGGAGGAACTGGAGACTTAGTGCCGGATGAGCCAACAATATCGTCCTTACCCTTTGATGACGAGGTGTCTCTACTGAAGAGGGCTTTTGCTGCAGATAAGTCTGAAGGCTCGTTTCCTTGAAGCACTTCCCTCACGAGAGCTCCCTCATCGACCTCTTCGATGCCCAGCTCAACTTTTTTAATTTTTATCAAAGTATCCCATGCTTCGACCAATGATTCGAGGTAACCCTCGCCTAGAAAAGATAGGTCGTGGTGCATGAGAACACATGCATTATACTCGGCAATGAGCGGATCAAATAAGCTTTTAATTTCCTCTCTGCCGGCCTCAGTAGCAGCCTCGAGATGAGAGTCGACTTCTGTGAGCACCATTTTCTTACCCTCCTCGCGAGATGCCTCCTTTAGCGCTTCAACCTTGGAAAGTTCCTCATCGAGCTTCGTCTTTAGGAGTCGTGTTGCGACAATTTCTTCGCAATATTGTTGCGACACTTCATGCATGGTAGTAGTCTCCTCTTTCTCCTTGGCGAGCAGCTCCTCCAATTCTTTAACCCGTCGAGCGAGAAAATCGTTTTCTTTCTAGATAGAATCTTTCACTAAAGCTAGAGCACCACTGCGTTGGATTACTTCATCGATTTCTTTCTTGTGAGTGACCTCCAAGCGACTAACTACCTCGTTCGTATCCTTGGCATTTTTCTGGGCGGCCTCGAGTTAAGATTTGTACAAGGATAATTCTTCGTCCTGGGCTTTTGATGATATCTTTGTCGTGAATGGCTTCAAGTCTCAGGCGATCAATTTCGTCTTGACGTTCCATGGAAACCTCTGAAACTTTCTCTGCCAAGTGTACAAACACATCATGCTGGACATAAACATCGTTGTTGCAGGCAATGGCGCTTTGTTTGACATGTCCGGGAATAGAATGAATCGTAGGGAGAAATTTCAATCCATCGAAACATATCTTCGGGAATGTAGCTTTAAGCTTAGCTAATTTTTCTGCTGTCGATGTGTCATGTGCGGAGGTTGGGGGAGTTTGCCTAGTTGGAGTCACGGATTTCTTATGAGGCTCACGGGATTGCTTGATGCTCAACGAGCCAAAATGTTGGTCGCGGGGAGCTTCGAATTGGGATCCCTTCTGAGCAGATTTCTCCCTACTATGCTCTGACTGAGGGGAAGGATCATTTAGATATGAGGAATGGCTGTAAGTTCTTCTTCTGGAAGACGACAACTCTCTAGGACGATAATCTCTATCGCTGTTGTCATCCCTATCTCGTCATCTACCTGATCCTGAATCCCGACTGGAATGGTAGAAGATAAAGGATCCGCGAAGGCGGTCAATGCCGTGTATACGCCCCATGTCACCTACAAAAAAAACTAAGTAAGGACGAGTTAGTGAGAATCATATGATGACTAAAATTCAAGTGTAGGGTGAAGTGTAAGTGATTGTGTGTGTCCTAGTGCTTCCCCCCGACAGACCAGTGTTTTTCGCTTTACTTATTGGAGTTTTCTCTCCTTGATGGAGAGCCTGAGCACCTTCATCGCTTCTCATGGGTGAATTAAGTCCTATAGCCTCAGGGTCTTTGAAGCCATAATTTAGTAAGTCGTCAGGGATGGTCAGGTCAGATAGACCCTTTAATGGACCCTCTAAATTTTGGGGGGATGAATTTTTCTCGACTGGAGTTATTGTAACCTTTGAGGTTCCGCCCACTGTTTTCTTTTTTAACTTGTAAGCTAGGCTCTTTCTCCTCTTTGAAGGGGGAGGTGGTTCGTCGACGCCGGGTGCGTCAACTACTGGTGCTAAGTCCGAACTTATATTCTCGTCAGTCGCCTTTGGCACCTCGGTTTCTTTGATTTCACCTTCCTCAGTTGTATCAGGGACCCCTCCTACAGGGGGCACCGAAGGTCCGGCCTGCTCTTTGCCTTTTTCTACAGCGGATCCGGCTGTAGTGGCGCCAATTGGAAGGCTAGTTTGACGGCCCTCCTTTAGTAATCCAAACATCGAAAGCAGTTCATTGGAAATAACAGATTTAATGTCCCGGTCTTTCACGGGAATAGCTCGAATGGCCTCGACGGCCTCAGAATACCCAGCGCCTTCAGGTCATGGGCGGATACCTATAAGAGTCGAAATAAGTTCAGTAAAGATGCACTTCGAGCCTTAGACAAATATTAGTCTAAAAATGAAACTTACTCCCTTCCAGCCATCTTCTCGCAAAACCAGGGGGGCATTGTACGTAAAACCACTCTTGATTATACTAAGAAAATTTACTCCACGCACCTGTCAGAATCTGGCATTTGGAGTGTGGCTTAAGAAATATGAAGGATGGACTGTCAGAACGTCCCTTAAAGCGGTAAATATAATGGATGTCCTTGGGAGTAGAGAGTCTGAATAAGGTGCTCATAAAGATGACACGAGTACCATGAATAAACACATGGCTATTAGGGTGTAGCTGTGTCGGAGCAATCCCAATATACTGCAACACTTCACGGATAAATGAATTGAAAGGTGGCACGCTTTCGACCCAGCACATAAATTTGTTTCACACTGTATATTCAGCTAGGGGCAGGTGAGGCCGATCTTGTCCTGATGGAACCAAAACGTCGTCAAAGGGGATTCCATGGATTGGGCACAACCGACGAAGGGCGGTTTCATCAATTTTTAAGGCTTATGAATCAATGGGGTTATCTAGAACAACGGCTCCATCTACGGCGTCAGGAGTCGGGCCTATAACCGCAACAGGCGGATCTGAGATGCCAGGTGTAGGGACTGACGGTGGATCCGAAGTTCCCACTACATCCTGCCGAGAACTTGGCTCAGGCTTATCATAAATTATAGCAGAGCTTGATTTTTTGGACATCTTCAATGAGCGTTTAGTATGGATAGATACCTGTTTAAGCTATACTTGAAAGACAATCGATATCAGATATAACGACAATAATATATTCCCCCGTGTTGTGTGTGAACTAGTGCGACGAGCAAACATGAGTGTAGAAAAAACTAAAGTTTTAAACACAAGTGTGGTGTGATAGAACTTTAAGTTGTTATCCTTGGAGACCGTCATCATTGACCGTCTCCTGTAGTTTATCATATGATTGGCAGTAGAAGTCTTGGAATCAAACATTGGCATCGTAGAGTGTAAAAGCTGTTATTCGCATTTATTGAATTAAATTTGCATTTAAGATTGTTCAAGCTATGTGGGAGTTAGTTCAAATTGGGTCCTTGAGCTTGTATGCTTTATTGCCTGTCATTGTCCAATATGCTATGCTTGGTTGTCGAGGTAAGTTACCTAAATGTATGTTATGTTCGAGTTAGGATAGTCTCGGTTGTCAATGCCAACCCACTACCTTATAGGATGATCGAACCGCCCACTCTCTTCTCTCTCTTTAATCACTGAACCACCTACCTCGAGCTATACCGAGCCGCTATACCTAACACCTAAACCGTCTATACCGATCGACCCTTTAAACATAGACAACCTACCCACCGTCTTACAGAATACCGACCCATTCACTCTTAAGTCGCCGAACGGCCTCAGCATAGCATATGCCGAGCCACCCCCTCTCAAGAATTTCGAGCTACTCTGTTACTAAACTCCTAACAACTCAGCACTACTACAATAAGCTACCGACCCGACCTTATTACCCCTTCTACTGAACGACTGCTATTGTAACATACTGAACCATGGCATCTCAAGAGAGACCAACCCATTTCCCTACTGCGAAACAGCCGACCTCCTTCCCAATGAAACCTATGTAAAAAGGCCTCCGCTATCTTCACCCTGTGCACACTCTCGCCACCCCGTTTTCCTTCTCTCTCCCTCGTCACAAGGGTCCATACATTTGTGTGATGCAGGCATAGTTCGAATTCGAGGGGATATGATCTATCAAGCCCTAAGTAAGATATAAGTCTTTACATATCCGCTAATACGAAGTTGGGTCAGGAGATTAGGGGGATTTGGAATCGAGGAAGAAGGACGCATCACGCTTGGAAGTTATTGAGGCGAAGAGGAGAGGCGTTTCAATGCAAGGCAGGCATACATGATTCGGGAGGAGGAGAGAAGACTTGGGTAATGGGAAAAGTTTGAAAGGAAGGGAGTCAGGGGGTTTGTGAGGATAAAGTACAAGTGGGAGAAAAAAGAGCTAGGCCGGGAGTTTATATATGGGGACCGAGAAGATAAACAGGCTATACCCGATGGAATCGGTCAGCGTGTGTTACTGGGTCGGTGAAGCAAGCACCGACTGTGTGGATCGATATTGGTATGTCGGTCCACCTTTTTGCCAAAGGAACCGAGCGTGTAGGTTGGCCCCCATGTGCCGACCCAAATTTGTTAAAAAAAATAGTAATAATAAAAATATAGAAAGTGTGTACATGAGCGTATACACATATCATGGCAATGGAAGATGAAACTGTACGAAGGGACAAATGCCATCGAGTCAATGGGGAAATATTGGTTTATGAGTTCTAGCATGGTTCAACCTTCAAAGGGTCGTGAATATTCAGCTCATGAAAAATTAAAACAAGATTTTAAAAGTTTCTTCGAGACCAAACCAGTACATTCGAACGATGCGAAGTTTCATCAATGGCCAATGAACAAGCGGCAAACAGTTATCATTTCGAACGGACTAGCCTCGGGAAACAGGGATTACTCGCTAATCAAAAGCGCGTCGTGTTGATTCACAAGACTCGCTTTTGGGGGAAGATGTTACTCGACACTTTGGCCCGGCTACAAGGCAGTAGTTGCAGAGACTGTGATCAGAATACTAAAGTCATGACAGGGCTGGAAGTGTGAGGCCCGATGTGAATTCGTCGGCTTGTATATGTGGTTCGGTGGTGGACGTTCGGCCTGCGTGGGTCGGTCTGAGCAGATCGGTCAAGATATTCAAGGAAGGGTGTCTCGACATTTTGTGGGTCGGCCTCTGGGAGATTGTTTTAGGTGGATCGGCCATAGTGGTTCGGCCTTGGCGGATCAGTCAAGGTGAATGAAGTGGAAGTGGTTCGGCCTTGGCAGATCGCCCAAGGTGAAGGAAGAAGAAGTGGTTCGGTCATATTTGTTAGATCAGGGAGATACGACGGGCATCCTTTCACTTCAGCCCAAATCACCACTTACTTCGAGTTACTCACAAGAAAACCCGAGCTCGGCCAAAGTGGGTAAGCGACCACCGTTCGGCATTAGAGGCTCGGTATGCTCGGTTCGGTGTACAGGATTTGTCGGTAGTGGGCCGAAGTGTCTTGGTCATGGGCCTACGCAGGAGAACCAACCTATCTTCGTCTATAAATAGAGGGGCAGGGGTACAGTGAAAGAGACCTTTTTTCAAGAACTCCAGGGATACTCTGCCATTTTCTTCACTTGCCTCCTTTCTGTTCAAACTTGTATCCAAGTTGTTTGTTTACGGATTGTATGTGTACTCAATTGGTTAGGAAAGTAATAAAGATTATATTCAAAGTGGACGTAGGCAGTTACACCGAACCACTATAAATCTGGTGTTCTTGTTTCTATTGTTGTTTTTGCATTCTACTGTGATATTCCTCTGTTTTAATTTACTTTCTTCATTAATCTCTCTACATAACTCTATTCAAGGGTGTTAGTGACCAATTTTAGTGCTAACAATAGGTTTATGAAAATTTTTAATTTAAAAAATGGTTTTGAAAACAAAAATCTCCTAGAGTAAGATTGGGGTTGGGATAACGCACTAGTAACGTACTTCTATTTACTATAGATAAGTATGCGCTTTATCTTTAGACTCCTACCTTTGATTGCATTATCTTTCTGTATCTCATGAAGTTTGAATACATATATGGATGGTAGAAGAAGCAGAGTTAACACAGGAAGGGAAAGCACCAAAAGGAATGTCGGACCTAATTTCGGGATAAACCAGGGTCAGACAGAGAATGTACGTGTAGAAGTCCCACAGGCCGAAATGGAAGCCATGTATCATTTTTTCAGGAATATGATGTAGGAGAGAATTGCAACCGGAGTGTTGGGAAGATATGCTGCAGGAGTTGAGGTTCTAGAAGTTCTGATAGTTAATCATTTTGTTAAGATGAGTGGAGATTTTGTGAAGCTTGGAGGGAAGCCGTTTATGGGAAAAGAAGATGCCATTGAGGTAGAGTACTGGCTGTTACACTACGAAAGGATTTTTGCAGATTTTGCGCTCAATGGTGAGCAGAAGAGGAGATTGGCATCTAGGCAGCATCAGGGAGCTGCATTGTTCTAGTGGTTTAGTGTAACTGTGACGGTTGATGAGGAGACAATGACCTGGGAGGATTTCAAGTGGAGATTCTAGGAGAGGTTCATGTCAGTTATGGTACAGTCAGCTTTGATTAGGCAGTTTGCTGAGTTGGTGCAGGGTGAGATGTCAGTTGTACAGTATGCCAGGAAGTTTAAAGAGTTGGCCCGGTATGAGTATGCTTCAGTGGATACAGTGTTGAAGCAGAATGAGAAGTTCATTAGAGGATTGAAGCCAGAATTGGCCAGTGCTACTTTGTCTCACCTTAGGGATCCTTTTGATATTGTTGTGGAGATAGCCATGAGGCAGGAGGAGGTTCTTGAGTCTCTAGAGAAGAGCAAAGACAAGGAGGTCCAGGTTGGACAGGGCCAAAAGAGGAAGTTCTTTCCCAAGAAAGGTGCTCAAAAAGGTGGAGCAGCCAAGAAAGGGTAGTTTGAGATTGTCTACTATAAGTGCGACAAGGAAGGGCACTTTGCTAATGAGTGTCGTGCTGGGAAGGCAAAAGATGTGGCTAAGGGGAAGAATGTCAGGTGCTTCAACCGTGACCAGATAGGCCATTACAAGAACCAGTGCAAGGAGCCCGATAGAGATGGTAAGGGCAAGGTGTATGCATTAGAGCCTGCTGCTTCTAAGCCAACAGCCCAGGAGAAGGGAAAGGCAGTTCTTAGTGGAACACTTCAGATTCATGGTTTGTCTGTTAGCATTTTATTTGATACTGGTGCAACGCATTCTTTTATATCTCGATGTTTGATAGATAAGCTCAACCTTGAACCCACATATTTAGTTACTTACTTACGGATTGCGAATCCAAAGGAGGATATGCAACTCTAGGGTTAAGGTGTGACCAGTTTAAGTTTGACATGTTAGATCATACTTTAGTGTGCAGTTTGCATGTGTTTGATTTTATGGGGTTTGGGATTATCCTTGGTATGGATTGGTTAAGTGAGTACGATGTTAGGATATTTTTTCAGGTTAGGAAGATATCTCTTAGACACGCTGATTGTAGCGACCAGATTGTTTTTACCGTAAAAGGTTCTAGCGGTGCGGTATTTGCTTTGTTGTGTGCTTTGGAAATAGATGATGAGTTGAGCCGAGTTTTCATGGTTAGTGAATTCGCAGATGTGTTTGAGCCTATACTAGGATTGCCACCGAAGAGAGCTATTGAGTTTCAAATAGATTTGGTTTCGGGAGCAGAACCGGTGAGTAGGCTGCCAAGCAGGATGACCCCTTCAGAGATGAGGGAGTTGAAGGTGCAGTTTGTGGATTTATAGGGCAAGAGTTTTATCAAGCCGAGTAGTTCGCCTTGGGGTGCAGCAGCAGTGTTTGCTAAGAAGCCGGATGGATCATTGAGGCAATGTATCTATTATCGTAAGTTGAATGAGAGGACGATAAAGAATTGATATCCATTGCCCAGGATTGATGATTTGTTTGACTAGTTAAGTGGAGCAAACGTATTTTCCCAGTTAGATTTGGCGACAGGTTTCCATCAACTCAGGGTAGCAGAGGACAGTATACCTTTGATGGCGTTCATGACCAAATATGGGTCATACGAATGGTTAGTTATGTCGTTCGGACTGACGAATGCGCCAGCTTTCATTATGGATTTGATGAACTGGATTTTCCGAAAGCACTTGGATAAGTTCATGTCGGTTTTCATAGATGATATCTTGATTTACTCTAAGGATAAAAAAGAGCATGAAGTTCATCTTAGAGTGGTGTTTGAGACGCTGAGACAACATCAGCTGAAGGCGAATTTTTCGAAGTGTCACTTCTGGAGGAAGGAGGTGAAGTTTCTTAGCCATGTAGTCTCAGAGGAACGGTTGTTTGTGGACCCTACTAAGATCGAGTTAGTGAATAGTTGGAAGAAACTTGAGACAGTAACCGAGATAAAGAGTTTTCTTGGGTTGGCTGGATATTATTGGAGATTCATTAAGGATTTCTCGCGAATAGCAGTACCGATGACCAAGCTAACGAGGAAGGATGTGAAGTTTGTGTGGATCGATAAGTGTGAGGAAGCATTCCAGAGTTTGAAACACTTATTGATCCATGCACCTGTGTTGCACTACAAGACAGACTATATGCATCAGTTAATCATTTTAAAATAAAAAAAATAAAAAATGAACCTGGCCAAATATATCCCCCCAACATTTCACGCAAAGTTTGCTAAACATTTTTGTGGCCGCTCATATCTATTTTATCACTTATCCTTTTTTCCTCCTCTCAATAGAATCGCCTCCTTCCACTATCTTCCCCAAATTGTTGTCTCCCTTCTCCTTAATAGCAATCTAATCGAACTCATCTTCCTTTTCTCACTAATTTTCAAAAATTCACTTCTGATTCAAAACTATCGATCTCCAACTCAAATACAATTAAATCGATTTCAACCATAGGTATCATCTTCTTCATGCTGCATCCTTCTTAATACTCTTATCACTACATGTCTTTATGTTCAATCAAACTTAATATTAAACACATGAATGTATAAAAAGGATCTTCACATATTGAATTCTTAACCATGCTATAGGTTACCAAAATATTTTCAGAATACACATTGGATGATGTTATGCACTTTGCAGCTGTTGCTTACATTGATGAAAGTACACTTAAGCCTCTAAGGTAATCTTTATTTCCCCTCTACAGATTAGATATTTCTGAAAAATGTCTTTTTTCCCAAAATATGTGTTAGAAATCACGCATCGAAAATATTTATCTGTTTGCTGCTTGTTAGTCATGAATTGTAAGCTTTGAGGATATTTAGGCTAGCAACATTTAAGTTAAATTGACTAGTTGTTGTTTCACTTATGTCATAGTTAACTATTTTAGCTATCCTAAGAAAGGGAAGGATGTATGGTGTTATAGCTCAGTTCTGAGATGTGGAGTAAAATTGCTGTCCAATATTCCAATTGAATAACAACAATTTGAATAGGTACCATCACAATATCGCATCAAACACTTTAGGAATTCTAGAGGCAATGGGAACTCATGGTGTTAAGACGCTCATATATTCAAGTACTTGTGCCACTTATGGAGAACCTAATAAAATGCCAGTTACAGAACAAACACCTCATGTTAACATTTATTACCACATCCATGTAATTCTGAATTGTAAAGGATCTATTGTTACACCGTTGAATTTTGGCAAAGCCTTTTGTAGAAAACGACAATGCAAATCTTTTCATTCAAGTAACAAGTCAAATGTTGTTTGGGAAGATGTGGCATCCATGTAGTTCTCTTGTTTTTTCATGTGCCAGAAGCATCAATTAACCATATTTTTCCGTTTTTCTTATTTTAATTGCAGTTTGCAATCAATCCATATGGAAAGGCTAAGAAAATGGCAAAAGATTTGATTTTGGATTACTCGAATACAAACTACATGGCTATAATGAAACTAAGGTTTACCTCATATCCACATTGAAAAGACACTAAAAATCAAGTTAACAAATCCTTATGAATTACTTGAAGTATGTGTTGTGGGTTCGGTGCATACTTCCTTAGAGTTTACAAGCAAATATTGGTTCTCTAAGTCTTCAAAAAAACATCTAATCCTTTTTAGATATTTTCGTGTTATTGGTTCGGACCCAGAAGGAAGACTAAGTGAAGCTCCTAAACCTGAACTACGTGAACAATGGTGTATTTTTGGTGCTTATTTTGATGCAGCATTAGGAATCAATCCAGGTCTTAAGATACTTTTGTTCAATTTTCATTGCATGTTTGCTTGTATATCATCATAGAATCCACATCCATACATTATAATGCTTTTCTACTAAACATGTGCTTGACTATAGGGGAATCTGAGGCACACAGTATGTCATATGTTATATTTGTTATTAGTGGATGGTTAAACTTGCACTTGATCATTTTCACAGAGCATGTTAATAGATAACAACTTGATGTTAGAAGTGAGGTATAAATATTATACTCTATAAAAATAATTGGCCTATGCATTTGGTTTTAATAGGTTAAAGGGATAGATTATCCAACTACAACATGCATACGAGATTATATAGATGTCACTGACTTGGTTACTGCACATGTAAAAGCCCTTAATCATGTTGTGCCTAAAATAGTTGGAATTTTTAATGTTGGTACTGAAAAAGGTAACTACCATCATTAGTCATATTATTAATTGTACTCTCTCATCCATCATGAATAGGTATAGGAAGAATGGGACAATTACATGTATTACTAGTTGATGATGTTATGCTCTTCACTCATTGGTATAGAGGTGACATGATATATCATGAATGAGAGAATTGATAAATAGAAAATGCATTTGACATAGCATCAATGTATGCATGTATGATTAGTTCCATTTAACAACAACTTATTTTGAAACTTCATACAATAGGTTTTGAATAGTAATTTCTAAATAGTTTTAAATTTCAACTTATATGTTGAAGTTTTTGGATGTAGTTTAACTTCTAAGTATGTTTAGTTAAAATTGCTTTATAACTCATAAACAACAAATAGTTGCTTGTTAAAATTTATTTATTGGCTATTTTTGCAACTTACTTATAAATTCTAAAACACTAAAGTTGGAATAAATTACTTGTAACTAGTTTGGCAATTATAAGGAGTTACCAAACATGCTCGTAATGTCTTTTTGGAAAATCTGAAGGGAGAGTGATGCCATATATCATAGGAATAGAGGGTGGAGACTTTTTACCAGTCTCTTGTGTTAATAATGTGTAACATATATTGTGTTTTTTATACACACTTTTATTAAGGTGATTATGTCATTTTCTTAACAGGTAGATCAGTAAAAGAATTTGTGGAAGCATGCAAAAAGGCTACAAGAGTCAACATAAAGGTTGATTACTTAAGTAGATGGCCAGGGGACTAAGCATATTATTGGGTAACAGTTTTATGTCAAGATCGCACATAACTTTGTGTAAAACTTTTGTATAATTATTTGGTACATTGATATCCTATTTTGAATAAACTATGTCAGTTACTTGATGTCTTTGTTTCATTCTTTCTTTATAGTTTCATGTCATTTTTGCATAACCGTTAGTCATGCAGCTGTTTATTTTGATTAGTTTAGTGATATCAAGAGTTTGTGTCCCATGTTCTAACCTTGTACGTTAGATTGTCATAACAGGTTAACTCATATTCAAGATTTTGTCCATATAGGTATGGGAATCAGGTTTCTTGGCAGCAATTCTGAAAAAACAAAGTCTGGCAAGTAAGGGAGTTCAAAAATTACATTCAACAGAAGCACTAAGGCAGTGCTAAGTGTTAGCGTTGGTGGCGTTGGATTTGTGGTCGAGAGGAGGATCATCGGTGGATGTTTGGGAGTGTTCGGTTGAAGATGGGAACGCGACAACTTTGTCTACTGTAGCTTATCCTGAGGCGACGGATTTTGATTAGGTGGCTCAGTGAAGTTGGTGAAGGTGTAGGAGAGTCAGGCTAAAGAATATAGTTGCTGGTGAAGACGGGAGTTGGTTTCGTAGCTCCTAAATCCGTATCATCATTTCGCCGTGCATGAGAATGGAGCTCTGTGCATATGTACATGTTGTAGAAGAAGAAAAGCCGCATCAGGTGAGTATGTTTATTTGTATCCATCACTATTTAAATCAAATACTAAAACAAACGTACGTATTTGGATGCTCTATTACATAAGTACATGAGTATATGTGTAGAGTTACATGTGCATTGGCTGTTAACTTGGCTTGTATATTTTTATTTTCGTGTCCTCTTGTTCTTTTGCTTTGAGAAGTTGATATTTTTTTGCTATTTACTTTCTTATGTTTTAACTTTATTAACCTGTTAATGCATGTTTTGTAAGTGGTGGCATATGAAACAGAGAACTAAACTTCTACTAAATGATATAAAGAGTATAACGTTAGTAGATTTGAATAAGCTAAAATAATATGTATATATATATATCTGTGTGTGTGTAAGGTTCTTGTTTGTATAACGAAAATATCTTTAGTTCCTACTCTGTTGTCTGATCTACCTTGCTCTGCTAAACTAACTTTTAACCATGCATGCCTACTTTGCAGTTTTATCTTTCCATGGTACATTCTCTCTGCTAAATTAATTTTGAGTTATATCATTTCGTGTATTATACTTTAGTTGCTATATTTGGTTGATCTTGGCTATTATTTGTTTCCCGCCACGTGCGTTATTTTGTATACGATTGTGTGGGTATTGAATCTTCCTTCTATCAATAGGTAACCGACCTTCTGTATCTAGTTGAGAAGTTTAAAGTTTTGCATTGGAGACCGTTTAAAACTTAATATCGGTGAATTTTAGCACTGTAGGAAATTCACTCTATTGTGTTTTTATGCATGCAAGCACACAAGTTTAGTCGTTTTAAATACTACAAGTTAGACGAATGTAGCCTTTATGACAAGTTTCCAAAATTTGGCCTAAGATATTGTTCAAGTTTCTGGTAGAAAATTGTTGATTTCTGAATTCTGTACTTCATCCAACCATATCCTATAAGTTGCATCCGAATCTCAGTAAATGTTGCTCGTGGTCATTGAACATTTCACAATCATTCATTACTTTGTAGAATTTTATAGTCCGGTACTATTTTGCATTATGTTAGTACTTATTTTATTTTAAAATAAGTCACTTACAGTTTGTAATTCTTTTATTTTATTTTGACATTATTATGATGTAATACCCACATAAAAACACCTTGAAAAATTCTCTTGTACTTTGTAATCTTATATCGGTTTAAGAGAATTTAAAGGATTATATCCAATTATTGGTTAAACAGTGAAGTTTTAGTATTGATATAAGTATTAATAAATATATTTTAGTTTTGTTTTTTCCTTTACCATCGCAATAATAGGAAACTTCTTTCTAGGATCAAAATTGAATCTTGACCGATGTTCGTACATTCGTTACTTGCAGGACAATGGTCTTGTACCCATCGTGGAACATGAAATTCTTCTAGATGGAGACAATTCAATTGACAGAACACTTGAGGTATATGAGAAAGTATGGGTTGAGTTTTTCTACTACTTAGCAGAAAACAACCTGGTGTTTGAGGGTATAACGTTGAAACTAGTATGGTTACTCCTGGTGCTGAACACAAACAAAAAGCATCTCCTGAGAAAATCACTGAATATACCCTTTAGATGCTGAACAGGAGGGTTCCACTTGCAGTTCCTGACATCATGGTAGTCTTCTTTTTTTCCCCTACACTTGTGTATATTATCAAAAATGTTTTTTCTTTCTTTCTTTCATTTTTTAAACACAATTTTATCCCACTTTTCAAAGCATATTTCGTTAAAAAATAATAATGATGACAACGATGATGAAATAACCAAGTTTATATTATTAATAATAATACTAACAATAATAATACAATTAAATTAACCTTGTTTTAATAATAATAATAATAAATTAACTAAGTTAACTAAGTTAATAAAAATTAACTAAGTTTTGTTAAAATTAACTAATTTTAAGTTAACTAAATTTTATAAATAACTAATTTAACAAAGATTTATAAATAATGATGATGATGATTAATTAATTTAGTTTATAAAATTTAACTAAGCTTATAATAATAATAATATAATTAAGTTAACCGAGTTGGAATAATAATAATAATAACAAATTAAGTTAACCAAGTTAATAAAAATTAACTAGGCTTTGTTAAATTAAACAAGTTTTATAAAATTAACTAAGTTTAAGTTAACTAAATTTTATAAATAATAATAATATGATAAATTTAACAACATTTTATATATAACTGTAAGGTTGGACTTTATTTATTTCATTTCATTTATAACTTTGATTATTTATATGACATTATTTATAATATGATATACTCATACAATGTTGTAGATGTTTAATATTAGATTTGAAGTCCTACGAATTAACATAATTGTTTGACTATATTTTGTGCTTTCACTTGTGCAGGCATTGGATTTCCGAAGAGAGCAAGGTTGGACTTTTATGGTGCTAGCTTTCACTTGTGCATGCAACAAAGAATTATGGGTAATCAAGCGTTTTGTTAGCACTAGTTTGGAATAACATTTTATTAGTACTAGGTGTGTAAATTTGTATATGAATGGTTATTGTATGTGAGTTTGGTCATTTTATCAAAAAACTGTTGTATTAGAATGGTTATGGGTTTCTTATTTGATTATATGATTAATATGTTTTTTTAATTGTTTGAATATGACGATTATGTGAGTGATTGCTGATTAATATAGTAGAAACAAAATAGACCATCAACAGGAAATGATAGCATGAAAAAATGGTGCAAAATGATCAACTACTTTTAGCAGCGTTTCAAAAACGCTACAGAAATACATGTAGTGGCATTAAGTAAATGCAACCGTAAATATAGGGGTAAAGTTGGAAACTCTATTGGTAGCACCAAAAAACCTTTTGGTGGAATTTTTAAAACGCTACAAAAAGATTTATGGTGGCGTTTGAGAAACGGTGCAATAAAAGGATTTATAGTGGCGTTGAAATAAATGCTACTAAAAACCATGGATTTTTAGATGTGGGCTTTATCATAGCATTTTTTGTGAGCCACCAAAAATAAAATTTCTAGTAGTGTTGGTTGTTCTAGAGGGGAATCGGGATTTGGTAGTTTATACCGATGCATGTGGAACAAGATTAGGAGCTGTGCTAATGCAGGGAGATAAAGTGATTGCCTATGCTTCTAGACAACTCAGACCACATGAGGTCAGATATCCGACGCATGATTTAGAATTGGCTGCGGTGATTTTTTCTTTGAACGTGTGGAGAGATTAACTTTTGGGAGAAAGGTTCGAGCTATATACAGATCATAAGTCACTGAAGTATTTGTTCTCTCAGAAGGAGCTGAACATGAGGCAGCTGAAATGGTTAGAATTCATAGCCACTTATGATTTTGGGATCGAGTACACACCAGGAAAAGGAAATGGGTTGCAGATGCACTTAGCAGGAAACATCAGAATGCAGTGTTAGCGATGATGGCTGAGTGGAAAGATTTGGAAGCATTAGCAGATTGCAGAGTGCAGTGGAGATCCGAGGCTGGGTCTAGTGGGAATACAGTTGTATTGTCTTGTTTGGAAATTCGACCAGTGTTGATCGAGCGGATTGCTTCTAAGTAGATAGAGGATCCAGTGTCAGCTGAATGGATTAGGAAGCTAAAGGAAGGAACCAAGAGCGATGACTTGAAATATTTTAGTCTTGACCAGAATGGGTGGTTGAGAAAGAAAGGAAGATTATGTGTTCCGAGTGTAGGAAACATAAGGAAGGAAGTCCTAGAGGAATGCCATCGTTCAAAGTTCACTATACATCCGGAGGTACCTAGATGTATCGGAATATGAAAAGGAGTTTCTTCTGGGAAGGTATAAAGCAGGATATTGGTTTATGTGTAAGGCAGTGCTTGAATTGCCAACAGGCGAAGGCCGAACACCAGAAGCTAAGTGGTTTGCTTCAACCATTGGATATTCTAGTATGGAAGTGAGATTCTATTTCTATGGACTTCATTGATGGGTTGCCAAGGTCGAACAAAGGAAATGAAAGTATATGGGTCATAGCTGTGCAGTTAAAGCGCTCGGCAGATTCAAAGCGGTGGAGGTGCAAAAAGTCATAGCGGGGATATAGCAGGATATAGCGGATGACTTTAAAATAGCATATAAAACTCGTACTTAATGTTTTTACGAATATATAAAAGGTAATTAAATGAAAAATTATCATTCAATTGAATTATAACTAATACATAAATAATTTTTAAATAAAAACATATGCAAATATACTTTAAATAAACGTAAAACTGTTATATAACATAATTGAATTTAGTAGAATATTAGAGTATTTTCATTTCTGAAAATATATTAAAAATTAAATCAAATAAATTAGTTTCATAATTTTTATAATGTATAAATTGAATTTTTCAATTCATTTTATTAAAGAAGATATAGCGGGAATAGCGGAAATAACGGGATATAGCGGAAATAGCGGGGATTAAAGCGGAAAGGCTATATTGTGGGGCTATATGGAAATATCGTGGCGGCAGAAACCCGCTATGAGATATAGCGGGGTTATAGCGGGGTAATAGCGGGGCATTAACTGCACAGGGTCATAGTGGACAAATTGACCAAGAGTGCCCATTTCATTCCAGTTAAGTCAACCAGGACGGCACCTGTTTTAGCGAAGTTTTTATAAAGAATGTGGTTAGACTTCATGGAATTCCAAGCACAGTAGTTAGTGATAGAGAATCCTTGTTCACTAGCGAGTTTTGGAAGAGTCCGCAGAAAGTTTTGGGAACCAAGCTTAAGATGAGTACCGCTTACCATCCGTAGACAGATGGGAAAATGGAAAGAGTTAACAAGATCTTGGAACATTTGTTAAGAGCCTGTGTTCTAGATTTTGGGGGTTCATGGGAAGACCATTTGCATCTATTCGAGTTTTCGTATAACAACAGCTATTAGACTAGTATTGGATGGTGCAGTTTGAAGCTTTGTATGGAAGGCCATGCAAATCTCCTGTTTGTTGGCTGGAGACCTGGGATGGGTTGATTCTTGGTCCAGATCTAGTAAGAGAGGCTGCAGAAAAGATTGAGGTCATTCGGGATGGGTTGGGGGACCAGGTTTTCATCAAAGTGTCACCGATGAAGGGTGTGATCAGATTTGGGAAATCGGGAAGTTATCTCCTAGGTTCGTTGGAACTTTTCCTATTCTTGAGAGGATCGGGAAGCTCCCATATAAACTTGAGTTACCGAGCAGTTTGGCAGGTGTCCACGATGTTTTTCATGTTTCTCATCTCAGGAAGTGTGTTAGAGACCCAGAGACTGCTATTGCACCGACAGTGCTAGATGACTTAGTGGTAGAACCGAACATGACCACAGTGAGGAAGCCAGTTCGCATTGTTGCGAGAGATGAGAAGAGGCTTAGAAATAAGACGGTCAGATTAGTCAAAATCTAGTGGAGTGACGATGACAGAGACTGTACTTGGGAGGTTGAGAGCAGGATTAGAGATACTTATTCTGACTTATTTGATTGTATTTTTTACATTCTTATTTGATTTTTTATGTGTCTTATTGTAATTTTGAGGACGAAATTATTTAAGGAGTGGAGTCTGTAACACCCCAGATTTTTTTGCAACATTATTTAGGATATTTAATTAGTTAAACTAAATAAAATAATGTGTTGATTAGAAGTTGAGATTTGATTTTAATTAAGGCACCCATGCCATTAAAACCAATAAATTAAAGAAGAGTTTAAAATGAATTAGAGGAGGGGTAATATAGGAAAGAGGACATTCCTATATCTCGAAACCTTGGCTGTGTATAGCTCACACATCCATTTCATTTCAAAAAAATTATAATAGAGGCCGGCCACCATTAACAAGGAATAGGGAAGAAGAAACTAAGAAAAGATAAAGGAAAAGCTAATTCAAATCAAATCCATTCAAATCTCAAGCTCTTTAATCTCTAAAGAAAAGGTGAATAATGTTTACATATCTAATTTTCATTGGTTTCGGTTTTAAGGATAAATCCGAATATTTTTGCAATGATTTGCTATGTTTTTGAATGATAGTACGATTATATATACTTATTGATGATTTATATATGTTCATATAGATTTTATGACATGCTTTGATATGAAAACCCTATTTAATGACATCCAATTGCCTTGCGAATTTTTGTGTAGACTTAAAATGATATTTTAGGGATGGATTTCAATTTTCAGATTTTTTTGAATTTTCGTGGATTTATTATGAATTTTCTAGTAAAAAAATGGTATTTTGGACTATAAAATTATTTAGGGGAAAATAATTTATTGTTTGGATCCGAAAATTTTATATGTTGAAAAACATATACAAAGTGATTTTTTGGAATTTTTCTAGATTTTTCCAAGATGTTTTAAAAGTTATATAAAATTATTTAAGGTATGGGACTTAAACGTTTTATATAATTATAGAGAAGAAAGGGCTTTTTATAAAATGTTTAAATTTCCAAAAATGGAAAGAAGGAAGCATTTTTTAATATAAAAATCTAGCAACCAATCAGATTTAGACAAATAAGGAAGGTTAGGTACAAAAGAACAACTTACAAAAGAACAACTTTAAAGTACAAATAAGAAGGTTTTTTAACCGTTTCGTCTCCTTCGGCACCTAGGTTCAGCCTCTATTCCTCCCCTTCCAACACGGTCGAAACCAATGCACATGGTATCAGGCAACTGGTATGTAGTGAATTGGAAGAGGGCGAACGATATTGGGTCGAAACCATAGGGTTCCGAAAGAGTTGAAGCTTTGTTTTGGTTTAAAGGAAAATACGCCCGCTTGCTGTCGATTAAGTTGCTTTCGACCTAAATGCTTTCGACTAGGTCAAATGGTCTAAAAAGGAAGGGTTTCGATTAGGAATGCTTTCTTGTTCTAAATGAGTGCTCTCGACATGGTCGAAGCCTATGGCTGCAATTTTCTACCTTTCCATCTAGATGGTTTCGAAAGGACTCTTTTGTTTTCTAAAATTTGGCCACCTCTTCATTGCTTTCGAAGGGATGGTTTCGACACCATCACTTCATTGTTTAAGAGATGGTTTTGAAAGAGTTACTTTCAAATGGTTTCGAAGCAGATGCTTTCGACTCTAATGTTTTTCTTATCCTTTTGCTCTACTTGAAGGCATAATCCAAATATTTTAAATCGAAACTTTTTAGAGGGTTTCGAAGTAGTCAACTTCAAATGGTTTCGAAAGGTTTCCACTTTTTTTATGTTGAACCCAAAGTGCTTTTGAAAGAGGTTAGTCTTGATGCTTTCGAAAGGGTTTATGAATGGTTTCGAAAGGGGTGGTTCCCCAGGGTTTCGACAAAGACGAAAAGGAAGGTTATTCCTATGTTTTCGAAAGGCAAGGTTTAAATGGTTTTAAAGGAGGATGTCATATATTTTAAAGCTTTTAAAGGAAAGGCTTTTTATTGGTTTCGAATGAGTTACCTTCAATGTTTTCGAAAGGGGTACTTTCAGGGGTTTCAAAAGGGTCTTTCAATGGTTTCGAAGGGGTTACCTTCAATGTTTTCAAAAGGGTTTTCTAAAGGTTTTAAACAAGGATTTCGAACAAGTTAAATAGGCATAATAGCCTAAGTGTTTACAAGTTATGAAGGATTTTAACTTATTTTTTTAAAAAAAGATAGTTAATCCTTATTGAACATCATTAACATTATTTTGAGTAAAGTATATATAATATGGCATAATAGATTAGAGTAAAGCTAAAGATATATTTTCCTTGTATATATATATATGATTTGACGGACTAAATCATTTTGAGAAAAGTTTTCAAGGAAAATTTAAAGGGTAGTTAACCCGAAGAAAATTTCGGGCAGTTAGCTCATTTAAATTCGGACAGTTAGTTCATTTTGAGGGCAGTCAGCCCCGAGGACAGTTAGTCCAGTTAAGGGCAATTAGCCCAGTTATGAACAGTTAGTTCATTTGTTAATATAATGGACCTTGCTACTTCTTAAGGACAGTTAGTCTACCTTTTTGCTTGTTTTATGGACAGATAGTCCATTTATTAGCATAAAGGATATTGCTATTTTGGTATATTCAGTTTAGGACAGTTAGTCCAGTAGAGGGCAGCTAGCCCAGATTTCGGATGGTTAGTCCATTTATTTCCTATTTTTAGTATAATGGATCTTGCTATATTATTATTGTAATCAGTTGATTAACCAGTTTGGTTGCAGTAAAGGATTTGCAAAATATATGTTTTGAAAAGAGATATTAGTGAGGGGAAACCTATTTCGCTAGGCGGTGTGGTCTCACTAAATGTCAGTAAACAGAGATGTAACAGAATTATTCATACCAGGCTTTATGTTTGACTCAAATTTTTTGTTTCCCCTTAAACTCTCGGTTGCTCAAAATTTGATTTTAGTAGGCTGAGGGTTTAGGTTTTTAGGTTCTAGCAGATTTTGGCGAATAAGCTTCCGAAAACGAGTAGGTGGCTGACAGATAGCTTTCGAAGCCCAGAACAAACTTGTATGGATGAATGCTAGCACTACATTGCTACTTAGAGGGGAGTGTTAGCATTCCAAGTGGGAAGCACTAAAGGAAGGTAAAACGTAGCCTCAAGCCACTTCAACAAGGAATGACTAAAACATGGGAGATAAAACAGGGCTATGTGGGTTGCTCCCATTAGGGCATGATCATCACCTTTCTAGATCGCAATTACGGATTTGGTTATGCATGAGAGCTCTTAAGGGAAAGGTTGGAAAGCAACCTGGATGATGAAATACTCGATACTATCCAATAAGAAGTAGGTTGGTTATGTGTTGGCATGGGTCGAGGAAAGGCCCTCGGTACATTTTATTTAGAGGTGTATTATTCGGTAGGTAGTCCTTTACCTTGTTATTTTATGAAATCCTTTCTCCAATAAGAGCCGTACGAACTTAGTTATGCCTAACTATGCTAGAATATGAGATGCAAGCACTCCAGCTATTTTATATATTTACTTTGACACCCTAGACATTATTATAATATCATAGGATTCACTATAGAAATAGTTTGGTTATAGCAATTTAAAAACCCATCCGTATTAATATGCATCGTCGCCTCATGAGATACCTTTTCTAAAGGGTTTTATAAGTTTAAAATAAAATTCCTTATGATTTGAGTTTCTCATGCTGGTTTTAACAGATTGATCTGAGCACTGGTTTCTTTTAATGCTCGGGTCGGTCCGAGCATATTTTCCAGATTAGCTTTGGATGCGTTGAGCTCAGGAGACGAGTTGGATGCCAAGATGTATCAACATGTTTATTTATGTCCCACTTCATGGCTTTGTTGTATTTATCAGAAATTTTAAGGACAGGTGTTATAACTGTCCAGGTAGAAGATAGGCTAGTACTCTTATGAATGCATGTATATAAAAGTTTTCTTTGTAAAGATCATAGATTAATCATTGTGATATGAGATTCTGTGCTGTTTAGTTTCTTCTTGTCTTCTTTCTTCCTCTTTCCCCTAACCATCTGTCTTTTTGGAACTTGGTTATTCGGCACGTGAATACTATAGATGTATTAATCTCGACTTCTGAGGGTCGAAAAGGCATGTCGTTATAGCACCCAGAAATGCACACGCTACTGACCAAAAACTCTTGGTACCGAGTCCTCTCCTTAGGTCAAATTCTTATGAGATTTGAATCCTAGGCTCCTCTCATGCTCTAGAACCCCTTCTCCAAGTTTCATCCAGTTCTGACCATCTTGCCTTCGATTTGCTAATTTGACCATCTCTTTTCTAACTACCTAAAGGCAATAGCAAACCACATCAAAGCACAACACATAAATATGTAATAATACACTTATGCATACATTCATACATACAATCCATAAGAATATGATAAACAAGAAAATCCTAATATAAATCTAATTTTTACACTAATATATGCACATAAACAGAAGGAGTTAACAAACCATTTAAAAACCACATTAAATCCTCTAAAATTCGACCATATATATCTCTAAAAATGTGATTAAAGTTCGAAAACATTTTATCATTGAAATCATGTCCAAACATCATTTTTGTTCATATAAACATGCATAGTAGAGTGAGCGTTAAAAAACCATTCACTAAATACCCAAAATACCAATCATTCTCCTTAGATCTAAAGTCGACAGCAAAGAAAATAAGCACAATTCAGCCAAAATGATAATCTTAATTCCTTGATGCTAATTGCCGCTCTAATTATGCTAAGATTAGTAAGGAAAAGGTAGGCTTTTGGATGAAATTAGTGTTAATGGAGGTTTAGAGCTATTTTGGGGAAGATGGAAAGTACATGTAGTCTAACTATGTTCTTCATAAACAATTTAGCCAAAACTGGTGTCATCCTGGTTGATTTGACTGGATTGAAATGGGCACTCTTGGTCAACCTGTCCACTATGATCCATATATTTTCATTTTCCCGGTTCGACCTTGGCAACCCATCTATAAAATCCATGGATATCAAATCCCTTTTCCAAACGTGTATTCCAAAGGTTGAAGAAAACCACTAGGCTTGTGATATTCGACTTTTACTTGCTGACAGTTTGAACACTGCTTTACCCATAAGCCAACATCCATTTTCATATCTTCCCAGAAGAAACTTCTCTTCATATCTCCATACATCTTGGTTCCCCCAACATAAATCATAAATTTTGGTCGATGACATTCCCTAAGAACTTTTCTCCTTAAGTCCTCAATATTCAATACACACAACCGTTCCTTCATTCTCAACCATCCCCTCTGGTTAAGACTAAAACCTTTTAGATCATTAATCTCCGATCTAACCTCAAGCCTTCTAATGTTCTCGAACAATAATGGATCCTCTTTCTGCTTAGAAGCAATCCTTTCGATAAGAACTGGTCGGACTTCCAAGTAGGATAACATGACAGTGCTCTGACTAGAACTAGCAGTAGATCTTAACTGCACACTACAAGCAGTCAAAGCCTCTAGGTTCTTCCTTTCTACTAACATAGCTAACACCATATACTGAGTTTTTCTTCTAAGAGCATTCGCTACATTACTTTTCTAGGTGTATACTCTATACCAAAATCATAAGCTGCTAAAAACTCCATCCACCTATACTGTCTCGTATTCAATTCCTTCTAAGAGAATAAGCACCTTAAGGACTTATGATCTATGTATAACTCAAATCTCTCCTCTAAGAGATAATGTCTTTATACTTTCAATGTGAAGATCACCGCAACCAACTCTAAATCATGAGTTGGATATCTCACTTCGCGATCTAAGCTATCTTGAAGCATAGGTAATAACTTTACCTTTCCACATCAATACAGCACCCAGTCCGGTTCCACATGCATCTATATACACCACTAATTCTTGATTCCTCTCTAGAACGACTAATACAGGAGTATTGGTCAATAAATGCTTTAACTTAAGAAAAGCTTCCTCACATTTGTCAGACCAAATAAAATTCATGTCTTTCCTGGTTAGCTTAGTCAAAGGCGCTGCTATCCATGAGAAATCCTTCATAAACCTTCGATAGTAACTAGGAAGCCCAAGAAAACTTTTAATCTCAATCACTGTCTCTGGTCTCTTTCGGTTGTTAACAGCTTCGAACTTATCCGGATCAACTGAAAAACCCTTCTCTGAAACCGCGTGACCAAGAAACTTAACTTCTTTCTTCCTGAAATGACACTTTGAAAACTTCGCTTTCAGCTGTTGCTGCGTCAGCGTCTCAAGCACCTCTCTAAGATGAACTACATGCTCTTTTTCATCCTTAGAAAATATTAAGATGTCACCTACGAATACAAATACAACCTATCCAACTTCTCTCAAAAAACCCGATTCATCAAATTCATGAAGAAAGCTGGGGCATTCGTTTAACCGATGGCATCACTAACCACTCGTACGAACTATACCTAGTCCAAAACACCATCAACGAAATAATGTCCTCTGCCACTCTTAGCTGATGAAAATCTATCGCCAAATCCAATTGGGAAAATACTCTGGCTCCACTCAACTGATCAAATAAATCATGATTCTTGGTAAAGGATACTTATTCTTGATCGTCATCTCATTCAACTAACGGTAGTTAATACACATCCTTAACGACCCATCCGGTTTCTTCATGAACACCGCGGCCGCTCCCCAAGGTGAATTGCTTGGCCTGATAAAATTCTTTCCCTATAATTACACTAGCTGCATCTTTAACTCCTTCATCTTGGTAGGTGCCATTCTGCTAGGTAGTCTACTTACATGTTCTACTCCTGGCACAAGATCTATCTGAAACTCAATGGCCCGCTTCGGAGGTACTCCTGACATCTGCAAACTCTCTTGCTAGAAACCTAATTCATCTCTTGTTCTTCCTCCATAGCACCCAACAATGCACAAGTACTCCGATCTAAATTCTCCATTGAGTATATAATTCATTTATGACTACTAGGGTGTCTTAGCGAAATTTCTCTATCTCGGAAAAAATTCCTAGCATCGTATCTATCTCACCAGTCCATACCTAAAATGATCCCGAAGCCTATTAAATCAAAAACATATAAACTGCATGCAAACTTATGACCTAAGAAATCAAGTTCTAACAGGTCATATCTTATCCCTAGAGTTGCATACCCTCCTATCAGATTCGCAACCCTTAAGGAAGTTACAAGTTATGAGGGTTTTAAACGTAACTTATTTATCAAACACTGAGATATAATGAATGTGATGCACCGGTATCAAATAGTACCATAACTGGCATACTATGAATCAAAAGCATACCTTCCATCACAATCTTTCTCTTCTAAGTAGTAGTTGGTCTAGAAGGTGATGGTTCCAAGGAAAAAACCTTTCCCTTGTTTGCTCTAACCTATTCTTAACATTGATTATTGCAGTGCCCCATCTGATCACAACTGAAGCATTTCACTCCTTTCTTGTTAGTACCCTTCTTTACTTTTCCTGTCCGACACACTTTAGAAAAATGTCCCTTCTTATCACACTTAAGGTAAACCAGAACAGTTTTTTCCTTCTTGGCAGCTCCTCCCTTCTGAGCTCCCTTCTTCTTAAAGAATTTCGTCTTCTTGCCCTGAGGATCATAGGTTTCAAGCGGCATCTCTTTCCCAAATGTAGAAAGCATCTCTTCATTCCTGATTGCTATCTCCACTACAAATGTGCTTGGATCACGGAGACATGGCATAGTGTAACGCCCCTAATTTTAAATAACATTATTCATGAGATTTAATTAGATAAATAAAATAAAATAATGTAGAGATTAGAGTGATAAGGGGATTGAGATTTGAAAACTAAATAGAGATTGTGCCTTAACTAAATGAAAACCATAAGAACGAGTTTATAAAATGGCTTTATAAATAAATTACCCAAGAGAATATGGCAAGGTTATTATGGGAATAGCCGTATATAACCCCATAAACCCTAAACCCTTACCTCATTTTCATTTATACGTCCACAAAACCAAAATATAAACAAAAGGAGATTAAGGTCGGCTATAAACCTAGGGGAAAATGGGATCAAAATCAATTAGAAGCCAAGGATTCAAGCAAGAAAGAATTGAGAAAGAACAAATCTCAAGTTCCTTATCCAAACAAGGTGAATAATAATCTAAACCATCTCATATATATTTTATTGAATCTTTTAATTTTCGGGTCTAAAGTTTAAAACCGTTCGAATGGATTGAATGATGATATGCCTTGATTATATGCCATGTTTGATTTAAACAAGGATTTTATGTGAAGGTATAATTTGATTTTAAGGCTAAAATCGTATTAAATGGGTTTCAAATGCCATGAGGTTGAATACGTTATGTAAAACAGTATTTTGGTGATGGCTTTAAATTTCATAATATTCCAAGCTATGGATAATTTATTATGACTTATGAATGGAAGAAATAGACAAGTTTGGGTTTAAATTGTTTAAGGCAATTATTTAAGGATTTCTGGTTAGAAATTTTTGTATATTTGAAAAAATATTAAATATGAATTATGACGATTTTTTGGGATTTTTCCTAAGTATTTTAATATGGTTATTAAATTATTTAAGCTGAAGGACTTGAATGTTTAAGTGTTTTATGGAAGAGAATGGCTTATTTGCTAAAATAATTTCAATTATAAATTATTGAGTTCTACAGCCTTTTTAAAAAATATTTTTGGTAAAGAATTTTGCAACCAATCATATTTCGACAAATAAGGTAAATAGGTGAAAATAAATTACTTTAAGGGCTAAAAATAAGTTTCCTTGGATTTAATACTTAGCCACTTCCATCTGATGGCTTTCGACACCATGCTTCTACCATTGAACCCATTAAAAACCAAAACTCATGGTATGAAGCCATTAATACATAGTGGATTGGAGAAAGGCGGAAGGTATAGTGTCAAAACCTAGCTTTCGAAGGGGTTGAAGCCAACAATAATAGCTTTTGAATCAGTTAACTTTTCTTTATTTTAGAAAAGAGCTTTCGAAAGAGTTGCTGCCTTTCTATTTTAAGAAATCATTCGAATGAGTCTCTGCTTATTTATTTCTGAAATGGAGCTTTCGAAAGGGTATTTGTTTTCTAACTTAGTCAAAACCAAGCTGCCATCTTCATACCTTTCGAACTGGTTGAATGTCGCTTTTCTTTATAGCCTTATAACAATGAGTTTGAAAGGGAAAATTTTGTTTTATTAATATGGAAGCCAGTTCCCAATCCTTTGAAAGGGTCCTATGGCCACTTATATTAAAGGTTTCGAAGGCAATGGCTTCAAAAGGTAATTTCGAAGCTGTCCTTTTCCCAATTATTTTACTTAAAGAAATCACTACTTTCGAAAGGGTGGTTTCGAAGCCATTTGTTCCCCAAATTCTTTTACTTGGAGATTAATGTTTTCGAAGGGGTTACTTTCGTTTATGTTCACTTTGACCCATAAGATACATTTAAGGTTAACCCAATGTTTTTTAAAAAGATACTTCCATATGGTTTTGAAGCTATGCTTCTATAAATTTTATTTGAACTAAGTAATTTTGAAAGGAAGATTACAATGCTTTCAAAAGGAATATTCCAAGTGTTTCAAAAGGCATATCTTTAACAACTTTAAAAGGAAGGTTTAAATACTTTCGAAAGGAATGTTTTAATAGTTTCGAAAGAAAAGGCCTAAGGTTTCAAAAGCCTTAGTTTTCAACAAGAAACCCCATCTCAGTTTTCAAAAGTGAACCCATGGCAATATTAAAGAGTTTTGAAATGGCATTTAATTTTGGAATTTTTAAGGAAGCTTTCCTTGCTAAAGATAATGGGTTAAGGGTATTAACCATGTTTAATTTGAAAAACAATTAGAAAGAAACCACATATGTTTATATTATCATGCTATGATCAATTATCATGCATGCTTCTTCTGTAAACATATTCACTTTATATTGACCCATAACTACATTTTGGGGTATTAAGGATAGAGTAACCAGCAAGGTTGACCCAATAGTGAATATATATTAAGTTAACTCCTCTGTGAGTAGAATTGCATCAAGGTGGTCAGACAGACCACAATATAGTATGCCCAAAGATTGATCAAAGAATTATTGGTTTAGACTAGTTCTTAGTAAGCCCATGAAAACTATGTATGGAAATAGTTATTGGCAGGAGCCAATCGGTTTTTCGTGATCCCACGAAAACTATGTATGGAAATAATTATTGGCAGGAGCCATTCGGTTCTTAGTGATCCCACGAAAACTATGTATGGAAATAGTTATTGGCAGGAGCTAATAGGTTCTTAGTGATCTCATAAAAACTATGTCTAGACAAGTTATTGAAAGAGGTCAATAGGTTCATTGTCAACCCATGAAAACTATGATAGGGGAGAAGTTATTGGAGAAATCAATATGTTCACAATCAACCCATGAAAACTATGACATAAGTGAAGTTATTGGAGAATCTAATAGGTTCATAGATAACGCATCTATGATTGGATGATAGTATTGTTAGGAACCAATAGGTTCATAGTGACCCCATGAAAACTATGAAAGTGGATAGGAATTCCATAAGAAATTAACATATTATTAGTCAACCCATGAAAACTAATAGTTTAATAGCGACCTTTGAAAATATAACTTGAGACAGATAGTCGGGTAAATGGGGATGGGAAATCCAAAGCATATTGCATGTTTGCATGTCATCATAATACCTTTTATTATGTTATGTCTTAACCATTATAGATGCAGGTGGACGGTATATGGTTTTTATAAATTGAGTTAAAATACTAGTGAGGGGAAAACCTATTCCGCTAAGCGGCATGGTCTAACTAGGTATCTATATGGTTTGAAATGGTAGGTTATTATTCACACCAGGCTTTTGTCTGACTCGAAGTTTATGATTTTCCCTTAAACTCTCGGGTACTCTATTAATTTTGAGTAGTTTGAGAGTTAATATTTTCAGGTTCTCCTTTAGATGAATAAGCTTCCGAAGACGTGCATGAGAGAAGCTAACCACTAGGAGTTTTTTTGTTTAATTCCGCTGTGTTTTGGATGTAACAGAAAAGTTGTTTAATTTCCCAAATTTAGACTCTGATCAACCAAGGGGATATCTTCATATGTTGCACTTGGCATATTTTGTAATAATTATATTCCTCTAAACGTGGTATACGAATTGGGATTATGTAATGAATTTGAAATGTGATTTGACATGGAATGAGAAATTTGTTTTTATAATTTTAATTTTTTTTCATATCCATGTGTTTCTGTTATATTAATGTATCTAACATTACCACATTTGGTCATTGAGAATTAATAGTTATGGATGACTACAACCCATAGCAGTTAGTTTTGGGCCTCCAAGTGGGCGATGTTACAAGTTCATATCAGAGCATAGGTTTATGCAACTTTAAAAGAAATTTGAACCTAAAAGATTTTCAAAACATATCTCAATAAATCAGAAAATAAGATCGGGGTTTGGATTATCGCCATAGTAATGTACTTGTATTTGTTATATATATATATATATATATATATATATATATAAGTATATATTCCCCTCTCTCTTAGACCGTTCTTCTGTATCTTACTAATGCTCATATCTAGATATACGAGAAAGGAGGATATGGAGGCAGGAAATGGAAGAGGAAATCTAGGTGGAGGAAGCACCACAACCAATGGAAATGCTCAGCCTCATTCCAGGAGGAAACCGGGTCGATATGCAAATGTTGATCAAAATGCAAATGCTAACGTAGGTGCTAGAACCCCATCAGTGGATATGGGGATGTTGTATCAGTTCTTCTTCAATCTGATGCAAGCTAGAGCAGCTGCGCGGCAGCTGGAGGAAATGTTGTGAATGTTGGAGGAGCTAATCCCGTGGCCCCAATTGGCAATAACTATGCTAAGCTAAGCAGAGAATACACCAGTCTTGGTGGGAAGCCGTTTTTGGGAAAACAAGATGCTGTTGAAGTAGAAAACTGGTTGTTGCACCGTGAAAGGATTTTTGCTGACTTAGGATTAAACGATGAACAGAAGAGGAGACTTGCATCTAGAAAATTGCAGGGAGCCGCACTTCATTGGTGGCATAATGTTACCATGGGAGTTCCCGAGGAAGAGTTAATTTAGGAAAAGTTTCGTAGGAGATTCAAAGAGAGCTTTCCGTCTGAAATTGCCAAGTCAGTACTGCTGAGAAAGTTCATGGACTTAGTACAAGGGGAGATGTAATTGATTGAGTGTGCTACGAAGTTTGATGAGTTGTCCAGATATGAATATGGTACCATTGACACCGTCATTAAAAGAAATGAGAAGTTTATTCAAGGGTTAAGACCTGAGATTACTAGCGCGACTATGCCATATCTCCGTGATCCCAGAACAGTTGCAGTGGAGATGGAAATCTGGAATGAAGGGGTGCTTTCTACTTATGGGAAGGAGAATAAGGTTGAAGCCCAGGATTTTCAAGGAAGAAAGAATAAATTCTTTAAGAAGAAAGGAAACCAAAAGGGAGGAGCTGCCAAGAAGGAAAAAGATAATTTAGTTTGCTTTAAGTGTGATAAGAAAGGAAATTATGCTCATGAATGTCGAACTGGAAAAGGGAAGAAGGTTTCAAATAAGAAGGGAGTGAAGTTCTTCAACTGTGACCAGATTGGGCATTACAAGAATCAGTGTCCAAAGCCAGTTAAAGCAGACAAGGGAAAGGTGTTTGAGTTAGGACCATCGTTTGCTAGATCCACCGCTATTAAGAAGGAAAAGACTGTGATGGAAGGTATGCTTTCGATTCATAGTATACCAGTTAGCATACTTGTAACTATTGTTCCACCTTTTGGCAAGGCCATGACACCAAGGGCTTGACTGGAAACCAAGGACAATCCGTCCCGAAGATCGGTTATACACAGGTCTACTATAGATACTGGTAAATTTGGTCCGAGTCCGGATCAAGCTATAATTGATATGATACGATAAGCAAAGCTATGAGAGCCAATGTTCCAAATTTTAGGTCAATCGGAGTTCGTATGCTCAAGATATGGATCAATCGAGATCAAGAAAATCAACCTCATTCGTATCCATACGATTTCATATCCAACCCTCGAGGAAGCTTCAGTTCGTATCCATCACCTTCCATTCTCCTCCATATCCATCAAATCCCTTTGTATCCATCAGTGGCCAGCATCGATCAGACTTTATCTACTTAGCCTTAATGTTGTTCGTACAAATCATCCCATCCAGACATTTCGTATCGATCGGCCAATGATCGATACGAAATCCGCTATCCAAAGATCAACACGAAGAGTATAAGCGAAGATCGATACGAAAAGCATAAGTACGTATTGATACGAATTGGAATGAGAATCATCGAACGAAGCGGCTTCAAGTGAACAGTATGAAGAAGACATGATCAAGTGGAAGAAGCGGTCATGCGGCATGAAAAGTGGATCTCCCCTGGACTATCACTCCATGTCACCTGATCGATACGCATAAGCATCGATACGAAGTGATCGACTCGAACATGGATCGATACGAACTCGGCAGCCAACTGCAAATACAAACTTGGATCGATCATAACTCAAAATCTAAAAGTCCAAATGCTACCAAATTTTCACATGAGCTTGCTTACCATCTCAACAATGTCCTTGATCTATCTCAGCCCAAAAGGAGCAAGTATTGATTGATACGAAATGTACATGGATCGATCCCAAATGACCTTGGATCGATCTGGTGGGCCCACCCACGTGGGAGAAAGGGTATTCCAAGATATAAGTCAGATATTTCCAGACTACACCTATAAATAACAGCCCTATGCCTTCAGAAAAGTGACTTTTGACTCCATTACGCCGTTACTCTGCCGGATATACATTGTAACTTGAGTGTTTGAGTTATTCTCTGTTGTAATCAGTTAGCGAACATCAATAAAACAACAAATCTTTCAAAGTGGACGTTGGCTCCAACGCCGAACCACTATAAATCTCTGTCTTCTTACATTTCTGTTTGTTTGATTTCGCGTGTTTGTTAGATTAGCCTCTGTTTACATTTATATTCTTTATTTTAATCTCTTCAAATACGCCCGAAGAGTGTTGTGCCCAATTTTGGTACAAACACTTTGGTGCTTTCACTGAGAAAACCTAGTTTTTCTTCTGCTTATTGGATCTACTTCCATCGTTGGATTGCAAGAATCTATGGAGGAGATCCAGATCTATCATCCAGTAGTTCCTTCTATTCTATTCAGATTCCACCAGATCTAGGAAAGAGCTACATCACTCACCATGGTTACTACCAGGACAGCTTCAACTGCTACAGATCTGGAAGGAAGGGATAGACAAAATCCCACGCAGCTGAACACAACGGTCAAGCATCTACTGGAGCTCCAGATCCACAAGACCCTGTGACTAGGGAGGAATTCCAAATTCTGATGCAAGAGCTAACCCAAAGCCGTCAGCAGCTCACCCAACAGATCTGTTCCAACACGGAGCTCGCGAACCAACTGAATGAGTAAAAACGAAGGAGATCTAGAAGGGACCGTGCTTCCTATTCATCCATTGAAAGCTCGGCTTCCTCTGATTACAATCATAGACCTACACGCCAACAGCTGGATGGAAACTACGCGCAAGCCTCTGGGCATCAGCATGCTTTGAACCTCGGACAAGTCGAGGCTGGTGCTTCTACGGGACACCAAGCTGGACCCTCCTCCCGAGGAGGGGCACTTCCTTATGACACCATCGATTGCCACGCAGCTGCTGCCGCTGTAGACTTGGAAGCTGAGATTTGAAACAGAGTAGATTCAATCCTTCATCAACATGTTCATGCTCCCGAACCTTATGTTCCTGAAGACCCGGAGCCAAAGAGGCGAGGAACAGACCATCGACCACGCCCGGACTGTCCCCGCAACGTGGAACCCAACCAAGCCTTGGCCCCGAATGTCCAAATGCCTGACATTCCGACCATGATCCAACAAATGATTCGTGAAAGTCAAGGCCTTACTAATGACGATTGGGGAATCTCCGAAGTCATACTCCGTTCATGAACGACATCCATTATGCTGAGCCACCTCACCGATTCAGGATGCCTACCCTGCCTGTGTATGAAGGAAGTTCAGATCCTAATCAGCACATATTGAAGTACAAATGGCTCATGAATGCCGCATGAGTTGACGATGCGGTTATGTGCAGGAGTTTCCCTATTTCCTTGTGAGGTATTGCAACAATGTGGTTTACTCGTTTACCGCCCATATCTATTTCCAGTTTCGATCAGTTGGCTATGAAGTTTGTCTAACAATTCCGTATGCATGTTACAAGGCCAAAAGACGTCAACACCTTATCTAGCGTTACCCAAGCTCCGGGAGAGACACTTAGGCGGTATTTGGAAAGGTTTCATGCTGCCTGTGCTGAGATCAGCAACCCAAATGACAATTCTATCTTAATGGCACTAACTAAAGGAATCGATCCCGATTTCGAGTTTGGCAGTTGGTTGGCTGGAAAACCCCCCGCATCGTTGGATCGTTTCTATGCTAAGGCAGCCCAGTTTCTGAGGAGAGAAGGCGTTAGACGATCTAGGAAGCAGGACGATGCGGGGCCCATAGTCGAATGCATTCAAAGTAACGTTGCTATAAAACAAACCGATGAGAGTTCCGGTAAAGTGCAATTGAATATACATAACAAGCAGAGCCAGCAAAAGGCAATGAAGGTCATGGTAAGAAGCGAGACCAAAATTGTAGACCGAAACCCAGAGCTCCCATGTTTGACCGAATACGCCTTTGAACACATCCCTGGAGAATGTTTATTTACAGACTTGTAATACTGGCCAGTATAAGAAACCGGCTCCGAAACAGTCATCTGAGAAGCAGATCCAAACTGGAAAGTTCTGCAGATTCCACGATTGCTATGGCCACAATACTAATGAGTGTCGTCATTTACAAGACATCATTGAGAAGTTAATCAGAGAAAGGAAGTTGGAACATTTTGCGGGGGCACGGCAGATAGAAGGTGCGAGCCCATCGAACCCGAATAAAGGGCAAAACCAGGCTAGACTAGAGGAACCCACACGTACTGGCAGGAGATTGGTGATAAATACAGTTAGTGGTGGTCCTCATCCAGTTGATCGGAGCTAGAAGGAAATGGAGTCGTATGCCAGTTTGATTAGGCATGCTAACTTTGAATGTTGTAGTAATGTTGATGATGGGGCTTTGGAGAAATAACAGAAAATGATGACAGACGACATCATTTTTTGGAATAGAGATGCTGATAAAGTCGAAGCCCACACAATCGATCCACTAGTCATATCAGCTCAAATAGTTCCTGCTTGGATGAAGAGGATCTTGGTAGATAGTGGAAGCTCTGTGAATATTCTTTTTAAACGGGCTTATGAGAGGCGAAGGATCTAAAGCAGTGTCAATCTCGCATACATGGCTTTAATGGAAGTGCAACGATACCCACTGGGATGGTGGAGTTGCCAGTTTAGTTGGGAATCGGAGATCGCCAGAGAGTCTAGATTCTACAGTTTGTTGTGTTAGACATTAATTCCCCGTATAATACTTTCCGGGGCCGACCGGCCCTTGCTGAATTCAGGGCAGCCATTGCCCCATGGCGTCCAACTATAAAATTCCCCACAAACAACAGGTTTGGAGTAGTTCATGGAGATCAGGCGGCTGGACGCACCAGTTATGTTGCTGAGCTCAGGGAGGTGCAGCGTAAAGAGAAGGGCAAGGATGTAGAGGAATCTCTCTACGTCCGTTTTTCTGAAAATTGACAGCTAACGCCTGGGTCTAGGCCCGGGCGCCACAACTAATTCATGAAAGATCTTGATCCACGAGATAATGATAATGAAGTGGAACTCAAAGACAATCAGGCTTCCCCGGCAGAGTTGATGATCGATGTTCCGATCGATGATAATGATGACTCCAAAATGATAAAGGTCGGATCTTAACTTAGCCACAAGATAAGAGAGGAATTGGTTGAATTTCTCTAGGAAAACCACGACGTGTTTGCTTGGGCTCACTCAGATATGTGTGGGATCTCGCCGGACATCGCGAGCCATGCATTGAATATTGACCCGTGGCATGTCCTGGTTAAACAGAAAAGCCGCGGTATGGATCCAGAGAGATCTACCGCCCTGAAGGAAGAGGTAAATAAACTCAAGTCGAACGGGTTTATTCGACATGCATCATACTCGGAGTGGGTATCTAACCCAGTGCTCGTCAGGAAATCCAACGGGAAATGGAGAACTTTTGTGGACTACTCAGATCTGAATAAAGCCTGCCCTAAAGACAGTTTTTCACTTCCCAGAATTAATCAACTTGTAGATCCAACGGCCGGACACGAACTCTTATCTTTCATGGATGCATATTTCGGATTCAATCAAATACCGATGCACCTACCCAATCAGGAGCATACTAGCTTTGTCACCGATCTGGGACTCTATTGCTATAAAGTGATGTAACTCGGACTCAAGAACGCTGGGGCAACTTACCAAAGGCTTGCGAACCGAATGTTCGCTAACCAGATCGGGAAAACCATGGAGGTGTACGTGGACGATATGTTTGTAAAGTCATAGCTGTCCATCAATCACGTCAAAGAATTGGAAATGATGTTCAACATCCTCCAACAATACCGAATGAAGCTCAACCCGTTGAAGTGTCTTTTCGGAGTCACATCCGGAAAGTTCCTTGGATTCATTGTCAATGCTCAAGGAAATGAAGCCAATCCTGAGAAAATCTGGGCGATTCGGAATCTCAAGACTCCCAGAACTATAAAGCAAGTGCAGAGCCTCAACGGGAAGGTGGCATCCTTGAGTAGATTCATCTCCAAATCCAAAGACAATTGCATTCCCTTCTTTGATCGGATCAGGAAAGGAAAGCGGAATTTCGAATGGACTGAGGAGTGTGAAGGCGCATTCCAAGCACTGGTTCAACATCTAGCAACGCCACATATTTTGTCAAAGCCGGTTGATCATGAAAGATTGTACATCTATCTGGCGGTTTCAGTGAACGTGATCAGTGCTGTATTGATTCGAGAAGAAGATCAGATCCAACAACCGGTCTATTAGATTAGCAAGCGATTGACTGAGGTAGAGAGAAACTACCCGAAGCTGAAAAAGCTGGCTTATTGCCTCATCATTGCCTCGAGGAAGCTCCATCCTTATTTCCAGGCTCACCCGATCACAGTCTACATCGACCGGCCGTTATGACAGGTCCTTACACGACCTGAGACATCTGGTAGATTGCTCAAGTGAAACATCAAGTTGAGTCAATTTAACATTGCTTATACACTGAGGCGATCCATTTAGGGACAAGTTCTCGTGGACTTTATAGCTGAATTCACTATACCGGAGGACTTACCCAAAACCGGCGAATCTCCCAAGTACATATGGAAGCTATACACTGATGGTGTGTCAAACAACCGTTGCTCAAGTGCTGGAGTAGTACTTGAAACTCCAGAGGGTCGGTCCATATGCTATGCTTTGAAGTTTGACTTTCGCGCAACTAACAACGAGGCCGAGTACGAAGCTTTACTCGCCTGACTCAGGCTTACCGGAGACTTGAGAATTATTGATGTGGAGATTCATTGTGACTCGCAATTGGTCGCATGCCAGGTTCGGGGAGAATACCAAGCTAGGGACCAGAGGTTGGCTACTTATCTTGCTCGGGTTCAGGAAGTGTTGAATCAGTTCGACTACTATGCAATCTACTGTATACCCCAGAAGCACAATCAGAAAGCCGATTCTTTAGCAAAGTTGGCCAGCACTGGTGAAGCACAACAAATGGGACTCGTCCCCATTAAAACACTTACCACTCCAAGTATCGATCGAATGGAAACATACTGGGTGCATGATGCCACACCCGAGAAGAGTCATGGATGACCCCATTCAGAAATTATCTTGAGCACGGAGCCTTACCTGAGCGCAGAAGTGAGAAAAGACAAGTTCTCCGAAAAGCTTCGTGGTTCATTATCCAAAACGAATCATGTATAGGAGAGGATACTCTGCTCTTTTACTCCGGTGTATCGCCCATGACGAAATCAAATGAGTGTTACATGACGTGCATGAGGCAGAATGCGTTGATCACAATTGGGGGCAAGCCCTTGCTAAGAAGATACTCCATTATGGGTATTATTGGCCGACTGTGAATCAGGATGCATCAGACTATGCCAAGAAATGTGACAAATGCCAAAAGCATGCTAGAATTCTGAGAGCCCTGCCTACTGAAATCACCCAGATGGTCAGTCCATGGCCATTCGCCACGTAGGGCATCGATATAATAGGGTCATTACCCTTGGTAAAGGTGGTGCGAAGTACGCCATCGTTGCAATTGACTACTTTACAAAATGGGCAGAAGCCGAGCCCCTTGCTACCATCATGACAAAGAAAGTGATCAACTTTGTTGTATGCAACATCATTTGTCGTTTTGGCCTCCCACAAACAATTATCACTGATAACGGAGCCCAATTCGACAGTGTCGAGTTCGAGAATTTCTATCAACGTTTCCACATCCAGAAGAAATTCTCGGCTATTGCTCACCCTCAAATAAATGGATATGTTGAAGCTGTTAATAGAGTTACTAAGCCATCCTAAAGAAATGACTGGAGAAGGCTGGAGGCAGATGGGTCGATGAACTTCCCATGGCCCTATGGGCATATCGAACTACGCACAAGTCCGCGACCGGCCATACTCCATTTTCGCTTTCCTACGGCTCTGAAGCCATCATCACAATTGAATTAGAAGTACCTTCTCACCGTGTGACATGTTATCATCCACAGACGAATGCCATATTACTTGTTGAATCTCTGGATTTATTGGATGAGAAGCGTGAAGAGGCTGATTTGAGGGCAGCCGCGCACTGGAGTCGAATCGCCCGATTATACAATGATAAGGTCCGACGCAGAACCTTTGAACTTGGCAATATCGTACTCAAGATATTCTATGTAGTCCCTTCACATATGAAACCAACATGGGATGGACCGTATGTTATTGAACGAAGACTTGGTGACGGCACATTCAAATTATCTATTGTTCATGGTATTACTTTACCAAGAGCTTGGAATAGCGAGAGTCTCCATCGCTACTACACATAACAGGCTTTATTTATTCATTTAGTGTGCTTTTCCTTTGAATTTTTTTAATGCATTTTGAAATTTGAACTGGTAATAAGGCAACTGACTTTGCCGTACTTTCTTATTTCAGCAATAAAATGCAAACTCGTCATGCCAGAGGGGCAATTCTTGAAATGCGTCATGCGACCATCACGATACACAAAGAGAAAAGTTCCATCTTACGGTGGGACTTATTCAAATAGTGAGTGACTATGATCCGACCGGTGATAGCTCGGGGGCAAGTAACCACGCTAAAGCCAAAAGGATTGATAAATGACAATCCTCTAACGAACTCCGGCTCCCAGAGTGTGAACCGGAGTACGAGGTCCAAAACATGGGCTCGAGGAGGATGGATTTGGCCATCCACGACCTCACCTTCATCTTTTACAAGCTCGAGGAGGATGAATCCGTCCATCTATGACTTCGCTTTCCTACTCAAGGTGGATGTGATCCGACCGTCCACAACCCTGATCAACTCCTTGTTCCCAGAGTGCGAACAAAGTCCTAATACTTGAACAAATGTGATCGACCATCTGTTAACTAACTCTAGATTCTCGGATTGTGAACCGGAGTATAAACACCAAACGGGTGTAACTGACAACAAGCTGATTAACTTATGTCCCCAGAGTGCGGATATAATTCTAAGTGTTAAACGGGTGTGACCGACCGCCCGCAAATAACTTAAGTCCCCGGAGCATGGATATGACTTCAAATATTAAGCAGGAGTGATCGACCGACGGCGTACAAGTTTAATCCCCAGAGTGTGTATGCAAATACCAACAAATGAGCAAGTGTGATCCGACCACTCAAACTCATTTCACTTTAACTATGTTCTAACTAAGTTAGAGTTAAAATTATTGAAGGCGACAGCCGACCAACTACTTCAATTCTCCCTAGAGCTGGGGGCATAGCTCAAGTACAATCCGCTAATCGAGACAGCGCAATGTTGGGCTCGACTTAATGTTTAGTTATGACCCGAAGCCATGACTTCAGGACTTAACAACCGAACTCAAGTCCGATACAGAGTCTAAAGCCTCACTAGTACATTGAATGGAAACTTGAACACTAAAACACTTAAGCAAATAAACGCAGAGCTATGCTGAAAACAAAGAGAGATTTTATTTCTACTATTCTTTGGAAAAATACAAGCACAAAAACTTATTCCAAGAACTCTTATAAGCAGGGGCCAAACCCGCATTTACACACGGCCTGCAAAAAGCAAAATGAAATCCCATCCTACCTATCTACCAAGAAAAGGAATAGGAGAACACGTCTACTCCTTCGACGTCTTCTTCTTCTTCTTCCTCGGTGTTGACCCACTAGAACTGCCGCTTGGATGCCTCTTCGAGCTTTTACCTTTTGCTGGTTGGTCTTCAGCCGAAGGAATTACAGTGGTCTCTTCCTCCAAAGTCACGGGGATCGGGATAATTTTTGAATGCGGAGCCTGATGAATAGTGGCACTTTCAATGTAGGAAGACGAAGAAGGAACGCCAGTATCGACGATTGTGCCACCGGGAGAAATCATATGCATAGGGACCAGGCTGGGACCCGCCATGCCACCTCCAACACTACTGACCCGCTGGTCTTGCTCTTTTTCGGCTGTGAATTCTGCCATTATCTCATCAGCCCTTTGTGCGTTAACACTCACTAGAATGCTACTAGTCGGGTCCAAGGAGCCAGCTGTAAACACATCTTCAGCTATATCGAAAGGCGGAACAATGATTGGGTTGCTTTGGTGGTCGAGGAGTTCTTCCATCATTTGTTCGTTAAGAATGAAACTGCTCTTGTGAACCTCCCCGGTTGATGTAGTGGCCGTTGTGGTTGTTGCCTCCGTCATAATGGCCTCCTGCTTATGATGCAATTCTTGGGTTGCAAGAGGAGCGGTTGCAACATCTATAACTGAATAAAGATAAGAGAAGATATTAGTGACATCTTCCGACAACGCTCCTGCATTTAAGAGAACAGAAAAAGTGTTCAGAGTACCTTCCTTAGATTGGCTCACATGCTGAGCTGATGTGCCTTCAGAGGCATGTTCGAGTACCGGAGAAATGTGCGGCCTATTTGGGTCGTACATCGGAACTACTGCAAGGTTAATTGTAGAAGTAAGCGTGGGTTGAGTCGCTGTAGGAATTTCAGAGCGTCCTTCATGGTGCTCAACTCCGGACCCCTCTCCAATGTCCAGGTATTTAGTGGCTAGTTTCTCCTTTTCAAAAGTGACAATGACATCGTGAAGAACTTTTCTCTCATCTTTGGTTAATATCCGGTTCTCTAGCTAGAAATCATCAATGGATGTAGTGTTGCGGTCCGCTTTCTCATCCTCTACCAAGAGGCACCAGGCATTGTACAGATGTAGTGGGTAGTTATCGAGCCTGCCTAGGTTGCGATGTTTCAAGACATTGACATTATAAGTGACCATGAGGTCTTCGATATCACCTTCCAACCTGGTCTCAACCACTCTAACCTCGGTCTCAATTTTGACCTCGGTTTCTTGGACCATTAGCTTGGTCGCATCCCGCTCATCCCTGAGTACCATGGCCTGCTCACATGCCTCTTGGGCAGCTCTATTAGCGTCGTCTTTTTCCTTGGCGACTTCAACAAATTTAGCTTTTAGATCCTCAAGCTCTTTGAGCGCCGCATTTCTCTCTGCCATGACCATAGTGTTCCGGTGTCCAATTTCCTCGACCAAAGCTAAATGTGTTTGTCTCATCTTCTTCATCTTCTGGGTTACTTCGTCGGCCCTCTTATTAGCCTCCGTTTCCAAATTTCTTGAAGATTCATTCTCATTGTTAAGCACCTGAATTATGCGGTCCTTCTGAGCAAGATCAATTTCTAGTTTCTCGATTGTCTTCGCCCGCTCAAAGGCCGCTGCTGAAACTTTGTCTGCAGTCTTCATCCATTCTCGATATTGACTATAAACATCATGTACATAGTCATGCATCATTTGTTCTGCCTCATTAGGGATTCACTTTAAGTGCGGAGGAAATATGAAGCCGTCGAAGCAGACAATTGGGAAATCCTTCTTCAACTTAGCGATTCTAATCGCTCCTTCCCCGGTGGGTTCTATAGTGACTTGTTCAGTAGTACCAAGGGTCTCAGTCTCGATCCTTCGATGTTGCTCGTTGGGCCTTGAAGTTTGAGGAGGCGGTACTTGGCGAGGAGTCTCGAAAGGTTGTCTACCAGAACCATAAGGTTTGGAAGGAATTCTAGGTGGTGGAGAGCGAGACCGTGAGCGGCGCCTATAATCCATTTCCCTCCCCCTTTCTCGGCGCTCACGCTCCTGACTAGAATGGCGATGGTCATAGTCTCTTTCAGACTCATGCCTATGAGACTCAAAGTAAGAACTTGAAGAATGGCGCGCAGCATGAAGACTACCGAGCATAGATCCCCGCTTCATCATTATATCTGTAAAACTGAAAAGAGAAATGGAGTTAGAGATCTCCAGAGATTGAGAAGCATGTTATTAAAGGTTGTGTAGAGCCATGAAGTGTGTGTGTGCATGTGCAAACCCCCCAACCAACCGGTTGTGGCAGTCGTGCTTGAAGGAGTTGGCTCCCCAATGTCTAAAGCACTTTGAAACATCTCTAGTCCGATATCTTGAAGTGATGACAAGTCATCCGGAATGGGGATGTCTTCCAGTCCCTCAAAAGAACTCTCCATTCGCGGAGGAGAAGCCTCCGTGCTTACACCAGTTATAACGAGCGGAGACAGTACGACAGTTTTACGTCTTGTGGCTTTGTGGGCAGTAGACTTGCCTCTTCTTATCAGCTCTAAAGATCAAAGACTTTGCGAGGGCCCAGCTGTCGGCTCGTCTCTAGTGGGCACGTTCTCATCACCGCCCGGTTCTGTAATCACGACACGCGGAGCTCTTCTCCCTCCATGCCTCGCGTGGGACATTCTGAGAACTCCCACCGATCTGATGCTCTAGTCTCTATCTATCAGCCCCATGACAATCAAATTTTCATCTGCGAGGACTTCATCGATTTCTCTATGCGCGGCTGGCACCGCTTGAAGAACCCTTACTATTTTTTAAACTGAGCCCCTTCGGATTGCGGAATCGAAGCTGTATAGGAAGAAAAGTGTTAAACTAGGCACCAATTTACATTGTCTTGTTAATCAACGAAAGGTTGGAGCACTTACGTCTAACTAGCCACCATCTGGCGAATCCTGGCGGGCACCGAACGAAGAACCATTCGGTTTTAAAGTAACTCAACTTGCTCCAAGCCCCGGCTAGTACCTGGCAATTCCTCACCGCTTCCAAAAAAGTGAAAGAAGGGTTATCCCTACGACTTTTTATGTTGAATAAGTATCTGATTTCTTCTACAGTCGGAGGTCAGAAGAGCTGCTCCATGTAGATAATGAACAAACTGTCGAGCAAAGCGTACCCGTTCGGGTGCAATTGGGATGGAGTGATCCTCAAGAAAAGCAACACTTCACGAATAAATTGATTGAAGGGGGGAAGTGTTCCAGCTACACACATGAATCTATTGCAAGCCGTGTATCTCTTCGGGGGGTTGTGAGCTCTATCTTCCGTGCCCGGTACCAAGATGTCTTCCATAGATAACCTGTGCCTAAGGAAAATCTTACCTAACACAGCTTCAGAAATTTTTGAATGCACATAATTCTACGGGTTCATAATAAAAACAGCACCCGGCATCTTGTCCGGAGCGGGACTTACTACTTCAACTGCAATGGCTGGCATTTCGATTACTGGAAGAGAAGGACTCTGGACATCCTACGGCCGAGAACTTCTGGGTTCCATAGCTATTGAACTCAGTAAAAATTGTCATTAGATGGCAATAAACCTGTGTTCACCCCGGTATGAAGTGCGTGAATGTGTTGTGCAGTGTAGTGCTACATAATACTTAGGATTTCTACAATTTCGGAAGGCATTAGAACGATAAGACTTCGAGATTCAACCAAAGTGACTGTCATTGCTGACCATCATAACAGTGCCAATCTGACTACGGAGAACGATCCATGTCCGAGTTTGTTAAGTTTGTCAAGTTATAGTTCCATTGACGAGCTTTGAAGGGCAGTCAAATATGCAGTTCAACGATTAAGTCCAATTATGCAAGGCAGAAGCTTGTTGGAGTCAAATGTTCGAATGTGGAGAAGATTTCATATCCATCAAGGTCAAGACTTGGATCGATCACCAACAGCCCCATTCGTATAGATCATATAGGAAAGGACTTCGTATCGATCGCCAGAAGGCTAGTTCGTATCGATCCTAAATCCTTAATCTCGTATCGATCACGGGCCACGTCTTTGTATCAATCTATAGAACCGATACTTCATATCGATCACGCAGTTAGGATTTCGTATCGATCGCTCCGGATCGACATGAACTCCCATCATCTCCAATCGATACGAAGCTGTTCCCTCTCTCGATACGAATCCTCACTGTTTTCAATCGATGCGAACTTCTATTGTTTTCAGATCGATACGAATCACTCTTCCTCAATCGATACGAATGATCCCTTCATCTCCACTACCCTCCTTCTCCAAACGGCATAAGTACCATATTCTTCCTTCCTCGACCTAGCTCTCACCTACCCCGACATCGTCATCACCAGAATCAGCCACAATTATGAACAAATCGGTATAAGAACTTGAGTCTCATCGTTCTAAGATGAATTAGTTCAACTAATTACCTAATTTAAAGATTTTGTTCAAGAGATTAGTGATTTGATCGGTTTGAAGATAAGGACAGTTTTCTTTCTCTTTGTTCTGATTTATACGAAGGCAAAGTATGGAATGAAAGCGAGTGAAATTTTTCTAAGTCCAACCCGTATTTATATGGTTCGTACCCAGGCAAGAGACGATACGTCTCCCAGTAGCCAAGTACCGGTTGGAGCGGTCAAGTTTGCATCGATATGAAGATCGCTGTGTAAACCAACCTAAAACGGTCACAACTTCCATGATACGAAGGAACTAGTTTGTAACATCAAATTCAGATCGATCCAGAGTACGACTATTTGTATCCATCAGTGATCCATCGATAAGAAGTGACAACTTCATATCCATCCCTTTGAAGACTACAAGATGTCGTATCAATTGATACGAAGAATTTCAAAGACTTTCTTCGATAAGAAGCAAGTATCCCAACTTCTCAGATCGATCCAGGAGAGGATCGATACGAACAAAGGACTTAAAAAGACCATCGAACATTGTTACAACTCGAATTTCACATCGATCCATGAGAGGATCGATATGAAACTCGATTTTAAAATAAAACTAAAGAACTTGATAACGACCCTGAACGTGCAAATGTTAACAGGAGTCAAGTTGACATACGTACATGTATGGCGAACTAATATTCAATTCTCAAAATTGACAGGAATTGAATGCTCACCTGATGACAATCAAAATAGTGAACAACAAATTGCGAGCACTCAACACTTAGTTACAATAAAACACTGCATGATCGTTGGCAGTCAAAAATTCAGCATTTATATAACTGGAAATCAGTCAAAGGTTACATCTTTCGACGAAAAGACAACAACTATTCATCGAATCAGATAGGACTCTTCAAAATGGAGATTGTAGCTTTTCAAAGCACGTCATGTTCACACAAGACGTACTTTGGGGAATGTTTAACAACAAATTTTCTATTGATTAGAAAAATGCTGATAAATTTTGAAATAAAATAACTGCAAGCACACGGCGTACAATTTTAGTACGTGGCGAGTACGGGTCGATCCGTAGGGAATTTTTAAGATTATAAAATTTTCAATTCAATCAAATTAGACCAAAGTGAGAGGAAATTGTTAACTACAAAAAAGAAGCTAAAGCTAGAATTAAAATGTGATTTAAAAACTATTAGACTAGAGAATAATTTAGAGGCAAATCCACTCTCATATTTTTTGTAAATCAACAAACAAATAATTTATGATCTCTAGCTTTGATATTAAGTGAAATAATTGTTGTATTTATCATAAGTATGGTTTTTTATGTTATTAATTAACATAACTCAAACCATCAAATTATAATACAAAAAATAAACCACTTATCAATTCTCATGAAAATGAAGCCAAAGCAAAAGCTATTTTAAGTATGATATATTTACTGTTGTAACTAGTAATATAGATCATCAAATTTCATTTTTACTTTCATTTCAAAATCATAAATTAATTAGCAAATGATGATGTAAATTGTGTTTATGTTGAATAAGAATAGCTCATTTGCATAAGCAATATAAGCTATCAAACCCACTTGTATAAACTTACATCAAAATTCACTTTCATGAAGCACAAGCTAAAAAGATCATAAATCATAAAAATGTTGAAATTACATAATATTTGAGAGCTTCATTAACCCTAAATTGAAGGGGTTTAGCTCCTCATTTGTGTTATCAAATCAACACATGTAAGTTTCAACATTAGAAAGCAAAGAGAAGTAGAAATTAAACAAAGGAAATGAGATTAACTACTTGCATGAAATAACATCAAACTAATTGCATGAATGCAAATCTAAGCTATGATAATAAAAAGAAAGAGAGCATAGAAATAAACATTAACAATAAAACAAAGAAAAGCATGTAGAAAAGAGAGAAGAAAGAGGCTTGGAAGCCATTTTTATTTCACTTTGATTTTTGTTTACAACTTGCTAATTTCCTAAGCAAATATATGAGAGAGTAGAAGATATTTACATGCACATAAGAGGGCTATTTATACATGCATAAAACCCTAATTCCATTTCTAGGTGCTTCCCAAAATGCTCTTTAGGAAGTGTGGCCACTAAGTAACCATTAGCCACTATCTAATCTCTCATTAAAAGTGCATGAAGCTTTAACCTCCACTTAGTTGTCCATTAACTTCTAATTGTAGATTTAGGAAAGTGGGTGAGGTCCTCCATGATCTTAGACTTGAATTATTTCCTCATCATTCCTTTGTATTCATTTGTGCATGCATATATCTTCATGAATCCCTCTTCCATATGCACCCAAATTTCCTATAAGAATCATAAAAAATGTCCAAGTAAAAATTCTCAAATTGACACATGCACAAAAATGACCATTTTGCCCCTGAATGAAGATGAATATATGATGTTTTGAAAACAATTGAATTTTGGTTTTAAACATGTTAAAATGCCCAAATATGATATTTATTTAAATAAAAAGAGATAAAATATGGATGTATATATATGCACATTTACATGCACATCAAATACCCCCACACTTATCTTTTTATTCGTCCTTGAATAAAGGAAAACTAAGATAAATCCATTTTCATAGGGAGCACGATTGCATTGAGCGTATGCAATAAGCCGTTAAACCTCTGGTTGTCCCCAGCAGGACGAGTGTTGTCTCGTGAGGGTTTTCAGCGGATACTACCCACAAAATCCAATGCGAAGTTAAAATATTTACAAAGTGCAAGGTTTATTTACAATGGGATGAATGAAAGTTTTTGAAAGTATTTACAATGAAGGATTTACTTTTAAATTGACACAAATAAGTTAAATATAGGTTTTGGTCATTATCTTGAAAATTTAAGTCATTGACTTGTCAGAATTTCCAATAAAAATGAATTTATCATCACAAATGGGCTATAGTTTAACTCGTTTTTTCGGTCGATAATGCAGTGTAACTATGAAATGGATCCTTATCGATTATCAAAGTTTATCAAGGTGGTATTTTCATTTCTTTCGATAACAAGTCAAATCAAACAAGTTAAAATGGTGCTTGGATTTCAATTGCTTACTCTCTCTTATTTGAAATTTTTATTGATATTAACAATATTTACATATGCCTAACTTAGGTAAACTGAGGCCAGATATATTACCTATGCACTACCTTGCGGACTGATGTGAGGGGAATACAGAGCGTGGCGAATGAACACACAAGTGTGAAAACTTATTGACTGTAGGCGTTATTAAAAAGAATTTTATATAAATACACCTAACTAAGATAAACTGAGGCCAGATATACCGATCGTACACTGCCTTTTGGGCTTACGTTAGAAGGGTACAGAGCATGGCGAGTAAACACACGAGTGTGAACACATGACTATAGGTGTTAAAAATTTATATACATATATACAAATGTTTTTGTTTTTCTCTATTTTTTACTATTTTTTTTAGAAAGAGAGAGTTTTGCAACATCAACTTAGCACCATTTAACTTAGAAGATAAAAATGTTATATCCTTTACTTTAAATTTACCACTTTTTTAAACAAAGATTTTCAATTAGAACATACTTCATAATTAACACATATGAACCTTCCTACATACTAGTTAAACCGTTGTTATTTGTAATCAAACTTCATTTTTATTTTTGTTAAGACAAATAAATTTTCAAAAATTTAAATTTATTAACCAAAACTTATACTTATCCCGTAGTGTTTCTTCAAAAATAAATCAAAATGCTAAAAAGAAAATGTTTTTAAGATTTAGAAATTTTGAGGTTTTTTTTGTTTTTTGTTAAAAGAAAATGAAAATTCAAAGAAACTTTAAAAAAAATGAAAATGAGACCCCCCCCCCACACTTAATTTTGACCGTGTCCTCACAGTCAATGCATGATATAATGAGTGTAACGGGGAAAAATATGTACATATTTACAAAAGAGGGTTAACATTCTTACTAGACGTAGTTTGGCTCATGAAGAATCTTGAGCTCCTCCTCTTGGTTACAGGGCAATTCCAAGAAAGGTTTCAAACGATGACCATTGACTTTGAAAATCGATCCATCCCTGGGGTTTTCTATTTCTACGGCACCATGTGGAAAAACAGTTTGTACCACAAATGGTCTGATCCATCTTGATTTAAGTTTCCCAGGGAATAAATGAAGTCTTGAGTCATATAAAAGAACTTTCTGGTTAGGCGAAAACGTTTTCCTTAGGATTGACTTATCATGAAAAACTTTGGTTCTTTCTTTGTAAATTTTTTTGTTTTCATACGCATCGTTTCTAAGTTCTTCTAGTTCGTTGAGTTGTAGTTTTCGGTTTCCGCCAGCTTTCTCAAGATCAAAGTTTAAGTTCTTTATTGCCCACAACGCTTTGTGTTCGATTTCAATGGGTAAATGAAAAGCTTTACCGTAAACTAAACGAAATGGGGACATCCCAAGTTTAGTTTTAAAAGCAGTACGGTAAGCCCAAAGCGCATCGGTTAATTTCTAAGACCAATCTTTTCAATTTTTGTTGACAGTTTTCTCCAAGATTTGTTTTATTTGATGATTTGAAACTTCAACTTGCCTACAAGTTTGAGGATGATATGGAGTGGACAACTTGTGGGTTATCGAGTATTTCTTCATTAATGTTTCAAAAGATCGATTGCAAAAATGGGTTCCGTTATCACTGATTATTGTGCGAGGTGTGCTAAACCTTGAAAAGATGTTTTCTTTGAGAAATTTCACAACAATTCTATAGTCATTGGTTTTGCAAGGAACGACTTCGACCCATTTTGAGACGTAATCGACAGCGAGAAGGATATACAAGTTTCCAAAAGAATTGGTAAAAGGTCCCATAAAGTCGATACCCTAAACATCAAAGATTTCGATCGTAAGGATGGGGTTTAGAGGCATCATATCTCGTCGAGAAATTCATCTAAGCATTTGACATCGATCGCAAGTTTTACAAAATTCAAATGAGTCTTTGAAAAGGGAAGGCCAATAGAAACCACACTGAAGCACTTTTTCCACAGTTTTCCGAGGACCGAAATGTCCACCGCACGCTTGATCGTGGCAAAACGAAAGAACACTCCTGATTTCATTATCCGGAATGCAACGTCGGATGATTTGGTCGGGACAATATTTGAACAAGTATGGATCGTCCCAATAGAAATATTTCACTTGGGACATGAATTTGTATTTGTCCTGTTTGGACCAAGATGAGGGAGTTTCTTTAGTGACTAAGTAGTTCACTATATCAACGTACCATGGGTCGATAGAAATTGAAAGAAGTTGTTCATCGGGGAAGTTTTCATTGATCGACAAAGAAGATGGTGCGTTTGGAAGACGAGATAAGTAATCGACTATGACATTATCATATCCTTTTTTGTCTTTGATTGTAAGGTCAAATTCTTGAAGTAAAAGGATCCAATGAATCAAACGGGATTTAGCATCCTTTTTAGCGAAGAGATATCGAAGCGCAGAGTGGTCCGTGTACACAGTAATGTGTGAACCTATCAAGTAAGGTCGAAACTTTTCGAGTGCAAAAACGACAGCTAGAAGCTCTTTTTCGGTTGTTGTATAGTTGAGTTGAGCGTCGTTCAAAGTCATACTCGCGTATTAAATGACATGAAGGATTTTGTTGATGTGTTTCCCTAAGACAACACCAACCGCAAAGTTAGAAGCGCCACACATTATTTCGAATGGAAGATCCCAATTGGGTGCGCAAATGATCGGAGTAGAAATGAGTTCGTTTTTGAGACGTTCAAAAGAAGAGATACACTCAGAGTTGAAATCGAACGGAACGTCTTTTCCTAGGAGAGTCGTCAAAGGACGAGCAATTTTGCTAAAGTCTTTCACAAAGCGTCGGTAAAAGCCAGCGTGCACTAGAAATGATTGAATGTCCTTAACATATTTGGGAATGGGTAGGTTTGCAATTACATCGATTTTCGCTTTATCTACCTCGATGCCTTTATTTGAGATGATATGTCCAAGGACTATGCCTTGTTTGACCATAAAGTGGCATTTTTCCCAATTCAAAGTCAAATGTTTTTCTTTACATCGATTTAGAACTAACTCGAGATGATGTAAACATTGGGAAAAAGAATCGCTGAAGATAGAGAAATCGTCCATAAAAACTTCTAGAAAGCGTTCAATCATGTCGGAAAAAATGCCAACCATGCATTGTTGGAAAGTCGTAGGAGCGTTACAAAGTCCGAATGGCATACGTCGATAAGCAAAGGTACCGAATGGACACGTGAAAGTCGTTTTCTCTTGATCTTCGAGAGCGATTGGAATTTGGTTATAGCCGGAATAACCATCAAGGAAGTAGTAGAATTTGTGGCCGGCTAAACGTTCGAGCATTTGGTCAATGAAAGGAAGTGGGAAGTGATCTTTACGTGTTGCGGCATTTAGTTTTCGATAGTCAATGCAAACACGCCAACCCGTTTGAGTACAAGTTGGAATAAGTTCGTTTGAATCGTTCTTAACAACGGTTAGCCCAGACTTTTTTGGTACAACGTGAATTGGGCTAACCCATGAACTATCAGAGATTGGGTAAATGATTCATTGTCGAGAAGTTTAAGAATTTCATCATGCACCGCATCTTTCATTTTAGGATTAAGCCTTCGTTGTGCATCACAAATAGGCTTGGCATCGTCGATTAAATGGATGCGATGTTGAACAAGAGCGGGACTAATTCTGTTTATATCGGAGATGGACCATCCCATTGCTTCCTTATTTTTCAAAAGAACAGAGAGAAGAGAAGCTTCTTGGTCAAGAGAAAGATTGTTAGAAATGATGACAGGACAAGTTTCGTTTTTACCTAAGTATGTGTACTTGAGGTGATCGGGAAGTGGTTTGAGGCCCAACTTTGGGAGTTTCTCGATCAAAGAATTGGTTTGAGATTCGGACTCAACTGGAAGCGATTCAAAGGGAAGAGTGTATTCAATTTCGTTAGGAATTTCATGAAACAATTTTTCGTACTCGAGCTCGCGTTCATCGTTAAGATCAAGTGTCTCGTTTTCAAAGTTTTCGTGAATGGCGCTAACTTCCAATGTTTGGTCACGAGGTTCATTCGATTGGCTTTAAAGGTTGAAAATGTTGAGATCCAAAGTTATGTTTCCAAATGAGATTTTCATCGATCCGTTACGACAATTGATTAAGGCATTTAAGGTAGCTAAGAATGGTCGGCCTGAAATCAGTGGAATTTGACTCGCGGGATTTGTCACGGATTGTGTTTCGAGAATGATAAAATCAACGGGGAATATGAATTTCCCTACTCGAATGAGCACGTCCTCGATTTCTCCCACGGGCTTTATAAAGGAGCGATCGACGAATTGAAGCGTAAATGTTGTGGGTTTGAGCTCACCTAAGCCTAATTGTTTGTATACGGAATATGGAATCAAATTGACACTCGTGCCTAAGTCAATCAAACATTTGTTAATCGTCTTGTCTCCAATTGTACACGAAATAGTAGGGCAGCCGGGATCTTTGTATTTGACGGGCATGGATTGGGACAAGACTTCACTCAAACTGGCGGCTAAGAAGACTTTTTTTGGCACTTTAGTGTGTCGCTTTTGGGTGCATAAGCCCTTAAGAAATTTCGCGTAAGTGGGGACTTGCTGAACGATGTCAAGAAGCGGGATGTTAACTTTCACTTGTTTAAAAATTTCCAACATCTTTTCCATTTGGTCCGAGTGTTTCTTGGGTCGGAGGCGATGTGGAAATGGAACAGGTACTCGGTAGGCGGGTCTACTCGAGTAGAAGAAGAAGAATTTTGATCGGTATTTGATTCGACGTTTGGCTCCACGTTCTGTTTTGATTCGTTCGTTGTTTAGAAATATCGAGAGAGGTTTCCGGTAAATCATTTGGGTTAACGACTTGATTATCGATTTGTTTACCGGAACGTAAAGTTGTGATAGCATTCAGTTGGGTGATGTTGCTATCTTGAACAACATGGGCTTGATTTGAATTTGTGTTTTGATTTTTGGGATTTGGAAGGGGCAGGCTTGGAAATGTGCCTCGTCCGCATTCACTTACAGACGTGGCTAATTGACTCATTTCCATTTCAAATTTTGCAATCGATTGGTTTATGTTTTGCATATATGAGGTCAATAAATTTTGCAAATTTCTATTTGATTGAAGACTTTGAGTAGTTTCTTTAGCCAACGTTTCAAGAGTTTTCTCAAGTGAACTTAAACGTTTATCGTCTTGGGGAGGATGAGCAGAATTTGGTTAAAAATTTGATTGTTGCAGTTGATTATGAGACGGACCCGCAAAGTTTGGTTGAAAATTGTTGGGCTGAAAGTGAGGATTCGAAGCATTATTCGAGAATGCTTGAAAATTGGGACGAACCGTATTTGAATTGGGATTGTTTTGGTTCCAAGCAAAATTCGGATGATTTCTCCAACCAGGGTTGTACGTTGGAGAGAATGGGTCGGTTTTGGCTTTATTGAAAGCATTAATTTGTTCGATAGAATTGGGACACCGATCGGCTATATGATTAGGATCGTTGCATTTATAACACATCGGTTGGGAAGCTTGGTTCATTTGATTCGATGAGAAAACGTTATCGAATTTTTTAATCATTGCGTCGATCTTAGCTTCCAAAGTAAAAGAAGATCCTATCGAGTGTGCACTCGATCGTGAGTAAATTGATTTTTCGTTCAAACGTTCCTATTGGGATGATTTTTCGGCGAGGTTTTCAAAAACTTGCCAAGCATCGTCGTGATGTTGGGCAAGAAAGTTGCCTTGGCACATTGATTCGAGCATGGTTCATGAGCTATTTTCGAGTCCATTATATAAGATTTGGCAAATCGTCCATTTTTCAAAGTTATGGTGTGGACATTTTATTAAAAGCTCTTTGAATCTTTCAAAATATTTTCCAAATGGTTCTCCCTTGAATTGATGAAAATTTACAATTTCGTTTCAGATTCTACTCGTTTTTTCCAAGGGGTAGAACTTTTTTATGAAAGCTTTTACGAATTCTTCCCAATTTTTAATCGAGTTCGATGGTAAGCTGTACAACCATTTTTCAGCGTAATCCGTAAGAACGAATGGGATTAATCGAAGTTTGTTTCCGTCATCGGAAAGTTGTTGGAGTTTAATGGTTGCACAAACTTGTTTGAATTTAGTCAAAAAATGTATGGGTCATCGTGTTCAAAATTGCCAAATTTCGGAAGCGTGGCAATATAGTTCGAGTGAATTTCGAAATGGTTACTTGTAGGGGCGGGTAACGTGATGCAAGATGGAATAGAAACTCTATCGGGAAAGATTCTATCCATAAGAGTTTGAGGGGCGTTCTCGTTTGCCATTTCGAGAGGATCGTTTTTTCGAGTTAAACGGTTAGTTGCTGAGTCGCGAGTCCAACGATTTGTTGTTGTGTCACGAGTCCAAGTACTCATGCATAAGTGAAAGTCGAGAAGAGAAAGAAGTTAGAATCAAGTTTAGAGAATGGAAGAAGATTTGGAAAATGAAGTGAAAAATTGTTTTTGTTTTTTGTTGTTTTTTTTAAGGAAGAAATATTTACCAAGTGAAATTTATTTTCAAAAGAAAAGTTTGATTTTTTTTGGCTTTTCAAATTTTATATGTTTTTTGTTTCTGAATTTTCAAATATTTACCAAAAGGATTTTTTTGTTTTTAGAAAATGGAATTTTTTTTTATTTTTGAAAAGATTTTGTATTTTTTTTTGATTGAAAATTTTCAAAGGAAAGGAAAAAAAGGAAATTTTTTTTGGAATTAAAAACTAAGTTAAGTAAAATTTACAATTTTTTTTTGGATTTTGGATTTTTGATTTTTTTTAAATATGCATGAACTAATGCAACTAAATGAATGCAAAGGACTTATTTACAATTTTCTGTCCTTAGTAGCTCCTAACCCAAAATTGTATAATCACACTTTGTCTTAAATCAACAAAAATATTTCTCAGCCAGGTAACGTGCAGGGGTTATCGGTGCACAACGAATCACCGTAGCAATGCAACCAAGGTTTAAGTACTTTCAAAGGAACAACCAGTATAATATTTACAAATCACCGTAATTTTATAACTGGTTATTACTCTGCCGTAGCATAGACAGCAAGAAATAAAATTGTTCAAAGAAAAAAATTATGAAAATACAATTAAGCCCTAGATGAGCTCGCGACACCCTTAAGTCGAATGTCTAACCTTTATTATTAGTCAAATTCTATGATGAAATGCGTTTATGGGCTAAGGAAAGGGTGATGAAATCCCTCACCTTATGTGAATTGGGGTATTGTCCTTAGAAATGAAAATAAGATAAGATGAATGCAAAACAAAAATTAAACGTGAATTTACAATGCAACTAAAATAAGGTTTGTTTTTGTTTTTGGATTTTAAATTTTTTTTATATATAAATGCAAATCCAAGCAACCAACAATGCAATTCAAATAAAAACAAGGGATAAGAGCACGATACCAGAGCGTGCAGAATTATTAGAAATTTTTTTTAATTTTTTTTAAGCACGTAAGCAAGCGATTATTTTTTTGACAAACACTTCTTTTGTTTGATATTCTGCTTTGGCAACCTGAATAAAAAACTAGATATATACAATATTTTTTTATAAGGAAACAATTTAACTTGTAAAACACACCATAATAACTTGAAACCTTCCTTTTTAAAAAAAATGAAACAAAACTAAAATCAAAGAAAGAAAAACTTTTTTTTAAGGATTGGACTAAAAAAAATATAAACCAAAAATGAGCTAGAAGCAAATTGAACAAAACAATTTAAAGTCACACAAATGAAAAAAAAATTACTCAAACTAACCCGGCCCAATTAACAATTACAAAAACAAACTCACACTTCAGTAACAACTTATACACCCCTAAATCAAATAACCAACTTATACACCCCTAAAAAAACATCGAATCAAATAAAATTTTGTACCAGTCCAAGCAATTTCGAATTGGCTGCGGTGATCGATTGCTAGGGGAGGTCGATTGGATTTGATCGCGGGAGGATGGTTGCTCGATTGAGTGTTTGGGTAGCTGTGGTTACAGTAGGAAGATGATTGTCGGGGTCGGGTCGCCTGAGGCAATTGGTGGTTCGAGTTGAGTGTTTTAGGCGCGGATTCGTAGGGGAGATTGGGGGTAGTGTGGTAGGGGAGAACGTGGGCACGGTCGTTGATTTGATGACAGATGTATGTCGATTTGAGGGTTGGAGGAGGACTTCGATCGCGGTTCAGGTGATTTTGGGGTGGGTTCGTTCAGGTAGTGGTGAAGGAGGCGGAGGCATGCGCTTCAAGATGATTTGGAGAAGTCTGGTACTTTCTTGTTGATGCACGGTACGACAGTGATACAAGGCAGTGACAAGTCAGTTATGGGCAGGGGATGATGGTGAACTGCAGCGGAGTGTTTGCTGAATGTAGTTGTGAAGTGGTGATGGTGTTGACTGGAGGTGAGGATGCAGGCGATGGTCAGAGGAATTTGTAGAGTTGTAGAAGATTGTGTGCTGTTTTGGGTGAAGTAGTATGTGGGTTGAAGTGAAGGCAGTGCACAAACAGTTGGCACAGTTTTGATGTCAGGGGATATGGGTGAATTTTTATGTAATGATTTATGGCTGAGGCTGTTTGTATGGATGGCAAGATGTGGTAAAGTGAAGTGGAGTTATGTGTATGTAACAGAGAACTGTGCACAGGTTGTATGTATGGGAATCAAGATGGTGCAAAGGTGGTTGAACTTCTGCAGGCAGTTAAAAGTTTGGGTGGTAGGAGTGTTTGTATGACAGTGGGTATGCTGCAAGGCTGTGATATGGTGGATGTGGAGTTTGTGATGTAAAAGAAGATGTCGTGGAGTTTGTATGATGAAGTATGTATTGGTGAATGATAGTGATAGGCAGTGAATGTGAAGGGTGAAAAACTATTGATGTTGCGATGGTGGTCTGCTGCAGTATGTTTTTGACAGTTGTGGTGAGGATTGGTATTATATGGTGAAGGGTGTGAAGTATATTTGTGTTTGATGAAGCAGTGGGGGGATTAAGGGACAGGGATGTGTTGTTGTATATTGTAGTTGCCAGAGATTGAACTGAATAGCAGTGGGTATATTGAAGTTGACATGGATGGAGATTGTGATGGCTGTTGTAGTAGTAGTGAGGCTACTGGTGGTTAGAGGCTGTTGTGGTAGTTTTGGCAAATAGCTGGGATGTACAAGGCATGGTAGGATGTTGTTTAGTTGAGAGTTTGGTAGAGGTCAGGCAGAAGTCTGGTGTTATATTGGTGTTATATTACTGTCAGTGGACAGAGGGGATAGGTGGTGTGTTTGCAGTTGTAGTGGGTCAGACTGATGATGGTGGGTTGAAGTTGGGGTGGTGATCAAGTTGGAGTGGTGACAAGTGTGTTTGATGGATGTGCACTGTGAAACAGCTAAGTAAATAGTGAACAGAGAGGAAATGTACAATGAACAGTAAACAGAGAAGTGTGTTGGATGCAATGCAATGTTTTTTTAAGCAATGTGAATAAAAATGTAAAATGTAAAGGGAAAATGCAAATGAAAACTAAATTTTTTTATATATATATATATTTCAAATTTTGTATGCTTTTTTTTAAATAGAAATGTATATGCAAGTGGAAAAGGAAACTAGAAAGAAAAACAACAAGCCCATTACAAAGTTGAAAACAAAAACAACACAAAAACACATAACACTAATAAGTTTTTTAAATGCACACTAACACACAAAACAAGCACACACATGAAAATCAAAAAACGATAATTTGAAGAATAGAAAATAAAATCTAAACTTTTCCCTGGCAACGTCGCCAAAAACTTGTTCAACGGAAAATTTTCTATTGATTAGAAAAATGCCGATAAATTTTGAAATAAAATAACCGCAAGCACACGACGTACAATTTTAGTACGTGGCGAGTACGGGTCGATCTGCAGGGAATTTTTAAGATTTTAAAATTTTCAATTCAATCAAATTAGACCAAAGTGAGAGGAAATTGTTAACTACAAAGAAGAAGCTAAAGCTATAATAAAAACGTGATTTAAAAATTATTAGACTATAGAACAATTTAGAGGCAAATCCACTCTCATATTTTTTTGTAAATCAACAAACAAATAATTTATGATCTCTAGCTTTGATATTAAGTGAAATAATTGCTGTATTTATCATAAGTATGGTTTGTTTATGTTATTAATTAACATAACTCAAACCATCAAACTATAATACAACAAATAAACCACTTATCAATTCTCATGAAAATGAAGCCAAAGCAAAAGCTATTTTAAGTATGATCTATTTACTATTGTAACTAGTAATATAGATCATCAAATTTCATTTTTACTTTCATTTCAAAATCATAAATTAATTAGAAAATGATGATGTAAATTGTGTTTATGTTGAATAAGAATAGCTCATTTGCATAAGCAATATAAGCTATCAAACCCACTTGTATAAACTTACATCAAAATTCACTTTCATGAAGCACAAGCTAAAGAGATCATAAATCATAAAAATGTTGAAATTACATAATATTTGAGAGCTTCATTACCCCTAAATTGAAGGGGTTTAGCTCCTCATTTGTGTTATCAAATCAACACATGTAAGTTTCAACATTGGAAAGCAAAGAGAAGTAGAAATTAAACAAAGGAAATGAGATTAACTACTTGCATGAAATAACATCAAACTAATTGCATGAATGTAAATCTAAGCTATGAACATAAAAAGAAAGAGAGCATAGAAATAAACATTAATAATAAAACAAAGAAAAGCATGTAGAAAAGAGAGAAGAAAGAGACTTGGAAGTCATTTTTATTTCACTTTGATTTTTATTTACAACTTGCTAATTTCCTAAGCAAATATATGAGAGAGTAAAAGATACTTACATGTACATAAGAGGACTATTTATACATGCATAAAACCCTAATTCCATTTTTAGGGTGCTTCCCAAAACGCCCTTTAGGAAGTGTGGCCACCAAGTAACCATTAGCCACTAATTAATCCCTCATTAAAAGTGCATGAAGCTTTAACCTTCACTTAGTTGTCCATTAGCTTCTAATTGTAGATTTAGGCAAGTGGGTGGGGTCCTCCATGATCTTGAACTTGAATTATTTCCTCATCATTCCTTTGTATTCATTTGTGCATGCATATATCTTCATGAATCCCTCTTCCATATGCATCAAAATTTCCTATAAGAATCATAAAAAATGTCCAAGTAAAAATTCTCAAATTGACACATGCACAAAAATTACCATTTTGCCCCTGAATGAAGATGAAAATATGATGTTTTGGAAACAATTGAATTTTGGTTTTAAACATGTTAAAATGCCCAAATATGATATTTATTTAAATAAAAAGAGATAAAATATGGATGTATATATATATATGCACATTTACGTGCACATCAAGGGCAAATGTTATCCCGCCTTTTGGGAAGGCCGTGACACTAAGGGCTTGACTGGAAACCAAGGACAATCCGTCCAGAAGATTGGTAATACATAGTTCTACTATGGATACTGGTAAATTTGGTCTAAGTCCGGATTGAGCTACAATTGATATAATACGACAAACAAAGCTATGAGAGCCAACGTTCCAAAGTTCAGGTCAATCGGAGTTCATATGCTCAAGATACGGATCGATCGAGATCAAGAAAATCAACCTCATCCTATCCATACGATTTCATATCCATCCCTTGAGGAAGCTTCAGTTTGTATCCATCGCCTTCCATCCTCCTCCATATCCATCAAATCCCTTCGTATCCATCAGTGGCCAGCATCGATCAGACTTTATCTATTTAGCCTTAACGCTGTTCGTACCGATCATCCCATCCAGACATTTCGTATCGATCAGCCAATGATCGATACAAGACCCGCTATCCAAAGATAGTAGCTTTCGACTGCCTTTAATATAGCAGCAAAGTCCGTTATGCTAACAAATGGACTATCTGTCCATAAAATTGGGCTGACTGTCCTCTTAAACTGTCCGCAATCTGGACTAACCGTCCGAAATCTCTGGGTTGACTGCCCTCAAAATGAACTAATTGTCCGAATCATTTTCTTATGGTTAACTACCCATTAAATTTTCCTTGAAAACCTTTTCAAAATGATTTAGTCCTTCAAACCATACGTATACAAGAAAAATATATTTTTAGCTTTACTCTAAGCTATTTTGCCAAATTATATATACTTTACTCAAAATAAGGTTGATGATATTTAATAAGGATTACCTATCCTTATAAAATAAGTTAAAGAACTTTATAACTTGAAAACACTTAGGTTATTCTGCCTATTTAACTTGTTCGAAACCTTTGTTTAAAACCTTTAAACAACCTATTCGAAACCCTCGAAAGTAACCCTTTTGGAACCTTTGAAAGTACCCCTTTCGAAACCATTGAAAGTAACTCTTTCGAAACCAATAAAAGTCTTTCTTTCGAAAGCTTTAAAATATAAGACATCCCCCTTTAAAACCTTGCCTTTCGAAATCATAGGAAAAACCTTCCTTTTCAAAAACTGGTCAAAACCCTAGGGAACCACCCCTTTCGAAACCATATATTAAAACCTTTCGAAAGCATTAAAACTCAACTCTTTCTAAAGCACTTGGTTTCAATTTAAAACATGTGGAAATCTTTCGAAACCATTCAAAGCTTACTCCTTTGAAACCCCTTTGAAAGCATTTCAGTTGAAACCATTTGGATTATGCCTTCAAGTAGAGCAAAAGGATCAGAAAATAAATAGAGTCAAAAGCATCTGTTTCGAAACCATTTCTTAAGTAAAGAAGTGATGGTATCGAAACATCCCTTCGAAAGCATTGGAGAGGTGGCCAAATTTTAGAAAATAAAAGAACCCCTTCGAAACCATCAGGATTGAAAGGTAGGAAGGTACAACTAAAGGTATCGACTCAGTCGAAAGCAGTCATTTAAAACAAAAGAGCAACCCAATCGAAACCTTCATTTTAAACAATTTGACTTTGTCGAAAGCATCTTAGTCGAAAGCAAGCAAGCGTATTTTCCTTTAAAACCAAAATAATGCTTCAACCCTTTTGGAACCCCATTGTTTTGACCCTATACCTTTCGCCCACATCCAATTCATTATGTACCAGTTGCTGATACCATATGCATTGGTTTCGACTGTGTTGGAGGTGATCGTATGGAGGGGGAACCTGTTGCCAAAGGATATGAAACAGTAAAAAGCTTGTTTATTTGTACTTTAAAACTGTTCTTTTGAACCTAACCTGCCTTGTTTGTCTAAATCTGACTGGTTGCAAGATTTTTCTTTTTAAAAGTGCCAACGTCTTTCCAGATTTAGAAATTTAAACATTTTTATAAATAGCCCCTTCTCCTCTTTAATTACATAAAACATTTAATTCCCATACCTTAAATAATTTTATATAACCATTAAAACACTTAGGAAAAATCTAAAAAAATTCCAGAAAATCACATTATATATGTTTTCTAACATATAAAAATTTCAGATTCAAATATTTAATTATTTACCCGTAAATAATTTATAATCCAAAATACCTTTCTTTATTAGAAAATTCATATTAAATCCATGAAAATTCAAAAAAATCTGAAAATTGAAACCCATCTCTAAAATATCATTTCAGATATTCGTAAAAATTCGCAAGGCATTTGGATCTCATTTAATAGGGTTTTCATATCAAAACATGTCATAAAGTCTATATGAACATACATAATTCATCAACAAGTATATATAATCATTCCATCATTCAAAAGCATGGAAAATCTATGCAAAACACTTCGTATTTAATCTTAAAACCGAAACAAAACAAAAATGAGACGTAAACATTATTCACCTTAGCTTTTGAGATTAAATGAGCTTGAGATTTGGATGAATTTGATTTGATATAGCTTTTCCTTTAGCTTTCCTTAATTCTTCTTCCCCTTTCCTTATTAATGGTGGTCGGCCTCTTATTTTAAATTTTCAAAATGAAAAATGAACATGTATCCGAACACACGGCTAAGGTTTGAAAGATATAGGAATGGCCTCTTTCCTATTTTACCCCTTCGTTATTTAAATATAAAACCTTCTTTAATTCATTTGTTTTAAATGGCATGACTACCTTTAATAAAATCAAATCTTAGTTCCCTAACCAACACATTATTTTATTTTATTTAACTAATTAAATATCCTAAATAATGTTACCAAAAATTTGGGGTGTTACAGACTCCCCTCCTTAAAGAATTTCGTCCTTGAAATTACGATATGGCACACAATTAATCAAACAAGAAGGTAAAACATATCATCAAACAAGTCAGGATAAGTATCTCTAATCCTACTCTCAACCTCCCAAGTAGAGTCCTGTCATCATCACTCCATTGGACTTTGACTAATCTGACCGTCTTGGTTCTAAGCCTCTTGTCATCTCTCGAAACAATGCGAACTTACTTTCTCACTATTATTAAGTCCGGTTCTAACACTAAATCATCTAGCATTGTCGGTGCAATAACAGTCTCCGGGTCTCTAACACACTTTATGAGATGAGAAACATGAAAAACATCGTGGACACCTGCCAAACTGCTCGATAACTCAAGTCTATATGCGAGCTTCCCGATCATCTCAAGAATAGGAAAAGGTCCATGAACCTAGGAGACAACTTCCTCAATTTCCAAAATCTAATCACACCCTTCATCGGTGATACTTTGATGAAAACCTGGTCCCCAACCGAGAACTCTAAATATTTCCGTCTCTTATCCGCATAACTTTTCTGCCTAGACTGAGCCTCCTTCATTCTAGCCCGAATGACCTTAATCTTTTCTGTAGCATCTCCAACCAGATCTGGACGAAGAATCCACCTATTCCCAGTCTCCAACCGACATACGTGAGATTTGCATGGCCTTCCATACAAAGCTTCAAACAGTGCCATCCCAATACTAGTCTGATAACTGTTCTTATATAAAAACTCGAATAGATGCAGATGATCTTCCCATGATCCCCCAAAATCTAGAAAACAAGCTCTCAACAAATCTTCCAAAATCTTGTTAACTCTTTCTGTTTGCCCATCTATCTATGGATGGTAAGCGGTACTCATCTTAAGCTTGGTCCCCAAAACTTCCTGCAGACTCTTCCAAAACTCACTAGTGAACAAGGAATCTTTGTCACTAACTATGCTACTTGGAATTCCAGAAAGTCTAACTACATTCTTCATGAACAACTTCGGTAGAACAGGTGTCGTCCTGGTTGACCTAACTGGAATGAAATGGGCACTCTTGGTCAATCTGTCCACTATGACCTATATACTTTCATTTCCTCTGTTCGACCTTGGCAACCCGTCAATGAAGTCCATAGAAATAGAATCATACTTCCACACTGGAATGTCTAATGGCTGAAGGTAGAACCCTATTAAATGACATCTAAATGCCTTGAGAATTTTTATGAAGATCATAATTATTGTTTTGGAGATAGGTTTCAATTTTCAAAATTTTCTAAATTTATATTGAATTTATATGAATTTTCTAGTAAAAAAATGCTAATTTGGATTATAAATTATTTATGGTTAAATAATAAAAAAATTCGATCTGAAATTTTTATACGTTGGAAAACATATTAAAAGAGATTTTTGGAATTTTTGTAGAATTTTCCTAAGTGTTTTAATGGTTATATAAAATATTTAAGGTATGGGACTTAAATGTTTATATAATTATGGAAGGAGAAGGGGCTTTTTGTAAATTAATTTAAATTGTTAATTTTGGAAAGTTCGCGGCACTTTTGAAAAAGTACAATGGCAAACAATCAGATTTAGACAAATAAGGCAGGTTAGGTACAAAAGAAATAGTTTAGAAGTACAAATAAACATGTTTTACAATATTTCAATGCTTTCGACACCAGGTTCCGCCTCCTTACCTTCACCTCCGACACTGTTGAAACCAATGCACATGGTATCAATTAATTGGTACGTAATGAATTGGATGTACGCGAAAGGAATAGAGTCGAAACTAGGGGATTTGAAGGGGTTGAGGCATTACTTTGATTTTAAAGGAAAATGTGTCTGCTTTCTTTCGACTAAGTAGCTTTTGACTTAGTTAGCTTTCGACTGGGTCAAATGGTTTTAAAAGGAATGGTTTCAATTGGGTTGTGCTTTTGATTTTAAATGATTGCTCTCAATTGAGTCAAAGCCTTTGGCTGCCGCTTCCTACCTTTCGATCCAAATGGTTTTGAAAGGGTTGTTTTATTTTCTAAAACCTGACCACTTCTCCAATGCTTTCGAAGGGATGGTTTTGACACCATCACTTCATTACTTAGGAAATGGTTTTAAACAGATTCTTTCGACTTTAATGGGTTTATGATCCTTTTGCTGTACTTGAAGGCATAATCCAAATGGTTTCAACCGAGACGATTTTCAAAGGTTTCGAAGGGGTAAAATTTTGAATGGCTTCAAAAGGTTTCCACATGTTTTAAATTGAACCTAAAGTGCTTTCGAAAGGATTGAGTTTTGATTTTTTCGAAAGGTTCTACTGAATGGTTTCGAAAGTGGTGGTTTCCAAGGGTTTCGAAAGGATTCAAAGGAAAGGTTTTTCCTATGTTTTCGAAAGGCAATATTTAAAGGTTTTAAAGAGGGATGCCTAATGTTTTGAAGCTTTCAAAAGAAAGGCTTTTAATGGTTTCGAAAGGGTCACTTTCAATGGTTTCGAAGGGGTTACCTTCAAGGGTTTCGAAAGGTTGTTTAAAGGTTTTAAACAAAGGTTTCGAATGTATTAAATAGGCAATATAGTCCAAGTATTTTCAAGTTAAAAAGGGTTTTAACTTGTTTTGGAAGGATAGTCAATCCTTATTGAAATTCATCAACATTATTTTGAGCAAAGTATATATAACATGGCATAATAGCTTAGAGTAAAGCTAAGAATATATTTTCTTTATAAAGGTATGATTTAAAAGGATAAATCATTTTGAAAAGGTTTTCAAGGAAAAAAGACGAAGGGTAGTTAACCCTAAGAACATGATTCAGATAGATAGTCCATTTTGATTCGGACAGTTAGTCTAGTTTGCGGGCGGGCAGCCTAGATTTTGGATAGTTTGTCCAGTTTGCGGGCAGTCAGCCAAGATTTCGAACAGATGGTCCATTTACTACTGTTCGACAGATAGTCCATTAATTATCTGATTATAGCTTAACGGACTTAGCTATTATTATTATTATATTAGTGTGATTAACCAGTTTGGTTGCAGGAAAGGATTTGCAAAATATATGTTTTGAAAAGGATATTAGTGAGGAAAAACCCGTTTGGCTAAGCGGCGTGGTCTCGCTTAATATAAATAAACCGAGATGTAATAATATTATTCACACCAAGCTTTATGTCTGACTTGAAGTTTTTGTTTCCCCTTAAACTCTCGGGTACTCAAAATTGATTTGAGTATGCTGAGGGTTAAGGTTTTTAGGTTTTTGAATTTTGACGAATAAAGCTTCCGGGGACGCGCAGATGGCTGATGGATAGCTAATTAGGATTTACAGTTTCATTTTGTTTTGATTTTGCTGTGTATATTAAGTCAGATATGACTATATTGACTCTGATCAACTATGGGGGCATCGTCATATGTCGCTCTTGGCGTATTATTGTAATTATAATTGATCTTTACCTGGGAAACGTTTATGGGATTATGTAATTTGGATATGAATTTGTTTGAAATGCAATCAGTAAAATGTTGTTTTCGGAAATATGTGATTTTATTCATATTCAAGTGCTTCTAATATTATGAATACCATTAGCATTGCCGTATTTTGTCACTGGAAGTTAATACTATGGATGACTGCACCATCTGTAGAGCTTAGCTTTTGGCCTCTGGATATGGTATGTTACAACTTGGTATCAGAGTATAGGTTTATGAAAAACTTTAACTAAAAATGGGTTTTAAAACATAATAAATAATTAGAGTAAGATTGGGGTATAGGATAATGCTATAGTAAAGTACTTGTATTTGCTATATATAAGTATATGCTTTATCTCTAGTCTCTTATCTTTGTTAGGATATTTTTTGTATCTCATGAGATTTGAATACAGATATGGAGGGTAGAAGAGGAACAGTTAACAAAGGAGGGGAAGGCACAAATGGGAATGCCACGCCTAATGTGAGAAGAGGTCAAGGTCAGGCATAAGTAGAGAATGTGAGTGATAGAGTCCCACAAGTTGGAATGGAAGCTATGTATCAATTTTTCAAGAATATGGTGTAGGCGGGAGTTGCAGCTGGAGTGTTAGGAGGAAATGCTATAAGAGCAGGGGTTCCGGAAGTTCGGGTAGTTAACCATTATGCTAAGATGAGTGGAGATTACATCAAGCTTGGAGGGAAGTCGTTTGTTGGAATGGAAGATGTCATTGAGGTAGAGAATTGGTTGTTGCACTACAAAAGGATTTTTGCAGATTTGGGGCTCAATGATGAGCAAAAGAGGAGGTTGGCATCTAAACAGCTTCAGGGAGCAACTTTGTTCTGGTGGAATAGTGTGACTGTGGCAGTGGATGAGGTGACTATGACCTGGGAAGATTTCAAGGGGAGGTTCATCTCTACAATGGCACGGTCAGCTCTGATCAGAAAGTTTGCTGAATTAGAGCAAGGAGAGATGTCTGTTTTGGAGTATGCTAGAAGGTTCGAGGAGTTGGCCAGATACGGGTATGCTTCAGTAGATACAGTAATGAAGAGGAATGAGAAGCTTATCAGGGGGTTGAAGCCTGAGTTGGCCAGAGCTACATTACCTCATATTAGAGATCCTTCTAATTTTATAGTGGAGATGACCTTAAGGCATGAGGAGTTGCTTGATTCTCCAGAGAAGAGTAAGGCTAAAGAAGTCCGGGTAGGGCAGGGTCAGTAGAGGAAGTTCTTTCCTAAGAAAGGTGCTTACAAGGGTGGATCATATAAGAAAGGGAAATATGAGATTGTCTGTTTCTAGTGCGACAAGAAGGGGCACTTTGCTAATGAATGTCGTGCTGGAAAGACAAAGGATGCGGCTGGAAAGAAGAATGTTGGGTGCATCAACTATGATCAGATTGGCCACTATAAGAGCCAGAACAAGAAGCCCGCTAAGGATGGAAAGTGCAAAGTGTATGCATTGGAGCCTGCTACTTCAAAGCCAAATGCTCAGGAGAAGGGAAAGGCAATTTTGGAAGGTACGCTTCAGATTCATGGCATGTCTGTTAGCGTTCTATTTGATACTGGTGCATCGCATTCTTTTGTATCTAGATGTTTGATAGATATGCTTAACCTAGAACCTACATATTTAGTTACTTCCTTACGGGTTGCGAATCGAATAGGAGGGTATGCAACTCTAGGGTTGAGGTGTGACCAGTTAGAGTTTGACTTGTTAGGTCATACTTTTGTTTGCAGTTTGCATTTGTTTGATTTTGTGGGGTTCGGTATCATTTATGGTATGGATTGGTTAAGTGAGTACGATGCTAGGATATTTTTCCAGGATAGTAAAATATCGCTTAGACACCCAGATTGTAGTGGCATGATTGTTTATACCGTAGAAGGTTCTTGCAGTGAGATGTGACGACCGCCCATGACCCCTGCACCGAATCTAGAGATAGCGCGCTGTAAAGTGTGCCAGGCGACCATGGACGATTGTCAAGGTAGATTAAAACAACAGAATCTATCGTATTACTCACAGCGCATGGACAAAATACAATAGAACATATGTATAGTGAAGCTTTACAGAACAAAATGACATCATATAAAACTCCATAATAGTTGAATACAAGCATCCAAATAGCCAATACATCAAGCCTTACTACATAACACTCAGAGAATACAAAACAGCGGAACATCCAGTACATATAATAAGAAGATAATATGCAACCCTCCAGCTCGTCTTCGATATCAGCATCGCGAGAAGAGAACAGCACCTGTCACCTGCTACCTAGTCTGCCCGTCCCAAAAATGGACGAACAGCCCAAGGCAATAAGAATTAAAACATAAAGCCTTGAGTCAGACAACAGTCTTAGTGAGCAGTAAATTAACTAACAACATACCAAAAGAGCATAAAGGAAAAGGAATAGGAATACAACCCTCCCACTCCAACCTCATTCTACAGTGATAGCCCCCCAGACACACACTAAGCAGAAGCAAGCATAGCAAAGCATACAATTTAAAGTAAAGCAATTATCACTCGAGTCAAGAGCGGTGTTTTCCAAGTACAAATCCCAAGGTCTTAAACCAAGGTCAGATAAGCACCCAGGAAATACCGCTCTTGAGACCGAATGACGATACAACCAAACATCCATGACTCTGGCTATCACTGTTATCATTGCTTCGATATCACCGTTAGTTGAATGAACGGCTCCTTCTTTCATCCGTCAGTCAAGGGCTAATGGTAACCCCGGTTCTAGACATAACTCCCGCACGTCGTCGCAGCCCGTGCCAAGGATTTTCGCAACTACCCAGAGTACTCGACCATCAACAGTTAGTCTTTTGGGCGTCCCCATGTACTCTTGCTTAGAGCATGCTAGAACCTTCAACAACGATGAGATCTCAGCCTTCTAGTCATCCTCCTCGACGACTATTTCCATACTAGCTCAAGCGCCTCTCGAGCATCCATTATCCTCAAACTCGAATCATATCACCGAGTTACCAACGTGCTTGGAATGATCCCGTCTGGATTAGACCAAGTCTTCATCACATGATGCCTCGCTTCATTACATCCTCGCAAAGCCTCATCTCAACATCACATCATCAAATCCATGCCTAAGAGCTTCATCATCCCGCTACATATGCCACGAGCAGCTTTCCCAATTCAAGAGCCTTTCCCTTAGCTTTTGAATCATCTTCGGTCTAAATCAAATCATAAATCATCTAATTCATAGCAGTCAACCAAACCAAACATTAATTCAAACAATCAAGCATTCAAATAAGATCTAAATAGACAATTATAACAATAATGGCATTTTCGTAATTAAAGAGTTGAAAGTCTAACAAGCATGAAACCATGAACAATATCTCTACAAACTTGATGAATGAACTTGCATAGGCTAACATATGATAAAATGGATGTAACATCATCATGAACAATGGATCTATATGGATCTACACTTAGGATGAAGAAAATGCATGGAAATCCCTATTTTAATACCAAATCGAGCCAACAATCCGATATACTCCTTTGGATCCGTGTGAGAGATAATCACCACTCACCAAATCACCTAAACAACCTCAAATCAACACGCTTCAGATCTGGACAGCGAAGGATCAAGCTTGATCTATCACAAATCCGCTCCAAACGAAGAAATCTCACTTCAACGGATGAAGATCTTCAATTTTAGCTCTTGGATCTTCAATCTTGATCTTCGATTTGGATGAAAGGAAGCACTAGATTAGAGTGGAGAAAAGAAGTGAAGAAGTGTAGAAGTTGAGCTCTCAAAATGGCAGCACTTCGTCGCTTCAAAATCCGGATCCCAAAAAGTGAGAAAAACCCTTCCTATTTATAGCAGAAAATTCCCTTAAGTCGTAACTCGTCCGCCTCTATAAGTCGTCTCCGACTTATAACCTAAGACACTTTCGACTTAACAAAGCCTCCAACCTAACAGATATGCACGCGCGCCCCAACTCCTAGGTCGCTCATGACCTAACGGCTTAGCAGTCCTACGACTTACGACTCAACTGGGTCTCCGACTTAACATAGCGCGCGACATAACAGTTCGACTTAACAACTTAGCCTATGCGCGACTTAGCGACTTAACAGACCAATTCTCTACGACTTAAGACTTAACTTCCCTAAGTCGTCTACGACTTAACACAAAGGCTAAAACCCAGCGACTTAACACCTTAAGTCTTCACGCGACCTAAAACCTCACGACTTAGTAGTCCTGCGACCTACGACTTAATCCAGAACCATGCTACAGTCACCCAACGACTTAACAGGTATACTACCTCGCGACCTAACAAACTTACGACTTAACATACCCACGCGACCTAACACTTAGACTGTATACGACCTAATACAACCTTACGACTTAACTCGTACGACTTAACTCCCATAGGTCGTATACTCCTTAAGTCGCTAACCTATAGGTCATACCAAGATACTAGGTCGCTACACAGCTCTCCAAACTCCTTAGGTCGTTGCCGACCTAACAATGCTAACTCGGAACCACTAGGTCGCTCATCCCTAGGTCGCGAACAGCTATAGGTCGCTCCAATACTTCCTTAGGTCGCCTAACCCACTTAAGTCGGTCACGACTTAACTCTTAACTCGCTGCTTCTTAACTCGGTAACAATTAACTCGCCACTATCCTTAAGTCGCGCCTATCCCCTAAGTCGTATACGACTTACGACCTATACTAAGTCGTGAACGACTTAGGACTTAGCCATATTTTGCCTAAAATCTGAAATGGCTCAACAACACTAAAATTCCAGATTTTGACAAACTTTTCGATCCGTAAAAATACGGGTCGTTACATAAGATGTAGGCCTTGTTGGGTGCTATGGAATCGGAAGATGAGTTGAGTCAAGTTTTCGTGGTTAGAGAATTCGCAGCTGTATTTGAGCATGTAGTAGGATTGCCACTGAAACGAGCCATTGAGTTTCGAATAGATTTGATTCAGGGAGCAGAACCAATGAGTAGGCCATCAAGCAGGATGACCCTTATAGAAACGTATATATAATATACACTAGAATGGTTTAAAAGTTCAACTTTTTGAAATCAATATAAATTGCAATCAAACCTGAAATCAGTTCAACGCTGGATTAGATAATAAAAGGCTTATAAGTCCCGCATGATCGGATTTGTATATGCTGACGTAATACAGCATCAGACTTATATTATTGAAAGTCGACCAAAATTGATGGAGAATTCAATGCCTTGGAAAAGGATTCGACAAAAGAATAGCAATCAGTCAGCAAGCTGGATGGACTTCTTTCCGACAATTTAGATTTTCTTCGATTCAAAGCACGTCATGTTACCCACAAGACGTACTTTAGGGGGAAAGTGTTATCCAGTATCCTGACCCAGCTATATTGGACTGATTGCGCAAGATAAATTCGACTGTTGCTAAGAAGGATGACCACGGAGCAATGGCTATAGGACCTGGAAGTAGAGTTCAGATGGTTATATGAACCCACGATTGAACGGAGTTGGTAGATAAATGATGCAGGATGCTAGATATATGGATATTAGCTTGGATTAACCAGGGATCAGCATGGTGTTTTAAAACCCTAAGGATCAGTATGATTGGTTATATGAAGGATAAGCATGGTCGGAGTAAAGGAGGGAACAACGTAGAAGGAAGCATATGGATCGGCATAGCATTATGGATGATAATGGATCGACATAGTTATATAGAGCAAGATGGATTGGTGTGGCCTTTTGAAATAGAAGGGATCGACATTATATAATGAAGTCCAAGAGATAAGCATGAATAAGCACGGATCAGTATAATCCATTAAAAAGGGATCAGCATAGAGTAATTTGCAAATGGGTTCAAACGAAAGATCAAGCAAAAGCACAAGCTCAACATATTCAATTGACATGATATTTGGAGAGCCATCATATCTAAGCCTGAAGAAGCTATCATAGGGATCACTGCTCCAGAATCAACCAATGGATGGATCGATACCGATCCATCTTATTGGGGTTTGGGCCTAGCGACCCCTATAGTGGGCCCATATGGGTAAGAAGGTCCTGTAGCCGAAGTTTCAAAGAGACTGGTGGTCGCCTTCGCCTATAAATACTGGCCTAGGGGGTCATTCTGAGAATCTTTACGCTGCTGGTTACATAGTTCTTTATTGTAATCAACTTTTTTCCTTACTTCTTGCTTTTTGCTACTATAATCAAGTTTATAGTGAATCAATAAAAAGAGTATTCAAAGTGGATGTAGGCAGACGATGTCGAACCATTATAAATCTAGGTGTTCTTGATTTCTGTTTTGATTTGCCTACTAGTTTACTATATTCCTCTGTTTCAATTTAGTTTTCTTCATTTACTTCTCTACACAAACCTGTTCTTAGGTGTTTGTGACCAATTTGGTTGCAAACAAAGATCATATTGTATTAATTGTAGCACAAGACCAAAACTACAAGATAGATCTAAGAACTCGATCGCTGAAATGTCAGTTTAGTTATATTAGTTTATGCAAAGAGCAACATATTTGATGTCCTTAAATGTTAAGGATAATCAAATGCGCTTTCATAAAGAGTTCGATATGATATTGTAGTAAGGGTTTTCTTTTGAATGGTTTGACCATTTAGAAAGGAAAATGAATGTATAAAAGTAAATGTGATTAAAGGTATAGTTGGGATAGATAGAGTGAACAGTCGTTTCTTCTTCATAAAGAAACAACAAAATTGAGAATTGTAATATAGTGATTGATACTTAACATTGGAATAAGAAATATGATTTCTATTCTAAGATTATTTTCATATAGAAATTTTTTTTCTATGAGATTTGTTTCTTTGAGTTCAAGATATTTGATCAAAGAACTCTCCACGGTAAACTATTTGCAGTATATGAAATAAACAAATCTATATTAAGTGACTGATGGAACTCTGAATTTAGTACGTTATTATAGTAATGGCGAAAATAGTGGGAGCATTTCATATAGCACTTATTGATTGCATTAAATTATGAAAATTGTTTTCGTAAATGTATCAAACATTATTTATGAAATAATGACTATTTTTGGTTATCGATAGAAAAAAGAGACATAGCTATATTTCTACGAATATTATGAATATTCATTATGAAATAAAACTATAATATGGTATTTGTTTTCATAACAAAAGTGATGCATTGGAAAATACAGAAGTATCTAATATTATCTATAGTATTCTGGAATTATAAACTAAGCCGTAGTTTTGAGAAAATAATTTTATTATATGATTTTGAATCATATGATACTTGTAAATTATATCTCAAACAATAAAGGGCTATGCACCCATTTAGTGGGAGCATCATAAGAGTTGATGAACTCTTTAGATCGATACATATAGATGTATGCAATCGTAATTCTATATATACCAAAACGGTTCCACGTACTTTGTCATATTCACTGATGAGTCGTTATCGACATGGACATGTGTATTTGATATACATGTAGTGTGTCTATAATAAACTCATTGAATATAAAACAAAAGTAAAAATAACATGCGATAAATATGATTCGATTTGATAGAAGGAGTGAGTATATTGGAAAAGGTTCCTAACGTACCTAAAATGAATAAATATTAAATCTTAAAATAACTCCTTCATGTGAATGATGTATCGATATGGAGTAATCGAACTTTGTTGGACATTGTACGATTAATTATGAGTGAAGTTGAGTTAGTTTCTTTCTATAATGTAATGTACTTATAAGTAGTACAGAAGGTTAATATTATTTCATCTGAATAACAATTTATAAAATCTTACAAGATAAGGATTTATTAGAAATTCTAACATATCCTAGGCCAAGGAGTTGGCAGGTTATGAAAGCCAAAAGATTGCACGTATTAATTGTTTATGAGGGACCTTGTATGAATCTCCCCAAAAGGATTTTGGAAAGGACTGTCATTGGATGACATATTTATGTTTTGAACATAATTTTTGTAAACTAAAATCAAATTGGTTTTATAAATAAAGAAATTCATAAAGCGTATATGAAACCCTACTCAATTTACACTGAGAAACAATTGTTGTTTCAAGATATACCAACTTCATTGTGAAAGAATTTCTTTGAGGAATTATTGGTAGTTAAATGGAATTGGATACGATCCGTAGATAGAACTGATTATATGAGATGAAATTAACTAACCCAAATAAACACATAACATTAGAATGTTTAATGAGTATTCTCGCACATCGAAGAGAAACTATGAGTTTCTTATTAATGTTGAAATTATATAATTCTCGGTTGTTAATTAAACTATTAAGAGTATTGACTATAAATGGTATAGTGCGCAAATCCGAAAGAATTCCAAGTAGGTTATCAAAATATGATTTTGGTGGTCATAACCGAAGGGATGTGATCCATCGGCCGAGATTATGTTTTTATGAGAAACCTACTGCGGTTGGAATTAAATGAGCAATGTTATAGAATAATATCACAAATTTAAATTATTGAAGTTAGCATAATAGATTCCCTATTCAACATGCTCAAGTTAATTCGGATTTACTCACAAAATTATCGCTTAATAAGACTTAGTGTTTTGGTACATGTAACACCCCACACCCCTTAGTATACCCAAAAGGACACACTAAAAGATGTGATGCGTTGTAGGTATAACTAAAGCTTGTAGAGACTAAGATTCACAAGACAAAATGGATAGATAATAACACAGGGGAAGTAATTAAAAACAATAAGCGATTTTAAAAATTAATACTTCATAAATACTTCAAAAAAACCACTTATGTTCCAAATACCAAATACAATTGACTTATGAAAATAAAATCTCAGTCTCATCAGAAAAACCATAGTACAAACACAAACATTCCCTCAATACAGTGCCAGTACAATAAAAGAACAGAAAGCTGGAAATAAAAAGAAGGAATACATGATAGGGTCTCCAAGTCTCCAAGAAGCTGCGATCTATCTTCTTTGCCCCTGATTGCCTATGGGGGAAAAAGGAAAATGGAAGACTGGGTCAGACTAAAAGTCCGGTGAATGATAGTAATTACTAGAATCTTTAAGCAAAGTAAAAGTAATGGAACTTACAACAATTCTAGTATATAAACGGAAACAAAGGAAATATGAAGAACAAATAAGCTGGAAATAAATACGATTTAACTAAATTAACACAATTAATTAACTTTGATTGTTTGCACTTGTCTTTGATAGCTACTTTGATTAGGCAGAATTCCTAATCCTATAATTAGGCTGAAATCCTAATTCTACCCTTTGATCGGACTGCTACTCCATAGACCTTACTGTGGACTAGATGCTATATAGCTCCCTACCCAGAAGGTAATAATGTCTACGAAAGACACACATACTAAGTGCTTAGAACTCAATAGCGACTTATCTCCCCTAATCGATGCCGCACGCTCGGTCACCGCTGGTTCGCACTACCTATTGATCCCTCTTTTGACCTTTTATTTACCCTAGACAGCATAAGCGTGCCCTTGCCTCACTTCTGGCTATTATGAGACACCGTGTCCATAGAAAATAGGGAATGCTATTGGTACTGGTCCCTGTTAAACAAAATGTAGTTGCGTCCCTTGTCCAAATCCCCATGATTTAAGGCTTTTAATTATTGACCTCTTATCTACCCTAAACAGCATAAGCGTGTCCCAAGGGAAATGCTGCCGGTATGGATCTTTTCTTTTAAGTATTGACCACTTATCTACCCTAAACAGCATAAGGGAAATGCTGCTGGTATGGATCTTTTCATTTAACTATTGACCACTTATCTACCCTAAACAGCATAAGGGAATGCTGCCGGTATGGATCCTACTTTCATCTTTGCTTATTAACTTAGATAAATTATTTTAAATAAGCCTTTGTTATTATTCTTACTATCTGTGCTTATTAATTTATCCTAAGTCTTAAAATAAGCCTCATTCTGTTCTGTTTTCTTATTATAACCTACGTTATAATCATGCTTATTTCTTAACCCAAGGTCTAAGTGTGAAAATAAGCTTCTTTCATCTTTTACTCTTTTTAGTTATAATTCTAAGTTATAACTAGGCCAATCTCTTTAATTTAGTCTAATTCTGATATTTACATCACAATCGGTCCAATTCCATTTTTATTACAGTCCTTACAATTTACATCTTATCTTCCGTTGTTTCAGTATTCTTATAATTTAATCCAAATTCGCGTTTAATCTATTCTAATCCATATGCGAAGAAGAAGGAGAAATAAAAGAAAACTGAAAATAGAAGAAAATCCAAAGCGTAGAAAAAGATGTAAATAACGCATAAATAACAGTAATAAATTAAAATACTGTAAATAAACTGTAAATAAATGGAAAGCTATAATTAACAGAAATAAACTAAAATTAACTGAAAATAATAGCTAAAATAAATAGACTGAAAATAATTCTAAAAACTATAAATAAACTACTTAAAAAGGTTATTCCAAAAATCGTAGTAAAACTACAACTATTGGAAACCCTATTATTTTAAATTACTTAAAGAAATTTAAAATACTTATAATCACTCACCTGTGGTCCTAGCTCTTCCCTTTTGGTCTTCCGGATCCACTTGAGGTATTAAAATATTTTATTTAAAAAGATTCTCTCCTTGAAAAAATTATCCTTTTAGGGTCCTTCCTGAAACGGTGAACCCAAGCGGAGAAAATCTAGAATGAGAAAAAGTGGTAGGCATAGGGTCTTATTTATAGAAGTAGAAGTGGATCTCAGACCGTTGGATTTGGAGATTAAATATGGTGCGACCACGTCATAGGCTGAATAGGAGCCGTCAGGTGGAAGCACGGACGGATCAGATGAGAGAAAACAACGAAATTGTCGTGTTCGAAAACCTTTGGAACAAAGAAAATTTTCTTCGTTCCATACTCGTAGGCGGGTCGACCAGGCGGTCGACCACCCCTCCCCCTAGGTCGACCGGCCGGTCGACCTAAGGCGTGGTTAGGTCGACCCCTGGGTCGACCTAGCACAATATTTTTTTCTCTTGTTTATTTTGTTTCTAGCTCATATTAGCTCGGATTATGACGTTGTATATATTGAAATTGACCAGAAAATTACCACAGACACAACGGTGCAACTCCCATTGCTCAATTATGAAAATTTCACAAAGTTATTTTATTACTTCATTAATTAACAAACTAATTATTATGGGTTAAATTTTGGGTTGTTACATTCTCCCCTAAGAGATTTCGTCCTCGAAATCTCTAAGGATAAAAGAATGAACTAAATGTTTTCATCCAAGTTCTACAACCAACTACTCAACCATCATCGATTACATCCATTATCCTTAAGTTTTTCTAATGCGATTTATGATACTTTTGCAATTAGCGTAGTGTTAATGTCCTTAACTAATGCAAAAGATTAGGCGTTCTACTGGTTCAGCTGACCTCCTTTAATGCAATCATGTTCGTGCTATGTATCCAAATGAATGCAAAAATTCCAAATGATAACTGATTGTTCTATATGCGTGCTTCAATCATCATCCAAATGCAACAACCATGTAATAAACATCCATCTATAGCAACCATGAAAATAAAAACGCAAATGCGCACACGTCCATATGCATATGCTCTAGTGTCCTAGTTAGGCCGATCCCAGGAGATGATAGTGCCTAGTGTAAGTATATGCCTCCATTAGCATCCACTAGCAAACACTTGCGACCACTTGCATACATCATCCGTAACATGTTCTAATAACATGTTTACATCAAATCCTACCATCCATAGGTTAACTCCTAAGTTCTACCCTCCCAAAGGATAATAAAGGAAAGAACCTATTCAAAACTAAAGATGGAAAATAGGAAATTCGAAAAATTACTGTCAAAGAAATGCAGATATGAGATACGAATTTTCCCCAAATCAAATTTAGTCTTCTCCAAAGTCCTTTTAACCTCTGTAGAATCTATCCAACATGAAAGCAACTTGCGCTGTCTTCCATAAAGAGCTTTGAAAGGTGCCACTCTCATGCTAGTTTGAAAACTACTATCATGTGAGAATTCCACTAAAGGAAGATGCTTTTCCCAAGTTTCTTCAAAATAAAAAATGCACATCCTCAACCATGCGTGCCTTACAATCTTACTAATTTCAATTTATTGTTCTTCTTTAGCCTGCTCACATGAATCAACATTCCTAGGTTCTCACTAGTGCCCTATATGCTTTACGGGAAACTTTATTATTACTTCCAAAAGTAATTACAGTTGTCTCCTTTATAGCCTTACACCATTTCTGTTACTCCTTAGGGAATGATTCCTATCTATTCCACTTTTAAGAGTTTGGTTTGGTATTTATCCTCTCATTTCAAAAACTAAGGCTTCTAAATTTTGAAATCCCAAAATCTTTGTCCTTAAAAGTGTTATCTTTAAGTCTCTATTAAATTCAATAAAACTAGGTTACTTAAAATCTTATCTTTCTAGATTTGCATCTTCACAGCTTTTTGAATTTACATTATTTCCCAAACCTAGAGGGAAATACTTTCAAATTCTAAGTCCCAAAACTTATTCCTCGTTTTCTTTTAAAGACCTTTTTGGTTTTCTATAAAAATTTAATTCTCAAATTCTAATTTTATTAAGTTTTTCATTTCAAAAGCTTATTTACTTTTTCACCAAACCATTTCCTTTTTAAATATCTTTAAAATATCCTTATGTGTTTTCAAAACATCTTCTTATTAGACCTAACGGTCTCATATCTTAATGTATTGGAACTACTTTCTTCTATAAGAAATTATTAACACTAAAATCTTCTATGAACCTTTTAAAAGAGGATTACATGTTTATGTGAAATTACAAAGAACTTATTTTATACTTTTCGAAATAGGCTATACAAAATATGGTGCTTCCCATACCTTGTATATCTCTTTCACGTATTCCTTATAACTTACACAAAGCATTTTTATTGGTTTCATAGAAAATTATACCATTGTTCTTTTCATTCCAATAGATTAAAGTATGTTTAATTTATATTCTCTTACGATAGAAATTTTATAATATCTAAGTTACTCTTTTCTTTTCAGAAAAACTTATCTTCAAAATAGTTTTAATATATCCATAACCAGAAAACATTTTCTTATACTTACTTAAATAATAAGTGTATTCACAAATCATGTTTATTTTTACTCTTAGAACTCATCTTTTAAAAATACATTTTTATTTGGGTTCAAAACAGATGTTGCGTAAAACACCGTTACTACAACCCAAAGATACTGGTGTATTGATTTAACTAAAAATAAATACTAATAACCCTGACCTACTATGTAAAACATTTCCCTTGGGAGTCACTTACTATAACGGTAGCGTTATAGTTTATGCTCCCTTCCTTTTTCACGAAACATCTATTACAACAATAAATGTTGTTATCTATGTTTTCGATACTTAATATGCTCTAGGTTTTCATATTTTGAATCTTTGTCTACTTTCAAAGAAACTAGTGAACTATATACGCTATATAATTCTTCAAAAAGAGTTTCACCTTTTCAACAAAATTTTCATCATATAAAAACCAACTAAAATTTCTTACCATATTCCTAATATTTACTTAAAAATATTGACAATTTTTTTTTCCAATTCTAAACATTTCAGTTTATTGGGTTAGACATAAAGTGGTTTTTTCTACTTACTACCCTAGGAGTATCCTTCCTAAACCTTGGAAAACTCATTTCCTTACTTAAAGTCTTTTGTTCCTATACTCATATTTATTCTAAGGTACTACCTTTAAATCCACTTATACAAAACAACTATAATTTCTGCAATTATCTACACGCGGCTTTTCTCTTTTCTTATCAACTACATCTATTGTACATCTCCAATCCTTAGCCTATCACTCTTTGGATTTTCACAATCCAAGCCTAAATGTATAAAACCGTTTATCAAACTTATTCTATGTGTAGACATTCACTATGGCCCAAGAAATACACTTCCTTACGCCAAAAGTGACACTTCAAAAACTTCGCTCTCAACTGATGAACACGAAGTGTACGAAGAACCTCCTCAAAATGTCTGAAAAATCTTTAATGACTGGAACAAAATCTAGCTTTCCTAGTGATGAATCAAAGGAATATATGAAGCTCAACATGACTGACCCCTGTGAGTCACAAGAGACCTCGAGAGTCCTACCATTGCATGTCTCTAATCTAACGACTCTCCTTTCGCAGTCCAATATTACTTCACAAATGGGTACCCAATCTATTCCCAATTCATCCCATACCCCGAAAATCCCAATACATAGGCATCACAATCAAATCCTACGCCTAGTATACAAATTTTCAAACCCCTACAGACCATAGATAAATGCGTCGATCCTCCTATGGGGTTTGAAACAAAATGGGATCTACTACTAAAGAGATGTCTAAGTGCAAACAATCTACTAGAGATAAAAGAGTGTGATGCTCCAGAATCAAAAAGGGTCTAAATGGAAAAATCAGAAATAGAAATCAAAACTTCTATAGTGATTTTCCTACCTCTCTCCGGTCCATTGCTAGAAGGCGCTGCATCCAAAGTCTGTATTTGTGATATAGGCGCGCTCGCTCCCTACCTCGTCTTCTGAGGAAAGGCTTTACTATAGTGACCAGGTTGTCCACAATTGAAACACTTCCCCTTCATTGTCGCCTTCTCACAATCCTTTGCGTAATGACTAACCATCCCACAACTCTTGCACTTCTCATTTTTCTTGATCTGCTTTTGAGGTCCTCCTCCTTTCTTTTTATCCTCGTCCTTCTTATCTTTCCCCCACTTCTAAGAACTTTCCGACTTAGGGGCCTCCTTAAACTCTTCCTCCTTAGCTGCATCGGACATAAGGGCCATCTCTACTAAAGACTCATAAGTAGCTCCCATCGGCACGTGAGTCAACAACAATCCCTGAAGGGGCTGATTCAATCCCTTCACAAACTTCATAGCTTTCTTGTGCAGTGTATTCACCAACTCCATTCTGAACCGTGACAATTCATTGAATTGATTGACGTACTCCTTCACCGACGAACTCCCTTGCTTCAAATTGATAAACCGTTCTAACTGAACACTCTCCTCTGCTTGAGACAAAAACTTCCTATCGAATCACCCCCGTAATCCATTCCAAGTCACCTCTCTTCCTTCTAACTCGATGACCTCCCACCAATATGAAGCCTCCTCTTTCAGCTGCAAAGATGCTAACTAAACTCGCTGCTGATAATCCAATTCCAGTAGTCTGAATATCCTCTCTATGTCTCTAAGCCAACCTCTTGCCTCCACAAATGCCTCCTTACCAGAAAAAGTCTTTCCACCCAAACTCGTAAAATCCTTACAAAGCTTAGAGAAATTGACGGCGGTAGGTGGGTTGATAGGATTCCCACCCGCTGGTGCTGGGTTGGGAGCTTGCCTATGCACCTCTAGAGTCGTGGCCTGTAGATACCTACGAAACCAGGCTGGGACTGGAATGCCCTTGGGAAGGTTCGGGGCATCCACCATTTTACGAAAAGGAAAAGAAAGTTTAGGAAAGAGTCGAAGGGAGATTGAACTGGACTTTTGAGGGGATTTTTATAAAAACTCTTTTATACTTAAAAACTAATTCTAAGAGTTCTTTTCTGAAAACTATTTTTAAAACAAGTTATTATTATTTTTGAAAAATACTTTACTTAAAAATAAATTTTTAGGAATCCTGTAACCTTAGGCTCCGATACCAAATGTAACACCCCACACCCCTAAGTATACCCAAAAGGACACACTAAAAGATGTGGTGCGTTGTAGGTATAACTAAAGCTAGCAAAGACTAAGATTCACAAGACAAAATAGATAGATAATAACACAGCGGAAGTAATTAAAAACAATAAGTGATTCTAAAAATTAATACTTCATAAATACTTCAGACAAACCACATATGTTCCAAATACCAAATACAATTGTCTTATGAAAATAAAATCTCAGTCTCATTAGAAAAACCAGAGTACAAACACAAACTTTCCCTCAATACAGTGCTAGTACAATAAAAGAACAGAAAGCTGGAAATAAAAAGAAGGAATACATGATAGGGTCTCCAAGTCTCCAAGAAGCCGCGGTCTATCTTCTTTTCCCCCGATTGCCTATGGGGGAAAAGGGGAAAATGGAGGAGTGGGTCAGACTAAAAGTCCGGTGAATGATAGTAATTACTAGAATCTTTAAGCAAAGTAAATGTAATAGACCTTACAACAGTTCTAGTATATAAAAGGAAACAAAGGAAATATGAAGAACGAATAAGCTGGAAATAAATACGATTTAACTAAATTAACACAATTGATTAACTTAGATTGTTTGCACTTGTCTTTGATAACTGCTTTGATTAGGCTAAATTTCTAATCCTATAATTAGGCTGAAATCCTAATTCTACCCTTTGATCGGCCTGCTACTCCATAGACCTTACTGCGGACTAGACGCAATATAGCTCCTTACACAGAAGGCAATGGTGTCTACGAAAGACACAAATACTAAGTGCTTGGAACTAAATAGCGACTTATCTCCCTTAATTGATGTCGCACGCTCTGTCACCGCTGGTTCGCACTATCTATTGCTCCCTCTTGTGACCTTTTATTTACCCTAGACAGCATAAGCGTGCCCTCGTCTCACTTCAGGCTATTGTGAGACACCGTGTCCATAGCAAATAGGGAATGTTGTTGGTACTGGTCTCTGTTAAACAAAATCTAGTTTCGTTCCTTATTCAAATCCCCATGATTTAAGTCTTTTAATTATTTACCTCTTATCTACCCTAAACAGCATAAGCGTGTCCCAAGAGAAATGCTGCCAGTACGGATCTTTTCTTTTAACTATTGACCACTTATCTACCCTAAACAGCATAATGGAAATGTTGTTGGTGCGGATCTTTTCTTTTAACTATTGACCACTTATCTACCCTAAACAGCATAAGGGAATGCTGCCGGTACGGATCCTACTTTCATCTTTGCTTATTAACTTAGATAAATTATTTTAAATAAGCCTTTGTTATTATTCTTACTATCTGTTCTTATTAATTTATCCTAAGTCTTAAAATAAGCCTCATTCTGTTCTGTTTTCTTATTATAACCTACGTTATAATCATGCTTATTTCTTAACCCAAGGTCTAAGTGTGAAAATAAGCTTCTTTCATCTTTTACTCTTTTTAGTTATAATTCTAAGTTATAACTAGGCCAATCTCTTTAATTTAGTCTAATTCTGGTATTTACATCAGAATTTCAAGCCAATTCCATTTTTATTATAGTCTTTACAATTTACATCTTATCTTCCGTTATTTCAGTATTCTTATAATTTAATCTAAATTCGCGTTTAATCTATTCTAATCCATACATGAAGAAGAAGGAGAAATAAAAGAAAACTGAAAATAGAAGAAAATCCAAAGCGTAGGAAAAGATGTAAATAATGCATAAATAACAGTAAAGAAATTAAAATATTGTAAATAAACTGTAAATAAATGGAAAGCTATAATTAACATAAATAAACTAAACTTAACCGAAAATAATAGCTAAAAGAAACAGACTGAAAATAATTCTAAAAACTGTAAATAAACTACTTAAAAAGGTTAGTCCAAAAATCGTAGTAAAACTACAACTATTGGAAACCCTATTATTTTAAATTACTTAAAGAAATTTAAAATAATTACAATCACTCACCTGTGGTCCTATGCTCTTCCCTTTTGGTCTTCCCGGATCAACTTGAGGGTATTAAAATATTTTATTTAAAAAGATTCTCTCCTTGGAAAATTATTTCGTTTAGGGTTCTTCTTGAAAAGGTGAACCCAAGCGTAGAAAATCTAGAATGAGAAAAAGAGTTAGGCCTAGGGTCTTATTAATAGGGTTGGAAGTGGATCTCAAACCATTAGATTTGAAGATTAAATATGGTGCGACCACGTTATAGGCTGAATAGGAGCCGTCAGATGGAAGCACAGATGGACCAGATAAGAGAAAACAACGAAATCGACGTGTTTGAAAACCTCTGGAACGAAGAAAACTTTCTTCGTTCCATACCCGTAGGCGGGTCGATAAGGCTGTCGACCACCCCTCCCCCTAGGTCGACCGGTCGGTCGACCTAGGGTGTGGTTAGGTCGACCCCTAGGTCGACCTAGCCCAATATTTTTTTCACTTGTTTATTTTGTTTCTAGCTCATATTTGCTTGGATTCTGACGTTCTATATATGGAAATTGACTAGAAAATTACCACGGACACAACGGTGCAACTCCCGTGGCTCAATTCTGATAATTTCACAAAGTTATTTTATTATTTCATTAATTAATGAATTAATTATTATGGGTTAAATTTCGAGTTGTCATAGTGCATATGTATTGAAACAGAAAATTCTAAATAACGATTTAGAGTAAGCTATTTACACATATTAACCAAAAATATCTTGAAGTCAGTGGGAGCGATATTGAGTTTGTGAGTCTTTGGATATGATCCAAGAAATGATACGTATGTATCATTTTATAAGCATGAAGATTGAATAAGCATTTTGATAGAAATCATATAGTTTGATTTTTAATCAAAGTGCAAAGGAAGCGTGTATTCATAGAAAGAACGTTAAAATGTACATTGATTTTAAACTGTAAGTAAACAACACGCTACTTATTTTAACGGTGTATTTGTGTTGAAATCAACCTTAGTTGTTTTAATACTCAACTTTGGATTGTAAATGATGTCTTTTATAGTGAGTATAAAAGATATTGGGAATGTCCCAAATCAATATGTAAATACACCTTATTAAATGGTTTAATACGGAACATGTGAGTTCCTTATGCATTGGCATAGGAAATATCATACATGTTATGTTGGTTACGATATCATGATTTGTTTATGTATTTGATACATGAAGCAAATATCAAATCCAAATTGATATCACTAAATGGTTGTTTGAAGTGTTCTCGTGTATTTATGAAATACTAGGGAATTGTCTAAAGAAACAAAAACTCCTTATGAAGGAGTGTTCGAACTCAAACATCATAAGCGATATTGAGTATAATATGTCAATAATAAATTCAAGTTAAGAATCTTTAAGTTGGAAATTTTCCAAATGAAAGATCGTGGCTGGTTCAATGATAAAGGCTAAGTACATCGTCTTGAATAGCACCACAATAAACACAATGTATATAAATATATAAGTGCACAAATTTATAACTAAGATGATTCCAAAAGTTAAGAATCTCATAACATTGTTATATGATAACAATGTCGTGATATAGTTCATAACACAACTTAGAGCTTACTAGAATTCGAGAGACATACTCTAAATTATTCCACATGATAAAACAGTTTATCACCGTCGGAGAGAGTTGATTGACAGAGTAGATATTTGGAACAAAATAGCATACCCTTTGCAAAGGGTTGTCCCAATTGGTTTTGAGAAAACAGATTAGAGATGCTGGAATAAGATTCCATAATTGACCCCAAGTGCAAGTGGGAGACTGATAGAGTTAGGGGTATGCCCTAGGGGCAATTATGTAATTTGTTACACATTTCTAACTCGTTGACCAATCTTGTTCGAAATAAAGGTGTTTTATTTTTATTACATACTTGATATAATGTGGTTATATTAATTAATTAATTTAATCAAAAGCATGTTAAATAGAAAATCCATAAATGGTATGTTTTGTGATAGTAGTTACAAAGTGTTGTAACCGTGAGTAATTTATCACAATGAAACAAATATATCATTTTAAATGTTCCTAGTCAAGATGCATCGAGACTGGATATCAATGTATCCGTCGAGACTAGAGTACGTAACACTCTCCAAATGTTGGGCATTACTCATGACTGCTAGGGGCACCTAGGAGCTATGTACGAATAGTTATTGGATAACTATGGAACGACTCACTTGATAGTTTTCTGTTGGTTAATATAACTAAGGTCAAATAGAAAATATCAATGTCACTAATTTACACGGTTCTTTCTACTTGAGAATACTGTGAATCTTTAATATGAAAGCTCCGCTTTGATTATAGTCAAATCATGGCATAGCGTCCATCGAGTGACTATATTGGGTCAAGTTGAAGTATTGGAAGTGAAGCACTATTCAAGAGAGGATTCGCCTCCTCAGTTATATGGGGTTAGTATCACGGTCAACTCAAGTCAACTCAAAGTCAAAATCTCTGGCCAGAGTAGTTTAGTTGATAATAATTGTTATTATTAAACCAAGAACTTTGTGCTTGGATTATAGAGTTGAATGTGGATGATGTTGGAATTTTGACCATTACCAAATTCAGCAAGTCCAAAGTGATATAGTTTTAACGAAGAGAATTGGTATAAATAATTGTCACAACTGGGTAACGCTTATTAAATTAAAATGAGATTTTCCCAAAAATGAGTAAGTGATAAATTTGGCCATAATATGACACGACCTGCTAAGTGAAGTGTGAACGTTAATGTTCGAATAGTTCGACGTTAATCGCTGATCGAATTTACACCCAGAGTCACACAACTGAAACAATGAATTCTCTTTAGAACAAATAATTTAATTAGTTTATAATTATTATAAATTAATTAAAAAAACTAATATTTATTAAATATAATTTTGAATTTTGAATGTGATTTGAGAAATAAAATTGTTGCATATATTTATAAAAGTTATGAATATATTGATTGATATGAGATATCGATAACAAAATATGTTAAATATGATTGTACATATTTAATTTGAGTTAAATGGGCTCACAAACCATGAGATTTGGAGAGAATAGACGCTGGTTTGGAGAAAGATAGGAGGTGGCTACAACATGTGTGATTAGGTTTTGAGATGTGTGGTTGAGATCATCGTTTTCTCTCTTATCCTATCTATATAAAAGCCAATCTCAAAACCCTAATTACAGGCTAATTCATTTTTGAGCCGCCACTTTCTTTTTCCACTTCATCATTTTAATGGAAGCAACTTTCCTCTAAAATCATCCTTAAAACTCTGAAATCCAATTCAAAATTAAAAATACTAATTTGTAGAAGGTCTCCAATCCCGAATTAGCAACCTGACGGATTGTGAATTGTTCTTAGAAGAGAAGTCATTGTTTAATGTGGACTCAAAGTCTTCATTAAGAGGTGCACGTTTATTATTATCATTGTTTTGATTTTAAGTTTATCATATAAAAGTTGGTTTACATCCGAATTCTCTGTTTGTATTCAGATCTGTTTATTGTTTAGGTTAGGTGAGATTTTTGTGGGTACATTTGTTTGTTACAATTAAATTGATTATGTGCTCTTATTATAATATTTTGTTTATTGATTTATTATAGAATTAATTTTCTAAAAAAAGGTTTTAATTTTGATATATATATATATATATATATATATATATATATAGATCTAGATTAAATGTGTACAGATCTGCAAATTATGAATATGTATAATTGTATATGTGTTTATATATCATATATATTTAATCTTATATTTTTTTATTATGATGATTTGTACCTATTATGAATGATAAAATATAAAAATATTTTATTAAATATGTATATGCATATTTTATCATTGTTTAATGATTTTGTGAATTGTTTATTATGAATAAAATAATTAATGGTAAAAAATTTCAATTTTATATTTTTTATATTTGCTACACCATGTAATAAGATTACAGTAAAATTTTTAGATTTTTTAAACTTAATTTATTATTTTTAAAAATTAATTTACTTTTGGCTTGCATTCAATTATTTAAACAAAAATATAATTTCAATTGAGAAAATTCTAGAAATTTTTCTTAAGGCTTAGATATGTACCTGGAATAATAAAAAAAAGTTTTAGATTTTTAGAAGTTTTTTCTTAAGGCCCAAAATATGTCTCGGATACCTTCAAATATTTTTTTTTTGAAATTTTCAACTTGATTTCCTATTTTTAAGAATTAATTTGATTACAGGCTATTATCAGTTATTTAATAATAAAATTTATTTTAATTGTGAAAAATTCCATAAATTAATCTTAAGTCCAAAATGTGTTCCCAGATTTTCTAAAATTTTAAAAACTTGTATTATTAATATATAATTATTTTACATTAATTTGTTATGGTAGAAACTGTTTTATTCAATAAAATATATATATATAAACACACAAACACTCATACATATATTAGTATTTGTTTTGACATATTATACAAGCACATATCTGGACAAATTACAGTACACACAAAATGAGCTAATGTGTCTGTTGCAATGTAAATCCCAACATCTATGTACAGGCACATTATACCCTTCACAGATTAGGATGTTACACATGCACACACATATATATATGTATATATGTGTGTGTGTATGATACATACATACATACATATATATATATATATGTGTGTGTGTGTGTGTGTGTATACTTGTATAAATAAATAAAATAAAATAAATCTCAAACTACAAATTGTACAGTTAGAATACATATGGACATAGTAATAAATATTGCCATGGATAAATTATTAATACTAACAATTAATGAATTAATCAATTCAAATTAAAGAGAGAAAATGAAAGGTTTCTCTCTCCATTTAATACAATTAATGCTCTCAATTAATTCTTGTTGCAGGGAAAGAAATGAATGGTTTAATTCCCTATACATTAACACTTATAAATAAATGTTAGGTGTATTTGATACACTATAGATTTGAAATTAAAACTAGTTAAACTTCCCTTTAACTATTTTAAACAAAATACAAGATTTTATTTAAACCAAATTTAGAAAAGTTATAAATGAAATTTAGACTTCGTAGGCCCATTAAGATCCAAAATGGTAAAAAAAAAGTTGTAATTCACCTATTTTTCCGCTGTGGGTTGGCCCAGTTCCTTCACAATCATAGGACATGGGAAACAGTTATATAAACCATAGGATCTGCTTAGGGGTTAGAGGTATTAAGTGGTCGTTTGATGGCCCGCCTCTTTCCTAATTAAAAAGTATTAAATGGACCAAATTATTGATTAGGAGTGATAGCGGATACCTTGGGAAGGGTCCGCTTCGGGTTTGAGGTAGTAAGTAACTGATCTAGGGTCCTCCTCTTTCCTATAAAGAAGTATTAAGTGTCCTAGTGAGATTCCAAGCGACGTCAACAAGATAGTACTAGTGAGGAGTCCTCCTTGAGGTTAGATATTAAATGAAAAAGGCTGCCTAAATATATGTATTAAATGGTCAGAGGTCAACCTTGTCCTTATTAATGAGGTATTAAGTGTCATGGTACTGTCTCTCACATGACTAAGACTTTAATGACAATAGATGTGTTAGTAATATAGTTGTTCCATATCAATAAGCTATAAATTATGGTCAAAGGTCTCTATAGCTAGGACCAATGGACCAACAATCGATGCTAAAAGCCCGCTTCATATTTGGAAGTATTAAGTAGCTACTAGACTTACGTCAGTATTTTGTATGCTGGAAGAGGTAGGTAGATGAACTATTCTTGGTAGAAATATTGTGTGTAATATTAGGTTAATTTAGTTAACCTTAAATTAGTAGACATAACACTTAAATGGAAACCAATCGGTATAAATTTATGTTACGGACACTATAGATTTTTCAATCACCAAAACGTTGTTCTGACCCCCTCCTTATTACAATCCACAGGATAGATTTAGAGGAACATTTCACTGGAGCTGATTTGATTGATTGTTGGAGAAGTCTTCTTTTCTCTCATGCTCGATGCTTATGTGGCAATCTAATATCCAAAGAATACCCCTAATTCCAAGGTAGTAGCCATAGTCAATATTTATATCCTATTATTGTTTCCGCTATGAGTTTAGAATTTTATCAATCTCTGATAATGCTCATGCTTATTTGCAGGTACTAAATCCAACAATCTATGCTATGATAGATTTTAGTTTCGATTCTTGTCGAAATTTAGGCTAACTAAAGCGTGCGTTATTACAAGCCTCGATTCTTTACAAGAGAATGTCATGTCAATACCATGAATTAAGTACCCGCCATGTGCACTACATGATTCAGGTATTCGTTCATCTACTCAAATTATGTACATACTAAATCGTATTTCACAATTATTACCAAATCCCATGTATTCATTTCTTTATCAAAATTGCAACATTTCCATACCATATACACTATACTCGTGTCTTGTTGCCATCGTTAAGATTCACATATTCATTCATCTGTCCAAAAACTATGCACACCATGTCCATACATCATATCATTATCAATGAACCATGCATCCAAACAACAACTATACTCATCAAGATATCACCATAGAGTGGCTAGAGAACACTACACAAAAGATCAAAATAACACACATCGATTCGGGCATCCAAAAAGCTCGAAATATACAAATCTGACTTGCCCACCGGTGGACCGGTGTGCACCACCGGTGAACAGGTGAACAAGGCAGAAACATGATTATTATTTCTTGTTTGATATTTTTGGGTTTTAGATTTTGTTTGTTCTTGTTTTTTATTAATTCTAAGGGTCATGTTTCATATACACACGCTACTTATTAGGTCCCTAAAGTCCTAATCCATATATATTCACAAATTCAGGTTTTATCAAGTTAAAATGTAGAATTTGGTATTAAAGTTTCTTATTTTGGTTTTCTGAATATAAATTTTTTTTTCCTAAACATCAGTTTTGGCCTTGTTGTTAAATTCATATATATGTTAAATTAACAGCCTAAGTTAGCCCCAAGCCATCTTATGTCAATATCAAAGTTTATATGGAGATCGGAGAAACCACTCTCATTGAAATGCCAAAACTTGCTCTTACCTTCACTATTCAGTCATTTCTAGCTAGGAACTTCCATTTTTCATAGTAAATCCATTTTCCAGATCATAGTGCTCGTCCATACGATCATTTCGATGGGTTGATCACCGAAATCCGTTAAGAAACAAAGGAGATATGTTAATTTAAATTTTGACATTATCGGTAATGAATGAATTACGGGATTTTGTTACCGTGTCACCTTGCTGCACCTCCAACCCTACGATTCTACCAACAAACTCATTTTTATGTGTATCACTCTTTGCATGCTTCGTTTTGCTGTTGGTTTCGTGCAAATCTGTTGAGAAACGAAGGAGATATGCTTTTTTTAAGATTGACATTGAAATCTAAAAACTATGAACGAAAATTCACCGCTTTGCTTCGCTGTCCAGTCCTGGTGCGCTTCCATACTAGAAATTTTTTCCTCCCGATCACTCAAGATCGGTAGCCCTCTTCGATCGTTTTGCAATGTCGTCAGTATCATAAATTTTCGTTGAGATATGAGGGAGACGTTGTATTTTGATTGGAAGTGGTTTATTGGAGAATGGAGGAAGATGAAGGCTTCTGTCGTTAGAGACAGAGAAAGAAAAAGAGAAATGAAGATGTTAACTGTTAAACAGATTTTAGGAGCGAAATCAAATGGTGATTATAATTTGAAATTCAGATTTTCTAACCCCGCCCAACTCAGCCCAGCCTAGCCCGCTGATTAAAAACCTTGATAGCTTATTCATACGGTATCCAATTCGGGCAAATGAATACTCCATCTTGATTAGAAAAATGAGATCTACAAAATGGTGTGACTCTCGTCAGCTAATTCAACATTTGAAAAAATTACTATTTTTCCTTTCGATTAAAATTTACCAAAATATCCTTTAATTCACTTTCAAATTTATTTATTTATTATTATTATTTAAGTCTTATTTAAAATTTTAGGGTTACAGTGACCCTAGGATTAGATCCACTTGCCACTTATTGTCTATTGTTACGTCCAACTAAGAAAGTTTATCAATATGGCCTTTCATCCTAAGAACGAACTTGTCCACTTTCATGCCCCTCGTCATTTTCATATTGAATAGTTTCTTCGTAAGTTCATACCTTGGGGAACGAGACCGTTCCCCAAACAAAGCTTTGAGGCAATTGAAAATTTGATGGACATTCATGTTTTCGTTCTGCCTCTGCAACGGTTTGTCTAACGTAGACATCACATAAACTTGGGCGATCTTAATGTCCGTGACCCATTTGTTATAGTCTATGTGTAATTCGAGGTCCGCATTATCAGTAGGTTTTATCATTGGAGGTCGTTATAGACGATGGTAGTTATTCTTATGTTAGTGCTATCGTAATTGCCCTTAACTAGTCTATGTAATTAAGTGGATGAGTCTATCGTTTTCAACAACTTGGGTGTGGACATTTTCTGCAAAATTTTAATTTATTTGATTATGACATTATTCATAGTAGATGTTCTTTAAACATTAGTAAGATTTAACATTACATTTCATTTAGTAATAAGCTCCCACTAGTCTTTTACGTTTCTCAAAACCATAAGACAAAACATAAAAGCCTTTCGACTTCACTAGTGGGTTTTAGGACTCGTTTTTCTTGTGATTCTGATCTTGAGGAATATCAACAAATCATAATATTAACCCATGGTTCTTTATCTTAATCTCATTTTGACCTTGAGGTGGATTAATAAATCGGAAGATATTACTCACTCGTACCTACCATTTCACGACATCCTAAGTATGAATGCACGTACCTTGAGGTATATCAACAAATATATACATATATTTTACCTCGTCTATTCACTATATTAATAATGCCACACATAACATCCTTTGCTTGACACATATCAACAACCGATGAGTGTGCAAGTAATCTATTAATATATGATTGGTAGAGGACAACTTTGTATTACATACTTATAATTTTTAATATATTTAATTAAGTGATATCAACTTATGGAATACTGTATTTCTTTTGAAATATTCTCGTGATTTAAGTGTCGGACACATCCGAAATCATGACATACATACTATATATGTATTTATTTATTCCTTAAATTTAATTAAGGTTTCTTATTGTTCCACCTCTTATTACACATTTATATTATATAAGTTTTAATTATTATATAACTTTTATAATTTAATTAACTTATATAATTGTCTTATGTATAACCTTATATTAATATTATAATTAAATCTTATGTAATTAATCAATCAATTAACGTTTTAATTAATTTTATATTATTCAATTAAACATTTTATATTGAATATGTATATTATAACATTTATAGCTATACACATATATCTTTTATATATAAATATGTGTGTGTATTAAGTTATTTAATAATTAACATTTAATTAATTTACCCAATTAAACACTTATATTTAATTATTTTGATTTTCGAAAATCTCATATATTCTTACATTACCTTAAAAAATTCAAGATAATGTAATATATATCTATGTTATATATAATTTAATTAATTAACTATTTAATTAATATATTTAATTTATTAACATGATCAATAATTAGTTAATTTTGAAATTAATACATAAATCTTCAAAACAACGGAAAATCATATTATAACATTTCTAATATACATCTCATTTTAAAATTAACTTTTAGATTTAAAATTTCATTTTGATTTCAAAATAGATTTGAAAATTAGTCCAAGGCCCAAATTCAAATTAGGTCTTTTCTTTTAGGGATAACCCCTGGGTTCACTTCACCTTTCGGGTCAGAGCGGTAGTCAGGTAGGGTAGAGTACTTGATTATGCAGACACTACTTTTCTAGAACCTTACTAGATAGGTAAGCTTAATTAGTTGGCCCTAACATGACTAATTTAGACCATATAGATTACTTAGCTCTGATACTATTGTTAAAACTAGATCTGTCGGAAGCAGGTTAAATGAGTGAATTTCAAAAATAATCTATTTTGATCTTAGTTAAGCCTATGAAGCCTAAAATGATTTTAGATATAATCTAAAAATTTGAATAAAATCTTTATTTTATTTCATTTGTTTAAAACTAGTTTAAGTTTAATTTTAGGTTGTATGTATGTTGTAATAAGCGCATCAAATGCACCCATGTGTGAAAGTGCAAGTGCAACATATAGGAAGTGTACATAGTTAATATGAATGTTGTTCACATGTTGGGATTTATGCCGCAATGGATACATTTCCCCTTTATATATGCCTTTGTCGTCCAAAATAATTGTTTTTCTTTCAAAATAAATTTATATACATACACAAATATGTATAATTCTTTTTAAAAAAAATTCTACTTTCATAGGCTTGGGATGTAAGAAGGTCTGCCGCCACCCCGCCCCCTTTTAACTCGGGCCCTTACATAAAATATGTATAATTATTTACATTAGGATAGGCTTTGTTTGTATGACATGCATTAAAATTAAAGTATACCTTTTTAAAGTTGTATTAATTAAGAGATAGTTTAAAAACAAACGATATCGTACATAAAAACCTGTTTTCTAAACATTGAATTAATAAGAACTACACCACACACATATTCTATACATTAATCAAATTGATGTTTTAAAATAAAACAATGTGTACAATATATTTAGCTAGTTTGTAATTTAAAAGACATGTTTTCTAACAATAAAATTAATCTAGATTAGACCCAATTGTTAACTTAAGAAAGAAATAAAAAGTTTAAAAGTTTTTTTTTAAATACAACTTATGAATTTTACATTAAATTTATTTAATGTAAACAATAACCAAAATTGTTTCAAATCAACTTATAGTATATGCATTGAATTCTCAAATTTATAATATGAAATTTAATAAATTAATAGAATTGTTTTCAAATAAAGGAAAAAATTATTCAAACAATAATTTCTAAAACAAAACGTATTAGATAACTTAGATATTTATAAATTTGTGATAATGAGATTTAGATCTAAAATAAACAAACAATATGAACAAACAAACAAAACCAGCGATGAATTTAAAATTATTAACAAAGATAACATACGAACAATAGGAAAGAAGGACAAGGAGATGTTAAAACCTATTAACAGGACGATAATACAACTGATTCAAGAGAAGAAATTAGAGATCAAAATAATATTCCAAAATTCATACAAGTGAAATAGATACAAGAGGTGGAGGATTAAAAGCATATAGACATGATGAATTTATATATAAATAAAATAGAAGACTACCTTGAGATGTAGCCAGGAGAAACACCTTGAATGATGAAAGGATTCATAGATTTAATCTATCTCTAGATCTTGCACAATTGAGAGATAACCACCTTTTTATTTTACTTTTGTTTGATTATGTTTTTAGACTTTTGGAACCCTAGCTAACATGAAATTTTCGGCCCTGGAGAGATGTAGGAAGGAGTGCAAATGACATAGGCAAATGAAAAATAAAGGAGGAAATAAAAATTTCATTAAAGATATGATGATTCACCTTTCTTTAATTAAGATTTGCCTTTCCATTTCAACAAAAAAATGCTCCTCCCAACCCGCGAACCATGGTCGGTCATGAAATGGGATGGTTGGGCCCTAAACAATTCCAACACCTAATTGGTGTTTATCCAATTTAAATTTTCTATCAATATCGTATATTGATACGAGCATTTATAATTTTTATATATGAACTTTATTAAAGACTAATGGTATTCAAACAAATCAAATAAAAATTTAACATTTCACAAATATTAAATAATGTAATTTATTTAAAGCTTTATTAGTATTTATTCTATTTAAATCGAATTTAAATATTCTACCGACATCGTATATCGATACACGCGTTTATAACTTTTATATACACGTCTTATTAAATACTAATGGCATTTAAACAAATCAAATGGAATTTCATAATTAATATTGCATAAATATTAATAGTTTAATTAATTTTTAATGACTAAAAATTAATTAAATTGCATGGTTCATTTGGAATATTCATCATTTCGATTGTGTGACTCAAAGATGTAAATTCAGTCAGCGATTAATATTGAACAATTCAAATAGTAATGTTCACACGTCACCTTAGCTAGCGGTGTAACATTTTGGCTGAAGTTACCGCTTCCACATCTTTTGGTAAAATCCAATTTTACTTATTTAAGTGGTCCCTAGCAGTAATGATTATTTACACCAATTCTCTTTATCCAAACTGTATCATATTAGGACTTATAAAATTTGGTTTTAGTCAAAATTCCAACATCGTCCACATTCAACTTTATAAGTCAAAATGTAAAGTACTTTGTTTAATAATAACATTTATCATTAACCATACTGCCCTTGCCAGAGATTCTGACTTTGAGTTGACTATAGTTGACCGTGATACTGACCCCGTATAACTACGAAGATGAATTATCTATTGAATAATGTTTTACTTCCAATGCTTCAACTCACACCTAATAATAATCGTCCAATGGATGTTATGCCATGATTTAACTATAATCAAAATGGAGTGTTAGCATTTAAGTTCTATAGTATTTTTAAGTTGAGAGAACGATGCAACATCATCATTTCAAGTTTCTCTGTTTGACCTTAGTTATATTAACCAACAGTAAACTCCTAAGTGAGTCATTCCATAGTTATGGTATAACTATTAGTATGTAACCCTTTAGTGCCTCCAACTTTCATGAGTAATACACTGCCTGACATTTGGGGAGTGTTACATACTCTAGTCTCAACAGATGTATCAATATCTAGTCTTAATACATCTTGACGAGGAATATTTAAATGATATGTTTATTATATTATGACAAATTACTCATGATTACAACACATTATAATTACTATCGTAAAACATACCATTTATGGATCTTCTATTAAATATACTTAAATTAAACAATTAATTAATGTAACACAATATAAAGCATATAACATAAATAAACATCCTTTTTTATAACATGAGTGATACTTTATTCAAGCATAACACACTTTTTGATGTTTATGGGAGTCGAACCCATGACCTTTAGAACCTCTGTCTAAAGCGTCATACCTCTAACCACTTGAGCTAGAGGTTCTTGACAAAAAAACATCTTTTATTTCAAATCAAATTTTATTGAAAAGTTAATAATTTACAACATTGTAGAATTGCCCCTATGACACATCCTTAACTCTATCATAAAACCCATCGAGTGTACGAAAAGCAGTTTTCTAAATACTATTCTCAACCACATGCAACTAATGGAATCTGATAGCGAACTCGAGCTAAGAGAATACCTTTGCTCCAACTAACTGATCAAAGAGATCGTCTATTCAATGTAGTGGAAAATGACTCTTCTTTGTTAGCTTATTCAGCTTAGGATAATCGACACAAAGCCGCAAAGAGTCATCTGCTTTAGTAGAAAAACTACATGTGCTTGCCATTCTGAAATACTTCTCTAAATAAAACCTTTATCCAACAGCTCATTCACCTGTTTATTTAGCTCGCGCCTTTGTCTAGGAACCGTTTTCCTAAGAGGTAAGGGAATAGGTCAAACATTCTCTATAGATAAATTTGAAATTGGATCTCCTAATGAGAAGGAATACCAGAAAATTCGTTAAAGACATTTATGTAGTTACAAACCATTAATACTAAAGCTAACTTGCCATATGACAGATCTAAAAATATATATAGGCAACTCGACATAACCGAACTTTTGGGATTATAGTAAATCTCAAGGCTGTGCACACTACAAGTACCTAAATGAACCACCTTTATATCATAATCTAGTATTGCTCCATATGTAGTCATCCAGCCCATCCCCAGAATTAAACCGAACTCTCAAAAGTAGATCAAGTAGGTACTTAACTTAAAGAGATATCCCTCAAAGCTGGATTTATTCCCCTAGCAAACTATGTTGCTATTTTCACTGGTGTTTTGATAAAGTCAAGGCCATACTTTTCCAACTAATTCAACTCACCGACGTATTCCTTAACACTACGGTCCTTGCTCCAAGTGGAAGAATTTCTTTAGTTCCACCCCTATTCTGCCTTCGATATAAACTTAGTCTCAAAGCACCTTTTAAAATCAGTCCAACCAATCCCAACCTCGTCTGCTTCAACAATAACAATCTCTTACCAATTCAAGGCCTCTCCTTACTATCGCCACTGTAACAACCTAGAATTTTTATCATTGAATTTTTAATATTTAATTAATTACAAATATTTAAATAATTGGATTTTGGAATTTAATAACTTGAATTCAAATATAGGGATCGTTTAAATATTTGAATTGTGAATTAAATATTATTTGATGAATTAAATATTAATTAAATGGATTTAATAACCTTATTTAACTCCTTTTAATTTATAAAAAATAATGCTGAATTCATTTTGTAAATTTATATACAATAATAAATCGGTGGACCAAAAAATAAGAAAACCAGTTTATAATAAAACGACTTGATTTCCGATGACGTATTTTTAATTTATTTTATAGGATTTTTCCCAAATTTTTAATTTGGAAAATAATTATATTTTCGTTTAACGTATTTTACTACAAACGATGACATTTGTGCAATTTCAAAAACATAAAATAGTCTGTGTGTTTTACTGTTGATTTGTGATCGTGTCGCATTTTGGTGCACGATCATATTTTTATTTAAGTCATTCACGATTCGTACTCGAACAAGATATTGAGTGGTGGAGTACCGCAAGTAATTCTTTTCTAATTTTTTTAAATCAAATTTAAATTTCAAGCCTACTTGATTTGATGTGTGCTTGGTACATAGGTGACATGTTTTGAGATGTTTGAAGGCTTCGGATTTGATGTTAGAATTGGTAAAGAGATAGGAAACATGTTGGTTGGTTATAAAATTAAAGAACTTTAAACACTTAGCCAAAATTCACTTTCCTCTTACCATTTCAATTCTCGTTCTCCTGAACCCAGAAACCATAATGGCCAATATTTTTTTATATAAAATAAAATCCAATATAATACTTATCTAAAAATCATGATAATGGGCTTGTTGAAATCGTATGAAATCAAACTTCAGCTTCATGGTCTCATGGGTCGCGATAGTAATTTGGGGATGGACGATTTTTGCAGCCGAGCTAGGGTTCCACTTTTTGGAAGTCCTAGGAGGCATTCGCTGAATTGAAGGGCAGATTAAGGTTTCTCATATCGTAGAGAGGCTTTTCCCTCGATTTTGTGAGGTTCGATCGCAGTTTGGGTGTGTGCGACATTGTGATATTGTGGCATTTTTCATCCAGGTCGCGATGTTGTAAGTGGGGTCGAATTCATGGAGGTGGTTATGGGCATGAGGATATTGTGTAGTGGGGGAATTAATTTAAAAGACAAAATTTTGTATATTTTTAGCCTCAAGGACACGACCTCAATATTTTAACCATAAGGACAAACATTCTCCTAAAAATTATTCATAAGGACAAACATTCTTTCAAAATTATTCATAAGGACAAACATTTTTTCAAAACTGCTACCGAAGTAAAAACTGATACCTAAAAACTGCTACCGATAACTACGAATTGATACCTAAAAACTGTAAAAACTGATACCTAAAGAAAATTGTCCTTCAGGCTAAAATACTAAAGGTTTGTCCTTGAGGCTAAAATTCTGAGAAATTTTGTCCTTAACAATAATTTCTTGTTGTGTAGTGGGGGTACATCGACGAAGTCCATTCTCCAATTCATCGACTAAGGGAGGAGTTCTCGCGTGCATGTACACTGCATTTAGGCGTGCATTTTGGTCTTGTATAGGAATTTGATTAGTTGTGGGGAAGAAAAAGTTAAGCGGATATTTAATTGTAAATTAATGTAATTAAGGTTTTAGTTATTTTAATTAAAACCAATAACTTATAAAATCAAAATCTTGCTCATATTTGGTCTAAATCGAATATGGTGAGTTGTGTTATACTCATGAAAGCATCATCTACATTTTGGAATTGGATTGCAGAGTTTGGAGCTTGTATAATTTTACGCTAAAATCGAACGTTCAAACCAAAACGCGAAAGTGTTCGCTGGAATTTCTATGAGTTTACTCACCCATAAATTAACTATATAATATCCGTGATGCTATAAATTTATTATCGAATGCTTGGTTGATGGTTTAGATATGGCTATTGTTGTTTGATTGATTGTTTGGTTAAAATCCCGTTTTGGAAAATGGATGACATATTAACTTAATTGTTGTGAACTCATATAATTATATATATTGTCTGTAACCATTGTTTTGCAGGGAATATTTATAGAGAGACCCAAAGGGGTTTCTCACCAGTAATTTTTATTTATTTCCATATGCTGCTTATATTGATGTTTAGTTGTAATTAATCATGATATTCTATTTAAATTGTTTAAGTATCGTTATAGCAATTTTTTCTATATCGTCAATTATTGAATATCATCTCTTAAACCCTTTATGTGTGTCGTCTTGAGCTAGTATTTCCAAAAAATAGATATTTAAATTTTTTAATCATTTTGATTAATGATATTTTAATTTACTTAATCATTTTAATTAATGATTATTTGAATTTAATAAATTGTTTTCATTAATGATATTTAAATCATTTTAATTAATGTTATTTGAATTTAATTAATCATTTTAAGTAATAATGTTTAAGTTAATAAATCATTTTAACCAAAGATGTTTAAATTTAATGAATCGTTTTGATTAATGATATTTAAATGAATTAATCATTTTAGTTGATGATATTTGAGTTTACTAAATCATTTTAATTAATGATGTTTAAAGGTAATTAACCATTTTAAATAATGATATTTGAGTTTAATTAATCATTGTAATTAATGATGTTTTAAATTTAGTTAATCATTTTAACTAACGATGTTTGAATCTAATTTATCATTTTAATTTATGATATTTGAACTTAGTTAATATTTTTAATTAATTCACCACTAGAATTACTGTTTATCGTGACGGATGATAGCGATGGCCGTCGATGACACATATTCGACGGCTTTTGATGGTATTGTTATGCCATGGTAATTCAGTAATAACCGAACTTTTGCCGTCGAAAACAGCCAGAGTTTGCTGTAGGCGGCCGTCGCAAACCGACGCACGTCGTGAATTACCTGAGTCGTTCGAGAGCTATTTTCATTATCTTCTTCCCCCAAATCTTCCCCAAACACTCCCTCTTCCCCTAATTCGCCCACCTCCGGCCGCCACTGCCGTTGTAACGACCCGAACTTTCCAGTCCCGGAAAATCGAACCATTTATGATAAAGAAAAGAGGTAGAAGAAGAAGAAACAGAAAATCAACAACAGAATCTCACATCGCAGCGGAATAAAATATAATATATACAAAACAGATCTTTACTCAAACAGAAAAATATATCTGTTTATACAATATATTTACAGAATACATCATCAGAGTTCATCACATCAATGGCATATATCCAAATACACAGCGGAACAATAAACAAATACGGAAGTACGTATCGCCATCCAGCTCGTCTCCTGAGCTCCACAGCTACAATCTGAACCTGTTTATCTCGGTCTGACCCGAGCATTATATAAAACAACACCCGAGTCAGTCTGGAATACCAGCGTGAGAAAATCACACCCAATTGATTATTAAAGTTTTAAAAATCCTTTGAAAATAAAAGCATCTCGTAAGACCACGCCACAAATAAACATGTCGGGTTTTTACCTTACGATAGCTAAAACTTTTTATAAAATCCTCTGATATTATAGTAGTGTCTATTCACAAATATTTATTAAAATAGCTGAAATTGTTACATGATTAAATTCCAGCATACTAGGTATACAAACAAATACCATACAAGGCACGTAGGGAGAATGGATTTCCAACGAATGACTAGGCACTGGGGTACCACCTGTCACAGTACGTGGCCTAGATCACAGTACCGAGGAGTACGCCCGCTCCCCTGCAACACAAGACCGGAATCATCCCTTACTGGATAATTCCAAATAAAATCACCCCACGGTTGGGATCAGCAACCGCACCACTAAGCCGAAATAAAAGGGACATCTAGACAGGGATGACTTTACTCTCAAGTGGGTGCTACCCACGAAGCCTTGCTGCATAACCCCTGATTTTCAGTCATTCCCGGTTGATGAGGCTTGAGGCTAAACGTTACCTTCAGAACGTTTCACTTAGAATGCCCATCGTCCCCTGACGATGTCCGAAAGCATTCGTCCATACAAGTCCGTTCCAGGTCCGAACAGAACTGATAACACTATCCCCTTATCAATATTACCCTCGTTTTCCCACGAAACGTACAAACCAGATCGAAGTGGTATTCGAGTCTCCAGACCTAGAATCCCGGTATACGGAAACTCGATCCCGGTCTCTTCGAAACGATCAGCGCATTTGGCCAATATTGATAGTCGGTTGTTTAACTATCAATTAACATCCATAACAACCATCAACAATCAATAATTTCTCCAAATTATTTATATCCCTCAAAATATCTTCACAAGATATTATTTCCATTTCAATTCCCATTGGAAACAATTTCAAACTATATTCCTCTCACGGAATAATTTCCCAAATATTTATTTTCACTGGAATACCAAGTACAAACCATTTAGATTTTTAAAATAAATTTAAAACACCTTATTATAAATATACTTTATAAAACACCTTTTGAAAACTACTTTAAAACTTAAGTTAAAATATATATTTAAAAATATCTAAAATAAAACCACTTTAAAAAAATATAAACAAATTTCCTTTTAAAACGTATTACCAAATCACTTCTATATCTATTACAATAATAGTTTTGAAAAATACTTACTTTTGAAGATTTACATTTGAAATAATAGATTTTCTAAACCTGATTTTAAAATACTTCTCTTCCACTTCTTTAAAAATAAATCATTATTTATTCTTAAACAAATTCTCCTTCCCTTATAAATCCCCATCCTGAATTTATATTTAAAATGCCCACCGACATTTATTTCACTTTATAAACCCAGTTTATAAATTTCCAAAATCTCATTCTCTTTAAATTTCCAATTCCAAACATTTACATCAATTCTACAATTGATTTCAAATTTGCTTTACTTTGGAATAAAATTCCTTGTTTACTTTATTTATTTCAAATACAATACCCTTTAAATTTTATTTCTCATTTGTGAATTTTAAACCCCCTTTTAACTGAAAAATACCTATTTTAAATTCCCAACATTCCTTATTTACAGTTTTAATTAAATTAAATTATTAAATTAAAAGTAATTCCTTTATTTCTCTAAACCAATATTACTTGAGTTTTCTAATCTTTATTTCTCCTTCGTAATTTAAATTTCCTTTTTTCCTGTATTTACTAAAATTCCAATTCTCTTTATTTTATCTTATTTATAATTCACTTTTAAATTTATTCCAATTTACTTAAATTATTATTCTTTATTTTCTTCAAAAATTCAATTTCATAGATTTTCAAAATTTATTATACTGGGAATTCAATCAACCACAACATCCAATATCAAATCATCACAGGATATCAATATTCAGATCACAGAATAATAAAATAAATTTTTGAGGAATCCAGTTGGATCCCTCCAACCTGTTTCCCTGCATCCACAGACGTTAGCACAATACCAATTCCACTTCGAGGTGGAATATCGCGGTATATGGGATTTATAAAATATCATCCGCTATTATGCGGCGCATAGGGTCTCATCCGCTATATAAATGCGGGAATATCAACAACTCAAATATATACATATGCCAATATGTATATATTGGTATATACTACTATATACCATATCAATCAAACCAATCAATTCAATCATCCATCAATATTTAAATTTAACCAATTAAATTTAAATTATTATTTAACTGAGTGAGATTAACTCACCTTTAATCCCTGATTTGCAATCCAACCAAACCAGCTTGTTTCCTTTCAGATTTTTGACCTTGAATAACAATTTATATGATTTATTAACATTCGAATTAATCAAACAATTAATCACTATTTATTTAATTTAGCTACTAATTTGGGTTTAAACCAATAAATTTAATTTTTAGCTAATGGTTTAATCTTTAATTAATAACTTTCCTTTAATACAAACCATTTAGTAATTTGAAATCATTTAATAAGTTAATAAAACAGGTTTAAAGGTCTACTTTTTTTATATGACTCCTATCCTTTCCCAAAAACTATAAATAATTTCGGTTTCCTATACATATTTAAATTCAATTCAATTTCCTTAAAATTTAATGAAACTGCTTAACAGGTAAAATTTTCGTTATACTGATAACAACATTTTTTTCCTTCTTAAAATTAATTATGCAATAATAATATAGGCTAGAGATTACCTCAAACCCAAATCACGACAATCACAACTTCGACCACCACTGACCACCATACTTTGTCAGACTTAAACCTACGCCGTGCTCTGCCATCTTCCAACGTCCACTGACCGCCACGACCACTTAGCACCCTCGTCTCCATCAACCATTGCAGCGCCTCTAATCGAAACACTACCTCACTGTCGCGACAGAAACGGCATCGCAACCTCCCCATCTCGATCACGAGCACCGGTCTTCAAACGATCGCGAACCCAAAACCTCGGCCTCGATGAACACGACTACTACTTCAGGTCGAGCACGACCACGCAGTAACTCCAGCTGACCACGACCTCGCGAACTTGGCGACCACGAAACTCTACCAAGACCAAAATCGCAACACCCAAACCCTTGCAGTACTAGCCAAGACGCGATCAAACCTCCAGTGCCGCCTCCCTCATCGGTTGCCTGCCCCTGCCAGCGGCGATAGTTCGATCTCCTCAAGCAACGCGATCGTACCCCTCCTAAAATAGCACAGATCTCTAAACGAACGCGACCCAATCGCGTATGCTTCCTCGCAAGCTCGATCGTTACAGATGATGGAAAAGAAGAGAAGATGGCTCGCGTTTCTCCCATTCGTCTGGGTCGTGAATTCGATTTGAAGGGAGAAAGAATAGATGGGATTTGTTCGGCCATTTAAATTTGAATGTGATTTCAGTTTCAGAATGAATTTATGAGAAAACTCGGCCATTTTGTTTTATTTTCTTTAAGAGTTGGGTTTCGATTTTGTTTCCAGCTGCGTGAACTTTTAAGTAGATGGAGGAACGGGGAGAAGATATCGATTTGGGGAGGCTTCCAGCGTACGCTTGTTTTATAAATATCTCTGACTAGTTGACTTTAAATATATTACATTATAAAACTTCAAAACGTCTCGTTACATAACGCGAAATCTCGAACCCCGAATAAGACATGCCGACAGACGTTCATAAGATTCTACCCATATTCCGATCACAACGGAACGTGTTCCAAAGGCTAATTCGATCGTATGCGCGAGTTACAGAAGTAAACGATCCAATTTCGAATTAAATCGATTCAAACAATTCGAAGCGTTTTGAGCTGCCAAGGTTAAACGACACTCTGATTGCTATGAGGATTGAAATCCGATAATAACTAACTATTACGGATCCAATAGAACTGGTTTCGTCGAATTCCGAGACTGTGCCTCGGAAGGCTATTTTTAAATTCAATTTAAACGATATATTTTAAAAACTGAACAAAACACTTTTAAATCACATTTTAAAAGTTCTATTATCTTCAATATCATTAATATGAAATTTCCAAGCCTTCAAATTAATTTTATCAGGCTTAAAATTTCAGATTCAACATTTTACCCAATTCCCAATTATTAAATTCAATTATTTAATTATCAAATAAATAGTGATATTTGAAATTCTAGTTAATAATTAACTTTTGAATATTTAAAATCAATTAAATATTCAATTTCAAATGCTTAAAAATTCCGGGTCGTCACATTCCTCCCCCCTTAAAAGAATTTCGTCCCCGAAATTACTAGTTAGGAAGAATGTCCCATATCCCGTTAGTTATTTCCCAAATTCAAACAGTTTTAACAATACCCAAACAATCTTTTATTAATGATACACTAATCATTTTTTTTTTTTTACTTCCCAAACTTATTCATAAGTTCAACCCATACCACCTACTTATCCATTCAAATTTAAATTTGAATTCAAATTTTGAATTATCAAAATTTTCCAAAATTTTTCTAACTCCCTAAATTTCCGAAAAATTTTGCCAGCGTCTCCTTTGCGCGGCTAGCTCGGTACTACTACAAAATGGCTCTACGGCCTCCCAATCTCAAAAAGAAAACAAAAAGCCAAGTGGCTGGATCCAAAACCCAATCAAATTTCATATAGAAATTCAAATACATACCTTTTGTCGGGCCATTAAATTTTATCTTCTAAAATCAAAAATCCCAATTTATCCATTGCTTTTAGACACCTGTATATCCTACTAAGCAATAATATTCAATCACAATTCCAAAGTCATTTTAGACATTTCTTTACAAATTTTCAATATTTGCTTTACTTAAGCCCGTACGATGCACATATATCATCCGTACGCAATATCACATTTGATCGCTCAATCGATCACACAATTTCACTTCCGAACTAGTATCGTCCACCCGACCTTCTAGTGCGGACTCAGATCTGGTTTCTTGATCAGAAACCGTCATTCTCCTTGCATAGTCATAACTACGATAGAGAATTTCCAGAATCAACCAACAATCCATATCCAGGTTCGCCGTCGAAAATCGAGTGAAAAATCCTAATTCGGATCGATAAAACTATCTCGAAATTCTGTGTTCGAATCTGGATCAAATAGCTATGCGAACAAATAATATACGTACACCTTACGTAATTAGCCCAATTGATTATGAACTATATCAATTCTCTTTTATTCACATTCATTTTGATTACATTCACTTATCCACAATTTTCTCATTTCACAACTTCAAATTTTAATTGTTATTCAATTATTCATCTAGAATAACTTTCCTCAATACCAAATTACTTAAGAATCTCACCATACTCCTTAAGTTCAAAATAAATATTCTACATACTGCTTATACTTATTTTCACTTTACTATCAAAGTTTATATCCATTTCTATTTACTCTTGTCTTTACAATTCTATTTGATTTCAATTTGGCTTTCACCCGAATATTGAATTAGCCGCACTTACTAATTAATTTAAATTTCAATTAACAGTTTATTCGCAAACTTCACTTCTTTAGTTCCTTCGATTTCACTTCACCTTACATTCACATTTGAATTAGATTTCAATATCTAGTTTCAATTTCATTTGCTTAACAAATTTAAATCATTTATTGTTAATGAAAATTTTCAAAAATTCTAAAAAATTTCTAACTCCCAAAATTTACGGAAAATTTTGGCAGAGTCTCCCTTGTACGGAGGGACTTCTGCGATATCGCAGGATGCACAAATATGTATATATACATCGGCCTCAGGCCAGAAATCACAATATATCAATATAAACAGTTCATATTTCCTATTTTGAATTCTTTTGCGTAAGCGTACCTCATTTTTAGCATTTTAAAGCAAGCGGCTTATTATTTAGCAATTAGTGCAACCCAAAATCAGCTATACGGCTTCCCCGAACCTGTACTTGCTTAATTTAAAGATGTAAGTGCCAAAATCATGCAACTTAACAACATTTTCATATTTAACCAGCAACATAAGCGTTTTAATAAGCAATGCAAGTTAAACAACACTTATAAGCAATTTATAGGGTTCCACCCTTAATTTAAATTGTTTACAACTCAATTCTCACATTCGATTCATTTTAGCAAAACAAACTCATATTTAATTCAGTTGATTCAAAATCAATCTATTTAACTTCTATCAACTTATAGAATTTTAACTTCCTTGTTTACGTCAAACGACGATTTATTTAATGCAGCCTCGTCCATATCCATATGAATAAATGATCATTTGGGTTTTACAACCAATTTGAATTGATTCCAATTCAATTTATTTTAATCCCATTACACTTATAATTTAATTGGTAAATTCACTGAATCCAATATAAATTCTAATCCGCATTTGATAATTTATTTCTGAATTGTATTTTATTACTAACAAGTCTACTTCAATCCATTTCTACTTACTTGCAATTATTTACAATTCAAATTATCACTATTATACTTCAACTCCATTATTCATTCACACTTTCACTTTTATTACCAAACCCAAATTCCATTAACATATTTGATTTACTAATTTATTCCAAATTAGTTTACTTCCATTTTAACCAATACAATATTTGATTTTTATCCTTACAAATCACCCAGTTAATCTCCTCGGGTTTTATAATTCAAGTACTGGATCTTATCCATTCCCAAAATACCAAACAAATTTATTTACTTAGCTATAACTTCCCATTCAAGCCACAATTAATTTAATTTTCCAATAAATTTAATTCCTTTACCATTACCCAAGCTAAATTTAATTTAACCCAAATCTCTATTCCAAACTGCACATCTCTTATTCATCTTACTCTTACTTGTTAATGTAAGGATTTTAATTTCACTCAATATTATTTATAATTCAACTGAATTTCATTACAATTTAATTTTATTTAACTTAACTTCAGTCAAATCATATTATTCTCTTAATATCATTTCCATCACAATTCATTTCAATTCGATTCCAACAATTCAAATACAACTGGATTTATTTTTCTCAGTTTGCTTCAAATCCAACTCAAAATTAAACTTAGTTTAAGCTCATTTGTCTCAACTTAATTTTATTTCTCCATCTGATTCAAATAAAGATTTAGAATTCTTATGTACCCGGCTTTTAGTTTCAAATCATTTTGAAATCTCCACTTATTCCAAAATCACACTTCTCACGTTATTAAACCAATTCTGGATTTTTATTCCCTACAAATTTCATTTGAAATTTCAAAAACAAAACAAATTTCCTTTGGAAATTTCAAAAACAACTAGCTTTTCTGAATAAATCAATTTGGCAGCAATTCGTCACTCAGGAGTTCGAAAATAAATTCTGAAGATGCGGCCGTCATCCTCCGAATTATTTCCAGCAACTGAAATGAATTTATTGCTATATCCCTTTCCAAAAATTTATTTGAAACAATTTCCCTTCCAGAAATACTTTCCAAAATAATAATGCTAGTGTTTATCTTCAAAACACTTTGAAAACACTTCCAAATATCCAGGGTTTAAATTTACCATTTTGATTAAATCAAATTTTAACTATAATTCATTTGTACAAATTTTATATTTATACAAATTTCCGTTGGTTATGTAAATCATTCTGATTTTACAATCTTACCATATTTTTGTTTTAAATTTTATTTGTTAGAATATTTTAATCCAAACATCCAAATATATAATAATTCAAAAGAAATATTCCTTTTATATCAAAAATACATTTTTCGGGTAAAATTATTTCATCTACCCGTTTCAAAACAATATTGTGTCGAATTGTTCTATTCGAGTGTTTAGAAACCCCTTCGATACAGTTGCGCAGACTGTGCCGACGAAGGTTCATATACCACTCAATAAATCAACCAACACAATATAAAACCATTTTATATTCACTAACAAATACGCGCTCATATCTATTAATACACTCAAATTCCCACCAGAGCCAAGGTTATCGCCAACCTTTGCTCTGATACCACTGTAACGACCCGAACTTTCCAGTCCCGGAAAATCGAACCATTTGTGATAAAGAAAAGAGGTAGAAGAAGAAGAAACAGAAAATCAACAACAGAATCTCACATCGCAGCGGAATAAAATATAATATATACAAAACAGATCTTTACTCAAACAGAAAAATATATCTGTTTATACAATATATTTACAGAATACATCATCAGAGTTCATCACATCAATGGCATATATCCAAATACACAGCGGAACAATAAACAAATACGGAAGTACGTATCGCCATCCAGCTCGTCTCCTGAGCTCCACAGCTACAATCTGAACCTGTTTATCTCGGTCTGACCCGAGCATTATATAAAACAACACCCGAGTCAGTCTGGAATACCAGCGTGAGAAAATCACACCCAATTGATTATTAAAGTTTCAAAAATCCTTTGAAAATAAAAGCATCTCGTAAGACCACGCCACAAATAAACATGTCGGGTTTTTACCTTACGATAGCTAAAACTTTTTATAAAATCCTCTGATATTATAGTAGTGTCTATTCACAAATATTTATTAAAATAGCTGAAATTGTTACATGATTAAATTCCAGCATACTAGGTATACAAACAAATACCGTACAAGGCACGTAGGGAGAATGGATTTCCAACGAATGACTAGGCACTGGGGTACCACCTGTCACAGTACGTGGCCTAGATCACAGTACCGAGGAGTACGCCCGCTCCCCTGCAACACAAGACCGGAATCATCCCTTACTGGATAATTCCAAATAAAATCACCCCACGGTTGGGATCAGCAACCGCACCACTAAGCCGAAATAAAAGGGACATCTAGACAGGGATGACTTTACTCTCAAGTGGGTGCTACCCACGAAGCCTTGCTGCATAACCCCTGATTTTCAGTCATTCCCGGTTGATGAGGCTTGAGGCTAAACGTTACCTTCAGAACGTTTCACTTAGAATGCCCATCGTCCCCTGACGATGTCCGAAAGCATTCGTCCATACAAGTCCGTTCCAGGTCCGAACAGAACTGATAACACTATCCCCTTATCAATATTACCCTCGTTTTCCCACGAAACGTACAAACCAGATCGAAGTGGTATTCAAGTCTCCAGACCTAGAATCCCGGTATACGGAAACTCGATCCCGGTCTCTTCGAAACGATCAGCGCATTTGGCCAATATTGATAGTCGGTTGTTTAACTATCAATTAACATCCATAACAACCATCAACAATCAATAATTTCTCCAAATTATTTATATCCCTCAAAATATCTTCACAAGATATTATTTCCATTTCAATTCCCATTGGAAACAATTTCAAACTATATTCCTCTCACGGAATAATTTCCCAAATATTTATTTTCACTGGAATACCAAGTACAAACCATTTAGATTTTTAAAATAAATTTAAAACACCTTATTATAAATATACTTTATAAAACACCTTTTGAAAACTACTTTAAAACTTAAGTTAAAATATATATTTAAAAATATCTAAAATAAAACCACTTTAAAAAAATATAAACAAATTTCCTTTTAAAACGTATTACCAAATCACTTCTATATCTATTACAATAATAGTTTTGAAAAATACTTACTTTTGAAGATTTACATTTGAAATAATAGATTTTCTAAACCTGATTTTAAAATACTTCTCTTCCACTTCTTTAAAAATAAATCATTATTTATTCTTAAACAAATTCTCCTTCCCTTATAAATCCCCATCCTGAATTTATATTTAAAATGCCCACCGACATTTATTTCACTTTATAAACCCAGTTTATAAATTTCCAAAATCTCATTCTCTTTAAATTTCCAATTCCAAACATTTACATCAATTCTACAATTGATTTCAAATTTGCTTTACTTTGGAATAAAATTCCTTGTTTACTTTATTTATTTCAAATACAATACCCTTTAAATTTTATTTCTCATTTGTGAATTTTAAACCCCCTTTTAACTGAAAAATACCTATTTTAAATTCCCAACATTCCTTATTTACAGTTTTAATTAAATTAAATTATTAAATTAAAAGTAATTCCTTTATTTCTCTAAACCAATATTACTTGAGTTTTCTAATCTTTATTTCTCCTTCGTAATTTAAATTTCCTTTTTTCCTGTATTTACTAAAATTCCAATTCTCTTTATTTTATCTTATTTATAATTCACTTTTAAATTTATTCCAATTTACTTAAATTATTATTCTTTATTTTCTTCAAAAATTCAATTTCATAGATTTTCAAAATTTATTATACTGGGAATTCAATCAACCACAACATCCAATATCAAATCATCACAGGATATCAATATTCAGATCACAGAATAATAAAATAAATTTTTGAGGAATCCAGTTGGATCCCTCCAACCTGTTTCCCTGCATCCACAGACGTTAGCACAATACCAATTCCACTTCGAGGTGGAATATCGCGGTATATGGGATTTATAAAATATCATCCGCTATTATGCGGCGCATAGGGTCTCATCCGCTATATAAATGCGGGAATATCAACAACTCAAATATATACATATGCCAATATGTATATATTGGTATATACTACTATATACCATATCAATCAAACCAATCAATTCAATCATCCATCAATATTTAAATTTAACCAATTAAATTTAAATTATTATTTAACTGAGTGAGATTAACTCACCTTTAATCCCTGATTTGCAATCCAACCAAACCAGCTTGTTTCCTTTCAGATTTTTGACCTTGAATAACAATTTATATGATTTATTAACATTCGAATTAATCAAACAATTAATCACTATTTATTTAATTTAGCTACTAATTTGGGTTTAAACCAATAAATTTAATTTTTAGCTAATGGTTTAATCTTTAATTAATAACTTTCCTTTAATACAAACCATTTAGTAATTTGAAATCATTTAATAAGTTAATAAAACAGGTTTAAAGGTCTACTTTTTTATATGACTCCTATCCTTTCCCAAAAACTATAAATAATTTCGGTTTCCTATACATATTTAAATTCAATTCAATTTCCTTAAAATTTAATGAAACTGCTTAACAGGTAAAATTTTCGTTATACTGATAACAACATTTTTTTCCTTCTTAAAATTAATTATGCAATAATAATATAGGCTAGAGATTACCTCAAACCCAAATCACGACAATCACAACTTCGACCACCACTGACCACCATACTTTGTCAGACTTAAACCTACGCCGTGCTCTGCCATCTTCCAACGTCCACTGACCGCCACGACCACTTAGCACCCTCGTCTCCATCAACCATTGCAGCGCCTCTAATCGAAACACTACCTCACTGTCGCGACAGAAACGGCATCGCAACCTCCCCATCTCGATCACGAGCACCGGTCTTCAAACGATCGCGAACCCAAAACCTCGGCCTCGATGAACACGACTACTACTTCAGGTCGAGCACGACCACGCAGTAACTCCAGCTGACCACGACCTTGCGAACTTGGCGACCACGAAACTCTACCAAGACCAAAATCGCAACACCCAAACCCTTGCAGTACTAGCCAAGACGCGATCAAACCTCCAGTGCCGCCTCCCTCATCGGTTGCCTGCCCCTGCCAGCGGCGATAGTTCGATCTCCTCAAGCAACGCGATCGTACCCCTCCTAAAATAGCACAGATCTCTAAACGAACGCGACCCAATCGCGTATGCTTCCTCGCAAGCTCGATCGTTACAGATGATGGAAAAGAAGAGAAGATGGCTCGCGTTTCTCCCATTCGTCTGGGTCGTGAATTCGATTTGAAGGGAGAAAGAATAGATGGGATTTGTTCGGCCATTTAAATTTGAATGTGATTTCAGTTTCAGAATGAATTTATGAGAAAACTCGGCCATTTTGTTTTATTTTCTTTAAGAGTTGGGTTTCGATTTTGTTTCCAGCTGCGTGAACTTTTAAGTAGATGGAGGAACGGGGAGAAGATATCGATTTGGGGAGGCTTCCAGCGTACGCTTGTTTTATAAATATCTCTGACTAGTTGACTTTAAATATATTACATTATAAAACTTCAAAACGTCTCGTTACATAACGCGAAATCTCGAACCCCGAATAAGACATGCCGACAGACGTTCATAAGATTCTACCCATATTCCGATCACAACGGAACGTGTTCCAGAGGCTAATTCGATCGTATGCGCGAGTTACAGAAGTAAACGATCCAATTTCGAATTAAATCGATTCAAACAATTCGAAGCGTTTTGAGCTGCCAGGGTTAAACGACACTCTGATTGCTATGAGGATTGAAATCCGATAATAACTAACTATTACGGATCCAATAGAACTGGTTTCGTCGAATTCCGAGACTGTGCCTTGGAAGGCTATTTTTAAATTCAATTTAAACGATATATTTTAAAAACTGAACAAAACACTTTTAAATCACATTTTAAAAGTTCTATTATCTTCAATATCATTAATATGAAATTTCCAAGCCTTCAAATTAATTTTATCAGGCTTAAAATTTCAGATTCAACATTTTACCCAATTCCCAATTATTAAATTCAATTATTTAATTATCAAATAAATAGTGATATTTGAAATTCTAGTTAATAATTAACTTTTGAATATTTAAAATCAATTAAATATTCAATTTCAAATGCTTAAAAATTCCGGGTCGTCACAGCCGTACATCGTCCCCCACCACCAGAACCATCTCCAACTTCTCCTCTCCGGCCTCCAACACTTCAATTTCAGCGGAAATAGGTATTTTTTTGGTAACTCCAAATTTACCCTAATATGTTAAATTAGTGTTAATTTGTAGTTGTATTTGATGATACTACCCCTTTGAGTGTTTGCAATTATATATTGATTGATTGTGATATGCTAATTATGGTTATAAGTGTGTAAATCCGATAATTAAAATATAATTATGGCTGAACTTAGGTTAATTAGTTTATGTGTCGAATTAGTGATATGATTTAGTGCTAATTAGTGGGCTAAAATGTTAATGTCAATTCAAATATTACTATTGAAGACTAATTATCAGTTGATAGTTTATATAACAAATCTAGTTTACTTGGTTGTTGAATCCGTTAAAATTAATAAATAAATGAGTGTATAATGAAGTTTATTTTTTTGAAATATAATATTGTATCCATAATTTGTTATAATTGAAAACATACAAGATTTTATAAAAAATGGAATAATAATAATATATTATATAATTATTAAAACATTACAATGCATAAATGAATTATATATGCTAATATATGTTATGTATATAATTAATATCCCTTAAAGAGTTTTTGACCCCATCTGACAAGTATTGTATATGATCGTTATATGGATATTCGTTTTTATCATAGAATGGACATCTGTATTCATCAGATACAATATTTGTCGGTTTGTCCCTGCCTTGGACAAGTTACGACTACAATAAAGTAGTTACATTTTGTAAATCATTTCATTTTAAAAGGGTTTACAAAATTTCGACAGCACTTCCTTTTTGTTCCTTGTGTACATGCATTTGTGTATGATATAGGGAATAAAGGGGAAGTGCTGCCGAAATTTTTTAAATCGTTTAAAATGAAATGATTTACGAAATGTAATTACTACTGTGTTTGTAATGGAAAGTAGGATGATTGGCCATCAAAGTTAGAAAGCCGTTTGGAGTAACTTAGTGGAAGTGTAGTAACGATTTATAAATGGAATTTCATTATTTTATAAATTGATGATTTTGAATAAAATATATCAAAAGTTGAATTCTTTACTTAGTTCCTTTTCCCTTCTTTTTCCTTTTCGGGGACGAAAAGTTTTGAGTGGGGGAGAGTGTAACGACCTGTAAATTTTCGATAATTAAAATAGCTAATTTAATAAGATTTCATGGTTTAATGTTGGAAGAATAAAAAATTTGTAATTTATTTATTTATAAAAAAATAACTGGAATGAATTGCAACAATAATTATCCAAGTAATTATAAATAGATTGAATGGAGTTCCAATCTAATTGAATTGACTCAAATGTTATAACTTGGTTATAAGGGAATATATGGAAAAACAAATGTAAATAAGTGAATAAGAATTGTGAATTATTTAGGTAGAAATACAAATTTTAATAGATTGGTTTCGAAGATTTGAATAGTAATAAGTATTGAAAAATAAATGCTACTTAGCGAATGCCTTTGCAATCAATAGTAGGATAGGATAATAAATGTTGAATTCATTGGGTATAATAGAGTAATTGATTGATAAGTAAAATCTATTAAAAATCAAATATATGAATATTGAACAGGTAAATTGTTTAAAGTAAATATTTAAAACTTATTGAATAATGGAATAACGGTAAAATGGAGATAGTGTTCTAAGATGTGAATTGGTTTTAAAAGTTGAATCTTATAAGTTCAATTTCAAAGATTTCAAAAGGATAATGAATTATTGGATAATCAAAATTGTTTAAATTTAATATTTTGAATTTATTGAATAATTGAATAACGGAAATTGAATAACCGATTAATGGAAATGGTTGTTCTATAATTTGAATTTGTTTTAAAGGTTAAATTTTATAAGTTCGTTTTTGAATATTTCAAAAGATAGTGATTTAAGAATAATCAAATTTGTTTAAATTTAATATTACAAATGTTTGAATAATTAAATTCCGAATTTGATATGATTAATTTGAGATTGTAATTTAATATATGAAAATAGAGTGAATAACTGAAATTTGATTTAATATGATTCAAATTGGTTTCCCAAGTGAATATAAGTTATATTTGGATTTTAATAGAGTTAATAAGATTATAAATTGGAATTTTAAGCTATTTTGTTAATTTTGAAAAGTCGTCGATTTAATCGACGAGTAGAGAATAGCCTTTCGAGGCACAGTCTCGGAGTTCGACGAAACCAGTTTCATTGGATCTGTAATAGTGTGTTATTATCGGATTTCAAATTTCGTAGCGGTTGAAGTTATCGTTTGGTCGTACGGGTTAGAAACGCGTCAGATTTAAATATCGAAATTTAATATTTTAATTCGATTCAAAAAGCTATCTTCCACATACGATCTAATTAGCCTCTGAAACACATTCCATTGTGTTCGGAATGCGGGTAAAACATTACGAACGCCTGGCGGCATGTATTGTTTGGAGCTCGTTTGAAAAGCACGTTAAAATTGAAAATAATAATAAAATAATTCGTTACGTGTATATAATTCGCGTTCTTTTCAGAAACCCTAGGCCGATTAATGTTCATGGCCGCCAGAGCTAATTTCTATGGCCGAAAAGCAACCGCTTTCCCCCTCGTTTTTCTCGTAATCCACACCCCTATGGCCTTCGACCTCAACTAGTGAAAGGTCGGCGACGTCGAGCTCTTGCACTTCAACGGTCGAGATCTGAATCAACGCGACGATGGGAGTGAAATCTGGTGCGAATGGCAGCGCGTTCGATCGCGTTTTTCGAGACAAAGGTACGACCGAGTTCGCCGTGGTCGTGGCCGAGGGTGAAGCTCATGGAGGACTTTTGTTTGCCAATGTTCGATCGTATCCAGGAGCATCGTGGTGCACGCGTCAATCGAGGGTAGAACGGCAGTTGGGTTCGTGTGCGTTATAGCCTGGGTGAACGAGTGATGGAGGAAGAAGCATATCTACGGCCCTGATTTTTCTCATTTGCATATGGACGGCTGATCTCGTTTGGTATTGTAAATGGAAAATAATAAAAATAATTTTATTATATAATACATATTCAAACTTTAAAGCTGTGTAACTTTGTCATACTTTATCAGAATTTGACGAAACCTTTTGCGTTGGAATCGTGGTGACAAGCTCTACATCACGGAATTGTTTTGGAGACGTTTGAAGCTAACTAAAATTTCAGGTTAAATCGAACGTCGTTCGATTCGATTTGAAATTGAAAACTAAGGTGAGTGTTTTATAACGCTCACAACGTACTAAATATCTTTATGCTAGTTAAATTTGACATTATGAAGTGTTATGATTTTATTTGTCCTTGTTTGATAAATTTTAATTGTCATATAGATTGTCATTTGAATTAACCGTTGAAAATTAAATTGACAGTTGCATTGAAATTAAAATTGAATTGCGATTGAATTACCTGACATTGATAACTATGAAATTGCCATGAATTGTATTGTCTATTGGATGATGTATTTCGATAGATGTTATTGGTTGATATTTAAATGTTTGGATGTTTACTTGCTTATATATATACTATTATGCATACATATGACACTGTGATTTTGTTTAAGTGATATATATTCATCCCTGACATTTAATTGAAATAACTAATCACTTGGCCATAGGATAAAAAATTATATACGGACACTGGATTGGCTAAATTAATAATTTTTAAAATCGTCGATTTGAAATTTATTTAAACGTTTTGATTTAAAAGTTATAAATAAAATCAATTTATAGAAATCGAATTTATCGCAAAAATTTGAGTTTGGAATGTTGAAATAAATTTTGGTTAAAAGAAATTGTTAAATAATTTAAGTTGAGACTTTGAAATGTAAAAATTGGGATATGATTGAATTTCGGAAATTTTTTTTTTTAAAGATTGAACATTATTTCGAGCTTTGAGTATTACTAAGTAAAAGTGATATAAAAATGATATTTTGAAATTGAGCTTGAAATTGAATCATATTTGAAATTTGGACTTAAACTTGAATATTGATCGCTAATTTTGTTAAGTGTTATAAATGGATATTATTGAAAAATCAAGCTCCAAATCGATATAAATTGAAATTGAATTAATTGAAAGTGAATATAAATTGAATAAATTTGAAGTCAAAGTTGACGTTGATTGAATCGAAATCGAAATTGAATCGGTAGAAGGGAAATTGAAATTGTTTTGAATTGGGAAGTTATAATTGAAATGGTTTGGTTTTGAAGCTATTTTATTTTGTTTTCCAAATTACTCAGTTATATAAACCAGTTTTGAATACTTAAACTATTTTAATCTATTTAACCCAATTTAAATTATTTTAAACTAATTTATCTATTTTAAATCCGTTTTAAAACTTTAAGTATTTTTAACTACTTTAATTATTTAAACTATTTAAAACTATTTTTCTAAAATTTCAAGCTGGTCAATAAGGTGAAATGTTTGTGTTTAAATCTTGAATTTAGATACGAATTGAGTTAAATGGAGTTGCAACCTAAAATGAAATCCGAAATGATTTGGAAATCGAAATTAGATATTGAGGCGAAAAATGATTTTTTTGAAACGGAATCTTACATTTTAAATAGATATGATGATATTTGAAACGGATTTGATTTTGAAGCAAATGTGATATTTTGATATCAATTATGAATCGATTTGAAATGTAAAAGAGCCAACGGTGTAATAATACGTAGTTATTAAAGAGACCGGGATCGGATATGGACATACTCTCTGTTGATACCGAACACCACTTTAATAACTATTATACGCGGAGTGTTGATCCAGAATGAAGTGGATGGTTTGGTGAACGCGTTGACTGAAGAAAGAGAACGATAATGGATGACCCCTAGCATGACTAAAACAGGAGCCGCACCGGGCCATTGAGGTTCGCCATCTCTAGCGGACACACTTCTTCGATACCATATCTATTACATTTGTGATTCGATTTGGGTGCACCCCTTGATTTGGGAGTGTTGTTTCGCGGTGTTGGGGTAGTAGCTGCTATGCCCAACATCAGTCCGGATCACACAACTACTAGTATCCTAGTTGGTATTGCCTCATGTACCTTGTCATACTGATTATCCTATTCGCGACCACTACGATTTTGGTTTGTACCTTTAGTATATGGATTGCCCTCTGGTGACTTCCGATTTTGGGGAAACTACGGTCTTGTATATGCTCTTGGGAATAAAAATGTGTTAAGGGTGGAATGGGCCATGGCTTAATGCTAGTTTGATATTTTACTTTATGATAGACATTACTGTATATAGCGTATTCTATTATATAATAGATAGTTTAACGGATCCTTGAGAGATGGAAAATCCCGTAACATCTCTTAAGTTATTGCACTCACGTTGACACTAGATAGGAGATGTCAAACCCCGTAAACATCTCTGACGCCATTGCATTCATATTTATTTACGATTGATTAACTTACATAAGGATGTTTAGTCCTGACTCGAGTGTTTTGTCTTTTCATTACGCTCGGGTCAGTCCTGAGTTTTTCAGCTTATTGAAGATCTATTCTGGAGGACGAAGACGAAGATTTGGTATACTATTACTATTATTATCCTTGCATCATGCTGTCTGCTGCATTATTTTATTTGTTCTGTTGTGTATGTATAACTCTGATAAATGATGTATAAATGATAATCAAAAGTATATTAAACAACTTCATGAACTGTTTATTTGATTATTATATTTTATCTTTCCGCTGCGAGATTCTGTGATTGTTTCTTTTTCCTTTTCTCTTCTTTTCTTATTTCCCCTAATAACCATCTGCCCTTTTGTATGGTTTGAGTCGACGTGTGTGTTTGATCGTCGGTTTAAACTGTCCAAAAAGGTGGGTAGTTACAGTTGGTATCAGAGCTTTGGTTTAGCGATAACCTTAGCTTTGTGGGGTTTGACTCTTTATGAATAGGGTAGTCATACCCTATGATGAGTCGCTGAGTGTATGTATGAGAGAGCGTATTTGTTAGTGACATAAAATTGTTTTATATTGTGTTGGTTGATTTGTTGAGTGGCTTATGGATTCTGGTCAATACGAGTAATTAACGTCATTGATAGGGGTCTCTAAACACTTGAACAGAACAATTCGACATAGTATTGTTTTGAAATTGGGTAAATGAAATAATTTTGCCCTAATTATATTTTATATATAAAGAAATAATTTTAGAAATTATTATGATTCATCCGGTTTGTTTGGTTGTTAGAAAGGATAATATGGATGGTCATCATAAATGGGATATTGTGTTTTAATAAATAAGGTTTATTACAAATTAAATAATGATAAAACAATTTATAGAATGTTTTAAGAAAGTAAAATTTTGTAAGAATAATTTATAAATGTGACTTATAAATCAAGATAGATTTAAATTGAGAAATATTGAATTTAAGACCCGGGGATTTTGAAAATGGTTTTTCAAAACTTTGAAGAAAAATATGTGGCGATATTAGTTGAAAAATATTTCTGGGAAATATTTTTGAAAGGATTTTTAAGAAGGAATGAATTCAGTACTCCTCTCTTATGTCGCTGGAAAATAATTTCGGTGATGACTGCGCAGCATCATCGACATTCATTTTCGAGTCTCAAAGTGAAGGAGACTTATGCGAAGCTTTGCTTTGCTTCGAAACTGTTTTGAAAAATGCATTTTGGTTTAAACTTAGAAAGTATGATTTGATATATATACATCTCAAATGATTTTATTTTATTTCAAATGATTTAAAATGAACCGGGCATTTAAATTTCTAAGTTCTGTTAATTAATATTTTTCAAATAATCTAAATGAAATGTGAATAATCAGAACTTATATAATAAGAGGATTAACAACTCTAAGTTAAAGGTTTTGAGAAACTTTAGAGTTGAATTGTAACTCTTAAAAAAAATTGAAAGGTATTGAAAAATAAAGAAAATTTAAAACAAGTAAAAATTTGTGAACATTCTAATTTAGTAAAATGAATCCTATAAATTTGTATTGTATCAAAATTGCATTCTAATAACATATAATATGACTTACCAAATGCTAAAAGTTAAAATGATGTTTTAGATATGAAATGAGATATTATACAAGTAAGCAAAACCTAAAAGTAATTGAAATATACAAGTAAGCAAAACTTAAAAGTAATTAAAATGTATATAAATGGAAATTTGGTTGTGATAAAAATGTTATATACTTAAGTATAATATGAAATTATGAAAGGCTAAATGGAATAAGTAAGTAGAATTTAAGGAAGCAGACAAATGAACTAAATAATATCTTTGTAAATTTTTATAGAATTGAATATAAATTTGCAAAGAAATTGTGAAATTGAAATTTGTAGCTTTTGAGGTAATTATAAACTTAGATTAAGTCCAACTTCTTATATATGACTTTTATAGGATGGTTAATAAACTAAAGTGTTGGTTAATAAGATGTTCCACAAATAAATCTGTTATTAACTGAAATTATGAAAATGAACTACATTATTAACTGAAATTATGAAAATGAAGTAAATGTAAACAAAAGAATTTGGTGTAGCTAAGAATCAATTGAAGAATGAAATTGAATTTAATTAAATTACATGAAGTGTTTAAAATGAACTTAACTAAGCAAATTGTATGAAATGATGCATAAGAAATGATAGTATAAAAGAATATGCTTTGTAAAGAAATGGATATACTAAGTAAATAAGGGATATGAATAATGGATTGTGAATAATAAATTGTAAATGAAATAAAGGTAGGTAAAATAATTTAGTATAGATGAATTGTATAGGAATCTATTGAAAGTTAATACGTAAGTTGTACGTATATTATTTTGTTCGCATAACAATTTGATCTGAATTCGAGCACAGAATTTCGAGATAATTTATATCGATCCAAGTTTGGATTTTTCACTCGATTCTTGACGGAGAACCCTGGATCTGGATTTTTGATTTGATTCTGAAATTCTCTATCATAGTATATGGCTATGCAAGGAGAATAACAGTTTCCGATCAAGGAACCAAATCTGAGTCCGCACTAGAGAGTCGTGTGAACGATACCAGTTTGGAAGTGAAATTTTGTGATCGAATGAGCGATCAGATTTGGTATTGCGTACGGATGATATATGTACTTCATATAGGTTTAAGTAAAGCAAATATTGAAAATTGAAATGAAAATTATAAATTGATTTTAAATTATATGATTTGATATCATTGATAAATAAGATACAGGTATTTAAATCAAGGAAATTGGATTGCCCGATAAAAAGGTACATGTTTATTTTGTCATTTGATTTGATGATTTTGGATGGAGCCACTTGGCTTTTGTTTTCTTTTGCTGGTTTGGGGCCCGTAGAGGCATTTTGTAGCTGTACCGATCGAGCCGCGCAAAGGAGACTCTGCCGAAATTTTTCGTAAATCCGGGTGTTAGAAAATTTTTCAAGTTTTAAAATTTTATAACTTGTTTTGATAACTAACTTTTAAAGTTAGAAAGCCGTTTGGAGTAACTTAGTGGAAGTGTAGTAACGATTTATAAATGGAATTTCATTATTTTATAAATTGATGATTTTGAATAAAATATATCAAAAGTTGAATTCTTTACTTAGTTCCTTTTCCCTTCTTTTTCCTTTTCGGGGACGAAAAGTTTTGAGTGGGGGAGAGTGTAACGACCTGTAAATTTTCGATAATTAAAATAGCTAATTTAATAAGATTTCATGGTTTAATGTTGGAAGAATAAAAAATTTGTAATTTATTTATTTATAAAAAAATAACTGGAATGAATTGCAACAATAATTATCCAAGTAATTATAAATAGATTGAATGGAGTTCCAATCTAATTGAATTGACTCAAATGTTATAACTTGGTTATAAGGGAATATATGGAAAAACAAATGTAAATAAGTGAATAAGAATTGTGAATTATTTAGGTAGAAATACAAATTTTAATAGATTGGTTTCGAAGATTTGAATAGTAATAAGTATTGAAAAATAAATGCTACTTAGCGAATGCCTTTGCAATCAATAGTAGGATAGGATAATAAATGTTGAATTCATTGGGTATAATAGAGTAATTGATTGATAAGTAAAATCTATTAAAAATCAAATATATGAATATTGAACAGGTAAATTGTTTAAAGTAAATATTTAAAACTTATTGAATAATGGAATAACGGTAAAATGGAGATAGTGTTCTAAGATGTGAATTGGTTTTAAAAGTTGAATCTTATAAGTTCAATTTCAAAGATTTCAAAAGGATAATGAATTATTGGATAATCAAAATTGTTTAAATTTAATATTTTGAATTTATTGAATAATTGAATAACGGAAATTGAATAACCGATTAATGGAAATGGTTGTTCTATAATTTGAATTTGTTTTAAAGGTTAAATTTTATAAGTTCGTTTTTGAATATTTCAAAAGATAGTGATTTAAGAATAATCAAATTTGTTTAAATTTAATATTACAAATGTTTGAATAATTAAATTCCGAATTTGATATGATTAATTTGAGATTGTAATTTAATATATGAAAATAGAGTGAATAACTGAAATTTGATTTAATATGATTCAAATTGGTTTCCCAAGTGAATATAAGTTATATTTGGATTTTAATAGAGTTAATAAGATTTTAAAATTGGAATTTTAAGCTATTTTGTTAATCTTGAAAAGTCGTCGATTTAATCGACGAGTAGAGAATAGCCTTTCGAGGAACAGTCTCGGAATTCGACGAAACCAGTTTCATTGGATCCGTAATAGTGTGTTATTATCGGATTTCAAATTTCGTAGCGGTTGAAGTTATCGTTTGGTCGTACGGGTTAGAAACGCGTCAGATTTAAATATCGAAATTTAATATTTTAATTCGATTCAAAAAGCTATCTTCCACATACGATCTAATTAGCCTCTGAAACACATTCCATTGTGTTCGGAATGCGGGTAAAATATTACGAACGCCTGGCGGCATGTATTGTTTGGAGCTCGTTCGAAAAGCACGTTAAAATTGAAAATAATAATAAAATAATTTGTTACGTGTATATAATTCGCGTTCTTTTCAGAAACCCTAGGCCGAGTAATGTTCGTGGCCACCAGAGCTAATTTCTATGGCCGAAAAGCAACCCCTTTCCCCCTCGTTTTTCTCGTAATCCACACCCCTATGGCCTTCGACCTCAACTAGTGAAAGGTCGGCGACGTCGAGCTCTTGCACTTCAACGGTCGAGATCTGAATCAACGGGACGATGGGAGTGAAATCTGGTGCGAATGGCGGTGCGTTCGATCGCGTTTTTCGAGACAAAGGCACGACCGAGTTCGCCGTGGTCGTGGCCGAGGGTGAAGCTCGTGGAGGACTTTTGTTTGCCAGTGTTCGATCGTATCCAGGAGCATCGTGGTGCACGCGTCAATCGATGGTAGAACGGCAGTTGGGTTCGTGTGCGTTATAGCCTGGGCGAACGAGTGATGGAGGAAGAAGCATATCTGCGGCCCTGATTTTTCTCATTTGCACATGGATGGCTGATCTCGTTTGGTATTGTAAATGGAAAATAATAAAAATAATTTTATTATATAATACATATTCAAACTTTAAAGCTGTGTAACTTTGTCATACGTTATCAGAATTTGACGAAACCTTTTGCGTTGGAATCGTGGTGACGAGCTCTACATCACGGAATTGTTTTGGAGACATTTGAAGCTAACTAAAATTTCAAGTTAAATCTAACGTCGTTCGATTCGATTTGAAATTGAAAACCAAGGTGAGTGTTTTATAACGCTCACAACGTACTAAATATCTTTATGCTAGTTAAATTTGACATTATGAAGTGTTATGATTTTATTTGTCCTTGTTTGATAAAATTTAATTGTCATATAGATTGTCATTTGAATTAACCGTTGAAAATTAAATTGACAGTTACATTGAAATTAAAATTGAATTGCGATTGAATTACCTGACATTGATAACTATGAAATTGCCATGAATTGTATTGTCTATTGGATGATGTATTTCGATAGATGTTATTGGTTGATATTTAAATGTTTGGATGTTTACTTGCTTATATATATACTGTTATGCATACATATGACACTGTGATTTTGTTTAAGTGATATATATTCATCCCTGACATTTAATTGAAATAACTAATCACTTGGCCATAGGATAGAAAATTATATACGGACACTGGATTGGCTAAATTAATAATTTTTAAAATCGTCGATTTGAAATTTATTTAAACGTTTTGATTTAAAAGTTATAAATAAAATCAATTTATAGAAATCGAATTTATCGCAAAAATTTGAGTTTGGAATGTTGAAATAAATTTTGGTTAAAAGAAATTGTTAAATAATTTAAGTTGAGACTTTGAAATGTAAAAATTGGGATATGATTGAATTTCGGAAATTCATTTGTTTTAAAGATCGAACATTATTTCGAGCTTTGAGTATTACTAAGTAAAAGTGATATAAAAATGATATTTTGAAATTGAGCTTGAAATTGAATCATATTTGAAATTTGGACTTAAACTTGAATATTGATCGATAATTTTGTTAAGTGTTATAAATGGATATTATTGAAAAATCAAGCTCCAAATCGATATAAATTGAAATTGAATTAATTGAAAGTGAATATAAATTGAATAAATTTGAAGTCAAAGTTAACGTTGATTGAATCGAAATCGAAATTGAATCGGTAGAAGGGAAATTGAAATTGTTTTGAATTGGGAAGTTATAATTGAAATGGTTTGGTTTTGAAGCTGTTTTATTTTGTTTTCCAAATTACTCAATTATATAAACCATTTTTGAATACTTAAACTATTTTAATCTATTTAACCCAATTTAAATTATTTTAAACTAATTTATCTATTTTAAATCCGTTTTAAAACTTTAAGTATTTTTAACTACTTTAATTATTTAAACTATTTAAAACTATTTTTCTAAAATTTCAAGCTGGTCAATAAGGTGAAATGTTTATGTTTAAATCTTAAATTTAAATATGAATTGGGTTAAATGGAGTTGCAACCTAAAATGAAATCCGAAATGATTTGGAAATCGAAATTAGATATTGAGGCGAAAAATGATTTTTTTGAAACGGAACCTTACATTTTAAATAGATATGATGATATTTAAAACGGATTTGATTTTGAAGCAAATGTGATATTTTGATATCAATTATGAATCGATTTGAAATGTAAAAGAGCCAACGGTGTAATAATACGTAGTTATTAAAGAGACCGGGATCGGATATGGACATACTCTCTGTTGATACCGAACACCACTTTAATAACTATTATACGCGGAGTGTTGATCCAGAATGAAGTGGATGGTTTGGTGAATGCGTTGACTGAAGAAAGAGAACGATAATGGATGACCCCTGACATGACTAAAACAGGAGCCGCGCCGGGCCATTGAGGTTCGCCATCTCTAGCGGACACACTTCTTCGATACCATATCTATTACATTTGTGATTCGATTTGGGTGCACCCCTTGATTTGGGAGTGTTGTTTCGCGGTGTTGGGGTAGTAGCTGCTATGCCCAACATCAGTCCGGATCACGCAACTACTAGTATCCTAGTTGGTATTGCCTCATGTACCTTGTCATATTGATTATCCTATTCGCGACCACTACGATTGTTGTTTGTACCTTTAGTATATGGATTGCCCTCTGGTGACTTCCGATTTTGGGGAAACTACGGTCTTGTATATGCTCTTGGGAATAAAAATGTGTTAAGGGTGGAATGGGCCATGGCTTAACGTTATTTTGATATTTTACTTTATGATAGACATTACTGTATTTAGCGTATTCTATTATATAGTAGATAGTTTAACGGATCCTTGAGAGATGGAAAATCCCGTAACATCTCTTAAGTTATTGCACTCACGTTGACACTGGATAGGAGATGTCAAACCCCGTAAACATCTCTGACACCATTGCATTCATATTTATTTACGATTGATTAACTTACATAAGGATGTTTAGTCCTGACTCGAGTGTTTTGTCTTTTCATTACGCTCGGGTCAGTCCTGAGTTTTTCAGCTTATTGAAGATCTATTCTGGAGGACGAAGACGAAGATTTGGTATACTATTACTATTATTATCCTTGCATCATGTTGTCTGCTGCATTATTTTATTTGTTCTGTTGTGTATGTATAACTCTGATAAATGATGTATAAATGATAATCAAAAGTATATTAAACAATTTCATGAACTGTTTATTTGATTATTATATTTTATCTTTCCGCTGCGAGATTCTGTGATTGTTTCTTTTTCCTTTTCTCTTCTTTTCTTATTTACCCTAATAACCATCTGCCCTTTTGTATGGTTTGAGTCGACGTGTGTGTTTGATCGTCGGTTTAAACTGTCCAAAAAGGCGAGTCGTTACAATATGGTTGAAGATGCAGCACGATCGATATTCCCTACTTTTGAAGTTGATGACGACGATGTGAATGTCAAAGAAGAACCAAATATTGGAGCAAAAAAAATCTATGATTTATTGGATGCTGCTAAGAAACCTCTTTGGGATGGCTACACAAGCGATACCCGATTATCAGTAACTACAGAATACATTGCGATGAAATCAAAACACAACTTCATAGAAGCCGGATTTACAGCTGTTGTACAAGCTGCAAAACGGCATATGCCACCCGGTAATTTGATGTGCGAAAATCATTGTGAAGTGAAAAAACTTATGTCTTCTTTTGGTTTACCATATCAAAAAATAGATACATGTTTAAATGGTTGCATGTAGTTTTGGAAAGAAGACATCAATCTAAGGAATTGTAGAATATGTAACGAGGAAAGATATAAACCAAGAAAAAAGAAGGGAAAGGAAGTCCTATACAAGCGTATGCATTACTTACCTATAACCCCTAGGCTTCAATGGTTGTACGTATCCTCTGTAACCGTGCATCATATGAGATGGCACGGTGTGAGAACACGGGAAGAAGATACGTTAACACATCCGGCTGATGGAGAAGCATGGAAGCATTTTGATAAGTCGTATCCTGCTTTTGCAGTGGAAAGCCATAATGTTAGATTTGGTTTATGTACGGATGGATTTTCATCATTCTCTCAAATCTCAATTTGGTGCTAAATATTCATCTTGGCCTATAATCGTTACATCTTACAACTTACCTTCGTGGATATGTATGAAAACTCCATACATGTTTCTCACTATTGTCGTCCCAAGCCCTGGTGATCCGACACAAGGAATCGATGTTTATTTACAACCGTTGATTGAAGAATTGAAAACATTGCGGTATGAAGAAGTTGAAACATATGACATTTCAAAAAAAAGAATTTCCGTATGTTCGCTTCTTTGTTATGGATTATTAGCGATTTTCCTGCGTATGCAATGCTTTCCGGTTGGAGTACGGTCGGTCGTCTAGCTTGTCCTTATTGCATGGAATAAATATGGTCATTTTCTTTAACGCATGGGAAGAAAATATCAAGGTTTGATTGTCATCAGTGTTTTCTTCATATTAATCATCCTTTTAGAAAAGATAGAATAAACTTTACAACTAATAGACAAGAAACTTTACGACCACCAACGATTTGGTCAAGCAAAGATATATATGAACTTGTAAAGGATTATCCAAAGATACATGAAACGGGAGAGCAAATTAAAATTCAAGGTAAATCGACTGTTCATAATTGGTGCAAACAAAGTATATTTTGGGAATTGCCTTATTGGAATAATGTCCTAATTCATCATAATATTGACGTGATGCACAATGAGAAAAACATGTTTGATTATGTTTATAATACAGTTTTGAATGTTAAAGGGAAGAATAAGGATGATTTGAAATCAAGACGTGATATTTAAGTAGTAAGTAATCGTCTCGAGCTTCATATCAAGCCAAATGACACTAAAAAACCCAAAGCATGCTATGAGCTAGACAGTAACCAAGTTAAAGTTATGTTAAAATGGGTGGAAGGATTAATATTTCCTGATGGGATTTCTTCTAATCTTTGTAGATGTGTCGACTATAAGAATAGTAAATTGAGTGGGATGAAAAGACATGATTGTCACATAATGATGGAAAATTTGTTACCAGTCGCTTTCAAAGAACTATTGCTCGTAAATGTTTGGACAGTTATAACGAAACTTAGTTTGTTTTATAAGGAGCTTTGTTCGATTACATTAAAAGTTAATCGTATACGTAAACTTGAGGAAGAAATTCCTATACTGCTCTGCAAACTGGAGAATATTTCCTCCAGGTTTCTTTAATGTAATGGAGCATTTACCAGTTCATCTTCCATTTGAAGCACGTCTTCAAGGTCCTATGCAATATGGATGGATGTATCCATTTGAGAGGTATTATTTATATTGGGTATGTTAAATATTAGTTTAATTACATATATAAGTAAATTTTAATCTGAAATAATTTTTAATAGGTACTTAAATCATCTAAAGAAAAAAGTAGACAAAAAGCATGATTGAAGGTTCAATTTGCAAATCATATATCAAAGAAGAAGCTTCGTTCTTTTTCTCTCATTATTTCAGTGACCATGTGAACTTATCATTTGAAAGTGCTATGCATAATGATGAAGGTGTTGAACGAGAATCTTCTCAAGCAATGTTATTTAGTTTTAGACAACATGACCGACCTGTTGGAAAATGTGTGGAAGTATGATTAGATGATAGAGATTACCATGTAGCACACACATATATTCTTCTTAATTGTGTTGAAGTTTCACCATTCATTAGGTATTATTTAATTATAAGTCTGGATATTTTTTTTTAAATAATATGCGTGTATATTTATTATAATGTAATATATTATCTATATTTGCAGAGTTTATAAATCACAATATCCAAGCGGCGATATCAGTAAAGAAATCGCTAATTGGTTTTCGAACTACGTTTTTGATCCGAGAAATTGCATGGTCAATGAAGGACTGAAACATCTTGCAATGGGGCCAAAAAGAAAAGTCAAGACATATCTAATATTCTTCATCAATAGATATAAATTCAATACTAAAGAATATGGTGCTGAAAAATCAACTAACAATACCGGTGTATTTGTTAAAGGTGGTGATGATCCAAATGATCATATAAATGATTTTTATGGAATGTTAACCCAGGTTTTGCAATTGGCATATTTCACAAGACCTGTGGAGGAAGTTTTTCTGTTTAGATGCAACTGGTTCAGTAATGTTCCAGGTTCTGGAATTACCGTGCACCCAAAATATAATCTTATTGAAATAAAGCATACATCGCGTTATCATAAGTACGATCCTTTTATACTAGCCAAACAAGCCTTACAAATTTATTACGCTCCTTATCCATCTCTAAAAAGAGATAAAGCATATTGGTCAGCGGTTTTTAAAATGAAGGCAAGATCTACGTTTGATGGAAAGAATATTCCAAACGAACAAGCTTATCAACCATATATCGAGGAAATAACGAAATAATAATAAACGATGATCAAATCGATTTTGGACCTCTAAATAATGAATCAAATGTATTAGTAGAAGCATTTGAGACTACAGAGGAAGACAATATAGAGCACGAGACCGAATATGAATCAGAAAACGACGAGGATTGATTAAAATTGTACATTTTAATAGAAGGTAATTCATGTGATTATTGATGCTACATTTTTTATTATAAAAAATTATATGTTTTCTCATAATTAAATGATATGTTCTGCAATAATAAAATGATATATATGTGACAAGTATTATGTCTTTTCTTCAACATCGTAGTTCTTCCCATTCAGGTTCCACCTCTTCTACTCAAATTGGGAGGGATGCGGGAGGTGATGGCAGCGACCCATCAGAGCAGCGACCACTTACCATGGTAAAGCTATAACCAAAAGCGGACGGGTCGTAAGTATTAAATTTACTTCAGCGTTATAAATATTTTCTATATGATATATTTGTCATTATTTATTAAAGGTTTGTATCATATTTAACACAGGGGATTTGAGCCGGAGCCATCACAGATTGTTGTTAGTATTTCCAAGCAGGCGTACATGAGCTGGATGACTAATTGTTGGCCTAGGTGGGGTAAGATCGTAGACCCCATCAGGGCGAGTATTTGGCAAGACTTCCTTGTAAGTGTAAATATATAATTTATATATCATTATATATTACCACTTCAAAATTTTCCGACTAAGTATAAATGTATAACTTATATTATTTCAACATACATGGGACAGTAAACTTGCAGGAAGAAGACCTTGACCTTTGCCAGCTCCACTGGACTTCCAAGATATCTAAGAATTACCAGGACACAATGTCTGGCATAAGAAAATCGAGGAAGAAGCCTGACTAGATGGGCGCTAGCATATGGGATGCTTGGGTTGCTTGGTGGAATAATGATGAATTCAAGGTAAGTTTATCATATATCATTTTAGTATGTTCCCGTATATAATACATAGTTTAAAGCTGAAATATATAATGTTCAATTTAAATTTGTAGGCGGAGTCAAAGAGGAACTCCGCAAATAGGAACAGAAATCCAGTTATACATTGCGGTGGCTCCAAATCATTCTAACATCATCATGAGGATCTGGTAAATTTATTAATTGTAATTATAAATAGTTGTTAACTTATTTAAATTTGTATAAACAACAGTAATACATACTAGTTATTTCAGGAAAGAGAGCGCGGCGGTCCCATCTCCTATATGGATGTATTTGCTCATACTCATGCACCAAGCAAACAAATGAAGATGGCTCAATATCGTACACATGGAGTGACGATAAAGCAAGCGAGTGCAATGTAAGCATATTTTAAATTAGAAGTTAATATTGATCAATTTAATTAATTAGTTATAAAGAATAATTAAAATAATGTTGTGTAAATTTCAGTTATATTTTATTTTCCATTATAGGAAAATTTTGCAGAAGCACGAGCACAGATGTTGGAGGGATCGGGATGGGATTCGTTGACCACTGATGAGGAGGACGTGATTTTTGAGTCCATCATGGAACCCAGATCGCGAAATATGCATTATGGCTTTGGGAACCAAGCGGTAATTTCTAAAAATTTACTAACTTATAAGTTTAAACTAATAATCAGAAAAAGTTGTCATTGAAAAAATATATCATTACCGTTTTAACAAATGATTATGCTTTACTTATTTGTTCCTTCTTAATTTACATTAGCCACTAAAATACATTTTTGATTTTCTGACATCTCTCTTGATTATCTATAGGTTAGGTCCTCGCATAAAGCATATCAAAAAGCTTAGGACAAAGAAGAGATCGTGGAGCTTAGAGCTATGATCGTGGAGCTGCAAGAGAAAGAGTACCGTCGTGCTGCCGGGATGGCGCAATTGAACCAGCGCTTGGCTGAGGTGCAGTAGCGTGGGTCATTTCCTTTGTCGGGTGGTTGCGGAGCTGATGATGAGTCTTGATGGGTATATTACTTTACGTTTATGTTTGGACATTTTGAAATTGATGTATTTGGATATGGTTGATACATTTTGACGCTATGTTGGATGATATGTTGGTTTGTTTTGACGTGTTGGATGTTGATTGTATATATTGGATGTTGGATGTTGATTATTTGGTGGATTGTTTGTTTTTTTAAGTATTGAATTGGTGGGGATTGAGTTGGATATTGGATATAAGTTGATTAGATGTTGGTTGTTTGGATATTGAATATATGTGAAATTGAGTTTTGATATGTATGTGTAGTACATGAATCGAATTGCTGGAGAAACAAAAAAAAATGCCCAGATTTCCAATGGTTTCCGACGGCTACCGACGGCACTGTGGTCGTCAATTTTAGACGGCTGACGATGGTTTTCGACGACTCCTTAGAGCACGTGGACACCGAAAACCATCACAAAACCGCCGGAAAGTGTCGTAAGTAGCCGTCTCCAAATAGTCGTCGATACCGTTGCCAATCGAAGGAAAGCGCGTACGCCATAGCGACGGCTTTTTTGACGGCTAGCGACGGTCGCAGATGGCTAGCAACCGTCAGAAAAGACCGTTAATCTGGTAGTGATGGTGTTTTGAAATTTAAGTAATTGATTTAATAAAAGTATTTTAAAATTAATTAACTGATACAGTGTATTAAAGTTAATGAACTAATTTAATAAGTTTTAAAGTTAATTTACTGATTAAAATAAAGGTGTTTTTGAGATAATTAACTGTTTAATAAAGATATTTGATTAGTTTATTAAAAGAGATTACAAATTGGATAAACTATCTTTCAGGATAATTAATATTGTTTTTAAAATTTATAAAGATTAATAATGTGATTAATTATGTTTTGGGATAATTAATGTTGGATTAAATTTATAAAAAGGATTTTAAATTTGGTTTATTTTCTTCAAGATAAATTAACAATTGTTTTAATTTATAAAATTAATTTAAATTTGATTTATTATCTTTTGGGATAATAAATATTATATGAAAATTTATAAATAATAGTTTATAAAGAAGAAGATCTTTTAAAAAGAATTGTTTCAAATAAAGCTAAGTTTAAATTGTTTTGGGTTTATAATAAATAATGTTTCGGCATTTGTTTTGACCTTGGTTTTAATATACTTAAAAAAAATTCCCCTTTAAAAGAATATCTTAAAGAGTGTTTCTAAAGTGCGTTTAAAAGTACTGTGATGTGAAAATCAAGCGCAAGTGAAAACAACCATCTTATCATTCCCGATAGTTGATTTATCGACTACCGACTTTGATTCCGCTTTCTTCTTTATATTTCATAACTCTAAGATGATGTGTTGCTCATTTGAGCATTGTTATCCTTTGTCGGAAATGACTAAAACCAAAGAGTGAGTGAAAGCCAAGCTATGTGGGGTTGCTCCCATTAGGGTATTTTCACATCAACTCTAGATTGGATTCGGTTTGCGCATTAAGATGTGAAATGCTCGGATTCTCAGTAAGGTTGATGGGGTCTGACTTGGACGTGTCCGAGAGGTGTCACGGAGTATATAACCCTCTCAAGTATATTTCTAGAAGTATACTTTCGGTAAGGGGGGCATACCGTGCTAAACATTGTTGGAAAAACTTCTCTTTTCCCTTGTTGTTGATTCAAATCTTTGAATTGTTTTCTTAATTGCATGGAGAACTACCTTGTGCTCTTCTCTATGTTCAATTATTTGTGACCATTCTTTCAGTTTGGAATTTGATATTATTTATGCCATCCATTTAGTATGGAATGTGTTCTTACTAGTACCCACCCTTTTTATTTGGATTGTTTCTATTGTTTATTTCCCTTCTTTCTTGATTGGATTATTATTCTGATTTGTTTTCCATTTCTTCATTTATAAATGTTGTTCTTGTGAGGTAAAAACCCATTCCGCGTTAGCGGTGTGGTCTCATAGAGTTTTTATATGTTCATCATATTAATTGAGTTTACTCATGCTTTTTTTTATACTGGCCCGGATGTTGTTTTATTATAATGCTCGGGTCAGATTGAGTTTTTCCTAGGTTGGCTTTGGTGGTATGGAGTTATTGGAGAAGAGCTGGATGTTCACCTACTATAGTGTTTTATTTTCCGCTATATCATATGTTATACTTATCAGCAATTTGTAAGGTCGGAATTTTATAACTGTCCAGTTGATGAGGTTTGTTTTTAACTTTGACGTCCTCTGTATTTTGGAGTGATAGTTTTATTGTCTTTGTTATATTATATGTTGTCGATTCCGCTGTGAGATTCTGATTTCCTTGTTCTCTATTATTTTCTTTTTATTTTACCCTAACAATCTGCCTTTCCGGCGATTGGATGTTTGGCATTTGAATATCGTGGATATATTCGGTGTCGACTTTCGATGACCGAAAAGGCGGGCCGTTACAACCACGAAGCTAAATGTCTCTTTATTGCATATTCCACACCCATCATAAATAATATCTAGTCATAGTTTCTCAGCGATGCCCGTGTCTCAACAAAGTCCCAAAATCGTTCTTTCCACTTAGACTCTGGAAATCCCGACATAGCTTGGGGAAATCCAAATAGGCAAAGAGGGTGGGGCAACACCTTATCCTTGTGCTGCGGATAGTCCATTGCAGTTATGTTCGGTCTGGCTTCTTATTTGAAGATACCGATGGAACCATATTAGGATGTTCATGCCCAAAACCTCAACTGCTGCTTTACCCAAACTATTCTAGTTTGATTACTCATTCCACTTCTCTGTAATTAGTAATTACTGGAGTTTAATAGGTACTTTTGTTATACTAATATATATTGTAATTTTAAAAATATACAAGTACATTCCCTCAATACGCAACTAATGCCTAACGAATCATGAACCTCGCTCTGATACTGTTATTCGGTTTTTTAACCCGGCTATATTGAACTAATGGCACAAGTTAGATTCGACTACCATTAAGGCCAATGACTCCAAAGTGATGATTATGGGGCCTAGAAGTCAAGTACAGATGGTAACATGAAGTTAAAATTGAATGGACTTGATAGATACAAGGCATAATGTTCGAGGCATGAAATATGGTTTGACATATGGGAGGGATCGGCATAAATTTGCTCCAATAATAGGGATCGGCATGTTACAAGGTGTGAGAGCATTCTTATAGAAAAAAAATTAATATATCAAGATCCATAAGTCACATATGAAATTTTGTGAGCAAGACATAGGGGCCTAGGGATCGCACCTAAAGGAGATGAAGTTGGAGGGATCGGTATACTTCCCTTGGAAGGGATCGGTAAAAACCAGCAAGTAAATCATGTTGAAACAAAGATCGATTAACATCTCAAGATTTACTGATCCAATTATCACAAAATTTAGAGGCTAAGCATATTTTAGCATGAGCAATCCACCATAGGGATCACTCCCAAAAATTCAACCAAAGAAGGGATCGGTATCGATCACTCTTCTTTGGGAATTGAGCCATGCGATCCCTCTAATGGGCCCATATGGTTTCAAAGGTTCTTCTGCCAAATTTTGAGAGAGATATTTGGCAACCTTCGTCTATAAATACAGGTTGGGTTGTTCATTTTGGGGACCTTTATGATGCTAATTGCTTTATATTCTCTTATAACTAAGGATTTTCATCCAATCCCTACTGTACTCAAATTATAAAAGTGATTAATAAAGCAATCTATTCAAAGTGGATGTAGGCAAACAACGCCAAACCACTATAAATCGTTGTGTTCATGTTATTCTTTCAATTTACTACTGTTTATTTATTATTATCCTCTGTTTTCATTTTACATTCCTCATTTATTTCTCTTCAAAACTTCTATTGGGTGTTTGTACCAATTTTTGGTGCAATCATTTTGGTGCTTCCACTAAGAACCTTGATTGTCAGCTTATTAGGATCCCTTTGTTGCTACCAGATTGCATAAATCCCCTAAAGGAGATCCACAATTATCTTCAAGAAGTTTGCTTGTTTTGCTCAGATTTGCAAAAATCTAGGCAAAGCTATCAATAATGGTAAGGAACACAAATCTACTTCTCAGAACATGGAAGGAAACGAGAACGCAAGCATCCAACAAGGAGGCCCGAGCAGTCAACCAATGGATGTGAATGCTGATCCAGTTGAAGTCCAGAACCCAGCTGATTCTATTACAAGAGCTGAATTCCAGACTCTAATGAGAGAACTAGTAGAGAGCCATCGATAATTAAACCAGCAGATTCAAACCAATATCAACCTAATGAACCAACTTAGTCAGCAATAGCGAGGAAAAGCTAGGAGGGACCCTACCCCTTACTCGGCATCAGAGAGTTCTAGTTCATCGGACGAGTATCATAGACATAGGCGTCGCAGAATGGACAGATATCATGCAGAAACTTCGAGGCGTCAATAGGCAGACCATCCTGGTCTGCCAGGACCAATCGGTGTCAATCCCTCCTCTGGAGGAGCGAACTTACCTATGCACACTGGAATCAAGTTAGAGATGCTGCGACTAATTTGGATGATGGAGTTCAGTTAAATGTTGACCAAATGCTTCCCCGGAATGCCGATGAAGTGAACTTACGAGATATACGTCGGGAGGATGTTGAACCAAGAAGGCATGGAATGACCCATAGACATCGACTGAACCATTCACATGAGGTGGAAAACGACCACCGCTTGGCACCAACTATCCAAATGATGGATTTTCGGCTATGGTTAGACAGTTAGTGAGGGAGAGCCAAGGCTTGATTAATGATGACTGGTTAATCTCAAGAATCCATACCCCATTCACTGATAATGTCCTACATGCAGAGTATCCAAGGAGGTTCAACATGTCGTCGATGCCTGCCTACGAGGAAAAAACCGACCCCAAGCAGCACATCATGAGATATGAATGGCCGATGGGTTTTGCATGAACAGATGATGCAACAAAGTGTAGATGTTTTCCTACAATTCTCTCTGGAATAGCAACAATGTGGTTTATAAGGTTACCCCCACGATCGATCTCTAGATTCGATGATTTGGCAATAAGGTTTGTGGAGTAGTTCCGTATGCACGAAACTCGCACCAAAAATGTAATGTCCCTGTCCAGCGTGATCTAAGCTCGAGAGAATCACTGAAAGATTATTTGGAGAGAATCCATACAGCTGTTGCAGAAATTAGCATGCCGAATGACCATGTGATATTGATGGCCGTAACAAGAGGGATTGATCCAGAATCTAATTTTGGCGATTGGTTAGCTGGCATGCCACCCGCAACGTTGGAATGCTTTTACACAATAGTAGCTCAGTATTTGAGGAAGGAGGAAGCCAGATCCTCTAAGAAGAGGAATGTTGCGGGACCGAGTGGAGAGGAAGTATAGTGTTATATTGCCTTAAAGCAGTCTGCTAATAGCTCTGGAAAAGTTCAAGTGAATATCCAGAATAAACCAAATCAACAAAAGAAAGGCGGAAATAGGAACTAAGAATGAAAGAGGGATTCTGGAAGAGGGAAGCCTAGGATTTCGATGTACGATACTTACATTCCACTGAATATGTCCTTGGAGATATCTATTTGTCCACCCGCAATACCATGCAGTATAGGAAGTTGCCTCCAAAAGAATTAACGGAAAAGCAGAAACAAACTAGAAAATATTATCAGTTTCATGAATGCTATAGGCATAACACAAATGAATCCAGGCATCTATAGGATATTATCGAAAAGTTGATTCGACAAAGAAAGTTACAGTGGTTTGTAAAAACCCCGTAGGATGGCGAGCAGGGGAAATCCGACCCCAACCGATGACAAGCATCGCACAGGCCAAGGAGCCTGTGTGGACCTGTGGAAGATTGGTAATCAATACAATACTTGGGGGACCACATCCAGGTGATAAAAATTGGCATGAGATGGAGCACTACGCTAGCGCAATTAAGCATGTGGATTTTGAATACTGTTCAAATACAGAAGATGGAGCTCCGGCAAAATAGCAACGTACAATGGCAGATGATATCGTGTTTAGAAACAGAGATGTAGACAAGGTGGACGCTCCAACGATCGACCCAATGGTCATTTCGGTCATGATCGACCCCGCTTTAGTGAGAAGGATATCCGTTGACTGTGGGATTTCTGTAAATATAATTTTCAAAAAAACTTATGATCAGATAAGGATGGAAGCCAAGGACTTGAAACCGTCTAAAGCATGCATTCATGGTTTTAATGTTGCTGCAACTAAAGCTGTTGGTTATGTTGAATTACCTGTTGAATTGGGAGAAGGTGACCATAGGAGAGTGTGAATTCTTCCTTTTGTTGTTTTAGATGTTGACTCTCCATACAATGCTTTTCTGGGCCAACCGGCCATAGCTGAGTTTCGGGTAGCTCTTGCCCTTTAGTGTTTAACTTTGAAGTTCCTAGCAAGTAATGGTGTTGGAGTTGTTCATGGTGATCAGGCGAATGGATGTGCCAGTTATGTAGCTGAGTTGAGGGATGTTCAAGGGAAGGAGAAAGGTATGGGCGTGGACAAGTTAGTCTGCATCCAATCCACTGCAGATTGACAACTAGCGCCTGAGCCTTGGCTCAGACACAACAGTTGGTTCTATAGAGACATATATCTGAGAGATGATGAGGAGGAGCCCAAAGAGACCAAGGTTGCATCGGTTGAGTTGACGACTAACATCACAGTCAACTAAGACGACCTGTCATGGGTCCTAAAGTTCGGTTCCCAGCTCAGCCCCCCGGTGATGAAAGAACTTCCTGAATTTTTCCAGGAGAATCTCGACATGTTCGCTTGGACTCACTTTGACATGTATGAGATCTCGCCTGCCATTGCGAGCCATGCATTGAATATCTTCCTGAGGCATGTCCCGGTGAAACAAAAAAATGTGGCATGGATCTGCAGAGATCTGCTGCTCCTAAAGAGGAGGTGGATAGACTCAAAGACAATGGGTTTATTCACGACGCCCTCTACCTTAAGTAGGTATCTAATCCTGTACTTGTGAGAAAGGCGAATGCGAAATGGTGGGCATGCGTTGATTACTCAGACATGAACAAGGCATGCCTAAAAAATAGCTTTCCCCTTGCAAGGATCGACCAGCTGGTAGACTCGACCCCGGGACACGAATTGCTATCTTTCACGGATGTGTACTTAGGATATAACCAAATCCCGATGCACATTTCCAATCAAGAGCACACAAGTTTCATTACGGATATTGGATTATATTGTTATGTGGTGATGCCGTTTGGACTGAAGAATGTAGGAGCGACCTACCAGCGCCTAGTTAACAGAATGTTTAAAGATCAGATAGGAAAAACGATGAGATTTATGTGGATGATATGCTCATGAAGTCACGAGAGTCTAGCGACCATATTAGAGACTTGGCAGAAATGTTCGATATCCTCTGCATTATAAAATGAAGATTAATTCTTTGAAATGTTCCTTTGGCATTGCATTAGGAAAGTTCTTGGGTTTCATCGTTAATACCCACGGAATCAAAGTTATTCCCAAGAATATCCAAGCTATTCGCAATATCCAAGTGCCAAAGACTATCAAACAAGTACATAGCCTGAATGGGAAGGTTGCGGCCCTAAGCCGATTCATTTCCAGAGCTACCGATAAATGCCTTCCTTTCTTTGACTTGATTAGAAGAGGAAAAAGGAATTTTGAATGGACATAGGATTGTAAAGACACATTCTAAGCTCTGGTGAACCAATTAGAGAGACCGTCCATCTTGTCAAAGCTGGTGGATCATGAAGATTTATATATCTACTTAGCTGTGTCGGTACATGCTATAAGTGCCACGTTGTTCCATGAAGAGAATCGAATCCAGAGACTGGTCTATTATGTTCGCAAGCGATTGACAGGAGCTGAAAGAAACTATCTAAAGATAGAGAAACTGGCATACTGTTTGTTGATTGTATCACGAAAGCTCCGCCCTTACTACTAGGCACATCCTATCAAAGTTTACACTTACCAACTGTTACGACAGGTCCTGCAGGGACCTGAGACATCCGAAAGGTTACTCAAGTGGAATATCCTACTTAGCTAATTCATTATCACTTATCTTCCTTGGAGGGCTATCAAGGGTCAGGCACTGGTAGATTTTATAGCAGAATTTATTGCGCATGATGATTTCCCGGAGAGCTGTGAAACGCCTACCATATGGTGGAAGTTGTATACAGATGGAGCATCCAATGATCATTGTTTTGGAGCTGGGATTGTGCTTGTAACTCCTAAAGGTCGATCAATTTTCCATGCTTTAAAGCTTGATTTCCCTACAATAAACAATGAAGCCGAGTATAAAGCTCTAATTGTTGGACTTAAACTCGCCAAAGAACTAGGAATAAAGTCTTTTGAAATCTTTTGCGACTCAGAATTGGTAGTATATCCAGTAAGGGAAGATTACCAAGCTAAAGGACAATGGCTTGCTCCATAACTTACCCAAGTCCAAGAGCTGTTGACTGACTTTGAGTACTATGACATTATGCACATCCCTTGGGATCAAAATAAAGAGGCTGATTAATTGGCAAAGTTTGCTAGCACCGCGGATGCACAACATATGAGCTTGGTTCCAATCGAAGTATTAAATGCTCTGAGCCGAACCTGATGGAAATCGACTGGGTACTAGGGACGGAGTCTGAGAAGGAGTCATGGATGACTCTGATAAATGACTATTGGCTACGATGAGTTCTTCCCGAACAAAGGAATAAAAAGCGACAAGTCCTTCATAAAGCTTCACGATATATCATACAGGAAGGAGTTATGTACATAAAGGGTTTTTCCATTCCCCTTCTTTGGTGTATCCCTCACGATGAAATAAATTGAGTTCTAAAGGAAGTTTATGAAGGAGAATGTGGCGGTCACACTGGGGGGCAAACTCTAGCAAAGAAAATATTCCGTTACGGGTATTATTGGCCAACCGTTAGTCGAGACGCTGCTGATTATGTGAGGCGATGCAACAAGCGCAAGATATATGTAAAAGTTCCAAGAGCTCCGCCAACATAAATTAAATAAATGGACAACCCATGGCCGTTTGCCATGTGGGTCATAGATATTATCGGTTCTTTACCGTTCTCTAAAGGTGGTGCGAAGTACACCATCATCACAGTTGATTACTTCACCAAATGGGCCGAAGCGGAACCTTAGCTACGATCATAACAAAGAAAGTAATCAACTTCATCATTTGGAACATTATATGTCGTTTTGGTCTTCCAAGAACTATTGTAAAAGATAATGGGACTTAATTCGATAGTGCCGAATTCAAAGACTTCTACCGATGGAATCATATTGAAAAGAGATTTGCAACAGTCGCTGACCCTCAAGTGAATGGGCAAGTTGAACCTGTGAACAAAATCATAAAGTCCATTCCGAAGAAGTGTTTGGAAAAGGCTAGAGGCAAGTGGGTGGATGAACTCCTGACAGCACTAAGGCCTATAGGACCACCAAAAGTCCGCAACTGGCCATACTCAATTTGCCCTTGCTAACAGTTCTGAAGCTGTTATCCCTGTTGAGCTCGAAGTTCCTTCTCATCGAGTGACCTACTACGATCCCAGAATGAATAAAGATCTCCTCTTGTAATCTCTAGTCTTTGTAGATGAGAAGCATGAAGAAGCTGATCTGAGGCTAGTTGTGCACCGACACCGAGTCTCTCGATACGACAATGCCAAAGTCCGACCTAGAACCTTTGAAATCGACGATCTTGTCTTGAAACAGGTTTTTCCTATCCCGTCGCATATGAATCCTACTTGGGAAGGACTATATGTCATTGAACAGAGGCTTGGAGAGGGAACTTTCAAGCTAGCAACTGTTGATGGCATCACACTCGCAAGGGCATGGAACGGTGAGCATTTACGATGCTATTTCACTTAGTTTATTTCTTTTAAATTCAATTGTATTTAATTTTAGGATTTGATTTTAGAAGATATGTAATAAGACAAATTATGTCATTTCTTTCTGTTTAACAGATAAAGTTTTGAATTTCCTTCATGTCTGTGTTTAGTGAAGCAGTACATATTAGTCACGATACTGGACTAACTAGTATTGACATGTCCGAGCATGTTCCCAGAGTTTGGACCAAGCCGAGTATATAAGTTCACGATTGAACTGAATGAAATGAGAATGGTATGACCGTTCATTAGACGATTCACGCTCACAACCCAATGGGTGGAATGCCCAATGAGGGATGGAAGTGATTCGACCATCGAATGACTAACTTAATCCTATCAAACAATAGGACAAATATGAATCAAAAGCAATCATGATACGATCGATTGCTCACTATGTTAACCCTCGGACTTGGAGGCAAATCAATCAATTAAGGAGAGTACGATCCGACTATTTTCCGAAATAACTCTAAGTCCCCAGAGAGTGGACTGGAGTATAAACACAATCCATGTGTGATTCGACCACCCACTAACTAACTCTTACCCCCAAAGTGTGGATATGAGTATAAACAGATAGATGAGTGCGGTTCGACCGTTCACTATTCCATGAACTCTGGCCTGAAATCGACAAGACGAGTATAAACTCCCTAAGGATGGAGTTCCACCATTCACTATCTAACTCCGCTAACCCAAGACTGGGATTAGGAGTATAATCACTCAAACTGCTGAATCCGACAACGCAACACTAGGGCATGGGTCCCATGTTTGGTTCGACTTAGGGCCACGACCATATAGAGGCCTTGGGATAGAATTAACGAATTGTTACCCGAGTCAACGAGCAACAAATTACAAGTACATTGAATGAAAAGTAATAACTTAACTACTTAAGTAACAACTTACATGAGAGTTTAACAGAAAACAAAAAAATTTATTTACATAATAAGCTTCAAAAATTATGATACGAGTTTATTCGAAAAACGAGGGCTGGCCCGTACAATCACGGCCAACAAAAAGGAAAAACAATAGGTTATGTACAAATAGAGCCAAAGCGATGGCTATTTCTTTTGTCTTCTCTCCTTTTTGGATTTTTCGGGAGTAGCACCACCCAAACTTCTGCCTGTCCATTTCCTCGGTCCTTTACTACCTTTGGCGAGAGAGCTTTCAAAAGTAGAAGAGAGTTTTTCGGAAATCAAACCGCCAAGTGGGATGACTTGTAATGGGATGAGATTTGGAGCGTCAATATCCACATCAACGGGTTCAGTCTTGGTTTGTTTCTTTAACAACTCCTCTCTCTTGATGCGCTCCTTTAAGCTGATCTCAACGGTCTATTTAATGGCACCGATGATCACAACATCATCTGATTTATCCAGCGGTAGTGGATCTTTAGCTTTATCATCATCGAGTGCTCCGTTAACTTGAGCATTGGGCCATGGAGCATCGATAGCCACTTGAATCTCAGCTGATGTCGATAGTTGCTCCAAAGTGGCACCACTTTTTGAAGTTTGGCTGGGACCCAAAAGACCTGCGAATTTATGGAAACATGAAGATAAGTTCATGACTATTGGGCATGGAGAACTAAACTTCTCAAAAAGTGGAGAGTAAAGCGGAATACCCGCATCTGACTGACTCTCAGTTGTCACCGAAGTACTCCCTTCCAAAATAGGGGTCAACACTTTAGATTGATAACCGGGTTTGTCCGTATTGTAACCTAGATCTTGTTCTGGGCTGAAAGAAACTGATGCTCCAGCTGCTTGAAAAGAAGAGGGGCCATTGGGATCAGACTTTGAAGACTCAGCGATATTTTTTCCTTTTTCGGAAGATGCTAGAATGCCGAAATATCGAAGTCCCACAGCAGAAAAGTCTAAGGGTTCATTTCCATGAAGGATCTTCTGCACTAGTTTCTCTTTGTCCAAATCAGCTTCGTCGAGGGTTTTCTTTTTCATTTCAACAATATATTCCCAGGCCTCGGCAAGCGACTCAAGACAACCCTCACCAAGAAAGCTCAAATCATGGTGTAGAAGGACTTTAATATTATATTCAATGGTCAGGGGATCGAACATGTCCATGATTTCATTCCGACCAGCTTCCTTGGCATCGTCTACCTAGGCTTTGAGCTATTCTCTCATTTCATTATGGCCTGCTTCCTTCGCCTCTTCTTTAAGGACTTTAATCTGAGCAGGTTGCTCATCAAGCTTAATCTTCAAAGTCCAGGCCTCAACAGATTCTTCGCAATATCTTTGCGATTCTTCTCGAGCTTCGATTTTCTCTTCCCTCTCCTTCTTAAGAAGTTCTTCGAGCTCCTCAACCCGGCGGGCCAAAATATTTTTCTCCTTCTATAGAGTATCTTTTTCCAAGGCTATTGCACCGCTACGGTTGAGAGCAGCATCAAGTTCCTTTTTGTGGGCAGCCTCTAGATGACTCACCGCCTCAAAGGTTTCCTTGGAACTTTTTTTTTGCCTCGGTCAGTTTTACTGTTAAGTCTGAGATCTCAGTGTCTTGGTGTTTGATTATATCTTTATCACGGATTTCCTTTAGCTTTAGGCAATCGATTTCATGATGTCGCTCAATAAACACCTCGGAGATCTTCTTTGCTAAGGTCTAGAAAGATTTATGCTAAAAAAAACATCGTTGACGCATGAAAGAGAACTTGCCTTAACATTCCCTAGGATTGTATGAATGGAGGGGAGGAACTAAGCCTATCAAAACAAATCTTTGGGAAAATGACCTTAAGTTCGACCAATTTCACTATTGTAGAAGCTTTGGGAGCCGCAGTCGTCAAACATGGATCAGAAGCAACAAGTGGACATTTGCTTGACCTGCGGTGATGGGATTGCTTGGAGTTGGAGGAACCGGAGTACTACTCAGGCGGAATAGCAACTTAGGGACCATGGAAAGAGGTCTGATCGCCACTGTACATAGGAAGATTAGGTTGAGCTTCCTGATGGGACGACCGAGACTGGGACTTATGCTTGAAAGAGGATGATTCCCTCGAGCGACGACTTCTTTCTCGGTCGTCATCCCTCTCTTTACGCCAACCCAATTTTGAATCACGTTTGGATCTGTATTGCGTTAAGGTACTCCTCAAACGATCAAAAGCTCGGGATTATGACATCATGCCTACGAAAAACCAAATACCAGAGTATAAGTGCCCACTGCACAAAAGCTAGGTGGAAATCATGTGGTGAAGTGCACGTGATTGTGAGTGTCCTAGTGTCCACCCCAACGGACCGGTTACTGCATCCTTTTTCATGGGAGTATTCTCTCCTTTGCCGGTAGGAAGAATGCTGTCTCCACCTATGGTGGGAGAATGAGCCCATTGATGTTGATGTTAGGGAAGTCATAAATCATGATGTCATCAGGGATTAGGAGATTTGAAAACCCTTTCATCGAACTTTCCAAATGTTGGGAAGATGACTCTTCGTCGACAGAAGTGATAACAAACTCTGGATCCTTAGCAATTTTTCTCCTATGAAACTTATATGCAAGCTTCTTTCTTCTCTTAGCTAGTGTATGAGGTTGCGCACCTTGTGATGGTCCGACCACAGGTGCTTTTCCCGGGCTTGCATCAGCATCGTCGGGTCGTTGGTTTGAGCACCTCTAATTTTGCCTTCTTTGGCGTCATCCTGAGTCCCCTTAACTAGGGGCACGACAGGGTTGTTGATATACCCTTCTTATTATATAACGTTTCTTGGTGCAGCACTTCCAAGAAGCCTGATGCTTTGGTCTTCTTCCTGTAGCCCGAATCACTCGTCAGTTACGAGGAGTCTAATGTCCCTATTTTCGACCAGGGTGGCACGAATTGCAGAAATTGCTCTTGAATAACTATCGCCCTCAGGGCATGGGCGGGCACCTGTAGATATACAGAATGTTAGTTGATTCAGAATATGACTTGGATTAAGGAACTTGATAATAAAGCAAAGACAACTGTTATCCCGCCTTTTGGTCAAGGCTGGGATATCAACAAATAGGCTAAAGAGGATGAAGATCAGTGTTAGAGATTAATTGGAAACAAGGCTACGATCGATACCGTCAAAACTTGACCGAGCTCCAATCAAGACGAGATCGATAGGGAATGATGACCAAAGCTAGGAAAGGCTACGTTTCAAATTTTAAGTCAATCGAAGTTCATATGCTCAAGATATGATCGATGCAAACCAAGGAAATCAACGCATGCACATCGCTTTAGTTCGTATCCATCAGGTAAGTGGCGAATCGAATCCATGAAAGGAAGTCTCGTTCGTATCCATCGAATACTTCTTACTTCGTATCCATCGGCTGAGCACCACTTCGTATCGGTCAAGTGAACACTGGTTCGTGTCGATGGGGAAACCATCTCGTCTACCCCATTTCGTATCCATCACCTAAGAACATATCGTATCGCTTTGCCCAATTCATATCAGTCGTCGTCCACACAATTCGTATCGATCGTTTAAACGATCGATATGAAATGTGCCACCAACGCTGCAGAACGCATCGTCCCAGACCGATACGAAATAGCATACCACACGTGGACACGAATAAGTTTACATTCGATCGATACGATAGCAACAACACATGATCGATACGAAGCCAGTAGACATGCATCAATACGAAGGATACACGTCGACATTGATACGAAGAACATAACACTCAATGGATACGAAGGAGGAAGCAATCAACTCGGCCCAAAAAGTGGATCGATCTAGAAATTTAGCGCCACGTCAATTAGCAGGCACGTGCTCGGAGCGATACGAATAGAGCGATGTGAAGAAAGATCGATGCGAACTCAGCAGCATTCCATAAATCGAAATTTGCATCGATCATAACTCAAAATCTACAACTCCAAATGCTACAAATTTTCACAGGAGCTTATGCACAACCACAAGAATATTCATGATTGATATCGACTCGATTGGGCAAGATTTTGATCGATACGAATCTTGTTCGTATCGATCATGGATCGAGTGGAAATCACTCGGGATCGATCACGTGGGCCCTCCCATGTGAGAGAAGGAGTCTTCCGAGATCTGGGCGGGATATTTGCAGCCTACACCTATAAATAGCGGCCCAGGACCTTCAGAAAAGAGGACTTTTGGCTCTTCTACGTCCAGACTCTATCAAAATCACCATTGTACTCGAATTCTACTGTTGTAACACGTTGTAATCAGCAAGCAAAAATCAATAAAGTCAAATTCTTCAAAGTGGACGTAGGCTAGAACGCCGAACCACTATAAATTTGTGTGTTTCTAATTCTTTTAAATTTTGAGTGTTCTTCACATTTATATTCTCTACATACTCGCTATCTGTGATATGTGATTGTAAACGGGTGCTTTCATCGACAATTGGGTGTTTGTAACCAATTTTGGCGCAAACAACAACACTTACATCCTTCCAACCATTGCCTTGCAATGGCAGGTAGACATCGAACGTAGAACCACTCGTGCTTCAAAAGAGTGAGTTTGTCCCAAGCACCCATTAAAACTTGATAGTTGGGTGATGGCTTGAGGAAAACATAAGAAAGGATTCCTGATCGTCGTTTAAAGTTATAAATAAACCTTATATCCTCAGGTGTTGGCGGGCGGAACAGAACGCTCGTGAATAATAAGAAAGTGCCATGGAGAAAGGTATGGCTGTTCGGGTGAAGTTGAGTGGGGGCTATTCTAAGATATTTTAGCATCTCCCTGATGAAATAATTAAAGGGTGGCATGCATCCAGCTTAGCACATGAATTTGTTGCACGCTGCGTACCCCTTAGGGGCAAGTGAGCCTGTCATGTATCAGAAGAGACAGGACGTCTTCAAATGGAATTTCGTGTCTTGAACATAGTCTACGAAGGGCGGCCTCACAAATTCTGGGGGCTTGAGAACCTGGGGGTTATCTAAGGGTATAACACCTTCCACAGTGTTGGGGGCAGGACTTATATCTTCCACCGGGAGGACAGGAACATCAGAAAAAAGGTTGGCTGATGGGGCCGGAAACTTCATTTTTTTCAGTTTGATGACCAAGGAACAGCCTACCAGATATAGTTGGAGCTCGACTCAGCTTCGAGATTGCTATGTTGTGAAGCTGGTTCGGAAGACATTGCAGCTAGACGCTCTGAACATCTGAAGTCCATGTCAACTGTACTCGATAGATAATCGAGATTAGAAAAGTTTACCTGTCCCCCTGTTTTAAGTGTAATCTAGTATGGTGCAGTGTCGTGTAGTGCAAAGATAAGCAGCTTAAAATAAGAAAGAAAAGTTAAATAACGAGACTTTGGATTCAACTAGAGTTACCGTCATTGCTGACCGTCTCAACTATCGAAAAGATTGATCGATTGCGTAAGCTTTGGGATCGACCATCGGCATGTCAAAGTGTGAAATCCTTTATTAAAGTCCATATGTAAAATTTTAGCTCATGTTCTAAGCCCTTGGATTTGGTCGTTCAATTTCGAGTTCCTCAATGGATATGCAAGTCCTGTTGTTCATCATTGTCATATATTCAAGTTCATTGAGATGGGATTGGTTTGATTGTTCAAACAAGTGATTATGGATTGGTTCTCAAGTTCAATTAGAAGGCTAGAATTAGCTGATCCCTATATGTCAATCCCTATTTGCCGATCCCTATCCCAAGGTAGTACAACCGATCCCTCTCTCAAGATGAAAGATGTTGATCTGTTTCCTTCAATAAATATGCCAATCCCACCATGCTAACCCACTCCACTAATCCCTCTACTTCACCATTTTCAACCTTCCACCAAACTTCCACAACCGATCCCTTCCCTTTGCCATTCCAACTGACCCCTCCTTTATCCAACAATATTGTCGATCCCTTTCCTTTTGCATTCTTGCGCTATCCTTCAAAAAATTTAGGCCGAACCCTATGTTGTCTGCTCCTTTATTCTTTCTTCTCCATCATTCTGCCAAACCCTACTCCCTTCCACATTTCATCTTCCCCAAACAGCCTATGCCATCAATTATCCACCATGTTACACACCAAGCTATCATCAATGGAGTAGAATCCATCGCCTCGTCATAAAATCAAAAGCAAAAGATGAGTAGCTTACTTAAATATATCAAAGATGAGCTGTGAGAGGAAAAAGATTAGATTATGGTTAGAATGGAAGGTGAAATGATGGTCTAAAGCTAAATAGGAAGGTGAGACTATAGATGAAGGTGATGTTTAATTCGAGAGGAAGGGGTCGGGTTTTCTTCCAAAGTAGGGGAGGGTTTGACACTGGACTTAAAGGGAATATGAAGATGAAGGTAAGTGGGAAGGATATGAATAATTAAAGGTTAAGGGGAAGGAGTGCTGGCTTATATATGGGAACAAAGGATCGACACGTGTTTTCGAGATCAATACAAAATAGGAAGGGGTCGGCTAGGAAATTACCGATCCCTATAAGCATGCACCTAAAAACAAAAGAGAGAGGGATTGGCTAGAAATATGCTGATCCCTGTGAAAATTAAAAGAAAGAGGAGGGATCAGCTAAACATATACCGATCCCTACAAATGCTTTAAAAAAAGGGGAGGGATCGGCTATGAGCATGTATGCAAACAAACTTAGGCATGGAAATTATTCAAAGCACGTATGTTCAAAATGCAATGAAATTGCATCTTACTCAATTAAAATTGGCGATGACCTATAAACATATGAATGCGTCCGGGAGCAAAAGAGAAGAACGTGTATCTGAACGTGCACGTGTATGGTTTAAAAGTTCAATTTTTGAAATCGACGGAAATTGAGATCAAACATGAAACCTTCAAGTTCGAGGTTGGACTAGATAAGCAAAGATCGATTAATGTCTCAAGGTTTACTGATCCAATTATCACGAAATTTAGAGGCTAAGCATATTTTAGCATGAGCAAGCCACCGTAGGGATCGCTCCTAAAAATTCAACCAAAGAAGGGATCGGTACTGATCCTCTTCTTTGGGAATTGGGCCATGCGATCCCTCTAGTTCAGAGCTCCTTTTTCCGAATTTTGAGAAAGATATTTGGCCATCTTCGTCTATAAATACAAACTGGGTTGTTCATTTTGGGAACCTTTACTTTGCCGATTGCTTATATTCTCATGTAACTAAGGATTTTCATCCGATCCCTATTGTACTCAGATTATAAAAGTGATTAATAAAGCAATCTATTCAAAGTGGATGTAAGCAAACAATGCCGAACCACTATAAATCGTTATGTTCATGCTATTCTTTTATTTTACTGTTGTTTATTTGTTACTATCATCTATTTTCATTTTACATTCTTCATTTATTTCTCTTCAAAACTTCTATTGGGTGTTTGTGCCAATTTTTGGTGCAAACAGATACTAAGTGCAACAACCTTCACATCAGGACACGCCAATCCAAAGCCCAAAACTGGCTTCTAAATTCGAGTCGGGTAAAGAAGTATGAATGGTTTTTTAGAGTTAGATGGTAAAGAGGAAAATACAAATTTTTAAACATTCTACACTTTCATATCTCGTAATGGAAGTAGATATAATATAAATACAGAAAATAACTCAATCAAATAGTAGTCTCAACATAAATATGGTCCATACAGTAATTGAAAAATAGTGTCTCCAAATGGGAATAAATAAGAGTCTGACCGATAAATATAATATAAAGCAAATTTCTAGTGGATCATGTATATGGCTGAGCTAACAATGTGTATCTGTATAATTAAACTAGCTAGCAAAAATGAAATAAAATAAATAAAACTAGCACACTAGGATTTTTATATTGGTTCGAAGAACCATTGTAATGACCCTAATTTTGACCAACTTTATTTAGAACATTTAATTAGATAAATTAAATGAAATAATGTAGATGGTTAAGGGATTGAGATTTGTAAATTAATAAGGGGGTCGTGCCTTAATGAATATACAAGCAAAGGAGAATTAAAAAGAAATAAGTAGAAGGAATATGGTAGGGGCAAAATAGGAATTACCTTTTTCTTATACCAACCCTTCTAACTTTCATCTCTTATTCGTTTTAACATTCCAAAACAAAAACTAAAACCTGTTAGTCTTTGAAAAGAATGGTTTTGATGACAACAATCTTAGGACTTGTTATAAAATATAAATACTAACATTATAGTTTAGATATATATGTATATGCAAGATATAAACATACAGGTACTGAGAATGAAGACTGTACAGTATAGAGACTCAAGATCAAAGACATCAAGATTCTAGACTCATGAGTATCAAGATATCAAGAGTTCAAGATTTAAATAGTACAAGACAAGTATCGAGTCTAGAATTATGTTAAAACTCCTAGAAAAGCACTGACATCTTAAAATCCATTTTATTCGTGGAATGGAATCCACTTTGAGCATGTTAAAGGGATGGAACCCTAAGTAGGATGGAACCTATGAAAAATCTGGTGGAACATCGTTTTGTATCCACTAACTTTTATTCAAATGTTTTACAAAATTATATCTTGTTTTCAAAATGATTTCAAAATCTTCTTTTTCAAATCAAAAACATCTATCTTGGTTTTAAATACTTTTAGCCTCAAAATAATCTTTATTTTCAATATCAAAATTATCCTTGGTTTTAAACTATCTTTAATTATAATGTACTTAACTTTTAATATTTATATTCAAGATTTAAATATGATATTATAGTAAAATTTTATATAACCAAAATATTATTCTCTATACTAATTTATGTATTTTAACTATAGTATAAAGTTTAAAATAGTTTTAATATAAGATAGAAGTTCATTTCAAAAGAAAAACAAATTATCAAAAATACCTTAGGCATGTCGACAACCCCTAGGTACCCATGTCGACATGATGGCAGTTGATTCCAAAAGTTTGAATTACAAAGGAAGTGTCTATTCGTCATATCCTTTCCCGAATGGACATGGCTGTTGTTCTACTATAAATAGGGGATGTTTTAAACGAATTTATATTTATAATTTTTCTGATTTCACTCCTCTTCTTCTTCCATATTTCATTATATACATTTTTACTATTACTCTGCCGAAATCACCATTGAATCTAACTAGATCATCTATGGTTTGATTCTCTATCACTATCTCAATAAGATCCCAGTGCTATTCAGAGTTATAGGCTTCTTTGTAATCAATCGAGCGAGAAAAGGTGCGATTGTAGCCTGGAATAAATCAAGTGAGAGAAGGTGTGATTGTAGCCTAGGAAATCAATTGGGTGAACTTGTTGCCCATAAAATCAAGTATCTCTACCTAGAGGATTGTGAATCTGGAGTGGTGTACCTCGTGGCTTTGAAATCAAGGGTGTAATTGTAAGAATTGATTTTGAAAGGAAATCCGTACTTGTGTTGCGGGACTGGATGTAGGGTAACTCCGAACCAGTATAAAATCCGAAATGTTCTTTCTTTTTACCGTTTTTACTTTATATTTGCATCTGTGTTTGATTCTGTGATTATATCTGGGTCTGAATATTGCATACATTTGTGTTCAGAATAATATAAACTCAAAAAAGAATTAGTAAATTCTTAAAACACTATTCACCCTCTCTTCTAATGTTTATTCTAGCCTTAAGATCCATAATCCGCATTTCTCACATTTGGTATCAGAGCGAGGTTTTCAAAGTTTCATAATATGAATTTTGAATTTTTTTTTAAAATGGCTATGTTTGAAAAACTTGTTAATACTAGTTTAGAAATATTCAAATCATCATTGCATCATGAGTCTGCATATAATCTATATACAAATTCAAGTTGTCTACAAAATCTTTATGATGTGAAGAAAACATGTTTTATGGGTGTTGAGGAATCAATCCACAATGGACAAATTGTGCAGATCAAAAAGAATAAATGGATACTCGATAATGGATGTTCTAGACACATGACTGGTAATCCAAATATGCTTAATGATGTAATATACAAAGACGGAGGACTGGTTAACTTTGGAGACAATTCAAAAGGATATGTGATTGGCATCGGCAATGTCGGTAACTCTAAAACTCCTATTATTACTAATGTTTTGCTAGTTAAGAATCTGAAACATAATTTTCTAAGTATTAGTCAACTTTGCGATAAAGGATATAAAATTAAATTTGAAAAAGATAAGTGTCACATTGAAGATAATAATTCAACCATCATATTTGAGGGAATTAGGAAAAAGAATATTTATATTCTTAGTATGAAAGTTTCAAATGATAACCTATGTCTTTTGGCAAATACAAGTGACCCTTGGATTTGGCATAAGAGATTTGGGCATTTGAATTTCAAACTCTTATCTAGACTGTCAAAACATGATCTAGTAAGAGGTCTCCCTAAAATGAATTTTAAAGTAGATAGTTTATGTGATGCATGTCAATTAAGAAAACTTAGAATAAGTTCCTTTAAATTAAAAGATATGATTTCAACTTCAAAACCTCTTGAATTACTTCATCTTGATTTATTTGGTCCATCTCAAATTCAGTAAATAAATCACAGTAAATATGTTTTTTAAATTGTAGATGATTATTCTAGATTTACATGGACAATATTTTTAAAACATAAAAGTGATACTTTTTAATGTTTTAAGAACTTTACAAAAACGATTCAAAATCAACTTTCTGTAAAAATTATAACCATCCGTAGTGATCATGGTGGTGAATTTGAAAATGAAAAGTTTGAGTAATTTTGCAATAAAAAGGGGATAACTCACAATTTTTCATTTCCAAGAACTCCACAACAAAATGGAGTAGTAGAACTTAAAAATAGGACGATTCAAGAGTGTGCGAGAACTATGCTTTCAGATAGTAATTTACCAAAATATTTTTGGGCAGAAGAAGTTGCTACCGCCTGTTATATTTTAAATAGAATTTTAATTAGACCTTTAACTGATAAGACATCTTATGAACTTCTTCATGGAAAGAAACCTAAGGTATCTTATTTTAGAATTTTTGGAAGTAAATGTTTTATTTTAAATACAAAAGATGACTTAGATAAATTTGATCCTAAATCCGACAAAGGTATCTTTATTGGATATTCTAATATAAGCAAAGCATACAGAGTGTTTAATTTAAGAACTAACACCATTGAAGAAACAATGCATGTTTCATTTGATGAAAATCTCAAAAATTTTGAAGAGACAAATGATGAAGAGGATTTAATTACTCAAAATCAAGAGTCAACAGAAACTAATAATGAATTTAATCATCCTGATAAAAGGATTAAACTTTTAAAAGATCATCCCATAGAAAATATACTAGGAGATATGCAATCTGTTGTTACAACTAGAAATCAACTAAGTAAAATGAGCAATGTAGCCTTTATATCAACTATTGAACCCAAAGATCCAAAAGAAGCATTAACTGATGATTCGTGGATTTTGGCTATGCAAGAAGAACTAAATCAATTCACTAGAAATGATGTTTGGGAACTTGTTCCTAGACCTAAAAATAAAACTATAATTGGAACAAAATGGGTTTATAAAAATAAAATGAATGAACAAGGTGAGGTCGTTAGAAATAAAGCCCGGTTAGTCGCTCAAGGTTATTGTCAAGTAGAAGGAATAGATTGTGATGAAACCTTTGCTCCCGTAGCAAGAGTAGAAGCAATTAGGATTCAACTTGCTTTCGCAAATCATAATAATTTCAAATTATTTCAAATGGATGTTAAAAGTGCCTTGTTAAATGGATTTGTAAAAGAGGAAGTATATGTTAAACAACCACCACTTTTTGAAAATGAAAAATTACCAAATCATGTTTATAAACTTAAGAAAGCTCTATATGGTCTAAAACAAGCTCCTAGAGCCTGGTATGATAGACTAAGATCTTACTTATTACAATCAAATTTTGATATGGGTAAAGTAGATAATACTCTTTTTATTAAAAGAAATAAAAATGATATTCAACTAGTACAAGTTTACGTAGATGATATCATTTTCGAATCAACTAATTTTGAAATGAATAAAGAATTTTCCGAAATAATGAAAAAAGAGTTTGAGATGAGTCATATAGGTGAATTAAACTTCTTTCTAGGATTGCAAATAAAACAATTAGATAATGGTATCTTTATCAGTCAAGAGAAATATGCTAAAGACCTAGTTAGTAAATTTGGTTTGACTACTGTAAGTGGAAAACCCACTCCCATGGCAACCAATGAGTACCTAAGTAAAGAAGATCTCTCGAAAGATGTAGATCAAAAGTTATATAGAGGAATGATTGGATCACTACTCTATATCACTGCTGGTAGACCTGATATCATGCATAGTGTTTGTCTCTGTGCAAGATATCAATCCCAACCTAAAGAGACCCACTTAAAAGCTGTAAAACTTATCATAAGATACATTAAACACACCAATGATTATGGCTTATTTTATCCTAAAAATGATTCTTTTGAATTAATATCTTACTGTGATGCTGACTATGCTGGTTGTAAATCAGACCGAAAAATGCTGTTTTTTTGCAACTTTTGTTGTTGCTGGAACCCTCTGAATCAAACATTTTCTTGCCATAATGTTCAGTTCCTATTATTATCAATAATACAGTTCGGATCCTAGATGTAAAAATAAAAGAAGGGGGACCCCCTCTTCATCGAAAGAAATGAGATTGTACAAGTGGAACTTGTCATTTTTTTGGGCATTCTCTGATTTCCTGGTTTAGTAAAAAGAAAAACATAGTTTCTTTATCAACAACCGAAGCAGAGTATATTTCTGCAGCTTTGGCTTATTCTCAAGTAATATATATGCAACAAACTTCAAAATATTTTGGTTTAAATATATCAAAATCACCAATTTATTGTGATAATACTAGTGCAATAAATTTATCCAAAAATCCTACTCATCATGCTCGAACTAAACATATTGATATCAGACATCATTTTCTCAGAGATAATATAAGTAAAGAAGTAATTTCTCTCGATTACATTAATTCCGAGAATCAAATTGCTGATATCTTAACAAAACCCTTAAATGAATCTATATTTACTAAATTAAGAAGAGAATTAGGTATTTGTTCAATAATTGAAATATAAAAGATAAATATACAACAAGAATAATTAAATTAAATTAAATTAAATCAAATAAGCAAAACTACAAGTACCCTGTCGACATACAATGTTTTTTTAATTTAAGTTTTTTCCCACCAAAATTCAAAATGAATGGTTATATATTCTTCCTATTTCGAAATTTTGTTCATTCCTTCTGTTCTTTCTCTGATTCTAACTTCTGAAAAATTAAAACAATGGCCTCCTCCTCCAAATCAAATAAAAATTCAACCTTTTCGTTCCCTTCTCCTTCTACCGGACTATTTCAACGTACTACGCTTGCACGGGTGTTGAAAATGGAAGATTCCTTGAAGGATGCACTGCAACTTATGACTGAAACTCAAGTGGTGCAAATCAGAATGGCCAAAGAACAAGAAAGGCAAGACAAAATCCTAAGAAACCTGCAAAAGTTTCTAATGGACAATCACGCCAATCCCATCTTAATCAATGAAGAATCTTCAGATGTTCAAGTACAAGAGGACAGCGAGGAAGAAGAAGAAGAAGTCCCTATGGAAGAAGAGCATGTTGAAGATGACGACAAAGTTATTTGCATTGGCGAAGTGTGCTTTGACAAGGATGGAAATCTAGTCGAACAAAATGGAAATTTCTGTTTCCATTACCCAAATTGCTCGATTCATAGATCTCCCATTGTCAAGAATACACATTAGTTTCTTTTCGTTCTTTCTTATTGTTATTTGTATATAATCTTACTTATGTTTTCTACACAAATGTAAATATAACATTATATAATTAATAAATGATTTGTGATTATCGCATTATCATATATATTCTTAGTTAGGAGACTTAGTTATTAAGGGCTAAGTTTTAGTTTCAGAAATAAGTGTTGATTATTTATGATAACACTATCATTATAATCACATGTCATATAGTATTAGAATAAGGGGGAGTTATATAGCTTGGAGTTAGTTTGTTTTTGTTGATGACAAAGGGGGAGAAGTATAAAATAGGATAGTTAGGCATAGATTAAGGGGGAGTTATTGGTTTTAGGGGGAGTTATTAGGATAGAAGTAATATTATATAAACAAAGGTTGTCATCATCAAAAAGGGGGAGATTGTTAGTCCTTGAAAAGAATGGTTTTGATGACAACAACCTTAGGGCTTGTTATAAAATATAAATACTAACATTATAGTTTAGATATATATGTATATGCAGGATATAAACATGCAGGTACCGAGAATGAAGACTGTACAGTATAGAGACTCAAGATCGAAGACATCAAGATTCAAGACTCATGAGTATCAAGACATCAAGAGTTCAAGATTTCAATAGTACAAGACAAATATCGAGTCTAGAATTATGTTAAAACTCCTAGAAAAGCACTGACATCTAAAAATCCATTTTATTCGTGGAATGGAATCCACTTCGAGCCTGTTAAAGGGATAGAACCCTAAGTAGGATGGAACCTATGAAAAATCTAGTGGAACATCGTTTTGTATCCACTAACTTTTATTCAAATGTTTTACAAAATTATATCTTGTTTTCAAAATGATTTCAAAATCTTCTTTTTAAAATCAAAAACATCTATCCTGGTTTTAAATACTTTTAGCCTCAAAATAATCTTTATTTTCAATATCAAAATTATCCTTGGTTTTAAACTACCTTTAATTATAATGTACTTAACTTTAATATTAATATTTAAGATTTAAATATGAAATTATAGTAAAATTTTATATATACCAAAATATTATTCTCTATACTAATTTATGTATTTTAACTATAGTATAAAGTTTAAAATAGTTTTAATATAAGATAGAAGTTATTTTCAAAAGAAAAACAAATTATCAAAAATACCTTAGGCATGTCGACAACCCCTAGGTACCCATGTCGACATGATGGCAGTTGATTCCAAAAGTTTGAATTTCAAAGGAAGTGTCTATTCGTCATATCCTTTCCCGAATGGACATGGCTGTTGTTCTACTATGAATAGGGGATGTTTTAAACGAATTTATATTTATAATTTTTCTGATTTCACTCCTCCTCTTCTTCCACATTTCTTTATATACATTTTTACTATTACTCTACCGAAATCACAATTGAATCTAACTAGATCATCTCTGGTTTGATTCTCTATCACTATCAGGCTTTTAAATCTCCCCGAGATGGCCGAGATGAAAAATCCGAGATATCAGCCAAAATCCGAGATTTGGCAGCCTATTTAGTTATAAGTGTTTTAAATATCGCCCGAGATAGCCGAGATATTTTCCCGAGATATTGGCCAAAATCCGAGATTTAAAACACTGATCACTATCTCAATAAGATCCCAGTGCTATTCAGAGTTATAGGCTTCTTCGTAATCAATCGAGTGAGAAAAGGTGTGATTGTAGCCTGGAATCAATCAAGTGAGAGAAGGTGTGATTGTAGCCTAGGAAATCAATTGGGTGAAATTGTTGCCTATAAAATCAAGTATCTCTACTCAGAGGATTGTGAATCTGGAGTGGTGTACCTCGTAGCCTTGAAATCGAGGGTGTAATTGTAAGAATTGATTTTGAAAGGAAATCCGTACTTGTGTTGCGGGACTGGATGTAGGTTAACTCCGAACCAGTATAAAATTCGGTGTGTTCTTTCCTTTACTGCTTTTACTTTATATTTGCATCTGTGTTTGATTCTGTGATTATATCTATGTCTGAATATTGCATACATTTGTGTTCAAATTAATATAAACTCAAAAAAGAATTAGTAAATTCTTAAAACACTATTCACCCCCCCTCCTTCCAGTGTTTATTCTAGCCTTAAGATCCGTAATCCGCATTTCTCACAAAACCTTACAATCTCGACCAGCCACCATTAAAAAGAATCAAAAGAAGATAAACTAGGAATCAAGTAGAAAGCTTGAAGAAATTAATCGAAGAGCAAATCTCAACCTTCTTAACACCAAGCTAAGGTGAATAATTCGATTTACATCTCACTTTTGATAATGATTTTAGTTTTATGATTATGGATGAATTATTTTGCAATTAATATGCCATGTTATATTTGTCTGAATAGATATATATGCTTGCTAATAATTTATATTGTTTCATATAGATTTTATGATATGCTTAGATTGGAAAAACCAATTAAATGACATCCAAATGACTTACGTTTTTGATATATGGTTAAAAACATTATTTTTAAAGTGGATTTCAAGTTTCTTAATTTTGTAAGTTGTTGTGGATTTATTATGAATTTTCTATGAAAGAAAATAGTTAATATTGGGTTTAAATTATTTAAAGCAATTATATAACGATTTTGGGTCTGAAATTTAAATATGTTAGAAAATATATTAAAAGTGAATTATAATGATTTTTGGGGAATTTTCCTAAGTATTTTATTACGATTATAAAATTATTTAAGCTAAGGGACTTAAATGTTTTATACATTTTATCAAGGAGAAGGGCTTATTTGTTAAAACGTTTTAATTAAGAATTCGGAATTCGGCAGCACTTTTAGAAAAGGATTTTTGATAAAGAAATGGCAACCAATTACATTTTGACAAATAAGGCAAGTTAGTTGAAAAGCACTTTCTTTTAAAGGCTAAAGTCAGTTTTGCTTTGGTTTACTACTTCGCCACTTCCATCTGCTGGCTTTTGACACCATGCCTCTGCTAAAGAACCCAATTGAAACTAATGCACATGGTATCAAGTAATTGATATGTAGTGCATTGGAGAAAGGCAGAAGGGACAGTGTCGAAACCTTACTTTCGAAAGGGTAGAATTTATTTTTCATAGCTTTCAACTCCAATACTTATTTCCGTTTATAAAAGATGCTTCCGAAGGGGTTGAAGGCAACTATATTAGCTTTCGAATCAGTCAACTTGCCTTTGTTTTAGAAAAGAACTTTAGAATGAGTTGCCGCCTTTTTGTTTTAAAAGAAGCTTTCGAAAGGATGGCCGCTTTGAACCTATTCGAAGCCCATGATGTCGCATTCATACCTTTCGAATTAATGCATTCAAAAGGGTGCTTTAGCCTTTTTACTTTGAGGTCGCCTTCGTAATGCTTTTGAAAGGGTAGCTTAGCCGCTTTCAAATAGTTTCGGAGGCAATGGTGTCGAAAGGGTGGGTTTCGAAATTATCCTCTTTCTTTTACATAGGACCAATGCTTTCGAAAGTAATGTTTCCACCTCTGTTCTTTTATGACCCTTAGTTATATTAAATTTTGAACCCAATGGTTTCGAAAGGAATAATTTTAAATGGTTTCAAAGCAATGTTTCCACAAACGTTTACTTGAACCCAATGCTTTTGAAAGATATATTTTTAGTGTTTCGAAAGGAAAGTTCTTATGCTTTCGAAAGATAAGTTTAAATGGCTTAGAAAAAAAGGATGTCTAAGGTTTTAAGTTATACTTTTGAAAGGGTTGTTTTCAATAAATTTGAAAGGTATTGATTAAGGTTTTAAACAAAGGTTTCGAAGGTGATGTCTTGGGTTTAAAGCCTAATGTTTTCTAAGTTAAAAAGGGCTTTAGCTTGTTTTAAAGGGATAGATAACCCTATTGATTTAGGTTTTCATCAACATTGTCGTGTCAAGCATATATCATGGTAAAGGTATTTTGAGAAAAGCAAAGGGTATATTTTCCTTGTTTAAGTATGATTTAAAAGGGATAAATCAATTTGAAAGAAATGTTTTCAAGGAAAAGTGGATGGGGTAGTTAACCCTAAGTTTATGACTCGGATATTAGAAGACCAGATGGGACTGGTATAGTGTCGCGCCCTATACTTTAGCTATTAGCCCCAAGCTAAAATAAGTCCAAAATTCCAGTGTGTAGTGAAAGTGACTATAGGATCGAGTAATATGGAATAGTATACAAGCAGTGCAGAATAATAGAACAATTAGCAGATAATAGTAAATAATAAACGAGCACACCAAGAATTTTTATACTGGTTCAAACTTCCCGTTCTACGTCCAGTCCTAGACTCCTTCTGGAATTTCACTAAAACAACAAACCTCACTTAACCCGGAGGAACAGGTCTATACAACCCCTGAGCAGCCGAACATGGACCTGGGCAACAGAACAGGATTTCACGCCTCAGCAACAGAAGAGGACTTCACTTTGCCCGAGCAGCAGAACGAGACTTTTACAAAACAATATCTCTTGACACTATGTGTTCTTGAGTAACACGAATTTGTCAATTATAGTACACCCTTCCTATAATCTTCTCCTTTATGATATATATGTGAATGCGTGAAGAATAAGGAAGTAAGAAAATGAATTTGAATGAAGTTGAAAGCACAAGTGTATTAGAATCAAGAATTTGAGAGTAGAATAATAATTGATTGAATTGCTGTTGGAAAACTTGATTCTAATGTGTTTATATAGATAATAAATAGTTGCAATTGTTCGTATAGAGTTATCATCAAGAGTTATGATCATATCTGTTGGATTAAATATTGCAACTCTTCACGAATAGAAATGCCTTTTCAGAAAACTAGCCGTTGTAAATATTCAGACTTCTAAAATTAAAAATTCAGACTTTTGAAATGCAACGAAATCAATCCAGAAACCAAATAGGCAAAAAATTGCCAAATTCAGACGTTTGAACTATCCAATTCAGACGTCTGAATATTGTATTTTACAACATTCATATTTCCAGATTCGGACGTCTGGATTGGATCATTCAGACGTCTGAATGGAATATAAAAATGATATTTTTTCCTTTAAACAAAATATATGCATATGAAATGATAATGAGATGTAGCATATATCATATAGGAGAGATTTTAACATATTTTAACTTCTAGACAAGGACGCGAAGCAACCTTATATAAATTTATACATAGTCGAATCTTGTCATAGATTAATCCCTGCAAAAACAAGTTAGTATATAAATGATTGTATAGTTGTCATAGTCAAAATATCGTATTTACGAAATAACGTAAACACGAAGTTTCAACATTCTCCCCCTTTTTGACGATGACAACTATATAAAATTATAGTATACAATATGATCATATATAAGCAGGAAATACAAATACTCCCCCTTAATATAAACTCCCCCTGTCAATAGGAATATATCTCCCCCTTTGGCATTGACAAAAAGGAGAGTTAAAAAATATATCATGTATATAAACAAGAATAAGGAGAGCAAAGAACCAACAGAATCATCACAAAATACATAGAGCCAACAAGTAGTAGCATAAGTTTAAATTACATACCAAAAGACATAACTGAAGTACTAAAATAGGTTCATACAATAAAAACACTAGAAATGTCATGATTTAAAACAGACCAAAAAAGATAGTTATGAAATTTTGAAGTGAAAGATCCATACCACCACCAATTTAAAAAGATGTACTAGGTTCATTATCGCCTTTGTCACCATTGTCGTATCATTGTTAGTATCGGAGCTAGAAGACCATTGAAAGGGTGCGGGATCAAAGACGTCGGTAGAAGTGGAAGTGGAGCATCCAATACGTTCCCAAATCTTGTTTAGGAAGCCATGAATAGAATTAAACTTCATATTGGTTTGCTTCTCGAATCTATCAATCTTGGTATTGAGCCTAGCCTGATTTTGAGAAATTGTAACCAAGGCTTGTTTTGGTGTTGATTCGAGAGTAAGCACTTCTATGTCATCATCATTATGCTCGGGAGCTTGTGGAGCAATGTGTTGATGAGGATGATGAGGTTGAGGTCTATTTTGATCTGGGTTTGTGATCCATTCTTGGAAAGAAATAAAGTCAAGGTTTTGTGGACGCTTAGGCAAGGCCCGAAGGTTTTGGATCCTAGCTCCTTTATAGGTGAAAATTCTGATTCTAGAAAAGTTACTCCATAATTTCTAAGAATTTTCATTATATAGGCACCATAATGAAAAGTTTTATAACGATGGCGACGATTAACATCCATAAACTCCTCAAGAATAACACGAGCCCAATCTACAGATTGTCCGGAATAGATGGAATAAAGAGCTTGGAAGTTGCGTTTGTTGACAACTTCATAACTTTTGGTTCTCGGTAAGACGGAGCGAATTAAAGCTCGATGAAGAATATGAGCTTGTGGGCGGAGTTGGACGAAGGTAAGCCTAGTGATATCATCGGAAAGAAATCTATGGGAGACTTCATCTCTATGATCTAAGGAGAGTGAAGCTTCAATATCATCCAAATCTGTTCCGGATGAAGGACATTGCAAAATATCTCCAAGAGGAACTAAGGGTAGATAGATTTTAACACCACATACCCAAGTCCAAATACAGTCCTCTCTATTATGGGGATGATGATGGTCCAAGTTCATATTAGCATAGAATAATTTAACTAAAAGATGATTTATCTTAACATTATTTGCAGAGAAGGATAAGAGAGATTCTAACCCACTTGAGCGAGCAATTTGTTGAATACTATAGGGTGCAAATTTGTCAAATTTTACAAAAGCTCCCGGGAAGAAACTAGATCTATCCATTTGAGCAAATCTTTTCTTAGCTTCATCATTCCATAGCCATTGATCTACATTTAGTGTAGATGAAGAGGTTGAAGCCCTTGGACGTTATGATCTTGGAGGCATTGGAGATTTTTGTGATAGAAAGAGTTTGAAGCTCTTTTTTTTTAATGGAGTTTTTGAGAATAGAAGGATGCTGGTTCGGATGAAGTAGGATTTGAAGTAGTAGATGAACGGTTTTAATGTGATTGGTAGATGGAAAAATTTGAAAAAAACCCTTGAATTTTGAATCGACAGTTAGATTTAGACGTCTGGAATTTTAATTTCAGACGACTGAAACTCGAAAATTTTAAAACAGAACTGAAATAGTGCACTTTGAGGCACTTTCAGACGTTTGAAATAGGGTGTTCAAACGTCTGAATCTGAAATAAAAAATGTGATCACGACAATATTTAGACGTCTGAAATCATCAATTCAGACGTCTGAATTTGATGAAAAATGCACATTTGTTAATACAACTAAAGTATTTTATATATTTAAGAACAAGATGTTATATTAAAACAAATGCAACATAGAATACACAATATAGGGACAGACAACAATAAAAAACAACAATAAATTACTTGGATGAAGAAGGCGATTTTTTGGGTGTTTTATAATCTTCTGGTTCAATCTTCTGTTTTCCCTTCCCTTTAGATGATTCTAAAGAATGTCGGGTACTACCACGCTCCCATGAGTTAGGTGAAACAGGAAGACGTTGTGGTGTACAATATGAAGTGCGTTGATGAACATTTGAACGAGACACACCACAAAATTTAAAGCCCAGATTCTCCAGAAAGTTAAGCCGTTGCGAGTTAACTTTTGATTCGTAGTACATTTCTCGTTGAATTCCGATCGATGCTCGTTGATAATGATAGATTTCATTTATCTTCTGTTTAGTTTGAGGAGAACCGAAAAACAAGAACGTCTAGTCTTTTTCTTTTTTTTTGTGTGACCGGTATGATTGCTTGGAGAAACATGTCGGGCAGGTTAATGAGTGGGGGTTGGAGATGGTAAGTCCAAAGAATATGCAGATGAGGGTGTAGAAAAATCTTCGGAAGAATATGCAGAAGGTTCTTCAGATGAGTAACCATTTAAGGCCATGGTATAGAAAAAGATTGCAAAGAGATGAACAAAATCCATAGTTTAGTAAAAAAAATTGAAGCCAGAATGAATGAGACAAACCCAACCGAAAAGTGGAAAATATAGAAGAAACAAGAGATAAAAATAGAAAGACATCTTGTGGCTAAACAGAAAGAATGCATAGGCTGGTGGTAGATGTGTTTGGAAACATAGGTTCCAGAGAATGAAAAACAAATTGAAAGCTAAAAATAGAAAACAAATGAATGGACAACAACAAACCACCTGGTTAAAAAATAGGTAAGTTATAATATAACCAAAACAAGTACAAACTTTAACAAAAGTAGATAACATAATTCATAGAAAATGGTAACTATAAATCTTTAAAAGAGACGATTCCAAGTTCTCGTCTTAATTTGATAAACACATTTTCAAGAAGTGGTTTTGTGAAGATATCAGCCAATTGAAAATCTAAATTTATCAAACCTTTTTCAATACAATCATGAAGAAAATGATGACGTATATCAATATGTTTTGTTCGTGAATGATTGACAAGATTTTTTGATAAATTAATAGCACTTGAATTATCACAATATTTTGTTGAATTTGAAAGATTTATATCAAAATCTCTAAGTGTCTGTTGCATGTAAATTACTTGAGCACAAGCTAATGCAGTAGAAATATATTCTTCTTCACAAGTAGAGAGTGAAACACAGTTATGTTCTTACTAAACCAAGATACTAACGATTTTCCAATAAAATGGCACGTACCGCTAGTACTTTTTCTATATGTTCGAGATCCACCAAAATCAGCATCACTATATGATACTAACTCGAACGGACACTCTTTTGGATAGAATAAACCAAAGTCCTTGGTATTACTAAGATAACGTAATATACGTTTGACTGCTCTTAAGCGAGATTCTTTTGGATTCGCTTGAAATCGAGCACATGAACAGACACTCATCATAATATCTGGACGACTAGCTGTTAAATATAGTAATGATCCAATCATACTTCGATATAATTTTTGGTCAACACTCTTGCCATTTTCATCTCTTTCAAGATGGGTAGTTGTACTCATAGGAGTTGGTTTGGCAGAAGTATTTTCCATTCCAAAGCGTTTGATTAAATTATTACAATATTTTTCTTGATTAATAAATATACCATTTGGTAATTGTTTAATTTGTAAAACAAGAAAGTATGATAGTTCGCCCATATGTGACATTTCAAATTCTTTTGTCATAATATTTGAAAATTCTTTACATAAATTTTCATTAGTAGATCCAAAAATAATATCATCAACATATATTTGAATGACTAAAATATCTTGTTTAGTTCTTTTAATAAAAAGAGTTTGATCAACCTTTCCAATGTCAAAACCAGAGTCTATAAGATATCTTTTAAGACGATCATACCAAGCACGAGGTGCTTGTTTCAAACCGTATAAAGCTTTCTTGAGTTTATAGACATGGTCTGGAAATTTTTCATGAGCAAATAGAGGAGGTTGTTCAACAAAAACATTTTCTTTTATATAACCATTTAGAAAAGCACTTTTAACATCCATTTGATATAGTTTGATGTTATGAAAACATGCAAAGGCCAGTAAGATTCGTATTGCTCTAGTCTAGCGACTGGTGCAAACGTTTCTTCATAGTCAATTCCCTCTTCTTGATTATATCCTTGTGCTACTAATCTAGCTTTATTCCTAGTAATAATTCCTTGTTCATCAGCTTTATTTTTTAAAACCCATTTAGTACCAATGACTGATTGGTCACTAGGCCTTGGAACTAAATCCCAAACATCGTTTCGTTCGAATTGATTTAGTTCTTCTTGCATAGCAATGATCCAATAATCATCGGTTGAGGCTTCCTTAATATTTTTAGGTTCTATTGAAGAGAGAAAAGCTACATGACCCATTTGATTGATTTGACTTCTTCTTCTAACATTTGAATCAATTTCTCCAATAATGTTTTGAACAGGATGATCCCTCAAAACTCTTGGTGGAGATCTTATTTCATTATGAACAATGTTTTCATGTTGAATCAAATTATCAACTTGATTTATGTTATGAACAATGTTTTCATCATCATCAAAAGAAAATTTGATGCTTGTTTTTGGGGTTATTTCATCATCATCAAAAGAATATTTAGATATAAAATTTTCATCAAAAGATACATGAAGAGTTTCTTCAATAATTTTTGATCTTTTATTGAAAATTCGATAAGCTTTGCTTCGTTCCGAGTATCCTAAGAATATTCCTTCATCGGATTTAGAATCAAATTTGCCAAGCTGATCTTCAGTATTTAAAATAAAACATTTTGAACCAAACGTTCTAAAATAAGAAATATTTGGTTTTCTACCATTTAGAAGTTCATATGAGGTGTGCTTTGTTAGTGGTCGGATGGAAACACGATTCAAAACATAACAAGCAGTTGCTACAGCTTCTTCCCAGAATTGTTTTGGTAACTTGATTCTAATGTGTTTATATAGATAATAAATAGTTGCAATTGTTCGTGAAGAGTTATCATCAAGAGTTATGATCATATCTGTTGGATTAAATATTGCAACTCTTCACGAATAGAAATGCCTTTTCAGAAAACTAGCCGTTGTAAATATTCAGACTTCTAAAATTAAAAATTCAGACTTCTGAAATGCAATGAAATCAATCTAGAAACCAAATAGGCAAAAAATTGCCAGATTCAGACGTCTGAACTATCCAATTCAGACGTCTGAATATTGTATTTTACAACATTCATATTTCCAGATTCAGACGTCTGGATTGGATCATTCAGACGTCTGAATGGAATATAAAAATGATATTTTTTCCTTTAAACAAAATATATGCATATGAAATGATAATTAGATGCAGCATATATCATATAGGAGAGATTTTAACATATTTTAACTTCTAGACAAGGACTCGAAGCAACCTTATATAAATTTATTCATAGTCGAATCTTGTCATAGATTAATCCCTATAAAAACAAGTTAGTATATAAATGATTATATAGTTGTCATAGTCAAAATATCGTATTTACGAAATAACGTAAACACGAAGTTTCAACATGTGGAGTTTTGTCACAGGTAAGACTAAAATGATCTTACATACAGAAAGGAATATACAGAAAAAAGATAGGTTATTGGTGAGCCCGCAAAACCATTAGGATGAGTTGACCCTAGGAGAAGTAAGTTAAGGACAAACCGTCTAGAATTGTGTCTAACAGAAGTTAGATTATTTATTATGTCTGGTAGGCCCGAGTCAGCCAATGGTTAATATTTAGCCAGATAAAACTATAATGTTGGATAGATAGTCCTTTGATTACCTTATTTATATGCATATATGTTATTACTCTTGGTATTATAATCAGTTTGATTGCAAGATTTTGATTTGCAAAAGATATGCTTTTAAAAGGATATTAGTGAGGGGAAACTCGTTCCGCTAAGCGACATGGTCTCATTTAATATTAGTAAATCGAGATGTAATAGTATTATTCACACCAGGCTTTATGTTTGACTTGAAGTTTATGTTTTTCCCCTTAAACTCTCGGGTTCTTAAAATTTAATTTGAGGAGATTGAGAGTTAGGGACTTTTCAGGTTTAGTAGGTTGGATGAATAAGCTTCCGAAGACGTGCAGGAGGCAAAGTGAGCTATGTAAGAGCTATTTAGTATTATTTCCACTGTGATGTATTTATGACTAATATGTCTATCGAGTACTCTGATCATCTAAGGGGGCATCTTCATATGTCGCTCTTGGCATAATTTGTAATAATTATATTTGATCAAAACTTGGGAATCATTTTGGGATTATGTAATTGAATATGAAATATTATTTTGCAATGTAATTAGAAATGGTGTTTTTGAAATCTGTGATTTTATTTCATAATCATGTGATTCTGATGGTATGGATACCATTAACATTACCGTATTTTGCCACCGGAAGTTAATACTATGGATGACTGCAGCATCTGTAGCGCTTAGCTTCAGGCCTCAAGATAGGGGATTTTACAACCATCCTATGTCCAGTCCTATATGCTATATTATTGCTTTTCACTAACCAATACCCACACATCACCAAGAGGAATAGGTTTACATAGTATCTGAGCCATTGAACAAGTCTTTTCATTGACTAAAAAAGAAAAAAAGTCTTCGACGATAATTGTATCTCTATATATTGACTTGCCGACTTAAGTATAAGGGTCCTATAACTCACATGAACCCTTTTGAAATTAAATAAGCAAGAATTTTTGGATAAGTAGAAATTGGAGAACTTACTTATAAATTCAGAGTGTGCTAATTTTGATTGCTTTTAGAAATTAGGAAATTTTGAAATCAGAGAGTAAGAATCAGAAATTCAAGCTATTGAATTCCTTCAAAAAATATATGTATATATACTGAAGGATTTTGCTAAAGAGAAATGTGTAAAGACCCGCAAATCCGTCTTCCGAAAACCTGACACTGCTATGTCCACTGTAGCAATTGTCGAACAATCGGATGGCAGAAACGCGAACTTTAATGTTTAAAAGAAGAGGCAGAAGAAAAGACAGAAGAAAAAGAAAGAAGAAAAGAGAAGAAGAAGAAAGCAGAAGAAGAAAGAAGGAGAACAGAAAACACAGAACAGAAAACAATATCAGAATCTTACACATCGCAGTGGAACAATATATAATAGATAACACTAGTCTTTTAAAACAAAGAACTATATCAGTTTATACATACATCAATCAGAGTCATATACAACAATGGACAGTTATATAACTTGTCCTCATACAGAATACACAGCGGAATAAATATTACCAGATACAAATACTACGTCTCGTCATCCAGCTTATCTCCAAAGCTCCAGAGTATCCTGATAACATAACTCTAGGCTGCCCGTGTGGAAATTGGTGGGCACCCAGAGTTTAGAAGGGAACAATAAACTCCGAGTCAGTCATGGTGACTGGTGTGAGATCGTAAAACAGTTATTTTTCACAAAGAAAATAAAACAAATTCGCAATGCTTTTGGAAAATGAAACTACCATAAGACCTCCCGCCACACACACAATGCAAACGCAGAATTGGAGGAGATTTCTTCTTATGATAGTCAAAGATGCTTACTACGCAAAAATCAAATTCCTTTTGATATTATTATTAGTGCATAGTGTAGAAAACATTTTGAAAGTATAATATCAATCTTAGCCAGCATAGGTACCATTATACTATGCCTACTATAGCTACCATATTAGATGGCATGTTCTACAACTAATACCGTACAAAGTTCGTATTGGAAGATGGATTTCCAACAAATGGTCAGGCTAAGGAACTTCCTTTTCCACGATGGGTACGTCCCTGGAATAGACGACCCGAGAACCTAACGTTACGGTTAGATCTCTGCCAACACAAGGCCGGGTTACCTCTGCAAAAATAGGTAACTACTGACACGCGTATGTCATTCCCCGATCGTCACCGATCTTCCCAAGGATCCCCGATTCGCAACAAAACACAAAGTAATAAATTTGCAGCAACCACAGAGGTTAAGTATCTGGGCTTCATACCATGATACCACCTTTATCCAGAAGGAATGACATACACTAAGAGGCGCTACTCCCTAGAACATTGCCGCATCCTTCCTGTTTTGACCATTTCCGAGGTGTGAGGCTCGACGAAGTCTCGTCCACAAAGCTACGCTTTCTACAAAGCCGTGCTTCGGGTCAAACAAATGATCAACCTATGATCACAAAGATATAAGATCAAACAAATGATCATATCACAAATGATCAAACACTGATCATTTCACAACAACACTCAGCATGCCACGTTACCAAATTGGGAGTATATCGCTGATAAATTTCAACTACATAACTTCTGAGCTCGTACGTCTCAGAGAAGGGTGTTAAGCTAAGAGGATAAATTCTCCGCCACCAACAGAAATGTATTTGAAAGAAATCAGCTTTATATCTCAAATTGTAACGTCAGACACACAATCCATACAAGTCTGTTCCGGGATCGAACAGAACCGAAGGCACTTCTCACGAAGCCCTTGCACATCCGGATAAATTTCTAATCACGTCCGGACTTCCCGTCACTAAGGGTGATAAAACCTCTAAACCGGAGATCAGCCGATGTAGAGTAACTCGACGGTCATCCTTCCGTTTTCAAAAATATCCGGTCTTCAACACCGGTCTTCGAATGTAATTCATAACGACGTATCACATATTCGGAATGGGTTATACGACCCCATGGTCCTTTCCCGGCTAACCCGAATAGTGAGCGCTTATTCAAAAATAAGTGTGGCATTCAAATTCATCCAATTCACAACAAATACCTTTCAAGGTAATTATTGATAGTCGGTTATTTAACTATCAATAAAGATGCGCAACATCATCAGATTCCAAATAATTTTCCAAATTATTTATTTTCCAAAAATATCTTTACTAGATATATAATTTCCACACTTAACCATTTGAAAACAATTTCAAACCAATTTCCACATTTCATTTTATCTTTGAAGATAAAATCTCAAAACAGTTCATTTCATATTGGAAAAGCATTTCCATACTTATTTAAAAATAAGTATTTCACAAATCTATTTATTTTCAACATTTGAAAATATTCGATATACTTAAATCAATATTAAGTATATATTCATTCTTTAAGGAAATCATTAATTTTAACATCTATTTGAGTCAAAACGAATGTTGCGTAAAACATCGTTACGACGACTCAAAATCACTAGTATAGGGATTCGGATTTAAGATAGATATATAAATCCCAATACTACATAAAAGATTTTCTTTCGAAAATCATTTACTATAACAACAGTGTTATAGTCCATCATTTCCTTATTTCTCGAAAACGTCTATTTCAACAATGAATGTTGAAATCTATGATTTCGATATTCAATATATTTTAAAACATCGTTTAAAACAATTAACTTCATTTCAAATATCACTTTCCCAAAACCATATCTATTTTACTTAAAAATATATTCACTGTCCAAAATCGTGAATATACTTCACTAACCACATTTCAATCTTTTCTACACATTTATTTCAAGAATTATCCACTGTCCAAAATCGTGGATAAAATTCCCTTAATAATCTCTATATTTAAAATCAATCAAATTTGATTTATTTTCGAATTTATAAAACACCGTTTATAAATTCTATTTCCATTTTATAGCAACTTCGATTTATACATCTTCTTTAATGACCCATTCAATTTATGTTAATATAACTTATAATTCATTTATTTTAAAAGAAATCGTTCTTTTAAACTTTACAAAATTTAAAACTTTCAGATTTCATTAACTTATGAAATCCCATTTACACTTCATTTTAACACTTATAGAAACTTGTCTTATAATCCCAATATTTCAAATTTATAAATATCCAGTTTTGTACATCTCTTAAACAAACCGTTTCTAATACTTTAGAAATCCCAATTTAAACCATTTCATAAATTTCTTAACTTTTATTCCAAAAATCACACTTTGATTTTATTTCACAAAAATCTTAACTTTTATAACTTTAAAATTTTAGACGTTTATTTATTTGAAATAAATCAATTCAAAAATTCAATAAAACGTCCATTTTCAAAAATCACTTTAAAATCTTTTTAAAGTAAAAGTCGTTATTTTTAAACTTCAAAACTTGAATCCGATGATGCAACAGCACCAATTAGTCAATCACAACATCAAACATCATATATCAATATGATCACAGAATATACATCAATATCTGTAAATAAATAACTACTGGTGAGGAATCCAGTTGGATCCCTCCAACCTGTTTCCCTGCATCCACAGACGTTAGCACAATACCAATTCCACTTCGAGGTGGAATATCGCGGTATATGGGTTTTATAAAAATATCCGCTTACTAACGGCGCAATAGGGTCTCATCCGCTATACGAGGCGGGAAATCAATCAATCCAATATATACATATGCCAATATGTATATATTGCTATATATATAGATATATCCTACTATATCTAATATCACATCCAAATAGCAATCAAATCAATCAATAACTGCAATTCATTTTGAGTGAGAAAATAATCTCACTTTAGCTTTTAATTTTGCATTCCATTTCGTCTTGATTCTACGGGTTTCAACCTCATTGTGAAAATCGAAATCGATGCCAACTACGACGAATGCAAAACCATTGCGATGACGACCTCCTGCTCGAAAAAAGCTCTGGCGTTCGAACATCTGGAAACCCTACTCCTAAGCCCTCCACGCGAGCGCGCCTCTGCCCTAGTCGAGAGCTCCACTGCCAGAACCACGCTTCAACCCGCGATGCCTACTACCCCTCCAGCGTCGAGAACCCCACGAATCCATCACAAAGCCCCAGCCTTTTCGCGAACGCGTGTGCTTCCTTCGATCGACGACTCGACTCACGTACGCGAGCCCCCCATCAAGTTCGTGATGCTCGAAATCGAGTTTTCCATGTTTCGCGACCTTCCCCCTGATTCTCACGTTGCTGAAGATAACCACCACCGTGATTTCGTTTCGACCCCAGGCTTCGGCCCTTGTTTAAAAATTTGTGAAGAGGGAGACGCGATTTTCTTTTAACTGGATTTGTTGGTTTTTGAATTTGTAGAAAAGAGAGAAGAGGCAGGGGATGAAGGAATAAGGACGTATTTAAAAACGAAAAAGGATGGTCGCACGATTTATTTTCGTGATTCTCGGCTTGATTAAAGGCTGAAACAAAGGGAAGAAACGTGTGATGTTAAATAAATATAAATATAAATTTTAAATTTTAAATTGAATTCGTTTAAAATTTTCAACGCGTTTTCTAACCGTATGGTCACAAAACAACTCCGTTTAATACGAAATTTGAAATCCGGTAATAATACTATATTACGGACCCAATGGAACTGGTTTCATCGAATTCCGAGACAGTATTCCGGAACGCTATATTTAAATATCAGTTGAAACGATAAATTTCAAAACTGATCAAAACACTTTATAATTCAATTCTGAAGCTTCTATTATTTTCAATATTATCATTATAGATTTTAAAGGTTTTTGAAATATTTTTCTTCAGCTTAAAATTGAAGATTTAAATATTTATTCAATTCAATATATTAAATTTTTATAATTTAATCGCCAAATTCAAAGTTATATTCGGGATACAAATTAAATCATCGTTCAAATATTTAAAATTAATTAAATATTCTCAATTAAATTTGTTCAAAATTCTGGGTCGTTACAAATGAATGTCCCCATGAATATCTGAAGGAAAGATCAAGATCGAATGAAGAGATGAGATGTTTAAACTTTTTTTTATGACTTCATAATTTTTGAAAATCCCATGTCCACCAGTGCATCGATTAACTCCGCTATTGGATCGGTGTATGGGTTTTTTTTTAAAATTTAAAGCCAAAAAAGAAGGATTTTAGAAATATTAAAAAATTATGAAAATTTTAATATATTTTTTTTTGCAACTTCAAAGCTAGAATACTATAGTAAGATTCTTGTGAGTTTTAATAAGATATATCTAGGATTACAAACTCACAGTGTTAAATTCTTCAAAGGAATCTTCTTTCGTCGATACTCCGATAAGGTAGCAAACATTCTGCACTTCAATATATAGCTCATCTATACTCTGACAAGATAGTAGGCATTCTCCACTTCAATATATAGCTCTGTTGATATGGCATCTTCTATTTTTCTACTATAGATGATATATGAAGTCGTCATCATCAAAATATGAGAAAACTTGCTCTAACATAAAGTACATGGGAAAGTAATTATAAATAAATATAGCTCCGGGGTGCCAGTCACCTCCTTCATGCATCGTATCCTGGCCAAATCACCTATCGCCTTATCATCTTGTAATAGAGATAAAGAGGGAGAAATTGAGGAGGTCAGATAAAGTATGGTGAGTGAGACAAATCATTAGTGTTATGATATTGGCAAATAATTAAATTGCAATTATAATCTATACACAAACTAGGGGTGTTCATTTGCGTTTGTGTAAAATATATGGGAAGTTGTCTACTTACATGCTATGAGGTAACTATCCCTAATAAGCCTTAAACCAAATATAATCTATGAGAATTTCCACATGGAGGTTGGACATCCAGAAACTAAGTAGACCTAGGAATATCTCTATTATACGGTCTTAACAATAAACCTCCTAACCATACATTGAGTCAACCTTCTCAATGAAAAATCGCTTAACCACATATACACATTGAGCAAACATTGCAATGTCTAAGAACACACCAAGTATACAACCCTGATGATTTATGGCTTACCAAATCATTCGTATAACCTTCTTAATGGTAAACATGTCGTACAATCTATATCATTCAACCTAAAGCTAAAGAAGTCTTTTAAGAATACAACTTCCCCATAGGTTCAACAACTACCTGGTCGTGTAGCCCTACTATTGCAGACATCTTCGTCACCCTTCCCAGTTATCCAGCATGTTAAAACTTGCGATCGAGAGCGCTACAGTAATAGCAAGAGACTCCAGTTGCAATATGATCGCACACTTCGTTGAGTACCATGTTATGCATGCCATGAAGTGTGAACCTAGGTGCATCTCCAAGTATGAAACCTATCCCGCTTATTGCACAACTCCATGCAGCTATGCGAACTTCCGCAAGTCGAGAAAATAGGAAGAAGTTTCCACCAATCCATCCTACTTGGTCTATATCTGGTACAGGTTCAACATGGGCTTGCCTCAGCCATTCAGACATCCGATTTTTAATTTAGACGTCTGATCCCCTGTACAAAAATTTGGCTATAGACATTTAGACTTTTGACTTTGATCCAGACATCAGAATAGTGTTTCAGATGTCTGAAGCTAGTCAGATTTGAAGTAATTCCTTTCTGTTTGCACTGTAAAATAATTAAAACGTCGGGTTTATTATTCAGACGTCTAACCTGGGTATTTTTGTCATTTTTAATTTTTTACTTTCATTTATTCGTTTTGACTTTATTATAAACTTTTTTTTCATTTTGATTCAATTTTGCACAAGTGACTTTATACAATTTCTACTGTGTTTATTCCCAATTTCATGTTGTTTTCCCTTTCGATTTGTATGTATATATTTATTTGCTTACCTTCATATAATTCAAAATAAATAGAGTCAAATCTAGATGAATCTGCAATATATGTGTAGATTTTCTTAGATCTATCTAGCACATATTAGAAAATTAGATCTATGTAGTTTTCAATGTAGGTTCCATTTGATTTACCCTTTTACCAAGTTTCATTGATTTAAAATTATTGCTTAAGATTTTTCCAACATATGTAATCATGTTCACAAATCCAAATTCAAAGTTTCTAATTCAATTAAAATTAATCATTTAATCCAAATTCTTATATTTAATATAGATAGATGTATAAAAGAAATTTAATTACTTGTTTGACAACATAAACACATCGTAATAGTTTAATTCACTATTCTAGCTTTCCCTTATCTTTAACCTTGAAATTTTTTTTAGCCCGATCCGAATTGGCATCTCCCTTCCTCTATCCATTGATCTGTTTGTTCCTCTTTCTCTCTTTCTCTTTCAATTATTCTTTTTATACTTAGAGATTTAGAGAAGAGAGTAGAAAAGTGTTTAGATTTTAGAAGTTTTGAGGAGTGAGAAGAAGAAAATAGTTTCCTAGCGATGGCTAAGGTTTTGAGTAAAGAGAGGTGAGGGTTAGATCTTTATTTACAGCTAAAAACTAGGGTTATTAGGCTTAATTCCAAAATTATTATTTACAGAAATACCATTGGGTCCAGTTTCCGCTAATTCTAACCCATTTTATCAAATTCAACAAGTCATGTATATTATCTGACTGTAAACGACATTCTGGACGCAATGGAATAAGTTCCAGAGCCTAAGTCCAAAGTTCATGAAAATTAACTATCTTGTCCTTCTATGTGAAATTACATTTTATACTTATTATTATTTTAATTTATTATTAAAATTTCTGGAGTGCTATAGTTGTTAGGATAGCATATTATGTTAATAACCAAAAAGGTTTTTAATATTTTATAAATGTATATTCATGTTACTTTAAATAAATATTTCAAAGAATTTGGTGATAAAATATTAATATATTTCATAGAATTATTTCTTAGCAACAAAGGTCATATATTCAATATTATGCATTTCCTAATAATAATGATCCTTATATAATAGTAACAAAGAAGGAAAGTAAATAGGAAGTATTATTGATTACTTTGTGAACTTTAAAGTAAAATTTATACTTTATGAAGTATTTTGAGAATTTAGAGCAGATATAAATATTTTATAAGTATTTATATACTTTGCATTTTGGATGAAAGATAAAAGGGTTGTGTGAATTACTTGGAGTTGTATATGGCATAAAAATAGGAAAAGTGTTTTCAGTGGTTATGCATATCTATGTAATTATATATATATATATATATATATATATATATAAGTAGGAAATTTATATGACTTATAAAATGATATTTGATCTGAATAAAAGCATGACAAGGAGAATTTATAAGTTTATAAATAATGGAAGCACTCATTTTTCAATGTATAAATTGAATTGTTAACATTTCATATAGTGACTACAAGTGAAAGAATATTAATTCCATGTACTGAAGTTAATAAGATTTTGTTAATAAATATAGTAATATAAGTATCTTCGATCGTCGAAAACTTTTAGTTGTTTTCAAATAAGCATCATTCTTTAATTTTTTGTAAGAATTTATGGTAAATTTTAATCATGTACGAAGGAACTGGGCCGGTCGAAAGCGAGTGAAATAGGTAGATTTCTAATAAATTATACTTGGATCATAGTGGATATGAAGTCTAAAGGGTTGCACATCTAATCTTAAATATTTAAATAAAATCCAATTTTATTTAGTTTTCCAGTTTATTTAATTAAAGATTTTAATATATATATATATATAGTATATAAGTATATCATTATACACTCAAGTGTATGTCGTGCATATGTTACATAAATCAAGTGTACATAGTTAATGTATGCATTTATATATGTTGGGACTTGCATTTATAACATATACGTTCGTTATTTATATATGTTATGATTGTTTGAAAACAATATAAAATATATTTATAAAAATAATAAATTTTAATTAAACTTTGAAAATTTTCATATATGATAAAACATAAAATATCCAATCTAATTTTGACTGTCATTAAATTATATGTTAAAATTTATAATTAAAATATTTTATTTGTTTAAGACTTGTTAAAACATTTTAAATTCAAATTTGGATCTTAAGATTATTAATCCAAATATCATTACTAAATATAAATATATGATAGTAATACAAAATATATTTAATACCAAAAATATTTTATTAACACACACACACATATATATATATATATAAAGTTTTCTAAACACGTAAAACAATTTACCATCCGAAAGGAATTTATAAATATATACATATGTCATAAAAATAAGTTTAAAATTTATAAAATATATGTAAATGTTATTTGGCCAGAGAAAAATGTATATGTGTGTGTGTATAATTCTGAAATTAAATTTGAAATTGGTTATATATATAATAGTTTAAATAAATTACAATGAATTAAATAATAAATTAATATGTATAAATATACAATGATTATGTGTAAATTTATTTCGACGAGAATCTTATTTAATCTTATTTTTGTTAAAACAGCTGAATGAATTTTAAAATTAGTTAATATATAATTATATTTATTAATAATATTAAAACTAAACATTATATTAAATAATATTTAATAAATATATAATATATAATAAAAAATTGGTCAAAAAACTTAAATTTTTTATTGCCAAAACTAATTTAATAATTTAGTAAATATATAAATATCTTTTAGAATTGAATTAAAGTATTTTAAGGTTTGAAAAATAATAAATATTCATTTAAAAATAACAAAACAATATTTATAATATTTAGAAAAATATTATATACATATATAAAAGGATCAAGGTCGAAAAATAATTAACATATATTTTATTTTGAAACTTCGAATTTTAAAAACTACAATTTCATGCAGATTGATTGTGTAATGCATTATATTTATAGAAGACAATTATCACACATATAAAATTGTTATAATGGAATTAAAAACATATAAATATGTAAACAAGAATATTACCTTACAAAAAATTTCCTTAGAAAAATACATTGATTAATCGATCTTCTAAATTGTGAATCGGCACAATTGTTGCTGGCAAACTATGCTTCACCATTGGATCTTATTGTATTTGATTAATTAGATGTAACAAGGTTAGAAAAATGGAGGTGGGGACTGATGGGATTTGCGACCAGAAAGAAAGAAAGAAGGAAAAAGGTAGAAAAAAACTATAGGTTGATGTTTGAAATTATAGAGGGATCTAAAGAAAGAATCTCCACATATCTCTCCTACAAATTCAAAATCAGCTGCCCCCTTTATTGGACCTTCTTTTATTGACCATGGCTGGGTCCATAATGGGCCAAATCACCTTTCAACCCTTGTAGTGATTTATTTAATTTAAATCTAATTTAAATCCTTATCGATTTCGTATATTGATGCGTACATACATAACTTTTATGTATGCATCCAATAAATTGCTAATAATACCAAAAATAACTCTGGCAACCTCATTTTACTAAACACCCTACATACAATAAATACAAAACTAATAAATATCTCATAAATATTAATTAATTTATAACTATTATAAATCAATTAAATCAAAAGGTGTTTAAAAGACTGATTAGATTCGGTTGTGCGACTCGTAGGTGTAAATCCAGTCGGTGATTAATATAGAAGTATTCAAAGATTTACGTTCAATTGTCACCTTAGCTAGTGGAGTGAAAGTCTAACCGAAATTATTGCTTACATCGTTATTGGTAAAATCTAATTTTATAATTTAATTGGTACATTTTAATAATGGTTGTTTACACTAATTTTCTCCATCAACACAATACCACTTCAGAACTTACGAAATTTGGTTTTGGTCAAAATTATAATATCGTCCACATTCAACTTGGATAGTCCTCTAAACAAAGTACTTGGTTCACTAATAACATTTATTATTAATTGTACTACTCAGGCCAGAGACTTTGACTTTGAGTTTTATATAGTTGACTGTGATACTAACCTCATATAACCGAGGAGATGAATTCTCTATTGAACAGTGTTTCACTTCCAATGCTTTAGCTTAGACCCAACTATAGTCATTCGATGGATGCCATGCCACGATTTGACTATAATCAAAGTGGAATGTTCACATTGAAGTTTAGTGGTATTCTCAAGTCGAGAGAACTGTGTAATATCATCACTTCCAGTTTGACCTTAATTATTATCAACCAGCAGGAAACCTACGAGTAATCATTTATAGTTATCCAATAACTATTAATACATAAGTCATTAGTTCCCCCAGCAGCCATGATTAATGAAGAGCCCAATATTTGAAGAGCATTAGGTACTCTGGTCTAAAAGGATGTATTGATATCCTTTCTCGAAATATCTTGACCGGGATTATTTAAAATATTATGTTATTTTATATTATGATAATTTTCTCATGATTACAACTCCTTATAACTATTATTACATAACATATCATTTAAGGATTTTCTATTTTTATATACTTTAAATTATTATATTACTATATAAAAAAGTATATAATAGAAAATAAATACCTTTATTACGAACAAAATTGTTTATAGAGTTATATGTAAAAATTACATAATTTCCCCTATGGCATACCCCTAATTCTTCCAATCTCCTACTTACATTAGGATTCAATTATGAAATCTTATTCCTTTCATTTCAGTTAGTTTTTCCAAAATGATCAAGCTAGCCCTTTTATGAAAAGATATGTTATATGTCTTGATTATCCACTCTCTTAATCAACTCTCTCCGGCGTTGATAAATTGTCTTTATCGTGTGGAACTTTTCAAAATGTATTTCTTGAATTCTAATGAGTTCTAGGTTCTTTCACGATCTGTACTGCAGTGTTGTAATTATACAACAATATCATGACTCATGGTATTTTCCATATTTGGATTCATAATTAGCTCAGTTATAAGTTTGCGCATACACACACACATTGCTTTTATCGCAGCGTTATTCAATGTGATGTAATTGGCCATTTGGTTAGTTAAATTAATTATAACCTCTTATTTGGAACATTTCCAATTTAAATCTTTTTAACTAAGGTTCAAACATGCATTTTGGATTTACATGCTATGCTCTGTAACACTTATGAAGTTTGAATTCGAATACTTCTTTATAAGACGCTCATTGCTTCTATTAACAATTCTATAGTATTTCATTAATACTCGAGAACACCCAACTATCATTTAGTCATCTTTATTCGAATTTTATATTTTCTCTATGTATCCGATACATAGGAGGATGCGATATTGTAGTACAAAACGTGGGATAATTTCTATCGCCAATGCATAAGGAATCCATCTTACATGCACCATATTAAACATTTTAATATGATGTCTTTGTATATCTTTTGGGGCAATCCCAACATCCTTTTATACTGATTATAAAATATGACATTTTTCAAATTTAGTGTCGAGTATTAAACAATCAAACTATAATGATTTTAACATAATTATATTATTAATAACCATAACTTTGTTGTTTACCTATAATCTTAGAAATATTCTAGTACCTTTTATATCTCTTACAAACACACACTTCCTTTGCATTTTGACCAAAAATCAAATTGTTTGATACGTAAAAATTACTTGTTCAACTTTGATGAAAATTGAATGATACTTTTGCATCAGTTCTTGCATCATAATTAAAAACCACAAACTCACTATCATTCCTACTGACTTTAAGATACTTTTGTTGTTACGTGCAACAAGTCTATTGTATATCATTCTTTAGAGTTTTCTATTTCAACATATATGTACCAAGACTTAAAGCCATATCGAGCAATAATTTTGCGAGTAAAATCTGAATTAACGTAAGTATGTTGAATTAATTACGCGAATTTCAACAATTGAAATTTATGATTTTATTCTTATCAATGTTGCTTACTATATTCTAACCGCATTAGTCTTTTTCTCGAAAATACATTTACGACCGATGGATATTATCCTTTTTTGTACAACTATCAAAATTAAATTTTAATACCATACTTGTATGCTTTTCTAGATTTGCGCATCGAAACAAATGGTAGAGTCAATACTCTCAATGGCTTTATTGAAAACTGAGCAAATTGTATTCTTGACATTGATAAGAAACTCATAGTTTTTCTTCAATGTGCGAGAATTCTTATTAGACATTCTAATGTATTGTGTCTGTTTAGGCTTGGTTAATATCTTTTCATCCTTCATAATCAGTTTTATCATTGGATCGTATCCAAATCTATTTTACTACCAATAATTTCTAAAAGAAATCCCTTAAAATTGGCTTTTCTTGAACAACAATTATTTCTCTGCACAATGGAATAGTGTTCATAAATATTTTATGAATTGCCTTTATGTGTAAAAAACTAATTTTATTTTTAGGTTTACAAAATTTATAGGTTCATAACATAAATTGGTTAATCAATATTTGTAACGACTCCACCGCGATGCCCAGTTTAGCAAAGAACAATACAAGTAATGTTGTCCGCTAATCCGGAGAATACGGCTTGTTAAGGACGATCGAATGTGAATAAATCTTTATACTAATACTTACACATCATTTATACCTTTTTACTTAATATCTGAACTGAAATTTGACGTGTACAGTGTTAACACAAAGTAATAGACACACCAATTTCTCAGAATCAAAACAATATATCATATAAACATCAGTCGCAGATCATAGCGGAATAATAAACATTTATACTTATACAAAACTGGAAGTTTTCTCAAATATAATTCTAAACATAAGTAATATACAAGTGTTATAATGCTATAATCTTAATTATACATCTCAAGTTCAAATAAAATGCCTAAGTGATATCACTAAATGTCAAAGGTCCAACTTTTACTAGCCCAACAATCCAAAGGTCTACTCGTCGTGTAACCTGAGAAGTCTCGGCCTGACCCGAGCAAAATAACACTCGGGGTCAGACTATCTCCAAATATCCAATAGGGTGAGAATAGATTATAACATAAGAATAAACAACATACAAGCATATATAGATGTCCATGAAATAACGAGTCACGGGAATTAATTTAACTTAGAGTTCATTACAAGGCACATGGTAATACATTTAATTCACGAACACTGAATTCACAGAACAAAACAAAACATCTCTAAGCATGCAAATATCAATGATTAACTCAGAACATGGTTATAAGTTTAGGTCACAAACACGAATTAGTCACGAATAACAAAATTAACTTAACTTAACATCCATCACAAGACACAAGAACATATATATTTATTTATTTCACGAACATAGAATAATTATAGAATCAAATTTCCAGAATCCAAGAGATCTTACTTAGAACGATCATAAGGATCATACACAGTACCGTGGCAAACAACAAACAATTTGGTATTACACGAACAGATCCGATATCGAGGATCGTACATATGACGGAAACACGGAATCAAAGAAGGATCTCAAAGGTAGCAGCCATGACCGAATCTTTTAGGTTTATTTTATGTTATTACATTAGAAAAGAAATTCAAGAGTAACTTCTTAAGGATCTAGCAACCACTTGCTGCACACCAAAAGAGAGTAAACTCTAAAGTGCTAAATACTATCACCTTCAGTAATCCCTAGAACTTAACCAGTACATCCCATACCGTATGGTGAAATCCAAGTATTTACTAAAAGCTAGTAAATATCACTTATTACAGATACCACCGGAAAACCTGAACTACATTCTCTTAAGGATCTAGCAACCACTTATCGCACACCAAAAGAGAATACAACTCTAAAGCGTAAAATACTTCCTAATAGCAATCACACGAATTTAACCAAGGCATCCCATACTACCCGGTGAAATTCGAGTATTCGCTAATGGGCTAGTAAGTTCCACTCAAACATTCTATTTAATGAGTTATACCATATTCGATGAAGCATCATTCGAAAGCATTTAAACCAATCAATAACACTAAATTGATTATTGGCACTCCCCATATTATAGAACTAAAGCTCTCAAAACATTTATTCAATTTGTCACTTAAATTATTCCGTTATTTTAGTTAATAATCTATATAAAAATACCCTTTTTTATATTATCCCATTAAATTTATAAAACCATAAACTCATTTCTAAACTCAATTTGGGCGGTTCTAACATAAATCAGGCTAGTATGGTTTGACAAATCATGCTATAAAATAAAGCATGAACATTGTAGCCTAGATCCTAAAGTAAGGTGATAGGGCCAAAAGCATTTGTGGCAAAAAGGTGCTTGCATTCTAACTTTTAAAACTATGACAGGCTATAATTTATAAACATTTGTATAGCTACTAAAAAATTTGTCTTTAACCTATAAAAATAAAACATGGACAGCCCATCCTTATGTCCTTAAAATTTCAGATTATATTACTTTAAACATGTAAGGTTTTGAAACATATGTATGTTTACTCTAGTCTTTACAACTTTTGTTTTAAAAATCATTTCTGTAATTATAAGTATAGTGTACTTACACTTGCCTAAGGGAAAAACACACTGGATACACATGCAAAGTCAAGGCTTCTATTTCTAAATAAACAAAAAAAGTCATCATGTCCTTTTATATAAACAAAAGCTTATTGGAATAGTAGGCTACATAATGAAATTATGGAATTGCAAAAGCAAGTTTATACATACTTTATGATTTTTAGGCACTGTCAGGTTATGAATTTTAAAACCTGGTCTAGTGTAAAAGAAGTCTGTTAAATTTCATAAGTCAAGGAACAGTTAGGTTATGAAGTGCAAAAGAAGTATGTTAAATTTCGAAACCTGCATATTCCTTTAATTACAAAATCCGGTCTTCCAAAAATGTAAGTATACTTATTAAACTAAGTTAAATTCAAGATTTAAAACAAGACATAAAGGTGCTGCTTTTTATAGATAGGATGATTCAATAGGTTTATAAAATAAGTCATACATATTCATTCATATATAATTAACTCAAAACTGAAACACAACAAGGTTTGAAAGCAAGAACACAAAAACGTACTATACTTCCTAGAACTATCAATGCAAGCACTGTCAAACATTATCACAAGGCCAATATATATTTCTAATGCTCAGCGAATAATATCACTAAACAATGCAATACAAGAACAACTCAAAACACAACTGGAAAATGCCGCAACATTTATATACTCGAGGCGAACAACAGCCTGGAACTCACACTCAGGCTGTTGACCGGTCCATCGGTGAACAAGCATCGGTCGACCGGTCTGTGGCCCGAAACATAAGCATTCCAGGTAGTAGTTCGTCTTTGCGCAGCTTCTCTTTTGGTAATCCTAGTTTGGAATTCCAGACCATGATTTTCAATGCAAAACCTTCACAGCATATTTATATCTTCATATTAATATAAAAGAATGTGATTTTAGGGTTCACTAGCAACTAACCAATGGTTTTCACAAACTCAACTTACTGTAAAACAAATAGACGTTAATCACAACCAAAATCAATCAAACACAATCACAACTATCCAAAATTTTAACATATAATCCATTAGAGATAGGCTTTGTGAGTTTAACTCACCTCTATTCTTTATCTCTCCTTGCCGATTACTTTGATTCGGCTTAGCGATTGAATCTCCAACAACTCTAAGCTTTTCTAGATTTCAGAAACTCTTATTTATACTTTACTAATGGAGATTTGATTTGTATTATGAAGAAGGAGCAAACCCTAGCTTTTCTAATTTGATCTGTACGTATTGATTTTAGAGTGATTTTAGAAACTGAGAAGCAACTCTCTTATTTACTAACAAATAGGTTTGGGTTTACAATTAGGCCCATTCATAAAGCAAAAGAACGTATATTCATTTTTTAATTTGCAATCTATTTCCATAAGATTGATTATCAAATACTCCAAAATTATTTATTCTAATTTTTTTTAATCCAAATTGTCAAATTTAAACAGTTGACTTAATAATATTTCAATTATAAATTGAAATTCATTTTAAGAAATAAAACTTATTTCTTAATTGAATCAATTCAAAAATTTCTTAATTTCATAATTAAATTTCTCAAATTATGAATTAAATTAATTATCCCTAATAAAATTTAATTAATCGGGTAATTAACCACATGGTTGTTGCAGACTTCCCCCTTAAATAAATTGCGTCCCCGCAATTCTCTTAATAGAAGAAATCCATAAAATAAATTTCTTCTCAGAACAGTTATTTGCTAATTGATTTCTAATTTCATATCCAAAATCAACCAAATAATATTACTCCAAATGACAATACTAATATAAAATTTTAGTTAGTAAAATACTTCAAAATTCTCAAAAAATTCTAACGCCTTGAATTTACGAAAAATTTCGCCAACGTCTCCTTTGTGCGGCTGGCATTTCGAAAATTTACAATATGAATATAATTACATAATATACATCTCATCTCGTGGATGAGGCATCCCATAGGGTGTAATCCGAGATACATACCTTATATTTGAAATATTAGCCAGTCCGCTAATATTTCTTAAGCAAACATTTTATAATCTTTTAAACTGTATCTATTTAACTTCAGATACCTGTATTTAATCTCAAATTCATATCATATATGAGATATTAACAAATCATGATTGCAGTTTAAGTAGATTGACATCATAATATTCCTTAACGAAAGAAATACGTACTTAAATTTCCAAGTTTTGATTATTATTTATGTCAAAATATCACGTTCGATGTTTAGGAACCCCTATCGATAACATGGTGTCCCACCTATCGATCAAAATCCTTAAACAACGTCTGGATAAGTCAACACAATAGATAATCACAAGTTTAAATGCATTTATTTTATTATCACCAACATCCATGCATCCAATTTTAAATAAAAGCAACCAAGCAATCAATTCCTAACAATCAATCAACCAAAACTAAATAGTCGCCTACGGCAGAACAATTCAATTTCTGAAATTCCACTGCGCAACGCTGGTTAATTTTAGGCCATTTAACTCTTAAACTTATTTACTCAATTTTCTCTAATTCTCTTATTTAAAAGAAAAATAATTTACTTTAAAATTAATTCATTCCAGTTTAATTTCAAAATTTTCAAAATTCTAAAAGGTTTTACTCATTAATTTTCAAATGTTTTAATGTCACAAGTTCCAATTTATCTTTAATTTATTTAATCAATTTAAGCCCCAAATGATTTTCCTGATAATCATTTTATATTCCTATCCCTAATTAGATAATTAATATAACTATCACTACAGACCCCAGGGGACAGGAATCTAAGCCATCTAGGTCTCGGATCCATAATATTATATGTTATAATGTTCTGACGGAGCTCTGATACCAGGCTGTAACAACCCCACCGTGATGCCCAATTTAGCAAAGAACATTACAAGTAATATCGTCTGCTAATCCAGAGAATACGGCTTGTTAATGGCGATCTAATGTGAATATATCTTTATATTGATACTAACACGTCATTTAGACCTTTTTACTTAATATCTGAACTGAAATTTGACATGTACAGTATTAATACAAAGTAATAGACATATTGATTTCTCAAAATCAGAACAATATATCATATAAACATCAGTCGCAGATCACAGCGGAATAATAAACATTTATACTTATACAAAACTGGAAGTTTTCTTAAATATAATTCTAAACTTAAGTAATATAAAAGTGTTATAATGCTCTAATCTTAATTTTACATCTCAAGTTCAAATAAAATTCCTAAGTGATACCAGTAAATGTCAAAGGTCCAACTTTTGCTAGTCCAACCATCCAACGGTCTATTCGTCCTGTAACCTGAAAGGTCTCGGCCTGACCTGAGCAAAATAACACTCGTAGATTACAGCAGAATAATAAACATTTATATTTATACAAAACTGGAAGTTTTCTCAAATATACTTCAAAACTTAAGTAATAAACAAGTGTTATAATGCTCTAATCTTAATTATACATCTCAAGTTCAAATAAAATTCCTAAGTGATATCACTAAATGTCAAAGGTCCAACTTCTGCTAGCCCAACAATCCAAAGGTCTACTCGTCGTGTAACCTGAAAAGTCTTGGTCTGACCCGAGCAAAATAACACTCAGGTTAGACTATCTCCAAATATCCAATAGGGTGAGAACAGAATATAACACAAGAATAAACAACATATAAGTAAATATAGATATCCATGAAATAACGACTCACGGGAATAAATTTAACTTAGAGTTCATCATAAGGCACATGGTTTTACATTTAGTTCATGAACACATATTAGTCACGAAACACTGAATTCACAAAACAAAACACAACATCTCTAAGCATGCAAATATCAATGATTAACTCAGAACAAGGTTATAAGTTTAGGTCACAAACACGAACTAGTCACTAAACACAGAATAACAGAATTAACTTAACTTAACATCCATCACAAGACACAAGAACATATATATATATATATATATATATATATATATATATATGTCACGAACACAGAATAACTATAGAATCAAATTTCCAGAATCCAAAATATCTTACTTAGAACGATCGTAATGATCGTACACAGAACCGTGGCAAACAACAAACAATTTAGTATCACATGAACCGATCTGATACCGAGGATCGTACATAGGATGGAAACACAGAATCATAGAAGGAAACCAAGGGTAGAAGCTATGACCAAATCTTTTAGGTATATTTTATGTTACTACATTAGAAAAGAAATCCAGGAGTAACTTCTTAAAGATCTAGAAGGCACTTGCCGCACACCAAAAGAAAGTAAACTCTAAAGTGCCAAATACTATCACCTTCAGGAATCACTAGAACTTTACCAATATGTCCCATACCGTATGGTGAAATCCAAGTATTTACTAAAAGCTAGTAAATATCACTTATTACAGATACCACCGGAAAACCTGAACTACATTCTCTTAAGGATCTAGCAACCACTTATCGCACACCAAAAGAGAATACAACTCTAAAGCGTAAAATACTTCCTAATAGCAATCACACGAATTTAACCAAGGCATCCCATACTACCCGGTGAAATTCTAGTATTCGCTAATGGGCTAGTAAGTTCCACTCAAACATTCTATTCAATGAGTTACACCAAATTCGACGAAGCGTTATTTGATATTGTTTAAACCAATCAATAACACTAAATCGATTATTAGCACTCTCCATATATATTATTGAACTAAGGCTCTCAAAACATGTATGTTAACAAGGAAACTTGTCAACATTCCCGATGCAACATGAAAGGTAGTTAAACTCAAAAGAATCCATGTTGATGGGAGGATCTCTTCTTTTGAAGCATACCTTTTGACTAGATTGTCATAATCGAAAGGGTTTAAGAAGATTGTACATCCTTTTGACCCTGTTGGTGATGTGCACGTAAATGTGCATATGTTTACATCCATATTTTATCTCTTTTTATTTAAATAAACATCATATTTGGGCATTTTTACATGTTAAAACCAAAATTCAATTATTTTCAAACGATCATATTTTCATCTTCATTCAGGGGCAAAATGGTCGTTTTTGTGCATGTGTCACTTTAAGAATTTTTACTTGGACAATTTTTATGATTTTTATAGGATATTTTGATGCATATGGAAGTGGGATTCATGATGATATATGCATGCACAAGGAAATGCAAAGGAATGAAGAGGAAATAATTCAAGTTCAAGATCATGGAGGACCCCACCCACTTACCTAAATGTACAATTAGAAGCTAATGGACAACTAAGTGGAGGTTAAAGCTTCATGCACATCAAATGATGGATTAATTAGTGGCTAATGGTTACTTGGAGGCCACACTTCCTAAAGGGTATTTTGGGAAGCTCCCTAAAAATGGAATTAGGGTTTTATGCATGTATAAATAACCCTCTTATGTGCATGAATTTATCTTCTACTCTTTCATATTAGTTAGGAAATGAAAAATACAAGTTGTAATGGCAATGTTCTATGAAATAAAAATGGCTTCCAAACCTCTTTCTCCTCTCTTTCCTACATGCTTTTCTTTGTTTTTATGTTAATGCTTATTTTTATGCTCTCTTTCTTTTAATGTTCATAGCTTAGATTTATATTAATACAAGTAGTGTAGCTTTAATTTTTATGCAAATAGTTAGTAGTTAATCTCACTTTCTTCCTTTGCTTAGTTTTTATTTCTTCGCTTTTTCATGTTGAAATTTACAAGTGTTGATTTGATAACACAAATGAGTAGCTAAACCCCTTCAATTTAGGGGTGATGAAGCTCTCTAACTTTATGTAATTTCAACATTTTTATGATTTATGATCTCTTTGTTTATGCTTCATGAGTGTGAATTTTGATGTAAGTTTATACAAGTGGGTTTGATAGCTTATATTGCTTATGCAAATGAGCTATTCTTATTCAATATAAACACAATTTACATCATTATTTGCTAATTAATTTTTGATTTTGAAATGAAAGTAAAAATGAATTTTGATGATCTATATTACTAGTTACAATAGTAAATAGATCATACTTAAAATAGCTTTTGCTTTGGCTTCATTTTCATGAAAATTATAAGTGGTATAATTGTTGTATTATAGTTTGATGGTTTGAGTTATGTTAATTAATAACATAAACAAACCATACTTATGATAAATGCAATGATTATTTCACTTAATATCAAAGTTAGAGATCATAAATTATTTGTTTGTTGATTTACAAAAATATGAGAGCGGATTTGCCTCTAAATTGTTCTTTAGTCTAATAGTTTTTAAATCGCATATTAATTCTAGTTTTAGCCTCATTTTATTTCTAGTTAACAATTTCTCCTCTATTTGGTCTAATCTGATTGAATAGATTTTTAAACTCTAACAATTCCCTGTGGATCGACCCGTACTCGCCACATACTAACTATTATACGCCGTGCACTTGCGGTTATTTTAATTTGAAAATTTTCGACTATTTTCTAAACCGATAGAAACTTAGTCGTTGAACAATTGGCTTGATCGAAAAGGGTCTAAGGAGCTATCTTCACCTTTCGACTGGGTTGATTTAGTCGAGAGGTTTCATGGAATTAGTCTAGAGAGACATCATCTGTTTGAATCCTTTAATTTGAGTGGATCAAAAGCAATTGATCCTTTTAACTTTTCATTCCTTTTGATCATGTCGAAAGGTACCTTTCTGGACCTTTCGATTGTGTCGAAAGAGATGAATATTTCATTAATAAGGCACAGTTGCTTTCGACTTCATGGTTTCGCCACTATTGATTTGGAACCCTTTCGAAAGGGTTGCTGATGTATCTGTGGATAGACCCTTTCGAATGAGTTCCTCTCCCAATAGTTATTAGTCAATCATAAACTGGAATCCCCTTCGAAGCAACCATTTCGACTGAGTCGAAAGGGGTTCCACTTTTTCGAAACGGTTCTAGCTTATAATTGTCTAAAATTTACTCCAATTTCCTTGTATAAGATCGATATGGGTGTTCCCAGTTTCATAATTCATCATGATAGAAACCCTCATAATCTTTCTTATTTCTAGTGTTAAATGTAGGTTTCAATGATGATGTGTTTCGACCAGAAATTCCCAAGTCGATCCTATGCATTGCATAGACAAAAGGAGATTAAGGGAAAAGGTTAGAATCATGTGTAGTTGGTCATTAGACTAGCAAATGATCTAAATGATCTTCCTCATCATCAAACACCTTGTTGAATATGCCATCCCTTCTTTATTTATAAACCAAAATGAATTACAAGAAATAGAGCTTTTTCCCCCAATTTGATTTAGGGATTTTTCAGATTTAATTGCAATTAAGAGAGTAGAGTAGAAGAAATGAATTCAAGATTTCAGAATTCGGTCCCCAAAACCTGACCCATTGGGTCTTATTTATAGATGTAGATCGGCCCCCTTCCGCGCCTGTGCTTTCGACATGGTCGAAAGGATCCCTCTTTATATGCCGCCTCAAGCCTTTCATCTAGGTCAAAAGGCCATGACACCTTTTGACGCTGTCGGAAGGCTTCTTCTTGTTCTTATTTATTTGCTCTTTCGCTTCCTTTATCTTTCCTCAGACCTTTCGACTGAGTCGAAAGGGTCCTTTATCAACCTTTTGCCTCTGTTGACCCTTGTGTACTGCTTTCTTCAGAACACCTTTCTTCGCTGTCGAAAGGTTTCCAAATGTGCCTTCTCCTTCACGTTGTCTTATTGTTAAGATTGAAGCTTCCGACTCTGTCGATAGATTGTCTATATTGGTTTTGAAGAGATATAAGTACCATTGGTATCGACAATGTTGAGTAGCTTTTGAATGCATGCCCGGGAACTGAAGCGGAACCTCTCTTTAATATTATCGGCCTCGACCGGTTCGAAAGGCTTGTATATGCTTTCGAAAGGGCTATGATAGGGGCAAAACCTCTAGTTCCGAAAGGCTTGGCGTATAAGTGAGAGATTACTGTATATTTCCTTCGAAAGGGGTTTCGATACTGTCCTTGCTTGTTCATCTTTGTCGAAAGGTTTAAAGTGGTGGAAGGGTATGCCTGTTTCCATCCAAGTTGAAAGCCTTCATTCTGTATAAACAGCTGGTGCCTTCGACCCTTTCGAAACCTTCTTAAAGCTTTTGAAACATCTTCTTATGACCCTTGCGAAACCTATGCTTGTTACTTCATTGGAACCTCACTCTTATTAGCCTTCTTTCATACTTCTGCTATTGAGTATACTTTATGGCTAACATTTTGCCCCCCTCCCTATATGAAAGAAGCTTTTGTTCTTTAGGACAAAAATTTCATAACTTTCTCACTATTCTTAACTTTTTATTTTTCCTGCAAAATTCAAAGTAAGTGATATTTTCTATTGTTAGCTTATTATTGTAATTACATGCATGTTTAGTAATAGATTAGCATAATAATGCTTTCATTTTTGGACGGTTAGTTGATCATAATCCTGCTACAATAGATATGAAGTTTGTAATCAGTAGCTGCTAAGGAATATAATAGATGTAGTTTACGAACTCCTCATGGGAAGCAGCCAATAGCTGCAAATAGGGACTATGAGTCATTATCAAAAAATAAGCCTTTGTAACTTATCTACTTTAATATGTATTCGGTCCTGAAGTCTTCATTCAGACGTTGGTGAACATCATTTAGAGTTATAAAACATCAACTCTAATTTTGACATTAAAAAGGTCAGCTTAAAATTTCTAGTTGACTATAACAACCTCAACTCTTATTACATCATACCCCCCAGTCTGGGATTTGATAGTAGTTAGGAAACAATAAAATTTAACCTAGATTAGGGTATTAATTTGCGAAGTTTGCAAGTTGATAACGTGACATCCAAAATTCCAGATAATAACATCCAAACATAGTCCTCCATGTGGCACTTCTAAACCTAGATTCGGGTTTTTTTATGGTAAATTAAACAGGTATTAGTAAATATTGTCTTCATATCAAAATCTAAGCCTACATCAAGGCATATGTTGGACAATTGTCTTTGTAAAGAAACCCCTAGCCCAGATTAGGGCATATATTGTGTAAGCAGGCATCCATAGTAATTGTTGCCAAGATGGAAACACTTTGCCCAGATTAGGGCATATGTTAGACAATCAGAGATCCATGGGGATTATCTTCATAATAGGATCCATAAACCCAGATTTGGGAATTAGGCAAAATCAAATAGTAGTCTCGAAATCAAGTCTCGAGTATAAAAACCCTAGGTGATTAATAATGTCCGAATACCCAAATTCGGGTATAATATGGATAGTTAGTAATTGGTAAAAACCCAGAACCCATATTCGGGTATTAGTAAGTGAAGTCCTGAAACAAATGTCCTGAAACCCAGATTCAGGTATTAATTTGATGAAATTCAGATATGAGAGACCAAACCCAGATTCGGGTATTTAATAGATGATGTTTAGAAACATAAGTCCCGAAACCCAGATTCGGGTGTTAATAAGTGGAGTTATGTTCTACTCCTTTGATGCATGAACCCTTCAGGTCTTGTTTATATAGAAGTAATCAGATTAGTTGCCTCTTGAGCTTGGACGTCTCAGTCCATGATTGAATTTACCGTTTTTCTGACTTGGATATTTTAGTCTCTTTTAGATATGTCATTTCTCGGGCTTGGACATCCCAGTCCATTATTTGATGAGCCTTCTCTCGGGCTTGGACGTCTTCGTCCATTGTTTGATGAGCCTCTTCTCGGGTTTGGACATCTTAGACCATTGTTTGATGAGCCTCTTCTCGGGCTTGGACATTTTAGTCCATTGTTTGATGAGCCTCTTCTCAGGCTTGGACATCTTAGTCCATTATTTGATGGGCCTCTTCTTGGGCCTGGACATCTTAGTTCATTGTTGTCCGGTGCTCTTGGTTAGCTCATCTTAGAGACTGGAACCAAGGACTTACCCGACCTCCCTCCAGGAGGCGCCCTACCCTGGCCCTTTTGCGGCGCGGACAGGGGCTTGTTCGGTGCTTTATCCTAGCCATTTTATGGCGCGGATAAGGGGTTACTCCGTCCTCCCTCTAGGAGGTGCCTTACCCTGGCCATAGCGTGGCACAGATAAGGGCTTGTTCTGTGCTTTAACCCGGCCATCTTATGACGCAGATAAAGTCTTACTCCGTCATCCCTTCAGGAGGTGCCTTGACCTGACCAGAGGTGCGGCCAAGGGCTTGTCCGGTGCTTTAACCTGGCCATCTTATGGCGCAGCTAAAGGCTTACCCGCCCTCCCTCCAGGAGGTGCTCTGCCCTGGCCATCTCGACGCGGACAGAGGCTTTTCTACCATTTTAGGTAGACTACCATCTTAGGTAGTATCCAAATATAAGGAGTATTTCACTCCCAACCATGTAGATTTTCTTCTTGAATAAAGAGATGCTTTATTCATTCATTTTCGGAAAATATGGCCTCAAATGTTCGGCATTCCATGTTCTTGGAACCATATTGCCGTCTAGTCGACATAATTTGTAAGCTCCTGGGGGGGATTACTTTGCATACAATTAATGGTCCCTCCCAGTTTGGTCCCAGCAGGATTTCTGGTATTGGCCATTACTCTATGGAGTACCAAATCCCCCTCGTGAAATGATCGAGTTCTTACTCTTGAATTGTAATACCTTGAGATTCTTCTCTGATACTCTGTGGTTCTTACCATTGCTTCATCTCTCAATTCATGTATCAAGTCCAATGACTCTCTTTTCAGCTCTTGATTTTTATCGAATGCATAGGCAATCCTTCGGTGCGAGGGTATCTCAATCTTGATTGGTAACATCACCTCACACCCATATGTTAAAGAGTAAGGGATATGTCCCATTGCTAGTTTAGTGGACGTTCGGTAAGCCCATAGCAGAAGTGACGGCTCTTCTACCCAATTTTCTTTTGCCTTGTTTAGCCGCTTTTTTAGAATTATCTTTATGGTTTTATTCAAAGCCTCAACTTCTCCATTTGCTTTTGGATGTGCGATAGATGAAAAACTTTTAATAATTCCATTCTTATGGGGAAAGAGGGAGAATTCTTCACTCTCGAATTATGTCCCATTATCAAAAATTATCTTCTGGGGAATTCCAAACCTGGTTATGATGTTCTTGATAACGAATCTGAGTACCTTCCCAGAAGTAATCTTCGGAAGCGGCTACGCTTCAACCCACTTGGTGAAATAATCGATGGCAACTACATCATACTTTGCCCCTCCTTTTGAAATTGGCATCAAGCCGATTAAATCTATTCCCCATACATCAATGGGCCTTGGACTTGTTATGGGAGTTAACTGACTTGGGGGTAATCTGGGGATCTTCGAATATTTCTGACACTTTTCACATCTTTTCACATATTCGATGGCTTGGCTTACCATATGCGGCCAATAAAATCCCCGCCTCATTATTTTCTTTACCAACTTTGTTCCATTGAAATTATCTCCACAAAATCCTTCATGTGCTTCAGCCATTAATTTTATTCCTTTGTTCATGCTTACACATCTTAGGTAGGGAAGAGTATATCCCTTTTTATAGAGGATTCGATCCATTATTATGAAGGTTGGAACATGTCTCTTGATTTTCCTTGCCTTACCTTCGTCTGGTGGGAGTGTTCCTTTAACAAGGTATTCCACAATTGGTGACATCCATGTGTCATCGTATTTGTTATTTGGACTAGGTTGGTCGACCCTTTTATATGATATTTCTTTATCACTTTCTCTTCCTTCTTCCCCTTGAGATTTTGCTTGAGACCTTGTCAGAACTAACAATTTTTCCCTTATTCGTATGCCTCCTCTTTAATACTTGGAATTTTTTGATATCCCACTAGAATAATATGTGTCTCAGGGGCTCCCCTTGAGCTTGCTAGTTTTGCTAGGGAGTCTGCTTGTGAGTTTTCTACTCTTGGGACTTGGTGTATTGAAAAGTCTTCGAACAAAGCAAGCATTTTCAGTATCGTTTTTACGTATAAGGATAACTTGGGGTCCTTTGTTTGATATTCCTATTTCACTTGGTTCACCATTAGTTGAGAATCACTAAAGATCTGTATCCGTAGAATTTTTAGTTCTAATGCCAAGGTTAATCCCGCTACCATAGATTCATATTCTGCCACATTATTTGTTGCGGGGAATCCCAATTTCAAGGCGTAATGCAAACGGTGTCCATCTGGTGTTATGATTACATATCCTGCTCCAGCCCCTTGTTCATTTGATGCATTATCAACATATAATTGCCACATGGGCTTCTGATCTTTCTCCTACTCTGATTACTCCTAAATGAAGCTAGTGCACTCATTAACAAAGTCCGCTAATGCTTGTCCCTTGATTGCGGCTCGTGGTTGAAACTCTATGTCATATTGACTAAGTTCGATCCCTCATTTTACCAATCTTCTAGAAGTTTATGTTTACTAAAGACTTGCTTTAGGGGGAAATTGGTCAATACCCTTATCGGATGTGCTTGAAAGTACACTCTAAGCTTTCGAGCTATGAGAATTAAGCAATAGGCTAACTTTTCTATAACTAGGTATCGAATCTCTACATCCTTTAACCGTCTACTTACATAATATACTGGTAGTTGTGCCTCATTCCCTTCTCTAATCAGCACTGAACTAACGACGTGCTCTGAAACTGCCATATATAGGTACAAGGCTTCGCCATTCTCGGGACTTGAAAGTATTGGAGGTTTTTCCGAATAGCTCTTTAGTTCCTGAAAGGCTTTTCTAAAATCTTCTCCCCACTCAAAGTTCTTCTTCTTCTTAATTACATCAAAGAAGGGTATACACTTATCGGTAGCCTTAGAGATAAATCTGCTTAGGGCATCCACCCTTCCATTCAAACTCATTACTTCCTTGCTGGTTTTAGGTTCGGCCATGTCCTTAATGGCTTGAATTTGATCTGGACTGGCTTCGATTCCTTGGGCACTTACAAGGTATCCTAGAAACTTTCCACAATGAACTCCAAATGAACACTTTTGTGGGTTTAGCTTCATTTGATATTTTCGTAATACCTTGAACATCTCTTCCAAATCTTTAAGATGATTTTCGGGCTCACCAGACTTTGCCAGCATATCGTCCACATAAACTTCCATGTTCCGGTCGATTTGCTCTTTAAACTGTAACGACCCAGAATTTCTGTCATTTGAAATTTGTATATTTAATTGATTTTAAATATTAATAGTAAGTTTTATAAGTCGAATAAATTTAATTTCGAATATAGAGATTTAATTGGATAATTAAATCGACAATTTAATATCTGAAATTGTAGAAATAATTGGAAATTGGGTTTAATGTGATTAAAAATGATTTTTAAAATTATATTAAATCATATTGGAGTTATAATGATGTTATAGGACTTTTAAATTCGAATTAAAAGTTAATTTGTGAAAATTGAATATTTTAATATTTAATCGGCGAGTGAAAATAGTCATTTTTCAAACAGTCTCGGATTTCGACAAAACTAGTTTCATCAGATCCGTAATGTGAAATTATTGTAAGATTACAAATTTTGTGTCAATCGGATGTACGGTTTGTCTGGGGCAAGCCAAAACGCATCGAAATCGGTTTAAATCGATTTGATTTAAATTTGATCGTTTATTTCTGTAACTCGCACATATGACCGAATTAGCTCCCGAAACACATTCCATTGTGTCCGGAACGTGGGGTAAACCTTAGAAATGCCAGCCAGCATGCTCGATTTGGAGTTCGGAAAATTTTCGATGAATAGTGTTTTGGAGAATTTTCTATAAAAGGACCTAACTTTTTCACATTTGCAAAGACATTAGGGTTTCAATGCCCAACCGCCACCTTCATTTCTATGGCCACAATTGAATCTAGGGTAAAAAAAATAAATAAAAAGTGTAATTTTAAATATAATAAATTGTACAACCTTTAAAACATCATAACTTTTTGATACGAGGTCCGTTTCGCACGAAACGAATTGCGTTGGGTCCGTTTTGACGAGCACTACGCAATGGAGCTGGTTTGGAGTCGATTGGAATCAGTGATAATTTTGAGTAAAATTTAAACGTGCGTTTAATTTTATTCGAAATAAAACGCTGCAACCGTTATTGAAAGCAAGGTGAGAACTCCTCACTCAATCGAATAATTGTGTTTCGATTTAAATTTGAAATAGTTAGATTTAAAATTGTTGATAGTGTTGATTTTGATGATTGGATGATAAATTGTTATCTATTGTGTTAAATAGACCCTCTACGCCGTATATTAAGCGGATGTTATTTATTAAAAACATATACCGCGATAATTTCACCGTGATGTGGAATTGGTATTATATATGTATTTGGAGTTGATTTCCCGCATTATATAGCAGATGAGACCCTATTGCGCCGCATAATAGTGGATAATATTTATAAATTCCATATACCGCGATATTTCACTTCGAAGTGGAATTGGTATTGTGCTAACATCTGTGGATGCAGGGAAACAGGTTGGAGGGATCCAACTGGATTCCTCAAACATTTGAATTTATTTCATATGTTGTTTGTTGTTTATTTATAATCGTCATATGATTATATTTGTGAATTAGGATTGTTGAAGGCTAAAATTTAGCTGAATATATTTTTGGTATCGTTGGATACCAGAAATAAATAAAAATTGGATTTTCGAAATTCAAGTTGAAATTTTATTGTGAAAATTTATTTTTGAGAATTGGATAAATTTAAAAAGGGAGTTTTAAAAAGATAAAGTCTATTTTTGGGCTATATTGAATTAAATTCCAAATTTTGGGAAAAAGCCTTAATAAATGGATTTCGGGTAATATTATTTATAAGTTAAAGGATTTATTTAAAATTGGTTTTCAATAGATTTGAAGAGATAAAGAAATTTATTTAAAAAAAAGGAAATAACTTTGGAAATTTATCTGATCAGATAATTAAAGTAATCCTACTTATGGATGTTTGGATTTTATTGGATGTTGAATTGTTTGACATCTCTGATATGTGATGCTTTGTGATACATCCTGATTTGTGTTGTGATCTGTGATTTGTTTATCCGTGATATATATATCTTTGATCTATGATGGTTGAATGTTGTTGCACTATTGTGTTAAACCGTGGACTACACAATACACACACAAATGTGGATTTCACGTGGAAATCGGTTAAGTCATATATTTTTATCAATTTTGGAAAATTGAGTTTTTGAATCCAAAATGGTTTTGGAATTGGAATTGAAAGTTTTTGAAATTAGTTTAAGAAATTAAAGTTATTTTAAATAACTTAATAGAATTGGAATTTAAATCATTTGATTTAAGTTTGAATTCAATATTTTGAAATTAAATTCAATGAATTGGGAATTTTGGTTTAAAAGATTTTATAAGTATAAAAGGTGTTTATATGGGTTTTTAACCATTTAAATATGGTTTTGGAAAATTTAAATTTAATTTCAAGTTTTTACTTGGATGGTTTTAAACTGTGTAATTGTAACCAGTTTTTCCCAAAACGAAAACTATCTATTTTCAAATAATAATAGCTTTCATTAAGTGAAAGGATTTCCAATTTTTATCGAAATATTTCAAGTTGAAATGAAATTGTAAATAGTTTAGAAAAACTATGAATTAACCTTTGTGAAGATGATTAAGCTTTATTTTGAAATAAAAGAGTATTTCAAATGGTGTATCTTTTATATTATAAAAGACTTGAATTGTGAATAGTTTTGAAAGCTATAACTTAAATCTTGATTTAAAGATTTAATGGGTTAATCCAATTGAAATGGAAATTGATTTGGAAATCTGTGAATGAATCTTTGTGAAACTGGGTAAACTTTGTGAAGTAAATCTTTTTGTTTAAAGATTTAAAATGGTAATTTGTTTAAACCATTTAAAGAAAAAGTTTGGGTAATAAGTTGTGACTTAATTGAAATTCCAATATTCATATGTTTTGAAATATTGTGCTCACTATTCGGGTTAGCCGGGAAAAGACCTTTGTGTCATATAACCCATTCCGAATTAGTGATACGACGATATGGATCGTATTGAAGACCGGTGTTGAAGACCGGATATTTTCGAAAATGAAAGGACAACCTGTCGAATGTCTCTGCACCTAGTTGCTCCGGTATAGAGATTTATATCACTCTTCTTGTGATGGGATGTCCGGACGTGATTAGTGAATATCCGGATTGCAAGGGGCTTCTTTGGAAGTGCCTTCGGTTCCGTTCGATCCCGGAACGGACTTGTATGGATGTGTGTCTGACGTTACACTTTGAGATGTAAAGCTGGTTTCTATCAAATACATTTCTGTTGGTGGCGGAGAATTTATTCTCTTAGCTTAACACCCTTCTCTGAGACGTACGAGCTCAGAGGTTATGTAGTTGATGGTTACTAGTGATACATTCCCAATTTGGTAATGTGGCATACAAAGTGCTGTTGATCATTTGTGAAAAAGCGTGGCTTTGTGAAAAAGCGTGGCTTTGTGAAAAAACGTAGTTTTGTGGACGAGACTTCGTCGAGCCTCACAACCCGGTAATGGTCGAAACAGGAATATTGCGACAAGGTTGTTAGGGGTCGCGCCCCTAGGGTATGTCATTTCCTTCTGGATAAAAGGTGATATCATGGTATGGAGCCCAGATATTTTACCTATGTTGATGCTGCAAATTTATTATACTTTGTGGGTGTTGCTTTGTGATCGAGGTACCTCGGATAAAGGTCGGTAACGACCGGGGGATGACATAGCTTGTGTGTTAGCTACCTAGTTACAGCTGTATAGCGTGAGGTAGCGTCGGCCTTGTGTTTGCAGAGAGAAGGTTGACTCTCGGGGCTTCTTTCCAGAGGCGTTTCTATTTCGGTGTAAGGAAGTTCCTTTGGCTGACCATTTGTTGGAAATCCAAAGAAACAATACGAACCTTGTACGGTTTTAGTTGTAGAACCTGCCATTTACTTATGGTGGTCACCACTGTTTAGATGGTAGCTATAGTAGGCATACTATAATGGTTGTATGTTGGCTAAGATTGATATTATACTTTCGAAATGTTTTCTGCACTATGCACTAATAATAATATCAAATAAAATGATTCTGCGTAGTAAGCATGTTTGGCTATCATAAGAAGAAATCTCCTCTAATTCTGCGTTTGCATTGTGTGTGTGGCAGGAGGTCTTATGGTAGTTTCATTTTCCAAAAGCATTGTGAATGTCTTTTACTTCCTTTGTCGTTGTTTAAAGATAATAATTGTTTTAGTTCTCACACCAGTCACCATGACTGACCTGGAGTTTATTGTTTCCTTCCTAAACTCTGGGTGCCCATTAATTTCCACACGGGCAGTCTAGAGTCAGGTTATCAGGTCATTCTGGATTCAGGAGATGCTGTGGAGCTTAGTGGCGAGCTGGATGGCGAGACGTATCACTAGTATATGATATTATTATTCCGCTGTGTATTCTGTATGAGGACAAGTTTATATAACTGTCCAATGTTGTATATTGTTGCTATAAACTCTGATGATGTAATGTATAAAATGATATAGTTCTTTGATTTAAAGATTATTCATTTATCTATTATATGTTGTTCCGCTGCGAATGTGAGATTCTGATATTGTTTCTGTTTCTGTGTTTTCTGTTCTCTTTTTCTTCTGTCTTCTTCTACCTCTTCTTTTCTCCATAACAATTCGGTTTTTCGGCATTCGATTGCTCGGCAGTTGATACAGTGGACGTATTAATGTCGACTTTCGAGCGTCGAAAAATCGAAAACGTTACATGTGGTATCAGAGCATATGGTTAAGCGACAACCTTGGCTCTGTTGGGAATTACTCATTAGAGATAGAGTCAGTAGTACTCTAGAATGAGTGTGAGTGTAATAATAGATATGATCGCGTATTTGTTAGTGAATATAAAAGTGTTTTATATTGTGTTTGCTTATCCGTTGAGCTGTTTATGAATTCTGGTCGGTATGTGGGACGCCATATTATCGATAGGGGTTTCTAAACACTTAAACGAGGCAAGTCGATATAGTATCATTTTAAATTGGGTAAATGAAATAATTTTACCTCGATTATATTTTGTATATAAAGGAAATAATTTTTTAGAATTATTAAAGTGCATATAAAATTGAATTGTTAAGTTGTTGAATAATCTAAATAAGAACAACAATTGTAAAATAATGAAGTATATAAGCAAATGAATTATAAGTATGGAATTATAATTAATATGATTTGCAATTGTGAAATAATCTTGTATAAGTAAAGTAAAAGAGTGAAATTATATAAGAAATGTGATTTATAACATAAAAGGAAATTTTGAAAGAATACTAAGCACTGAATTCACTATTGTTACTGGAGAATAATAAGGGTGATGACTGCAGCATCATCAATATCATTTTCGAGTTTCTGTGTGATGGATTTGCTACCATAATAAATTGAAAAATTGAAGTTTTGTTGTGATAAACAAATTTGAAATTAAAAATCCAAGTTGAAATTGATGAATATAAGTAGAAATGAGTTTTGAACTTATGATATAACATAATAAATTTAGCTTTGGTAAAAGTTAAATAGAATTTACTTTAGAATTGGAATCTGAATTGGATTTAGAAGTGGAAAATTAAGTGAAGTTAAACAAATGATGTTTAATTGGAATATAACTTAAGTGATGTTAAATAAATTTGATTTTGATATCAAAGTGAAATAATAAAGTGAATTTATTAAATGGATGTGAACTTGAGTTATATAAATGAAATTTAACTTTATTTGTAAAATGGATTAGCAATTGAATTAATAAATGAATTGAATGTTAATCAATCGAATGTGAATAAATTGATATGGAATAATGGATGTAAGTGTTAATTCATTAAAGCTAATAAATTGAATAATTGAATGAAAGCCAATTTAATATTAAACCAATTGGAATTAAAAATGTTGAACCAAATTGAATGTGAAGTAAAGTAAATTTAATAAATTTGGTTGTGTTGAATATACATTGGTTGTTATATGATTGTTGGTTGATTGTATATAGTATAATTCATTAAGTGTTAATGAAATTGAATTGATAAAAAAAATTGAAAGCTATGTGATGGAATTTGAATTGGAAGTGAACCAACTTGAATGTAAATTAGTGAATGTAAACTAATTGAAAATGAATAATTGAATGTCGTTGTATATAAATTGGTTGTGAACAATTACAAGTGTTGTCAAAATTATATAAGTTGCTTATAAACCTTGTTAGTATGCATTTCTTTTGATATGCATGTGTTGTAGTTGTTTAAAAGGGTAAATTGTTAATAACTTTATGTATATGTCACTTACATATTTAAAATTGAGTAAGTACAGGTGCCGTGGCTGTCGTTCGGTTGGTTTGGTTGCGCTAAAATGCTAAATTAATAACTGCTTTGCTTAAAAATGCTAAAAAGGTACGCCTACGCAATAAAAATAGGAAATATGAATTGTTTTTCTGCTTTTCCGACCGGGTGGGTCGATGTATATATATTTATGTCTATTGTGATCCTACTACGATTGAACCGAGCAAAGGAGACGCTGACGAATTTTTCTGAAAATTTAAGGCGTTAGAAAATTTTTGAACTTTTGGAAAATTTTTGTTAAATGAAAAGTCAATTTCTAAAATTGTAATGAAAATATAGGAATTGAACTAGGAAATGGAAACCATTGTTTTAGTTGAAGTTAAAGGTTTAGAAAAGGGTGAATATAAAATTTTCACGAAGTGGATTTTTGAAAAGATAATGGATTTTGTGACTTTTTCTTACTTTGCAATTTCGAGGACAAAATTCTTTTAAGGGGGGGAATCTGTAACGACCCAGAATTTCCGTCATTTGAAATTCGTATATTTAATTGATTTTAAATATTAATAGTAAGTTTTATAAGTCGAATAAATTTAATTTTGAATATAGAGATTTAATTGGATAATTAAATCGACAATTTAATATTTGAAATTGCAGAAATAATTGGAAATTAGGTTTAATGTGATTAAAAATGATTTTTAAAATTATATTAAATCATATTGGAGTTATAATGATGTTATAGGACTTTTAAATTCGAATTAAAAGTTAATTTGTGAAAATTGAATATTTTAATATTTAATCGGCGAGTGAAAATAGTCATTTCTCAAATAGTCTCGGATTTCGACGAAACTAATTTCATCGGATCCGTAATGTGAAATTATTGTAAGATTTCAAATTTCGTGTCAATCGGATGTACGGTTTGTCCGGGGCCAAAACGCATCGAAATCGGTTTAAATCGATTTAATTTAAATTTGATCGTTTATTTCCGTAACTCGCACATATGACCGAATTAGCTCCCAAAACACGTTCCATTGTGTCCAGAACGCGGGGTAAACCTTAGAAACGCTAGCCGGCATGCTCGATTTGGAGTTCGGAAAATTTTCGATGAATAGTATTTTGGAGAATTTTCTATAAAAGGACCTAACTTTTTCACATTTGCAAAGACATTAGGGTTTCAATGCCCAGCCGCCACCTTCATTTCTATGGCCACGATTGAATCTAGGGTAAAAAAATAAATAAAAAGTGTAATTTTATATATAATAAATTGTACAACCTTTAAAACATCATAACTTTTTGATACGAGGTCCGTTTCGCACGAAACGAATTGCGTTGGGTCCGTATTGACGAGCACTATGCAATGGAGCTGGTTTGGAGTCGATTGGAATCAGTGATAATTTTGAGTAAAATTTAAACGTGCGTTTAATTTTATTCGAAATAAAACGCTGCAACCGTTATTGAAAGCAAGGTGAGAACTCCTCACTCAATCGAATAATTGTGTTTCGATTTAAATTTTAAATAGTTAGATTTAAAATTGTTAATAGTGTTGATTTTGATGATTGGATGATAAATTGTTATCTATTGTGTTAAATAGACCCTATACGCCGTATATTAAGCGGAGGTTATTTATTAAAAACATATACCACGATAATTTCACCGTGATGTGGAATTGGTATTATATATGTATTTGGAGTTGATTTCCCGCATTATATAGAGGATGAGACCCTATTGCGCCGCATAATAGTGGATAATATTTATAAATCCCATATACCGCGATATTTCACTTCGAAGTGGAATTGGTATTGTGCTAAGATCTGTGGATGCAGGGAAATAGGTTGGAGGGATCCAACTGGATTCCTCAAACATTTGAATTTATTTCATATGTTGTGTGTTGTTTATTTATAATCGCCGTGTGATTATATTTGTGAATTGGGATTGTTGAAGACTAAAACTTAGCCGAATATATTTTTGGTATCGTTGGATACCAGAAATAAATAAAAATTGGATTTTCGAAATTTAAGTTGAAATTTTATTGTGAAAATTTATTTTTGAGAATTGGATAAATTTAAAAAGGGAGTTTTAAAAGGATAAAGTCTATTTTTGGGCTATATTGAATTAAATTCCAAATTTTGGGAAAAAGCCTTAATAAATGGATTTCGGGTAATATTATTTATAAGTTAAAGGATTTATTTAAAATTGATTTTCAATAGATTTGAAGAGATAAAGAAATTTATTTTAAAAAAAGGAAATAACTTTGGAAATTTATCTGATCAGATAATTAAAGTAATCCTACTTATGGATGTTTGGATTTTATTGGATGTTGAATTGTTTGAGATCTCTGATATGTGATGCTTTGTGATACATCCTGGTTTGTGTTGTGATTTGTGATTTGTTTATCCGTGATATATATATCTTTGATCTGTGATGGTTGAATGTTGTTGCACTATTGTGTTAAACCGTGGACTACACAATACACGCACAAATGTGGATTTCACGTGGAAATCGGTTAAGTCACAGATTTTTATCAATTTTGGAAAATTGAGTTTTTGAATCCAAAATGGTTTTGGAATTGGAATTGAAAGTTTTTGAAATGAGTTTCAGAATTAAAGTTATTTTAAATAACTTAATAGAATTGGAATTTAAATCATTTGATTTAAGTTTGAATTCAATATTTTGAAATTGAACTCAATGAATTGGGAATTTTGGTTTAAAAGATTTTATAAGTATAAAAGGTGTTTATATGGGTTTTTAACCATTTAAATATGGTTTTGGAAAATTTAAATTTAATTTCAAGTTTTTACTTGGATGGTTTTAAACTGTGTAATTGTAACCAGTTTTTCCCAAAACGAAAACTATCTATTTTCAAATAATAATAGCTTTCATTAAGTGAAAGGATTTCCAATTTTTATCGAAATATTTCAAGTTGAAATGAAATTGTAAATAGTTTAGAAAAACTATGAATTAACCTTTGTGAAGATGATTAAGCTTTATTTTGAAATAAAAGAGTATTTCAAATGGTGTATCTTTTATATTATAAAAGACTTGAATTGTGAATAGTTTTGAAAGCTATAACTTAAATCTTGATTTAAAGATTTAATGGGTTAATCCAATTGAAATGGAAATTGATTTGGAAATCTGTGAATGAATCTTTGTGAAACTGGGTAAACTTTGTGAAGTAAATCTTTTTGTTTAAAGATTTAAAATGGTAATTTGTTTAAACCATTTAAAGAAAAAGTTTGGGTAATAAGTTGTGACTTAATTGAAATTCCAATATTCATATGTTTTGAAATATTGTGCTCACTATTCGGGTTAGCCGGGAAAAGACCTTTGTGTCATATAACCCATTCCGAATTAGTGATACGACGATATGGATCATATTGAAGACCGGTGTTGAAGACCGGATATTTTCGAAAATGAAAGGACAACCTGTCGAATGTCTCTGCACCTAGTTGCTCCGGTATAGAGATTTATATCACTCTTCTTGTGATGGGATGTCCGGACGTGATTAGTGAATATCCGGATTGCAAGGGGCTTCTTTGGAAGTGCCTTCGGTTCCGTTCGATCCCGGAACGGACTTGTATGGATGTGTGTCTGACGTTACACTTTGAGATGTAAAGCTGGTTTCTATCAAATACATTTCTGTTGGTGGCGGAGAATTTATTCTCTTAGCTTAACACCCTTCTCTGAGACGTACGAGCTCAGAGGTTATGTAGTTGATGGTTACTAGTGATACATTCCCAATTTGGTAATGTGGCATACGAAGTGCTGTTGATCATTTGTTGATCAAAGCGTGGCTTTGTGAAAAAGCGTGGCTTTGTGAAAAAGCGTGGCTTTGTGAAAAAGCGTGGCTTTGTGAAAATGCGTAGTTTTGTGGACGAGACTTCGTCGAGCCTCACAACTCGGTAATGGTCGAAACAGGAATGTTGCGGCAAGGTTGTTAGGGGTCGCGCTCCTAGGGTATGTCATTTCCTTCTGGATAAAAGGTGATATCATGGTATGAAACCCAGATATTTTACCTATGTTGATGCTGTAAATTTATTATACTTTGTGGTTGTTGCTTTGTGATCGAGGTACCTCGGATAATGGTCGGTAATGACCGGGGGATGGCATAGCTTGTGTGTTAGCTACCTAGTTACAGCTGTATAGCGTGAGGTAGCGTCGGCCTTGTGTTTGCAGAGAGCAGGTTGACTCTCGGGGCTTCTTTCTAGAGGCGTTTCTATTTCGGTGTAAGGAAGTTCCTTTGCCTGACCATTTGTTGGAAATCCAAAGAAACAATACGAACCTTGTCGGTTTTAGTTGTAGAACCTGCCATTTACTTATGGTGGTCACCACTGTTTAGATGGTAGCTATAGTAGGCATACAATAATGGTTGTATGTTGGCTAAGATTGATATTATACTTTCGAAATGTTTTCTGCACTATGCACAATAATAATATCAAATCAAATGATTCTGCGTATTAAGCATGTTTGGCTATCATAAGAAGAAATCTCCTCCAATTCTGCGTTTGCATTGTGTGTGTGGTGGGAGGTCTTATGGTAGTTTCATTTTCCAAAAGCATTGCGAATGTCTTTTACTTCCTTTGTCGTTGTTTAAAGATAATAATTGTTTTAGTTCTCACACCAGTCACCATGAATGACCTGGAGTTTATTGTTTCCTTCCTAAACTCTAGGTGCCCACCAATTTCCACACGGGCAGTCTAGAGTTAGGTTATCAGGTCATTCTGGATTCAGGAGATGCTGTGGAGCTCAGTGGCGAGCTGTATGGCGAGACGTATCACTTGTATATGATATTATTATTCCGCTGTGTATTCTGTATGAGGACAAGTTTATATAACTGTCCAATGTTGTATATTGTTGCTATAAACTCTGATGATGTAATGATAAAATGATATAGTTCTTTGATTTAAAGATTATTCATTTATCTATTATATGTTGTTCCGCTGCGAATGTGAGATTCTGATATTGTTTTTGTTTCTGTGTTTTCTGTTCTCTTTTTCTTCTGTCTTCTTCTACCTCTTCTTTTCTCCATAACAATTCGGTTTTCCGGCATTCGATTGCTCGGCAGTTGATACAGTGGACGTATTAATGTCGACTTTCGAGCGTCGAAAAATAAAAAACGTTACATGTGGTATCAGAGCATATGGTTAAGCGACAACCTTGGCTCTATTGGGAATTACTCATTAGTGATAGAGTCAGTAGTACTCTAGAATGAGTGTGAGTGTAATCATAGATATGAGCGCGTATTTGTTAGTGAATATAAAAGTGTTTTATATTGTGTTTGCTTATCCGTTGAGCTATTTATGAATTCTGGTCGGTATGTGGGACGCCATATTATCGATAGGGGTTTCTAAACACTTAAACGAGGCAAGTCGACATAGTCTCAAGATCCTCTATGGGTTTTATCCTCTCTGTTTCTCCTCGGTAATCAAATTCTGTGACTATTGTGCCTTCTTTCGCTGAGTTAACATCAATTCTCTTCCTCTTGCCTCCAGAGGGAATGTTATACCTTTGATACATACATTTGTTAGAATTTTTAGTTCTAATCTTTGCTTCGAATGTTGGATGTGAAAATCTGTCATCTGAAGGCTGTAAAATAGTAGAAGAATCAAAGTACGTAGAATACTCCATTTTATACTGATCAAGAGTGGCAAAATACATTTCCCAAGAGCTAAACTTCTCTCCTCGGACAGTTCCCCAAGCTCTCTTTGTTAGGAATTTTACCATGAGGTATTTTGGGGAGACAAATGCATCGATTTCATCAAGAGCTGGCCTACCAAAGAAGGCTTTGTAGTAGGAGGGTTGATCGATTATCACAAAAATAGTTTCGAATGTTCTACATGTTGGCGGCACTCCCATTTGTACGAGCAGATTTATCTGTCCCACTGGAGTTGATCCTTTGTTGTTGAATCCAAATATGGGCTCTGTGCTTGGCTACAGCTTATGTTCTGGAATGTTCATCTGATCGAAGGCATGTTTGAAGATTACATTGACTGCATTGCCCGTGTCGACCAGAATTTTAGAGACAATAAATAACCCAATTTGTGCAGTAATCATCAGAGGATCATTATGAGGATGATGAACCCCCTTTGTTAGCTCTTGTGGAGTGACAACTAGATTAGGTATCTCAATATTAAGGCGCGGGTTCTTCGTTGGAGGCTCCTCTTGGACAGAATAGATCCCTTCTTTAGCTTCTTTAATATATCTGTTTGGGCACCCTTGCTGTTTCCCGCTGGATGGGGGCCACCGTGGATCACATCAATTCTGTTGATTGGTAGGCTCAAGCTTAGAGGATCCTCATCTTCCAACATATTCACAGCATTGTTTGTACGTTTCTGCGGACCATTTTCTGTCCACTGAGTTTTCTGCTGATCTTGAACAAACTCCCTCAAATGACCTTCCCGAATCAGCTTCTAACTAATTCCAGCCAAAACCCTGCATTCATCTGTTTTGTGGTCGTTGGCTTTATGATAAGCGCAATAGTCTCCTCCTTTTTTCTATTCTGGCTGGTCTTGGCTTTAAAGGAGACCGGAAAGTTGACCCTCTCCTTGGCTACTACATACACATAAGACAACGGCTTATTTAAAGCAACTACATTAGGTATTGGTTCTTCCCATCTTGTTCTTTTATGGGCACGGTCTTGGCCAAATCTGTCCCCTCCTTCTTTAGGATAGATTTCTTCTTGGCATAGTAAAGCTCATCCATCCGGATGAACTTGTTAGCTTGGAAATTGAAATCTTGCAAGTCTTTGCAGCCGTTAACAAAGAGTTGATTCCAAAAAAGGGTATTTTCAATTAAGCCAGAATGAACGACTACAAGCTTATCTCGATCATTCATGTCCTTGGTCTTTAAAGCTTCAGCATTAAACATCCTCAAGTAATCTCCCAAGGACTCTCCCTGCCTTTGTTTTATATTGCCAAAACTGTGTAGTCGATCGTGGGATCTTTGCAGATAGAGAATTGGGCAGAAAACTCATAAGAAAACTGCTTCCATGAGTATATAGTTTTTTCTTGGTACTGCCTGTACCATTTTGCTACTGCTCCCTGGAGAGTGACTAGGAACAGCTGGCATCTGACAGCTCCAGATGCATTATACAAGTCCATTTGGCTGTCAAAAGCCATCAGGTGATCATCTGGGTCTGTAACCCAATGATATTTCATCGATGGGATCTTGACATATGGTGGGATAACCATGGCCATTATCTCATCGGTGAAAGGAGGCACTCTTTCGTTCTCATTAACATTCTCGTCCATGGTTCTCTTCCCTTTTGAATTCATAGCATCTTTTATCGCCTTCTCAGCGGCATCTTTTAGGTAAGCTTCGACATTGCGATAATCTTTCTTATTTAGGCAATATTCTTTTGATGTTGAACTCCCATATTGTTCAAGTGATTTGTCAAGAATCCTTCCCTGATGGTTAACTTTCGATCGGGGGAGTTCTTTCTTCTTCGAGGACGTCAAAAATCCACTTTGCCTTTATACTCATTGGAATTAGCTTTTAGATTCCTTCTCGGGGAGGCCACCTCTTCCCCTTGCGTTGTCTTTGGTGTCTTGGAAGATTATTGAGATAGAGCCATTTTTAGTAGCTCCTGCATCTCCTGCAGCCGTATTTCCAAGTGCTTGATTTTAGCTGTATTCTTGCCTTATAGCACTGATGATGAAGTTTGCCTAGGAACAGCCCCATCAAGATTAAAAGATGGAACTATATTCTCCTCAAGGTAGTGATGTGAACAACTTCCTCTTCAATTCCAATTAGCCATTTTGAACTCATTTTTCCTGCGTAAGACAAATGAGCCACAATTAGTCTGTAATATAGTGACAAGGTCAGGGGTTTCGGCCCTCCTTCTAGCGCCAAAAAATGTTAACAAAAAAACTTGTCAACATTCCCGATGCAACATGAAAGGTAGTTAAACTCAAACGAATCCATGTTGATGGGAGGATCTTTTCTTTTAAAGCATACTTTCGACTAGATTTTCATAATCAAAAGGGTTTAAGAAGATTGTATATCCTTTCGACCCTATTGGCTTGATCGAAAAGGGTCTAAGGATCTATCTTCACCTTTCGACTTGGTTGATTTGGTCGAAAGGTTTCATGGAATTAGTCTAGAGAGACATCATCTGTTTTAATCCTTTTATTTGAGTGGATCGAAAGCAATTGATCCTTTTAACTTTTCATTCCTTTTGATCATGTCGAAAGGTACCTTTTTGGACCTTCCGATCGTGTCGAAAGAGACGATTATTTCATTAATAAGTCACAATTGCTTTCGACTTCATGGTTTCGCCACTATTGATTTGGAACCCTTTCGAAAGGGTTGCTGATGTATTTGTGGATAGACCCTTTCGAATGAGTTCCTCTCCCAATAGTTATTAGTCAATCATAAACTAGAATCCCCTTCGAAGCACCCCTTTCGATTGAGTCGAAAGGGGTTCCACCCTTTCGAAACGGTTCTAGCTTATAATTGTCTAAAATTTACTCCAATTTCCTTGTATAAGATTGATATGGGTGTTCCCAGTTTTATAATTCATCATGATCGAAACCCCATCATCTTTCTTATTTCTGGTGTTAAATGTAGGTTTCGATGATGCTGTGTTTCAACTAGAAATTCCCAAGTCGATCCTATGCATTGCATAGACAAAAAGAGATTAAGAGAAAAAGTTAGAATCATTTGCAATTGACCATTAGACTAGCCAATGATCTAAATGATCTTCCTCATCATAAGACTCCTTGTTGAATAAGCCATCCCTTCTTTATTTATAAACTAAAATGAGTTACAAGAAATAGAGCTTTTTCCCTCAATTTGATTCATGGATTTATTAGATTTAATTGCAATTAAGAGAGTAGAGTAGAAGAAATGAATTCAAGATTTCAGAATTCGGTCCCCAAAACCTGACCCCTTGGGTCTTATTTATAGATGCAGATCGTCCCCCTTCCGTGCATGTGCTTTCGACAAGGTCGAAAGGACCCCTCTTTATATGCCTACTCAAGCCTTTCGTCTAGGTTGAAAGGCCACGACACCTTTCGACGCTGTCGAAAGGCTTCTTCTTGTTCTTGTTTATTTTCTCTTTCGCTTCCTTTATCTTTCCTCAGACCTTTCGACTGAGTTGAAAGGGTCCTTTATCAAAATTTCTCCTCTATTGACCCTTGTATACTGCTTTCTTCAGAACACCTTTCGCCGCTGTCGAAAGGTTTCCAAATGCGCCTTCTCCTTCATGTTGTCTTATTGTTAAGATTGAAGCTTTCGACTTTGTCGATAGATTGTCTATATTGGTTTCGAAGAGATTTAAGTACCAATTGTTTCGACGATTTTGAGTAGCCTTTGAATGCATCCCTGGGAACTGAAGCGGAACCTCTCCTTAATATTATCGGCCTCGACCGGTTCGAAAGGCTTGTATATGCTTTCGTATGATAGGGGTGAAACCTCTAGTCTCGAAAGGCTTGGCGCATAAGTGAGAGATTACCATCTATTGTCTTTGAAAGGGGTTCCGAAACTGTCCTTGCTTGTTCATCTATGTCGAAAGGTTTAAAGTGGCAGAAAAATATGCCTGTTTCTATCCGAGTTGAAAGCCTTCATTCTGTATAAGCAGCTGGCGCCTTCGACCCCTTCGAAACCTTCTTAAAGCTTTTGAAACATCTTATTATGACCCTTGCAAAACCTATGCTTGTTACTTCATTGGAACCTCACTCTTTAGCCTTCTTTCATACTTCTACTATTGAGTAGACTTTATGGCTAACAATTTATTCAATTTGTCACTTATTAAAATATTCTGTTATTTTAGTTAACAATCTACATAAAAAAAACATTTTTATATTAGCCCATTAAATTTAAAAAACCATAAACTCATTTCTAAACTCAATTTGGTGTTTAAAACAAATTAAGTTTACATTTATACATTTTTTGATAAACATATATGGGTGGTTCTAACATAATTTAGGCTAGTATGGTTTGACAACTCATGTTACAAAATAAGGCATGAACATTTAGCTTAGATCCTAAAGTAAGGTGACAGGGCCGAAAACATTTGTGGCAAAAAGGTGCTTGCATTCTAACTTTTAAAATTATGACAGGCTATAATTTATAAACATTTGTATAGCTACTAAACAATTAGTCTTTAACCTATAAAAATAAAACATGGACAACCCATCTTTATGTCCTTCAAATTACAGATTATATTCCTTTAAACATGTAAGGTTTCGAAACATATGTATGTTTAGATTTTACAACTTTTGTTTTAAAAATCATTTCTATAATTATAAGCATACTATACTTACTCTAGCCTAAGGAACAAACACACTAGATACACATGCAAAGTCAAGGCTTCTTTTTCTAAATAAACAAAAAAAGTCATCGGGTCCTTTTATATAAACAAAAGCTTATTTTAATAATAGGCTACATAATGAAATCATGGAATTTCAAAAGCAAGTGTATACATACTTTATGATTTTAAGGCACTGTCGGGCTATGAATTTCAAAAGCTGGTATAGTGTAAAAGAAGTCTGTTAAATTTCAAAAGTCAAGGCGCTGTCAGGTTATGAATTGCAAAAGAAGTATGTTAAATTTTGAAACTTGCATATTCCTTTTATTACAAAACATGGTCTTCCAAAAATTTAAGTATACTTATTAATCTAAGTTAAATTCAAGTGTTAAAACAAGACATAAAGGTGTTGCTTTTTATAGATAGGATGATTCAATAGGTTTATACAATAAGTCATACATATTCATTCATATATAATTAACTCAAAACTAAAACACAGTAAGTTTTGAATGCAAGAACACTGAAACAAAAATGTACTATACTTCCTAGAACAGTCAATGTAAGCACTGTCAAACATTATCACAAGGCCAAGGAGAAAAGTAAGCATGCAAGCATGGGAAAAACGATACTCAATATATATAATTCTAATGCTCATCAAATAACATCTAAGATCATCAAAACAATGCAATACAAGAACAACTCAAAACACAATAGGAAAATGCCGCAACTTATACACTCGTGGCGAACAACAGCCTGGAACTCACGCCCAAATCGTTGACCGATCCACTGGTGAACAAGCACTGGTCGACCGGCCTGTTGCCTGGAACATGAGCATTCCAGGCAGTAATTCGTCTTTACGTAGCTTCTCTTTTTGGCAATCCTAGTTTGGAATTCCAGACCATGGTTTTCAATGCAAAATCTTCATTGCATATTTATATCTTCATATTAATATAGAAGAATGTGATTTTAGGGTTCACTAGCAACTAACCTATGGTTTCACGGACTCAATTTACTGTAAAACATATAGACGGTAATCACAACCAAAATCAATCAAACACAATCACAACAATCCAAAATTTTAACATATAATCCATTAAAGATAGGTTTTGTGAGTTTAACTCACCTCTCTTTCTTATCTCTCCTTCCTAATTACTTTGATTTGGCTTAGTGATTGAATCTCCAGCAACTCTAAGCTTTTCCAGATTTTAGAAACTCTTCTTTATAATTAACTAATGGAGATTTGATATGTATTATGAACAAAGAGCTAACCCTAGCTATTCTAATTTGATCTGTACGTATTGATTTTAGAGTGATTTGAGAAATTGAGAAGCAACTCTCTTATTTACTAACAAATAGGTTTGGGTTTACAATTAGGCCCATTCATAAAAAAAACATATATTCATTTTTAAATTTGCAATCTATTTCCATAAAATTAATTATCAAATACACCAAAATTATTATTCTAAATTTTTTTATATATTTTATCCAAAATGTCAAATTTATACAGTTGACTTGATAATATTTCAATTATAAATTGAAATCCTTTTTAAGAAATAATACTTATTTCTTAAATGAATCAATTCCAATATTTCTTAATTTCACAATTAAATTTCTCAAATCACGAATTAAATCAATTATCCCTTATTAAATTTAATTAATTAGGTAATTAACAACATGGTTGTTACAATATTAATCGGTCCCAAACTCCTTTGGGTTGACCTACATAAGATCCCTTATAAGAAAATATTACATGTAACCTCTTGACTCACACAACCTATCTACTCCATGACCTATAATATGTAGGGGTTTCCTATCAACTGTTATCTTGTATGATCTCGTAAACTATGTTTTGGATGAAATTAAATTTAACATATGTACTTACTCTTAAATACACGATCTTATGGAAAGAAGTTAACTCAACTTCAGTCATCATCAATCGTTCTTTTGTCCAACAAAGTAAGATAACTACTTATCGGTACATCATTATGAATCATAAGGAGGAGTGACTTTTGAGGTTGAATTTTATCATTTTAGGTACATTTAGAACTCTTTCCCAATGCACTCACTTTCGATCTAATTGAATTCTTTTATTTCCTTTGAATGTTATGTTTTCTACTTTCATTTTATAGTCAACGAATTTATAAAAAATATACTGCTTGTTTATCAAATATACATGTTTTATTTCTATTATAGTTCATTTGTAAATTTAATAAAGTTTTAGATCCGCTTTAGTATCATTAGACTTTGAATTGCATACATCTATTTTTATCAATCCAAAGAGTTGACCAACTCTTAGTTCGCTCCCCCACTGAATGGGTGCTTTGCTCTTAATCGTTTGAGATAAAATTCACCAGTACCATATGATTCATAATCATACGATTAAAGAATTATTTCTAAAAACTATGGCTTAATCCATAATTCTAAAACAATTGTAAAAAAATTAGATACTTCTATATTTTCTAATGCATGATCACTTTTGTTATGAAAATAAATACCATTATTATTTTTTTGTCTTATAACAAACATTCATATTGAAATAAAATTGTGTTTATTTTTAGTCAATGCTGAAAATAATTATTATTTCATAATTAATATAAAATATATTTACAAAAATAATTTTTCATATTTTGATGCGCCCAATAAGAAGTGTTATATGGTATGCTCTTACTATTTCCACCAGTACTATAAAAGCATATGAAATATGAAGCTTCGTTCAACCTTAGTATGGAATTTTATTTCATACATAATGACTATTTACAGTCGAGAGTTTTAGATCAAACATCTTGAATTTGAAGAAATAAATTTCATAAAAAATAATTTTCTATATGAAAATGCATTTGGAATAGAAATCACATTTCTCATTCCATATTAAGCATCCTTTTAGTATTTTATACAATTTATGTTTCCAATGTCTCTTCATGAAGTAGATGTGGCCATTCACTCTCTTCATCCCAACCGTGCTCAAGTTACATCAACTCGTATATTCACTTTACTTTTAAATGGTCAAACCATTTAAAAGGAAACGCGTACTACAAGACCGCGAACTCTTTGCAGCAATGCTTTCGGACATCCTTAACATTTAAAGGTATCAAATAAGTTGCACTTCACATAAACTGATCAAATAGAAATTTCAACGATCGAACTCCTTGGTACACCTTGTACCTCTTGATCTAGCGATACATTAGATCCTTATTATAATCAATCATATGGAATACACTATCTCGCATTATGGTTTACTTGCATATTTCGAGTGAACTAATTTCATCAAAATTTCATAAATTACTAACAATGACTATTCACTATATAATATTTATATATGAATGAATATGGATCAAATATCTATATTCTTGCAATGCATTTGGAGTTCAAAACTTGTTAAAGACAACACGTTATCTCATGCAAATAAGCACCTAAGTAACCAAGATACAAATGTATTTAGTGGTTGTAAAAATTGGCTCTTGCATGGATTTTGAATTGATAGCATTTGAAAAGAATTATTCATAAGTATATTTTATATTTCTATGTTAATCTTAATTCAGTTCATTCGTACATTTTAATTAATAAATAATTTATCAATTATAATTGTTAACTAATAAATTAGCCAACATTGAAATTAGACTAATGTGTTTATGAAAGAAAAGGTTACTTGTTAACACTAGGTTTAAAAATGTAAAATGAGGAGAAAACAAGAAAATTAAATTAAGTGACATAAAGATGTAGAGTGTTTCGGGCAAGCTTGCCTACGTCCACTATGAATATCTCTTACTATGTTTCTCCTTAGAGTTACAAGAGAATAATAAGAAACCACTTAAGACTAAAAAGTAGCCAACTTAAGAGCACTGAGACTGTAACGATCGGAATTCTTGACTCTCGAAAATCGACACTAATACATCCTCTTGCAGCAAATCGAAGTGCCGGAAAGCCCGATTGTTGGGGGATAAAGAAAATAAAGATAGAACAGAATATCACACGAAGGGAATAATATATATTATTTCAACAATAATCTTTACAGTGGAAAATTTTGAATACAATATCAGAGTCTAACTTGGATTCAGCCTGAACAGTTATAAACTTTCTGTCCTTAAAAAAATAAACGCTGAAAACAAAAAAAATGCAATAGATGCAGCGGATAATAGAATATGTCCATACGTAGATGAGGATCTCCAGCTCTCCTCTTGAAACTCCCAGCGACTTCAACTAAACATGAAACTACTTGGATCTGACCCGAGTATTAAAAATACCCGGATCAGGTTGATAAACCAGCGTGAGAAACTTGAACCATAAATATAAGACGGAGTTATAAATGGGTACAAAACAAAACCTTCTAAAAGAATAGTATATCGTAAGGCCACGCCACTCATAAATACGGATGTGTTTTTCCCTTATGATAACCAAAATACTTTATATGAAAAATCACTTTGATATTATTATTAATGATATCAGTTTGAAAACACTTTCAAATAAATATATATACAAAGAAAGTATCAATATCCGGATTATGGTAATATATCCGGAATATACCGGACGGAATATATGATACCAAAAGGGGTAGTTGAAATCTTTGCAAAGCATTACAACTATTTTCGAACAACAATCAAAAACATAAAGCTCGTATTTGGAATTGGATTTCCAACATGATAGGGAACTAGTGGCCTTTTCCTTTGATCCACGTACAACTATAATTTCCATGGTGACCTTATAAGTTTTCTCAAGCTAGCCAATTGGAACTACACTTGCTACACTACTATGGAACATAGTATTACTCAGTGACTTTACACGATCTCCGTCAGCCTCCAAACTTGTCCATTTCATCATCTTAAGGCTAAAGATGCCTTGCGACAAAAGATGCCTTTCATTCTAACTGATAGCTTGAAATATGTACTGCAGACCACATAGTATACTGTATCATTCCTAGAATGTGAGGCTCATGAGGTTACATTCCACAAATCCATGGTTTGATCATAACAGGTTCCATTTTGAATGCCACATTGTCATTCCTTCGATTACTATTGACTTTCACGAACATACAACCTCTGAGCTCGTACGTCTCTGAGAAGGGTGTTAACCTAAGAGAAGTTGCGTTCTCCACCACCAAAAAGATGTATGTTTGCAAAAGTCAATGTTTGTGATTTCAGAAATGCAATGTCAAACATTCGTCCATACAAGTTCGTTTTGGAACTGGAAGAAACCTAAGGCACCCCTCTTACTACAATCTGTCGGGAATTATCCTTAGGATTAGTAGCGGTTAGTCCTTGTAATTTAAGATTTCAAAACACGATAGGACCACTGCTATAATAAATATCTCTATATTGGGAGCGACCCATAGAATGTCAACAAGCAGTCCTTCCACTATGAAGATCTTTGGTCTTCAATAATCATCATCTTCAACATGCCTTCACTTTTAAATGTATACATTGGTTCAAAGTGGTTTTCAGATAAGAATTACCCAAATCCGACCCCGGATTCTCCAAACCAATCATCGATAAAATGACATTTAGGTATATAGGTGATTATCACGGAACATTCATTTAATTAACCTTTTTATTTAAATCAAATTTATCTTAGAGATATATTCATTAATTCATTTCTTTATCTTTTTCAGAGTACATGGAATCGTTAAGCCTCATTTATCAAATCCTTTGGTCAGTTAAAACCCTTTTTAAACCTTGGAATAATTCTAAACCGTTTCACTTTTTTACTTAGGAAAAACATTTCCAAATCATTTATTTAAATCTCATATTGGAAAACATTATTTTAGAGCATTCAGGCTTTCCCTTCGATCGATTCCATTCATTAGTCGGATTTTCTATGACACTTACAAATGGAGCAAATATACTAGTTGTTTCTGCATACTGATTTTTAAACCTCTAAATCATCTTTAAATTAATTATTTATTTATTTTAAAAGGTTCACAAAATATTTGGGAAAAATTAATTAAGTTAAACTTTCAAATATCAACCAAGTTATCATCCAATATCAAACATTTAATCATCCAATATATTTTAAACTTTCAAATCATTATACTTGAAATAATTTAGAGATTAACTAGTAAAATGTAAGTACTCACCATTAATCAAATATTTTGACTACCTACTAACATTCATTCAATCCGACAACACTTCATTAAACTATTGTCACTTTACTTAAACAATTCCTAAGCCACTCCTCTTTGCTTTGTACTCGTGGCCAAGCCTCCCTATAACCAAAATTCTCACGCGTTGGCTCTACGACATCTTTAACACTCAAGCAATCCCTCCTCCAAGCTCCAATTTCTCATATCCTTGGTCCTTCCTCATGGCCTTGGCTTATGGGGTGGGTTGTGAGTTTTAAAGAGGAAGAAGTGGTGTTTTGGTTTTGTTTTGAAGTGTAGAGTGAATGTGTGTGTGTATAATTTTATTTTCTTTTAGCTATTATTTTTGCAATTATTTTCTTAGAGAAAAAGAGGCCATTGAAGCACTCAAGAGGTAGGAGAGAAAGCTTAAGAAAAGGAGATGGAATGTGTGAAAAAATGAGAGGGGGTATGCATGTATTTATAGGGCTTTCAACCCTTAGTTTCCAAGTAATGTCAAATGAAAAAAATGCCCCTCCTACCTCATGCTTAGCTCGGCCGTATCCTCCCCATAACCTCACCATCATCTCCATAACTTCCTTGCCTTCTCCTTAGCTTTTAAGGAAGGTATTTGGTACATGGATGTTGACCTTGCCTTGGTTTTGAAGGAAAAGATGCATTTATGATGATTTGATGTTTGCTTTTCCATTTCTTTATACTTAAGTATCTCCTTTTATATTATTCCTTCATGATCTAAATAAAGGTATACATGGTTTTAAAATGTGCATTAATACGTGTTAAAATCATGTTAACAACGTTGCAATGATTCGAAACTACTTCCATTCGAAGAACGGTCGAAAATCTGAAAAATGATCGTTAGTCACATTTTCAGTTTTAAATCAAACTATTTATTTATGTAAACAAAACTTGAAAATAAGTTTCTTAGTAACTTTAAAAAATTAAAGCAAGTTTATTTTAATAATATTAAAATCCAATTGTAAAATACGACGTCGATTGGTCGAAGTGAGACGAAGTTGTCTATCTGTATAAAAAAGTGTATATATATATATATATATATTATAAAACTTTTATCAATCAATTATTATCATTTTATAACAATTTAAAAAGAATTATTTATCATTTAAAATAAAAAAATTTAATGTATATCTAATTTTATCGAAAACCGGCTTTTGTCAATTTTACGATTAAACTCCAAAATCTCTTATTTTTGTAAACCAATTCTAAAAATAAGTTCACCATTCTTATTTATCACATAAAACATGATTATTTAAGTTTGAAAATTCTATGTTTGAATGTTTAAATTTAATTAAATATTCCATTTAAAAGTGATAAAATTTCAGGTCGTTACATAATTCCACCCTTAAAAGAATTTTGTCTTCGAAATTAAACCAAAACCGAAAGGTATTTGCCCAAAATATTTATTTATGAAAAAATTCTATTTTCTTTCAAAAGAAACCATTTCAAATTAAAAGATGATTTACTTCTTATTATTATTTTTCAATAGCTTCTATAATTAAAATTTTATCTCAAAATCCTTTTGAAATTTCTTTGTTAATATTTCTATTTAGATAACTTTCCCTTTAAATTTTCAAAAGATTTGGATAGGAGTTCTTAAAGTTCCTTTTTATTAAACAAATATCTTTTACACTTTATTTTGTAAAAGATACCTTTAAAATATATTCTTAAATAAGTTTCTTAATTTACACACTTTTTATAAAGCCATTTCTAATATTCCTTTTTAACCAACCTTGATATTAACCTATCAATTAATAATTCAAATTATCCTTTTTACTTAAGGAAAATTATATAGATCGAGTAACTCCAAAATAATACCAATCAACTGGGTACTACCTATAGTATCCTATATCCTCTTAACAAGATGGGTAATACTTAAGAGAAGTGTTTACCATCAGAACATATCTCTTTCCCATTTTTAGTTAATTTCGAGCCACTCAAACTAGTTATCATCTGAGACTTTCTTACTTTTAAAATTTCTTATTTGAAATTTCTTTTCAATAATCTATTGGAGATTATTTTGTTTATAAACCCATTTTATAAATCCCTTTCATAAAATCATCTTATATTAACTTACTTCCTTTTAAAATTTCATAATTCCTTTCCAAAATGTCAAAAATTTAGTTTCTCAAAATTTATATAACATATCTTTCATATCCATCTTTTTCAAAATTACTTTTTTGAGAGAAATGTGTGATCCTCAAAAGTAGAGGAGTGCACACATGTATGTGTATATATATATCACTGAGAACAAAGGTGCTGCCAACATGCCTGGCAGGTAACTAATCATAATACAAAAAACAATGAAAAAGGACTCAGGTATATCTAGATAGAGCTCCGGCAAGGCCACCGCCAATTACACCTCAATATCGATCTCCGGCAAGGCCACCGCCCGGTAATGAGGTGTTAGAAGTACCCAAAAAATCCATGAAGCAACCTAGTGCAGATGAGATCAATAGACAGCTCCAGCTGAGAAAGAACGCCTCACTACAAACTCGGAAATCCAGAATGAACGCCTCACTGCAAATGCGGATGATCCAGAATGAAGAATGCCACTCTGCAGACACGGAAGAACTGGAAAGAACGCCTCACTGCAAATGCGGATGATCCAGAATGAAGAACGCCACACTGCAGATGTGGAAGAATAGGAAAGAACTCCTCACTGCAAACGCGGAAGGTCTAGAATGAATGTCTCACTATAATCTTGTCAACAACAATCCTGAAAACCTACAAATAGTAATCTAGCACTATTTCTGGCCTAAACCTGTATCTGTAATCTTTATACTACATGCTTATACTACGTGCAAATAGTAATCTTTTTCAAAATTATTTTATTTATGTAAAATACATTTTTATACTACATGCTTATTTTATTATCTTATACAAATTTATTAACCTTAACCCCATATTATTATCAAACATCTAATAGTCAAATCATGAAACTTAATTCATAAGGTGTTCGCTCAATCAACAAATGGTAATAGCTGAATACTATCATTCCCTTAACCATAAACTAACAAACATAAATATCTATATTTTTCAAAAGATATTCCTTTATACTTGAAATATAATCAATTTAAAATAGTCAATAAAAGAACCTTTTCCTTTCAAAAAAAGTGTGTCGATTTGCCTTGTTTAATTGTTTAGAAATCCCTATCGATAACGGTGATTAGGTGCATCGACCATAATCTATAAACCACTCAACAGATAAATCAACACAAAACATTTTAATATCAAATAACAAATACGCGCTCATATATATAATACTCTCGAACTCATTCTATGGTGTTACAAACCCTATCTCTAATGAGTCACTCATTCTAGGGTATTACCAACCCTATCTATAATGAGTTTTACCCCCACGAAGCCTAGGTGTTCGCTCAACCTAAACTCTAATACCAAATGCAACAACCGGAATTTTCGACCCTCGAAAAGCGACACCAATACATTCATGTGCTGCAAATCCAAGTGCCGAAGAGCCCGATTGTTAGGGGAAAAGAAAATAAAGATAGAACAGAATCTCACACGAATGGAATAACATATATTATTTCAACAATAATATTTATAGCGGAAAAATTTGAATACAATATCAGAGTCTAACCTGGATTCAGCCTAGGTAGTTATAAACCCTTTGTCCTTACAAATGCTGAAAAATAAAAACAAATGCAATAGATGCAGTGGATAATAGAATCCATCCATATGTAGATGAAGATCTTCAGCTCTCCTCTGAAAACTCCAAGCATCTTCAACTAAACATGAAACTACTGGATTCCGCCTAGATAGTTATAAACCCTCTATCCTTACAAACTACCTGTATCAGGCTTGATAAACCAACGTGAGAAACTCAAATCGTGAACATATGATGGGGTCATAGATAGGTACTAAACAAAACCTTTAAAAAGAATAGTATCTCATAAGACCACGCCGCTCATAAATACGGATGGGCTTTTACCTTACAGTAACAAAAATACTTTATACGAAAAATCAATTTGATATTATTATTAATGACATCAGTTTGAAAACACTTTCAAATAACTATATACAAAGAAAGTATCAATACCCAGACTATGGTGATATATCCAGACTAGGTCAACGGAATATACCGGACGAAATATATGATACCCAAAAGGGGTAGCTGAAATGTTTGCAAAGTATTACAATTATTTTGGGACTACAATCAAAACTGTAAAGCTCGTATTTGGAATTGGATTTCCAACATAATAGGGAACTAGTGGCCTTTTCCTTCGATCCATGCATAACAACTATAGTTCCCATGGTGACCTTATCACTTTTCTCAAGCTAGCCACTTAGAACTGCACTTGCTACACTACTATGGAACAGAGTATTACTCAGTGGCTTTACACGATCTTCGTCAGCCTCCATACTTGTCCATTTCATCATCTTAAGGTAACAAATGCCTTGCGGCAACATATGCTTTTCATTCCTCATAACTGATAGCCCGAAATATGTCCTACAAACTACATAGTATCCCGTATCATTCCTGGGATGTGAGGCTCGTGAGGTTACGTTCCACAAAGCCATGCTTTTTCACAAATCCATGCTTTAATCATAATAGGTTCCACTTTGAGTGCCACATTGTCATTCCTTCGATTACTATTGACTTTCATGAACATACAACCTCTGAGCTCGTACGACTCAGAGAAGAGTGTTAAGATAAGACAAGTTGCCTTCTCCAACACCAAACAGATGTATGTTTGTAAAAGTCAACATTTGTGATCTCAGAAATGCAATGTCAGACATTCGTCCATACAAGTTCATTCTAGGACTGAACGAAACCGAAGGCACTCCTCCTACTACATCCTATTGGGAATTATCCCTAGGATTAGAAGCGATTAGTCCTTGTAATTGAAGATTTCAAAACACAACTGAACCACTGCTATAATAAATATCTCTATATTGGAAGCGACCCAGAGAATGTCAACAAGCAGTCCTTCCGCTACAAAGATCTCTGGTCTTCAATACAATGAAGATTTCAGAATGCAGACATCACTACAATATAAATATAATATAGGGTAAACCCCTAGGACTCGTGACAACAATCCCTACATTCTGAAAATCACCGTCTTCAGTAATCATCATCCTTAACACATCTTCACTTCCGAACGTATACATTGGTTCTTTACTTCCAAACGTATACATTGGTTCGAAGTGGTTTTCAGATAGGAATTACCCAAATCCGACCCCAATTTCTCTGTACCAACCATCGATAAAAAGGCATTTAGGTATATAAGTGATTATCAAACAACGTTCAGTTAATTAGTCTTTTTATTTAAATCAAATTTCTCTTAGAGATATATTCATTAAATCATTTCTTTATCTTTTTTAGAGTATATGGAATCGTGAAGCCTCATTTATCAAATCCTTTGGTTAATTAAACCCTTTTTAAACCTTGGAATAATTCTAAACTGTTTCACTTTTTTTACTTGGGAAAAACATTTCCAAATCATTTACTTAACTCTCATATTGGAATACATTATTTTAGAGCATCTGGGCTTTCTCTTCGATCTATTTCATTCCTCGATCGGATTCTCTATGACACTTACAAATGGAACAAATATACTAGTCGTTTCCACATACCCATTTTCAAACCTCTTAATCGTCTTTAAATTCCTTAATTATTTATTTGAAAAGGTTCACAAAAGATCTGGTAAAGAACAATTAAGTTAAAACCATTGTTTACAAAAGTTACAAAAGTGCTACAAATAGTGTTTTAAAAGCTTATTTGGTTAAAACGACTTTTCTATCATTTTGGGAATCCATATTTATAACTCAAATTTTTTTGAAACATTTTAAAAGATTTATAAAATTCCATATTTTTAAACATTTAAAAATATTCGTTTTAAATTAGTTTCAAATTCGGGTTTTAAACTGCAAAACCGCGATTTCTCAAAAAACTTGTTTTGAACTTGTTTAAAAATTTACAAAAATAAATCTTTATTTTCTTTCTTCATTTAAAAACTATGGATATAATAGTGCGGAAAATTCTTATCTCGAAGAATTTCGAGCTATATCCATTCTCTATACTTATTTGAATTCAACGACGCGAAATCGCGAACTACCGTTGCGCGACGCGCCTAGTTTTGACTTGTTTTTCAATTTCTTTTCAAACTGTATGGAAATACTTTTAAATGTTCATAAAACATTTCTAAATCATTTTAAACTCATTTAAACAAATACTTTTCATATTTCAAACTCATTTTCCATTTCATTTCATATTATAATATTCATTTTAACTCTTTTTAGATGTTTAAAACCAATAAGAGGCTAAACAACTCCGTACATATATTATTTACGGATTAAATTTCTGTTTAATTAACTATGGTTAATTACTAACCATTTCTCTTATCATTTATCAAACCAAGTTTTCAACCATATAATCAATCATAATATCAACCACGTTATCATCTAATATCAAACTTTTAATCATCCAATATATTTTAAACTTTCAAATCATTATACTTGAAATAATTTAGAGATTAATTAGTAAAATGTGAGTACTCACGTTAACAAGAAAACTTGTCGGCATCCCAAATTTAAGTGTTAATAAGAAATCTTGTTAACACCTCAAGGCAAAAAAATTTAGAAATGAACAATCCCTTCGAAACCCCTTTTTGAATGAGTTGATGGGGACAGAATGTCTCTGAAAGGTGGCCTTCTGATAGTACAAATTGTTGATAAGAAGGCCAATCACCAACTCATTCATAACCCCCTTTCGAGTAGGTCGAAAGGGTCATTCACATCCCCTTTCGAGTGGGTCGAAAGGATCATTTATATTCCCTTTTAAATGAGTCAAAAGGGTCATTCTGCCTTTAAAAAGGGAATCCACTTTCCAAAGGGTAGTTTCTGCTGCCATGGAAGGGACTCCTTCGAAAGGGGTTATATGTTTTAGAATATCCAAGCTCCTTTCGAAGATATCCGACCAGCAAACATTACTTTATATTTATACAGTAAGCCCCTTTCGATCAAGTCGAAAGAGTCCTTACTCCTTCAAAGCGATTCAATGTACAATACATAGTATTTAAGTTCAATATGCAATGGAATTAAATCTTAGACAAATGTGTAAGTTCAATGAACTTATTAATATCAAATTATCATCACCACATCAATTTAACATTTGATATTATAGTGTTGATAATATGATTTGAAATCATAATGTTTAAGTTGATTCCATTGCATTGCATAAGCCAAATAGGGGTTAAGAAAATAAGTGAGCATCATGTGCAGTTGGTCATTAGTTAAGCTAATGGCCAAAATTATCTTCCTCATATTCAAAATCGCTATTGGATCCATGCGTCAACTCTTTTGCATTCATCTAAATTGGATTACAAGTAAGAGAATTTTCCCAAAATTGATTTAGGGTTACAAAAGTTTTATTTTTCTATCAAGTAAGAAAGAGAATTAAAAATTCAAATTCGGTCCCTAGACTTGGAACCCTAGGGTCGTATTTATAGATGTAGGTAGACCCCTCTTCCACATGCATCCTTTCGAAGCGGTCGAAAGTTCTTTTTTCCAGCCTTTCGCATTCATCCTTTCGCCTCCATCCTTTCACTTCCATAGCTTTGAAGGCGGCCGCTTGGGTCACTTATTATGCTTGGGTTAACCCTTTCGCCTTCCTTAATAGTGTACTAGCAGTAGAAGCTATTCTAAAATTCCCCAATATTGCTTTCGCGTTCCTATGAAACCTTTCAACACCTTTGGAAAGGTAGGTAGCGAAAGGGTCGAGGTTTTCTATCACATGGTTTTGATGTAAGCAGAAGCACCCCCAACTCTTTCCTCTCCTTTGAAACATCCCTTGGTTGCTTATGAGTGGTTATTTGATTGGGTGAGGAATGCTTTTGTATAGTTTCGAAAGGATTAGTAGGTGATGACTGGATCATTACGAAAGGTCATTTGGCTTCATGTGGAGTTTTCTTTTTGCTTAAGGATGGTTCTAACCATTTCGAAAGGCTTGTTCTTGCTTTCGAAAGGTGCGCATTGGTAAAATGACTTTAAGTGGAAGATTGACAATGGTTAAACACTCTATTTCGAAGGGTTCGGTTCTTGTGTACGAACCTGTTGTCCAATACCTCTGAAAGGTGTTTCGAACCCATACTAGGTTTTCTCATGTATGTGGATTTAACTGCGTCAAAAGGTCTAGCTGAGGCGGAAGGGTAACTTTGCTTTCTTTTCTACTCTTTTGAATGCTCTTGTTTCACTTGATACTTGTAGGTGAATCAGGCGCTTGCGACTCCATCCTAATCTCTTTGAAAGCTATCTTAATGCCTTTGAAACACTGTCTTTGAATTATGACTGATGTGCACGTAAATATGCATATTTTTACCACCATATTTAATCTATTTAAATTAAGTAAATGATCATATCGGGTATTTTAACTAGTTTAAACCAAAATTCAAATTATTTTCAAATTGTCACATATTCATCTTCATATAGGGGTAAAATGGTCATTTTTATGCATTTATTAAATTGTGAAAATTTACTTGGAATTTTCTATGTTGTTTTGTAGGAGATTTGGTGAATTTTACAAGTGGCTTCATGATAATATATGCTTGCACAAGAGTGAAAAGAACAAATGAAGATGGAAATAATTCAAAGTGATGATCATGGAGGACCCCACCCACTTACCTTGATTTTCAATTAGGAACTAAACACATAATAAAAGTACATTAAAGCTTCATGTACATTTAAGTGGGGGGTTAGTGGATGTTAATGATTACTTGGCCACCACACTACCTCAAGGGCAATTTGGGCATTCCCCAAAAATATGAATTAGGGTTTAACACATGTATAAATACCCCTTATGTTTATGTAACCCTCTCTTCTTAGTCCCTCTTAGTTAGTTTTTAGCTTAGAAAATAAATCAAAGCTCTCTTTCTTTTCATGGCTACTTAGCCATTTCTTATCTTATGTAATTCCTTTTTTTTCTTTATGCAATTTAATACATGTTCTTTTTATTTTCTTGTTATTTCCTTTCATGTTGTATTGTATATTTGTTTATTTATGCAAGTAGTGTAGATTTTCTTTTATGCAATTAGATTAGTTCTCTTTTTCATTAGCTTTCATTTTCCTTTCTTTTTGCTTTCATGTTGCTAGCTACATTTGTTAATCAAATGACAAATATGAGAGGCTAAACCCCTTCAATTTAGGGGTAATGAAGCTCTCTAATTATGTAGCTTCAACTATTTATTAATTAATGCTCTCTTTTTGTGCTTAATGTTGATGATAGAAATGGTTTACTAGTTGTTTTTGTTTTGAATTTGATAGCCTATATTGTTGACACCAAATAGGCTATGCTAAAACAATCACTAACACTAATTGCCTCTTCATCAAAATATGATTATGGCAAAAGAAAGTGATTTGAAATTAAAATTTGATGGTCTATATTTCTATTCAATAATTAATAGGTCATACTTAAAATAGATTTCATTTTCATTTTCATTGTCAAGTTTCATGAAAGTTAGTAAGTGGTTTAAGGGGTGTGTTAAAATTTGATGGCTTATGTTGGCTAATCAATAGCACAAATATGCCATACTTATGATAAGCACATCAATTAAAGCACTAATGACCATAAAAGAGAGATCATGATTTCATATGTGTTGAACTGCATGATCTAGAGAGTGGATTTATTCTCTAAATTGTCATTTAACTCTTATATTTTCATCTCTTTTCTTTTAGTTAGTTAGCTAATTTTCTAATTCTCTAGCTTAACTTTCATTCCAAATTGGTATAATTTGATTGAATAGCATTTTTAAAATCATCAATTCCCTACGGATCGACCTGTATTCGCCACGTACTACAAGTGTACGCCGTGCGCTTGTGGTTATTTTATTTCGAAATTTTTCGACGGTTTTCTAATCTGATAGAATTTCCGTCGATTAACAATGATGAAACCATTGCCTTCAATTATTGTGGAGCTTAACACTTTTATATCCCTTCTTTCATACCTTTGTTCTTTAGTGAATTTCATGGTTAACATTTTGCCCCTCCCCCCCATATGAAAGAAGCTTTTGTTCTTTAGGACAAAAATTTAACAGCTTTCTTTTTGCATTATTCCATCCTTAATGACCTCATTTCCTTGTAAAGTTCAAAGTAAATAACATTCTCAATTGTTAGTTCAAAATTTATATAAAAATATGCCCAGTGATATAGTAGAAGACAATGTTAGTATCTAAAATAATAGAATTCCTGAATTCTAAGTCTGGAAACAATACGGATTAGTTGACCATCATCTGAAGTTGATAAGTGATAAGAAATCCACAGTTGACAATGATTAGAGATCAGAAACTCTTGTCTGGCAATAATAGAAGACCCACCATCCAAATTTGGTAATAATAAAAGAAGTTTAGAAACTAAACCTCTGTTATATTAATAAAAGACCGGGCATATAGTCTAAATCCAACTTTAATAATTGAAGTTTAGGATTTTTCTTCCAGTAATAACAAGTGTTTAGTAATAAAAATCCATAAATTATCATTTGGAAACGTATCATTAAAAACCATGAATCCTTATCTAGGGGTGAACAATAGGCATTTAAAAACCCTTATTGGAAGTAATAATAATCCTGAAACTAAGATTTAGATGTTGATAAGTGTTGTTTGAAAGTTAGTAGTAGAAATCTGGTGACCTTGATTCGGGTATTAGTGAGATAGATCTAGAGTTTTAATTGAAGACCAGAAGTCCATTGAGATCTCAATATCAATTGCCTTGGAACCCAGATTCGGGCATTCACGAATGAAATTCAAAAATTAACATCAAAAGACTCAAAACTCAGATTCGGGTATTAACATAATGATGTCCAAAATTCCATGATAAAGGTCTCAATAATAGAGGTCCCAGATCCCATATTAAGGAATTAATAAGTGAAGTCCAGAAATTAATAATAAGAGACCCGAAACCCAGATTCAGGTATTGATAAGTGAAGTCCTGAAATTATTAGTAAGAGACTCGAAATCCAAATTAAGGTATTAATAAGTGAAGTACTGAAATTCTCTTTTGGAAACTAGTCAGAGGTTGTAGATTCTTATTTAAGCTTTCTGTTCAGCACCACTCTTTGGTTTTGATTCTTGTGATATGTGCCATCCTTTAGGCCTTGTTTGTTGTCGTTGTTTGATATGCCGCTTCTCGGGCTCGGACGTCTTAGTCCGTTGTTTCCATTGTTTGATATGCCACTTCTCAGGCTCAGATGTCTTAGTCCGTTGTTGTCTGGTGCGCTTGGTTAGCTTATCCACAAGTAGGACCCAAGGACTTACCCAACCACCCTTTAGGATGCACTCTAGCCAGGCCTTATAGGTGGGACTGAAGGCTTGTTCGGTGCCTTGGCCAGGCTATAGCGTGGCAGGACCAAGGGCTTACTACGTCCTCCCTCCAGGAGGTGCCTTGACCAGGCCATAGCGTGGTGCGATCAAGGGCTTGTTGATGCTTTAACCTGGCCATAGCATGGCCCGGATAAAGGCTTACTCTAACCTCCCTCCACGAGGCACCTTGATCTGGCCATAGCGTGGCGCGATCAAGGGCTTGTTGATGCTTTAACCTGGTCATAGCGTGGCGCAGATAAAGGCTTACTCTAACCTCCCTCCAGGAGGCGCTTTGACCTGGCCATCTCGGCGCGGACAAAGGCTTTTGACCGTTTAAGGTAGTTTCCAAGTTTAAGGAGAATTTTACTCCCAACCATGTAGACTTTTCTTTATGAAAGAGGTGCTTTATTCATTCATTATGAGAAAATATGGTCGCAAGTGTTTTGCATTCCACATTCTAGTAACCATATTTCCATCTGGTCAACATAACTTGTAAGCTCTAGGAGGAATTACTTTGCATACGATTAAGGGACCTTCCCAGTTTGGTCCTAGCGGTCCATCTGCAAGATTTCTTGTGTTTTCTATCACCCTTCGAAGTACTAAGTATCCCTCTTGAAATGATCTTGTTTTTACTTTTGAGTTGTAATATTTCACAATTCTCCTCTGATATTCCGCGGTTCGAATAGCTGCCTCATCTCTTAGCTTATGTATTAAATCTAATGATTCTTTCTTCAATTCTTGGTTTGGATCACATGCATATGAGATCCTTTGATGTGAGGGTACCTCAATTTTAATTGGCAACATTGCTTCACACCCATATGTCAACGAATAAGGGGTATGACCCGTTGCAGTTCTAGTGGATGTTCGATATGCCCAGAGTACAAGTGGCAATTCTTCTACCCAATTTTCTTTGGCTTTATTCAAATGCTTTTTCAAAATAGTCTTAATAGTCTTATTTGCAGCATCAACGGCACCATTAGCCTTTGGATATTCCATGGAAGAATTATTTTTGATAATCCCGTTCTTATGGCAAAATCGAGAAAATTCTTCACTTTCAAATTGGGTTCCATTATCAGATATGATCTTATAAGGGATCCAAATCTGGTAATAATGTTTTTGATGACGAATCTAAGGATGTAATTTTGAGGAGTGGTTATGCTTCTACCCACTTAGTAAAGTAGTCAATAGCCACTACAACATATATTGCTCCTCCTTTGGAAATTAGCAATGGCCCGATTAAGTCGATCCCCATATATCGAAGGGCGATGGACTAAAGATCGGAGTTAATTGACTTGGTGGTAAACGAGGAATCTTTAAGTATTTCTGGCATCTTTCCCATTTCTTTATATACTCAATAGCTTGTCCTGCCATTCGAGGCCAATAGAAACTTTGTCTTATTATTTTCTTTGCCAACTTTACCCCGTTGGAATGGTCTTCGCAAAATCCTTCATGCGCTTCGACCAACAATTTCATCCCATCCTCCAAACTTACACATCTTAAGTAAGGTAAGGCATATCCTTTCTTATAAAGAATTCCATCCATCATTATGAAAATCGGAGCCTGTCGCCTGATTTTTCTAGCTTCCATTTTGCCAGATGGTAATATCCCCTTGGTAAGATATACAACAATAGATGACATCCAAGTGTCACTATAATAGTCATCTGTCCTTGGATGATTAAACTCCTCATATGGGATTTCTTCACTACTTTCCCTTTCTTCTCTTTCTTATGCCATGGCTTGGGATCTAGTTAGAATCAACAATTCTTTCCTTTGTTCGGGTATTCCCTCCTTGATACTAGGATTTCTTGGTACCCTACTAGAACGATACAAGTTTCTAGGGCTCATCTTGAACTAGCCAGCTTTGCTAATGAGTCTGCCTGAGAGATTTCTCCCCTTGGAACTTGGTATATAGAAAAATCTTCAAATAAGGTGAGCATTTTCAACACTTTCTTTACATACAAGGATAGTTTGACATATTTAGTCTAATATATCTACTTTATCTAATTCACCATTAATTAAGAGTCGCTAAAGATTTGAATCCATGGGATTTTAAGTTGTAAGGCCAAAGTCAATCCTGCCACCATTGACTCATATTATGCTACGTTATTTGTTGCGGCAAACCCTAGCTTCATTTCATAATGTAAGCGATGCCCATCGGGAGTAATTATGACGTACCCTGCTCCAGCTCCCTGCTCATTTGATGCCCCATCAACAAATAGTTGCCATTTGGGTTTTTGATCCTTCTCTTTCTCTGATTGTTCCTTGACAAAGCTTGTGCATTCATTGATAAAGTCTGCCAAAGGTTTCCCTTTAATTGCTGCTCATTGCTGAAATTCAATGTCATACTGGCTAAGTTCAATCCCCCACTTTACTAGCCTCTCTGAAGTCTCAGGGTTACTGAAAAATTGTTTGGGTGGAAAGTTAGTCAATACTTTGATTGGATGTGCTTGAAAGTACACTCTGAGTTTTCATGCCATCAGTATCAAATAGTAGGCTAACTTTTCTATGACTGGATACCGAACCTCAGCATCTTTCAATCGTCTACTTGCATAATAATTGGGAAGTTGAGTTCCATTCTCCTCTCTAATCAGTAATAAACTAACCACATGCTTTGAAACCGCTATATGCAAATATAGGCTTTCTCCATCCACGGGGCTGGATAACATAAGGGGACTTTCTAAATGATTTTTTAATTCGTGGAAGGCTTTCTTACAATCCTTTGCCCATTCAAAATTCTTTCTTTTCTTAATCACATTGAAGAAGAGAATGCATTTATCGATCGCCTTGGAAATAAATTTGCTTAGGGCTGCAACTCTACCATTCAAGCTGATTACATCTTTGCTGGTTTTAGGTTCTGCCATATCTTTGATAGTCGAATCTGGTCAGGATTGGCTTCGATTCCTTGTGCGCTAATAGTATAGCCTAAGAATTTTCCGGAATGAACTCCGAAAGAACATTTCTGAGGATTCAATCTCATTTGATATCTTCGTAACACTTTGAACATTTCTTCAAGATCCTTAAGGTGATTCTCAGCTTCATGAGACTTTACCAACATGTCATCCATATAAACTTCCATATTTCATCCAACCTGCTTCTTAAACATTCTATTGACTAATCTCTTATAAGTAGCTTCCACATTCTTCAGTTCGAAAGCCGTTACTTTATAACAGAAAATTCCCCATTCGGTAATGAAGCTTGTATGCTCTTCATCCGATTTGAACATAGGTATTTGGTTATATCCTGAATATGCATCCATGAGGGACAATAACTTATGACCACTAGTTGCATTAACTGACCGATCTATTCTGGGTAACGGATAACAGTCTTTTGGGCATGCTTTGTTCAGATCCGTATAATCGACACGTGTTCTCCATTTTCCATTTGCCTTTTCACCAACACTGGATTTGCTAGCCATTTTGGATAAAAACCTCCCAAATGAATCCATTCTCAAGCAGCCTTTTAATTTCCTCTTTCAACGCATCAGATCGAACCTTATCAAATTGCTTCTTCTTTTGTCGAACGGGGCCACGTTTGGATTAACATTTAACGCATGGCACACAAATGACGGATCAATTCCGCTCATATCCGAATGAGTCCATGCAAATACATCTTTGTTAACTTTGAGGAATTGAGTTAATACGCCTTCAACCTGTCCTTCAATTCTTTTCCCACTCTAACAATCTTGGTCGGATTAGCTGGATCTATACATATTTCCTCGAGATCCTCTATAGGCTTTAACCTTTCCGTTTCCCTTTGACAATCTAATTCTATAACGACATCACTTTCCTCCACTGAGTTGGCTTCAGTTCTCTTCCTTTTGCTCCCAGACAAGAAGTACCTTCCAAACACACGTTTATTTATTTTATTAGATTTCATTTTTGTTTCAAATGCTGGATGTAAAAATCTATCGTCTAAAGGCTGAAAAACAGTAGAAGAATAATAATAAGAAGAATACTCCCTCTTATATTGATCAAGCATTGCAAAGTACATCTCGCGGGAGCTGAATTTTTCTCCGCGGATAGTGCCCCAACCCCTTTTAGTTAAAAATTTCACCATTAGTATTTTGGTGAGACAAAAGCGTCCACCTCATCAAGTGCGGGTCGGCCAAAGAAAGCATTGTAGTATGACGATTGATTGATGATTACGAAGAGAGTTTCAAAAGTCTTGCAGCATGGCGGTACTCCCATCTACACTAGCAACTTCATTTGCCCTATTGGAGTTGACCCTTTGTTATTGAACCCGAAGATAGGCTCAAGGCTAGGCTCTAACTTGTCTTAAGTAATGCCCATTTGATCAAAGACATGTTTGAAAATAACGTTGACTGTGCTCCCAGTGTCTACAAGAATCTTGGACACTATAGAAAGTCCAATTTGGGCCACAACCATGACAGGGTCGTTATGGGGACGATGAATCCCTTTCTTTAGCTCTTGGGGAGTAACAACAAGACTCGGCATTGGTACATTGAGTCGTGGACTTTTAAGCGGGTGTTCTTCTTGGATGGAGAACACTCCCTCTTTAGCTTCTTTAATGTATCTGCTTCTGGCTCCCTTGTTAGTCCCCACTGGGTGTGGCCACCGTGGATTACATCAATCCTATTGAAAGGCGGACTCAAGCTTAACGGATCTTCTTCTTCTAAGATGTTGACAGCACTATTAGAAAATTTTTGTGGACCATCACCAGTCTGAGGTGCCTTTTGCTTGTCTTGGATGAATTACTTCAAATGCCCTTCACGGATTTGTTTCTGAATAATTCCAGCTACCACTCGACATTCATCAGTTTTATGGCCATTCGCTTTGTGATAACATAGTAGTCGTCTCCCTTTCTCTATTCAGGGTAATTTTTAGCCTTGAACAAAGTCGAGAAGTTAACCTTCTCTTTAGTTGTAGCATATATATATAAGACAATAGCTTGTTTAAAGCGATTGAATTAGTATTGGGCTCCTCCTACCTTGTTCTTTTGGGTCCCCAGTCCGATCCAAATCTTCCACCCTCCTTCCTAGGATTAGCTTTCTTTTTAGCGCAATATAATTCATCCATTCGAATGAATTTATTAGCTTGGAAGTGGAAGTATTGTAAATCCTTACACCCATGCACGAAGAGTTCCTTCTAGAATGGTGTGTTCTCTATTAGCCCAGAATGTACTGCTATGAGCTTATCCCTGTCATTCATATCTTTGGCTTTCAATGCTTCTGTATTGAATCTTCTAAGGTAATCACCTAATGATTCCCCCTGCCTTTGCTTAATGTTTGCTAGAACAGTGTAATCGATGGTTGGATCCTTGCATATACAAAATTGGGCAGAGAATTCATAAGAAAACTGTTTCCACGAGTAGATAGTCTTCTCATGATATTGTCGGTACCACTTTGCGGCTGCCTCTTGAAGTGTTACCGGGAATAGTCTGCATCAAACTGCCCCAGAGGCATTATATAAATCAATTTGGCTATCAAAAGACATCAAGTGATCATCAGGATCGGTAGTACCATGATATTTCATGGTTGGGATCTTGACATAAGATGGGATGACCATTGACATGATCCCATATATGAACGGAGCTATTCATTCATTGTCATTTACTCGTTCATCCAAAGTTCTTTTCCCCTTTGCATTTAGCATATCCTTGACTGCCTTTTCTGCCACATCTTTCAAATATGCTTCAGTGTCATGATAGCTTTTTCAGTTTGGGTTGTATTCTTTTGAGGTCGAGCTTCCAGATTGCTCGAGTGATTTATCTAGTATCCTTCCTTGATGCAACTTTAATTGGATGACGCTCTTTTTTCTTTGACGATGTCAGATTTATCTTGCTCTTACCCTCATTGGTATAAGCTTTTAATTTTCTTCATGGGGAGACCACCTCAACTCCAGTTGTTGGTTTTGCAGGTTTGGAAGACTTCTGAGATCAATTTAAAAACTTTCTTTTATTTCAAATGAATATCTGCATACATATATGTAACGGGACGACTTTCTATGCACAGAAAGTCGCATCTTTATGAAGAAAGAAAGGGGTAGAAAATAGAAAAGAAGAGAAGAAAGAAAGAAACAACAACAACGATCTCACAGCGGAACGAATAAATTATATTAATAACATAAACTATTACATAGTATACAACACTTATCAGAGTTTATACAACTATACAACACATACTAGACAGTTATAAACATCTGTCTAGATATTACAACTCAAATACAATACAAGACTCTAACACAGATATCAATACAGCGGAATACTATATCTACGAACGCCGAAGCCTCCTGCTCCATTGCTCCTCCAGAATATTCGTCAAAGCTAAACCTGAATCCCTTGGCTACTCGTAAAAATTTGAGTACCCAAGAGTTTATAAAACAGAAATAAACACTTGGGTCAGACATGGGTCTGGTGTGAGTAAACGGGTTAAAATTGTTTAACTTCAAAACCTTTTGAAAACAAAGGTATCACGTAAGACTTCCCACACATAAACATGGAAAAGTTTTTACCTTACGCTAACCAAAACATTTGATAGGAAATCCAATTATATTATAATAGGGTCTAGGGTTTTCAAGTAAAATACAGAAATAGCTGAAATGCTTACATCTCACATTCCAACATAGTTGGGCACAACTAATACGTACGGCATGCTTTTAGAAGCTCTCGCATTTCCAGTAATTGTTGCTCTAGATGCCTTACCTTGAATGCATTATCATCTAGTTATACTGGGGTTGATGGCTGTCCTTGCACAACTTCCTCCAATTTAAAAGTTGGAGTGAGATTATTTTCCAAATTTATTGTATGCACTGCTTCCTCGTCCATTCGACTAAGCCTTTTTTATTTCATTTTCAAATTAAAAGCTCCATAATTAATCTATAGGGAAACAACAAGGTCGGAGGTTCGACCCCTACTTCTAGCGCAAAAAATGTTGACAAGAAAACTTGTCGACATCCCAAAGTCAAGTTGTTAACAAGAAATCTAGTTAACACCTCAAAGCAAAAATTTTAGAATTGAACAATCCCTTCGAAACCCCTCTTTGAATGAGTTAATATGCATAAAATGTCTTTGAAAGGTGGTCTTTTGATAGCATAAATTATTGATAAGAAGACCAATCAACAACTTATTCATAACCCCCTTTCGGAGTAGGTCGAAAGGGTCATTCACATCCCCTTTCGAGTGGGTTGAAAGGATCATTTATATTCCCTTTTGAATGAGTCGAAATGGTCATTTCGCCTTTAAAAAGGGAATCCACTTTCCAAAGGGTAGTTTCTGCTACCATGGAAGGGACTCGTTCAAAAGGGGTTATATGTTTTCGAATATCCAAGCTCCTTTCGAAGATGTCCAACTAGCAAACATAACTTATATTCATACAGTAAGCCCCTTTCGATCAAATCAAAAGAGTCCTTACTCTCTCGAAGTGACTCAATGTACAATACATAATATTTATTTTCAACATGCAATGGAATTAAATCTTGGACAAATGGTATAAGTTTAATGAACTTATTAATATCGAATTATCATCACCACGTCAATTTAACATTCGACACTACGAAACATGATGATAATATTATTTGAAATCATAATTTCTAAGTTGATTCTATTACATTACATAAGCTAAAGAGGGGTTAAGAAAATAAGTGAGCATCATGTGCAGTTGATCATTAGTCAAGCTAATGGCTGAAATGATCTTCCTCATATCAAAATCGATATTGGATCCACGCGAACTCTTTTGCATTCATCTAAATTGGATTACAAGTAAGATAATTTTCCCTAAATTGATTTAGGGATACAAAATTTTGATTTTTCTATCAAGTAAGAAAGATAACTCAAAATTCAAATTCGGTCCCCAAACTTGGACCTCTAGGGTCGTATTTATAGATGTAGGTTGACCTCCTTCCGCATGCATCCTTTCGAAGCGGTTGAAAGGTCTTTCTCCTAGCCTTTCGAATTCATCATTTTGCCTCCATTCTTCCGCTTCCATAGCTTTGAAGGCGGCCGCTTGGGTCTCTTATTATGCTTGGGTTAACCCTTTTGCCTTTCTTAATAGTATACTAGCAGTAGAAGTTGTTCTAAAATTCCCCAATATTGCTTTCACGTTCTTCTGAAACCTTTCGACACCTTCGAAAGGTAGGTAGCGAAATGGTCAAGGTTTTCTATCACATGGTTTTGATGTAAGCGAAAGCACCCCCAAATCCTTCCTCTCCTTCGAAACCTCCCTTAGTTGCTAATGAGTGATTATTTGAGTGGGTAAAGAATGCCTCTGTATAGTTTCGAAAGGATTAGTAGGTGACGACTAGATCATTACGAAAGGTCATTTGGCTTCATGTGGAGTTTTATTTTTGCTTACGGATGGTTCCAACCGTTTGGAAAGGCTTGTTCTTGCTTTCAAAAGGTGTGCATTGGTAAAATGTCTTTAAGTGGAAGATTGACAACGGCGAAACCAACTATTTTGAAGGGTTCGGTTCTCGTGTACGAAACTGTTGTCCAATACCTTTGAAAGATGTTTCGAACCCATACTAGGTTTTCTCATGTATGTGGATTCAACTGCGTCGAAAGGTCTAGCTGAGGCAGAAGGGTAACTTTGCTTTCTTTTTAACTCTTTCGAAAGCTCTTGTTTCACTTGATACTTGTAGTGAATCAGGCGCTTGTGGCTCCATCTTAATATCTTCGAAAGCTATCTTAATGCCTTCGAAACACTGTCTTTGAATTATGACGAAACATTTGTCTTCAATTCTTGTGGAGCTTAACACTTTTATATACCTTCTTTCATGCCTTTATTCTTAAGTGAATTTTATGGTTAACAACTCACCATTAACCAAATCGTTTCACTTTCTACCAACAGTCATTCAATCCAACAACACTTCACTAAACTATTATTACTTTACTTAAACAATTCCTAAGCCACTCCTCTTTGCTTTGTACTCACGGCCAAGCCTCCCTATCACCAAAATGCATATGCCTTGGCTCTACAACACCTCTAATACTCAAGCAATCCCTCCTCCAAGCTCCAATTGCTCATGTCCTTGGTCTTTCCTCACTCAATAGCTCATGGCCTTGGCTTATAGGATGGGCCGTGGGTTTTAAAGAGGAGGTGTTGTTTTGGTTTTGTTTTGAAGTGTAGAGTGAATGTGTATATGTATGTATGTATGTATTTATGTATAAGTTATTTTCTTTTGGATTTTATTTTTGCCATTATTTTCTTATAGAAAAAGAGGCCATTAAAGTACTCAAAAGGAAGGAAAGAAAGCTTAAGAGAAAGAGATGGAATGTGTGAAAAAATGAGAGGGGGTATGCATGGATTTGTAAGGTTTTCAACCCTTAGTTTCCAAGTAATGTCAAATGACAAAAATGCCCCTCCTACCTCATGTTTAGCTCGGTCATACCCTCCCCATCCACTCGCCATCATCTCCATCACTTCCTTTCCTTCTCCTTAGCTTTAAAAGGAAACTATTTATTTATGTAAACAAAGCTTTCAAATAAGTTTCTTATCATCTTTAAAAAATTAAAACAAGTTTATTTTAGTTATAAAACCATATTTAATAATATTAAAATCTAATTGTAAAATATGACGTCAATTGGTCGAAGTGGGACGAAATTTGTCTATCTTTATAAAATAAGTATATATATTTATAAAAAATTTATCAATCAATTATTATCATTTTATAACAATTTAAAAATAATTATTTATCATTTAAAACAAAAAATTTAGCGTATATCCAATTTTATCGAAAACCGACTTTTGTCGATTTTACGATGAAACTCCAAAATCCCTTATTTTTGTAAACCAATTCTAAAAATAAGTTCACCATTCTTATTTATCACATAAACATGATTATTTAAGTTTGAAAATTTTATATTTAAATATTTAAATTTAATTAAATATTTCATTTAAAAGTGATAAAATTTCGGGTCGTTACACAGACGATTTGCTTATTGGAAATGCGTATTGGGCGTAAAATCAATTTCCAGCCTCTTTGATATTATATATCATATGGTATTTATAGTAGCTGAAATGGATGATGGATGACTAAGATTACATAGAAAAATTGGAAGGAAAAGTGTCTGGCCGTTGATCTGATCGCATGGGCTGATGAAAGACAACTGCAAAGGTGGTATGAAATGCATGGCTGAGAAGTATGTCAATTGTTCCTCTGTACCAGCCTACCAGGCACATGCTTTGCATTTAATGTTGGCGACTTGCTACAGGATTAGGCATGCTTTTGCCAGATTTGCTACCATACCTGATACAGCTGTACGGATTGTCGTTTAGTCTTCCATGTCTGTATGGCAAGGCGGATGTGTGGCTTCATCCAGGCTATTCTGGTTAGTCATTTGCTTTCGATGTCTACTGAGCAAAGTTGTGTGCTAAGGATCAAGTTGCAAAGTTGTGTCGGGCTGAGATGACAAGATGGCTTGCCTAGAACAAGGCGATGGTGGGCTGTGATGAAGCCGGGCCAAAGACGGGTCATGCTTGAGTCAGGCCTTATCTAGAGAGTTTGATGTTGGAGCCGCCTAGAGTTGAGTTGAGCTGGCCAATCATGGACCTAGATTGTAGCTAAGAAGATGGGCTGGCTTCGCACTAGGTTGAGCCATATGAGATGACAGTGTTGACTGGTTCTAGATTAGGCCAAGCATGGGAGTCAATGCTAGCCCATTTGTGACCTACTTATTGGATTTTCTGGGATGGAGCCAGGTTAACTATGCCAGCTAGAACTAGGCCGGGCTAATAAGTGCTAGTTAGCATGGATCTAGGACTGGCCTTAATGTGATGGCCGACTAATCATACCTGGAAGAAATTTGGGCAATAATAATGGTTGCAAAAATTTATCCAAGTAGATTATTTTAACTTTATATAACATATGTTCTTACAATATTAGACAAGTTTAAATGAATTCATTTCATTTTTCGAATAAGGCTCCCACTAGATTTTTATGTTTGTCAAAACTCTAAAAATCTAGAAATCTTTCGATTTCTTTAATGGGCATTAGGACTCGCTTACCTTGGGATTCTAACCTTGAGGAACATCAACAAATCATAGGCCCGCATGTGATGGATAACACCATATTGGTTATGTCATATACAACTCCTAACTCATGGTCTTTGTCCTAATCTCATCTCGACCTTGAGGAATATCAACAAATCAAAAAAGATTATCCACTCATACCCACCATTTCACAATAGCATAAGTATAATGCACTTACCTTGAGGGATATCAACAAGTACGTGCATGTATCTTATCTCGCCTGGTCAACAAATTAATAATACTACACATAACATCTCTAGCTTGAGGAATATAAACAACTAAAGGGCATGCAAGTAACCTACTAATATATAAATGGTAGAGGATGTTAGAATCTCGATTTTCATCATTTTGACTATGACAACTATATAAATCAATGTACTAATCACTTATGCAGGAGATTTGTTGCAGATTCAGATTTAGAATATTTTGAAGCTGATAGTCTATTGTTTAGAGTCTGTATACTATTTAGAAATATGTTAAAATCTCTCTAGAATGGTATATATATATATAAACTTACACACACATGCACAAACATGAGCAAGTGGCTGAAAACAGCCGGTCGAATGGACTCATTCAGCCGTCTGTTTGTTGAAACATTTTAAATGTTTCACAATATTCAGCCGGCTGAATGAGTTTATTCAGCCAGCTGTTTTAGGCCAAAATTTGCTTGTTTCCTTGCTGGTTTCGATTTTAAATAATTCAGAAGGCTGAAGTATTATTTCAGCCGGCTGAAAATTTTCAACAGCTATTTTTTATGAAAAGACACATCTCTTCATCGAAGAGAAACTTCTTCAAATCAACAGTTGCACCTGTTTCTTTTCAATATTATCCTTCATGAATGATTGCAATTGTTTAACCTCTATAAATAGATTTCAGAATTCAACAAACAAATTACCTAATTGATTTTAATATTTTTGAATTCTTATCTCTTATTCTCTATTTTAAACTTGCACTCAAATTACATATAATCTCTTATCGTTGATCACTTTATCTTCCACAATTCTCAAGCACTTTACACTATATATCATAAAGGAGAAGATTATAGGAAGATTGTACTTAATTGGCTTATCAGTGCTATTTAAAGAGCATACTACTGTCAGGTACTTTTCTTATTTGTAAAGGAGTCCTGTTCGGTTGCTCAGGCAGTAGAAGTCCAATTCGGTTTCTTAGGCGGTATAAGTCATGTTCGGTTGCTCAAGCGGTGTAAACCTATTCCTCCGGGTTAAGTGAGGGTTGCTAGTTTAAATTCTAGAGGGAGTCTGGGACTGAACGTAGAACGGAAGTTCGAACCAGTATAAAAATCTGTGGTGTCATTTATTTTACTGCTTTAATTATTTACTTACTTAGTTTATATTCCACACAAATAGTTTTATCCATATTACATGATCATATAGCATAGTCACTTTAATTTGGTATCAGAGCGAGGCCATCATATAACCATAACATACTTATCTGATTTTTTTAATATGCAAAACAACACCAGCACTGTAACTAACACTACCTTTCTAGAAGGTCAATCTACTGCATGACCACCTCTATTTAATGGAATGAACTATAACTATTGGGCTACTAGAATGAGAATCTATATACAAGCAAGTAGTTATGAAACCTGGAACATTATGCAATCTGAATATACTATGCCTACTATTGAATATTCAGCATGGTCTAACACACAAAAATTAGACGCTACTGCAAATGCTAAAGCTATGAATATGTTATATTGTGCATTAGACAAAAATGAATTTAATAGAATAAGCATGTGTAAAACTGCTTATGAAATTTGGCATACACTTAAAATTACACATGAAGGTACTAACAGAGTAAAACAGAGTAAAATTTCTATGCTAAAAAATCAGTTCCAGAATTTTAAAATGAAGCAAGATGAGACTATAAATGAAATGTACTCTAGATTTCAAAATATATATCATTCTTTAATAGCATTAGGAGAAACTTATATAGATTTTGATATTGTTTCAAAGATTCTCAACTCACTAACGATGAATGGGAATGAAAAGTCTTAGTAATTGAAGAAGCTAATGACATTTCGATAATAAAACCGGAGGAGTTGATAGGAAATCTAATGTCTTATGAAGTTAATTTCCAGGCAAAACGAGTACAGGCTCAAGATAAGAAGAATATTGCTTTCCAGGCAAAACGAGTACATGCTCAAGATAAGAAGAATATTGCATTCCAGGCAGAAAAAGATGAATCAAATTTAGATGAAGAAGATATGGATATGGTGTTCATTGCTAAGAATTTCAAAAAGTTTTTGAAATTTAGAAAGAGCAACAAACTTAGAAATAACAAGAACAACTCCAGCAACAATAATAACACCAACAAACCATCATCATCTGCTCTAGAATGTTATGAATGTCACAAGAAAGGCCACATCAAGAAAGACTGTCCTGAGAAAGAAAGACAAACATAAGCACAAGAAAGAAAGATTCAAGAAGAAAGCTTTCTCTGTCACTTGGGACGATTCAGAATCATCTTCATCATCGGATAGTAACTCGGACAATGATACAGAACAAGCCAATGTATGTTTTATGGCCACAAAAGTTGAGGTGAGTGATCTAACTTTTGATGATATATTGGAAATTATTTCAGAGTTACCTGATAAAATAAAAGAAATCAAAAGAAAATATAAAGAATCTCTTGAAAAATTGATAGAACTGAAATTGAAGTAGATATGCTAAGAGATGAGAAACAAATCTTAGAAGAAGAACTTGAAGTTACTCAATAATCTTGTTCTAATATGACATCTCAACTCTCTATGCTAAGTCAAGAGATAGAAACATATAAAGAAAAGAATGATGCTCTATTAATTGAAAATCATGATCTTAAAGCAAATGTCAAGATTTTAGAATTAGATAACTCTAGCCTTAAAACAAAGTTAGATGATATTACTAAAAATGTCTCTAATTTTAATAAAGGCATAGAAAATCTTTCCAAAATTATAGAAAATTCTCAAACTGCTTCAAATAAAAGAGGACTAGGATATAAACAATCTTCTAAAATTATTCCAAAGAAAAAGAATTCTTCATATAAAAGGAATAATAAAGTTGAAAAACCTAGTTCTAAAATTTCAAATTTTACTAAATCAATTAAAATTTGGGTTCCTAAAACAAATAATTCTTTGATTAGAAATAAGTATATAAAACCTTTTATAAAAACTGTTTATAAAAACTGTTTATAAAAACAAAGATTTTATTTTCAAAAGGAATTCTGAACCTTCTTAGGTTTGGCTTCCTAAGACCTAACTCTTAGGACCCAAAATAAATGGTGGGTACCAATGTTAATTCTGTATTTTGCAGGTACCACCTAAAAAGAGAGGAAAATGGATACCAGACAGTGGTTGCTCAAAACACATGACAGGAAACAAAGGGATGCTAACGAATATTATCTACTCAGATGGAGGTTCTGTCACATTTGGAGATAATTCCAAAGGATATGTCATAGGCAAAGGCGATGTGAGCAATAACGGTATATCTAATTTACCACTTATTACAGATGTTTTATTAGTTAAAAATTTAAAGCATAATTTACTTAGTATCGGCCAATTGTGTGACAAAGGATTCAATATTTCTTTTTCTGAAAATAAGTATAGCATTTTTGATCAAAATAAAAATCTTATTTTGAAGGTTTTAGAGATAAAATATTTATGTTTTGAATATGAATATAAATTACAATACAATATGTGCTTAATAGCCAAAGAAAATGATCCTTGGTTATGGCACAAGATATTTTTTCATATTAATTCCAAAGCTATAAATAAATTATCTAAAAATGAATTAGTAAAAGGTTTACCAAAAATGAATTTTAGAGTAAACAATATTTGTGATGCTTGTCAATTAGGAAAATTATCAAAATCATCCTTTAAATCAAAGAAAAATATTTCTACTATACACCCACTAGAACTATTGCATTTGGATCTCTTTGGTCCAACTCAAGTTCAATCTATAAACCATAACAAATATGTGTTTGTTATAGTAGATGATTTCTCAAGATATACTTGGACTATTTTTCTGAAAAATAAAAATGATACTTTTGAAAATTTCAAGATCTTTGCAAAAAGAATTCAAAATCTCAAAAATTTAAAAATTAAAAATATTAGAAGTGATCATGGAGGTGAATTTGAAAATGAAGCTTTTGAACATTTTTGTAATAAAAAGGGAATTTATCATAATTTTTCTTTTCCTAGAACACCACAACAAAATGGAGTGGTTGAAAGAAAAAATAGAACGTTACAAGAATGTGCAAGAACTTTATTAAATGGAACCGCATTACCAAAACATTTCTGGGCAGAAGCAGTAGCAACTGCTTGCTATGTTCTGAATCGTGTTTCCATCTGACCTTTAACAAAACACACTCTATATGAACTTTTTCATCAAAGAAAACCGAACATTTCTTATTTTAAAACTTTTGGTTCAAAATGTTTTATTTTAAACACAAAAGATTAGCTTGGATAATTCGATTCAAAATCCGATGAAGGAATCTTTGTTGGATATTCGGAACGAAGCAAAGCTTATCGAATTTTTAATAAAGGAACAAAAATAGTCGAAGAAACACTTCATGTTTCGACGAAAATTTCAAATTTAATAAATTTTTTGAGGATGATGAAGTTATACCTAAGATAGTCACAAATATGGTTACTCAAAATAATTTTGAAGAATATGAAAACATTGTTTATAATGAACATGAATTAAGATCTCCTCCTCGGATTTTACGAGATCACCCAGTAGAAAATGTAATAGGATAAATTGATTCACATGTCAGAACTAGAAGCCAACTTAATCAAATGGGCCATGTAGCTTTTCATTCTAATATTGAACCTTCAAATGTGAAAGAAGCCTCTACTAATGACTATTGGATTATAGCCATGCAAGAAGAACTAAACCAATTCGAACGAAACGAAGTTTGGGAACTAGTTCCTAGACCGAGTGATCAAACAGTCATTAGTACTAAATGGGTCTTCAAAAATAAAGCAGATGAACAAGGTAATATAACTAGGAATAAAGCTAGATTAATTGCATAAGGATATAATCAAGAAGAAGGAATTGACTATGAAGAAACATTTGCTCCAGTTGCACGACTTAAAGCAATACGTATCTTACTGGCCTTTGCATGTTTTCATAATTTCAAACTTTATCAAATGGGTGTTAAAAGTGCTTTTTTAAATGGTTATATAAAAGAAATTTTTTTGTTAAACAACCTCCTTTATTCACACATGAAAAATTTCCAAACCATGTCTATAAACTTAAGAAAGCCTTATACGATCTAAAACAAGCACCCCGTGCTTGGTATGAACGTCTTAAAAGCTATCTAATAGAATCTGGTTTTGAAATTGGGAAGGTTGATCAAACTCTTTTTATTAAAAGAACTAAAAAGGATATTTAATTATTCAAATTTATGTAGATGATATGATTTTTGGTTCTACAAATGAAAAACTATGTCAAGAATTCTCATAAATAATGACCAAAGAATTTGAAATGCCACATATGGGAGAATTATCTTATTTTCTTGGTTAATAGATTAAACAATTAGAAAATGGAATTTTTATTAATCAAGAAAAATATTGTAAAAATCTAATTAAACGCTTTTGTATGGAAAATACTTCTGCCAAACCAACTCCAATGAGTTCAACGATTCATCTCGTTAGAGATGAAGATTGCAAAAGTGTCGACCAAAAATTATATCAAAGTATAATTGGATCATTACTTTATCTAACTACTAGTAGGCATGACATAATGATGAGTGTTTATTTATGTGCTCGATTTCAAGCAAATCCTAAAGAATCACATATGCGAGCAGTGAAACGTATATTGCGTTATCTAAGCAAAACCAAAGATTTTGGACTTTTCTATCTGAAAGAACGTCTTTTCGAGTTATTTTAATATAGTGACGCTGCCTTTGGAGGATGTCAGACGGATCGAAAAAGTACTAGTGGGACTTGTCACTTCATTGGACAATCCTTAGTCACTTGGTTTAGCAAGAAACAAAATTGTGTTTCACTTTTGACTTGTGAGGCAAAATATATTTCGCTACCTTAGCATGTGCTCAAGTCATTTATATGCAACAAACACTTCAAGATTTTGGTATAAATTTGTCTAAATCAACTATTTTCTGCGATAACACAAGTGCTATAAACTTATCCAAAAATCCTATCAATCACTCACGAACTAAACATATTGACATACGTCATCATTTTCTTCGTGATAATATTGAAAAGGATTTAGTCAGATTGGAATTTGTATCCTCTGAAAATCAACTGGCTAATATATTTACAAAACCTTTAAATGAAAGTATTTTCATAAAATTAAGAAGAGAATTAGGAATTGTATCATTAAAAGATTTTTAATTTTTTTTTAAAAAAATAAAATTTGTTTTTACAAAAATTGAAATTTCCAAGACTTGAACTCGGGATCTCGTACTTGAAAACTGGTGCACTACCACTTTACTACACTTTACTTTTCAACTAAACTTGATTTACATTCTATTTTCATTTGTTTGTTTTTCCACCTTACCTTTTTCAACCTCTTTACAGCCTATCTTTATTTTCCATGGTTCTTAACAACCTAACCACTAATCTTGTTTCTATTTATATGATCTTCATGCATATAAATACCTCTTCTCCTTTAATTTTTTTTTCATTGCAAATCAAAACAAAAGGAAAATTTGTTTTCAACTCTCTTAATCAAAAATGTCTTCCAAATAAAACTCTGAATCCTCCTCACTTTCATATACTTCTCCTAGTTCGAGATTAGTAAATTTACCTACTCTCACACCAATTTATGAACCGGTCCCGATTGTGCCTCCTTCTACTCACACGGGTTACACTCCACCCGGAAAAAGAACCAGACACTCTCTATTTTTTAGATCACCGTCTACCAAAGAAAAGATAGACAACATTCACTAGTACCCTGTGTAGTTAATGCCCTGCTATTACTCCGCTATAACCCCGCTATATCTTATAGCGGATTTCTACCGCTACGATTTTTCCATATAGCCCCAAAATATAGCCTTTCCGCTTTAAGCCCCGCTATTTCCGCTATATCCCGTTATTCCCGCTATATTCCGCTATTTCCGCTATATCTTCTTTAATAAAATGAATTAAAAAATTGCCTTTATTCATTATAAAAATTATGAAACTAATTTATTTGATTTAATTTCTAATATATTTTCAGAAATGAAAATACTCTAATATTCTACTAAATTCAATTATGTTATATAACGGTTTTATGTTTATTTAAAATATATTCGCACATGTTTTTTGTTTAAAATTATTTATGTATTAATTATAATTCAATTGAATGATAATTTTTCATTTAATTACCATTTATATATTTGTAAAAACATTAATTACTAGTTTTATATGCTATTTTAGAGCCATCCGCTATATCCTCGCTGTATCCCCGCTATGACTTTTTGCACCTCCACCGCTTTGAATCTGCCGAGCGCTTTAACTACACAGCCAGTACCAGAGGGAAATGCTGGAATTACAGTGCGAACTTTATTACGAACAAAAAGTTAAAGCCAAGCATTTAAGCTTTTTGGAGCAAGTCGCCTTAAAATTCTATGGTTCCTCATCCAAGAGCACTGTTCATCAACCGTCTCCTGTCTGTTCTCCATCCCAACGTAATCCTTGGAAACCATCACCGTAGCGTCCACTAGTATCTCCGAACTCGTGGGAATGCGGCAATAGATGGTCACCACTTAGGCCACTACAAGAGAACATAAAAATAGAGCCGGATGAATATCACACTCCAAGCTCCTCTTACTGTTTAAAGTATTTTATATGTATATATATAATATATTTCTTGTATTCAATTTTTTATACATATATGTATATGTTGTTCTTTTACTAAGAACTTTTGTTATAAAAGAAGAAGGTAGCCATACTTTTTCAAACAATTCAACTAGTTGAGCCACAAAGAACAGACGACTGAATATTGTCCAACAAGAAAAAAAATTCCAAATTCAGACGGCTGAATCACTGAAAACAACCGTCCGAATCAGTTCAAAAATGAACTATTTCCTCGCGGGAAGGAATTCAGATGGCTATTTACAGTAAAACAGCCGGCTGAATCCCTCCTGAAGTTTTTTTACTCAACCCTACATCTACATTACCAACTTTACCCTTACTTTTCACCTACCTATAAATTCATCTTTTCACCTTTTACCTCTTCACTTCGGAACCCTAGCTCAATTTTTTCAAATTTTCATCTTTTGAATTTTTTTCAACAAAAAATGGCTCCTATATCAAAATGCACAAGGTAATCCGCCTCCGGTCCTTCTGAAAACCAGATTCGTCGATGGCTTTGGAATGATGTTGCTGTCTCCCGCTACAATTCTATGAAAAATTCCAACATTTTTGAAGGGGCTTTTATGAAATTCTTGGATTTTGCAGCATATCAGATTAGAAAATGGCCGAGCAATTCCATTTTGACAATCTTAAAGGGTATGCTCCCAATAATGTTAGAATTAACCATCTTTTGATTAAAAAATTTCTTGCAAATTTGAATCTAGACCACCATAATCCTCAAAATCGAGAAGATTGTGTTTGGTCAATAGTTTGTGGTGGTAAAATCTTTTTGCCTTTGCAAAGATTAGGCAATATTATAAATTGTTCCTTTCAAGGAGTTGATATAGATGATATAGAAGTTGATATGGATCATAGAGATAAAGTTTCACATCGTTTCTTGTCCGATCACCTTACCAATTTAAGTGCATTAAAATCTAGCACCTTAAGGCCACAAGCACGTCTTATTCACCGTGCTTTCATTCTCCTTACAACCTCAAACGGGAAGTTATGCAAATTTTTATAAAAGAGATTTTCAAGCCCTCTATTCAATCTACTCCAACCAACAAGTAATTTGGGACAAAATCATTTTGGATGAATTTCAAGACATCACAATCTGAAGGAGATATAAGACCATCATTATGGCGCTTATTATGCGTATCCTTCTCAACTTCGGTGTTCCAATGCCTGATTCCAAGTATTCAAGCATTAGCGAGTTAGGCGCAAAAAACTTAGGATTGATGGGTCTTCCTCCCCGACCTCCTCTACAACAAATAATTTCATTTCAAGAATGGTCTAACAACGTTCAACAAGGTGTTCCACAACCTCGTGACACTAGTATTGCCTCTTGTTCGCATACCCAACATGAAAAAGAAGAAGAGGACGATGACTCCATTCAAGTTGTTGGCCCAGAAACTTCCTCCAGACAAGCTATCATCACCCTCTCCCCAAATCAATCAAATCTTCATCGGGAAATTAAATCTCTTAAAAAGAAGATGGAGAAGAAATTCAACTCCATAAAAGGATTTCTTAATAGGATATGGGATAAAATCTCTTGTTCGGGTTCTACATCCACCGAAGCTTACAACCCATCTCCCTTCTAATGGTCGTCTTCGAGTTCGGATAATGATGATGATGAGCTCTCTACCTCTATTTAGCTTTTTATTTTTTTTCTATGAACTTTAGCATTTTGGTTTGTAATATTGTTTCAAAACTTCTATGGTTCCTTTTTAGTTGTCTATGTAATATTGTATGGATATTGTGATTTTATCTCGAGTACGTATTTTTAATCTATGCTCTGCAATGTTTACGTGCATTTAATTTATGTCCTTCTTTTTGTCGATGACAAAGGGGGAGAAAGTTGTCTTTAATTATTGTGCATATTGACAGGGGGAGAATTCATCTAAGTATTTATGTTAATATATTATTTATACTTATATAGTTGTCATCATCAAAAAGGGGGAAAATGTTAGAATCTCGATTTTCATCGTTTTGATTATGACAACTATATAAATCAATGTACTAATCACTTATGCTGAAGATTTATTGCAGATTCAGATTCAGAATATTTTGAAGCTGATAGTCTGTTGTTTAGAGTTTGTATACTATTTAAAATTTGTTAAAATCTCTCCAGAATGGTATATATATATAAACATACACACACATGCACAAACATGCACAAGTGGCTGAAAACAGCCGGTCGAATGGACTCATTCAGCCGTCTGTTTGCTGAAACATTTTAAATGTTTCACAATATTCACCCGGCTGAATGAGTTTATTCAGTCGGCTGTTTTAGGCCAAAATTTGTCTGTTTCCTTGCTGGTTTCGATTTTAAATAATTCAGAAGGCTGAATTATTATTTCAGCCGGCTGAATATTTTCAACAGCTATTTTTTATGAAAAGACACTTCTCTTCATCGAAGAGTAACTTCTTCAAATCAACAGTTGCACCTGTTTCTTTTCAACATTATCCTTCATGAATGATTGCAACTGTTTAATCTCTATAAATATATTTCAGAATTCAACAAACAAATTACCTAATCGATTTTAATATTCTTGAATTCTTATCTCTTATTCTCTATTTTCAACTTGCACTCAAATGGCATACAATCTCTGATCGTTGATCACTTTATCTTCCACAATTCTCAAGCACATCACACTATATATGATAAAGGAGAAGATTATAGGAAGATTGTACTTAATTGGATTATCGGTGCTATTTAAAGAGCATACAACAGTCAGATACTTTTGTTATTTGTAAAGAAGTCATGTTCCGTTGCTCAGGTGGTAGAAGTCCCATTCGGTTGCTTAGGCGGTAGAAGTCCTGTTCGGTTTCTCAGGCGGTGTAAACCTATTCCTCCGAGTTAAGTGAGGGTTGCTAGTTTAAATTCCAGAAAGAGTCTGGGACTAGACGTAGAACGAGAGTTTGAACCAGTATAAAAATCTCTAGTGTCATTTATTTTACTGCTTTATTTATTTACTTACTTAGTTTATGATCCACACAAATAGTTTTATCCATATTACACGATCCTATAGCACAGTCACTTTCAGAGGATAACTTATGTATTAAGGATTCATAATAATTAATATATGTGTATATATACACACACACACATTAAGTGATACTGATTTAGGTAATAATGTATATCTTGTTAACTACCCTCGTGATTCAAGTGTCGGACGCATTTGAGATCTCGGGGTATATACAATATGCATGTATTCGTTCCTTAAACTTAAGTTGGGTTTCTTACAGTTCCATCTATATTATACAAGTTTAATTTATTTATAACCTTTTATAATTTAATTGATTTATGTAATATTCTTATGTATATTATTGACTAAATCATAGTTAATTAATTTAATTAGCTAATTAATTTAATTATTTTAAAAATCAAAATTTTATATTATTCATCCCAAATAATTTAAGATGAATATTTACTGTAACACTTATAGAATGATATCCATATAGCATTATATAATATATATATCATTAATTAACATTTAATTAATTCATTTAACAATTATTTTTATTTAATTAAAATGACTTTTATTTAAATAATTTAATAAATTTGAAAATATTTATTTGTAATTTACCTTAACAATTTAAGATATATATATATACACACACATATATTCAACTATAACATTTACAAATACACATACACACACACTCGCGCGCGCGCACACACACACACACACACACACACACATATATATATATATATATATATATATTGTAATTACTTGCCTTTTCGACACCCGAATGTCGATACTAATACACCTATTGTATTCACGTGCCGAAAATATAAGTGCTAAAAAGATAGATTGTTAGGGTAAGAAGAAAACGTAAGAAAGAAAAAAGGACAAGAAAGAAAAGAAAAAAGTCTAAATTTCACAATGAGATGATAACATATAATATCAAAATAGTACAAAGGGTTACTCTATGATACAATGTGATTTCGGACATATTAACTTATGTACTATCATCGGCCTGGACAGTTATAGTAGCATGTCCTCAAATGCTGATATGTGCACACAAGTAGTGCAACGAAAATAATAATACTATGGTAGGTGAAAGCATCCATCTTACCTCCTCGAGCTCCAAAGAATATAAACAAAAACCTACCTTTCTCAAACTTCTCGGAAGAGCATCCAAGAAATTAAGGGAAAGATAAAACCATGAGTCAAACATAAGTCTAGTGTGAAAAACTCAAGAAATATGTGTATAGCATATAACAGTAACTTTTGAGACCATTAGAATCACCGTAACTATTTTTCCCATAAAAGAACCAAACCATCTAATAATTGCATATGGCGATATAATAGATAATGTCTAGGGTATAGAATATAAATCAGAAAATAGTCATGTTGTGTGTACAACACAACAATATTAAGTATAAAATCAAAACCTCTAAGGTTCGTTCGCATATGAATTTCGTCGGAGGTGCCCTTAGTACATCAAGAACGGGCCTTCTGAAAATAGTCGGGAATATCCTTCCTAGCGGCGTATGTCTCTAGTTAAAATATACCATAGGATAAACATAGCTAGTTTATGTCGTAACACATGCTACTGAATATCATCGCTCTCGCTAGCAATCCGTAAGCATCTCTAGAATAGAGCTGATATATCCTTGGGTTAGCTAAACCCCTGTCTATGCATCCTACTCTTTATTTTTTCATTTTCGATCATGAAGTCACATTCAACATCTCAACGCATGAGTCTTCATCACTCGAACTGGTTTCGACTCTCTCCATGGATTCCAGCATCTTGAATAAATTTCGAATCTCTACATGGATTATAGCATCTTGAATAGATCATGAATCTCTTTATGGATTTCAGCATAAGTCCTTTGACGAATGCTAATGCTGATTTCTCCCTTGGACTTAACCTTGGGATAGACAATTCAAATCCATAGCATTTGTCTGAAATGTTAACGCCGACCTCTCCCTTGGGCTTTGATAGAGATAGGGATATGCACTAGGAGCAATTATGTAATTTATTACATATGTCTGACTCGATAACCAATCTTGTTCAAAATAAAAGGTGTTTTCTTTCTATTGTATGCTTGATATAATATGTTATATTAATTAATTAAGTTAAAACTATATTTAATAGAAAATTCATAAATGGTATGTCGTGTGTTAGTAGTTACAAAGTGTTGTGACCATAAGTAATTTATCACTATGAAAATAAATATATCATTTTAAATGTTCCTAATCAAAACGCATCGAGACTGGATATCAGTATATATCCGTTAAGACTAGAGTATGTAATGGTCTCCAAATGTTAGGAAGTGTATTACTCAAGACTGCTGGGGTCACCAAGAGGTTACATACTGATAGTTATTGGATAACTATGGAATGACTCACTCGATAGTTTTCTGTTGGTTAATATAACTAAGGTTAAGCAGAAAATATGACTAATTTACATAGTTCTCTCGACTTGAGAATATTATTGATCTTTAACGTGGAAGCTTCACTTTGATTATAGTTAAATCATGGCACGTTGTCCATCGAACAACTATAGTTGGGTGGAGTGGAAGCATTAGAAGTGAAATACTATTTGAGAGATGATTTTTCTCCTCAGTTATGTAAGGTTAGTATCACAATCAACTGAAGTCAACTCAAAGTCTCTGGCCAGAGCATTTCGGTTAATAATAATAATTGTTATTATTAAACCAAAGACTTTGTGTTTGGACTATAAAGTTGAATATGGACGATATTGGAATTTTGACCATTATCAAATTCCATAAGTCCAAAGTGATATAGTTTTGACAAAGATTATTGGTGTAAATAAAAGTCATAACTGGGTAACGCTTAACAAAGTGAAATTGGAATTTATTGATAACAAATAAGCAATAAATTTTGTCAAAATATCACACCACCTATTAAGTGACATGTGAACATTGATATTCGAATAGTTCGGTATTAATCGGTGACCAAATTTACATCCGACGAGTCACACAACCAGTACAATGAATTCTCCTTTGATCAAACGATTTAATTAGTTTGTAATATTTATGAAATATTAATTATAAATTTGATTATGATTTGAGAAATAAATATTACCAGATATGTTTATAAAGTCATAAATATATCAATCGATACATGATATTGATAAGCGAGTAAATTGGATTTAGTTATAAATTGGGCTTAAATAGGTTTAAGGCCCATCATAGAGGCTGTTATTTTCGACTACACACATGGGTATAGGCGGCTAGGGTTTTGAATTAAGGGCTTGATTATGGATGGCTCAGATTGAAGGAGAAAAATGTGAGATTAGATCTGCCTTTCTCTCCTTTCCATCCACTATATAAGCATCTCTAACCCTAATTAGAAATCACTTTTTGCCTCCTCCTCCCATTATTTGTTGCCCAAAATTTATCCCCTTTCTCCAACATTTACAAACTCAAATCAAATCGGATCTAATCTCTATTTGATGGCTAAAGGTCCACAATTAAAAGACTAGCACTCTTTTAAATCGTAAAGAGTTTCAAACGAAGAGTTCATTCTTCAAGGTGTACTTTAAGGCTTTTGGAATTAAGGTATGATCCTCTTTTATTCTGATGATTTTGATATAATGTTTCAATAAATAAAAATTGATTATCATAATTTATATGTATATAACATTGTCTCATTTTATTTGAAAATGGTTTATGTAATTTGAATTGTTTATTATATGAATTGATTGGGATTTCTTATTTTGATAAATCAAGACTACAATTTGTATATGATTAAACAATGTTTTAATTATAGATTTTTGTTTTAAACATTCATATTATAGTGTAATTCTTTAGATCTAAAAGTTTGTATGTTCATACTAATTGATTGGGTTTTTATTTTGACAAATCAAAAGTGAAATTTGAATATGATTAATACTATGTCTACATTTTAGATCCATTTTTAAACATTCATACCAAAGTATAATTCTTTAGATCAAAAAGTTTGTATGCTTATATTAATTGATTGGTTTCTTTTTTTGTTAAATCAAAATTGAAATTTGTATACGATAGTATGATGTTTTAATTATAGATCTATGTTTTAAGCACTTAAATAGAAGTATAATTTTCAAATCTGGAAATTTATATGTTCTTATTATTTGCATTGTACTGTAATAGAAACTTACATATGATTAAAGGATGTTTTGATAATGAGTTTAAATTTTAAATTGATCACAATAAATTTCTAAATTTTTTACCCTAATTAATGTCATAGATATCCTTATTTATGTATTTAAAGACCTGTTAATATATTGCTTAGTTACTACGTTTCGATTTTATTTTTAGGTTGCATCTCTTAATTTAATTATATACATTTGTATTTTATTAACTAATTCAAGTGCAAATAAGCTTACAGATACATCAAAAAATTAATATGTAGTATGGAAGTTTATTTTGAATTAATTCAAGTGTTTTTGGTTTAATCTTCATACACACATAATTATATCTATATATATGTATGCATATAAAATTTAAAATTTATACTTCAATTTGTATGATTTAAACTCTTTATTATTATCAAAAAAATTAAAACGAGACAATAATGTATACATATCGATTATTACTGATTATTCATATTCTTGTGTCATTATTATTCATTGATTGTTGATTAAATGAAGCATTAATTAAGTTTGATAATGAGGGAAGATAAATCAATCATATATGTCATCTTTTATCTCTTTCCTCATTTGTCCCTTATATGATTGTCTCTAAATCATTCTTGTTTATTTTATATATACATATCAACCTTTGTAGGTTATTCATATTCTTGTGTCAATATTGTTCATTAATTATTGATTAGATGCTGCATTAAGTAAGTTTGATATAGAGGGAAGATGAATCAATCACATATGTCATCTTTTATCTCTTTCCTCATTTGATGCTTATATGATTGGCTCCAAATTTTCTTGTTTATTTTTATATATTCTATTATCGATTGATCCTACTTAACTATTCTATCACACAATTTAGGAATGAATATATTTGATATATTCAAACCTTTTCATATCTCACTTAATTAATTTAGAATTAAATTAATAAAAAAATAATAATTAATAAAATATGATTTTATTAAAAACAATATTAGATTGGATCTAATAAATCCTTTAGACTTCATAGGCCCTATAGATCCAAAAAAGGAAAATTTTGAAATTTGCTCTTTAACTCTGCTATGGGTTGGCTTAGTTCCAACTGACTTAACCTTGGGATAGATAGTGCAACTCTATAACATTTCGCTTCACAACCGCTTCCAAAACATAGAAGACGTATATTAGTTTTGAAATGGTTACAGTTTCGAGTCATCTGATATAAGTACAATCCCCCGCTTATCAAATGCCTCAAAACCAATCGATAGATTTCCAGTTAACTTTACTCCGCTTAATTAACTTTTAACTATTGATTAATTAATTAAATTATTAAATAATTCCAGAAGTATTAACTTATTTTCAAAATCAATTTTTGAAAAATATTTTATAACCATTATAAAATTTATTTTATATTTTAATTTTAACTTTTAAATTCAGAATATATATTTAAAATTTCAAACTGAATTTTGGAAATTAGCCAATGGCCCAACTAAATTTAGGCCTTTACAATTAGGCCAACATTATGGACTTACTCCATCATCGAGCATAGGTAGTAACCAAGAAGGGAAGAATACTTGATTATCCAATCCCAAGTCTAGTTACTACTATTTTAGACACCTAAATGAAAGGTAGGCTTTATTAGTTGGCCTTTAAGTTGCTAATTTAGACCATATAAACTGTTAGGGCTTTGATACCATTGAAAGTCTGGGTCGGTTGGAAGCGGGTGAAATAGGTGGATTTCAAAAAAAAATACTATTTTGGATCATATTGGGGCTATGAAGTCTAAAGGGTTGCACTGGATCCAATCTAGATTATTTAAATAAAACTCAATTTTATTTAATATTTCTATATATTTAACTTTTTTTTTAATTAATAAACATATATATATATATAGTATATGAGTATATCATTATATACTCATGTTTGTATGTCGTGCATGTTCTACATGTATTAAGTGTACATATTCACTATATACTGTAACGTCGGCCATTTTGAGACCCAAAACTGAATGTCGATGATGATGCAGTCATCATGAGAATTATTTCAAGAAACAAAACGAGATTGTATTTTTTTCTCATGGTTTTAAGTGAACAAAGCAACAAAATAATTTTCATTACATGAAATTATTTTACATAATCATTAACCCTTTTCGTTCCCATGTAAGGGAAAATGTAATAAAATATAAATATAATGGCATGCTCGACATTTGAAGATGCAGAAATGAATGTTGAACTTGTTATAATCCTGGTTTTACACAGCGGAAATTTCTAAATAACATTCATTAGCAAAACAAGTCTCCTGCTTCATCTTTGGAGTCTTTATTCATCATTCCAAAAGCTACTTGTCTATACCATAAACTCGGCCTACTCGAATGAGTAACCGTGAGTTTATGAGGAATAATAAAAACATAGGTCGGTGATAAAGCCTGATCTGAATAATACTTTACCCTAACAACAAATCATATAGTGAGACCACGGTGCTGAAGCACAAAAAGGTTTTGCCCTCACCAATCCAATAAACATCAATTACATCATACTATGTAGTAAACATCATAACATGATCAAATACAATCATCAACTAAATCAAAAATGTGTTTTACCTTCAAACATATTCAGACTAGTTTCTCCACACTGGTCTTATTCTTGGTTTCTCAGTTTTTTTAACTTGAACGGATGGTTAGGTTGCCACTAAGGCCCTCATCACCGTTACCCAATATAATGTCGTATTTTGACATAGGGTTACCACTAAGGTCTTCCTTCAAAGTTACTGAAAATAATGTCGTGTTCAGACATATAGTTGCCACTAAGGACTTATAAACTAATTACTGAATATAATGTCGTGTTCAGATATACGATTATCGCTAATGCCTTACATTCTAGTTACCGAATATAATGTCATTTTCAGACATACGATTACAACTAAAGCCTTATGCTCACGTAACCAAATATAATGTCATGAATAGACATATGGTTGCCGCTAAGGCCTTACGCCTTCATTTATTTTCTCAAATGATACTTCTTATCATCTCATAGATTTCTTAGCTTCATATTGATTTTCTACTTTTAAATAAGTTATTTCCTTCTAACTTATTAACCACTATGGCCATTTCTTCTCTATGAAATTCACAACCACTACTTAGGAAGATGTCTTCCAAGTGCTACAAAAAGTTCATTAATTTACTTCGAATTCCTTATCATCGTTAGGTATCGTGTGTTGGCATTACATGGTTAGTGTATGTTAAAATGTTTTACTGCTATCACATGCCAAAAGTTATCAAGATTCAAAGCTGTCGCCAGCAAAGTTACTCCATGCCCAGACCTACCGCATATTGAATGCTATCGAGCATCAAAAGCTATCACATGTTAAGCTATCGAGACCAAAGTTTAGAAGGTTATCAAATGTCAATTTATTAATCCATCGCACGATGCTGCTTAAAGCCATTGAGTTTCAATCATTTTAAGGAAATATAAGTCAAGGCTTTTAAAGCTATCACATATTAAACAATTTAGGGCTATCGACTGTCAAGGCTTATATCAGCTATCGCATGCGATCTTTACTTGGCTATTGTAAGTTGATGTGTCAATTCGGTAATCAACTTGAAAACTATTTTATTTCCATAAAAATAATTGTGTTTCACCTAACCCAGTCATATGGCAAATTATCATTGGTTACAAGAACTTTTATAGTATTCTTTTCAAAAATTATTAATTACCTTTTTAGTTAGTTAGTTTGTTAATTACCCTTTCGTAATTAGCTCTTTCATTTGCTAAATAATTCATACAAACTTGAAAATGCAAAGGAAAATCCAAAAAATTCACCAAAAATATGAATCATCGTATTTTATCTCATATAAACAGGCGAAAATAATTATTTTTTGTATTTTAAATAATTAATTTTCTGAAATTAAGAATTTTCTCAACTTGGAAAATCCATACAAATTCTAGATAATTTTAGAGAATTATAAAACTTAAATCCATCTCTATATTATTATTCTACACATCATTTAAAAATTTCAAGTAATTTGAAGAAGGTTTAATTCACGTTTTGCTTTAAATAACATCCAAAATCATTAATATTAGATTACCAAATATGAACAAAGGTTATCTATCATTCATAAACTTGTTCATTATCATTCAAAGCATCATAACACATACAACCCTAACCCAAACGGGTTAGGAAGGTTTTAGAGAAACTGTTACTCACCTAAGTTGAGTTTAAACTTGTTTAAAAGTTCTCTTTCTTCTTATAGATGGAAGCTTCGCCTTTCGGTTTGATATTTATTCTTCTTTCTTTTGAAAATATGGTCGGCCTTCCTTGTATTCTTTTAGATTATTTTCAAGTAAGAGAGAGAATGAGTGAATGGTGGGAGTGTTAGAGGGTTAGTAATTTGGGCTTTGGGCAAAAATCTCATTCTAGCCCATTCTTATTAATTCCCCTAACTCTTCTCCATAAATTCACTTCTCGTTCTTATTAATAAAATTTGTCTTACTTAATTATTGTCTCACAATGTGATTTAATTAGTAATTTGTTTAATTAATTCTTTATACTATAGCACTCCAAAATATGGGTTTTGTTACAATCCCTCTTCCTCATAAGAATTTCATTCTCAAAATCAAATAAAGTAGGATACTGACCACCATCACCCCTTCAATGTACACACAGTACAACAATTACACCAGTTCTCAACTAATGTAAATCATTAATCAACAATCATAATGTATTTGTGCCATAACTAACAAACTAATTGTCATATCATAACATCATACTAGTGTCACTACTAATTTATACAGCAAAACATACATGCCAAATCGTGCATGTCAAAACAAATCGGGAAAGATACTCCTAATCTTACCCTTTACCTCCCAGTACAATCATCGACATCGTCTCTCTATTAGATGGGAACAAGTTTGATAATCTCGTTCCTTAATTTCTTTGTACCACGACCTACTATTCCTTTCGGTCATTTAACATAAGTCAAGTTTGGCTATATAGATAAGTCCTTAACTACCTTGGTTCCACCACCGAGCCTTGGTTGTGCACACATTTCATTAAATACGATACATGTAAAATATTATGCATACCCACTAAACTACCTGACAACTCGAAATGATAAGCAAGTTTACCAATCCTTTCTATCATTGGAAATGGTTTTCAATACGTTGGTGCTAATTCCCCAACATTCCCAAAGTGCATAACACCTCGCATCGAAGAAATCTTCACAAACACATAGTCGCATATTGCGAACTCTAACTCTTTTCTCCTTTGGCTGGCATACCACTTCTGCCTCGATTGCAGTGCCATCATTCTAGTGCAAATCAACTCTACCTTCTCAGTAGCATCTATTACCAAATTAAGTCCCAACATGAGTCTATCCCTCGTGTCCAACTAATAAATATGTGACTTACACAGTCTACCATAACGACCCTCAAACGGCGCCATAATGATACTCGACTAGTAATTGTTATTATAGGCAAACTCTAATAGATGTAAATGATCTTGCCAACATTCTCCAAAATCTAGAACACGTGCTTTCAGCAAGCCTTTGAGCACACAATTCACCCTTTTTGTTTGACCATTAGTCAACGGTTAGTAAACCGTACTAATGCTCAATTTTGTACCCAATGCACTCTACAAACTTCTTCAGAACTCACTGGTAAACAATGAGTCTTTATCATTGACAATATTGATCGGAGTCCCATGCAATCTCACAATATTCTTCATGTATAACTTTTCCAAGCTAGTTGCTGTTCTAGTTGACTTTATCGGGATAAAATAAGCACTCTTAGTCAAACTATTGATTATCATCCAAATGCTATCATTTCTCGTCCTCGACGTAGGCAACCCATCAATAAAATCCATGGACACTAAATCCCACTTCCAAGTCGGTATTTCCAAAGGTTGAAGTAATCCGTTCGGCTTCTGATGCTTGGCTTTTACTTGCTGATAGGTAAAGCACCCCTTTACACATTTACCAATATCCCTCTTCATCCCTTCCTAAAAGAATAATTTATTTATGGCATGGTACAATTTCATGCCCTTGGGGTAAATAGTAAAATTGGATCGATGGCTTTTTTCCAAGACCTCATCGAAGGTTTTCCACATTCGAAACTTGCAGTCTTCCTTTTTCCTAATCCATTCCCTTCAAATCTATCTCAAATTCTTTCAGATCCTCAACATATAATATCATCCCTAATCGCCTAATTCTCTCGTATAACAAGGGGTTTTTCTTTGGCTTACCGCAATCATATCTACAAGGGTCGGATGTACTTCCAAACTTGCTACGGCTTGATCCTGTATTCGTTCTAAAATGCAACCCCCCACAAGATGCCAATATCTCTAATGTCTTCCATTTTTCAATCATGGCTAACACTCCATTCTGATGCTTCATACTCAAAGGATTTGCAACCTTGTTTCCCTTTCATGGTGTATACTTTATAACGAAGTTATGTACCGCCAAGAATGCTAACCATCTTTGTTGCATCATATTTAACTTTTTTTGAAATAAAAAATAATTAAGAGAGTTATGGTTCGTATATAACTCAAACTGCTCTACCAAAAGATAATATCTCCAAATTTTCAGCGCAAAAACTAACACTGCTAACTCCAAGTCATGAGTCAGATATATAACTTCATATGGTCTCAATTTCCTTGATGTGTAAGCTATCACCGGCACTTTTTACATCAACACCGCCCCCAAACCAATTCCATAAGCATCAGTATACACTACCAATTCTTGATTCCCTTAAGGTATGATCAAGATAGAAGAATTTGCCAGTAACTTCTTTAACTCCTGAAATGACCCTTCACACTTATCAGTACACATGAACTTCTCATTCTTTCTGGTTAATTTAGTCAAGTGTGCTGCTATACGCGAGAAATCCTTAATGAGTCCTTGATAATAGTCAGCTAATCCTAAGAAACTTCTCATCTTCATGATTGTCTCCGTTTCTTCCAACGTTTATGGTCTCTATCTTTGATGGATCCACTGCTAATCCATTATCTAATACAACAAGCCTGGTAAACTTTTTGTTTTAAGAAATGGAATTTGGAAAACTTTGCCTCCAATTAGTGATGTCTCGATGTTTTCAAAACTAACCTAAGATGGACTTCATGGTCTCTCTCATTCTTAAATATATACCAAAATTTAATCGATGAATTCCAGCATAAATCTATCCAACTGATTGCAAAAGATTCGATTCAAAAGATCAAATAACGCAGGGGCGTTGGTCAATCAAAATGGCATCTTTAACTAGTCGTATGAACCTTATATTGTTCTAAACGCGGTCAATGGAACACTATCTTCTTCTACCCTTAGTTAATGGAATCTTATTGCCAAATCTAGCTATGAGAATACTATAATTCCATGGCTCGTTCAACTTTCGGTAATCAATACACATCCGTAATGATCCCACTGACTTCTTCACAAATATCGTGGATGCTCTCCACGATGAACCACTTGGCCAAGTAATTTTTTGCTCGAATTCCACCAGTCACTTCTTCAATTCTTCCACCTCTTTGAATGACATTCTGCTAGGTGGTCTACTAACAGGTCTTGCCCAAGTATCAAGTATAACAACCCACATCCCAGTGGGCTTGAATTTTGCTAAATCGAAAACCCAAGTCCACCGAAGTACGGATCATTGGTTTGGTGTCCTGCAAATAAACAAATAAATGCATATTCAAGCACTATCAATATAAACTGATAGTGGAATAGTAAAGTATAATAAACATATAGTTACTGACCAAGCTGACAGTTCATGATCCTTCATCACATAGAACGTCAGTTTGACTTCCCATTCATTACATCCAATGTCACCATGGTCCTTTCACCATCACTTGGTCGCAAAGTGATGACTCTATCAATTTAAAAGATCCTGGCAACTTTACGCACTACCTTTCCATAACCAAAACTACCCCATACCCTACGAAGTCAAACGGATTTGGGTTGCAAACAAACAAATGACCACACAAGTCAAACACAAGGTCCATGCACCTTAATTCAAGAGTAGTGTACCCACCTATCAGATTAACCATATATAAGAAATAGGTAGTGTCTAACTAACTCTAATATATCTGCTACATCCTTTGAAATGAAAGGATGGTAGCACCCATATCAAAAATAACTCTAACTAAAGTACTAAAGATCGGGATCATACCTCCTAACAGAACTTTCTTCCCTTTCTCTTCAACCATTGGTCTGCCTGACGATCCTTCCAAAGCGAAGACCTTTGACTACCTTAACTCGCGACAATCTTTCTTCATGTACCCGAGCTTGTTATAGATAAAATATTTTACCTATACCACTCTAGTCGGCTTCAAACACTTGTTTACATGTTGTCCCCTTTGCCTACAATTATAGAAGGTCGCATCAGTGACATACCTCCCCTTCGCCTTGAGCCTTTCCTATCCGTTATTGACCCTTATTATCTTATTTACTTATTATCTTACCAGCCCAAGCCTTTTGCCCCATGCCTCGCTTATTGGTGTATATCAACTCATATCCCCTTTCCATGTCCACCACTTCATTGAATGAATGTGCAGGATGAGTTATTGTCCAATCACTCAATTCTAACCTCGATCCTAAAATAAGCTTCTCCACCTACTTGCTCAGGGTCCTAATCAAGTCAGCTACATACTTAGAAAAAGCATTGAACTTCTACACATACTCCGACACCGTCAAACTCACTTGTCACAACTTAAAAAACTCTTGGAACATTGCCAACAAATCTGAACTAGGCATATATTATTCATCAAACATCTCCTTAAACCTCTCCTAAATAATTTCTTGATTAAGAACCTCCGCTCTCACTGTTCCCCACCGGACACTTGCCAAGCTTTTAAACTGTCTACACACGAACTTCACCTTCTAGACGTCTGTAACATCCCCTACACATGACCCGAAAACGAATGCTGATGATGCTGCAGTCATCACTAGAATTATTTTCAAGTGACTAGAGCGAGTTCAATATATATGAAAAATGGACCAAGCATATAGAGCAGCAAAAATATTTATATTACATTTAAACCAACATAATGTTTGTTACATATATTTTTCAAATTAACCCAAAAGTCATGTCCATGCAGGTGTCAATTATAATAGAAATGAAATAGTATAGTGCCAAACCAACATATGATGATGCCTACTCTGATTCTTTAAACAGCGGGCGGAAATAAATAATCTTTATTAAATAACAAATTTTCATGTTTCTTCTTTAGTCTTCATCTTTCGCCTCTTAAGATAACCTGCCTATACCATAAACTCAATCTACTCAGATGAGTAACTGTGAGTCTATAAGGAAAACAATAACAAAAACATGGGTCGGACATAAAGTCTGGTGTGAATAATACCTTACCGCAAAGCATAACATATAGTGAGGCCACACCGCCATATGTGGAGTGGGTTTCCCCTCACTAGCATAACCATTAAACAAAAATGAAACAATAACAATACATAAGCCCTGTTTAGGCTATCCCCAAAACCCCTACATGGTTCCGGTCTCGGCCAAACCCTACAAAACCCTCCCCCTTAAAACTGCATATGGAAACCTAACTACCAAAGGTACCTCCCTAATAGTTCGGCAGCTGAGCACCCCCTTTATATTCTCACTCACGAAATACACAGCCTATCCTTGCATAGTTTAGCCTTCAAAACTCATTACCCTAAAACGCACTCCCAACGCAGTTTAGTTTTCTCTTTTGTTTATACTATAAAGGATCGACCATATACAATTTCGTCATTCTTTAGTTTATACTGCAAGGAATCAAATACATGTAATTTTCTTTATCATTAGTTTATACTATAAAGACCAACCACATGCGGTTTCGTCCTTCTTTATTTTATACTACAAAGAATCAGCCACATGCACTTTAGTTTATCTTTAGTTTACACTGCAGATACTTAGCCAAATGCAGGTTTGCCTTTTTATATTTATACTTCAAAGAACCAACCACATGTGGTTTCATTTATCTTTAATTTACAATGCATAGATTAAGCCACATGCGGTTTCGTCTTTCTTTATTTCATACTGCAAAGAACCAGCTACATGCAGTTACGAGAGCATACGACCTGCCCAGACGTCCCACGTCCATTCGGAAGTTGAATGTCTCTCCTCACCTTTCCATAGTGTGCATTCGAATGAGCGTACCCATCCGACATCAATGGCCCTTAGGAACCCATATTTTTATATAGGTTCTTCTTCTACTTAGTCATCTTAGTCTCCTCGAGCTTTACCTAATTGTCATATATTAGGTTCCAGTTTCATTTTCATTTTGGTGTAGTACAACTCAGCCCTGATTCATATTGCGGCACGGTATGCCTTACTCATATTGTGGTGTTGTTCTTCCCTACCTTCTTTTGGCCTTAGCACGGTAAATCTAGCTATACTTTTAGCTCATATGACCTAACATCTCCAGTGCAATTCCCTACTATGCTCTTTGGCTTTCGGCGCAATTCTTATTTACAGCTTTAGGCTTTAGTTTTTCGTGCACATTTTGTCTTTTAGTGCCGTATCTCCCCACATAGTTTTGACCCTCCCCAAAGGTCAATGACCCTTATGGATATTCACAACCTTCGGTCCTAGATACTCGGTTTATTTTCTTAGCGTTAGGTATCCACATCAACTCCATATTAGATGAAGTTTGACACGTCTTTACCACCTTTACATGTGTCACCATCTAATACGTTCAAACTCCACTTTTCATTAGTGACAGTGTCCTTATTTATCGTTTAAGCATCTATATGAGCTCTTGACCCTTAATCATTTAACTTTAAGTCCTTTAAGTTTATTTAATAAGTCTTAGTTCCCTGCACAATAACCTTCGGCCGATGTAGTTTCGCTTTGGTGGTAATCGATTTTATCTTAAAACGCACTTATAAAATTCTAGAAAAATCATAAAAATTATTTTAACACACTTTTACTCCTATTTTTTGTGGATATTTTTCTTATATATTCCCTAGCCACTTTTCCTTCAAAAATTAATATGAAATGATTTTGACATGGAAAATTCTCTAAATTTAAAAAAACTTATTTATAGTATCATAATTAAAACAACACATTAAATTTTCATAGCATTTCGAAATTGTTAGAGTAGGGAAATATAATTAAACATCCCGTGGAAAGCTATACTTCCAAAAAAACGTTCACTAGTGCACCATTTATCTTATTTAAAAACCATTTCATATGAACTCCATCATACTAAATCTAAATCGAAATCATACATAATGAAAACAGTAAAAAAGGTATAGCATTACTCACCTAGATATTTGGGAAATTTTGTTTTTACCTTCTTAATCCCTTTTAGCTTGTGTTTTTCTCTTCTTCGTCATGTTTTCTCTATTTAAGCTACCACACTAATTCCAACTCAAGATTTTATTATGTTTTCGGTAGAATGAAATGAAGAAATGAGAAAAGAGTTGTGTTTATAGTCTCAAAATAATTTAGGCTTTAGCCCCTATAACCATTTCCCATTAGTTCATTGCCCTCTTTCTTATTTTATTTATCATTTATAACCAGCCTTATATAGTAAACATGTGTACACCCAAATGCTTACCACATGTCTTATTTATTTCTATAACCATTCCTATTTAATTTCTCTTTTCAATAATTAATATTTTAATTAATTAATTATTGATAACGTTGTGTTGCAGGCTTCCCCTTTAAAGGAATTTCGCACCTGAAATCTAATTAAAGTGCGATAGTGATTGCCAATCCATCTAATTCTCATACTAGCATACCCACATAAGTCCCCCACCTATATTTCATAACAAAAATGTACTAGTGCATCTACCAATACAAAATAATCAACCATAATACTCACACACACACGGTCCACAACAATATATAGTCAACACATATGCTAAGCTAAAACAAACAACTTCAGATAAGTCATGTTAAGTTTATCCTCTTTTTCCCATGTACAATCCTCCACATTCTCACTCCACAAGACATAAACTAGCTTTGCTACTTTATTTGGAAGTTGCTTCTCATTTTAGTCCACTATCTGAACCGGTTTCCTCAAATAGGTCATGTTTGACTCTATGACCAAGTCATCTACCTCTTGATCCCTAAACAATTCCTCAAATATGATACGTGAAACCCATTTTGGATCCCCATGAAAGATCTAGGCAACTCTACTTTATAGGCCATTATTTTCAACTTCCATATAATCAAAAATAGACCTACATATCTAGTGCTAAATTCCCAACCTTCCCAAAGCGCATTACTCCTCGCATCAGTGAAACCTTCATGAACACGTGGTCGCCTACCCCGAACTCTAGTTCTTTACTTCTTCTGTTAGCATAAATCTTTTGCCTAGACTACGCTACCTTCATTCTAGTCCACATCAGTTCTACTTTCTCGATAGCACACCACATCCAGCCCTAATATGAGCCACTCCCCCATCTCTAACCAACATATGGGTGATTTACAAGGCCTTTCATACAACGCTAAATCGACACCATCCCAATACTACTCTAGTAGCCTTCGTTGTATGAAATCTCTACCAAGTGTAAGTGATCTTCCCAAGATCCACAAAATCTAAACTACAGGCTCTCGACAAATCTTCTAGAACCTCGTTGACCCTTTCGGTCTGCCCAATTGTTTGTGGAAAGTACATAGTACTCATGCATAACTCCAAACCTAATGCTTCTTGCAAACAACACCAAAACTCACTGGCAGATAATGATAATACTATTAGGCATTCCATGTAGTCTCACTAATGCCTTGATATATATCTCATCTAGCTTTGGTGCAGTTCTTGTCACATTTACCATAATAAAATGGGAAAACTTAGTTAATCTATTCACTATGACCTATATATTTTCATTCTCTGCTCTAGACCTGGGCAATCCATCTACGAAATCCATAGACACTGAATCCCATTTTCAAACTAGAAACCCCAAAGGTTACAAAAGCCCACTTGGCTTCTGATGCTTCGCTATCCTTGTTGGCATGTGAGACATCCCCTCACATATTCTCTTACATTCTTCTTCATTACTTCCCAGAAGAAACTTCTCTACATGGGTGAATGATAAGTTTGAACGATGATATTTTTCCAATATTTCCTTTCAAAGGCTGCCTAAATCCGGTACACTCAACCTTCCTTTCTTCCGCAGTCTGCCTTTTCTATCAACATCAACCCCTTCAGCTCAATTACTTCATTTCTGACCCTAGGCTTCTATCGACGTAAATCTGATATCCCTTCTGTAGTTTGACAATCTTCTCTACCAGTGCAAATCGAACTTCCGAGCAGGATAGCATCCGGAATTGCTACTCATTCCTCCACTAGACCAAAACTGCATATCATACGCAGACATATACCATTCTTCAATCATGTACCATTCTTCAATCATCACAAAGCACAATTCTACTACTTTCGGCTTCTAGCATTAACAACCTAATTTCCATTCCCCGAGGTATATTATATCCCAAAATCATAAGATGTTAAAAACTCCAACCACCTCTGCTGCCTCATGTTCAACTCCTTTTAAAAGAAAAGATATCTTAAGAACCAATGGTCAATGAATGGCTTAAACCTTTCTCTTAAAAGGTAATGACTCTAAATCTTCAACGCAAAGATAACAGCTGCTAATTCCAAGTCATGAGTTGGATATCGAACTTCATGGGATCGCAACTGCTTATATGCATAAGCTATAACTTTGCCTCTCTCCATCAACGCTGCTCTTAACCCCGAACCTGTAGCATCTGTATACACACCATATCCTAATTTCCTTCGGATATAATCAATACTGGAGCATTTTTCGATTGAAACTTCAGCTCTTAGAATGACGTCTCACACTTCGTCGTCCACATGTACTTCTCGTTCTTTTGGGTAAGTTTCGTTATCAAAGTTGCAAACTGAGAGAAGTCCATGAATCTCTAGCTTCCCAGATCTAAGAAACTCGAACCTTTGTAAGAGTGTCGGGTCTCTTCCATCCATTCACAGCTTCTACTTTTGAAGGATTTATGGCCAAGCCTCTCTTCGAAACAACGTGGCATAAGAACTTAACTTCCCTTTCTAGAAATGATACTTATAAAAAAATTCCTTTAACTTATGTTGCCTCAATGTCTCCAACACAAGCCTTAGTTGAACCTCGTGCTCTTTATCATATCTCGAGTATACTAAAATCTTATCAATAAACAACAACAGCTATCGATCTAATTGATATGATTTGATTCATCAAGTGCACAAAGAATGCAGGCGAATTAGTCAATCCAAATAGCATTACTAGCCATTCGTACAAACTATACCTCGTTTTAAATGTAGTTAAAGGAAAACTCTATTCTGCAACTTTCAGTTGATGGAATCCCAAAGCTAAATCTAGTTGGGAAAATACCTTAACACCATCCGGCTAATCAAACAAGTCATTGTTTCTCAGCAAATGGTATCTATTCTTCACTGTTCTTTCACTCAGCTTCCGATAGTCAATGCACAACCTTAAAGACCCATCAGACTTCTTTATAAATTTTGTCGCAGCTCCCCAAGGTGAGCTACTTGACCTTACGAAGCTCGTGCATTCCAACTCCAATAATTGCTTCTTTAACTCCTCCATCTCCTTTGGAGGCATTCCGCTAGAGGGTCGACAAAATTGTTCTAATCCCAAAAGCAACTTTATACTAAATAAACTTTACTGCTTTCGTGGGTGGCAACCCTAAAACTGGTTCAAACAAATTAGGAAATTCCTTCACCACTTATACTGCACCAAGATCTTTCTTCTTTAAAGCAAAAGTGAACAAAGACCTCTACACCCAGCTTTAAACTCTTTCGAAACTATACATACTCTTTCATTTTGGCTTGGGTGACTCAAGGTTATTATTCTCTCGGTGTAGTATATTCTATTGTAGCACTTTTCTAACCAATCCATCTCTACAAAACTCTGGAGCATATAAAGTCAAACACGTAGGGATCACACAAAAACTTACACTTACCCAACTCTATCTCTAAATTAGTGCATCTTAATTCGAGGGTGGCATATCCCCCTAATAGATTTACTACACATATGAAAGTGGCTCAATATGTTACTCCTAACCCAAGTCTATCAACTAAGACTTAGCTATAAATGAGTGTGCATCACTAGTATCAAATAGTACTCTAATTGAAATACTAGAAATCAAGGGCATACCTTCCAAAAAAATGTTCTCACCTTTCTCAACCGTAGACGGACCTAACCCTAGTACCTCCAAAGCATAAACTTATAGTTTAAGTCGTGGCAGACCTTCTTCAAGTGCTCCATCTTTTCACACTTGAAGCAATTTACTCTCCAATGATTCTTTGTGTTATCCTACATTCTAGCCTGGCTATATTGAAATGATTGCACGAGTTAGATTTGATGGTCGTTAAGGCCGATGATTCCAGAGTGATGATTATGGGGCTCAGAATTCAAGTACATATGGAAATATGAAGTTATGATTGAATGGAATTGATAGATGCGCAATGTAGAATGTTCAATGTATGGGATATGGTTCAATGCATAGGAGGGATCGGCATAGTTTGGCTCCAACAGGAGGGATCGGGATACATCAAAGTACAAGAGCATTCTTGCAGAAAATAATCAATATTTTGAGATCTACAACTCCAAAGCATATGAAATTTGAGGAGCAAGATATAAGGACCCTAGGGAACCTACCCTAGGGATCACAGATCAAAAGGACTAAATTGAAGGAATCGGTATATATCCCTTGGGTGGGTGGTAGAAGGCAGCATTCAAGTCATGTTGAATCAAAAATCAAGCAACAAATCGAGTTCCAATGATCCAAATGATGTGAAAATTGGAGGCCAAACATGTTTTTGCATAAGGAAGTCACCATAGGGATCGCTCCCCAAAATTTGACCAAAGAAGGGACCATTACCGATCCCTCCTCTTTGGGAATTGGGCCCAGCGATCCCTCTAGTGGACCCACATGGTTTAGAAGGTCCTTTAGTCGAGATTTCAGAGAGATACTTGGCCATCTTCATCTATAAATACTGGCTTGATGAGTCATTCTGAGGATCTTTACGCAGCTTGTTACTTTAGAATCCATTGTAATCAAGTACTTGCTATTTTCTACTGCTGCAATCAGATTTATAAGTGATTAATAAAGGATAATCTTCAAAGTGGATGTTGGCATATAACGTCGAACCACTATAAATTTCTATGCCTCTGATTATAGCTTATTCTCCGCTGCTTACTAATTCATTTACTCAGTTTAATTTTGTTTTTCTTTACTTACTTCTCTACAAAAACTATTCTTGGGTGCTTGTGACTAATTTATTTGCAAACATTTTGGTGCTTTCATCGAAAAACTTGATTCTCAGTTTATTAGGATCCCTTTGTTGCTACTAGATTGGATAAATCTCCCAAAGGAGATCTACAGTTATCTTCAAGAAGTTGCTCATACTACTTAGATTTGTAGAAATATAAGCAAAGCTATCAATAATGGTGAGAAGTACTAGATCTACTTCTCAAAACATAGAGGGAAATGAGAATATAGCATCCAACAAGGAGATCCAAGCAATCAACCAATGAATGTGAATGTTGAACCGGTTGAAGTTCAGAATCCCACCGATTCTATTAAAAGAGCTGAATTTCATAATTTAATGATTGAGCTGATGGAGAGCTATCGACAATTAAACCAATGAATTTAGACCAATATCAACTTGATGAACCAACTCAATCAATAGCGATGGGGAAAAGTTAGGAGAGACCTCACTCCTTACTCTGCATCGTAGGGTTCTAGCTCATCAGATGAGTATCACAAGCATAGGCATTGCAGAATGAACGAATATCGTGTAGAAACTTCGTGGCGTCAACCGGCAGACCATCATGGTTTGTCGGGATCGATCAGTGTCGATCTCTCCATAGGGATTAGTACCTATTATCCTGCCTTTTGGCAAGGCCGTGACACCAAGAACTTGACTAGAGACCGAGGACAGTTCATCCCGAAGATTGGTTATACATAGATTCACCATGGATACTAACGAATTTTATCTGAGACCGAATTGAGCTACAATTGATATGACACGACAAGCAAAGCTATGGAAGCCAACGTTCCAAATTTCAAGTCAATTTGAGGTCGTATGCTCAAGATATGATCGATGCAAACCAAGGGAATCAATTCGTTCGTCTCCATCTGTACGCATCCATCTATGCGTCTCCATCTGCTCACCTCCATCTATTCGTAGCCATCTGTTCGTATCCATCAATTGTCTGTTGCTCATATCCATCACGTACGCTCAACTTCATATCCACCGATTGGAGCCAATCGTATCGATCCCAATTGCACAGCTCATATCGATCGATCAACAATCGATACGAGTAAAACATCAGACAATCGATATGAAATGGCCCCCAGCTATCGATACGAAGTAACCCATTAAGGAATCGATATGAAATAACCCATTAAGCAATCGATATGAATAGAACGATGACAATCGATACGAACAGAACGATGGCAATCGATACAAATAGAACGATGGCAATCGATACGAACAGGGCAGAGCTGATCAATACGAACAAGGCCGGAATGCATCGATACGAACAAGATACACTCCAATGAAAGACTTAGTCACTCGGCACGAAAAGTGGATCGATCTAAGACTTTAGCACCACGTCAACTTGCAAGCACGTGCTTGGATTGATGCGAACAGAGCAATATGAAGGACATCGATACGAAGGAAATAGCCTTCGAAAAGCACAAGTTTGCATTGATCATAACTCACAATCTACAAGTCCAAATGCTACCAAATTTTCACAGGAGCTTGCGTACATCCTCAAGAACGTTCATGATCAATTTCGACTCGATTGGACCAAATTACGATCGATACAAAATTCATTCGTATCGATCACAGATCGAGCGGACACCGCATGGGATCGATTGCGTGGGCCCACCCACATGCCAGAAGAGGTCTCCCAAGATCTGAGCGAGATATTTGCAGCCTACGTCAATAAATAACAGCCCAGAACCTATAGAAAAGGGATCTTTTTTGCTCTTTGACGTCTAGACTCTGCCGAAACCATTGTTGCACTCAAAAATCACCGTTGTACTCGAAATTTACTGTTGTAATCCGTTGTAACCAGCAAGCAAAAGTTAATAAAAGTCAATCATTTCATAGTGGACGTAGGCAACATGCCGAACCACTCTAAATCTCTGTGTTCTTTTGTTGTTTTTCTGATTATTGTTTGGAGTGTTTGTTAGATAATCCTCCTTTTCCATTTACTTTCTTCATTTTATCTCTTCAAACACTTCCGAAGTGTGTTGTGCCCAATTTTGGTACAAACACCTTGGTGCTTTCACTAAGAGACGAAGTTTTTCTCCTGCTCATTGTATCTACTATCGATATCGGATTGCATAAATCTAAGAAGAAGATCCAGATTCAAGTTAAAAGTTCTTCCATCCTATTTGGATTTGCATCAAGTCTAGGAAAGAGCTTCGCTATCCATCATGGTTAACACAAGGACTACCTCAACTGCCTCAGATCCAGAAGGACGGGACAGACAGAACCCCGTACAACCACCTCTTGCCGACCAGAATGCTGCTGGACCATCAGATCTGCAAGGCCCTATCACCAGGGAAGAATTCCAGATGCTAATGTAAGAACTGACTCAGAGCCATCAACAGCTCACTCAACAGCTCCGAGCTAATGCGGAATTGATCACCCAACTGAACCGTCAACGACGAAGGAGATCCAGAAGGGAACACGCTTCCTATTCATCCACCGAAAGTTCAGCCTCTTCCGACTATCATCATAGATCTATGCGCCCGTGACTGGACAGAAGTTACACACATGCCACTAGGCATCAGCATACATTGAGTCTTGGGCAACCGAGAGTTGGCCCGTCAACCAGCCACCAGATTGGACCCTCTTCCCGAGGAGGCACTGCCCATACCATATTACTGACAACCACACTACCACTGCTATCGATTTGGGAGTTGACGCTCGGAACCGAACGGATCCGACCTACCGCCAATGCAACCATACTCCTGAGTCTTATGTCCCCGAAGATGTAGAACCAAGGAGGCGAGACATGGACCATCGACAGCGACCAGCCCCTCCTCGCGTTGTGGAACCCGACCACACCTTGGCCCAACATGCTCAAAATGTCCAGATGCCCGACATTCCGACGATGATCCGTCAAATGATCCGTGAGAGTCAGTGTCTTAGCAATGATGACTGGGGAATCTCCCGGAGTCATACCCCTTTTACTGATGAGATAATCTATGCTGAACCACCTCGACGATTCAGGGTGCCGACTTTACCTGTTTATGAAGGAAGCTCTGATCCTAATCAACACATCTTGAAGTATGAATGGTTGATGAATGCTGCACGAGCTGATGATGCAGTTAAGTGCCGAAGCTTCCCGATATCTCTAGGGGGCATAGCAAGTATGTGGTTTACCTGTTTACCATCTCGATCTATCTCTTGTTTTGATCAGTTGACAACAAAGTTTATTAAGCAATTTCGCATGCATGTCGCGAGACCGAAAGATGTTAATACTTTGTCTAGTGTCACTCAAGCTCCTGGAGAGACACTCAGATGTTATTTAGAGAGATTTCATGCTGCATGCGCTGAGATCAGCAACCCTAATGATAACTCCATTCTAATGGCATTAACTAAAGGGATTGATCTCGATTCTGAGTTTGGCAACTGATTGGCCGGAAAACCTCCTTCGTTATTGGACCGTTTCTATTCCAAGGCTAATTCTTGAGAAGGGAGGATGCGAAACAGTCTAGGAAAAAGGATGACGCAGGGCCTAGTATGGAAGGAATTCAGAGTAATATTGTTGTTAAACAATGTGGGGAGAGCTCCGCAAAGGTACAATTGAACATTCAGAATAAACAAAATCAGCAGAAAGGCAATGGTAATCAAAACAGGAAACGAGATTGGAATCATGGTCCACGACGTAGGGCTCCTATGTTTGATAACTACACTCCTTTGAATACATCGTTGGAGAATGTGTATTTACAGACCTGCAATACTATACAGTACAAGAAACCTGCTCCGAAACAGCCATCGGAGAAACAGATTCAGACAGGGAAGTTTTATAGATTCCACGAAAGCTACGGCCATAACACAAATGAGTGCTGTCATTTGCAGTATCTCATTGAAAAGTTGATACGTGAAAGGAAGTTGGAACAGTTTGTGCGGGCGCCGCCGCAGTTTGGAGGTGTAGGCCCATCGAATTAGAACCATACACCGAATCAGGCAAGACAGGAGGAACCCGCTCGTACTAGCGGGAGGTTGGTGATAAATACCATTAGTGGTGGTCCTCATCCAGCAGACCGAAGGTGGAAGGAAATGGAGTCGTATGCTAGTTCTATTAGGCATGCGAGCTTCGAGTGTTGTAGTAGTTTGGAAGATGGGGCTCCAGCCAAGCAACAAAAGAGATGACTGACGACATCGTCTTCCGAGACAGGGATGCCGATAGGATCGAAGCCCCAACCATCGATCCACTTGTCATATCAGCTCAAGTAGGTCCTGCTTGGATGAAGAGGATCTTGGTAGACAATGGAAGTTCTGTGAATATATTGTTCAAGTGAGCCTATAACCAAATGAAAATGGAGAATAAAGATTTGAAACCTTGTCAGTATCGTATCTATGGTTTTAATAGGAGTGCAACTATACCCACTGGAGTGGTGGAATTGCCAGTGGAGTTAGGAATTGGAGAACGCCGGAGAGTCCGGATACTGCAGTTTGTTGTTTTGGATATAGACTCGCCATATAATGCTTTCTTGGGCCGACCGGCCTTAGCTGAGTTCAGGGCTACTATTGCCCCATGGTGTTTGACTCTAAAGTTCCCCACCGATCGTGGAGTCGGAGTCGTTCAAGGAGATCAGGCTGTTGGACGAGCCTGTTATGTTGCTGAACTACGCAAAGCACAACAAAAAGAGAAAGGAAAGGGCGTAGAGGAATCTCTCTGCGTCCGTTTTGTTGATAATTGACAATTGACGCCTGGGCCTAGGCCTGGGCACCCCAACCAATTCCAAAGAGATCTTGACCCGAGAGACACCGAAAGTGAAGATGAAAGTAAAGACAGTCAAGCTTCTCCGGCCGAACTGACAATCGATGTCCCGATCGATGATAGCAATGATTTTAGAATGATAAAGATTGGATCTCAGCTAAGCCAACAAATGCAAGAGGAATTGGTTGAATTTCTCCGGGTAAACCTTAACGTGTTTTCCTGGATGCATTCTGACATGTGTGGGATCTCGCCGGACATCGCGAGCCACGCATTGAACATTGACCCGCGGCACGTCCCGGTCAAACAAAAAAAGGCGTGGTATGGATCCAGAGAGATTTTCCGCCCTTAAGGAAGAGGTAGACAAGCTTAAATCGAATGGATTTATTCGAGATGCATTATATCCGGAATGGGTGTCAAATCCTGCACTTGTCCGAAAGCCAAATGGGAAATGGAGAACGTGCATCGATTACTCCGATCTGAATAAAGCCTGCCCTAAAGACAGTTTTCCACTTCCTCGAATTGATCAACTCGCAGATTTAACAGCCTGGCATGAACTCTTATCCTTCATGGATGCGTATTCCGGCTACAATCAAATGCCAATGCACTTACCCGACCAGGAGCATACCAACTTCGTAACCAATATGGGACTTTATTGCTACAAGGTTATGCCTTTTGGACTCAAGAATGCTGGTGCAACTTATCAACGATTAGTTAATCGAATGTTCGCCAATCAGATTGGGAAAACCATGGAGGTATACGTGGACGACATGCTAGTCAAGTCATGATTCTCCACTGACCATGTCAAGGACCTAGAGTCAATGTTTAATATTCTTCGAGAATACAGAATGAAGCTTAATCTGTTGAAATGTCACTTTGGAGTCGCATCAGGAAAATTCCTTGGGTTTATCGTCAACGCTCGAGGAATCGAAGCCAATCCCAAAAAGATCTGGGCGATTAGAAACCTTGAAACTCCGAGAACCATAAAGCAAGTCCAGAGCCTCAACGGGAAAGTAGCAGCACTGAGCAGGTTCATTTCAAAATCTACTGACAAATGCATTCCCATCTTCGATCTGATCCGAAAAGGGAAATGAAATTTTGAATGGACTACGGAATGTGAGGGCGCATTCCGAGCACTAATTCAACACCTCTCCACACCGCCAATTTTGTCAAAGCCTATCAATCACGAGAAATTGTACATTTATTTGGTGGTATCAGAAAACGCAATCAATGATGCCCTAATTCGAGAGGAAGACCGAATACAAAAGCCGGTCTACTATATTAGCAAATGGCTAACCAGAGCTGAGAGAAATTATTCGAAGCTAGAGAAGTTGGCTTATTATCTTATTGTCTTGTTAAATTAATTTATGAAGTCATTTGTTCAGTTGGCTATTGTTTAAATGCTTAAGTTTTTGATAAGTAGAGTATTAGTAATAATTTAATAAAGTGCCTAATTTATTCTAAGTGGGTTAAGCCCATTTAAAAGAAAACAAAGAGAAGCCTCCTTCTCCTTTTCCATTAAGTTGTACGTTCATTCTTCATTTTCAAAACTCAGTAAACAGAAAACTAAAATATTCTAATTATCAAAACCTAGCTCCAAAATCATCCCAAATCTAGTGCAAATCATAGGGCTTTTGTTGAATAAATACAGAAATCAATCTCAGGTAATCTTCTCTATCCTCTAATGGGTTTAATTCATTGATTAATTCTAGTTTTGGTCTAGGTTTGTGATCTTTTCTGTTTCAATTTCTGAGTTTACTTAGGTCTAATTGATGAGAGGTGCTAGCATAGGAGAATTTGGGTTTCTAGCATCAATTCAAACTTATAAAGGTGAGTTAATCACTCACACTTCTATCTTTAATCCATGAAAATAATTTTTATTTGCTGTTTGGATTAATTTGGATGATTTTTTGTTGAGTTTCTTTTAGTTTGTTGAATTGAATTGGTTGTAAATTGATTGTAAACTTGGATGATTGTGGTGTTGTTGTTCGCTGAAAATTTTCTATGTAAAATTGCTGCAGTAAAATAGCAATATTATGGTGTAGGATAACACAAAACGGCTCACTCTTTTTGCTGTAGAAAGGTCATTTAACTAGCTACAACTTTTCTTTTAGTCACTTGTCGAAATTCTGTCATTTATGTAGCCTAAATTGAGTTAGAAACCGATGGTGTTGCACTGTCATGTTTAATTGGATGTGTTAAAACCAGAAATTAAAATGGCCATAACTTTTTCGTTATTAATCGAAATTTGATGATTCTCAATATTTTGAAAAGCATAGATAATCTGCTACAACTTTCATTTTTTGTGTTTTGTAATATTTTGTGGTTTTCATGGTCAAAAATATATTTTAGTGTCGCTGTCCTGAGAATTAACAACAGCGATAATGAAGTAAAAACCAGATAATTGTTATACTCGTATCTTTTTCATTTCTTTTCGAAATTCAATGATTATTAATGATCCGGAAAGCTTCTTTTGTGTGTAACAACTTTCATGTTGAACATATTTGCAAATTTTGAGCATAGGTAGATCGAAATTCTAATGCAAACTCTAAGCTCTGTCACTTTAATAATTACATTATCTAAACTAAACAGTTAGTAAATTAGACGTATCTTTCTCGTTTTTTGTCGGATTTAGATAATTCTTGATATTATGGAAAGTTTGGACTATGTTCTACAACTTTCATGTTTTTATTTTTGTAAAGTTTTGAGGTTTATGTAGTCGAAACCATATTTCTTTGTCGCTACCCTGAGAATAAATGACAGCGACAGTGAATTTATAATTTAAGAATTATTTTGACCATAACTTTTGAACCGTAAGTTCAAATTAGATGTTCTTTATCTTGTTTAAAAGCTTAGACATTTTTCTATAACTTTCATGTTTTGTGATTTGAAAATTTATGTGATATATGAGGACGAAACTGCAGATCTAAATGCTTTAAATTTGAGTTGAAAATATATAAATGCATATGTTTCATATTCAAGTAATTTTACAAAAGAGAATTTATTTAAATTTATAAATCTCAAACTTGTTTCTATATTAGTTTGACTTTCTTTTTTAAATGATTTTAATAAGTAATTATATACATACATACATACATACATACATACATACATATATATATATATATGTCAAAATGGATTTGGAAGAATAATAAAAGTGGTTTTAAAATATGGGTTATTAACTAAATGTTTCATACGGAAATTTGAGACACTATGTACATAAGTGTAAATTTGAAATAATTCGAGTTTATATAATATTTTATCAAATAAGTGAAAATTTATTTTAATCAAAATAGGAAATAAACTTATGGAAATTCATAACAAGTGTTTCTAGATAATAAAATCAAAGAGAAAAAAATATATTTTGAGAATCTTAATTCTATAATTTGAGGAGTACTAATAATCGACTTAGTGTCATGGATTGGTTTAAATGCTTTCGAATAACGCTTCGACGAATATGGTATAACTCATTGAATAGAATATTTGAATGGAATTTACTAGCCTGTTAACGAATACTCGAATTTCACCGGGTAGTATGGGATGCCTTGGTGAAATTCTTGTGATCGTATTTGGGAAAGTACTTAACACTTTAGAGTTGTATTCTCTTCTAGTGTGCGACAAGTGGTTGCTAGATCCTTAAGAGAATATGGTTCAGGTTTTCCAGCGGTATCCGTAATAAGTGATATTTACTAGCTTTTAGTAAATACTTGAATTTCATCAGACGGTATGGGATGTATTGGTTAAATTCTAGTGATTACTGAAGGTGATAGTATTTGGCACTTTAGAGTTTACTCTCTTTTGGTGTGCGGCAAGTGGCTGTTAGATCCTTAAGAAGTTTATTCCTGGATTTCTTTTCAAACATAATAATTTAATAATATTAAATAAATGTGAAATTATCAAGTCATGGTTTCTACGATCACCTTGATCGGTATGGACTATCCTTGAGATCATTCTGTGATTCTGTGTTCCCGGTCTAAGCACGATCCTTGGTATCAGATCGGTTTGAGTGATACCAATTTGTCTGTTTGTTTGCCACAGGTTTTGAGTACAATCATTGCGATTATTTTGGACGATCATTATGATCGGTTTGGATTAAGATCTCTTGGATTCTGGATATTTGGATTCTGTGACTGTTCTGTGTTCGTGAAATAAGTATATATACTTGTGTCTTGTGTTTGTGAAATAAACATATATTCTTGTGTCGTGGGTACATGAAATAAATATATGTTCTTGTGTATTGTGATAGATGTTAAGTTAATTCTGTTATTTTGTGTTTAGTGACTAGTTCGTGTTTGTGACGTAAACTTATAACCTTGTACTGAGTTAATCACCGATATTTGCATGCTTAGAGATATTGTGTTTTGTTCTGTGAATTCAATCCTGAACATCTGTATTTACTTATATGTTGTTTGTTCTTATGATATATCTTGTTCTCACCCTATTGGATATTTAGAGATAGTCTAACCCGGGTGTTATTTTGCTCGGGTCAGGCCGAGACTTTTCAGGTTACAGGACAGGTTGACCTTTGAATGGTTGTGCTAGCAAGGAGATAAACATTTGGACTTTTAGTTATCCTATTTTGGAATTTGGACCTTGTATATAAAATGTATAATTGAGATTAGAAAATTGTTAAATTTGTATAACAATCGAGTTTAGTATTTCATTTTGTAAACTAAATAATTTGTACATGTTTAAGTTGAGATTTATTCCACTGTGATCTGTGACTGTTATTTATATGATATATTGTTCTGATTTTGAGAAATCGATGTGTCTATTACTTTGTATTAATACTATACACGTCAAATTCAGTTCAGATATTAAGTGAAAAGGTATAAATGACGTGTCAGTGTTAGTAAAAAGATATATTCACATTTGATCGCCCTTAACAAGCTGTATTCTCCAGATTAGCAGACAACATTACTTATAATGTTCTTTGCTAACATGGGCATCGCGGTGGGGTCGTTACAGACTGCTTAGCTTGCTCGGGTTCAGGAAATATTAAATCAGTTCGATTATTATGCCATCTACCGCATACCTTGAGAGCCCAATCAAAAAGCTGATTCATTAGCAAAGTTAGCCAGCACAGATGAGGCACAACAAATGGGACTCGTTCCCGTGGAGACATTAGCTTCTCCGAGCATCGACCGAATGGAGACGAATTGGATATTTGAGGTTGTTCGCGATAGGAAGTCATGGATGACTCCGTTCAGAAATTATCTCGAGCACGGGATCCTGCCAGAGCGCAGGAGTGAAAAGAGACAGGCTCTTCGAAAAGCTTCACGATTCACTATTCAGAATGGGGTTATGTATAGAAGAGGCTACTCTGTTCCTTTACTCTAGTGTATCGCTCACGATGAAATCAAACGAGTGTTGCATGACGTGCACGAAGGAGAATGTGGCGATCACACCAGGGGGCAAGCCCTTGCCAAGAAAGTGCTCAGATATGGATACTATTGGCCAACCGTAAATCGCGATGCATCGGATTACGCCAGAAAGTGTGACAAATGACAGAAGCACGCTCGGATTCCGAGGGCCCCACCTACCGAAATAACTCAAATGGTCAGCCCATGTCCGTTTGCAGTATGGGGCATTGACATTATTGGCTCTCTACCTCTAGCCAAAGGTGGTGCGAAGTACGCTATCGTAGCAGTTGATTACTTTACCAAGTGGGCGGAAGCTGAACCCCTTGCTACAATCACAACAAAGAAGGTGATCAACTTTGTAGTGCGCAACATCATCTGCCGATTTGGTCTCCCACGTACTATCATCACTGATAACCGGACCAAATTCAACAGTGTTGAATTTAAGGATCTCTGTCAACAATTCCACATTCAGAAGAAATCCTCCGCAGTCGCACATCCTCAAGCGAATGGACAAGTCGAAGCCGTTAATAAAGTTATAAAGTCTATTCTGAAGAAACGACTGGAAAAGGCCGGAGGCAAGTGGGTCGATGAACTTCCTATGGCTTTATGGCTTACCAAACAACCCATAAATCTGCGACCGGCCACACTCCATTTTCTCTTTCTTATGGTTCAGAAGCTATTATTCTAGTCGAGTTAGAAGTGCCTTCTCATCGTGTGACATACTATGACCCGAACATGAATGCTATATTACTTGCCGAATCTCTGGATTTATTGGATTAGAAGCGTGAAGAGGCTGATTTGAGGGCAGCCACATACCGAAGTCGAGTCGCCCGATTATACAATACCAAGGTCCGACCCCGAACCTTTGAACTCGGCGATCTCGTCCTTAAGAGAATTTACCCGGTCCCTTCGCATATGAAGCCAACTTGGGAAGGGCCGTATTTTATTGAACGAAAGCTCGAAGACGGTACATTCAACTTATCGACCGTTGACGGTCTCACTCTTCCGAGAGCCTGGAACAACGAAAGCCTTCGTCGCTACTACACATGACAGGCTCTATTTATTTATGCAGTATATTTTTCATTTGCAATTTGTTTCTGTATTTTGAAATTTGAATTTGTAATAAGGCAACTGATTTTGTCGTAGTTTCTTATTTCAGCAATAAAATGCAATCTCTTCGAGCCAGAGCTGTGAGTTATTGAATGCGTCATACAACTATCACTATGCACGGAGAGCTGAATTCCACCCGGCGGTGGAATTTATTCAAATAGGGAGTGACTGTGGTATGACCGGTTACTCACTAAATGATACCCGAGCTCGGGGGAAAATCATCACACTGAAGTCAAAAAAGGATTGATACACGACAATCCTTAACCAACTCCAGATTCCCAGAGTGTGAACTGGAGTATAAACTTACAAATACGGTTTCGAAGAGGGGGGATCCGTCCACCTAACGACTTCGCCCGTATCTTGACCAAGTTTGAGGAGGATGGATCCATCCATCTAACGACCTCGCTTGTTAACTCAGGGTGGATGTGAACCGACCATCCACGATCCTGATAAATTCGTCGTTCCCGGAGTGCGAACGAAATCCTAAAGCCTGAACAGATGTGACTGACCATCTTTTGGCTAACTCCCAATTTCCCAGAGTGTGAACTGGAGTATAAACATTAACTAACTCCGGATTCCCAGAGTGTGAACCGGAGTGTCAACATAAACACCAACTCTGAATTCCCAGAGTGCGAATTGGAGTGTAAACGTTAACTCAAAATCCCCGGAGAGTGGATTGGAGTTTGAACACAAACCGAATTGAGATCAACTGTCCATAAAACAACTCTAAGTCCCTGGAGCGTGGTTAGAGTATAAAGGAAAATCGGGTGTGACTGACCACTCGTGAAAATGACTTAAGTCCCCAGAGCGTGGACGTATCCTTGAATTTCAAACAGGCGTGACCGGCCGCCGACATACAGATTCAAATCCCCAGAGTGTGGATGCAATCGTCAATAGATGAGCGAGTGTGATTCGACCACTCGAATTTCCTTGTTTCAGCATCAATTCAACGACGTTAAGCTCGATGAGTTGAAGACATAACGCAATTGCCGCTTGATCTTTACAATTCGTCCCTGAAACTCGAGGAAGAACTTAAGTGCCAATCGCTGACTGAAACGGTGCAGCATCGGAGTCCAGCTTAACGTTCAGTCATCACTCATAGTCGTGATTTCAGGACTTAACGACTAAACTTGAGTCCAATCCAAAGGTCGAAACTCAACAAATGTATTGGACTGGAGTTCAAATGCTGAAACACTTAAGCAAATAAACAAAAATTGAGTTGAAGACAAAATGGAATTTCATTTCAACCATTTGTGGAAAAGAATTAAGTACAAGTTTATCCCAAAAATCCTGTTAGCCGGGGGCCGAACCCGCATCTATACACGACCAACAAAGCTAAAGAAATTCCTATCTACTCAAAAATGAACCAAAGAGACGTATCTATTCTTTGTTCTTCTTCGGTGTCCTCTTCGGTGTGGACCTGCTGGAGCTCTCACTCGGTTTTCTTTTTGAACCCTCGATTTTCAACGGCCGATCCCCAGTCGGTGGCATTATATCAACATCCTCCTCCGAACTCAAATGTATTACAACGCTTCCTGCAGGTGGAGTCGAAGGGACAGGATCAACAGAAGATGGTGGGGCAGGCGCGCTCGTCTTAACGACTGTTCCTCCTGGAGATATCATGCGCAAAGGAGCCGGACCAGGTCCAGCCATTCCACCGCCAAAACCGCTTCCCCGCGCGGCTGCCTCCATCTCAACATTGATTTCAGCTAGGATTTCCTCCTCGTGAAATGTTTGCGCACCGCTGGAGACTCCCATAGTTGGAGCCGAGGAACTTTTCATTGGAACGCTTCCACCCATAACGAATGGCAAGTCTGCAAAAGGGTCACTGTGATGACCGAGGAGTTCCTCCATCATCTGCTCATCAAAATTAAGTGTGCTCCCCTGCGCTCCATCAGTCGGTGCCGTGGTCGTTGTAGTGGTCGCTTCAGTTATAATGGCCTCCTGCGTATGATGTGGTTCCTGAGTTGCAGGAGGCACGACTGGTGTAGCTTCACTCACTGGATAAAAGCAAAAAAAGAACTATTAATAATCACTTCATGTATGCTTCCGGTTTTGGACAAACATTCAAAATGTTCAGAGTACCTTCCTCAGTTTGACTTGTGAGCGGCTGAACAGCCTCAGAGATTTGCTCGCTAGCTTGAGATAGCCGCGGCCAATCTGGGTTGTAAGTAGGAACGGATTGACAATCAACCGCGGAAGTCGGTTCAAGATGAGTCGACACAAGAGATTCAAGACTTGTATCACGGTGCTCGACACCAGAACCTTCTCCGACTTCCAAATGCTGAGCGCCAAGCTTCTCCTTCTCATACGAAATCATTGCATCGTGGAGAACTTTTCGCTCATCTTCATTCAGCATTCGGTTTTCAAGCTCAAATTCATCAATTGATTCGCCCTGATGCGCAGCCTTTTCATCTCCTACTAATCGGCCCCAGGCGTTATACAGATGTGTCAGATAATTATCAAGCCAGGCTAGGTTCCTATGCTTCAAGACGTTAGCATTATAAGTAATGAGTAGATCCTCAATATCAGCCTCTAGCTTGGCCTCCACCATCTTAACCTCATCTTCAACCTTAGCCTCCACTTCCTGGACCTTAGCCGCTACCGCATCCCATTCACCCCGAAGCACTATGGCCTGTTCACATGCCTCCTGAGCTGCTCTATTTGCATCATCCTTTTCCTTGGTGATTTCGGAAAATTTGGCTTTGAGCTCGTTAAGTTCTTTCAGAGCAGCGTCCCGTTCGGCTATGACAGTGGTGTTTCGGTGGCCCATCTCCTCCACTAAAGCGAAATGCATTTGTCGCATTCTCTCCATAGATTGAGTCGCCTCGTCAGGTTTTTGGGTGGCCTCCATCTCAGATTTTCGGGAAGATTCGGCTTCATCATTAAGCACTTGGATAATGTGGTCCTTCTGAGTGAGTTCAGTTTCTAGTTTCTCAATTGTCTTTGCCCGCTCGAAGGCCACTGTCGATGCTTTGTCTGCAGCTTTCATCCACTCCTTATACTGTGTATAAATGTCATGGATATAGTGATGCATCGTGATTCTGCTTCCGACAGAATTTTCTTTAAGTGAGGAGGGAAGATGAAGCCGTCAAAACATATGTTTGGGAAATCTTTTCTTAACTGGGCAATTCTAATAGCCCCTTCCCCAGTGGGCTCAGTGATGGCTTGTTCAGCAACAGTGGGAGGTTCAGCCTCAGTCCTACGATGCTGAGACTCAGACCTTGTAGCATGAGAAGATGGTTTTTGGTGTGGAGGCTTCGGGGGATGTGAGCTGTGAATAGAAGGTTGTGTAGGGAGTCGGGGAGGTGGAGAACGCGATCGGGATCGATATCTCTATTCTCTGTAATCTCTGTCTCTATCCCTCTCGTAACGTTCCTGACTAGAATAACCGCGATCGCGATTTCTATCATCCTCCCTCCGACGGGACTCATAATACGAGCTCGATGATTGCTGCGCTGAACGGAGACTGTCGAGCATAGAATCTCGCCTATTCATCATATATGTAAAGTAAAAGAAGAACGAAGTTAGTGAATTCTTGAAGCAGGCAACTTAAGGCTGGAAACCGTGTAGTGCCGTGAAGTGTGTATGTGTGTGCAACCCCCCGACAAACCAATAATGTCGATTGCACTGATGGGTAGAGACTCGCTTAAATCTAGAGCACTTTGAAGCCCCTCCAATCCGGTGTCGTGTTGAAGTGACACATAGTCCGGAATCGGAAAATCAGCAAGTCCTTCAAAAGGATTCTCTACTGGCGAGGGAGGAGCCTCCGAAATTCTAACACCGGAGGCTGGCAGGGACACTATTACAGATTTCCTTCTTGAGGATTTGTGACGTTTGTGTGCAACTGCCTTGCCTTTTCTCCTTCCCTTTGAACCCTGAAAACCGTCAGAAGGCCCGGCCATGGGTTCGTCGTTCGTAGGCGTCTGTTCTTCATCACCTTCCTTAGCAATTACGACCCCGGGCGCTTTGTGCTTAACCCACTTCGTCGGGGCTACCCTAAGCACTCCTTCAAGCCTTATGCTTTGTTTTCGCTCGATTAACTCGAGAATTCTTAAGTTCCTATCGATGAGCACCGACTTGATTTCTCTCAACTCGCTTGGAACTTCTTAGAGGATCCACACTACTTCTTTAAAGTATGCGCCATCAGGTCGAGGAATTGCAGCTGTAATGGAAAGAGAGTATTAGTCCCAATACCAGTTGCAACTATATTGTAAACTACCAGAAAAGTCGAAGCACTTATGTCTAGCCATCCATCGACTAGCAAAACCTGGTGGGCATCGAACGTAGAACCACTCAGTTTTGAAGTAGCTTAATCTGGTCAAAGCACCAGTCACAACTTGACAGTTCCTGACCGCCTCCAGAAATGTGAAGGAAGGGCTATCTCCCTGACTCTTAACATTAAAAAGGTATCTGATTTTGATCGGAGTCGGGGGTCTGAAAAGATGCTCCATGAATACAACGAATATACTGTTCAACAAAGCGTGTCCATTGGGATGTATCTGTGAAGGGGCAATTCCAAAGAAGGACAACACTTCCCGAATATATTGATTGAATGGAGGAAGCGTCTCGGCTGTACATGAATGCCTGTTGAAGGCATTAAACCCTTCCGGGGGAGCATGCGGTTTATCATTCGGCCCCGGTAGTAAGACGTCGTCCAACGATAGACCATGCCTTAGGCATATCTGCCCCAAAATATCTTCGGAGATTGTGGACGACATAGAATCATGTGGGTTCATGATAAACCTGGCACCAGGCAGCTCGTCCGTAGCTGGATCTATAACTTCGGCCGCGATGACCGGTATCTCTATGACTAAAGGAGATGAACTCTGAAGCTCTTGTTGTTGTGAGCTTGTGGATTCCATAGCTAATCAACTTATCAAAAACCATCATTAGACGATAATAAGCCCGTGTGTTCCCCAGTGTGAAGTGCGTGAATGTGTTGTGTAGTGCAGCGCTACATAATATTTGAGAAATTCTACGGGATTAAGAGATGTTTGAACGACAAGACTTCGAAATTCAACTGGAAGTGACCGTCATTGCTGACCGTCACAACCGTGCCATCCAGACTTTGAAGATTAAAGTTTGTTAAAATTTTGTTAAGTTACAGTTCCATCGACGAGCTTCGAAGGGCAGTCAAATATGCAGTGAAAAGGTTAAGTCCAGTAGTGTAGGGCAGAAGCTCGTCGGAGTCGAATGTTCATATATGCAAAATTTTCATATCCCTCAAAATGCAAGTATGAATCGATCAACGGAAGTCCCATTCATATCGATCGGCAGAAGAAAAAAATTTGTATCGATCACCTTAAAGCTAGTTTGTATCGATCGAAAACTCATCACCTCGTATCGATCATGGACCGTGTCTTTGTATCGATCGGTATGATCGATACCTCGTATCGATTATGCAATTAGATCTTCGTATCGATTGTCCTGAATCGATACGACCTCCAACCATTTCCAATCGATACGAAATCACTCCCTCTCTCGATACGAAACCATATCCATAACCATCATTACGAACTTTGGTTGCTTTTAGATCGATACGAACCGCAACTCTTTGATCGATACAGATGACCTCTTCGTATTGTTCCACCCATCATCGATGTGAATGCTAATTCGTATCCCCACACTTCGTCTTCTCCAAAGCTTTGCGGAGACCGCCTCCTTCTTCCTTAACCACATTTCGATCGTCTCCGACCACCACTTCATCGGAACCGGTCACGGAAGCAAGTGGAATGGCAAAGAATTAAAAGTCTTATCATTTTCGATGCAAATTCATGTTTTAATTACCTAGTTTTAGTAATTGGTTTGAAGGATTGGAATCCAATTCGATTCGAAGGTAAGAGCAACCTCTAATTCTTGCATTTGCAATCGATACGAACGGTTGGGAATAAAATGAAAACAAGTGGAAATTTCTCTAAGTACAGAACGTATTTATATGGACACGAAACCAAGAAGAATAAAATGATTCGACTCCCAGTCATCTCAACCGGTTTCAACAGGTTTCTCCTTAAATCGATACGAAGAGGGCTATTCGTATCCATTAATTCGAGTCCATCTGAAATGTATCAACACGAGCTGCTTTATTCGCATCCATCAACATATAGCTCGTGAAGAATCGTATCCACCGATACGAATAATACCTGGAGGATCAGCTGGACTATTCATATCCATCATAAGTCCCTCTACACGAAGATCATTGCAAAATAGTATCTGGACCATCCTGTTATCGATACGAAGAACGAACATTACTATGTAGGCTGATTCATCTGTACGCATCCATCAAACATCTATCGATGGGGAATGGCAAGTTCGTGACCATCATTATGAAGACCGTATGGGTTCGTATCCATCGATACGAAATGATTCAAATAATTAACTAATTCGTATCGATTGCCATCGATACGAAGAACGACTTTTTTAACTCTTCACATCGATCCAGGAGAGGATCGATACGAAGGGACACTCCAAAACAACCATCAAGCATTGTTACAAATCAAATTTCACATTGATTCAGGAGAGGGTCAATACGGAATTTGATACAAAAAAAACTGAAAAACTGACAACGACTCGTGAACGCGAAAACGTTAACGAGGGTCAGGCTAACCTACACTCATAATGGACTAACATCTGATTTTTAAAATTCATATGAATTGAATACTCATCTAGTGACAATTACAACAACAAACAGAAGTTTGCTATCATCCAATGCTCAGTTACAACAGTGGATAGTGCAACAATTGGTAGTCAATAGTTCATATTACTGAAGAATCAATCAAAGGTTACATCTTTCGATGAAAAGACAACAACCATTCAGACAAGTCGGATAAAACTGTTCAGGATGAAGAGTGCAACTTTTCAAAGCACGTCATGTTTTCACAAGACGTACTTTGGGGGGGGAAATGTTATCCCGCCTTTTGGCAAGGCCGTGAAACCAAGAACTTGACTAGAGACCAAGGACAGCTCATCCCGAAGATTGGTTATACACAGATTCACCATGGATACTAACGAATTTTATCCAAGACCGGATCTAACTACAATTGATATGACACGACAAGCAAAGCTATGGAAGCCAACGTTCCAAATTTCAAGTCAATCTGAGGTCGTATGCTCAAGATATGATCGATGCAAACCAAGGGAATCAATTTGTTCATCTCCATCTGTTCGCATCCATCTATTCGTCTCCATCTACTCACCTCCATCTGTTCGTAGCCATCTGTTCGCATCCATCAAGCTTCATCTGTCTCCATCAATTGTATGTTGCTCCTATCCATTATGTACGCTCAACTTCGTATCCATTGATTGGAGTCAATTCGTATCGATCCCAATTGCACAGCTCGTATCGATCGATCAACGATCGATACGAGTAAAACATCAGACGATCGATACGAAATGGCCCCCAGCTATCGATACGAAGTAAGCCACTAAGTAATCAATACGAAATAACCCATTAAGCAATCGATACGAACGGAACGATGAAAATCGATATGAACAAAATGATGGCAATCGATACGAACAAGGCAGAGCTGATCGATACGAACAAGGCCGGAATGCATCGATATGAACAAGATACACTCCAATGAAAGACATAGTCACTCGGCATGAAAAGTGGATCGATCCAAGAATTTAGTGCCACATCAACTTGCAAGCACATGCTTGGATTGATGCGAACAGAGCGATACGAAGGACATCGATACGAAGGAAATAGCCTTCGAAAAGCACAAGTTTGCATCGATCATAACTCACAATCTACAAGTCCAAATACTACCAAATTTTCACAAGAGCTTGCGTACATCCTCAAGAACGTTCATGATCGATTTCAACTCGATTGGACCAAATTACGATCGAGCGCACACCGCATGGGATCGATTGCGTGGGCCCACCCACGTGCCAGAAGAGGTCTCCCGAGATCTGAGCAAAATATTTGCAGCCTACGCCTATAAATAGCATCCTAGAAATTATAGAAAAGGGATCCTTTTTTCTCTTTGACGTCCAGACTCTGCCAAAACCATTGTTGCACTCAAAAATCACCATTGTTCTCGAAATTTACTGTTGTAATCCGCTGTAACCAGCAAGCAAAAGTTAATAAAAGTCAATCATTTCATAGTGGACGTAGGCAACACACCGAACCACTCTAAATCTCTGTGTTCTTTTGCTATTTTTCTGATTATTGTTTGGAGTGTTTGTTAGATAATCCTCCTTTTCCATTTACTTTCTTCATTTTATCTCTTCAAACATTTCTGAAGAGTGTTGTGCCCAATTTTGGTACAAACAATACTGATCCCTCCACCAGAAGAGGGAATCTACCAATGCCTTATAGCAATCAAGTTGTTGCTTCGGTTGGTTTGGATTCTAGTTCGATTAAGCGTTGACCAAGCCCTTCCACAGAATGACGATGAAGTGAATTTACAAGGTACACATCAGGAAGATGGTGAACCAAGAAGGTGTGAAACGACCCGCAGACATCGACTGGACATTTATGTGAGGTGGAATGCAACCACAGCGTGGCACCAACCATCCAAACGATGGACTTATCGGCAATGGTTAGACAGTTAGTGAGAGAGAGAGCCAGGTCTTGACTAACGATGATTGGGGAATCTCGGGAAGCCATACCCCATTCACTGATAATGTTATACTTGCAGTGTTCCAAGGAGGTTCAACATGCCATCAATGCCCGCCTACGAGGGAAAAACCGACCCCAGACAGCATATCATGAGATACGAATGGTTGATGTATTCTACATGAGCAGATGATGCAACTAAGTGTAGATGCTTTTCCATAACTCTCTCTGGAATAGCAACGATGTGGTTCATAAGGTTACCCCCACGATCAATTCTATATTCGATGATTTGGCAACAAAGTTTATGGAGCAGTTCCGAATGCACGCAACTCATCCCAAGGATGTGATGTTCCTGTCCAGCGAGATTCAGGCTCCAGGAGAATCATTGAAAGATTTTTTGGAGAGATTTCATACAACTGTTATGGAAATCAGCAATCTGAATGAACATCCGATATTGATGGCCGTTACGAGAGGGATAGATCCAAAATCAGATTTCGATGATTGGTTAGCTAGTAAGCCGCCCATAATGTTGGAGCACTTTTACGCAAAGGCGGCTCAGTATTTGAGAAAGGAGGAAGCCATGTCCTATAGGAAAAAGAATGTTGTAGGACCGAGCGGAGAGGGAGTACAAAGTAACATCGCAGCAAAGCAGCCTGATGATAGCTCAAGAAAAGTTCAAGTGAATGTCCAAAACAAGTAGAATCGGCAAAAGAAAGGTGGAGATAGGGGCCGAGAACTAAAGAGGGATTTTGGAAAAGGGAAGTCTATGATTTCGATGTTCGATACTTATCCTTGGAGAATGTCTAATTGTCTACTTGTAATACCATGCAATACAGGAAGTTGCCACCAAAAGAATCGACTGAGAAGCAGAAACAAACCGGAAAATATTATCGTTCCATGAATGCTATGGACATGGCATGAATGAATGCAGACATCTCCAGACATTATCGAAAAGCTTATTCAAGAAAGGAAGTTGCAGCAATTCTTAAAAACTCCACAAGATAGTGGACAGGGGACATCCGATCCTAACCAAGGACAAGTACCGCATAGGGCTGAGGAGCCTGCATGAACTGGTGGAAGATTTGTGATAAATACGATAGTCGTAGGACCACACCCAGCAGATAAGAGTTGGAAAGAGATGGAGCGCTATGCTAGCGTGATTAGGCATGTGGATTTTGAATGTTGTTAGAATATAGAAGATGGTGCTCCGGCAAAATAGCAACCTACAATGACAAATGATATCGTGTTTAGAAACAGAGATGCAGACAAGGTGGAGGCTCCGACGATCGACCCAATGATCATTTCGGCCATGATCGGCCCCGCTTTGGTGAGAAGGATATTGATTAATTATGGAAGTTCAGTAAATATAATTTTCAAAAAAGCTTATGATCAGATGAAAATGGAAGCTAAGGACTTAAAGCCATTTAAAGCCCGCATACACGGTTTTAATGGTGTTGCAACCAAAGCCGTTGGTTATGTTGAATTACCTATAAAGTTAGGAGAAGGTGACCATAAGAGAGTGCGAATCTTGCCATTTGTTATTTTGGATGTTGACTCTCCTTACAACTTTTTTCTGTACTGACCGGCCCTAGCCGAATTCCGCGCGACCCTTGCCCCATGGTGTTTGACTTTGAAGTTTCTGATAGATAATGGTGTTGGAATTGTTCACGGTGATCAAGCAACTGGACGTGCCTGTAATGAAACTGTGTTGAGGGATGCTCAGTGCAAAGAAAAAGGTAAGGGTATAGACAAGATTGTTCGCATCCAAGCTACCAAAGATTGACAACTAGCGCCTGTGTCTTGGCTCGGGCGCCACAGTTGGTTCTATAGAGATATAGATCCGAGAGATGATGAGGAGGAGTCCAAAGGGACTAAGGTTTCACTGGCTGAGCTGACGAATGATATCATAGTTAGCCACGACGACCCATCATGGGCCCTAAAGATCGAATCACAGCTCAGCCCTCTGATGATGAAAGAACTTGTTGGATTTCTCTAAGCGAATCTAGATGTGTTCACTTGGACTCACTCTGACATGTGTGGAATATCACCTGCCATTGCGAGCCATGCATTGAATATCGACCCAAGGCATGTCCCGGTGAAGCATAAAAGACGCGGCATGGATCCGGAGAGATCTTCCGCTCTCAAAGAGGAGGTGGATAGACTCAAAGACAACGGGTTTATCCGCAACGCCCTCTACCCTAAGTTGGTATCTAACCTTATACTTGTGAAAAAGGCGAATGTGAAATGGAGAACATGCATTGATTACTCAAATTTGAACTAGGAGTGTCCAAAAGACATTTTTCCCTTCCAAGGATCGACAATTGGTGGATTCAACCACGGGACACGAATTGCTATCTTTTATGGATGCGTACTCGGGATATAACCAAATCCCGATGCACATTCCCGATCAAGAGCACACCAGTTTCATTACCGATGTTGGATTATATTGCTATGTGGTGATGTCGTTTGGACTAAAGAATGCAGGAGCTACTTATCAGATCCTAGTCAACAGGATGTTTAAAGATCAGATTGGAAAGACAATGGAAATACATGTGGATGATATGCTTGTGAAGTCAAGGTGATCAAGCAACCACATTAAAGACTTGACAGAAATGTTCGGCATCCTCCGACATTATAAGATGAAAATTAATCCTTTGAAGTGTTCTTTTGGTGTAGCAACGAGGAAATTCTTAGGCTTTATTGTTAACGCCCATGGAATCAAAGCTAATCCCGAGAAGATTCATGCTATCCGCGATATCCAAGCACCAAAGACTATCAAACAAGTACAGAGTCTGAATGGGAAAGTTGCTGCCTTAAGCCGATTTATTTCCAAAGCTACCGACAAATGCATTCCTTTCTTTGACTTGATTAGAAAAGGGAAAAAACTTCCAATGGACATAGGATTGTAAAGACGCATTTCAAGCTTTGGTGAATCATTTGGAGAGACCTCCCATCTTGTCAAAGCCGGTGGATCATGAAGATTTATTCATCTATTTGGTCATGTCGGTACACGCTATAAGTGTCGCATTGCTTCATGAGGAGAATCGAATTCAGAAACCGGTTTACTACATCAACAATATATTAACGAAAGCTGAAAGGAACTATTCAAAAATAGAGAAACTGGCATACTGCTTGCTAATTGCATCACGAAAGCTCCGCTAGTACTTCCAGGCTCACCCGATCAATGTTTACACCGTCCAGCCGTTACGACGGGTCCCACAGCGACCTGAGACATCTGGAAGATTACTCAAGTGGAATATCAAGCTTAGTCAATTCGATAGCACTTATTTCCCTTGGAGGGCTATCCAAGGTCAGGCACTGGAAGATTTTATGGCGGAATTCACTACACGGGATGATTCCCCAGAGAGCAGTGAAATCCCTACCATACGGTGGAAATTGTATGCTAATGGAGCATCCAATGATTATTGTTCTGGAGCTGGAATTGTGCTTATAACTCTCGAAGATCGGTCGATCTGTTATGCTCTAAAGTTTGATTTCTCAGTGAAAAAAAAGAAGCTGAGTACGAAGCTCTAGTTGCTGGACTTAAACTTGCTAGAGAACTGGTAATAAAGTCTCTTGAAATCTTTTGCGATTCGCAATTGGTAGTATACCAAGTGAGGGGAGATTATTACGCTAATGGTAAATGGCTTGCTTTATACCTTACCCAAGTCCAAGAGTTATTGACCAAATTTGAATACTATGACATTACACATATTCCATGGGATCAAAATAGAGAGGCCGATTCATTGGCAAAGTTTGCTAGCACCAGCGACGCACAACAAATGGGCTTGGTTCTGGTCGAACTATTAAATGCCCTGAGTATAAACCTAATAGAAATCGATTGGGTATTAGAGGCAGAGCCTGAGAGGGAATCATGGATGATTTCGATCAAAGACTATTTGCTACATGAAGTCCTACCAGATCAAAGGAATGAAAAGTGACAAGTCCTTCGTAAAGCTTCACGATATGTCATGCAGGAAGGAATATGTACAGAAAAGGTTTCTCTGTTCCCCTACTCTAGTATATCGCTCATGATGAGATAAAACATTTCCTAAAAGAAGTTCATGAAGGGGAATGTGGCAATCACACAAGGGGGCTAACTCTAGCAAAGAAAATACTCTGTTAAGGGTATTATTGGCCAACCGTCAATCGAGACGCCGATGACTATGTAAGACGATGCGGTAAGTGCCAGATATATGCAAAAGTTCCAAGAGCATCGCCGATGGAAATCCCGCAAATGGTCAGCCCATGGCCGTTTGCCATGTGGGGGTATAGATATTATCGGTTCCTTACCAAACTCTAAAGGTGGTGCAAAGTATATTATCGTCCCAGTTGATTACTTCACCAAATAGGCCGAAGCAGAACCTTTAGCCACGATCACAACCAAGAAAGTAATCAACTTCATCGTCCGGAACATCATCTGTCGTTTTGGTCTTCCACGGACTATTGTAACAGATAACAGGACTCAATTCGATAGCATTGAATTCAAAGACTTCTGCCAGAGGTATCATATTGAAAAGAGATTTTTAGCAGTTGCTCACCCTCAAGCGAATGGCAAGTTGAAGCTGTGAACAAAATCATAAAGTCCATTCTGAAGAAGCGTTTGGAAAAGGCTAGAGGCAAGTGGGTGGATGAACTCTCGATAACACTATGGGCTTATAGGACCACCCACAAGTCCACGACTGGCCATACTCCATTCGCCCTTGCTTACGGTTCCGAAGCCGTTATTCCTGTTGAGCTCTAAGTTCCTTCTCACCCCAGAATGAATAAAGATCTTATCTTGGAATCTCTAGACTTTGTAGATGAGAAGTGCGAAGAATTTGATTTGAGGGCAGCTGCGCACCGGTGCCGAGTCGCCCGATACTACAACATCAAAGTCCAACCTAGAATCTTTGAAATCAGCAATCTTGTCTTGAAACGGGTTTTTCCTACCTGGTCGCACATGAATCCAATCTAGGAAGGACCGTTTGTCATTGAATAGAGGCTTGGAGAGGGAACTTTCAAGCTAGCGACTGTTGATGGCATCACACTCCCAAGGGCGTGGAAAAGCAAGCATTTACAATGCTGTTTCACTTAGTTTATTTCTTTTTTACTCAGTTGTATTTGCTTTTAGAATTGGCTTTAGCATTTGACTTTCCAAATATGTAATAAGACAGATTATGTCATTCCTTTCCATTTAGCAAATAAAGTTTCGAACTTCCGTTATATTTATGTTTGTTGTAGCATTATGTTTTAGTTACATTACGAAACTGATTGATGTCGATATGTCCAAATAGGTTCCTAGAGTCTGGAATTAATCAATCACGCTAGTTCCCAATGGAACTAAACAAGATGAGCGTGGTCTGACTATTCATTTGATAACTCTCGTGAATAACCCAATGGATGAGATACACAATGAGGAATGGATGTGACTCAACCATACAATAATTAGATAAATCCCGCCAAACGATGGGATTGAAATAAAATAAGAGCGATCGTGACACGACCGATCGCTCACTAAATCAAAACCCGGACCTTGGGGGGGGCAAATCAATCAATTAAGGAAAGTACGATTACACTGCTCTCCGAAATAACTCTAAGCCCCCATGTGGACTAGAGTATAAACATAAATTAGGTGCGATTTAACTGCCCATTAACTAACTCTTATCCCCATAGTGCAGATATGAGTACAAACAGATAGATGAGTGCGGTTCGACTATTCACTATTCTATGAACTTTGGTCTGAAATCGACAGGAGGAGTATAAACCCGCTAAGGATGGAGTTCGACCATCCAACGTCTAACCCCGCTAACCTAAGGCTGGGGGCATGAGTATAATTACTCAAACCGCTGAATTCGACGGCGTAACACTAAGGCTTGAGCCTAGCGTTTGATGCGAGTCAAGGCCACGACTGCATGGAGGCCTTGGGATAGAGCTAGTGGATTGTTATCAGAATTGATGAATAACGAATTACAAGTACATTGAATGGAAAGTAATAGTTCAACTACTTAAATAACAGTTCAACCGAGAACTCAACAGAAAAAGAAACTTCTATTCACATGATAAGTTTCAAAATTGTGGTACAAGTTATTTCAAAAAACCGAGTGTCGTACCCGTACAATCACGACTAATAAAAGAAAACGACGAACAAACAGCTATGCAAACTATGTACACACCGAGCCGAAACGACGGCTATTTCTTCGATCTTCTCTCCTTTTTGGATTTTTTGGGAGTGGCACTGTCTAAACTTCCGCTTGTTCTCTTCCTTGATCCCTTACCGCCTTTGGCAGGAGAGTATTAGAAGCTTGGAGGGAGTTCTCTGGGAATCAACCCACCAGGTGGAATGACTTGTAGCGGGATAAGGTGTGGATCATTAATGTCCACCTCGGTGGGCTTAGCTTTGCCTTTTTCTTCAGCAACTCCTCCTTCTCAATACGCTCCTTTAGGCTAATATCATCAGTGCATTTGGAGGTGCCGCTAATCACAACATCATCAGATTCATCCACCGGCAGTAGATCTTTAGCCTTATCATCGTCGAGTGCTTCAGTGACTTGAGCATCGGGCCCTAGGACATCGGTGGCTGTCGGAATCTCTGTTGATTTCTCTTGTTGCTCCATGGCAACATCGCTTTTAAGAGTTTGGCCGGGACCTGAAAAACCTGCAGATTTGTCAGAACAAGGAGATGAGCCTAAAACCATTGGGCTTAAAGAACAAAACCTCTCGTAGAGTGGAGAGTAAAGTGGAATACCTACATCCGGCTGGCTCTCGGTTGCTGCTCAGTGCCCCCATCCAGAATAGAGGTCAACACTTTGGATTGGTAACCGGATTTATCTGGATCGTAGCTCAAGTCTTGCCCCGGGCTAAAAGATACCGATGCTCTATCTGCTAAGAAAGAAGAGGGGCCCTTAGGATGGACTTTCGAGGATTCAGTAATATTTTTCCCTTTATCGGAAGGTGCAAAAATGTCGAAATTTTGGAGTCTCGCGGCGGCAAGGTCTAAGGGTTCATTTCTACATAGGATCTCTCGCACTAATTTCTCTTCATCTAACTCAGCTTCGCCTAGCTCCCTCTTTTTCACATCGACAATATACTCCCAGGCTTCGACGAGTGACTCAAGATAACCTTCGCCAAGAAAACACAAGTCGCGGTGGATGAGGACTTTCATGTTGTATTCGATGATCAGTGGATCAGACATGTCCTTAATTTCATTCCGATCGAAATCTTTAGCATCTACCACTCGGGTTTCAATTTGTTCCATCATCTCCTTGCGGCCTTCCTCTCGTGCCTCTTCTTTAAGGGCTTCTATTTTGGCAAATTGCTCGTCAAGTTTGATTTTTAGGCTCTTAGCTTCAACAGCCTCTTCGCAGTACCTTTGTGATTCTTCCTAAGCATCAATCTTCTCTTCCCTTTCTTTCTTAAGAAGCTCTTCAAGCTCTTTGACACGGCGGGCCAAGATATCTTTCTCCTTTTGCAAGAAATAATTTTCTAGAGAAAGTGTGCCGCTGCAATTGAGGGCATCATCGAGTTCTTTCTTATGGGAAGCTTCCAAACGACTCACTGCCTCTGACGTTTCCTTAGCACTCTTTTCTGCCTTAGCAATTTTTGTTGTCAACTCCGATAGCTCATTATCTTGGTTTTTTATTATGTCTTTATCGTGGATCGCCTCTAGCTAGAGACGATCTATTTCATATTGTCGCTCGATTGACACTTCGGAGATTTTTCTGTTAAGTGCTGGAATTACTCATGTTGCATGAAAACGTCATTAACACATGCCAGAGAGCTTGGTTTGGCATGCCTCAGGATCATATGAGTTATGGGAAGGAATTTAAGCCCGTCGAAACAGAATGCTCATGAATAGTAGGAAAGTTCCATGGAGGAAGGCGTAGCTATTCGGGTGAAGTTGAGTAGGAGCTATTCTAAGATATCTTAACATTTCCCGAATAAACGAATTGAAGGGCGGTACACATCCGGTGCAGCACATGAATTTGTTGCACGCTGTGTACCCCTCCGGGGGCAAGTGAGGCATGTCGTTTATCGAAGGAATCAGGACATCTACGAATGGAATTCCATGAATAGAACATAGCCTGCGAAGGGCGGCCTCACCAATTTGGGATGCTTGAGAATCTATTAGGTTATCTAAGAGAATGGTGCCTTCTACTGCGTCGAGAGCAAGTTAAAATCCTGTTTCTAGAATCATAACTAATGATTTTGACATGTATTTTCGTATATATTCCCTATGCATCCTTCACAATTCATATCTAATGATTTTGGCATGAAAACTTTTCCAATTAAAACCCCATTTCTAGAATATGATTAAAGCATCATATTAAATTTTCATAGCGTTTCGAAATCATTAGAGTATGGAAATATAACTAAACATCCCATGCAAAGCTATGCTCCCTAAATTGTTCATTAGTACATCATTATCTTATTTAAGCACCATATCATATGAACTCCTTAATATTAAATCTAAACTGAAACCAAACACAATGAAAACGATAAAAAGGGTATAGTAGTACTTAACTAGATCATTGGGAAACTTTTTTATCTTCTTAATCTTTTTTAGCTTTCGTTTTCCTCTTCTTTGTCTTATTTTCTGTATATAGGCCACTACCATTAATATTCTTCTCAAGCTTTTAGTTTGTTTTAGGTAAAATGAAGTGAAAAAAAATGAGAAAAGAGTTATGTTTATTATCCTACAATAATTTGGATCATGGCCCCTATAACCATTTCCCCCATAAGTTTATTGCCATCTTTCTTATTTTATTTATCATTTATAACCAGCCTCATTTGGTAAGCATGTGTGAACCCAGATGCTCACAACATGTCTTATTTATTTATGTTATCTTTCCTATCTAATTTTTCTTTCCAAAAATTAATTCTTAATTAATTATTTATTAATTATGGGGTTTACAATGTTAGTCAGCTCCAAGTCTTCACGAATCCTTCCATACATCACCAACCAGTCACTAGCCTCTAGAGCATGCTTCATCCCATCAAACATTTCTCCTTTCAAATTATGAAAATCCTTGTCCATTTTAGCAAAACCTTCACTAACTAGCTGCACAAGGCCTCTTACTACATTTTGGGGGCATGTGGTGATTCTTGTTTCTACACTAAGTTTGCCTAAAACTACTGATATAGCATATTCATATCCATGTTTCCTACAACCGAGATAGGCATTCCATTACCATCTTCGGCAAGAGCTTCCAAGGTTGCCACCTCTCCTTGTCCGTTAATTTGTGTATTATCCATTCCCATATAAGCATTTGTCCTTCCACCTCCTAAAGTCAAACTTTTGATTCGCAGATCCATTCTATCTCTCCGAGTAAGCAAGCGTTCGTAAGAGATGGAAGTAAAAGAGAGTGAGAAAAATAGTAGAGAGGTAGATATATTCACCCATATATCTATTTAAAAATACAAGTATGCTATATATAGCATATACTCTCCCTCAAGTGTTCGTTTTTAGCACTTAGTTTCTACTTAGATCTGTTTTTACATAAGCGTCCCCTAACCTAAGCTCTGATACTAAACTGTAACATCCCCATTTTGAGACCCGAAAATAAACGTCGATGATGCTATGGACATCACTAGAATTATTTTCAAGCGATAATATAAGATAGATAATTTTTTCTCATAGTCTTAAGTAAATAGAGCGGCTAAATAAATTTCATTACATTAAATTGTTTTTTACATAAGTCATTACGTAATCATTAACTCATCTCGTTCCCAGATAAGGGTAAATATAATAAAATATAAATATAATGTCATGTCCGACATTTGAAGATGTTGACATGAACGCTTAACCAGTTATAAATCCTGCTTCGTCTTTGGAGTCTTTATTCGTCCTTCCAAATCTACCCGTCTATACATAAACGCAGTCTACTCGAATAAGTATCCATGAGTTTATAAAAAAGATTAAAAACATGGTTTAGACATAAAGTGAGACGATCCACTATTCTTAACATCTAAAAATTATGATAAACGCCATTAAAATATGCTTACAACTAATTTCAAATGTTAAAAACAGCAGACCGCGGGTAAGTAAAATTAAAAATCTAAACAATGAACATAAAAAGGGAAATCGCACAATGGAATTTAAACACAAATAGCCTTTCAATAACGTAATACTATATAAATTCAATACATCGGATAAAATACATATTTTAATACATTAACCACTCAACTTTAAAACAAGAACCATATAACTGCGATCCAAGAGATGTATCGAACCATCTTATGAGTATGACCCATTACAAGGTCTTTGCTGCCTCCTTTGTTTCCACCTGCAAACTTACAAGTACACATATATACACATAATAAAAGAGAAATTTTTTTAATTATGTTTGGACTACATCTAACCCTATACATTGCGGCCATAGGCTCGATAGCAATTGCATAGGAAAAGGATGCCTACTTACCCTCTTTGGGAAATCAAGCTCACATGGTTCTTTTTTCTGCTCCTCTCTTGTATCCAAATACATATTAGTACATAACAACCATATCATCCATGCAACCAATGCAAATAGTACAAGAAGAAATAGTATTCTTACTTATCCATAACAATAAATCACCATATGAGGCAACAAAAAATAGCACACTTAACCATTAAACATCAACGACATGCAATATCAACCACAATCATCAAATAAGGAAACAACAACATAAGTGTACTTACAGCATTGTTCATTATCAACTATAATAATACATCATCAATGTAAGTATAAATGATTCAGTGTGTACTAATCACTCCACAATAGTAACACAACATCAGTTTCATCAAATGTGTATCGATCCAATCAATATTAGTAACACGACAACCATCATCAAATAACCATAATTAACTACCTATCATCAGTAGAAATAATGGTAAAATATCGCGCACTCATCAAAATGCGATACCGTCATCAAAAATAAAATATATATATATATATATATATATATATATATATATATATATATATGCTAATTATACTCAATAATTAATCACACATCCAACAACCTTCCAAATAATATATTTGCATACATTATTACTTAAGTATAAAATCATTTTAGTATTGCTTATTATAAAGTCACCTTTATTTATTCGTCTCAAAAACAATAATAATTCTATTTAAACGATATTATACCCTTTAAATCCTTTATTGTACTTCCATTTCTTCAACTACTTCTAAACATTGCAATTTAAATCAAAAATAGAAATCTTATTACATCGCTTTTTGAAACGGTATTATTATTACTTTACATCAAAATAAAAATATACATTAAAACCTCTTTAATACTTTCCAAAACTGATTTATTACTATTTACTAGTGTGAACCTGTGCTTCACACACGGACGGAAGCTAATTTCTATGTAGTTAATGACGAATTTGATCAAAACAGGGATAAAACCTTATGAATGAATGGAAAGTTTAAGTTTTATCCGTTGAATCGCTCAAATAATCCTTGGAACTCTATGGATGATTAAAGTAGACAAAACAATATGATATTTACCGAACCTAAACTCATCAAAAGAAAACTTAAAAATACAGATGTTGTGTTGAAAAACATAGATTTTGCGGTGAAAAACGCAGATATTGTGTTGTTTGTAGTAATAAAGGCTGAACATGGGTTGTAAAGTTAAATTACTGAACCTGGACGCCAAAAATTCAAGTTGTTGTACTCGAGCACATAGCAAAGGAGATATGATTCAAAGCACAAAAGTGATATGACATAAAAATAAAAATAAATAATATATAAAGAAAAATTTGTATTATTTCTTGTTCACGTAGAAGTCAATACTATGATAGTGGTTCATGATGATTCTAAATTGAAATGATACAATTTGCATATATCAAATCAGGACAAAGAAAAAAGGCTATCGAAACTGCTTCTGTATGGCAAATAACATGTCTAATCATCATTCCACTCCAGTTGGAAGTAAGAAATGTACTCATGTAAGAAATTTGAAGAAATCAGTTCATGTATGTGTACAATAAAGATTAAAAAAAACTTTGTAAACTGAAATTTATATATAGGCCGAATGTAGTATGAATTTAAATGTTATAAATATTATATAACAGTAACCTAGTTTGACGGTAGCTGGAATGTAACAGGCATAGGGCAGAAGGAAGCAACAGTCCTTACCATGTTATATTAAAACAATGTTGGAATCAAACAGATGTCCAAATGCAACCATTGCAATTGATGAATTTAAAGGTTTACTTTGATCAAACATAAACGTAATATACTATTTGACTAATATACTATTTCCTTTTCTCATTTAAACAATCAAAAGGAAATACATGAAAGTGATCCAGAAAAAGAGCCAGAGCCTGTATATTTACTAAACAGAATGAGTGACTGAAAAGCAGTGATCAAATTAGACGGATTGAATGCAGTCAATCCACTAAAAAACTCATTTGTTTTATTTATTCGATTAAAAGAAAAAATACTAATATGTGAGGTATATAGATAGCTGAAACTATAGTATGGCCCATAGTGCTACAGACAATCGATTTCATTATATGTGACGCGAAATAAAGTATAGGATAGTCAATAAACCATCTTCAACCCAAGTAGTCAGAAAATCACAAATTTCATTACTTAAGCAATTACTACTTTTTATCAAGTGTCCATCACTATATAAATAATAAGCATAATAATCTTTAATCTTAGAAAAACAATTGTTCAAGTAGAGCGATTAGAAATTCGCGCTTTAAATTAATAGATCATGTGTATAAGAATAAACTCTTAACTAAGATTCATTGGCCATACAAATTACAAAATATACAAACAATATATTACAGTAATATGCAATCTTTGTAGTGCAAAGTAAATATTCTCCAGTTTTCCTATTGGACCTTATAACCAATCACATACTAACCCACAACTTACTCTATAAGTTTGTGAACCTTTTTTAGAACTTCGTATTTGGTTTCCATCGATAAACCCTGAATTATAAAATTTCCTTACCATAGGTGATGCTTCTAGTCTCTCCGCTCTTCTCAACTATTGCTGAAAGATGCTTTTACCTTCCTTATTCGTCTCTGCATCTTCAATCTCTTCTGCAGTTGTGTTCTTGACGCCTTGATTTCAGTTCCTGGAAACTTTCCTGCATTAGTTTCCTGAGTAGATTACAGCAAATTATGTTATGACATTTGAACCAGGTTGTATATCTCGTTGTTACCTGGTTAGCTAACATTTTATCTACTTTATGATATAACCACAGAACCCAAAACATGCTGTTGAGTTCGATACGGTGCCAAACAAAAAACAGCAAAATGAAGTTAATGTTGGTATGATGACATTTTACACGGTTATATATTCATCGTGTGATGGATTATATTTGGTTGAAGCTGGCATCTTTTTTTTATCACAGCAATTTCAAATTCATTTGGGTTTGGTGGACACAACTCGGTGGTTGTCTTTGCTCCATATAAGCCTTGATTTGGTTCAAGTGAATCAATCTCATTATCTAGAGGCCTTTGCATCTAAGATTATATTTATGGATATGAGGCTATCATATTGTATACTTTATTTTCTAGCATTTTTAAGGTTTTTCTTTTGTTAGCTTTTAGTTTTAGGTGTTTGATCAGTTGTCAATTTTATCTATATCCATTTAAACTTGATTTTTACTTGTCATTCAATTATATTCATCCATGTTCAGTGTTGTTTAACATTTTGTGTAATATTGGCTTTGTATTTGTTGTATGTTTGTGGCATTTTATTTCATTTATTAATGAAAAATGTATTTCTTTTGTTCAGCTGAAGTGCCCAAATATAGTTCATACTAATTTTGCTATATTTTTGAATGCGGTTGCACTCTAATTTGGATCCCATAGTAGGCGTGATTCCAGTATTGTTTGAAGATGAATCGATGGCACATTAGTTGACAGAAGAAAATGAACTATTTGTCAAATGCTTAAAAGTGAATAAAGATAGAACACCGAACCTTTGTAGGATCTTGATACCATCTGGCTTCTTAAAGACTTGTTTGATAACATTGATTTCAGCTAAATCGCCAGCAAGTGTAGAAGTTGCATGAGAATTTATGTAATTGACCTAATTAGGGAATCCAGAAAACAAATTAGTTAATATTGTCTTCTAGTGCCGGCAAGTATTTATATGGAGAAGAATGAAAACATGTGACTAATTAATTGATTCAAGGTCGAACAGGTTATGACATACCTTGTCTGAATACATATAACCAACAAATGTATTAGTGGCTGAATGGATTATTGTTCAGAAGATAAATTAAATACTGTCTAAAATAAAACAGATAGTGAAAACTTAAATAATACAATGAGATCCAGCTCTGAGTCTATCACAACAATGAAAGGATATACAGGTTTATTGATTTCAATAATCAATTGTCTTATAGAAGGGGTTCTTTTTTGTTGTCCATTCTTCAAATTTTATAAACTTCAGAGCCTAAGTTATCATTTCCTCATTCCTTATTGTTAGTTCTAGCTGATTCTAGTTTGATGGTTGCACTTCTTCGATTTGGGTTGACATCAGCGCTGCGTTTTTGAAACTGGTAGTGAATTTGAGAAGTTAATTATGCTTATCTCTGCCTTTTTTGGTCTCTCTTCTCTTCTCAACTATTGCTGAAAGTAAGTGTTCATGCATCACTTCTTATTATAATTTGAGAAACGGAATAACCGAATTATAATTTCAATTTGGATTCTAGTACTTCCATTGCAACCAATCTTATGCTCATAATTCAACCTTCAAACTCAGTTGGACCAACAGTAGATGGACTTAACATCACCTCTTTCTATGAAACTTCCTACCTTTATCAAGACGTCAATACTCACACTTTAGCTATGAAATCAACATCCATCAAAACTATTGACTTTCGATAATGCTATCAAATTTTATAGAAAACTAAGATTCCTATGACACATAAATAATTGTTAGTGACTATATAATAAAATAATTTCAGAAGTAGGATAACACAAATATATGTATATATATAAGGTTACACGCACAACACTAGAGGCAAGTGTAAGTGGGATAGATTTCAGAAAACAAATATTATGATTGAAACTTGTTGGCAGCATTCGCTGTATAAATTCAAAGAAAATTAATTTATCAACGATACCAAAAAAGCTGAAACCAAACCATCTTTTATCGATGTATAAATAATATAAACTTAAAACAATATTCAAAATAAAATTTAACATATTAAATTAAATCACCAAGATTTAAACCATTGCTACCCTATCAAAATTTAACTTGTTGGTTCTTGACAAAGAAAATCATTGGTAACCATTATTCCCCTTTTATATGCACCAACAACCACTACAAATTCAGTTCCCATTTAACCAATTATTTTAGGAAAGATGATAAAGAACAATGAACTACAGAACATGATCTGGGATTTTCTTTTGGTAGTTCGCGAGCTAGCATACGAACTCGTGGTCAAATAAAATTATAAAAACATATACATCCAATATTGAAATTCAAAAATAGAAATTTGTTTGCTTTTTTATTTATAAATATCATATTTATCAAAATTGAATATAACATTTTGAAGTCCATAAAAAGTAAGGAAAAAATTGAAATAATCTAGAATGCTATACCTGGTCAAAGTCTTCTTATTATTAGTAAAGCCAAATCCTGTCATCTAACCCAACTTTACACTTGCTAATGTACTTGTTTTTGCTCATCTTAACTTCATAATCTGCAACCTAATAGTCAATCTCGAAGAATCTCCTTCACTGTTTTCAATGAAGACTGGTTAATTTGAGGCAGGGAACATGAAAAACATGAATATCAATTTGGGAATAATTAATCAAAATTTATAACTAAGATATAACTTTCAATGAAGGCCAATAGGTTTTGATCCAGGATTCTCTAAAAAAACAAACTTTGGTAGCTTAATTATCAAGTTATATGGTAAGTGCAGCACTTTAATAGCTACAGAGTAATGGGAACAATTGTTAAACTAATCAAAATAAGCCCACTACCCTACAAATACAATTATATTCGATAGTGAAGAATAAGGTGACTGCTAATACAAATTCAACACTAAAATTATACAACTCAACACTATAGTTAAACATAATAAACCCATATATATATAGTTTTAATTCAAAAAAAACTTTGAAACTCAAATGCGTTCTCCAATTTGTTGGTATAAAAATAATAAATACCATCACCTAACAAAATCTCTAATGATGTGCCGACATACAAAATGCAAGAAAGATGCACGTTAAGTTGCAGCTATGTAATGAGCTTCTTCTACCTGAAACCGAAATTAATCAGCCAAAAGGAGCATTGGCATTAAAATTATAGTACTCAAACAATATAGTTAGTAGATTATGTATGAAAATAATTAGGTTAATAAAAGATGTCAAAGAGGATATTAAACATTATATAAACGACTCACTATCCCATTGACATGCGTATTCAAATAATCCATGGATAACGTTGTATAAACGGCTCACCATTATATTTTTAGATAATTCAACATTATATGAAGGAGTTTCAAATAAAGGACCAAATAATTAATTAATGCGCAGGAACTTATGTAGTTATAAATCATATCACAGAGGGGAGAAGAAAAACTGCATACATCGGAGAAGAGCTGGCAATTTTGAAGACAGCTTGTCAATGAAGGGCTATCCACCAATCGTACGGCGTTCGAAAAAGATGACAACTTCGGAATAAGGGCTGACAAAAATTAGAAGGAACAGAGAGGGAAAGCGGCTGAAAGACGATTTTGCAATTAGTCGGAATCAATTGGCATTGCGACGGCGGTAGGATGGAAGGGTGACGGCGATAGAGTGGAGCAGGCACAATTCGAGCGGAAGTTTATTATTTATGGCAGATGAAATGGGAGGAAAGGGAGAGCAGCGATGCGATGCGAAAGAAAATTAAATTGGAGATGGTTCGGTTTCAAAATACTGAGGATGCTTCTGCGCTTTAGAAATATAACTCAATAAAAATATAATAGTATAGATTTCAAAAAATACAACAGTTCATTTTAAATCACCAAAACTCTTTTTTATTTCCATTTACCTCAAAACAGAAATAATTCAGCGAAAAACACTATTTTGGAAATATACATTTACTAGTATTATTGTTATTATTTTAAAAATATATATTATTTTATTACTCAAATAATAATAATATTTTCCTAAGAAACGCTACAAGACCCATCATATTTTAACCTACTCAAAATATCTTAATTTTCCCAAAAACCATATTATTATTTATAAAATCTCACCTTATCTAATAATTATTATAAAAAACCTTCCAAATTTTGTTTAGAAATATATTCCCCATTATTATTTATGAATTTCACTAAAATTTCATAAATAATAACCTTATTAAATTTATTACATTAATTTCATTCTATTTCATTAAACCATTATAAAAACATCACACAAAAACTATAAATAATCACATATATCATTCATTTATCTAAATTTCCCATTATTATGCAACTTTACCGATTTTATTTTAATTAATGACAATAATTTTTAAATCGACAATTAATTACAATTAAATCTAATAATACAACATTAAACAACAAACAATCTCCTAAGACATAGCATATCCAAAATATCCATAATATCTGAACAATCACCAATATACCACCACATATCAATGATTATAATTTTTCATTAATGGATATATAATTAATATTTTAAAATTCAATTAATTAAATTAAAATATCCATACCAATGCTCTTTTGCTAAAAGCCTCCAAACTCTGCAAACCCAATGCCATATCGTCCGGAATTCTGCCATGAGTCTTGCGAAAGAATCCACGCTTTGAATTGGAATTAATATGTGAAAGATATGGAGGTTATAAGTATAAGGATGGTATCATAATTTATTGATTAAAAGTGAACTACCCCATGAACAGTAACTTCACACCATCATAACCCGTATTAACGACCCGATATTTTCAACCATTCGCATCCATTATAAGTGTATAGGTAGACACTCATGCCGGGAACCACCACGAACCTACCCATTCGCCACCACTGACTCATGGCCGAGACCAGCCCCACCCAAGGCCATCCAACCCGTGCCAGAGACCATCCCACAATCCCATTCGCCACCCTTCCCCATACGAGACCAACTGCAGGTCGAGACCCACCCCATCCCGTGCTCTGCCATACGAACCAACCCAACACCAGCCACGCCTCCGTACCCCAGCCACACTCCTACCCCAGGCTGTGACCTGCCATCGCCAGAGAAACCCATATGATCGCCGTACCATGCTTTGCCCATGACAGTTCGCCACAACCTACCCACGGATCCAGACCGAACCCAGCCTCGTCATCACCTTTCCCACCCCAACCGTGACCACACCACCACGCCGAAGCCACAGCCCTTCCTCCACCCATGTCATACCCTGCCGAAACCATCCGCCTGACCTACCCGAGACCGAACCCAGTCAGCCCTACCCCATGCTGAGACCACCACCACGCCACCTCCTAACCCAGCCTATCCACCATTGTGAGCAGCCCCTAACCCAGCCTGCCACCACCGAGACCCCACGACTTCAACCCCTCCTCAAGTCCGAGCCCCTTGTATGTGAACCAGAGCAATGAAAAATTGTTTTGTCACCTTTACATTTTATTTTCAAAGTTATTGCCAGACCGAGCCTTGTATTTGAAAAAAAGAAAATGAACAAACTTTGTTTGTCACCTCTGTATTTTTACATTCTAGTCTATTTTGAAAGTGGTTGAGCCTTTGCATTTTATTTTGAAGTTATATTGCCTCTGGCCTTTGTTTTGAAAAAAAAAGGAATGAGAAAAATTTTGCTTTTGCCACTTTGTATTTTTGAAGCATAGTCTATTTTAAAAAAAAAAATTGGTCGAGCTTTGTATTGTGAAGTTTTAGTTTATATTTTTCCGAACCTTGTTTTGAAAAAAAATGTGTTTTGTCACTTTGAAAATTTTAAAGTTATAATCAAATTCTAGTAGTAGTCGTGCTATTGTTTTCGATTTGTCAACTTGTTTCTTTTTCGTTTGTTTGCTTATTTGAATTTCGTTATTCGTGCAATCTTAGAGTTGGGTATTTATTGTGCTTTTGGTTTGAATCCAGTTGGCGCATCCGCTAACGACTGATCGTGCTATCCGCGTGCTTTCGATTTACATCGTATTTCTGTATCGAATCTCCAGCTCCGTAGAGGTGAGTAAATCTCACACGAATATTCATACTTATATGATTGTGAAACGACCGCAACTGAATGTGTAGAAATAAATAAATAAATGATGTTATAACTACCTGTGATTTATTTATAGTTGATGTTAATTGTTAAAACTGCATATTGTATCATCTGTTATATTCTGTTCTTATTTTACTGTTATTCTATTCTGTTAAATCACACTGCAAGTTCCCTGTAGAATAGAATCACTATGGGTTGAAATGATACATACCCAAACGGACTTTAGAATAAGGGAAAGTCGTTATAGGCTGAAATGATAGGCCTGAACGATTTTCAATTAAATTTTATTTACTTGGGATTGCGGGTTTGAAATGATAAAACCTGGATTTTTCTTTGTAAATTACGGATTGAAATGATATAGTATCCGTATCACTTGACTTAGGCTAGAAAATATTATACAGACCCGTGGTTATTTTTCTGTATTTTCTGGATACTTTTAAAATAATTTAAATATTGTAATAATATTAAATTGATTTAAATCGAATTTTTAAGTGATTTATTTAGAATAGAAATGATTTTTCTATGTGATAAATATAAATAAATGGAGGAATATTGATTTTAAAACGAAACTTAAATTTGAAATTTTGACTAAAAGAAAAGATGGAAACTTAAGTTAATTAAATTGAAATGAAAATTTAGTTTTAAGTTGGTGGAAAAATGGAGTTTAATTTTAAATGTTGAAATGAATGTAATAAGAAAATTTGTAAGTTTTGGTTTTAACTTGTAAAATTTCTCTTTAAAATAAATTTGTTAAAGGATTTAAATGAACATTTTAATGTATGATTTTATAAGTTCTGAACTAGGTAGAATCTGTAGCACTTGTTAAGTGTTGTGGATTATATAAGTGAACCAAAAGACTAAAATGAACTAAGGCTATGGTGGTACTTGGTAAGTGCCGTTGTAGCAGAAACTAAAATTGAACCTGAACTAATAAAAGGACTACTGTAGCACTTGTTAAGGACTGTAGTAGGCTGAAATATGATTTTGTTTAAAACTGAACTATTATAGCAGTTTAATTGTTGTTTTGCTGAATTAAAAATGTTTTCTAATATAACTTATAGCAGTTGTTATTAAATGCTGTGAAATGCTGAAATTTTAATAATTAGGGTTTTTGACTTTGTAAACGAACTCAGAATGGTTTGAAACTTTGGAAATTGAATACTTGATTTGAAAATACAATAATTACACTTTTAAAAGGTTTAAATGAATTATTTGATTGGAATATAAACTATTTAAAAGGTGACTTGAAATGATAATAAATGAAGTATACCTTTAAATTTAAAAGGTATTTAAAGTTGAATATTTAGATTTGAACTCAAATGATATTTAGAATATTAAAATGATTTGAAATGAAGTTTTGAAATGATATGATATTTTAAAAATATAGAAATGGTTTGGAATTGATTTAATCTTTATTTTGATAAAGATTTGGATTTGAAATAATATTCTATTTTGAAGTATAAACTGTTTTTAAACTTATAACCACGGGTTATAATAACGTTGGGTTGTTAAAGAGACCGGGATCAGATATGACATACTCTCTGTCTTACCGAAAACCACTATGGCAACCGTGTACGCGGTGGAGATTCCAGAATGAAGTAGGATGGTGGCGACGTTCTTAAGGTATGTTACGTGGACCCAACTCCCGTGAGTTGGCATAAGGTGGCTAAAACAGGAGCGATCTCGGACCAGTGAGGTAGCACCTCTTCTCGGACACATTTCTTCGATATTATACTCTTATTTGTGATTTGACTAGATGGCCATCCTCCGATTTGGGAATGTTGTTCGAGGTGGAACAGTAGTGGCTGCTATGCGTATCCATCAGTCCGTGTGCGTAATTGGTATATCTACCCTGGCATTGCCTAGTTGTGCCGTGTCACCTACCATATCGAGCTTTACTACGATTATGATTTTAAGATCCGACCGCGTTAAGGTTCTCCATCCCCTTAACGCTATTTTCCAATATGATTATACTTTACTTATTTAGACACTATTATAATAGCGAATATTACTACATAGTAGATAGTTTAACGGATCCTTAGAGGATGGGCGATCCCAAGCATCTTCTAAGTTACTTGTACCTTTACTACAGTTCATTTGAGTTGGTTTACATCGTATAAGTATGTATATCCTGACTCGAGTGTTTATGTTTTATTTTACGCTCAGGTCAGCCTGAGTATCAGTTGGACTTCATCTTCACGGAGCTAGGACTATTGGAGATCATCCTTATCCAGCTACTATCTGGTTTTATCTATTCAGTCTGTTGTTCTATTTAAGCTCTTGCATTAGTAGACTTCTATGTCTTGAGACTTCTGTTGTACTCTATTCCTCCTGTTGTTTCTTATGTAACTTTGTTATATTTATATAGTAGCTTCATGAACTACTATCTCTTTTACTTCCGCTGCATTATTTTACTCTGTGTCTGTGATCTGTGCTTATATTTATTTACTGTATATTCTGAGATTTGCCAAATTTTAATTACAACGCGGTATTTTGAGCAATTCAACTCCGGCATGAGTGTCTACCTATACACTTATAATGGATGCGAATATCGGGTCGAATGTTAACCCACTTTTTGGTAAGGTCGAGATATCAAGGAATTAGCAAAAAATCAATGATTACTTGTTCCGAATATTAGTTGTATACCGCAGGTTCACTATGGACATCGATGAATTTTGTCCAAGTCCAAATCAAGTTAGAATTGATATGACACGACGATCAAAGAGGAGGAAGCCAAAGTTGCAAGTTTCAAGTCAATTGGACTTCATATGCTCAAGTTATGATCGATACAAATTTCAGGAATCAACCTCGCTCGGTTGTCGCTTAGCACACCTCACTCAAATGACGTTCGGCACAACTGCTTTGTTCGGCATATAAGGAACGTTCGGCATCCATGAACGTTCGGCTATTCTACGATTCGACACGAATGGGTCAACTGGTATTTAAGGTCGTTCGGCATGCAGAGCGTCCGACCTCACCCCAGTATCGTTCGGCATACCTCCACTTCAAGACCGTTCGGCATACCTCCACTCCAATGCCGTTCGGCACACCTCACTCTAATGTCGTTCGGCATACCTCCACTCCAAGACCGTTCGGCATACCTCACCCCAGTATCGTTCGGCATACCTCCACTCCAAGACCGTTCGGCATACCTCCACTCCAATGCCGTTCGGCACACCTCACTCTAATGTCGTTCGGCATACCTCCACTCCAAGACCGTTCGGCATACCTCACCCCAGTATCGTTCGGCATACCTCCACTCCAAGACCGTTCGGCATACCTCCACTCCAATGCCGTTCGGCACACCTCACTCTAATGTCGTTCGGCATACCTCCACTCCAAGACCGTTCGGCACACCTCACCCCAGTATCGTTCGGCATCTGGAGACGTTCGGCATGATGGAGGTTCGGCACTAAGGATCGCTCGGCATTGCACCTCGCACCTCCATACCTCAGTACCTCGCACCTCCATACCTCAGTACCTCGCACCTCCATACCTCGGTACCTCGCACCTCCCAACGTTCGGCATTCAGCGTTCGGCATCCATGGTTCGGCATATGGAGACCACTCCATTTGGGCTGAGGTACTCGACTACCAGGCCCACCAGGGAAGTCCAACCCATCTTTGTCTATAAATAGAGAGGCAGGGGCACAGTAAAAGAGGATCCTCTCTCCTACTCTCTAACTTTCTATTTCCTAAGGCTAAGGCTATCCTACCAGTTTGTAACTGTAATTGATTCGAACATCAATAAAAAGGAAATTTCTAGAGTGGACGTAGGCCGGAGTCAGCCGAACCACTATAAATTCTTTGTCTTTACTGCTTTCATTTTAATTTCTGTTATTCTTCATATTAACATCCTCTACATACATTCTATCTGTGAGCGGTGATTGTTATTTGGTGCTTTCATTTGCATTTGGGGGTTAGTGACCAATTTTGGCGCTAACACTTTGGTGCTTTCGCTGAGAATTGAACTTAGGGAATTTTGGAGCTAGGAACTTGGATTCTAGAAAGCAATGGCCAGGCCATCAACTAGGAAGCAAGCGACAGGAAGGAGCAATCAGGAAGGGAGTCAAGAAGCTTCCTTTGGAGCTGGAGAGGGCCGAGCCTCGATCTACATCACTCGAAACGAGATGGAGGCAATGATGGACTCGATTCACGAAAGATTGATGAAGAGCCAACAAGAAGCGATGCAGAGCTTCTTTGAACAGATGAGAACAGCCGGAGCACAGAACTTAGGACCGGCTGCAGTTGCTGCCGATATGGGGCAGGAGACTAGAGCTACAGAGAACGCTGAAGGTCAGAACCAAGAACAGAATGCAGTGCCCGAAGGCAATCAACAAGGGCTTGGGGGCAGACCCTCAGGATCTGACATTGGAAGACCCACGGACGGAGCTCAGCAGGCTAGAGCTAATGCCACATTAATGAACCACATGAAGAATATTACCCAGAATACCCTTCGAGACCTGGGGGGCAGGATAGAGGCATGTTGAGGGGACAACCCCTTGATGGAGATGAAAGGATGGCTGGATTAGTGCGGCGAATAATGAGAGGAGGATTGTCAAGCGGAGGCTTAGAGGATGTCAGTCGGAGCCCGTTCACTCCGAATATCAGGAATGCGAGGAATCCTCCAAAGTTCAAGTTACCCACGTTGGATACTTATGACGGAAAGTCAGACCCGACCATGCACATTACCAGATACATCAGGCATATGGAAGTGCTGGGGGCATCCGAGGAAGTGATGGCACGATGCTTCCCTTTATTTTTATCAGATTTGGCTGCGCTTTGGTTCAGACAACTAGAGACTGGATCAATCAGGACATGGGGTGAGCTAGTGGAATGCTTCATGAGACAGTTTAGGGTCCATGTGACGCGACCCAAGAGTGTGATGACTTTAGCCTCGATAAAGCAAAGGACCGGAGAGTCCATAAAAGATTTTCTATTGTGATTCAATGCAACGGTGGCTTCTGTAGATTGCCCGGATCCATCAATGATTTTGATGGCGGCAGTAGCAGGAATTGCAGAAGGCACCGAATTCAAAGATTCTCTGACCAGAGACCCACCGCAAGATCTAGGAGAGTTTTATCATGAAGCTGAAAAATTCATTCGACTAGAGGAATCACGAGCCGAGAGGCAGGAAATAAACACTACACGAAGCGAAGGAACCGCAGGAGGACAGTCTGGAGCAGACAAAGGAAAGAGAAAGCAGGACGATGCACAGGACGGTCCTGATAAACGGAAGAAATTCCGGGAACCCAGATTCAGGCAATACACCGGTTTGACGGCAAGCCTGGAACGAATTTACACTGAAACTCGGGGGTAGCTCCCTTATCGAAAGCCGCCGAGAAGAGATCCCACAGAGCGGGAACGCAGAACTGGAAAATATTGCCTATTCCATGAGCTGGATGGGCACACGACCGATGAATGCCGCCACCTAAAGGATGAGGTGGAAGAACATGCTAGGAGTGGTAGATTGCCACAATATGTCAGAGAACCGACAGCAGCGGTAAGGCCTGAACAGCCACCGCCTCCACGTAACAGGAACGATCCAGGATCGGGATCACGACTCGTCATCAACTGATCATGATGGCAAGGGCCAAGTTCAAGATATGAACTCTGGTCAATCACTTTTCTTAGATTTGCTTTCAAAATAAAACGGCTATTCCACTCACTCATGTATGGGAACCAGAGAGATCCCTAGGCATGCTCTGAGATGGTATAGACCGTTCAGCCCGGAGAGGCGTTGTTTAGTTTTTCCCTGATGTTTGAGATTGAACATCTAGGGTCTGAATTTAATAAATAAACTTGAATTTCCTGAATAAGCCTTTGACCGGAGAGTTGAAGGACGAATATTACGTACTGATACAAAATGATGATCGCTTTATGACCCTACCCGGAGAGACGGGGTCCGGAGTGCAAGAAGTGAGTTGCTTCGCCGAAAAGCGATAGGATCGACTCACTTGAGCGCTGTTTCCCCCTTCACCGGAGAGTGACGGGATGGGATCTAGCAAGAGCCCGGAGAGGCTATGATCGGCTTAAAGATTTTGGCCATGACATCGCTTAATGTTCAAAAATGCTGAACCGGAGTGCAGGAAGTGAGTCGCTTCGCCGGAGAGCGACAGAATCGACTTGCTTAAGCGCTGTTTCCCCTTCACCGAAGAGTGACAGGATGGGATCCAGCAAGGGCCCGGAGAGGCTATGATCGACCGACGTTTTAGGCCAAGATATCGCTTAATGTTCAGACACACTGAACCAGAGTGCAAGAAGTGAGTCGCTTCGCCGAAAAGCGACAGGATCGGCTCACTCAACGCTGTTTCCCCTTCACCGGAGAGTGACAGGATGGGATCCAGCAAGAGCCCGAAGAGGCTATGATCGGTTTAGAACAACCAAGACATCGCTATATGCCCTAACTGGGGCCGGAGCGCAAGGGATAGAAAGCAACGCCGGAGTGCAACATGATTTTTCTATTCAATCGTTAAGTTTGGAATGGACTTAGCAAGGGTCCGGAGTGACCATCGATAGTTCAGAGAGGCTATAGAATTTGGTTACTGACTTCCGTAAGTGGAAGTAGATACTGATTCGGCTTCGAACATCCATAAATCTGATTGACAATACTAAAGAAATAAATAGAACATAAGCTCACTGCATTCGATCTGAAGCTATTCAAAACACGCCTTTTACCAAAAGGCATGTTTTGGGGGGCAAAGTGTTAACCCACTTTTTGGCAAGGTCGAGATATCAAGGAATTAGCAAAAAATCAATGATTACTTGTTTCGAATATTAGTTGTATACCGCAGGTTCACTATGGACATCGATGAATTTTGTCCAAGTCCAAATCAAGTTAGAATTGATATGACACGACGATCAAAGAGGAGGAAGCCAAAGTTGCAAGTTTCAAGTCAATTGGACTTCATATGCTCAAGTCATGATCGATACAAATTTCAGGAATCAACCTCGCTCGGGTGTCGCTTAGCACACCTCACTCAAATGACGTTCGGCACAACTGCTTTGTTCGGCATATAAGGAACGTTCGGCATCCATGAACGTTCGGCTATTCTACGATTCGACACGAATGGGTCAACTGGTATTTAAGGTCATTCGGCATGCAGAGCGTCCGACCTCACCCCAGTATTGTTCGGCATACCTCCACTCCAAGACCGTTCGGCATACCTCCACTCCAATGCCGTTCGGCACACCTCACTCTAATGTCGTTCGGCATACCTCCACTCCAAGACCGTTCGGCATACCTCACCCCAGTATCGTTCGGCATACCTCCACTCCAAGACCGTTCGGCATACCTCCACTCCAATGCCGTTCGGCACACCTCACTCTAATGTCGTTCGGCATACCTCCACTCCAAGACCGTTCGGCATACCTCACCCCAGTATCGTTCGGCATACCTCCACTCCAAGACCGTTCGGCATACCTCCACTCCAATGCTGTTCGGCACACCTCACTCTAATGTCGTTCGGCATACCTCCACTCCAAGACCGTTCGGCACACCTCACCCCAGTATCGTTCGGCATCTGGAGACATTCGGCATGATGGAGGTTCGGCACTAAGGATCGCTCGGCATTGCACCTCGCACCTCCATACCTCAGTACCTCGCACCTCCATACCTCGGTACCTCGCACCTCCCAACGTTCGGCATTCAGCGTTCGGCATCCATGGTTCGGCATATGGAGACCACTCCATTTGGGCTGAGGTACTCAGCTACCAGGCCCACCAGGGAAGTCCAACCCATCTTTGTCTATAAATAAAGAGGCAGGGGCACAGTAAAAGAGGATCCTCTCTCCTACTCTCTAACTTTCTATTTCCGAAGGCTAAGGCTATCCTACCAGTTTGTAACTGTAATTGATTCGAACATCAATAAAAAGGAAATTTCTAGAGTGGACGTAGGCCGGAGTCAGCCGAACCACTATAAATTCTTTGTCTTTACTGCTTTCATTTTAATTTCTGTTATTCTTCATATTAACATCCTCTACATACATTCTATCTGTGAGCAGTGATTGTTATTTGGTGCTTTCATTTGCATTTGGGGGTTAGTGACCAATTTTGGCGCTAACAGTGCATCTTTTCTTCGACACCACCACCACTAGAGGTGTAACATCCCGTATCTACAGGCCAAAAGCAAAGCGCTATAGATGTTGCAGTCACCCATAGTATTAACTTCTGGTGACAAAATACGGTAATGCTAACGGTATCCATAATGTCAGAAGCACTTGAATATAAACAAAATCAGAGATTTCCAAAACCAACATTATACTGATTATATTCCAAAACAAATTCATATCCAAGTTAAATAATTCCATATCGTTTCTCAGGTAAAGATTAATTATACTCATTACAAAAATACGCTAAGAGCGACATATGACGATGCCCCCTTGGTTGATCAGAGTCAATATAGTCATATTTGATATAATATACACAGCGGAATAAAAAAAAACCATAACTCCTAATTAGCTATCCATCAACCACCTGCTCGTCTTCGGAAGCTTTATTCGCCAAAATTTCAAAAACCTGAAAACCTTAACCCTCAGCCTACTCAAATCAATTTTGAGTACCCAAGAGTTTAAGGGAAAACAAAAACTTCGAGTCAGACATAAAGCCTGGTGTGAATAATACCGTTACATCTCGGTTTACTGATATTAAGTGAGACCACGCCGCTTAGTGGAATGGGTTTCCCCTCACTAATATCCTCTTTAAAACATATATTTTGCAAATCCTTTCCTGCAACTAAACCGGTTAATCAAATTGATATAACAATGATAATAATAATAATAATAGCTAAGTCTGTTAAGCTATAATCAGATAACTAATGGACTATCATTCCACAAGTAGTAAATGGACTATCTGTCCGAAATTTGGGCTGACTGCCAGCAAACTGGACTAACTATCCGCAAACTGGATTAACTGTCCACAAACTGGACTAACTGTCCGAATCAAAATGGAATATCTGTCCAAATCGTTTTCTTAGGGTTAACTATCCTTCATCTTTTCCTTGAAAACCATTTCAAAATGATTTAACCTTTTAAATCATACTTATACAAGGAAAATATATTCTTAGCTTTACTCTAAGCTATTTTGTCATGATATATATACTTTACTCAAAATAATGTTGATGAATTTTAATAAGTATTGACTATCCTTTCAAAATAAGTTAAAACCCTTTTTAACTTGAAAATGATTAGACTATATTGCCTATTCAATACATTCGAAACCTTTGTTTAAAACATTTAACCAACCCTTTCGAAACCCTTGAAGGTAACCCCTTCGAAACCATTGAAAGTAACCCTTTCGAAACCATTAAAAGCCAACCCTTCGAAAGCTTCCAAACATTGAACATCCCTCTCTAAAACCTTTAAATATTGCCTTTCGAAAACATTGGAAAAACCGTTCCTTTCAACCCTTTCGAAACCCTGGGGAACCACCCCTTCGAAACCATTCACTAAAACCCTTTCAGAAGCATTAAAATATAAACCTTTCGAAAGCCTTTGGGTTCAATTTAAAACATGTGGAAACCTTTCAAAACCATTCAAAAATTTACCCCTTCGAAACCTTTGAAAACTGTTTCGGTCGAAACCCTTTGGATTATGCCTTTAAGTAGAGCAAAAGGATCAGAAACCCATTAAAGTCGAAAGCATCTGTTTCGAAACCATTTAAAACTGTCTTTTTCGAAATCGTTTGGGTTTTACTTCAATCATAGAAAAAGGTCTATAAAACATTTAAGTTGAAAGCATCTGTTTCGAAACCATTTCCTAAGTAAAGAAGTGATGGTGTAGAAACCATCCCTTCGAAAGCATTAGAGAAGTGGCCAGGTTTTAAGAAAACAAAACAACCCTTTCGAAACCATCTTGATCGAAAGGTAGGAAGCGGCAGCTAAAGGCTTTGACTCAGTCGAAAGCAATCATTTAAAACAAAAGCGCAACCCAATCGAACCATTTCTTTAAATCCATTTGACCCAGTCAAAAGCTAACCAAGTCGAAAGCTACTTAGTCGAAAGCTAGCATGCGCATTTTCTTTTAGAAGCAAAGTAATGCCTCAACCCCTTCGGAACCCCTGGTTTCGACTCCATAACTTTCGCCTACATTCGATTCGCTACATACCAGTTCACTTATACCATGTGCATTAGTTTCGACTGTGTCAGAAGCGAAGCTAAGGAGGCGGAACATGGTGCCAAAAGCATCGAAACAGTGAAAAACATGTTTATTTGTACTTTTAAACTATTTCTTTTGTACCCAACCTATCTTGTTTGTCTAAATTTGATTGGTTGCCATTGTACTTTTTCAAAAGTGCTGCCAATTTTCAAAAATAACAAATTTGAATTATTTGCAAAAATCACCTTCTCCTTTCATAAATATATAAAACATTAAGTCCCATACCTTAAATAATTTTAAATACCCATTAAAACACATAGGAAAAATCTACAAAAATTCCAGAGAATTAATTTTAATATGTTTTCCAACATATAAAAATTCTAGACCCAAACGTTTTATTATTTAACCGTAAATAATTTATAATCATATTTAACATTTTCTTTACTACAAAATTCATATAAATTCCACAAAAATTCTGGAAATTGAAACCCATCTCCAAAATAATATTTCTGGTCTATACAAAAATTCGTAAGGCATTTAAATGTCATTTTATAGGGTTTTCACCTTAAAACATATCATAAATTTAATATGAACAACCATAATTCATCAACAAGTATATATAACCATTCCATTATCAAAATCATGGCAAATCAATGCAAAATATTTGGAATTCATATTAAAACCGAAATAATAAAAATTTGAGATGTAAACATTATTCACCTTAGCTTTAGAGATTATAGAGATTGAGATGTGAATGAATTTGATTTGAATGAGCTTTTCCTTTAGCTTTTCCTTAATCTTCTCCCCCTTTTCTTATTAATGGTGGCCGGCCTCTTGTTTAAAATTTTGAAAATGAAAAATGACCGTGAATAGGAGAATACACAGCCAAGTTTAAGGGATATAGGAATGGCCTCTTTCCTATTTTACCCCTCCTCTATTTCATTTTAACTCTTTCTTCATTCGTTGTTAAATGGCACGGCTACACCTTAATTAAAATCAAATATCAATCCCCTAATAAACACATTATTTTATTTTATTTAACTAATTAAATATCCTAAATAATGTTACCATAAAACTGGGGTGTTACAGACTCCCCCTCCTTAATGAATTTCGTCCTCGAAATTACGATAAGGTATATAACAAATCATACAAGAAGGTAAAACATACCATCAAACAAGTCAGGATAAGTATCTCTAATCCTGCTCTCAACCTCCCAAGTACAGTCCCTGTCATTGTCGCTCCACCGAAATTTGACTAATCTGACCGTCTTGGTTCTAAGCCTCTTCTCATCTCTCGCAACAATACGAATAGGCTTCCTCACTATAGTCAAATCTGGTTCTACTACTAAATCCTCTAGCACAGACGGTGCAATAGTAGTTTTTGAGTCTCTAACACACTTCCTGATATGAGAAACATGGAAAACATCATGGACTCCTGCCAAACTGCTCGGCAACTCAACTCTATATGCGAGTTTCCCGATCCTCTCAACAGTACGAAAAGTTCCAACAAATCTCGGTGCTAACTTTCCTGATTTCCCAAATCTAATCACACCCTTCATCGGTGACACCTTGACGAAAACCTGATCTCCAACTAAGAACTCTAAATCTTTCCGTCTCTTATCTGCATAACTCTTCTACCTAGACCGAGCCTCCTTCATTCTAGCCTGAATGACCTCAATCTTTTCTGCAGCTTCTCTGACCAAATCTGGACCAAGAACCAACCTGTCCTGGATCTCTAACCAACATACGAGAGATTTGCATGGCCTTCCATACAAAGCTTCAAACGGTGCCATCCCAATACTAGTCTGATAACTATTGTTATACGAAAACTCGACTAAAGGCAGATGGTCTTCCCATGATTTTCCAAAATCTAGAACACAGGCTCTTAACAAATCTTCCAAGATTTTGTTAACTCTTTCCGTTTGCCCATCTATCTGCGGATGGTAAGCGATACTCATCTTGAGCTTGGTTCCCGAAACTTCCTATAGACTCTTCCAGAACTCGCTAGTGAATAAGGAATCTCTATCGCTAACTATGCTACTATGAATTCCATGCAATCTAACCACATTCTTCATAAACAAATCCGCTAATACAGGTGTCGTTCTGGTTGACTTAACTGGAATGAAATGGGCACTCTTGGTCAATCTGTCCACTATAACCCATATACTTTCATTTCCTCCGTTCGACCTTGGCAACGCTTCAATAAAATCCATGGAAATAGAATCCCATTTCCATACCAGAATATCCAATGGCTGAAGCAACCCACTTGGCTTTTGGTGTTCGGCCTTTGCTTGCTGACAAATCAAGCACTGCTTTACACACAAACCAATATCCCGCTTCATACCTTCCCAATAGAAATTCCTCTTCATATCCTGATACATCTTAGTACCTCCTGGATGAAAAGAGAACTTCAAATGATGGCATTCCTCCAAGACTTCTTTTCTTATGTTTCCTACACTCGAAACACATACTCTTCCTTTCTTTCTCAACCACACATTACGGTCAAGGCTGAATCTTTTAAGTCATCGCTCTCGGTTCCATCCTTTAACTTCTTGATCCATTCAACTAACATTGGATCCTTTATCTGTTTAGAAGCAATCCTTTCGATCATCACTGGTCGAACTTCCAAACAAGATAATACAACTGTATCTCCACTAGACCCAGCCTCGGATCTCCACTGCACTCTGCAATCTGCTAATGCTTCTAAATCTTTCCACTCAGCAATCATCGCCAAAACTGCATTCTGATGTTTCCTGCTAAGTGCATCTGCAACCTTGTTGCCTTTCCCTGGTGTGTACTTAATCCCAAAATCATAAGCAGCAATAAACTCTAACCACCTCCGCTGTCTCATGTTCAGCTCTTTTTGTGAGAACAAATACTTTAGCGACTTATGATCTGTATATAACTCAAACCTTTCTCCCAAAAGGCAATGTCTCTACACCTTCAACGCAAAAATCACTGTAGCCAATTCCAAATCATGTGTCGGATATCTGACCTCATGCGGTCTAAGCTGTCTAGAAGCATAGGCGATCACTTTACCTCTCTGCATCAGCACAGCTCCTAATCCTGTTTTACACGCATCGGTATAAACCACCAAATCTTGATTCCCTTCTGGAACAACCAACACAGGTGCATGGGTTAGTAAGTGTTTCAAACTCTAGAATGCTTCCTCACACTTATCGGTCCACACAAACTTTACATCCTTTCATGTTAGCTTGGTCATCATGCTGCTATCCGCGAAAAATCCTTCATGAATCTCCGATAATAACCAGCCAACCCAAGGAAACTCTTTATCTCATTCACTGTCTCGAGCCTCTTCCAATTATTCACCGCTTCAATCTTAGTCGGATCTACTGACAACCCTTTCTATGAGACTACGTGACCAAGAAACTTCACTTCTTTCTTCCAAAAATGACACTTCAAAAACTTCGCTTTTAGCTGATGCTGCATCAGCGTCTCAAGCACTACTCTAAGATGAACTTCATGCTCTCTTTCATCCTTATAGAATATTAAGATATCATCTATGAAAACCAATACGAACCAATCCAAGTGCTCTCGGAAAACCCGGCACATTAGTCAGTCCAAACGGCATAACTAACCATTCGTACGACCCATATCTGGTCCTGAACGCCATCAAAGGTATATTATCCTCTGCTACTCTGAGCTGATGGAAACATGTCGCCAAATCCAACTGTGAGAATACCTTGGCTCCACTCAACTGGTCGAACAAATCGTCAATCCTCGGCAATGGATATCGATTCTTTATCGTTCTCTCATTAAACTTACGATAATCGCTACATAGACACAATGATCTGTCCGGCTTCTTAGCAAACACTACCGCTGCTCCGAAGGTGAACTACTCGGTCTGATAAAACTCTTGCCTTCTAAATCCACCAACTGCACTTTTAACTCCCTCATCTCTGGAGGGGTCATCCTACTTGGCGGCCTACTCACTAGTTCTACTCCAGGAACCAAATCTAATCGAAACCCAATGGCTCGTTTCGATGGCAATCCAACTACAGGCTCTAAAACATCTGCGAATTCTCTAACCATGAAAACTCAATTCAGCTCATCATCCAATTCCATAACACCCAACGGAGCATTCACCTCACCGTTAGAACCTTCTACGGTAAAAACTATCTGATCACTAAAATCAGGGTGTCTAAGTGATATTTTCCTATCATGGAAAAATATCCTAGCATCGTACTCACCTAATCAAACACATGCAATGAAAACAAAAGTATGACCTAACAGATCAAACTCTAACTAGTCACACCTCAACCCTAGAGTTGCATACCCTCCTATTGGATTCGCAACCCGTAAGGAAGTAACTAAATATGTGGGTTCTAGGTTAAGCTTATCTATCAAACATCAACATATACAAGAATGTGATGCACCAGTATCAAATAGAATGCTAACAAACATACCATGAATCTGAAGCGTACCTCCCAAAACCGCCTTTCCCTTCTCCTGAGCGGTTGGCTTCGAAGTACCAGGCTCCAATGCATACATTTTTCCCTTTCCATCCTTAGCGGGCTCCTTGCATTGAATCTTATAGTGGCCAATTTGGTCGTAGTTGAAGCACCTGACATTCTTCTTTCCAGCCACTTCCTTAGCCTTTCCAGCACGACACTCATTGGCAAAGTGCATCTTCTTGTCGCACTTGAAACAGACAATCTCAGACTTCCCTTCTTAGCTTCTCCACCCTTCTGAGCACCTTTCTTAGGAAAGAACTTCCTCTTCTGAATCTGCCCAACCTGGACTTCTTTAGCCTTACTCTTCCATAGAGAATCAAGCATCTCCTCATGCCTTAAGGCCGTCTCCACTACAAAATCAGAAGGATCTCTAATATGAGGTTGTGACGACCGCCCATAACCCCTGCACTGAACCTAGAGAAAGTGCGCTGTAAAGTGTGCCAGGCAGCCATGGACGATTGTCAGGGTAAATTAAAACAACAGAATCTATCGTATTACTCACAGCGCATGGATAAAATACAATAGAACATACATATAGTGAAGCTTCACAGAATAGAATCTCATCAATAAAACTTCATAATAGCTGAATACAACATCTGAATAGTCAATACAACAAGCCTCACTACATAACACTCAGAGAAAATACAAACAGCGGAACACCCAGTACATATAATAAGAAGATAATATGCAACCCTCCAGCTCGTCTTCGATATCAACACCGTGGAAAGCAAGAACATCACCTGTCACCTGCTACCTAGTCTGCCCGTCCCAAAATGGACGAACAGCCCAAGGCAATAAGAGTTAAAACATAAAGCCTTGAGTCAAACAACAGTCTTAGTGAGCAGTAAATTAACTAACAACATACCAAAAGAGCATAAAGGAAAAGGAATAGGAATACAACCCTCCCACTCCACCTCTTTCTACAGTGATAGCCCCCAAACACACACTAAGTAGAAGCAAACATAGCAAAGCACACAATTTAAGGTAAAGCAATTATCACTCGAGTCAAGGGCGATGTTTTCCCAGTACAAACCCCCAAGGCCTAAACCAAGATCAGATAAGCACCCAGAAAATACCGCTCTTGAGATCGAATGACGATACAACCAAACATCCATGACTCTGGCTATCACTGTTATCATTGCCTTGATATCATTGTTAATTGAATGACCGACACATTCTTTTAGCCATCCGTCAAGGGCTAATGGAAACCCCGATTCTAGACATAACTCTGCACGTCATCGTGACCCGTGCCTAGGACTATCGAATCTGCCCAGAGTACTTGACTATCAATCATTAGCCTTCAGGGACTATCGAATCCGCCCAACGTACTCTTGCTTTGAGCATGCTAGAACCTTCAACAACGATGAGATCTCAGCCTTCTAGTCATCCTCCTCGACGACTATTTTCATACTAGCTCAAGCGCCTCTCGAGCCAACCATTATTCTCAACTCGAACCATATCACCGAGTTATCAACATGCTTGGAATGATCCCATCTGGATTAGACCAAGACTATCTCATATCATGCCTCGCTTCATCACATCCTCGCAAAGCTTCATTTCAACATCATCATCATCAAATCTATCCATAAGAGCTTCATCATCCGCTACATATGCCACGAGCAGCTTCTCCAATTCATGAGCCTTTCCCTTAGCTTTGAATCATCTTCGGTCTAAATCAAATCATCAATCGTCTAATTCATAGCAATCAATCAAGTCAAACATTAATCCAAGTAATCAAGCATTCAAATATGGTCTAAATAGACAATTATAACAATAATGGCAATTTCGTAATTAAAGAGTCGAAAGTCTAATAAGCATGAAAACATGAGCAATGTCTCTATAATCTTGATGAATGAACTTGCATAGGTTAACATGTAGTAAGATGGATATCAAATCATCATGGACAATGGATCTATATGGATCTACACATATGATTAGGAAAATGCATGGAAATCTCTACTTTAACACCAAATCAAACCAACGATCTGATATACTCCTTTGGATCCGTGTGAGAGATAATCACCACTCACCAAATCACCTAAACAACCCCAAATCAACACGCTTCAGATCTGGACAGCGAAGGATCTAGCTTGATCTATCACCAATCCGCTTCAAACGATGAAATCTCTCTTCGAAAGATGAAGATCTTTAATCTAAGCTCTTCAATCTTCGATTTGATCTTCAACTTGGATGGATGGAATCACTAGATTAGAGTGAAGAAAAGAAGTGAAGAAGTGTAGAAGTCGAGCTCTCAAAATGGCAGCACTTCGTCGCTTCAAAATCCGAATCCCAAAAATGAAGATAACCCGTGTATTTATAGGCAGATTTTAGGTCGTTCGCCCCTTAAGTCGTCTCCGACTTAACCCTCTCTCCGCCTTACGACCTAACTGCCTCAACGACCTACGACTTAACAAGTGCGCGACTTAACACTCTCGCGTCCTAACGTACGTCTACGACCTAACACACTCGTGCGTTCCCTCCTAAGTCGCCTGGACGACTTAACGACTCAGCCCCATTGCGACTTAACAAAGTCGCGACCTTCGACTTAACAGACCCAACGACTTAAAACAATGCGCGACCTAACTACTAAATAACCATGCGACATAACTGGGTTACGACCTAACCCCTTACGACCTAATACCTAAGTCGTCCACGACTTACTCCTTAGGTCGCTCACTACTACTTAGGTCATTGCCGACCTAACTATACCAACTCGATAACCGCTAGGTCGCCAACTCTCTTAACTCGCTAATGCCTATAGGTCGCTAACTCTTAAGTCGGAAACCCTTAGGTCGGTCAAGTACTATAGGTCGTCCCAAACTCATAAACGACCTAAACCAATATGACTTATCTACCATACGACCTATCCTAATCCTTAGGTCGCCTACGACATAACTTCCTACACGACCTAAGCTATCATACGACCTAACTCTTAAGTCGGTCAGTCTTCTTAGGTCGCCACAATTGCTGCGACCTAACTCCTTAGGTCGCCTATGACCTAAGACTTAGTCAAATTCTCGCCTGGACTTCGTGATGACTTAACTTCTACTCGATTCAAGCTACAACACTATCGTCCAAATAACACCGGTTTCAATCATTCGATTCGTAAAAATACGGGTCGTTACATTCTCTCCCCCTTATGAATTTCGCCCCCGAAATTCCAAACAAACTAGAGCAAACAAAGGCTATTCTGCATGCCTACCATCCACATCAATCAACAAACCATGCATCCAATTCTAGCTTAGCATGCAGAATTCTAAAACTTAGAACAAGTTACAATGTCGTTAGGTGACACGACATCTCGGGGCCATACCTTGAAGAGTTCAGGATGAGCTGCCTTCATCCTCTCTTCCACCTCCCATGTACAGTCGTTATCATCATCACTCCATTGTATCTTGAGCAACTTAACTACCTTCCTCCTAAGCTGTTTCGTGTCGGTTTCCACAACACGAAGCGGCTTACGAGGTCTCTTATCGACTGGATCAACTTCGAAATCTTCACAGCTATCGACAGAAACCACTGTATTCGAGTCGTGCACATACTTCCGTAGATACGATACGTGAAAAACATTGTGCACACCCGACATCTTCTCTGGTAATTCCAATCTGTAGGCGAGCTTTCCAATTCGCTCGATAATCGGGAATGGTCCAACAAATCTCGGAGTCAATTTTCCTTTCTTCCCGAATCGAATAACATTCTTCAGTGGAGAAATCTTCACAAAAATCATATCACCAACGTCGAATTCCAAATCCTTACGACGCTTATCGGCATAACTTTTCTGACGGTCTTGGGCTGCCTTCATTCGTTGCCGAATGATCTTTATGAAATCCGAAGTCTGTCGAATCAACTCTGGCCCAAGTATCAGTTTTTCTCCGGTCTCTAACCAACATGTCGGAGAGTTACACGGTCTTCCATACAATGCCTCATACGGTGCCATACCAATGCTTGACTGGTAACTGTTGTTATATGAAAATTCCACCAAATGAAGGTGATCTTCCCATGATCCTCCGAAATCCAAAACACAAGCTCTAAGAAGATCTTCCAAAACTCGGTTGACTCTCTCGGTCTGACCATCTGTTTGAGGATGATAAGCTGTACTCAAACACAACTTGGTTCCCAAAACTTCCTGAAAGCTCTTCCAAAATCCACTAGTGAACAATGGGTCTCGATCGCTCACTATACTCTTCGGAATACCATGGAATCGAACTATCCACTTAACATACAACTCAGCCAACTTTGATGCGGTCCTAGTCGATCGAACAGGAATGAATCTTGCACTTTTAGTCAGACGATCTACGATGACCCAAATTCCTTCATTTCCCGTTCTGGTTCTAGGTAGTCCATCAATAAAATCCATCGACACTTGTTCCCACTTCCATGTAGGAACCTCTAATGGCTGAAGCAATCCACTGGGCTTCTTCTGCTCAGCTTTTACCAACTGGAAGTTCATACACTTGGAAATAAAATTTCCAACATCCTTCTTCATACCTTCCCAGTAATAGGTTCTCTTCATATCCCAATACATCTTATTTCCACCAGGATGAATTGTCAGCTTCGAGTGATGACTTTCCTTCAGAACTTCACTTCTCAATTCATCTATATCGGGAACAACTAGTCGTCCTTGCTTTCGAAGCCAACCCTCTCGATCGACCTCGAATCCTTTATCCTTTTCTGGATCCAATCCATATTCCAAATCACGGATAATCTTGACAAGCTTATCGTCTCGCTTTTGGCTCTCTCCAATCCTTTCCACAAGAGTCGGTCTTATCGATAAGTTTGCCAACATCTTAGGTTCCAATTCACATCTAGGCCTGAAGTCAAATCCAGCTAAATACTCGAGATTCTTCCATTCTGAAAACATGGCTCCCAATCCTGCATGTCTTCGACTTAACGCATCTGCCACTGCGTTACCTTTTCCCGGAGTATACTCTATACCAAAATCATATGATGCCAAAAACTCTAGCCAACGTTGCTGCCGAAGATTCAAATCCTTTTGGGAGAAAAGATACTTCAATGACTTATGATCTGTAAACAACTCGAATCGAACTCCCAATAGATAATGTCTCCACATCTTCAGAGCAAAAACAATCGCCGCTAACTCCAAATCATGAGTCAGATAATTCCTTTCATGCGGCTTCAGTTGTCGACTTGCATACGCAACAACTTTATCCCTCTACATCAGCACTGCTCCAAGTCCAGTACCACATGCGTCGGTGTAAACCACCATCTCATCATTCCCACTTGGAATAGTCAAAATAGGAGCACTTGTCAGTCGCTCTTTCAAGATTCCGAAAGCTTGCTCACACTTATCTCCCCATTTGAACACTTGGTTTTTTTCGTCAATCCTGTCAATGGTGCAGCTACCTTGGAGAAGTCTTTGATAAACCGTCGATAATATCCTGCTAATCCAAGAAAACTTCTCACATCAGATGCATTTTTAGGTCTAACCCAATCCTGGATTGCTGCCACCTTAGCGGGATCAACCGCTATTCCATTTCCAGAGATAACATGGCCTAAGAACCTCACTTCACTCTTCCAGAAGTGACACTTCGAAAACTTAGCCTTCAGCTGATGTTTCCGCAAGATTTCCAAAACAATACGCAAGTGCGTCTTGTGCTCTTCTTCAGTTCTAGAATAAATCAGAATATCATCCACGAACACAAGCACGAACTTGTTCAACTGATCTCTGAACACTCTATTCATAAGATCCACAAAATATGCTGGCGCATTAGTCAATCCAAACGGCATAACCAGCCACTCAAAGAAACCGGATGGTGTCCTAAAAGCAGTCTTCGGCACACTATCCTTAGCCACTCTCAACTGGTGAAATCCCGTTGCCAAATCCATCTGTGAAAACACCTTAGCTTCGTGAAGCTGATCAAACAAGTCATCTATTCTCGGCATCGGATACTTGTTCTTCTTAGTCACTTTATTCAGCTCACGATAATCCACACACAATCTCAATGACCCATCTGCCTTGGTTGCAAACACAACTGGTGCACCCCATTCGGACACACTACGCCGAATGAATCCTTTCTGCAAAAGATGATCAACCTGCACCCTCAACTCCTGCTGTTCCCTAGGCGCCATCCGCCTAAGAGGCATCACAACAGGTTTGGCTCCTTCAACTAGATCTATACGAAACTCGATCTCTCTAGGCGGCGGTAACCCTTTGACCTCGTCAAAGACATCCTCAAATCCATTAGCGATTGGCACAGATGACAGTCCATCCCGTGGAACAACCAGCGAATACATAAAGCTCATGAAGACGCCTTCTTCATGCTTACATCGTATCACAATCTCTCGCCCCTCCACATTCTCGACTGTCACCTCCAACCTTTCACAATCAACCTTTGCCGCATACTTCCTAAGCCAGTCCATACCCAAAATAATTCCGAACCCCATAAAGTTCAGAACAAAGCAATCACAAACAAAAGAGCAATCATGACTCGATACAATCAGACCACGGCATAACATACACAAACAAGACGAACCCCCAACCGGATTAGTCACAACCAATGGCCTATCAACAATATCTGGTTCCAAACCTAACCGGCCTACAAGTTCATTACAAACAAACGAATGTGACGCCCCAATATCAAACAACACTCTAACTGGAACACCACAAATGAAAAGAGTACCCTGAACCACCACGCTCTTTCCTTTCTCTTCAGCGGTAGGAGCTTTCGAAGACGATGGAACAGCTCCTAAAGCATAAGCTTGCACAATCTGCTTGTCCTTCCGTGGTTCCGGACAATTCTTCCTGATATGCCCCGGCTTGTCACAGTTGTGACACTTCATCGGTACCTTCTGATTCTTGCAATCCCTAGAGAAATGGCCCTTCTGCTGACAATTGTAGCAGGTCACTTCGCCCTTCGACTTCTTCTGGCCATCCTTACCCTTCTGCTGCTGCTGCTTCCTCTTCTTGTTTCCACCATGCTGGGGTTTAGACTCTTCCCTGGTTACAGCAACAACAGATCCTACCTTAGGAAACAGATTCTCATGCCTGAGAGCTTTCTCCACGAGCTTCTCAAATGAATCGTCCAAATGATCCACCAACTGCCTCCCAAGATAACTGTCCAAGCCTGTCACAAACTTCTCATTCTTCTGATAGAAGATTCAATATACGATCGGGCATACTTGGACAAAGCTTCAAACTCAGAAACATACTCAAGAACTAGTCTTCCTCCCTGCTTGAGCTCCACAAACTTCTTGAACTGAACAGACTTTTGAGCAGTAGAAATGAACTTAGCTTCAAATCTGACTTGGAATTGCTCCCAAGTAATCTCTTCCTCCGGAGTATCAATGGTGATAGAGTTCCACCAATCAGAAGCTCTTCCTTGAAGCTGTCTTGATGCCAACTTCCTCTTAGTTGCATCCTCAATTCCCAAGTCACCAAAGATCCTTCTACAAGCATTTATCCACCTCTGAACTTCAATGGTTGATTCTGTTCCCAAGAAAACCTTTCCTCCAAGAGCAGTGTAGTCCTTACACGGCTTAGCAAAATCCACCAGTTTTGGAGTTTGAACTTGAACTCCAACATCCACCGATGGCCCCGGAGCTGGCATCCTTCTCATGATCGAAGTCATCATAGCTTCGAACATGGCAGCATAATCAGCAGCCCCTTCAGTAGCACGGCCTTCCCTAGCAGCTGGTCTCCCTCTTCGAGTCATTCTCAATGTCTATAAAAAGGAATGATTAGCACATCTAGAGAAACAACTGCATAAAAGACTCATACTCTACTAAGCTACTATATTATATATAGTAATCATCCATCAAAATACAATTACGCCTCTCATACGTAGTTACGTCAGCGAGCGTTGGGTAAAATCGATTAACCAATGCTCTGATACCAAATGTGACGACCGCCCATAACCCCTGCACTGAACCTAGAGAAAGTGCGTTGTAAAGTGTGCCAGGCAGCCATGGACGATTGTCAGGGTAAATTAAAACAACAGAATCTATCGTATTACTCACAGCGCATGGATAAAATACAATAGAACATACATATAGTGAAGCTTCACAGAATAGAATCTCATCAATAAAACTTCATAATAGTTGAATACAACATCTGAATAGTCAATACAACAAGCCTCACTACATAACACTCAGAGAAAATACAAACAGCGGAACACCCAGTACATATAATAAGAAGATAATATGCAACCCTCCAGCTCATCTTCGATATCAACACCGTGGAAAGCAAGAACAGCACCTGGCACCTGCTACCTAGTCTGCCCGTCCCAAAATGGACGAACAGCCCAAGGCAATAAGAGTTAAAACATAAAGCCTTGAGTCAGACAACAGTCTTAGTGAGTAGTAAATTAACTAACAACATACCAAAAGAGCATAAAGGAAAAGGAATAGGAATACAACCCTCCCACTCCACCTCTTTCTACAGTGATAGCCCCCAGACACACACTAAGTAGAAGCAAACATAGCAAAGCACACAATTTAAGGTAAAGCAATTATCACTCGAGTCAAGGGCGATGTTTTCCAAGTACAAACCCCCAAGGCCTAAACCAAGATCAGATAAGCACCTAGAAAATACCGCTCTTGAGACCGAATGACGATACAACCAAACATCCATGACTCTGGCTATCACTGTTATCATTGCCTTGATATCATCGTTAATTGAATGACCGGCACATTCTTTCAGCCGTCCGTCAAGGGCTAATGGAAACCCCGGTTCTAGACATAATTCTGCACGTCATCGTGACCCATGCCTAGGACTATCGAATCTGCCCAGAGTACTTGACTATCAATCATTAGCCTTCAGGGACTATCGAATCTGCCCAACGTACTCTTGCTTTGAGCATGCTAGAACCTTCAACAACGATGAGATCTCAGCCTTCTAGTCATCCTCCTCGACGACTATTTTCATACTAGCTCAAGCGCCTCTCGAGCCAACCATTATCCTCAACTCGAACCATATCACCGAGTTATCAACATGCTTGGAATGATCCCATCTGGATTAGACCAAGACTATCTCATATCATGCCTCGCTTCATCACATCCTCGCAAAGCTTCATTTCAACATCATCATCATCAAATCTATGCATAAGAGCTTCATCATCCGCTACATATGCCACGAGCAGCTTCTCCAATTCAAGAGCCTTTCCCTTAGCTTTGAATCATCTTCGGTCTAAATCAAATCATCAATAATCTAATTCATAGCAATCAATCAAGTCAAACATTAATCCAAGTAATCAAGCATTCAAATATGGTCTAAATAGACAATTATAACAATAATGGCAATTTCGTAATTAAAGAGTCGAAAGTCTAATAAGCATGAAAACATGAGCAATGTCTCTATAATCTTGATGAATGAACTTGCATAGGTTAACATGTATAGGTTAACATGTAGTAAGATGGATATCAAATCATCATGGACAATGGATCTATATGGATCTACACATATGATTAGGAAAATGCATGGAAATCTCTACTTTAACACCAAATCAAACCAACGATCCGATATACTCCTTTGGATCCGTGTGAGAGATAATCACCACTCACCAAATCACCTAAACAACCCCAAATCAACACGCTTCAGATCTGGACAGCGAAGGATCTAGCTTGATCTATCACCAATCCGCTTCAAACGATGAAATCTCTCTTTGAAAGATGAAGATCTTTAATCTAAGCTCTTCAATCTTCGATTTGATCTTCAACTTGGATGGATGGAATCACTAGATTAGAGTGGAGAAAAGAAGTGAAGAAGTGTAGAAGTCGAGCTCTCAAAATGGCAGCACTTCGTCGCTTCAAAATCCGAATCCCAAAAATGAAGATAACCCGTGTATTTATAGGCAGATTTTAGGTCGTTCGCCCCTTAAGTCGTCTCCGACTTAACCCTCTCTCCGCCTTACGACCTAACTGCCTCAACGACCTACGACTTAACAAGTGCGCGACTTAACACTCTCGCGTCCTAACGTACGTCTACGACCTAACACACTCGCGCGTTCCCTCCTAAGTCGCCTGGACGACTTAACGACTCAGCCCCATTACGACTTAACAAAGTCGCGACCTTCGACTTAACAGACCCAACGACTTAAAACAATGTGCGACCTAACTACTAAATAACCACGCGACATAACTGGGTTACGACCTAACCCCTTACGACCTAATACCTAAGTCGTCCACGAATTACTCCTTAGGTCGCTCACTACTACTTAGGTCGTTGCCGACCTAACTATACCAACTCGATAACCGCTAGGTCGCCAACTCTCTTAACTCGCTAATGCCTATAGGTCGCTAACTCTTAAGTCGGAAACCCTTAGGTCGGTCAAGTACTATAGGTCGTCCCAAACTCATAAACGACCTAAACCAATACGACTTATCTACCATACGACCTATCCCAATCCTTAGGTCGCCTACGACATAACTTCCTACACGACCTAAGCTATCATACGACCTAACTCTTAAGTCGGTCAGTCTTCTTAGGTCGCCACAATTGCTGCGACCTAACTCCTTAGGTCGCCTATGACCTAAGACTTAGTCAAATTCTCGCCTGGACTTCGTGATGACTTAACTTCTACTCGATTCAAGCTACAACACTATCGTCCAAATAACACCGGTTTCAATCATTCGATTCGTAAAAATACGGGTCGTTACAGAGGTAATGTAGCCTTGGCTGACTCAGGCTTCAACCCCCGGATAAACTTCTCATTCCTCTTCATTACTGTATCCACTAAAGCATACCTATATCTGGCCAACTCCTCAAACCTCCTAGCATACTTTAGAATAGACATATCCCCCTACTCTAATTCAGCAAACTTTCTGATCAGAGCTGACTGTGCCATTGCAGACATGAACCTCTCCTGGAACCTTCTGTTGAAATCTTCCCAGGTCATAGTCTCCTCATCCACTGCCACGGTCACACTATTCCACCAGAACAAAGCTGCTCCCTGAAGCTATCTGGATGCCAACCTCCTCTTTTGCTCATCATTGAGCCCCAAATCTGCAAAAATCCTTTCGCAGTGCAACAACCAATTTTCCACCTTAATGGCATCCTCTGTTCCAATAAATCGCTTCCCTCCGAGCTTAGTGTAGTCTCCACTCAACTTAGTATAGTCGTTGACAACTGGAGCTCCCGGAACTCCTCCTCTCACTACTCCAGCTACAACACCCGATTGCACCATGTCCACAAAGAACTGATACATAGATTCCAATCCAACTTGCAAGACTCCAACACCCACATTCTCTGCTTGTGCCTGACCTTGACCTCTTCTTGCATTAGGCCTGGCATTCCCATCGGTGCCTTCCCCTCCTGGGTTAACTCTTCCTCTTCTACCATCCATATCTGTATTCAAATCGCATGAGATACAAAAAGATAACCTAACAAATATAGGAGACTGGAGATAAAGCACGTACTTATATAGAGCAAATACAAGTACGTTACTATAGCGTTATCCCATACCCAAATCTTACTCTAATTCCTTAGGATTATGTTTTTTTAAAACCATTTTTTTTTAGTTTTTCATAAACCTAGGCTCTGATAACAAGTTGTAACATCCTGTATCTAGAGGCCAAAAGCTAAGCGCTACAGATGCTGTAGTCACCCATAGTATTAACTTCTGGTGAAAAAATATGGTAATGCTAACAATATCCGTAATGTCATAAGCACTTGAATATGAACAAAACCACACATTTCCAAAAACAACATTTTACTGACTATATTTCAAAACAAATTCATATCCAAGTTACATAATCCCATATCATTTCCTAAGTAAAGATTAATTATAATCATTACAAAAATACGCCAAGAGCGATATATGGCGATGCCCCCTTGGTTGATCAGTGTCAATATAGTCATATCTGACATAATATACATAGCGGAATCAAAAGAAAATAAAACCGTAACTCCTAATTAGTTATCCGTCAGCCACCTGCTCGTCTCCAGAAGCTTTATTCACCAAAATTTCAGAAACCTGAAAACCTTAACCCTCAGCCTACTCAAATCAATTTTGAGTACCCGAGAGTTTAAGGGGAAACAAAAACTTCGAGTCAGACATAAAGCCTAGTGTGAATAATACAGTTACTTCTTGGTTTACCGATATTAAGTGAGACCACACCGCTTAGCGAAATAGGTTTCCCCTCACTAATATCCTCTTTAAAACATATATTTTGCAAATCCTTTCCTGCAACCAAACCGGTTAATCAAACTGATATAAAAATGATAATAATAATAATAGCTAAGTCCATTAAGCTACAACAGGATAACTAATGGACTATCTGTCCACAAGTAGTAAATGGACTATCTGTCCGAAAACTGGGATGACTGCCCTCAAACTGGACAAACTGTCTGCAAACTGGACTAACTGTCCGAATAAAAATGGACTATATGTCCAAATCATTTTCTTAGAGTTAACTACCCTTCATCTTTTCCTTGAAATCCTTTTCATAATGATTTAACCTTTTAAATCATACTTATACAAGCAAAATATATTCTTAGCTTTACTCTAGGCTATTTTGCCATGATATATACACTTTACTGAAAATAATGTTGATGAATTTTAATAAGGATTGACTATCCTTTCAAAATAAGTTAAAACCTTTTTCAACTTGAAAATACTTAGGCTATATTGTCTATTCAATACATTCGAAACCTTTGTTTAAAACCTTTAAACAACCCTTTCGAAACCCTTGAAAGTAACCCCTTCGAAATCATTGAAAGTAACCCTTTCAAAATCATTCAAAGCCAACCCTTCAAAAGCTTCAAAATATTAGACATCCCTCTTTAAAACCTTTAAATATTGCCTTTTGAAAACATAGGAAAAACCTTTCTTTTCAACCCTTTCGAAACCCTAGGGAACCACCCCTTCGAAACCATTCACTAAAACCCTTTCAGAAGCATTAAAATACTAAACCTTTCGAAAGCCTTTGGGTACAATTTAAAACATGTGGAAACCTTTTGAAACCATTCAAAAATTACCCCTTCGAAACCTTTGAAAACTATTTCGGTCGAAACTCTTTGGATTATGCCTTCAAGTAGAGCAAATGGATCAGAAACCCATTAAAGTTGAAAGCATCTGTTTCGAAACCATTTAAAACTGTCTTTTTCGAAACCATTTGGGTTTTACTTCAATCATAGAAAAAGGTCTTTAAAACATTTAAGTCAAAAGCATCTGTTTCGAAACCATTTCCAAAGTAAAGAAGTGATGGTGTCGAAACCATCCCTTCAAAATCATTGGAGAAGTGGCCAGGTTTCTAAAAAAATAAAACAACCCTTTCAAAATCATCTAGATCGAAAGCTAGGAAGCGGCAGCTAAAGGCTTCGACTTGGTCAAAAGCAATCATTTAAAACAAAAGCGTAACCCAATCGAAACCATTTCTTTAAATCCATTTGACCCAGTCGAATGCTAACCAAGTCGAAAGCTAATTAGTCGAAAGCTAGCAGGCACATTTTCTTTTAGAAGCAAAGTAATGCCTCAACCCCTTCGGAACCCCTAGTTTCGACTCCATACCTTCCGCCTACATCCAATTCACTATGTACCAGTTCACTGATACTATGTGCATTGGTTTCGACTGTGTCGGTAGCGAAGCTAAGGAGGCGGATCCTGATGCCGAAAGCATCGAAATAGTGAAAAACATGTTTATTTGTACTTTTAAACTATTTCTTTTGTACCTAACCTGCCTTGTTTGTCTAAATCTGATTAGTTGCCATTGTACATTTTCAAAAGTGCTACCAATTTTCAAAAATAACAAATTTGAATTATTTGCAAAAAGCCCCTTCTCCTATAAATATATAAAGCATTTAAGTCTCATACCTTAAATAATTTTATATACCCATTAAAACACTTAGGAAAAATCTACAAAAATTCCTGAGAATTAATTTTAATATGTTTTCCAACATATAAAATTCCAGACCCTAACCTTTTATTATTTAACCATAAATAATTTTTCTTTACTAGAAAATTCATATAAATTCCACGAAAATTCTAAAAATTGAAACCCATCTCCAAAATAATATTTCTGGTCTATATAAAAATTCGCAAGGCATTTGGATGTCATTTTATAGAGTTTTCACCTTAAAACATATCATAAATTGAATATGAACAACCATAATTCATCAACAAGTATATATAACCATTCTGTCATTCAAAATCATGGCAAACCAATGCAAAATATTCGGAATTCATCTTAAAACTGAAACAATAAAAATTTGAGATGTAAACATTATTCACCTTAGCTTTAGAGATTCTAGAGATTGAGATGTTAATGGATTTGATTTGAATGAGCGTTTCCTTAATCTTCTTCCCCTTTTTCTTATTAATGGTGGCCAGCCTCTTGTTTAAAATTTTGAAAATGAAAAGTGAACGTGTATAGGAGAATATATGGCCAAGTTTAAGGGATATAGAAATGGCCTCTTTCCTATTTTACCCCTCCTCTATTTCATTTTAACTCTTTCTTAATTCGTTGTTAAATGGCACGGCTACACCTTAATTAAAATCAAATCTCAATCCTCTAACCAACACATTATTTTATTTTATTTAACTAATTAAATATCCTAAATAATGTTACCAATGGAGTGTTACAAGAGGCCACTAGACCTCGATCAAACCATCTTGCCCGAACCCTCACACCAGCCTCTAACCACGCTAAGCCCGCCGCCGCACTCAGTCATCACTTCCACCGTCGATTTAAAGCTTGAGCCACCGCTTTTTATGCCAAATTATGGTGAATCCACTCACTTATGACTCAATTGGCCATCGTCGATACAACTTACTTGCCTTCCTCCACCACCCCATACTTGATTATCCTATTGTTGCAAGTCCACTATTGAATTCAAAACCCTATCGACAGGTGAGAATAAATCGCTAATTTCTGGTCAACTGGAGCATCGGATGGAAAATGAATCTCAGATGCCTCTTTGCCTTGTTAAGAACTTCAAATCCATATATAATTTGATATATTTGGACACTTTGAATATTTGGTTATCATTTAATTAATTTGTTAGTTACCATTAGAGAGAAATTAAGGTGATTTCGGCATTAGAGATAAAACCGAAGATAAAGGTGAAAGCTAGGGTTTTATGGCCTCACTTATATGGTCATTAGGCTAGGTTATGGGTTGCATATTTGATTCAGCAGAAAACAACTACTTATGCTATTTAAACACTATAACGCCTCTATTTCACAAACTATAACTCCTAATGCATCAAAATTATATATCAAATTGATCAGCTCGAAAAGACCTTTGCAATTGTTATAAACACGATACCTAATTCACACTTTTATTGAAAATTCATTTTCAATTAATTTAATATTTTGCAATGTCAAATCTGGGGTCGTTGCATTTTTCCCTTAAAATAATTACTCACTCGTAATTTCCCAAATACAAACATCCACCAAGACAATAAAGTATCATAATGAGTTTAATCGCAAAATATGGGGAAGTATATTAATAATAATAATCACCCATTTTTAGTTGTAGTACACGACATTCGCATAATTCAATCAATCATAACACACAACAATTCATTCACAATAATGAATCCAGCACACACACTATAATAGCACATATAATTCCTTAATCTTGCATCCAAACTATAGTATATAAAAATTACACTACATCAATAAAGGGTGAAACAATCCCAACCATAGATCAACTCTATACAAAAGTCACAACATGCATCCTAGTAATTCATATGCAACCGCCCATAGCAAAAATGCATATAAAAAATTAGATTGGTCCACACATGCATGCATAAAAAGAATATACATAAATTGATAATCAATATAGGTCATTAAAGTAAAGCATGCACATACCCAAAAATGGTAATCATCACATCATCATACCAACCAATGACACATGTGTGCTAATCCATATGCAGACTACCATCCCATTGTAATATGTATATTATGACAACTGTCCTACATCCGCGGCACTCAACATACCTGTAAGTGCACTACTACGATGCCCAACTGATTTAGGACAATTATCAAGGTTGAAAAGTGGATAAAACATCACAGAAGCTGTCGTATATCTCATAGTGCATCGAATAAAATATAATAATCATCATAGATATAAAATAGGAGAGAAGGTAATAACCTAATGGACCAATATCAGAGCACATGGGTCCACAGAGTTATGTAGATAGTAATATAGTTTACACATACAGAAATAAACTCAAAAAAGTAGTAGACACTACCTAGGCTCTACAGTGTCGCATAACAAAATAAGCAATATTAAGTCAATATATAATACGAAAAGCACCATCTTCTACTCATCCTCTGCATAGCATCGTGTACCACCTAAACCTACTATACAGTCTACCCATTTAAGAGTACCCAAGATACTAAGAAGGAAAACATAAAACCTCAAGTTAGACAGCAATCTGGTGTGAGCAATAAGCAAATCTCTAAATACTATACAAGTTGATATAGTAAGGAACAAAGGTATAAGAGTCATACCTGACCTATCCCTGCATCCAAAGAGTTAGAACATAACAATGATAATATGCTACTCTACTATCATCATAAAGTATACAAACATCCTGGTATACTATGGGTGTCTAGGTATCAATCTCCTGGATACCTATGCCATGTGACATCCCTAGGGCAATAGACAACAACTATAATAATCATAGAAAACATAACATCCATTAAGAAATCCCTAGTGCCACTTAATGAGCCTTGGATATATGATAACTCATATGATCATTCCTCAGTGATGGATTAATGAAAAAATCCTGGTTTTCTATGTACCCGAACAATAGCCCATTCCCTTCTTCAATTCACGGTATACATATCCCTTCAACGATATAGGTACCCGCTCCAAGTACCTAATGAGCATTGCATACGAACATATATTTGAAAATACTTCGAGTATCAACGACCTCAGCACAGGTATATGAGCCCTTTCTCGCTGTGTCTAGTTTCCATTCATCATCACGGAACTCTTCAACGTTCTTTTTTTCCATGATAGAGCCCTTTAACATTCTATCTATGAGTTGCCTTCCTCAAACCAGCCTTGGTAGATAATCATCATCACGACTCCACCGATCGAGTCGTCTCCTTCAAAACACTTCTACACATCCACATCAGTCATATAATCAGCACCTAAAAATCTCGAAGCCATCACATCGGAGCATTCTAGCATTGCTTCATCCATCGATCATCGTCCTTCATCGCGCTTCCATGCCACAACTGAATGTCGAAAGAATGAACACCTCCAGCATGGCCTACAAGACCTACTCCGCACCCCCTTGGATTTTGGCCAAGCTTAGCCACTCCCATTCATGTCTGTACTGACATGAAGGGTTTCACATCGGTGCCGACATGAATTATTTAGCCAAGTATTTGGTTAAGTACTTTATGCCTGACCTCTTTACTCCTTTGAGTGCCTGGTGCTCCTCCTTCCACTTTCCTGAAGTCCACTCTCCATACACTTGCTTAAAAAGATGTTGATACCGAACTGATGATGTTGGTACTAAGTTGAATTTTGCTCCCTAAATTTGAAGCTAAGTCCTGAAACCTCCTTTCTTTCATAAACCCAAGCCTGCCCCAAAGTTTCCTTGCTCTTGACTTGAAGTAACTTCACTACCGAGTGAAATACATCTACTACCAACCAGATGCAACCTCTATCTACATGAATTTGGCCACCCTAATAAACTCTAGTCCTCATGTCAACTGATTACTAGGCTCTTATACTCTTCAAGGATGCTACTCTGAGTTGCATCACGTTTTGAGCATTTTTGACATTGTTTTGTTCAAATCGACAACCACATCCTAACCTCACCAAAATAACAGCCGGTCATGATTAACATACAAGATATTGCCTAGATGTAGTTTTATGCAAAAATGACAACATAGTTCATATAGGGGTGTAAAACCATTTTTAATCCGTTCTTATCCTTTTGGATTCGGCCATAAACATGTCATTAAGGTTGAATTAAAGTTTGAAAATGTTTTTACATGGAAATCATCTTAAAACATCATTTTAACTATATAAACATGCATAGGATAGTGAGAGATATCAAATTAGTGGCCTAGTACCCAAAATTACCAAATGACCTCTCAAATTTGAAATGGATAGCAAGCTCATGGATTCCAAAGCAGCCTAAGATGAAATCAAGATCTTCCCCTTGCTAATTACCCCTTTAATTATGGTTTAGGCAAGATTTAGTATGAAAAGGAAGTGCTTTTTGATGGAATTTAGATTAATGGATGTTTTTAGAAAGGGGAAAATTATTTAGATCTGTCCTAGCAGTCCCAATTAGGTATAAATCCCGAAATGAGTTAATGGGCTTGAGTATGGGCTAAACTAGTTACTCACTAATCTAGCCGACAGTAGTCTAAATTTAAACCAATCATATCTCCTAAATGGTAAGTCTGTTTTTCAATTATGACCACTCTACGGAAAGAGAAACTGTCAATCCGATCTAATAGAAGTGGTTTCAGACTTTAATTCAAATCCTATCAAAAGTTATAGGCTTTACAATAATTTCTAAATCCAAACTATTCGATAAAAATTCTACTGATGAAAAATGTTGCTAGTAGTGATTTTCCAAAGTTATAGAATCATATGATCTTATATGAATGAAATGGTAATATTTTACGATCCTTCGACACATAATAAATGGTTCGTTACATATATCTTCTAACCTATCGATGAACTTCTACATAGTCTCACCCTCATAACAATCAGTGTACCATCTCATAACTACACCTTCCAAATTAATATATGTTCCTACTTATGGCTTTATCCTTAGAATAACGCTGCACTTGCATCAAACTTCAATTTTTCAGTCCCTCACATACAATTTGAAAATATAAACCTTTATGGCTAACTCAACCTCTATCAATTATACTGAACACTTCTTGCCACCATTAAGGCAAATTAGACCATCACCATGAACACTTATATGATCATCACCCTAGCCGCCAACTGATAAACTGTTTCCGTGGCTATAAGCATAAAAATCCATCAATAAATATCTATCTAGATACAAGTGATGATCATACCTGAATGGTAGTGAACCACATAGCCTTTCGACATATCCCCAGTTTTAGTCATTACTGGGTGTGAGGCTTAAGGCTACGTTTTACCTTTTTAGCAAATCCTACTTGATACGCTAACATTGCCCTCCAGGCAACAATGCAATGCCAACATTCATCCATATGAGTTGTTCAGGATATGAACAAACCGAAGGCACTACTTCTACTGCATCCTTTTTGGAATCACCCTTAGGATTAGTAGCAAGTAGCCCTTGCACTTCAAAGAACTCTGTTTTTTATTCCCATTATCTTCAAGATGTCTTCAATTCGAATGCTTATGCTGGTTCTAAGTGGTTTTCGGATAACTCATGCATATCTGATTCTGGTCTCACCATGCCATACATCATATTAGCCATTTCCAAAGTCCCCCCTTGCCATGCATCGTCATCGAAGCCTCTCTTCACCACGATCCTCACTAAAGCCTCTCTTGGCCATGATCCTCACTAAAGTCTCACTTCAACATGATCATCACCAAGTTTCTCGGATCGTGAAAACTCGACAACGACCTCTCAAGCCGATGGCATCTCATGTTGCAATCAGATTTGGTTTTCGATCATATACCTATCTCATAGGTACACCCTGTCAAAGCAGACCAGACTATCTCATAGTCTAGGGTACATAGGTAAGCATCCTCACATACCCTTGCCACATACAACATGCATCACATCCTGAGATGTCAATGATCCCTTTAGCATTCGACTCGATCTAGAACATCTCATGCCCCGCTACATCGCTTCACCTTATCGAATGTGCTACTTCGGAGTACTCTGGTCCCATACATTCACTTCCCACTTGAAGTATTCGATTAAATGCCTCGTGTCATTGATTCATCTAAGTATAGAACACTTCACTTGCTTCTTAGGATTCCCTTGCACTTGATCTGAAGCAAACCACCATTTTCCCTATGCATTACCCGAAGTCAACTATAGAAAAACTACATCATCCACCATGACTGATCCAAATATGTTCCTTATCATCTCATAAGTTTTTTCAATGCACATCCTCCAATATTGACATTGGGTAACTACCTCATGATAAGATTATTAATACTAATAGGCAATGTATCCTTCCATATAATGTACACAATCATAATAAGGCAAACAACAAACAACTAATTATTAAGAGGATCAAACCAAAACAAACAATCAATAGAAATATTATGTAAGCAAAAACTCACAAATGCAAAACATAACCAATGAACAACCATTATCAAATAAGCAAACAATAAAAATACAATACAAATGGAATATTAATTTAAATAATCATGTCATAGACCGTAAAATAAACGTAGTCAAATAAAACAGTCAAACTAATATAACTAATGTCAACAAGCAATAAAACAACACTACAAATTAAACCAAAATCAACAGGTATTATTAAAGGTAAACATCTCTATTACATATGTCAAAACGTGTAATCATAACCTCATATCCCTACTTTTTCTCTGGAAGGGAATAACTAGACATCCTTACAACATAATAGGGTAAGCCAAAAAAACAGGCATCTAATTTTACGTCGTCATAATGGGTTTTGGACAAACTTAAAACTCATATCACCTGTCGTCCTACATCTTATGCCACCCAGTCTAGTTTACAATCTCAAATTGAATTTTTCATATGAAATACACTTCAAAATTTTTATTCAAACCAAACATTTCACTTCTTTTATGTTCAAAATTCACTTCTGAATCAAATTATTTCCATCCTTGTAAAATATTTTTCTAGAATATTTTCCCAAAATATTTAACAAGATATTTTACTACACATTTTTTTCGAGAAGAAAAACATTTTCATACATACCCTCAATAAAACGTTCTTTTAAAAATTAGGTACTCTCCCAATCAAAATCCTTTATAAAAAAAATATTTTCCCTTCAAACACAGTTAATCAAAAAGTGTTCTTTACATAAAATTCTTACAATTAAAATTAGCTTCCACCTTGTTTACCCAAAAAATGGAACAACACCCTAGTTTGAGTTTGAAAGCAACAGCCCTGTTCTGACAGAGCAATATCACAGATAACGGGTATATAAAAAGAACGGTAAAAGAAAGTAGACATAGAATTTTTATAATGGTCCAGCTGTTAATGAAGCCTACGTCCACTTTATAGTTTTACTATAGACCGATTGTTGTTACAAGAGATGTTTGATAACAAGGCTTTGATTATTTCCTAGCTAGATTGAATCTCCAGAGTTGGAAACCATTGGAGAATCACAGTGTCTTCCTTTGGAGATTGTTGTGAGGGAGGTAGAGAATGAAGAATAATTCCAGCAGAGTTTTAGCCACCAGTCCGGAGAAGATCCCTCTTATGTTGCAGGTTGGATGGTATTTATATGGATCGGAGAGCTTACGGGCCAGGCCATGTCTCTATCAGCTCGCAGGTAGGTAGTATACGACCCAGGGGGAGTTTGGCTCGCAAGACGAGCTAAAGCCATGGGTCGCTGGCAACCCATAGACTTGGCTCATTTTGTGAGCCAATGCCTTGGCCTCTTTGTAGTATTCCTTAGTCATCTTGTTTGAAGGCTTGAGGAGAGGCATGGGTCGCTGATGATCCAACCACTTAGGATTTTTCTGAAATCCAAAACTGGAGATGTTTCCATAGCCTTTTATCGTAGTTGTTACGTTTTGATGGCAATTCGCTAACTATTTACGTTCAGCTGCTGATTGGACTGAAAGGAAGCTGATCTCTCCGCTTCGTTGATCCCAGTCGTCATCTTAGTCGTATAGCTTGGCCCTTGTTGATCCCTTGCCTTAGGTTTTCTAGTTAAGTCCTAAACCATCATGTCTACACAAGGTTGTTCTGTTTTCTATTGGTTTCTGCTGGGTTAAAAACATGGATAACATTTGCCCCCCAGAGTATGTCTTCGTTGTAAACAAGGCGTTCTTTGGAAGTTATTGCTTTCAATATCCATCTATTGATTTCCATGTGATTGCATTAGAGCTTTACGAATACGTTAACCCTATGTTTCTGGTCATCTTTCTTTGGTTCTGACTGTTACTACTTGCCACAACGTATCACATTTTTGCCCGTAGCTTCCCGGCATGCCTCGGGAATAATGAACAGTTGTAAGAGATCGAGTTCGAGAAGAATAGGTGAAGTTTTCTTTTCCTCTCTCCTTTTTTTATATGGGTCGCTAGCGATCCATATGGGGTGGGTCGCTAGCGACCTAACTATTTAAAGGAATTTAAATTTCGCAAAGTAAGGTCGAGTCGTAGTGATCTATGATGGATCGCATGCAACCCTACTACGTAGCGAAATTTTCAGCTCCTCTTGCTTGCCTACTTGTATGTTTGAACCGACACATCATTTCCCCACTTGACCCAAACCAATCTTTCCTCTTCACGCGATCTAGCTTCCAGCAAATCGATTCTAGGCGACCCAAGTGTTCACTCAACCCGATTCATCACTTCATTCGAACTCATTCGCTGTTGATTACCTAGTTTTGGTCTCAACTGCTACTGCTTGTCGTAACGAATCCAATTTCCTTCCATAGCTTCTTGGTGTACTTTGAAGTAATGAGTAAGTGTCAAAGCCACCATGCAAATTTGGCTTTGGCTTTTCAGCCATCTGTTGAATTTTCAGTGTGAATCATCGGATTCCACCTTAAAATTGTGTTTTCAACTGACTGATTTTCGATAGCTGTTCGTTTTTTTTAATTTTGATCCGAAATTCAATTTCTGTATTGATGATGCAACCTTTGCTTCGTAGTTTACACAAGGGTTTAGGTCGGTAAGTGGGTGCATGATGTAGGTTTGGAGTTTCCCCATATAGTTTTAATTCGACCGGCGGTGAAGCTAAGTTTGTCTCGAACGATTGTACGCCGTTCTGGAGCGAAGTCTTGCTCTTTGTCTTTAGCCTATTCTTCTCAAGAATTTAGTTAAGTTCCCGTCAATGTTATTGAGTTCCAATGCGAAAATTTATTCGAAAATCGGATATAGTGGATGATTCAATTGTATCGCTTTTCCTATTTATGTATTCTGATGATCCTGAAAAGAAAAGCTTCCCGCGTCGAACAGTGGCTCCGTTATCGATTGTTGATCGATAACGGGTAAGTGTGGAAGATATAATTTTAAAGGAAGATATGGATTGTTTTTCAAATTAAAGCAAGCTAGCTACATTGGATTGTTTGTTCACAGTAATCAGGATACTGGACTCTTCTCATGTAGATAACACACTGTGTCTGCCCCGGTCAACGCTTAGGACCCGATTGGCCAACGAACGTTGACTTCCTTTGGATTTCGAGCTTTGGTTATACGAGGATATTATTTATAGTAAAACATACATGACAGGGTGGAATGCCAAGTTTTGTCATTGAAAATGATTTTTCGGTCATCCAATCTTTAGTCTGGTGGAGGTTCTTCCACTCTCCCCGAAGCTGGGTCCTTCACAACTTAGGCTTCGCTTATTATTCCTATCATATTGGGCGGACTAATTGCAGTTAAATTACGAGTCACAGTTGCTCTTGTAGATTTGTAGTTGAAGTTCAATCAGGCATAGTTTTAGCCTTCGGAAACTAGCACATGAGTTATTCGATTGCGATTATCCTTCTCTTGCATTTTTCGGAATTCGAAACACACCGGTCTCTGTCTCCGAGGACTATTGGCTTAATTGCTTGATTTCAAACATTGTTTTTTCTCATTGTTGCACTTCTTGTGCTCATGTGCAGCATACTCATTTACTTTAATTTTATACATGTAAGTAAAACTTCTACGGTCATTTCGGCATATTCTATAACTTTGTTCAGAACTACGACGTAGCTTGGTCTAGCCAGTTTTGTAGATAATCCCTACTCATGCTCAATTGTGTTAGTTTCAACAAAGTGTTGGTGTAAATGCCTTAGTCCGTAGGGCTGATTACTTTGACTACCAAGCCAACATGTTTTGGGAGACTAGGTTTCCTAAGCAATAAGTTCGATTGCCTCGGTTTGATTGACACGATAGCTCCTATCTTTGGAAATTAGGGGCTTTGTTGCTTGATCCCAAGATCTGAGTTTTGTAATGATGTCAGTATGTATTAGAAAGATGCGTTTCTGGCATCTTTTGCTAAAGTAAATTCTTTTGAGTCCGACGTTGAGATCCTAATCATGTGTTCGTTTCTATCTTCGAAAACTCATACATGGATGACTCAACTTTGTGGATTTTTCCTTGATGTTGTGAATTTTCAAATAGCATGAGATCTGGAAGGTAGGGCTAAAGATTCAATCAAACTCTTGGTTTTGTTTCTGAAAGCTGATGTATCATTAGTTTCATTTTGGGCTTTCTTCCTAGCATCACCAAACTTCAGGTGATCGCATAATCCTACAAGTTGGAACCAAATGATCTAGTTAGACCGTAAGTAGGTCATCGATCTTTTTCACCGTCGCTAGACTATGAGCGACGGTTAATTTATGAACGTTAAATCCTTCGTTTCCTTTGTTGCCTTTTTGTTGCCAGAATGCTCTGTTTTGTTATACAGAACCGTTATCCAGCCAACCTTGTAGTTATTCATGTTTGGACCTTTGGAACATTTCTTTCGATCAAGTATAAGTGCTTCTATCCCTTCTTGAGGGACTAGCTATTTCGAATGCCTATATTTGGGTGATTGTGAGCGATGGAAATCTATGGTGCGAGTTGCTCAATTGTCCCCAGTCTGGTTCTCAATCCCATTCTAGAATTGAGGAAGTTCTAGGATTTTATTTTCGACCTTTCATGATTGCTCCCGCTTGTTCTTGGCCATGCATGCTCTTCTTGGTTGCTGATGTTGTCGTGGAAGTTTTGTTCATATGTCAACTCCTGTCTTTGTGAATTGATAACCTAGCTGCTTGGTTCTGAACAGCATCTCCTCGAGGCTGCCTATTTTTTGGTGGTATCTAAATTCTTTCTAACTTGAATTTTGGAAATTCGATTTTCCAACATCTTTCATCCTTAGAAATTAACACAGGAGCAATTCAATCCTGGGATTTCCTTTCTACGCAGCTCTATTCCCGTGCAGTGGCTGATTCCTCGATGTCAGGTTGAACAATCCGGCTGACCTATGAAAGGATATGTCTTCCAATCGTTGCCTATCATTGGGCAATAGTAGTTTTCCGAAGACAGAGGTTGAAACTCAGTTGAGGTCCAACATCTATCTCCAGAAGCTAGTGCATCGATGGGTCACTACGATGAGTGTTTCTCATCAGCCCTGTAGATTAAAGTTATCCTGGCATTGCCGGGGCAATATTGGTACTTAGTGAGTATAAAGTTAACCGGAGTTGCCGGGGCAACACCGGTACTTAGGAAATAGAAAATTTTCCCAACGTTGCCAGTGCAGCACCAGTACTTGAAAGATAAAAAAAGACCTTGGCGTTGCCGAGCCAACACCGACACTCAGGAGTTTGGGATCGATTTTTCCCGTCGATTCGACGGTACTTTTAGTCCAGTTGGGAACTAATTTCGGTCTGCAGAAACTATCGCTTCGATGATTGGATTGTAGAAACATTTTCTTAGTGCTGCTTATCTTCGGGCAGTGTTAAAGTTATATTAGTGAGGATTGAATCATTCATCTGATCCTGTAGAGTTGAGTAGATTCCTTTTAACCCAATGTGACTGTTTTCTCAATGTTGCTTAAATCTGGGATACGCCACGCTCTGGAAGGGTGAGAGTCCCAGGCATTTTCGCTTCATAGCTTTGTTTAATCGTCAAGTATTACCCTTGGAGATGCAAGGTTGTTGCTTAACCAATTCCATAATTATTCTTATTCATGAAAAACCAACTTCCTCCAGCCGGTTTTTGTTATGATCTGATGACTTTTAGCGGAACCCTTCATTTCTCGGTCTCAAACTCCAGGTTCTTATTGAAAAATTGACATTGTGGAGCAAGTCATCACATTGCCCCCGGTAGAACCGCGTTCATTCCTATACTGATCATGGACCGGTAGAGTTCGATAGTGTTTGTATTGAACCCTGACACCTATCCTTGCTTGTTATAGGCCATATGCATTATGTTGGACTAATAACATTGATGTCTAGCAGGTTGGAGCGGTTTCCTTTTTAATTCCGCCTTATCCAGCCTACTATACTGCTTACTTTTGTTGCGATTGCCGAAATTCTCTGTTCGGCATAACAGAACCATGGAGTGATTTTTGGTCCTAACCAAGTGTTAGTGTGTTATGTGTCACCGTTCCACAGGGTTGATTACTCTGAACACATGATGCGAGACTTGATGTTCTGGGCAGCTCTCTAGATGCCCCCAGTCAAAGTTATGTCGCAGCTCCTATCTTCGGGAGCTCGTGATTTGAATGTCTTAACTTTAGACATTTTGGTCAAAGATCGGAATTCTTTGTTGAAATCTTGGTTTGGGGACTTTGTGGCATTGCCGAAGCAATGTCAGTCCTTTTGGGTGGTAAGGGTCGGTTCCAGTTAATCCTGAAATAAACAAGTTTTCCGGTGTTGTCAAGACAACACCGATGCTTAGAGAATTTTGATGGTCCGGTGATGATACCGGAGAGACATTGGGCGGAAAAGGGAGCGGTGGAAGGAAGCGCTGATGAGCTTGTGTGGAGACTGGTCTGATTTTGGTTCTTTTTGAGTCATTTTGTTCAAGTGCAGAGTCTGCACTTAGTCTTCTTGTCGTGGAGTCTGTATTTTCTTTTTGTTGGTCGGTGTTGTGTGGGTACAGCCTCCACGTTTTGACCCTGTGTAAAGAAAATTATAAGCAATACATTGATATTTTGACCGTACTCTTATCTGTCTGTTCATATGTGTTCTGTGCACTTGTGCTTATTTTGTTTAAACTTATCCAATTTTGTGATTGCCACCAAAAATTTTATTTGGAGCAACAATTCTTTGTTTGGAGTAACAGAACTTGTGAACTTATTGTTTTCAACTGTTTTTATTTAAGTATCGCTGCATGCCCTCCAGTTCATAGGGTTGTTTACTTCAAATGACCGGTAACTTATAGCTTAGATAATTTTCACGTTAGACTTGAAACTTGGCTAAGTCGCGGCTTTTGGTTTTTCTCAATGTTGCCTATCTTCGGGCAACGCGAGGAGTTATTATTTTAGTGCACGGCTTATGAGGTGTATGGCTTTTGGTATTCCTCGGCGTTGCCTATCTTCGGGCAACGTGAGGAGTTATTATTTTAGTGCACAGCTTATGAGGTGCGCGGATTTTGCTTTCCCTCGGTGTTGCCTATCTTCGGGCAACACGAGGAGTTATTATTTTTGTGCGCGGCTTATGAGGTGCATGGCTTTTTCTTTCCCTCGGTGTTGCCTATCTTCGGGCAACACAAGGAGTTATTATTTTGGTGCGCGGCTTTTGCTTCCCTCGGTGTTGCCTATCTTCGGGCAACACGAGGAGTTATTATTTTGGTGCGCGGCTTATGAGATGCGTGGCTTTTTCTTTCCCTCGGTGTTGCATATCTTTGGGCAACACAAGGAGTTATTATTTTGGTGCGCGACTTATGAGATGCACGGCTTTTGCTTTCCCTCGGTGTTGCCTATCTTCGGGCAACACGAGGAGTTATTATTTTGGTGCAAACAACCTTTACAGAAAGTGTCTTTGACTAATACGGTCTAAGAGGAAGAGGAATTGGTCACCAAGGGCGGTAAAATAGTAGTTGGAAAGAAGTGGGCAAGGATTATGCTAGTATTTCGCTTGTTGCACTAGCTAGGTCCTTAAGTCCGCAGTTGTCAGAATGCCAGAATTTTTGATCGGGCTAAACAGAACTGTGGTATGATTAGTCTTGGCCTTTCTTATGGCTATTCAAGTGTTTGCAGTGCCCCTCATGCCATAGGGCTGTTGGCGCACTTGAACTGTGTCCATGGTCTCTCCACAACTCGTTTGGTTGCCCCCGGTCCAGTGGGTGCGGTTTTCCCAAGTGTCGAATCTTGGCTTGATTTGAGTTGGCCTTTGATTGATCAGAAGGTCAGTTCAGTTTTGGCTTAGTTTCTTTGAGCGACTTTGAAGCTCTAGAATTTAGCACTGTTTGTTTCATCAGTGGTTAGAAGTGATTCCATTAATTATGTGGAGTGACTGATATGATTGTTGATTTGCAGCCCCGGAGCGTGACTTCGTTGACTTCAGGGGGCTCTGGATCAGATGACTGCTGATCTTCCAGTTCACCTTCGTGGATATCAATCGTGCATAAATTTCGCTGATCTACCAGTTCGCCTTTATGACGCTTTAGTTCGTGAAAGACCTTCACGTTCACGAAGGGTTTTTTAGAACAGATGATCACTGATCTACCGATTAGCCTCAATGACGCTTTAGTTCGTGAAAGACCTTCACGTTCGCGAAGGGTTTTTTGGATCAGATGACCGCTGATCTACCGGTTAGCCTCCACGATGCTTTAGTTCATGGAAGACCTTCTTGTTCGCGAAGGTTTTTTTGGATCAGATGACCGCTGATCTACTAGTTAGCCTTCATGATGCTTTAGTTCATGAAAGACCTTCACGTTCGCGAAGGGTTTATTTGGTCGGATGTCCAACGACCAGACGGCCTTGGAATGATAATTTATCGATTCCAAGAGGAGTTTTGGGTCGTATGTCCGATGGCCCGGCGGTCCTAAAGCAATGATTCATCGACGTCAAGAGGAATTTTTCGGATTCAGCTCGAGGGAACACTATTTTATCAGTTCCTATAGGCTAAGGTGTTGGATATGTTTGTTTAACGGTCATTTGGACAAGACTTCTCGACGCCACCAGCAATGTCGGTTCTCAAAAGGGGGATTGACATGACTCGTCGAGGGCATAAAAGCATTTCTTTTGCTGTGCTGTCTACAATGCCCCCTAGTGTACCGTTACAGTTCATTTGGAAAAGGAGAGTAGACAAGGATGGATGAGAAGGCATCGCTTTAGGTTGTTGTCCCATTCCTTAGTTGCTAGCTAGCTAGAGTGTTATCTGATTATCATCTTTTCGTCTAATTTCATCAGTTAGTTGGGGCGCTTTCCTACTGGGTCTTAGTAGCCTTGCTTGGGCAAAAGCTCCCTGAGGTCATGTAGCCCCTTCACCGTTTGTTATGTTCTTTGGCACACTATCGGGTTTGCCTTCTTCTAATTGCACTACTTCTAGTCTTTAGAGCCGGTATGCATTCCCATAAAATTCTCCCAGAGTAGTAGGTTATTTCATCCTTTAATGATTCTTGAAGGCCTTGCAGTAGACTGCATATGTTGCCCTCGCTTCGTCTATATGCTAGTCATACTTGTAAAAAAGCAATTTCGAATTAGTTGTACAGTTGTACAAAAGGTATAGTTGGCATGATAAACTTCTTTGGATATTCTGCATGTTGAACGACTTCGGTGAATGGGCTTCGATTGGGGAAGATGCTCTAATCGTTGTTAGACCGATCCGTTTTCAAGTTACGGCTGTCTATAATGCTTTAGAATGATTCATGCATGATTGTCTACGCTTGAATGATTGGAAACGCCGATTGAATGACAAATCACTTATGATGGGATTGTGGCTCAGTGATGATCCCAAAAAAATTCAAACTAGGTGAAACCGGTCTGGGGTGACAAAGAAGGCTCCACAAGGTTGCATTCCAAATTTCAAGGTATTCGAAGTTCTCACATTTGAGTTATGGGCAAAAGAAGATTGATCGGCATCGATGGATGGCTGGTATTTTACTTGGAGTCTGACCCGAGAAAATTTGCCATTTGCTTAGAGTCGGCCCATGATTCACTTGGAGTCACGGAATTTGAAGTGCTGGTTTGGTGACTAACGTTGCTTGGAGCCATTTTCCTGTTTGCTTGGAGAAAATCTTGGTTTTCCCCGAGTTTGATTTCGGACCAGAATTTCCTAGGTTTACTTCGGGTCAAATGGGTGATTACACGAGTTTGACTTCGAGTCAAGACTTCTAGAATCTGCTCCAAGTCAAATAGTTGATTACTCGAGTTCGACTTCAAGTCAACCCTAAAGTGAGTTTTTCAACGACCATTCTAATGATTTTTGATGATTTTCGGCGATGACCACTCGTGGTTCGACGATGGGAGCTCCATGATGGGATCAGAAGCTGGTTAGTTAGGAGTGGTCACAATATACCAGAAGAGCTTGGCATTGTAATCGATCTCAGTTTGTATCATATCTTCTTGGTCCTCCGGCCTCCAGGAATACCGTTTGAGTAGTAGTTCCTCGTCCATTGCTTGACACTGTGCTACGGCATGGGTTTTAGAGCTTCTTCTAGCGTTTTGCACGTTGGCATTTTCATCCAATTTATCTTCCTCAAATTGTTTGTCATCTTCAGAGCCGGAGAGAGCTATCGTTATATCCTTCCGTGGGGTACTCACTCCTAAGTTCGGGTTTGTCGCCGGTGCTTTTGTAGTAGGTGGAGTGTTAATGTTTTCTTCCATCATCATTCTTGGAGCTCCACCCACTGCTTCCTTTCGATTATATCCCCTTCGAACGACCCAAACGACAATATATTTTACTATAAAAATTTTTCAAGAAGAAAAACATTTTCATACATACCCTCAATAAAACTATCTTCTAAAAATTGGATACTCTCCCAATCAAAATCCTTTATAAAAAAATATTTTTGCTTCAAACACAGTTAATCAAAAAGCGTTCTTTACATAAAATTCTTACAACTAAAATCAGCTTCCACCTTGTTGACCCAAAAAATGGACCAACGCCCTGGTTTGAGTTTGAAAGCACCAGCCCTGTTCTGACAGAGCAATATCACAGATAATAGATATAGAAAAAGAATGGTAAAAGAAAGTAGACAGAGAATTTTTATAGTGGTACGACTGTTAATGAAGCCTACGTCCACTTTATAGTTTTACTATAGACTGATTGCTATTACAAGAGATGTTTGATTACAAGGCTTTGATTACTTTCTAGCTAGATTGAATCTCTAGAGTTGGAATCAACTGGAGAATCACAGTGTCTTCCTTTAGAGATTGTTGTGAGGGAGGTAGAGAATGAAGAATAATTCCAGTAGAGCTTCAGCCACCAGTCCGGAGAAGATCCCTCTTATGCTGCAGGTTGGATAGTATTTATATGGATCGGAGAGCTTTTGGGGCCAAGCCATGTCTTTATTAGCTCGCAGTTAGTCAGTATACGACCCAGGGGGAGTTTGGCTCGCAAGACGAGCTAAAGAAATGGGTCACTGGCTACCCATGGTCAATGGCCCAAGGTCCATGGGTCGCTGGCGACCCAAGGTCTATGGGTCGCTGGCGACCCAAGGTCTTTAGGTCGCTGGCAACCCATAGACTTAGCTCGTTTTGCGAGCCAATGTCTTGGCCTCTTTGTAGTATTCCTTAGTCATCTTGTTTGAAGGCTTGAGGAGAGGCATAGGTCGCTGATGATCCAAACACTTAGGATTTCTCTGGAATTTGGAACTGGAGATGTTTCCATAGCCTTTTATCGTAGTTGTTACGTTTTGATGGCAATTCGCTAGTTATTTACGTTCAGCTACTGATTGGACTGAAAGGAAGCTGATCTCTCGGCTTCGTTGATCCCAGTCATCATCTTAGTCGTATAGCTTGGCCCTTGTTGATCCCTTGCCTTAGCTTTTCCAGTTAAGTCCTAAACCATCATGTCTACACAAGGTTGTTCTGTTTTCTATTGGTTTCCGCTGGGTTGAAAACCCGGATAACACACCTAAAAGCTTTCCAAATTTCAAGGAATTTTTTCGAACAAAACACTTTTCTCTCAAATAAAAATGTTCCTCTCACTCTTTATTCAAAAAGATATTTTTTTTCAAAACATTCTCAAACAAAATACTTTCAAATATTTTCCTTACCAAAATAGCTTCTCAAAAGTATTTTCTTATCCAAATATCTTTTTACTAAAATGGCTTTTTCCGCAAAATACCGTCGATGTAAATTTTCCTCAAATGAAAATATTTTATTTTCACTTTATTTTTTAATTTCAGTAAATCACTTTAAGTCCAAAACATACATTTTCTTTTTTTAAGTGAAATACCTTTCAAAATCCAAAATGTATATTTTGTAATATAACTTTTCCAGTCGAAATTTCATAAAAATATGCACATTTATAGAGCCTAGATCTTAATGTCAGACGTATGTTAGTTGAGTTACAACCAGCACATAGCCCTCCAACAAGTGTTTTTCTTACCCCATTTCTAAAATATTCAGTTCCCACTCAAAGGTCGCTATAAATAACTAACATCTTAAGATGAGGTCATTGTTGTTACACATACAACTCATGCACAAAGACATACAACCATCAATAAGAACGCTCTCTCATTCTAAAAATTTTAAACCCAACCAAAAGCATAAAGTAACCAACCTTAAATGATTAAGTCTACCCAAGACTTCGGGATTCGTAAACCTAAGCTTTAATATAAAGTGAGATGACCCGCTATTTTTAAGATCTAAAAATTATGATAAACGCCGTCAACTAATTTCAAATGTTAAAAACAGTAGATCGTGGGTAAGTAAAATTTAAAATCTAAACAACGAACGTAAAAGGGGAAATCTCACAACGGAATTTAAACATAAACAATCCTTTTAATAACTTAATATTACATAAATTCAATGCATTGGATAAAATACATATTTCAATATATTAATCACTCAACTTCAAAACAAGAACCATATAATTGTGATGCAAGAGATGTACCAAACCATCTTATGAATATGACTCATTCCAAACACTTTGCTCTCTCCTTTGTTTCCACTTGCAAAGTTGCACACATATATACACATAATATAGGGGAAAAAGGTTTCAACTACTATGCCTAACCCTATACACTACGGCCATAGGTTAGATAGCTATTTAATGGGAAAAGACTGCCTACGTACTCCTTTTGGAAGATCAAGCCCATGCAGTTCTATTTTATGCTCTTCTCCTGCATTTAAATACTTATTAGTAAATAATAACCAAAATATCCATGCAACCATTGCAAATAGTTCAAGTAGAAAACAGCATTCCCACTTATCCATCACAACAAATCATCATATGTGGCGACAACAAAAATAGCACTCTTGACCATCAAACATCGACGACACACAATGTCAACCCTAGTCATCAAATAAGGAAACAAAAACGTAAATATACTTATATACATTGTTAATTATCAACTATAATAATACATCATCAATGTAAGTATAAATGATGCACTGTGCACTAATCACTCCATAATAGTAACACAACATCAGTATCATCAAATCTGTACTAATCTAATCAATATTAGTGACACCACACCCATCACCAGATTAACATAATTAACCACCTGTCCTCTAGTAGAAATAATGGTAAAATATCGCACACTCATTAAACTGTGATACTCTTATCAAACATCGAATATATGTTGTAATTGCAATCAACAATTAATCACACATCCAACAACCATCTAAATAATAATAATAAACCTTCTAAATTTTATTTAAAAATATATTCCCCGCTATTATTTATGAATTTCCCAAATAATTCATAGATAATAAATTTATTAAATTTATTGCATTAATTTCATTTAATTTCATTGAACCGTTGTTATTTACATACCACGCAAAAACTATAAATAATCACGTTTATCATTTAGTTATCTAAATTTCCTATTTCTACGCCATTTCACCCATTTTATTTTAATTAATTACATTTGATTTTTAAATCCACAATTAATTACAATAGCATCCAATAGTACAACATCAATAATAAACGATCAACCTAAGATAAAACATATTGAAAAGTATCCATAATATCCAAACAATCACCAATATATCACTACATATCAATAAATAAAAAATTCATTACTGGATAAGCATTTAATTTTTTAAAATTCAATTAATTAAATTAAATTAAATTAAATTAGCCATACCAACGTGCTTTTACTAATAGCCTCCAAACTTAGCAAACCTAGTGCTAAATCATTTGAAATTACACCACGAGTCCAATAGAAGAAACCGCGAGTGAATCATAGTTCGTATGTGAAAGATATGGAGATTAGAAGTATAGGGATGTTATCATAATTTAAAAACTAAAAATAAATAAATAAATAAATAAAAACCCTATCCCATGAACAATAACTTTACACCCCCATAACCCATCTTCGTGCATCTTTACTTTGACGACACCTCCACTGGAGGCCAATAGACCTCGATCAGGCCATCTCGCCTGAACCCCGGCGCCGTCCTCCATCCACATGGAGCCCACTGCCGCACTCGGCCATCACTCCATCATCGATTCAAAGCAGTAGCCACCAAATTATAGCAAATCCACTCACCTACGACTCAATCGGCCACTGTTGATGCAACCTGCATGCCTTTCTCTACCACCCAGTACCTCTAGATCATCATATTGTCGTAACTCCACCATTGAATTCGAAACCCTAATTTTGATGGTTGAAAACAACTTGCCAATTTCTGGTCAATTGGACTGTCAAATGGGAAAACGAATCTTAGATATCTCTTTGCCTCATTGAGAGCTTCAAATCCATATATAATTCGATATAGTTTAGGCAATATGAATTTTTAATTAATTTTCCAATCACTATTAAAGAGAAATTAAAGTAATTTCGGGACTAAGAAAGAAAATTGAAGATAGAGGTGACAACTAGGATTTCATAGCCTCACTTATATAATCGTTAGGTTGAGTTATGGCATGTGTATCCGATTTGGTCCGAAATGGCTACGTACACCTTTAAACACTATAACGCCGCTATTTCGTGAATAGTTACTCCAAATACATCAATACAATATATCAAACTGATCAGGTCGAAACTACTTTGCAACGGTATAAACACGATATCTCTTTCACCCTTTTATTAAAAATTCATTTTTAATTAATTTAATATTTTATAATGTCAAATTTGCAGGTCGTTACATAAAGCCTAATATGAGTAATACTTTACCCCAATAACAAATCATATAGTGAGATCACACCGTTGAAGCAGAGAATAAGTTTTCCCCTCACTATTCTAATCAACATCAATTACATCCGACCATGTAATAAACATCATAACATGACCAAACATAAATCATGAACTACATCACAGATGTATGTTTTACTTTCACATATATTCTGGCTAGTTTCTATAGTCAATTCATTTTAAATTGTCATACTGGTCTTATTCTTAATTTTTCATTTTTTTATCTTGAACAAATAGTTAGTTTTCCACTAAGGCCCTCATCTCCGTTACCTAGTATAATGTCATATTTTGACGTAGGGTTTCCACTAAGGCCTTCCATTAAAGCTACCGAACATAATGTCATGTTTAGACATATAGATGCCACTAAGGCTTTACACCCTAGTTACCGAATATAATGTCATGATCAGACATATAGTTGCCACTATGGCCTTACACCCTAGTTACCTGATATAATGTCATGTTCATCATACGACTGCCACTAAGGCCTTCCACTAGAGTTCTAGATATAATGTCATGTTTATACATACGATTGCCACTAAGGCCTTATGCCTATGTTACCGAATGTAATGTCATGTATAGACATATGATTGTTGCTAAGGCCTCACACTTTTATTTATTTTCTTAAATGATACATCTTATTATCCGATAGCTTTCTTAGATTAATATTGGTTTTCTACTTTTAAATAAGTTATTTCATTCTAACTTATTAACCTTTATAGCCATTTCTGTTAGAACCACAAGTGTTGGTTTTATCATAACAACCATATAAATATCGGTACTAATGATTTTCTAAATTTGTGTATAATATAGTATAGGAAATATACAAATCTATCAAGATATACTGCTGAATAATCATGTAGAGATGCAGTACACTAATCAAGGCAAATCAATATAAGAACACAAGTACAAGACCAGGTAGATCAAAGAGGAATCAAGGAGATTAAGAGGAATCAAGAAGATCAAGGAGATCGTGAGGAACAAAGGAGATTCAAAGGCAAGGCTTGGAGAACACAAGAGACTCAAGGAACAAAGACTAGAAGAGTACAAGATAATAGATAGTTAGTATTATAGTATATCGAGTTGTAGAATTAATTGTTAAAAGTCTCATAGTAATTCATTGAATTCACTTTCTTAAACTCTTTATTTTATTCCCCAAGGTCATTTTATAAAAGTTTTATTTTAGTTTCATAAGTTAAAAGAGTTAAAATAATTTTTATAAAAAAATTGTGTTTTTGAACAAGGATATATTGACATATTTGTTTGCACCAAAAAGGGACAAACACCCAAGTAGATTGGAGAAGAGAATAAAATGAAGAAATTAAAAGGAAAATGAGTAAAAACAACACACAATGATTAATTGTGGTTTGGCTAAACTCTGTTTTGCGTCTGCTTAAGCTTTGATAATGATTTCTGCAAAGTTTTACAAGTAAGATTTTATGGACCTGTAGTCTCAGATCTGTGATGATCCAAGAAATTTCTATAACCGTACAAAATTTTAGAATGTCAAAAAAAGATCCCAAAATAGTGCCTCTTGTATCCTATTTACAGACGAAGATTAATGAATTTGTCTCCACCAGGTTCTCCCCACATTCTCCACATTCTGAAGAAGGTTGCTTAAAGAGATTATGACCAAATCAGCGAGTTTCTTCTCAAATTGGTATCGATCCATGTGCCTTAGGTCAGTGATGAACCATGAAGTTGGCTCGCTGTGCTTTGCATTGATGATTTTTTATTTAAAGTTGGTGTTATGGATCGATGGTGATTCTTATTTCTTGGTTTGTTTGTCTTTGGAATTTGATTAATTTGAAGTTGGCTTCATGTACTTATGAGTTGATTTCTTGGAACGGTGACGATCCAAGGATCTTTAGCTTATTCATCTGGACTTTTCTTTTGTGACTTGAGTAGGTTTACATGGCTTCCATCTTGACTAGGCTCCTAGGATCATATTGCTTGGATTTGTTTTAGTCTTCAATAGGTTCGAAATGGGATTGATTCTAGACAAATTTCTTTAATTAGTGCCGATCTAAGGGGTTTAGATCGGTATCGATCTAAGACTTAGTCTTGGATTATAAAGTCTACACTTTTCCATTCCATTTCTTTTAACAAGTTAATGGTTTTCCAAAGCACTTGGCAAGTTTGTGGCTACATCTTTGAGTTTCATTCAGGTTTAAATTTTAGAGTTATTGTTCTGGATTTTTGGTTCGCTTATTTGACCATTTGATCATTTTTGACACGTCCAGATATGGCTAGGTTAAAAAGCTGTATAACATTTTCCCTCCAAAGTATATATTGTGTTAATAAGGTATGCTTTGGATCACGATAAGTTATTGATTTCAAATCTATTCTGAATAGATATGTTCTATTTTCTGAACTGTTTTCACAAAGCAGTTCGTCTTCTTTGGATCATCACATTACTTTGAGCAGCCTTGGATTCACATCTCTTGGGTAGTATAAAAGCTGAAGCATGTTGTTCGAGTATGTCATTTGGATTCTTGGAAGATCTTTGACAATCTTTTCATTGAATTGGTCAGATGAGGCTTTATTATCCAGAGCATTTTCCAGTTCAACATCACATGCTCCCCTCTTCTTTTTCTTCTTCTTTTATTTGGATCGATACCGATCCAAGATTCTTTGATCGGTGCCTATTTCCCAGCCTATTCTTTTAGGTCATTTTATACTTACATGAATTGGAGTTATTGTATTCACTTCACTTTCTCACTTTTACTTGCTAGAGCCATTTAACCTTTTCATCCACCATTGCCAAGCTTCGCTTCCAGCACTGAATCATCAACGCTGCCTTGTAGCACTGTCGCCTGCCACTCCGACCTTCGCCAAAGCACATCGCCTCTAGATCTCAAATATAAGAACCGATCTACTAGCTCGATTTGAGCTTCAAATTTTGAACCTAATCCTCTTTGACTACCATAGGTAGGTGGTGGTGTTGCTTTTGGTTCGTCGGTGTTGGTCGTACATGCCCCCATCAACGTATCCGGTTGGCCAATGCACATTGACATCCATTGGGTCATATACATTGGCTACACGTGTTTTCATTTCAGCATGAAGATTAAAGTTTTATTCATGCCTAACCCTGGATATATATGGAGTTTTAAATGATTATGTACTGTAGACGTTCTTCGCATCTTTTCGCTATGGCAGCAGGTCCGTTGACATCAAAGTATGTTGAATCTGACACATAATCTAGCTCTTTAATGGTGCCCATCATGACATCTACTTCGATGCCTTTTTGGCCTCCACCATCTAGCCACCGAGCAGAGAATTCTTTAGGGATAGTTCCTTTTTTGTTGGATAAAGAGCCCTTAGGGGTTTCCTCACATACCGACATTGGTGATGTGATTACCTTAAAAGATCCTCTGGATTCCCTGGCTTTGAAAGTAGATGAGGCGTCTCTCACAAATATGCAAGAAACACAGAATTCCTTTCGAAGATGTATTGGTCCTCGCATGCTTTCAATGGGCACATAATCCATCTGAGGGATATACAGCCTGTAATCTATATATATGTATGGCTGGATGTGTTCCACATTTCAACCATTTCATGTGGTTAGTTCTCCAATACATGAAGCTTGTCCTAACCTAGTTACACCCAAATAGTTATGCTTCTTTGCATAACATGTACATGATCTTTATTTGCCATCTGAATAGGGTGCCTATTGTTGAAGAGATCCGTTATTTGTATCGCTTTAAGCTTCAAGTGAGGACCCCTTCATTTACTTTTTTGGAGCCTTTCAAAGACTGTCTTATAGTCGATGGGCTTTGGAACAAGCTGGGTTATTTTAAAGATGAGTTCCTTTTCGTGCATTGTCCGCCTAACTTTGCATAAAAAAGGTTTTCATGATGTAATTTCATTTTCACCTTTTTTGCTAATGAAATTAATTTGATCCGGATTGTTAATTTCATTATTTATCATCTTTGTAGATCATTTGAAGACACCTGATACCATGGGCTTAGCGAGCACACTTACGTCCCTTAAGAAAATTCCACTTAAAGAAAGAGATAAAAGGCTCCTCGTTATTGATGAGCATATGCGAGCGTACAGTCTCTTAGAAAACGGTCACAGTCTAGGCTATGTGTTTCTGGCCCATAAAGATGTCGAACCTACAAAGGAGGCCAAGGCCAAAGTTCACGCTGAAGAGAATCAAGAAGTGTCCCATGTAAAAAATTTGATTATCGGTCCTAAAGTGAGGCAAGAAGTAAGAGGCAGTAACGGAGAGAAAGATATCAATGGAGGTTGTGATAAAGGCATAGATCTTGGTCGCGAGTCTTCTAACGATGTGGGCAGCGATGTTCAAGTGCCACTCATTTCTTATTGGCCAAAACTAAAGATTATTTCATCCCGCACATCTTTGTAGCTTCCACCAACTTCCGCACTAAAAGAAACACCAATCCCTCTATCTGGGGATATTTATGGATCATTTAGGAGCATACCGGATGAAATAGGCTCTTTCAGTCTTGGCAACATTAGCAATGGTGATATCAATTCTCCCATTTGTTTTCCATCTAATGTTCCTGCAAATGGAGTAGGGGAAATAACCCCTATGAGAAAATTTCAATTCCACGGTTTGTGGAGGGCACTAGGAGACATCTGTACTACACAACAATAGTTATTTATACTGCATGTTCCATCTTTCCATTTTACTACTATTAACTTATCTGTGTTTTGTTGTAGATTCCATGGATCGCAGGCATCTTTTTGATAAACTTAAGATTCATAAAGGCAAATACAAGAAGTTCCGGTCAGCAGATCATCCTCACGAGTCATCTAATGAGTCAGACTTGGGCAGGCATCAAAGGAGGTAATATAGAAGGCGGGATGGGGATGATAGGCATAACGATGAATGCCATGGAGAGTCTAATAGGATTTCATCTCCTTGACACAAATCCCGATCTCCGTTGCCGCATAGTATGGACAGTTATTCGATGAGGCTTGAATACATCCATCATATTCAAGTTCCACATGTTCCAATCTCAGTCTCACCTGCAATGCAACCGGTAGTGTCTTCCCATGTGCCTCGATAGTCTGAGTAGCCATATGGGCTTATATCCTCTAATAGTTCTAGGTGAAGGCCTGGGAAAGAGCAACTTTCTATTGCCGTTACAACCATTGAGACTTAAATTATTTTGAACCAGCAAGTGGTTGCTATGAAAAGGGCCTTCCTAAAACTTTGTTTCGATGATATCGTATTTGGTCCTCACTTAAAAGATATTCCTCAACAAGTTACGGATAATTTCATGGCTTATATAGGTGATGTATATGACCAATATCACAAGTGGAAGAGGATAGCTGAGGCCATCTCTGAAGTATCTTATAAGAGAAGGGTATCTCTTGAAGGAATGGAGCACCTCGAGAAAGACAACGAGCGTATTATCGGTACTCTCGATAAAGAAAATGAAGGACTTAAGGCTTCGCTAGCTGAAGCCGAGAAAAAGATGGATTAAAAGATTAAGTCCTATGAAGAACAATGCCAGACTCAACAGAGACAAATTAAGGCAGCATACCATAAGAGTCATAGTCCTAAATTGGAAAACAAAAAGCATCAGAAGACTGTGGATGAGCGAGCCTTGGATATAAAGAGATTAAGAGAAGCGCGTGATGTTAAGAAGAAAGAGAAAGATGATGCTCTCACTCAAGCCCAGGATTATTGCAATGAGTTATTGGACACTTGACAATTGAAAGAAGAGGCCGAGGCCCAGGTAAGGACAGATGATAAGCAGGTCAAGGCCGTTCAAGACCAAATCAAATCTAAGATTGTGCCATCCTTTTAGAATTCTATGCGAACATTATCAAATTCGAGAATTTGAGATGGCTGGATAAGGGATAACCCCAAGCTTTAACTATGGCTTGGGAATTAATCTTGAAGAAAGAACAGGAGAATTTTGATTGGGTTGAGTTCAATGAAGAAGAGTTAAAGTTTGACTTATAAGAAGATGAAGATATATAGGCACTCGAGGCCGGCAGGCTCCTCTTACTTTTTGAGGTCATTCTCCAAGCCGAAGTGTCTACCGAGGTCCAACCTGAACCTTGCACTAATGGTTTGGGTGAGAGTTCCGGTTCTATTCCCCAAGGACCTACCGTAGAAACTTCACTATTAGTGGTGGGTACATTTAGTGCAACCACTACTTTCGTATTAGGGCTGCTAGCTACTGAATTCGTTATCCCTCTTCTTTGTTCTACTGTTACTTCCATTATTGACACAACCTCTGGCACTTTAACTAGTCTAACATCCTTACTTGACGCCCATCATAACACTGAAGAACCTAGTTTTACAAGTACCGATCGCTTCCAAAATTACATGTCTTATCTCATATAATGGAAAGAGGCTCTGGCGGTACTCCATCTCATATGACATCTACATATCCTGGAGGTATATCATTAACCTCACTTGTATTCGAGATAGCTCACATGACACCGGTTGATGTCTCCAATCTCTACTTTTCCACTTTTCAAGTTTCAAGTAAACGTGCTCTTTTCCCCTTAAGGAGACTTGTCTTTGGGCACACAAGCTACACAGACTGTATCGATCATCGTGTCCACCCCTACCCCAATTCCAGTCTCTTTCACGGGTCCTAATCTTGGCCCCGATTTTAAAATGATCCGTTATTTGGATGAAGAGGCCACGGTCGATCCTTACGACGTAAAGGAGGATGAAGATATTGTTATTATTAGGGCCTCTGAGCATTTGTCTGGACCTTCATTGGTGGAAGTGAAAAAACAACAAACTATAAAGATTAAAGACAACAAGAAGGAAAAGATGGATAATGTTCCTCCTCCTCTCTCAATTTCGTTGCCTATGTGGTTGATTTTCATTCCCACATCTTCCCCCGCCTCCAATAGTATTCAGAATAAGGCTCTCGATTCGTCGAGGAGTGACTATGAATAGGATGCTAACCCCAAGGGCTATTTATTTGTGTGGGGAAAAGCTGACAAGTCTGACAAGAGGCATATTACACATTCCTCGAGGGAGAAGAAGAGGAAGAGGAAAAAGAAACATCCCAAGTTAATGTCTTATTAGGTCATCTTTTGTGTAGTTTTCGGTTCCTATACATAGGCTGCTACTGTGCGAGAGCACCCCCCGCTTTTGTTTGAAAAGACTGTCAATAATAAATAAAGCAATTTCCTGTTCAAACCACTATCTCATTTGTCTATGTACTTAGCCTTACTTAACTTTTTACGTTAATTACAACTACATTTGAATCAAAGTGTAATAATAATCCATCGTAATTGTTTATGTATATGTAAACTCTTACCATTACTTAGTTAGATTAGCAGCTTTCTCAGCTTATCCCCGGTGAGGTTTCATTTGACTGGTAATAAATTGGGATTTTTACATCACTCCTTATCATTAAGTAGTATCATCTTGGATATCTATATTTGGATATCCACGTTCGATCCTGCTTATCCCTTAGCATCGATCGTGATTGTCCACCTCGAGTGGTGGTTCGAATGTTTATCTTTGGACATTTGCATCTGATCTTGCCTAACTTTAGGCGTTGAGCGCATTTATTTAGGAGGATAACTCTACCACTATGTCCTATCTTTAGAACTTAATAAGCAAGACACATGTCTCTCGGCATCGCAAGTCGACCTTGCCGGTCTTTGGGAAATGGTCTAAGGCCTTACCTTTCTCTAGGCAAAGAGTCTTAGGATGAAAATATATGGTGTATCGTCTCGATCGACCCCAGTGTGTTTATACTATGACATTCGAATCCGGTATCTATCTCTGGATACTTGGAACAGTTATGTTTCTTGGATCTAATCACAAATCACAAGATTAAGTCTGCACCTTTCTTGTGGTGCCTATATACCTGCATTTTAAAACGCAAAATATTCAATTTCGATGTTATCCACAGCATATAGTTTGGCTAATGAGAACACAATTCCATCGATCCCCAAAGCCAATTTCTTTCAAATTCATGAGAATGGTAGACTCTGCATTGTTACATTAGAGCCTAGTTAAGTATTTAAGATACATTTAAGCAAAATAGTGCCTTAGATGTTTGCTATTCCACGGCCTCAGAAGTGAGATTCCGTCAACAGTTGCTAGCTTGAATGTTCCATCTCCAAGCTTGTGTTCAATGGCATACGGACCTTCCTAGTTTGGGCCCATATTCACTAGACTAGGGAAGATTCGTTTATTGATGAGATCGTTGATCTCGAAGGTTTGATTCCTAACCTCTGCATTGAATTGTCAGGCTACTCGTTTGTGGTGAGCAGCAGCCCTTAATTCAGCTTCCTCATTCTTCTTATCGATCATATCGAGGGACTCAAGCTGGAGCTCCTCGCTCATCTTGGGATCATAAAGAATCTTTAAACGGAAAGGAACTTTCAATTCAATTGGAATCATAGCCTCTGATCTGTTAGCCAAGGCGAATGGAGTATGGCCAGTTGCAGACTTGTGGTTTTTTCGATAAGCCCAAAGCAATAGAAGTAATTCATCAACCTACTTGCCCTTGGCCTTCATCAGTCGCTTCTTCGGGATGGACTTGATGATTTATTCACCGCTTTCACCTATCCATTTGCCTGTGGATTTGCTATTGCTACAAATCTCTTCTCTATCCGATACTTGCTGTAGAAATTCTTGAAATTAGCATTACTAAATTGGGTTCCATTATCGGAAATGATTGTTTGTGGAATCCCAAATCGATAGATAATATTTTTCACTGCGAAATTGATCACCTTCTTCGTGGTGATTGTGGCAAGTGGTTCTGCTTTAGCCCATTTCATAAAATAGTCAACTGCAATAATGGCATACTTTGCTCCGCCTTTCGACATTGATAACACACTGATAATGTCAATCTCTTATACTGCAAATGGTCATGGACTGACCATTTTTGTAATTACTATCGATAGGGCTTTAGGAAACTTCGTGAACCTTTGGCATCTATCACACCTTCTAGTGTGATCGGCTGCATCTCGTTTGATTGTTGGCCAAAAATATCTGTAGTAAAGAATCTTCCTTGCCAATGTATTCCTCCCGGTGTAATCGCCATAAGCTTATTCGTGTTCATTCCACAAGGATCCTTTTAGCTTCTTCGTTGGCGACACATGGCAGTATTGGAGCTGAGAATCCTCTCCAGTATAGTACTCCTTCCTGAACAATAAATCGTGATGCTTTGCGCATGAGTTTTCTTCAATCGTTCAGGAGAGTTCCTTTCAGCAAGTACTTCTTGATCGAAGTCATCCATGATTTCTTTTCAACTTTAGCCTCAAAAGTCAAATCGACGTCCATCTGGTCGATACTCCAAGCTGATAATACCTCAATTGGAACTGAACCAATGAGTTGCGCAACCCTAGAGCTAGCCAGCTTGGCTAGCGAATCTAACTTTGTGTTCTCCTTCCTAGGAACGTGCGTTATCGTGTAGTATTCAATGTCATTGAGTAGTTCCAGAACCTTCATCAAATAAAGGGCTTATCTCACCCTCTTAGCTTGAAACTCCTTCTTTACCTAACAGACCACCAATTGAGAGTTGTTGTATATATGCAATATTTGGACTCCCAATTCCTTTGCTATTTTGAGCCCGACAATAAGTGCCTCATACTCAGCTTCATTGTTCGTTATGGGGAACTCAAGTGTCATAGCGTAACAAATTGATCTTTCCTGGAATGATCAAGATCACTCCTGCCTCCGAGCAATGCTCATTGGATGCTCCGTCCGTGTATAGTTTCCAATGAGCATTCCACTCTACATCTTCACCTCTTTCTTCATCCAGGTGGTAAATTCGATAATGAAATTGGCCAATGTCTTTCCTTGGGTAACCCTCCTAGGATAATTTGATATATCGTACCGAATCAATTCGATTCCGCTTCAACAACCTTCCCGAAGTCTCGGGTCGGGGAACCGCCTACCTCAAAGGTTGGTCAGTTAGTACTTTAATTGGTGAGCTTGAAAGTACAGACGGAGTTTCCTTGATGCAATCAACAAGCAATAGACTAGTTTTTCCAACTTTGGGTAATTCCTTTATGCACCAGTTAACCACTTACTGATGTAGTATAGCAGCCTTTAGATCCTGGCTTCTTCGCCTACTAAGGTAGCACTTAAAGCATGAACAAATACTACCAAATAAACAAATAAATCTTCTTCTTCCAAAGCCTTCGATAGGATGAGTAGTTTTCCAGATGTTCAAGTAAGGCCAGAAAAGCTTCCTTATACTCTTGCATCGTAGAAAATTTTCTTTTTACCTTTTGAGGGCATCGAAGAATGGTATACATTTTTATGTAGCCTTTGAGATAAATCAACTCAATGCAGCTACTTTTCCATTCAAGCTTTGCACCTCCCTTATTGATTCTAAGGCTTTGACATCTTTTAAAGCCTTAATCTGCTTTGGATCGGCTTCTATGCCTCTTGAGTTTACTATGAAACCCAAAAACTTTCTAGATGCGACTCTGAACGAACACTTTAGTGGATTGAGCTTCATCTTATATCTTCGGAGCACACTAATCATTTTGATAGGTCTTCCAAGTGGTTCATCGATTGCCGACTTCACCAGCATATCGTCCACATAGACTTCCATTGTACGCCCGATCTGATTCTTGAACATCGAGTTTACCAATCTCTAGTAGGTTGCTCCTACATTCTTCAGACCGAACGGCATAACATGGTAGTAATACAGTCCTAGGTTAGTAATGAAGCTAGTGTATTCTTGATCTCGAACATGCAGTTGTATCTGGTTGTAGCCGAAATAAGCATCCATCAACGATATTAATGCATGGTCGGTTATTGAGTCCACTAGCGGTCAATCTTTGGCAGCGTGAAGTTGTTCTTCACGCGTGCCTTATTCAAGTCTGAATAGTCGATGCATGTTCGCCATTTTTCATTAGGCTTCTTAACCAGCACTGGATTGGATACCCATTCAAGGTATAGAGCATCACGGATAAAGTCATTGAATTTTATCTCATCCACATCTTCCTTCAATGCAGCGGATCGCTAAAGACCCAAGATGCGCCGTTTCTGCTTCATAGGAGGACAACTAGGGTATACATTCAATGTATGGCACGTTATCTCCGCAATATTCCACACATATCAAAATGCGTCCAGGAAAACACATCCAGGTTTGCTTGGAGGAATCATGCCAACTCCTTTTTCATCTTCATATTGAGTTAAGATCCAATCTTCAAGACCTGAGTAGGATCATCTTGATCGACCAAGATATTGATCTTTAAGTCAACTAGGGTCGGCGTCGCATACTCTGGCTCTTTCCTTGGATCCATAACTTTGTGATATTTGCTATGCCGACTGAGCTAGGTCTTCGGCGGTGGTTGCTACGCATCAATTGACTTGATGCAGAGAGTCTTCTCCACATCCTTTCCCATTTCACGCCGCTTCGCCTCTCATAGCTCCGCAACATAACATCCACTCCATACATTCTGATCACCTTGGATGACCCCTACCCCGTTCTTTGTAGGAAATTTCATTATTAGACACCATGGGTCTACTGTCACCCAGAAGCTGGCAAGGGTTGGTTGGCCCAAAACGGCGTTATATACGAAAAATGTATCCATCACAATGAAGGTCATAACCCAAACTCTCTTGGCGGTTACCTTCACCTAAACCCACTAGCAAGTCATACACACCCAACAGGCTCTGCAGCCTATCTGGTAAATCCCTGTATTCGGGACATATATGGCTTCAAATCCTGGCCATCGATCATCATCTGATAATATGTTTTCTTGAACAAAATATTTACAAAATTCCTACAGTCAATAAGAACTTTTCTCAAAGTAGCTAGCCCAATCATGGGCGTTATCACCAAAGGGTCAAGCATTGGTGCTTCACCCCATTTGCATTACAGTTCCTAAACACAATATCGTCTGCCATGGTCTTCAAATGTTCGCTAAAGCTCCATCGACAGCAAAGAAACTCTCCTGCTCAACATGTCTCAAAGTGCTTCCATATCTTTCCATCTAACTCCAGCTGTTCTCAGCCGGTTGAGGGGTTTGTCGGTTATCGTGTTAATGATAAGTCTTTTCCCAAGCTGCCTAGGTTCATCTTCACTAAGCCCAGCTTGGCCCTATTGAAGGAACTTCCCCTGGGGTTCAACATTTCCTTGCTCGCCATCTTAATTGGATTTCATATACTGTTGAAGTTTCTTTTTTCGGATTAAGTCCTCGGTCACATCTTGTAAACGTCTACATTCATTAGTGTTATGACTATGTGTTTCGTGGAAGCGGCGTTACTTTACAGACATTTTCTCTATTTCAGTCGACTCCCTCCTAGCCGGCATTTTATAGTGCACAGTACACTGTATCGCCAAGTAGATATTCTCAATCATAACATTTAGCAGTGTGTAGTCCTCAAGCTTAGGGAACCTTGGATGCTTTTTGGAATATGGTTCCCTACCTCCATTGCCTTGATTACCTCTCTTATGATTGTTGTTCTTATTTCCCACATTAATAGCATTTCCCGGAACCCTCGTCGATATTTTTCAAAGCCACATTACTCTGAACCACCTTAGTCGATTGCCTTTCACCGGCCTTTAAACGGTTGTATTTGCCTCCTCCAAGTTCAAATATTGAGTTTCCTTTTTGTAAAATTCTTCCATGGTCGTTGGGGGTTTTATCTTCAATCATTTATCGAAATCTGCATTAGGATGTATTCCTCTAATTAAAGCCATCGGAATGATGTCCTCCTCAGCTTGGCTTACCTCTATCACAGTTGTGTTAAATCTACTCAAAAATATCCATCAAAGACTCCCTAGCATTCTAAAAAATGTTAGACAATGACATTACATCTTTTAGGCGAGCAGCATGCAACTTGAACTGCTTCATGAACTTTATAGCTAGCTATTCAAATGTACCAACCTGATTTTTAAGTAATAATTACTTTAAGTTAATAATAGTAGTTTAATTAATTAAACCAGAATTTGGAAATATATTTGATAATTTGGTTTGAAATTTAATTTATAAAAGAATTTAAATGGTGAAATTAATATTTAAATTTTAATTAAGAAAAAAATGTGAAAATAATATTTTATATAAGTAACGTGCATGAAGTATATATTGATTTAATGGAGAAGTGATTTTAAATAGAATTTGTATTTATTAAAATTGAGTTGAACCTAGTTTTAAAAGTAAAAGAAGAAAAACAAAATAAATATATTTAATTATTTTAAGACCAAGCCCTACTATTTTAAGCCCAATTCAATTTGTGTACTTCATTGTTTCCAGAATTTACTCATCTCTTCGTATAATTACTCATGTTTATCTCTTAGTCAATAATCTATGTGCATTAATATACAAATCTATTGCTCATATTTAAGGCCCAAGCCTAAAAGAATTGAAGTCCAAATCTATTTTCTACATTTCTCTATTTCTAGAATTCTCCTACCTCCCATATAGATTCACGTATGCTTCCTCCCACTGGAGAGGGTTCCATCTTCCTAAAGCCAAACACCAATATACTCTTCCCACTTCTCAATTCAATAGATAATGGTATAAACTAAAATAAATTATGAAATTTAAATATGGGGTTTTCTATCTCATTTTGCATCTCTGGAATAAGGCAGAGAGGGTTGCATGAGGATGGAGTGTGTGCGTGCGGCTGTACGTAGAAGGAGAAGGAAATAGAGTGCATGTTTTTAGGTGAGTTAACCTAACTCACAAATCTTTGTCTAATCTTCAAATTTTTGGAAATATATGATGTTCGATTGCAAAAATTACTTTAATGCTATTGTGTTTTGTTCAAGCTCTTGTCAAGTTTTCTTGCATGTAACTTTTTTGCCCCAGGCCTTCAAATTTCCTTTCCTGCGTGTGTTTTGCATATCTATACAGACACACACACACACATATATATATATATATATATAGATACATACAAATATACATATACACACACACACATATATATATTCGTGTTTTTGTGTGATAGTCTGGGCTTCAGCGTTTGTGTTCATGTGCATGTTTTGAGTGTGTCCCTTGTTCATGCACGTGAGTATGTGTGTTTTTTTAGTGTCAGTGTGTATATGTGTGTACTATGATTGTGTGTGTGGGTATGTGCTATTAGCAAAAGAGAAGTATAATGAAAAGATTGAAATTGTATTATTATCTCATAACAACTGAATTATTACAATGTACATTGTATTTATAGTGTTATTGCATTTGTATTTTTATTGGGATGATTCACTTAAGCCTATGAACTATGAACCCGCTTTATAATGATAATACAATGCTGAATGCTCTCGTTTATACTATGTTGTATCGTTTTATTATCTCATTCAATGGCCCCCTCAAACCCGACCAACGTTAGGGTTTGCGGTTTTTCCCAATTGCTCCTAATGTTTCAAATCTTCAAATCTGTACTTTAATCCTATATAATCTTGCTTTAGCAATGGTTTTGTAGGTGCTTTGAAGTACTATTGAGCTTTGTGAGTTATTTCGGGTTGTTGTCGACTTCGTCGGTCTTCGATTTGAGCTTCAATCCTACAAAATCTTGCTTTAGCTATGGTTTTGTAGGTGCATCTAGTTCATAATAAACAGCTTAAGCTGGATCTAGGGTTTGCGATCTATTTCTGAGCTATGGCTGACTTCTTCAACCTTCAATTCATGCTTCAATCGGATGAAAATTTTCTTTGATAATGTAACGACTCAAAATTTTTGAGTATTCTAATTTGAATATTTAATTTATTTAAATTATGCGAATTTGACTTTATATTATAATAAAATATATATTTTAAATAACTGCCTAATTTTTGGTGATGTATTTTTAGTTTAACTTATTGGATTTTTCCATAACTTTTATTTTGAAAACTAATTAAATTTTCTTTTGACGTATTTTACGGTAAACGTCGGTATTTTTTACTTCGAATAAGTTAACCAATGTATTCTATTTCCGTTTTGAGATCGTGTCACATTGTGATGCACAATTTATTTTTATTTCTATTGTTCGCGGTTCATACGCGAACGTGATATTGTGTGGCAGTGACCGCAAAAACTTTTAAATTAAAACGTTTCACAAAACAAAATTTACACAAAACCCATTCACACACGCAAAAGTAAATCACACAAATCACTCTTTTCTCAAGCCTTTTCATAGTCCCAGTTATTTACTTTTAAACATATAAACACATTTTGCACCGCGTGTAAAAGAAGGAACACAACACAATATTCTTTGTGCATGTTTTGGGTTGTCCTGGTGCTTGACTTTGTTCGCATAGAAATTAATGTTTGTTCCTACTTTTCTTTAAAATCTAAAGAAAATTAGTTTATATATAAGATACGCATGAAAATAAGACCAAGTATGTTAACAGATTCATTTTCTTCTTTTTGCAAAACAAATGCTTACAAAACTCATTTTCACTTTCACCTTTCATTTTAAATTAATTCGATAACTCCTTATATACAAACTATTAGCCAAAAGTGTTAACATAAAAGTTGTAGAGGGCGTAGAGATCTATAATTTTCATTCATGTTGTACACAAAATAGTGGAATGTAGGCAGAGGTACGCGGGAGAGAAATTTCTGCCATGATATTGTGTGTATGGCAGCGTGTTTAAAAACGTGTATGAGCAGAGGAGGAGGCCACTGGATGGGCTGTAGAGGTGTGGCATGCTCAAATGGGGTAGGCGGACGTGTCGTTGGTGGTAGCATGAAATTTAGGTGGTCGGGGCGTGGTGAGGTCCCCGGTTTTTAGCAACAGGAGGCGCATATTCCATTTGGAAAAAAAAGAAACAAGTTGGTGGCTACTGTTCTTTCGCAAATAAATTTGCACTTTAGTCCTATAAAATGTGTTAAATTGCATGCATGCATATGGGGGAGTGTTGTTCTATGCTGTGCACGGGTTTTAAGGATGTTGGGCAAGGCCCGGTTTACTTTGGGGTGAGAAAAGTTTTAAATTTATATGTTTTAAATTGTTTAAATATATGTGTTAACTGATAAATGTGATCTATTGTTTATTTGAAATCTGGTTGACAAGTGGATTTTTGTGTTGGACTCATATTGACGAATACAATGTTGTAGTGTAATTTGTTGGTAGATTTGTGATGTTTAAAAATTATGACATATTGATATGGACTAAATTTAATTACGTTATTTTAAATAATAACATCGTTAAACTTATTTATACCTTAATTGATGATATCTATTTGGCCAAATAGAACACCATTAAGTTAAATTGAATTGAATTGATTATTGTGGACACCTATTGAGCATAATAAATCCCCGTTTTATGCTTGCTAAGTAAAAAGTTGATTAGTGTAATTAATTAATATATGGATTAATTAATATTGAGTATATGGTGAATTAACTATCAATTGTTAATTGTTGGGTGCCAAAAGTTCGGTAACCTGGTCATATTGAATATGACATTGACTTATGTTAGAAAGTTGAACCCATTTTGAGATATGAAAATAAATGGTAGCTTGTTTGACTAGCATTATGGTCGCTAAGCCTCAATTTGAACAATGTTTAAAGGTTATTAATTATCTTAATTGAAATTGTTATAAAGTTAATTATATTATTAAGGTTATTTGAAGTTAAATTTATTTACTTATTTATTTAATAATGATATTTAAAAGTTAATTACATTTTATTTAGTATGGTTTTAAAGACTTAATTAATTATTTTATTTATGTTATTTTAAGAAAAAATAATTTTTTAATTATATTACTTATTTAATTATATTATTAACGTTGTTTTACGTTAGTTAATTGTTTGAAGTTAATTGATTATTTTATTAATGATGTTTTAAAGTAAATTATTTATTTATTTATAAGTGTTTAAAGATTTTTAATTTATTTAATAAAAGTGTTTAAAGATTAAGTGTTGATTCAAGGTAATGTTTTTTTTATAAGAGTTTGGATTTTTATTCAAGTATTTTAAAGGGTATAATTGATTTATAAAAGAGTTCATAAATAATAAAGTGATTTATAAAAAGGGTTTGTAAATATTTTTAAAAGAGTTTCGATGAGGGTTAAAGGCTATTTAATTTATAAACCAAGTTTTAAAGGTTATGATCCATATCTCGATAACTGATCGATATGGATGCAGTTCGGAATTTATCGTTTTCATAAAATATAAGGGTTATCTATTTTGGATATTTGTAAATTCCTTTTGAAGGTGATTATAAAGATTGTATAAGTATTTAAAAAGGGATTTGGTTTTAAATGTATTTTTAAAAGGGATATATTTGTAAGGATTCTTATAAAGGATTTGTATAAAAGAGTTTGTTTATAAAGGATATTTATAAAAGGATTTTTATAAAGGAGTTTATAAAGGGGGATTTTGTAAAGAGTTTTATAAAAGAAAAGAGTTTTTAAAAGGAGTTTTATAAATTACCATGGAGATTTATAAAAGGACTTGAAAATATTGAATGAGTTTGAAAAGGCAACTTTATAAAAGGGATGCGATTGATTTTGGTAAGCAATCCTTCTTAATCATGTGGTATGGAATATCCTTTCCATACTTAACACCGAAGGATAGGTGGTTTGGTTTATAGTAAGAGTTATTTTAAATAATATTTGTTTGGTCATTTAAATATGACTTTGGAACGAAAAAACCTACATAAGTTTTGTTAATTAATATACCTGTACCGTTGAGATAAGTATATAGTTATATTTCCTAAGTATTGAAAATTTAATGGTTTGTAATATACTTATACCAGCGAGATAAGTATATGAATGTTTTTCAAGCATTGGAAGGAGTATAAGGGGTTTGTAAAATATCTTTTGTAAAGGTATTTGAAATCAAAAAAAGTCTGGAAGGTGATTTGAGAAATAAATGATTAATTAATAAGGCTCAGTGAATCCCATATGAAATTGAACCTATGTGTGATTGTTATGATAGTTAAATAACCGACTATCAAATCTAAACCAAAATGTAACTCTGAAATATCTAGGGGAACCGCGTGAGTTATATAGCACAGTCATCTTCGATAATGTTGTATTGTTCGTATAAATCTCGTTCTCTTCTCCTAGAACAAATGATAGGGAGACCCGTCCACTTAAACGGTCAGGGGGTGATCCTTGCTCCTATGCATTGTCTGTATATTTTCAAAAGAACCGGAGTTGAGTTTACCAAAAACTAGCGAATGTTGGTTCGAAGAGAACGAGATCGGATCTAGTCAGTGCGCAGCACGCGTGATAGGGGTTCTTGCTTTGTGAACTCTGACGAAGCTTAGGCTCTTACCCCTACATGTCCATTTGCGAGTTGGTTGAGACAGTCGAGCGGCTGGCTGTAAAATTAGATTCGAGGTTACCATTTGTAGTCACCTCCAGGATGGGGAGAACGTTGCATTTGGTATCGGAGCTAAAGATTAAGCGAGAACCTTGGCTTTGATGGGATAAACTCATTAGAGATAGAGTAAGTGACACCCTAGAATGAGTTTGAGTGTACATATATATGACAGAGCGTATTTGTTAGTGCTATAAAAAAATTATATTGTGTCGATTGGTCTATTGAGTGGCCTGTGAATTATGGTCGATGCGACTGATCAACGTTATCGTTAGAGGTTTCTAAACACTTAAACAAGACAAACCAAAACGGTATTGTTTTTAAAATGGGTAAATGAAATAATTTTCCTTAGAATTATATTTTATATATAAAAGAGTAATTATTAAAAAAAAATAGTTATTTTTGTGCATTTGTTTGTTAGAGGATGATAATATTCAATTATTATCATTTATTATTTGATTGATTGCTCGACCATTTTATGAGAAGTTCTTACTATTTCTGCATGGATTGGGTAGATAGAAATTTTGTGAAACATTGAAACGAACAACTTGTGATTTAGGTTTCGTAGTTTGACTATAAGGATTTCGGTGTTAATTTTGGGTTAAAATTAAATTTTGATAAAAGTTTTTTATTATTATAATAATAAACAAAGATATACATTTGTGAAATGAATTTATATAAGAAAGAGAAATTATATCAATATGGATTATAAATATGGTTTACAAATAAAATTGGATCTAAACTGAGAATTTAAGAACTTAAATCCCAATGCGGTTGAAAAATTGTATTTCAAAGTTTTGAGGAGATAATAATAATACTATTTGACAACATTTATGAATTTAAATATGTCGAAGAGATTTTAAAAGATAAAGAAGCATTGAACTCTCTTCGGTCGTTGGAAAATAATTCTAATGATGACTGCAACGTCATCAGTGCTCATTTTCGAGTTTCTAAGTGAGGATTGCTACCATAGTAGTTTTATTCAAGTTGTTTTGAAGAAAAAATCCTGATTTGATAACTCCAAAAATTTGATTTATATACTAAGTTATAAGTGTATATTTATATATAATTTCAAATTGATTTGAAATAAAACACGAGTATTTAGTTCTTAAGTTTTTGGTTAAGTATTATATGGACTCATGTATCCTATGCATTAAGGTAGGTTGGTTGTGCATCTTATTATGATATGTTGTTTGGTAGTTTCATTTGTTAAAGTGAAATGGAATTTTCGTCGATTTTGAACAATCAAAAACTTTCGAATTAAAATTGAAATTAAAGCTAATTATTTTTTAGAAGTATAAGAAATTAAGTTCTTATAACTTATAAAATTTGAGAAGATAGTAAGTTAAAAGCTTTTTAAAATTTATTGAGCATCGGGTTAAGTAAAACGAATATGATCTTGTATATATACTCATAGGATTTAAAGAGTATTATATGAGTATGAACTTGAGTTAGAAAATATTAATAACTCAAGTTAATTTTTTATGAAATATTTTCATAAATAATTTGAGAAAGTAAAAGAAATTAGTTTAAATAAGAACCAATAAGGATAAGTACGTAAGTCGTACATAGATCGTTCTGTTCGCATAATATTCTTGATCCAAGATTCAAGTACACAACTTTGAGGTAACTCACACTGATCCAAATAAGGATTTATCACTCGATTCTTGACGGCGAACACTTGGTGAGGGTCCTTGTTATGGAACCAAAGTTTTCTATCATAGTATATAGTTATGCAAGGAGAATGGAGGTTTCTAATCAACGAGCCTGATCGAAGTCCGCACTAGAGAAGTTGGGTGGACGATACTAGTTCGGAACAGAAGCTGGGTATTTGAGTAAACGATCGAATTGGATATTGCGTATGGATAATACATACACATCATACGAGCTTGTGGAAATGTTAAGTATTTATGTGGTTTTATTTCTTTCTGGGTTTGAAAGTGTTGGAATTTAGGGGACAAAATTCTTTTAAGGAGGAAAAATGTAACGACTCGAAATTTTCAAGTCTTCAAATTTGAATATTTAAATTATGCGAATTTGAATTTATTATAATAAAAAATATATTTTAAATAACTATTCGATTTTTGGTGTTGTATTTTTAATTTAATTTATTGGATATTTCCATAACTTTTATTTCGAAAAATAATTAAGTTTTCATTTGACGTATTTTACAGCAAACATCAGTATTTTTGAAACTTTAACAAATAAGTTAACCAGTGTACTTTATTTCTACTTTGAGATCGTGTCACATTATTATGCACGATCATATTTTTATTTCTGTCATTGCGGCTTGTACGCGAACGTGATATTGTGTGGCAGTGTACCGTAAAAACTTTTAAATCAAAACGTTTTAAAAAACAAAATTTACACACAACCCATCCACACACGCAAGAGTAAATCACACAGATCAATCTTTTCTCAAGTCTTTTCAAAGACCTAGTTATTTACTTTTTAAAAAATAGACACACATTTTGCACCGCATGAAAAAGAAGGAACACGACATAATATCCTTTGTGCATGGCTTGGGTTGCCCTGGTGCTTGACTTTGTTCACTTAGCAATTGATGGACTTTTCTATGAGGTTAGAAAAGCACAAATAATAATAAATTCTGCAAGTGCACAGACGTGTAGTATGCAGGTCGAACATAAGGGGTTATTAAAAATTCATTATTTTTAAAAGAAAATGTAACGACCCACTATTTTGGACCATTCAAATCGGCAATAAATCCCCACATGTCAGACTTGAATAATACAAAACAATAGATTGTAAATAAATTTGGAGCAACTAAAACCAATCACAGAATCACAAACACATAATATCAGAATAACTCGCAGCGGAATAAAAAATACATAGTGGTTCATTGTAACGACCCACTATTTTGGACCATTCAAATTGACAATAATCCACACATGTCTGACTTGAATAATTCAAAATAACAGATTGTAATAAAATTTGGAGCAAATGAAATCAAATACACAGAATCACAGACACAGAACATATCAGAATAACTCGCAATGGAATATAAAAACCATAGTAGTTCATGAAGCTACTATAACAAACTCTCAAAACATAATACATAATATCTGTTTGAAAACATATACAATAGAAATCTCAAATAAATAGAAGTTTATGAATACCAGAACTGAAATAGAACAACTGAACTGAAAGGAACAGATAACTAGACAAGTAGAATCTCCAGCGATTCCTAGCTCCAAAAAAGAAATCCAAAGCTAAGCTGTAAATACTCAGGCTGACCCGAGCGTAAAGTAAAACACAAAACACTCGAGTCAGGACAATATATACCTATATAATGTAAACCAACTCAAGTGAACTGTAGTAGAAATGCACAATAACTCAAAGGATGCTTGGGATCGCCCATCCTTTAAGGATCAGTTAAACTATAAATTAAATACATCCCGTGGTTAAAATTTCAAAATGGTATTTTATACTTCAAAATCAAATATCATTTAAAAATTCAATATCATTCAAAAATCCATTTCAAAATATCAAAATATCGTATCTCCCAAACCACATTCATTTATTTAAAATACCACCTCAACACACATTTCAAAATAGTTTATATTTCAAAACAAATTACTTCATTTTAAATCATAAAATGAAGTTATTATATTTAATAATTAAATTATTAAATTTCCAAAAATTTAACTTTTCCAAGTTCATTCATTCACTTAATTTTATCAAAACAGTGAAAATTCACCTTTCGTAGCATTTAGAAAATGCTACGGAAAGTTACATTCAAAACAGTTCAATTTAACAGAAGACAACATTTAAAAATGTTGTAATAGGGTTACATTAGTTCAAATAAACTTAGTTAAATTCATCAATTATAACATTTACAAAAATGCTATAATAGCCTTTAACTAAATTTAGCCATTTGGTTCATTATTATCAACTACAGCATTTACAAATGATGTATTATCATTTACATTAGAATTAATAGCATTTCAGAAATGCAGTTAATTAACTTTAAATATTCAGTATAATTTCACAAACAAACAATTATATTCTTATTTAAATCTTTTTTTTTTACATTTTAAAATCATATAATTTCACTTTTATAGTCATCATTTAAATACCCTTATATTCATGATTTTATAAAGTTAAATTTCCATTCAAAAATCAAAATTTAATAATAATTCACTTATTAAATTCCAACATTAAATTTCAAATTCATTAAATTAAATTTAACTTAACACTTAAGTTTAAATTTTCAAATATAACTTAATTTCATTTTTATTTACTTAACTTAAAATTCACTTTTAAGCCAAATTCATAAATTTCCAATTTTAGTTATATTTCAAAATTTCAACTTAAATATTCATTCATTTCACATTTTAACTTTATTCAAAAATCATTAATATATTATAAAATCATTTAAATTCACTTTAATCCAAATTATCATGAATTTATCATATTTCATATTTAATTTAAATTCCAATTATCACCAAATTAAAATTTCCCAAAATAACTTACATTTCAGATTTTCTAACTTTACCATTAATTTATTTTACTTATAAATTTTCAGAAAATCAATAATGCTTTACAAAAATCATTTTTAATCAAATTTAAATCAAAATATTATAATATTTACATTTCTAAAATATTTTAAATTTTTTAGAAAAACATATTTTAACTACGGGTCTGTATTTCATTTTTAGCCTAGGTAAAGTGATACGGGTAATATATCATTTCAACCCGTAATTTACAAAGAAAAACCGGGTTTGATCATTTCAAACTCGCAATCCCAAGTAAATGAAAATAATTGAAAATCATTCAGGCCTATCATTTCAGCCCATAACGATATTCTCCTATTCTAAAGTCCGTTCGGGTATGTATCATTTCAACCCATAGTGATTCTAATCTAAAGGGAACTTGCAGTGTGATAAACTGATAAAAATAACAGAACAACATAATATAACAGTAATATATGATATAACAGGTGTTTAAGCATGGGTGAACATCATATAATCATAACATAGCAGATATAATATGGTGATGCATTTTACAGATTCAAAAGTGGTCAATTTACTAGTTATATAGGTATACACTGTCTGGTGAGAATAACTCACTGGTATAAGCTGGAGACGACAACTGAAACCCACAAACTAAGATCTTCGAAGGCACAAAAGCACGAATAAGATTTGAGATTGGGAGAGCCAAAGCTAATTGCCTTGTTAAATATCAAACAAAACAAATACAAACATGAATTACAAACCAAGATATTACAAAACAATGCTAGGAATAACTACACAATTCAAAGCTAGAGCTTTTGCACTTGCATTCAGCATCATATGCTTCAGCTATGGACTGGAAAGGCACTGTTATGGGATGGTTTTGGATTAGGTTAAGGTTAGGTTGAGGTCATGTAGAGGTCGGCCAAAGCAATACAAAGGAGATGAAGGCATATGTGTGCTTGAATTCACAAAACAAGGCAAATACAAGAGGGTTCAAGGCATAAATGCTTCGGCCAAGCATGGATTTGGGCACGACCATTTTGGTGAGTGCATGTACAGGTGTTGGATGGTCTGAAACTCAGGTTTGTGGCTGGAGTAGGTGGTGTTTGGTCGGCCAAGCATGATAGTGGAGTGGTGGAACAAAAGGGAGAGCTCGGCTATGATGATAAAGTGGAGTTTGCTTCATTTTTGGTGGATCTTCAACATGGATGACCATGGCTATGGAAGGTCAGTGGAAAGGAGGAGATGGTGGCTGGTTGTGGTGGTGGTGGAGGTGGCCATGGTGCTGGAGGAGGAAGGGCCGAACTACAAGAAGAGATGCAAGTGCAAAGATCATACAAAAACAAGTAAAGGAGTAAAAAAAAAAAGAATAGAAATTTTTACCAAACTTTCTTCAAGTGATGGCCGATTGTTTTTAGGGTTGAGAAACTATTTTTTTTCGTGAAAATGAAGGGGAAATCGGCTGAAGGAATGAGATATGGTCAGCCAATATTAATTGCATGAGTTGATTGAATTTGAAAGGGTAAAGAAGGTGAAAAGTCTAAGGCATATACGGACACTGAAACTCCCCTGTCTCTTAAACACCTTCTGACATGGCTTATCCAGAAGCAATGGCCTGGCCTGAAACTGGCTAAAAAGAAAATGGCTTGCTAACAGGATCTGTAACAGGTTTCAAAAGATTACAAACTTGAAAGAGCTTAACTGTCGCAATTAGCTTCCCTGGCTTGCTTTGCTAGCTTCTACTTTAATGCAGAACTCCCAATAGCAGGAATTACACTCGATGGATTGGTGAAAGAACCTGGCTTTCTAGCTTGACCTTTACTCTTCACATAAATGGTCAAAACTCTTCATATTTCTTTATTTCTTTTGGAATTTTTAAATAACTTAAAAATACATATAAATTCAGAAAAAACACGAAAATTTAGTAAATAAATAAAAATAAATAAATAAACATTAATTATATATAATTAAATTAGAAAAAATGGCAAAAATTGTAAACTAGTCTAGAAAATTTGAAAATAAATGGAATAAACCTTGGAAAATTTTTATGTACTTGAAAAATATTTTTAAATAAAGATAAGAACACAAAATAAAAATGCATTCACAAAATAAATAAATAAATTTTAATTAAATATAATTTAAATGAAGAAAATAGCAGAAAATGGAAACTAGCCTTTAAAAATAGGAAATAAATGCAATAAATTTTGGAAAAATTCTATTATCACTTTAAAAATATTTTAAAATAAAATATATACCTAACATGTCATATAACACATATTATAAAATGATTTGACAAATAAAAATATTATTTATATAAATTAAAATAGATAATTTTATTAAATAAATCAATATACACCCAATATTGTAAAAAGCATAACTCTCACAATATAAATCGGATTTCAACGAAACGAAAAGCAGTATTCATGAAATTTAATTTATTTTCATAATAAAAGATAAAATTCAAGAATTCAAATATTTAAATTTTAAATTTAAAAGTCAAAATTTGACCAAATTGACCAAAATCCACATTTTCTGGAAAACATTTTATTTATTCAGGTTTGAGATTATAATTCACATAAAAATCAACATTTATTTTAAAAATAAGATAATTTATTCATTTTAATAAATAAAATAAATTTTTTAATATAAAATTTCAAATAAAATAATCAAATAAACAATTAAAATAAATCACAAAATTCAGGGTTGTTACACTCTCCCCCACTCAAATCTTTTCATCCTCGAAAAGAAATGAGGTACGGAAAACACAGAAAAATAGAATGGAATAGGATTAAGATAAGCTGACAAGAAGATTAAAATTATACCTGATAACTGTTGTTACATGTAAGTTTAACAAGGTGGAGAATAGGAATAGCTAGAAGGGAAAATAGGACGAAAGACAAGGATGAGCCATTAATTAAAATTGTTGGTTAAAGAGGTAAAAATATTTAAAAACACTTTAAAATCCTTTAGAAAGGGAATAACTGATCAAAGTATCCTTTATATAATATTTTATCAAAATACTTTTATAACTCGATGTCTTAACAAGTTTATCCTCGTTCCTGCAGACTCTGGCAGTGCGTTGATCAGGCGCAAAGCTAGAATTCTCCAAGTACTTAGTAGACCTGTTTAAACACCCAGTGAAAATACTGGAAAACTAAAAAAACAGATATGGAAAGTACAATCCAAACAAAAAACAAACAAAACCTTTGTCTAACCATGGATCGCAGATACACAAAGGTTACGCTTGGGTCCCCCAGGAAACATCCGTATCCGTAAGCTTTCTCAGCCCTGTGATTTGCGCCATGATGACTAGTAGACCGCAGATACACAATGGTTACGCCTGAATCCCCCAGGAAACATCCGTATCCGTAAGCTTTCTCAGCCCTGTGGATTTCGCTACTAATACGACCTACATAGATCATAGGATACACAATGGTTACGCCTGAATCCCCCAGGAAACATCCGTACCCCTGGGCCATCCAGCCAGGTGAATTACGCTATGCAGTCGCGCTCGTAAGATCATGGGTAATGCCATGGAATTTGATGGACACTCGAGTATCATATCCGGAAAACCAAAAATTAGAGAAATATCGATAGAATGAATCCACGATGTGGCCACAAAGTGGATATCAAGCAGAAGGCACTTTCCATATCTTTACTTCGAAAATATGTATCATATAGTACCTTTTCAAATCACTTTCAAATATCGTACTTATATAAAGTCCGTTATATATAAGATTTCATTTTCAAATCAAATACTTTCCAAAATCAATAGTATATCAAATCACACTTATATAGACTTCACTTATATAAGATTTCACTTTTCAAATTGAGTACCTTTTCAAATCCATAGTTTTCGAATCAACATCATACTTATAAAACAAATTTTATATAAGTTTGACAACTCCCAAATCAAGTATTTAGTAACACAAGGTTCTCAAATTTCAATTTGTTTCAATATCAATACAATTTTAAAAATCATATACGCTTTCACCAAATTATTCTTCCAAATCAAATATCTTCAGTTCCAAAGTTTCCAAAATAATAAATTTGGAGAATAATCCAAGTTTCTAAATCAATATAATTTAAGTCAACCAATTCATTTCCAAAATCAATGGTTTTCAAAATCATCTTATATTTACATAAGGTCCATCTTATATAAGGATCAAAATTTCGCTACATGAAGAGCCATATGGGATTGAACATCTTTACTTACTAAAAGAGATTTTTTTTAAATAGTTAAAAAAACAGTTGTAAAATAGTTTTGTATATAAAATAGTTTTGTAAAAGTAGTTTTGTATATAAAATAGAATAAAATAGTTTGTTTCAAAAAATAAAAGAAAAATAGAAAAAAAAATGGTTTTAAATTGATAGTAGTTTTTCATAAAAGAACGAATTCCAATTAAATTACAACGATATCCAACCCAACAACTTCCAATTTCAGCGACAAGTATATCAATGATATTAGAATATAAGATGTACATATGTCATCATTTCGCAAAATCACATTCGATCGCTCGCTCAATCACACAAGTTCGCTTTCGAACTAGTATTGTCCATTCGACTTCCTAATGCAGATTTTGATATGGTTTCTCGACTAGAAACCATCAGTCTCCTTGCATAGCCATATACTATGATAGAGAATTCTAGAATCAAGCCCAAAATCTATATCAAATATTCGCCATCAAGAATCAAATGAAAAATCCTAACACGAAATGGTGTAATTCACCTCGAACTTGTGTACTCAAACTTGGATCAATTTAATTATGCGAATAAAATAGCATACGTACAACTTATGTATCTATTCCAACTTTTTAAATATATAGTTTCAAAAGGATGTTACTAAGTTAAACATTTAAACTAAACTTTATTCAAAAATATTTTGAAGACCAAATTCTTCTCAAAACATTTCAAATCTAAATTTCATATTAGAAAAAATTCAAAATAGCCTTATTCATTTACTTAACAAAACAGTTTCAACTTATTTAAATCATATTACTACATATTTTAAACATAAATATCAAACTTATATACTTTATACTTTTCAAAATTACTTAGCTTTGAAAAGTTAACCTTGATTTGGAAGTGCTTGAACCTTCAAAATAGTCGAAGAAATCATATTTCAATCCAAGAGTTGGAAATCACCAACAAATCAGTAAATCAATTCCAAAAGATAGGGTTATATCAAATCAAATCCAAAACTCAAGGACTGAACACCGGCTTATTTCAAATTGTTCAAATATATATACATGTATCTTTCGAATATCACATCACACTTCGGAATTTGAAATCAAAATTGGTTTCACAAATCAATCGCATAGCAAAACTACCGAAGTGGCCTCTCCCCCACTCTGAAACTCGAAAATCAATGTCGATGATGCATGCATTCATCACCGAAATTATTTTCCAGCGACATAAGTGGGTTCTAGACTTCTATTTCTCAACTTCTTTTGAAATTTCTTCGAAATCATTTGAAACTCATTAAAATCATTTGAAACATTTCTTATTCGGAAAATACTTTCAAATCATATTATTTATTGTTTCAAAATCTTAAACCAGTTCCAAAATGTCGGAGTTCAATCACTTAAATTCAGATTCAAAACCTTCAGTTATAAATCATTTTATATGAAACCATTTCTTATAAAATTTTCACAATTTCAAATCCTTTCGAAACTTCAAATTCTCGTTTTAAAAGGGTATATAATCTTTATCGAAAACATTTCACTTATATATATAAAATATGGTCACCCTTATCAAAATAACAATTTCGATGTATACACAAATTCCAAAATACAATCAACCTCAAATTTTTCAAGGGATGATTCAAGGATGGATTTCAAAGAAAAACAGAGATTCAAATTTAGAGGGACTCTAATCAAATTGAATTCTGATTCAAAGATAGGCTCAAACGAAGATAAGATAATTAAATTACCAAATAGAAGATGGATAAGCCTATATGAATCGCGGGCGACCTTAACCGGTCAACCGTGACTTCAGGAATATAATCGATGCGAAAATCTAAGGCAAATCGACCTTCGATCGCCAGAGATAGAATCTAAATATAGCAGAAGATAGAAAACATCGTAAACCGAGGATACAGAAATCTCCGGTGAATCAATGCCAATTATAAGGGAGTTTTCACCCTTTTACAAATCATTCAAAGATTGGCGGAGTCGCTACCTTAAAAAGGTCATTCAAAGTGGGTTATGCCATGCTCCATAATCAAAAGAATACAATTAGGGGAGACAGGAATGGATTTCAGAACAAGTGGGAGCATTCCAAAGTTCAAAGGAATCCTAATCGACGAAATTACTACGAAGGTGGATACGAAAGGAATGAAGTTTAGAAAATTTTACTTTCAAAGCAAGAAAATTTTATATCAAAATAATCTTTAAAAATCATTTGAAAATCATTTTATACTTTGAAAATACATCCTCTCACAAAGAAATGATTCTGAGATTGATTTCACTCATTTTAGGGTATTTCTACCCTATCTCTAATGAGGTTTTTTTTGCTCTGTAAGCTAAGGTTTGCCTAAAACCAAAGCTCTGATGCCAAATGTAACGACCCACTATTTTGGACCATTCAAATCGACAATAATCCACACATGTCTGACTTGAATAATTCAAAATAACAGATTGTAATAAAATTTTGAGCAAATGAAATCAAATACACAGAATCACAGACACAGAACATATCAGAATAACTCGCAGTGGAATATAAAAACCATAGTAGTTCATGAAGCTACTATAACAAACTCTCAAAACATAATACATAATATCTGTTTGAAAACATTTACAATAGAAATCTCAAATAAATAGAAGTTTATGAATACCAGAACTGAAATAGAACAACTGAACTGAAAGGAACAGATAACTAGACAAGCAGAATCTCCAGCGATTTCTAGCTCTAGAAAAGAAATCCAAAGCTAAGCTGTAAATACTCAGGCTGACCCGAGCGTAAAGTAAAACAAAAAACACTCGAGTCAGGACAATATATACTTATATAATGTAAACCAACTCAAGTGAACTGTAGTAGAAATGCACAATAACTCAAAGGATGCTTGGGATCGCCCATCCTTTAAGGATCAGTTAAACTATAAATTAAATACATCCCGTGGTTAAAATTTGAAAATGGTATTTTATACTTCAAAATCAAATATCATTTAAAAATTCAATATCATTCAAAAATCCATTTCAAAATATCAAAATATCGTATCTCCCAAACCACATTCATTTATTTAAAATACCACCTCAACACACATTTCAAAATAGTTTATATTTCAAAACAAATTACTTCATTTTAAATCATAAAATGAAGTTATTATATTTAATAATTAAATTATTAAATTTCCAAAAATTTAACTTTTCCAAGTTCATTCATTCACTTAATTTTATCAAAACAGTGAAAATTCACCTTTCGTAGCATTTAGAAAATGCTACGGAAAGTCACATTCAAAACAGTTCAATTTAACAAAAGACAACATTTAAAAATGCTGTAATAGGGTTACATTAGTTCAAATAAACTTAGTTAAATTCATCAATTATAACATTTACAAAAATGCTATAATAGCCTTTAACTAAATTTAGCCATTTTGTTCATTATTATCAACTACAGCATTTACAAATGCTGTATTATCATTTACATTAGAATTAATAGCATTTCAAAAATGCAGTTAATTAACTTCAAATATTCAGTATAATTTCACAAACAATTATATTCTTATTTAAATAATTTTTTTTAACATTTTAAAATCATATAATTTCACTTTTATAGTCATCATTTAAATACCCTTGTATTCATGATTTTATAAAGTTAAATTTCCATTCAAAAATCAAAATTTAATAATAATTCACTTATTAAATTCCAACATTAAATTTTAAATTCATTAAATTAAATTCAACTTAACACTTAAGTTTAAATTTTCAAATATAACTTAATTTCATTTTTATTTACTTAACTTAAAATTCACTTTTAAGCCAAATTCATAAATTTCCAATTTTAGTTATATTTCAAAATTTCAACTTAAATATTCATTCATTTCACATTTTAACTTTATTCAAAAATCATTAATATATTATAAAATCATTTAAATTCACTTTAATCCAAATTATCATGAATTTATCATATTTCATATTTAATTTAAATTCCAATTATCACCAAATTAAAATTTCCCAAAATAACTTACATTTCAGATTTTCTAACTTTACCATTAATTTATTTTACTTATAAATTTTCAAAAAATCAATAATGCTTTACAAAAATCATTTTTAATCAAATTTAAATCAAAATATTATAATATTTACATTTCTAAAATATTTTAATTTTTTTAGAAAAACATATTTTAACTACGGGTCAGTATTTCATTTTTAGCCTAGGTAAAGTGATACGGGTAATATATCATTTCAACCCGTAATTTACAAAGAAAAACCAGGTTTGATCATTTCAAACCCGCAATCCCAAGTAAATGAAAATAATTGAAAATCATTCAGGCCTATCATTTCAGCCCATAACGATATTCTCCTATTCTAAAGTCCGTTCGGGTATGTATCATTTCAACCCATAGTGATTCTAATCTAAAGGGAACTTGCAGTGTGATAAACTGATAAAAATAACAGAACAACATAATATAACAGTAATATATGATATAACAGGTGTTTAAGCATGGGTGAACATCATATAATCATAACATAGCAGATATAATATGGTGATGCATTTTACAGATTCAAAAGTGGTCAATTTACTAGTTATATAGGTATACACTGTCTGGTGAGAATAACTCACTGGTATAAGCTGGAGACGACAACTGAAACCCACAAACTAAGATCTTCGAAGGCACAAAAGCACGAATAAGATTTGAGATTGGGAGAGCCAAAGCTAATTGCCTTGTTAAATATCAAACAAAACAAATACAAACATGAATTACAAACCAAGATATTACAAAACAATGCTAGGAATAACTACACAATTCAAAGCTAGAGCTTTTGCACTTGCATTCAGCATCATATGCTTCAGCTATGGACTGGAAAGGCACTGTTATGGGATGGTTTTGGATCAGGTTAAGGTTAGGTTGAGGTCATGTAGAGGTCGGCCAAAGCAATACAAAGGAGATGAAGGCATATGTGTGCTTGAATTCACAAAACAAGGCAAATACAAGAGGGTTCAAGGCATAAATGCTTCGGCCAAGCATGGATTTGGGCACGGCCATTTTGGTGAGTGCATGTACAGGTGTGGCATGGTCTGAAACTCAGGTTTGTGGCTGGAGTAGGTGGTGTTTGGTCGGCCAAGCATGATAGTGGAGTGGTGGAACAAAAGGGAGAGCTCGGCTATGATGATAAAGTGGAGTTTGCTTCATTTTTGGTGGATCTTCAACATGGATGGCCATGGCTATGGAAGGTCAGTGGAAAGGAGGAGATGGTGGCTGGTTGTGTGCTGGAGGAGGAAGGGCCGAACTACAAGAAGAGATGCAAGTGCAAAGATCATACAAAAACAAGTAAAAGAGTAAAAAAAAAAATAGAAATTTTTACCAAACTTTCTTCAAGTGATGGCCGATTGTTTTTAGGGTTGAGAAACTATTTTTTTCGTGAAAATGAAGGGGAAGTCGGCTGAAGGAATGAGATATGGTCAGCCAAAATTAATTGCATGAGTTGATTGAATTTGAAAGGGTAAAGAAGGTGAAAAGTCTAAGGCATATAAAAGGTCAAAACTCTTCATATTTCTTTATTTCTTTTGGAATTTTTAAATAACTGAAAAATACATATAAATTCAGATAAATCACGAAAATTTAGTAAATAAATAAATAAACATTAATTATATATAATTAAATTAGGAAAAATGGCAAAAATTGTAAACTAGTCTAGAAATTTTGAAAATAAATGGAATAAACCTTGGAAATTTTTTATGTACTTGAAAAATATTTATAAATAAAGATAAGAACACAAAATAAAAATTCATTCACAAAATAAATAAATAAATTTTAATTAAATATAATTTAAATGAAGAAAATAGCAGAAAATGGAAACTAGCCTTTAAAAATAGGAAATAAATGCAATAAATTTTGGAAAAATTCTATTATCACTTTAAAAATATTTTAAAATAAAATATATACCTAACATGTCATATAACACATATTAGAACATGATTTGACAAATAAAAATATTATTTATATAAATTAAAATAGATAATTTTATTAAATAAATCAATATACACCCAATATTGTAAAAAGCATAACTCTCACAATATAAATCGGATTTCAACGAAACGAAAAGCAGTATTCTTGAAATTTAATTTATTTTCATAATAAAAGATAAAATCCAAGAATTCAAATATTTAAATTTTAAATTTAAAAGTCAAAATTTGACCAAATTGACCAAAATCCACATTTTCTGGAAAACATTTTATTTATTCAGGTTTGAGATTATAATTCACATAAAAATAAACATTTATTTTAAAAATAACATAATTTATTCATTTTAATAAATAAAATAAAGTTTTTAATATAAAATTTCAAATAAAATAATCAAATAAACATTAAAAATAAATCACAAAATTCAGGGTTGTTACATTCATGAAGCCACTGCAATACATAGTCTCAAAACAGATACAAAATACCATAGTCTGAAAACATATACAACAAAAGTCTGAATACATAAGTTCACAAATACATAAGCAAAGCTGAATAAAATAACTGAAATGGAAAGACAACTAGATAGACGGATAAACTCCAACAATCTCTAGCTCCAGAAGGTGAATCCAAAGCTGTGATACTCATGCTGACCCGAGCGTAAAGAAAAACACAAAACACTCGAGTCAGGACATACATACTTATACAATGTAAATCAACTCAAGTGAACTGTAATAGAAATGCACCAGTATCTTAAAGGATGCTTGGGATCGCCCATCCTTTAAGGATCCATTAAACTATCTACTATGTAGTAATATACGCTATTATAATAATGTCTAAAGTAAAGTAAACTATTTAAAAATAGCATTAAGGCATTACCCATATCCCCCTTAACACATTCTATAGTGCCAATAGTCTATACAGTACCGTAATACCTCCAGATCGGGAGGCTACCAGAGGATACTCCATAGGTACGACACAAATCAAAGTCGTATAAGGCACGCTAGGGTAGGTGACACGGCACAACTAGACAATGCCAGGGTAGATATACCAATTACGCATCTAGACTGGTGGTAACGCATAGCAGCCACTACCGCCCACCTCGAGCCTCACTCCCAAAAATCAAAGGGTGCACCCAATCAATCACAAAGTAATAGAATGGTATACGATGGAATGTGTCCGATCAGAGGGGCTACCTCATTGGCCCGGAATCGCTCATGTTTTAGCCACCTTTTGCCAACTCACGGGAGTCGGGTCCACATATATACTATATAGGATCGTTGCCACCATCCTACTTCATTCTGGAATCTCCACCGCGTACACAGTTGTTAAAGTGGTTTTCGGTATCGACAGAGAGTATGTCCATATTCGATACCGGTCTCTTTAATAACCAATCGTTATTATAACCCATGGTTATAAATTTCAAAATGGTTTACATTTCAAATCAAAACATACTCATTTAACCATTAAATTTAATGTCAATATCTTTCAAAATAATATTCATTTCCAAAGTCGTATCATTGCTAAGTTCATTCATTCAATTATAACAATTTCAAAACATTGTAATTTTAGCATTCGTAGCACTTTGAAAATGTGATAATACATATACTAGCATTCGAAATCATCATCTTTTCAGAAACAGCAGCACTTAGAAACTGTTACTGTAGATAGTAGTATTTCAGAAATATAGTCTTTTACAGAAACAGCAACACTTATAAATTGCTACAGTAGATAGTAGTATTATTTCAGAAAACAGTACATTTACAGAAACAACAGCACTTATAAACTGCTATAGTAGATAGTAGTATTATTTCAGAAAACAGTACATTTACAGAAACAGCAGCACTTATAAACTGCTACCTTAAAACCACAGCATTTCAGAAATGCTGCCAATACAAATCTGAGATTTCTATAACATTTCAAAAACATTATAATTTCAGTTTTCACCATTTTAACTTATAAAACATATATCACTTTTCAAAATTATTTATTCGAATATCATTTCACTTATGATTTAAATAAAATAAAAAATTTATAAATAAAATATCCAATTAAGCATAATTCATTTATTAAGCCAAAATTACTTTTAAATTGCTTAACTTTTAATTTAACAAACAACTAGCTATTTTTTTTACTTTTAAAAATATCCATTTCGTAAATTTAATATTTTATTACCAAGTTAAGCCAAATTTTCCATTTTTAATCAAAATTTCCATTATTAAGTTAGATCACATTTTTATTTACATTTTCAATCATTTATTAACTCATACAATTTCAACTTATAGAAAATCACTATAAAATTCATTTAAATCATTTAAATCCAGTTTAAGGTAAAATCTCATATAATTTAATTTCCAAATACTTACAATTTAAGAAAATATTTATTTTTAAAATTAACCATGGGTCTGTATAATATTTTCTAACCTAGGTCAAGTGATACGGATAATATATCATTTCAATCTGTAATGAATTAAAATCCCGGGTTTTATCATTTCAAACCTGCAATCCCAAGTCAAATAAAAATCGCTCGAGCCTATCATTTCAGCTCATAACGACTTTTCCCTATTCTAAAGTCCATTCAGGTATGTATCATTTCAACCCATAGTGATTCTATACTAACAGGGAACTTGCAGTGTGAGAAACAGAAAATAAATAAACAGTAAAACATATCATATGATGTCAGGTGATGTAATAGGTATATAATCAGGTAATATCATCATATAATGTCAGGTAATAGGCAGATGTGAGCATATAACATAGCATATCAACTACTACAATTCAAGTGACATTGTTTCACATTTGTATAAGTACGATTTTGTCGAGAGTGATAAACTCGCCTTTTTAAAGCTGGAGATGACAATTCAAAACACAAGAACAAACTCCGAAAAAGCACGACAAAGCACGAATCAATTTCGAGGAGAAGTAGCACCCAAACCCAAATCTTGTAAACAACAAAATAGAATATATATATATATAAGTATATATTAATTCACAAAAGAATATAAGAATTTTCAATGAAATAAGATAGAACAAAGTGGAAAAGTGGTTCGGCCACTTCACCCAAAGGCTCGACCATCACTATAGCCTCGGCCAAGACTGGTTGCTGCCTGAAATGCTCGGCCAATGGTCAGGTAATGCATGGCCAGACAAGGAAAGGTGGAGAGGTAGGGGTTACATGAAGGCAAAAGGTCATGTGGCAAGGCATGTGAAAGGTCTTCGGTTACAAGTGGGTTCGGCCTAGGCTAAAGGCTCGGTCTGGAGTGGTTCAGGTGGTCTGATCTGGTGCAGTCATCTGTAGAGGTGCGGCTATGGTCATGTCAGGTCACGGCAAGGGCTAGAGATGGTGGCAGTGGTGGTGGTGGCCGAGGCTACAAGGTGGAGATGATGAACAAAAATGGAGTTCGGTTAGGTTTTTGTTGTGGTGTTGCTTTATCAAGTTGTCACGGCTTGGTCAGATCAGATTATGGTGAGGGGTTGCTGGCCGTGGAAGGTGGTGGTAGAGGAGGTGATGGTCGGCTAGGGGTTGTGTAAGGTAGAGGCCGAGCATTCATACAAATAAAAGAGGAAAAATAAAAGAAAAGAGAAAGAAGAAGGAGGAAAAGCAATGGAACTTACTGCCAATTTTTTTTTCTCAGGTGACAAAATGAAACGTGAGGAAGAAATGAAAGTCTTGTACGTGAAAAGAATGTGAGGAAGAGAAGTTTGTACGGCAAAAAAAATAAACGGCTATGAAGTAGAAAAGGCACCAATTAAACAAGTAACACATGCCTCTTGAATTTCCAAAGCCCAATATCAAACCCACTTCAAAACAAATTCAACACAAATAAAATTTCAAAGCCCAAACAAATAAAAGATGGAAAAATAGAAAAATAAACAATGAAAATATTGAAAATATTTGCGTGTGAAACGCTGAATTTTATCAAATTTAAAAAGTATAAAACAAAATTTGATGAAACGAAAAGCAGGACAAATTTCAGAATCAAATACAGTTTCAAAGAAAAAGATTAGAAATTTAAAATTCAAAATTAAAAATTTCAGCTAAAAGTCAAAGTTTGACCAAAGTTGACCAAAATATAAAATTTCTAGAAAATCATTATTCTATTATATTTGGAAAATAAATTATCAATAAATCCCAAAATTTCATTATAAAATTCCAAAATTTCAAATTTAAATGATTTAAAATCAATGTTTTCAAATAATTAATTTAAAATATTTGTTAAAATTTATGGGTTGTTACAGAAAACCTTGGGCTTGTTAAACGAAATTGATAGGTGATTTTTAAACAAAATCATACTAATACTATATTTGAAACAAATTCAAACCTAATCGGATCTATAACAATAGTTAGTCAAAACAATAAAAATAATTAAACAGAAGAACAAGGTACAAAAAATAAAATAGTAATTTTGTTCTAGCAAATCTAATTGACTAGACAATACAATTAACTATGTAGAAAAATGCAAAATAAACTAAGAGAAGAAGAACAGAACTTTATAAAGTTTGTATTAAAAAAAATATCAATGATTGAGAATAAAAAAACAAAAACCTAGTAGTAGTTAAAACGCTGTCGAACCTAATTGGCAGCCATTGTTAACCAACTACTATTACAAGCGAATAAAATAAAAACAAGAAGAAAGTCTACGCTAAAAAGGGATAATTCAAAGGTCTTCACTTGAGAGTATTTATAGGTGTGGAGAGCCCTTTTCTTCATGTAGAAGCAATGAGTCGAGCCCAAATATCATCCAAGTGAAGAGCAATGTATATGGCCATAAAATCAATCCAATGATGTAGAAAATGGTGGGTTTTGATTTTGATTGATTTGGTAGATCCATAAGATATTCTCTCCAATAGATACCTCCATAATTGGCTCTAATCAAATCCATGAGTATATTTTCCTTTATAAAAATAATATCTCCTCACCAAAAAGGAGGATATGATATCTACTTAAATCCATGTGCATAATATGTGGTCAACGCATGCCATTTATGGGAGAATCTTCACTTTTTTTGATTGATGAACTTCCAAAAAAAATAATGCGTTATCGAGGCCTCGAACACTTGACCTCCTGGTGTATAATTTGAAGCATAACCACCGGACCACTGATGATTTTGCATAATAAATCTTCAATTTGGTGGCTTTACTTTATGATTCTTCAGTCTTTGGTCTCGCCTTAAAAATCTATGAAACAATATAAAATGCAATGCGTAGCACTGTTTTTAAGGTAAAATATACATAAAGAAAATTCATAAATTGAGGTCAAACAATTCCCCTACACTTAAACTTTTATTCATCCTCGAATAAAGACTTTTTATTTACCTAACCTAACCAATTTATTCATCACACTTTCGTACAAAGTACGGTTGCATTTGAGCCTGTGTAGTTAATGCCCCGCTATAACCACGCTATATCTCATAGCGGATTTCTACCGCTACGATTTTTCCATATAGCCCCAAAATATAGCCTTTCCGCTTTAAACCCCGCTATTTCCACTATATCCCGTTATTCCCACTATATCTTCTTTAATAAAATGAATTGAAAAATTGCATTTATACATTATAAAAATTATGAAACTAATTTATTTGATTTAATTTTTAATATATTTTCAGAAATGAAAATACTCTAATATTCTACTAAATTCAATTATGTTATATAACAGTTTTACGTTAATTTAAAGTATATTCGCACATATTCTTATTTAAAATTATTTATGTATTAATTATAATTCAATTGAATGATAATTTTTCATTTAATTACCCTTTATATATTTGTAAAAACAGTAAGTACGAGTTTTATATGCTATTTTAGAGTCATCCGCTATATCCTGCTATATCCTCGCTGTATCCCCGCTATGACTTTTTGCACCTCCACCGCTTTGAATCTGCCGAGCGCTTTAACTGCACAGATTTGAGCGTATGTGATAAGCCGTTAAACCTCTAGGTGTCCCTAGTAGGACGAGTGGTGTCTTGTGAGGGTTTTCAACGGATATACCTACAAAATCTAAATGCAATATTGAGATGCTCTTAATGTACCTATATGAATGCGAATTTTATTTACAAATGAAAACTCGATTTATTTCAAAATAGTTGCAACATAGTAATGTATATAAGTCTAAGTCAATCTCTATAAATTTTTGGTTCCTCAACTAGTCATAAATTCCCAAAATAATTTAAGTTTTCATATGTTAAACTCTAGTTTGGCCAGTTGTTTTGGTTGATAACATAGTGCATCCATGAAATAAGTTCTCTCTTTGCTTGTTACAGTTGGCAAAGTGGTATTTTTTTATAACGAGTCAAATCAATAAAGTCAAGAAGGTGCTTGGGTTTCAATTTCTTACTCTCTCTCTCTCTATGTATTAAAAATGAAAGGAAAAAACTCAAAAAATTTAGGACATGGTGTACCATCCATGCACTGCCTCACGGGCTTACGTGAGAATGGTATAGAGCATGACGAGTGAACATACAAGGCCAAGGTATACCATCCATGCACTGTCTCGCAGGCTTACGTCAGGATGATATAGAGCATGACTAGTGAACACAAGTAACTTAAACATTTTTATTATATACAAAGTTTTTTTTAAGAGAAGAATAATAGACAGTTGCACAAAAACATCTTAGCACCACTTAGCTTTAAAGATTTAAAATTGTCAACGCATGTACTTTAAATCAACCACTTATTAAACAAAGACAACAATTTAGAATAGACTTCATAACTAGCACTTATGAATCTCCCTATATATTAGTTACACTATTATCGCTCGTAGTTCAACTTTTCATTATATCTTTTCTTCGATATTAGTGAATCACAAAACAATTTCCATCAAATGACTAAAACCGTTAACTTACTTTGTTGTACCAGTCTAAAACAAGTCATGTTTGAATTTTTTTATAGAAACATGAGATAACAAATGAATGATGCACAAATGAAATATGAATGATACCCCACATACTTGAATGAGGCAGTGTCCCTAATGTCTAAATCATGCAAATGATAAAAAAAGGAAAATAGAATATTTACAACTTGACATGATCGAGGTGTCTAATGAAGCATAACTGGGTTAGTGGTGGTCCACGAATTCATTGTCCTCGTATTGCTCAAACTCTAGAAATGGCTTCAGTCGTTGCCCATGACTTTTGAAATAGACCCATCCATATGATTTTCGATTTTGATCGTGCCATATGGGTGCACTGTCTTTACAACATATGGTCCAGTCCATCGAGATCTTAGTTTGCCTGAAAATAAATAAAGCCTAGAATTATATAAGAGAACCTTTTGGTCTACTTCAAATGTCTTTCGAAGTATAGATTTATCATGATACAATTTCATTTTCTCTTTATAAATCTTTGCATTTTCATAGGCTTCATTTCTCAGTTCTTCGACTTCTGACAGTTGTAGCTTTCGAAGTGATCCTGCTTTTTCCAAATCGAAATTAAGGTATTTGACTGCCCAAAGTGCTAAATGTTCCAGTTCGACAAGGAGGTGACATGCTTTTCCAAAGATCAAGCGATATGGTGACATTTATAAGCTGTGCGAAATGCCCAAAATACATCGGTAAATTTAGATGAGCAATCTTTTCTATTGGAATTGACAGACTTTTCATGAATCTATTTTGATTTGCCTGTTGGAAATTTGGACTTGGCCGCTAGTTTGTGGATGATATGGAGTAGACAGTTTATGAGTGAGTTAGTATTTCTTAAGAAGAGATTCGAAGGCATGATTACAGAAATGAGTACCGTTGTCACTTATAATAGTTCGAGGCATACCAAAACGAGTAAATATGTTCTCTTTCAGAAATTTGACAACAACTTTGTTGTCGTTCGTTCTGGTAGGAATGGCCTCAACCCATTTGGAGATGTAGTCTACGGCAAGCAAGATGTAAAGATTTCCAAAGGAATTAGGAAATGGGCCCATAAAGTCAATACCCCAAACATCAAAAATTTCCATGACAAGGATTGCCTTTAGAGGCATCATGTTTCACCTGGAGATTCGGCCCATTTGTGGTATCGAGCATACTTAGCACAAAATTCGTATGCGCCACGAAAAAGAGTCGGCCAATAGAATCCACACTGCAAAATCTTTGCAGCGGTTTTCTTTGCTCCAAAGTGTCCTCCACATGCTCGATCATGTGAAAAAGAGAGAATGTTGTGATATTCGTGATCGGGGACACATCTACGAATGATTTAATCAGGACAGTATTTAAGGAGGTAAGGATCGTCAAAATAAAAGTTACGAACATTGGAGAGATATTTTTGCTTGTCTTATTTCGACCAATGGGAAGGTATTTCATTTATGACAAGATTATTTACGATGTTGGCGTACCAAGGTGTACTAGAAATGGAAAGTATACGTTCATCAAGAAAGTGATCATTGATCTAAGTGCCCTTGGCATAATGCATAATACAAGAGAGATGATCGGCTACGACATTTTCAAAACCTTTTTTATCTTGTATTTCTGGGCCAAATTCTTGAAGGAGTATCCAACGGATTAAGCGGACCTTAGCATCTTTTTTCAAAAGCAGATAGCGCAATGTGGCATGATCGGTGTAATCAATGACCTTAGAACCTATGAGATATGATCTGAACTTCTCGAGAGTAAAGACAACTGCTAAAATTTCCTTTTTAGTGGTTGAGTAATTCAACTGCGCATCATTTAGAGTTTTGCTAACATAATAGATGACACAAGGGAGTTTATCGACTCTTTGGCCTAAGATGGCTCCAACGTCAAAGTCAGGGCATCACACATTAGTTCGAAAGGCAGAGTCCAATCTGGGGGTTGGATTATAGGTGCTGCAATTAAGATCAATTTCAAGGTTTCAAAAGACGTTTTGCATTCATTAGAAAAGTCAAATTTAATGTCTTTGGTAAGCATATTTGAAAGTGGTTTTGAAATTTTTGAAAAATCTTTGATGAACCTCCTATAAAATCTAGCATGGCTAAGAAATGAGCGAATATCCTTAACCGACCTAGGCGGAGGTAGGTTAGCAATTAAGTCGACTTTGGATTTATCAACCTTGAGACCATCTTTTGAAACAACATAGCCTAAGGCTATTCCTGTCCTCACCATGAAATGACATTTTTCCCAATTAAGCCAAGCAACTTTTCCTTACATCGTTTAAGGCACGTTCTAAACGATGGAGTCATTAATCGAAGGATGACTCATAAATAGAAAAATCGTCCATGAATATTTCAAGAAAATCCTCCACCACTATATCATAGAATATACTCATTATACATATTTGAAAAGTGGCAGGAGCGTTACAAAGACCGAAGGGCATGCGACGATAAGAGAAAGTTCTGAAGGGACAGGTTAAAGTCGTTTTGTGTTATTTTTCTAACGCAATAGGGATTTGGTTATAGCCAAAGTAACCGTCAATGAAACAATAGTATTCAGGGCCGACCAAGCCTTTAAGTATTTGATCGATGAAAGGAAGGGGAAAGTGATCTTTACTGGTGACTGAATTAAGTTTTTGATAATTGATACAAACTCACCATTTGGTTTTGATTTTTGTAGGAACAAGTTTGTTATTATCGTTCGCAATCACAGTTATCCCCGATTTCTTTGGTACAACTTGTACCGGACCGACCCTACTACTATCAGATATTAGGTAGATGATGTCATTGTCATAACATTTAATGATCTCCTCCTTCACCACTTCCCTTAAGTTGGGATTTAGATGCCTTTGAGCTTGGCAAGTGGGCTTGGCCTCGTCAATTTTAATGAATACGGTGTTCAATGATTGAGGGGCTTATTCCTTTGATGTCCGCGATAACCCAACCCAATGCCTCTTTTTTTCCCTTAGGATTTTCAAAAGTTTTTTTCTTGATCCTTATTGAGATCGGAGGACAAAATTACAAGGAGACTTTCAGATGAATACAAGAATGCGTACCTAAGATCGTTTGGAAGTGGTTTGAGGTCCAACTTAGGAGGTTCTTATGTTGTGACTTCAGTTGACATTAGTTGATCAAATTTTTGTGAATTGTGAGAGAGGTCTAGCAAATCATTTAATTCAAAGGTGTACTCATGTACATTGAAATCGGAATTAAAGTGATCGATACACATCATCAGAGAGTATGACGCGTCACCAAAATTTCCATCTACAAGTGTTTGGATCATGTCAACTTTGTCTGTTTCAAAATTCCTTGGTTGTTTATTAAGATTGAAAATGTTTAGTTCGATGATTAGGTGTCCAAAGGAAAGTCTGAGTTGAACATTCCTACAATTTATGATAGCGTTTGAAGTTGCTAAGAAGGGACGACCTAATATATAAGGGAATTCACCGTTGGGATTTCAAACAAGTTCGGTTTCTAGGACTATGAAATCCATGAGGGAAATAAAATTGCTCAATTTGGATCAGCACATCCTCAATTGTGCCCAAGGGCTTTTTGACAGATCGATCAGCTAGTTGAATCATGATGTTCGTGGGTTTCAATTCCCCTAGTCCTAGTTGACAATACACAATATAAGGAAATATATTAACACTTGCTCTTAGATCAAGTAAAGCATGATTGATGTGAGTGTTGCCTATTTGGCAGTCGATTGTGGGACAGCTGGGGTCCTTATACTTGATTGGGGCACAATTTGCAAGGACAGAGCTAGTACTCGCAGTTACAAATGCGGTTTTTGGGACGTTAGTGGCACGGTTTTTAGTAAAAAGCTCTTTGAGACATTTCATGTATTGGGGAATCTGCTCAATGGTATCGAGGAGTGGTATATTGACTCGAACTTTTTGAAAATTTCGAGAATTTTATCAAAATTGGTGGACTTCTTCTTTGCGTTGAGTCTATGAGGAAAAGGAGCTTTGGGTTTATGGAATTTTTCATTGGTTTTCTCATTTGAAGAAGAGGATGTCGCATTAGGAGGTGAAGGCAATGAAGCTATAGAAGATGGAATATTGGGGTTGCCAACATAAAAAGATGAAGAGTGGTCGGGATTGCTAACCTTGCATGAAGAATGAGAATCGATTGGATCGAAAAGAGTGGGTGTCAAATGAGTTTCAAAATTTTGAACATGGGTAGACTTTGAAAGAATGTCGGAGTTGTCGACTTGGTTGTCTACCTTCTTTCCAGACCTCGATGTGGTGATAGCGTTAACCGAATTCACATTTTCGTCATCACAAAAATGCACTCCTCGAGAATTATAGTTTGGGTTCACTTCGGGTTGACTAGGAAATTTTCCCTTTTTGTTGTTTGAATTACTTAAAAGCAAATTCACCATTTTCTCTATTTTGTCATTTATGATTTGCTCCAATCTATTGTTATTTTTTGACATTTGTTTTTCTAGACGAATGATGTCTTGCGATTGTGGAGGAGGAGGTTGAAAAGGTTGAGCTGATGAGTTAGGATTCCTATATGGTTGATTCGAAGGTTTAGATCAAGGGGCGGTTTGATAAGTTTAAGCATTTTGGTTTATGGGATGAAAGTGAGAAGGATTTGCAAAATTATTAGGGTTTGACGCGATAGATTTGGATGGTTTCGCCAGATGGGATGATATTGAGAAGTGTGTTGTAGGCTAAGGCATTGGCCTCTTCCAAAGGGTACAATTAGGGTATTCCTCCTTCAACTTGGGAGTCAGCAATGGGGAACAATGAGGGGTCTATTGCGTGTACGCCTCTCGTACGTTCACAGGATGGGACATGAATCAATTTCCATTGTTGGTCCTTTTCAACATAATCTTTGAGGAAGGCCCAAGCCTCATCGGTTAATTTGCTCATAAAATCATTTTGATATAGTTTCAATTTGTATTCAAGTTGGATAGTTGAGCCCTTTATATACAACTGGTCATAGAATGGTTTTGGATATTCCATGATGAGGGTAACTATATAAGAGTTCCTTAAATCATTCAAAATATTGTGAAAAAGTTTCTCCTTCATTTCGTGTGAACTAATTAATCTCATTTCTAATTTTAAGAGTTTTATGGAAAGGAAAAAACTTTTTCACAAATATATTGTTTAACTCATTCCAACTTCGAACAGAGTGTGGTGGTAGAGAATTTAGCCATCTTTTTGTGCTAGCTTGTAGTGCAAATGGAATCAATCGAAGCTTAATAGACTCGTCCGACAATTGTTGTATTTTCAGTGTGGAAGTGTAGAATTGGAAATCTTAAAGAAACTCGTATGCGTTTTTTGAACCCGTGAATTTTGGAACCCCTGAGATGAAAGAACTTTTCAATTCGAAATTATTTCCTTCGACCAGTGAAAAAAGAATAGCCGAAGGTTGGACAGCCCTTGTTGGATAACATGGCTCTCTAAGAGATAAGGGTCTATCCTCTCTTACATTGAGATTTGAAAGTGTTGGTTCATTAAATTCTGTTGATCAATCTCATTTGAAAAGTTTTGATTTATCTGAGATCCCCTTGGTGAATTTCGGTTGCTTATGCTTTTTTCACTTGTTTTTTTGAAAGGTTTTAAAAGAAATGGCTCTTACTTCAAAATAATATAAAATACTAAGTTGTACTCTATTAGTTGACTGACTCAATTAGAAGGGGAAAGAGGGTCTTATAGCCATTCACTTTATACTAAGGGATACGACTAATGTTTTACGGGTAGTATGCAACCTCTTTTGCTAATAGTAAATAAAAATTGAACTACTATATATCCGCGTAATTATTCGAGACACTCAATTTTACAAAGCACCTCTTTTCAATTATAAATATTGTCTCCTATGAGCTTGTGTTTGTCCTAGGGCCAACATCTAATGTCTTTTAAGTAGGAAGACAATAAGAGTGATGAATTTAATTATTTGGGAGCCAAGGAAAGGGAAATGACTTCCCCCACCTTATGTTCATTATGGGATTTTTCTCCTAACTAAATTGGTTCGCACATGCAACCAAAATTATCAAACAATAATTGCAAAAAAATGTACAAGCAACGTCGATTTTTTTCCCTTTTGCAATTCCAGCAACCTGTATTTTATAAGCCAATTTTCTTTTGAGCAGAGCACCTATAGTGAAAAAAAATACTTACAAAAGTGTATGGCAGTCGTTCCAGAGCAACTGAGTAGCGTTAACAATTCAAACTCCAATGTTTGCAATCACTCGACCACTAAATCCTTATTTCCTCAATGTATTTTTCTTCTCTTTAATCCTTTAAATTCTTTTTTTGTTTTTTTAAAGAAAAAGGAATGATGAGACTGAAAAAAAACAATAAAAACGATGGAAGAAAAAAAACTAGAAATAAAAGTAAAGGGAACAAAATACAAAAACAACCCTCAGATAAAAAAACATAGCCGCCATATTTCCCTCCTTTGTTTTATTCTCATGTAATTTTTTCCTTTTTTTGTTTTTGAGAGAAACAAATGTAAAAGCAAATGTTAAATGAAAAGAAATACAATGCAAATAATTTTTTTAAGTTAAAAATGGAAACAGAATTGCAAAGGGGAAGAAATAAGATGAGATTTTATTCGTATTCTTGTTTAGATTTTGACTATATCATATGTAGCATGTAGAAATAATATGCCAATTTTGAAGATCAATAATGATTTTTTTATTGAGAAATAAAACAAAGGAAATAAAAAGAGAAACAAACAATATAGATGAAAAGATTTTTTTTAAGAAATACAAAAACTAAACGGGAAATAAATTAACACGAGTCTAGTTTAGAAAAAACAATAAAAATCAAATTAACTCCCCGGTAATGGCGCCAAAAACTTGATGGACTATTTTATGATATTAGAAAAGTACAAATTTAATAAATTTTGCAAGTGCATAGACGTGTAGTATGCATGTCGAACACAGAGAGTTATTGAAAATTCATTGTTTTTAGAAGAAAACCTTGGGCATGTTAAAAGAAATTAAGAAGTGATTTTTAAACAAAATCAATAAAAACTAATATTATATTTGAAAAAAATTCGAACCTAATCAGATCTATACCGAATACAATAACAATAAAAACAATTAAACAAAAGAACAAAGAACAGAATATAAAATAGTAATTGTGTTTTAGCAAATCTAAGTAACTAGACAACACAAATAACTATGTAGAAAAATGCGAAATAAACTAAGAAAAGAAGAACAAAACTTTGTTAGATTTTGCATAAAAGAAAATGACAACAATTGAGAATATAAAAAAACTTAGTAGTAGTTAAAATGCTGTCAACCCTAATTGGCAGCCATTGTTAACCAACTACTATAACAAGCGAATAAAATAAAAACAAGAAGAAAGACTATTCTAAAAAGGGATAGCTCAAAGGTCTTAACTTAAGAGAGTTTATAGGTGTGGAGAGCCCTTTCCTTCATGTAGAAGTAATGAATCTAGCCCAAATATCATCCAACTCAAGCGTCGTATGAATTATCAAAATACCACTTCGATCCAACTCAAGCGTCGTATTGAAAACATCTTGAAGATGATGGAAACAAAGAAGGAGCTCTTTGAAATATATGGGCTACTTGCTACTAATCCTGAGGGTGATTCCAAAATGGATATAGTAAAAGAAGTGCCTTCAGTTTGTTCATATCATGAACAACTTGTATGGACGAATGTTAGCATTGCATTGGTGCCTGAAAGGCAGTGTTAGCATTCCAAGTGGGAATTACTAAGAGAGAAAAATGGTAATACCTCACAAGCCTTCAGAACTCAGTAATAACTTAAACATGGGATATGCTTCAGAGCTATGTAGTTCGCTACCATTAGGAGCAGTTATTCCTCGTCTCGAATTGATATTTATAGATATGGTATGCGCACGAAAGTGGGGCCAGGCTAGTGCACATTGTTTTTGGAGCCTTGGTCCTGGGGAATGATATAATCCGACTTGTCATGTTAAAGGGTCGGGCTGGCTCTGATTTTCAAGGGGTCCATGTAAGGCCCTCGGTACATTTTTTAGGGGTGTACTATGGAAGGCTGTACACCAGTAGCCTTGTTATTGATAGAAATCCAATCTTCAATACATGCCTTTACGGACTTAGTTGTGCCCAACTATGTTGAAATATGAGATGCAAGCATTTCAGCTATTTTATATATTTATTTTCTCCTCAGACATTATTATAAGATCAATGGATTTTCTAATAAAATGTCTTGGTTATCGTAAGGTAAAAATCCATCCGTGTTTATGTGCGGCATGGTCTTATGAGATACCTTTATTTCAAAAGGGTTTTATAACATTAAGTAATCCATGTGTTTCTCGCGCTGGTTTAATCAGACTGACTCGGGCGTTGTTTTCTTATAATTCCCGGGTCAACCCGAACATATTTTCCAGATTTAGTTGGACACTTTGGAGCCTTCGGGAAACAAGTCAGATGCCTCCAGGACGTACTTCCGTATTTTTCTTTTATCTTCCACTGTTTGTTCTTATGGTATTTATCAGCAATTATAAAGACAGATTGTTATAACTGTTTAGGGCTGATGATAGGATAATTGTACTCTGATTGATGTATGTATATTAAAGTTCATTTTTTTCTTTTGTAGAGATCATTTGTATATTATATGTTACTCGTCACGTTCTATGAGATTCCGTTCTATCTTTTCTTTCTTCACCCCAATGGTCCATCTTTTCGATACTTGGATGTTTGGCATGTGAATACCGTGGATGCATTAGTGTCGACTTTTGGGGATCGGAAGGGTGAGTTGTTACATATAAGGACTTTGTAAGTATCTATGATGTCTGGTAAGCTACTAGTATGTGATTTACATTGAGATTTCATTTCAGAACTTGCTCTCGAACGAAGTACAGATCTAGCTCCATATGCTTTGTCCTTGAGTATAATACTGGATTTTCTGTAAGTGAGATTGTACTTAGATTGTCACGCCAAATCATAGCTTTGTTATGTGTTTTAATTATTAATTCACTTAATAATGACTCGATCCACATAATTTCTGTTGTAGCACTAGCAACACTTTTGTATTTCGCATCCATACTAGATCTAGAGATTGTTGGCTTTTTTTAGCACCATGAAATTGGATTTTGTCCTAGAAATATACAATAACCTATTTTAGATCGTTTGTCATCTGGATCTATTGCCCAGTCTGCATCTGCATAGGCAGTAATGTTGATTGACTTGCATGATTATAGAGTCAATCCTTGAGTTATTGTCTCATTTAAATATCTTAGGATTCTTTTTACATCTTTTCAGTGTTCGTCTAATGGCCTTTGCATGAATTGACTTGCTTTATTCACACTGAATGAGATTTTTGGTATGGTGATAGTTGCATATTGCAGTGCCCCCACTATACTCCTGTATTGCTTGTCATTTGTAATTGGCTCTCTTTTTTTTGGATAAGTGTAAGTTGCTCATCATATGAGTAGGTAGTGCATTTGCTTTATCCATTTTGGCTTTAATGAGAATTTCAGAGATATATTTCTTTTGACTTAGCTGATCCTTGTATTTGAAATTCTATTTACTTCAATGCCAAGGAAATAATTTAGGTTACTAAGATCCTTGATGGAGAACTCCTTATTAAGTTGCTTTGTGAGATTGTTAATCTCTGATTCACTGTTTCCTGTAATTAAAAAATCATCAACATATATTAGTATATAAGTCACTATGCCCTCACTAAACTTTGTAAACAAGGAGTTGTCGGATTTGGTTGAATTGTAGCCCAACTTGATTAAGGTTGACTTTAGTTTGTCAAACCAACCCTTGGTGCTTGCTTCAGCCCATAGATTGCTTTATTCAATTTGCATACAAGTTCTTCATTACTGTTCTCTTTGAATCCAAATGGTTGTTCCATGTAAACCTCTTCCTGCAAATTACCATTTAAAAATGCAATATTTGCATATAATTGCTTGATGCTCCAATATCTGTACAATGCAATGGTAAGAATTATTCTAATTGATGTTGGTTTCACAATAGGAGAGAAAGTTTCATTAAAATCAAACTCATTCTATTATGAATACCCTTTTGCTACTAATCTTGCCTTGTACTTGAAAACTGAACCATCGGCATTTTTCTTTGACCTATATGTACATTTTCATCCTATGACATTTTTGTGCTTTGGCAAGGGAACAAGATCCCAAGTTATATTTCTCATCAGTGCTTCATATACCTTATTCATGGCTGTTCTCCACTTTTCATTTTCTATTGCTTGATAATAAGTACTTGGCTCTTCACTTCAGCATTTATGTTGTATACTTTTGGCTTGAATATTCCACTCTCTCCCTTTGTTACCATGTGAGACCAGTTTTTTAGGCATAGGTTGCTGACTTGTGCTACCAGTTGTGGTCTCCTATTGATCAATAGGTGGTTCTGAATCATCTATTGGTTGACTGGATTCAGATCGGTTGCTACCTTGCTGCAAGACTGTATGTAGACTCCTAGGATGTACATTTTTCTCATGATATGATTTAGGATTGAACATTGTGAATTATTGACATGAGGCTTCCTTAGTTGCATCTGCAGATGCTTGTACTATCTTATCGGGTATTTCTGGTATGGAAAACCTTGAGTTATATATTTTCTATGAAGTTTTAATCTTTGATTTGCTTAAGGGAATATTTGTTCATTGAACACTACATGTCTTGATATGAACACTTTTCCACTACTATCTAGACACTTATATCTCTTCTTGTTAGCTGCATAGCCTAGGAAAGTGCATGGGGATGATCTAAAATTTAACTTAAGAGTATGATAGGGTCCTAATAAGGGAAGCACAAACACCCAAGTACTTTTAAGTCACGATAGTCTGGTTTAGTGTTAAGGAGAATTTCCATTGGACTTTTACATTGTAACACTTTTGTTGGTAACCTATTTATTAGATATACACTATTAGCAAATGCATCAAACTAAGATTTTTGTGATAGTGATGCCTGAGCAAGAAGTGCTAATCCAGACTCAACAATGTGCCTATGCCTTCCAGGCTGAGTTTTTTTATAAACGAAAATCGATCGCGATCAAACGCCGTCACCTCCACCAGTGCTCGCACCGCCGCCATCGCATGCTGCCGCTGCCACATGCGCGCGCTTGCGCGAACTCCAAAAACTGCTCTTGAACGCGGCCCCCTAGCCACTACCATCGTCGATGATTCAACGATCGGTTGGTATGGATGAACTCGTGGAGTCGAGCTTTCCAACTTTCATGTTGAATGTTTTGGCTAATTTGGTCGGGACTGCATCGAGAAACGTGGGTCGTTGATTTGGTTTTCTTTCTAATAGCGGTTGAAGCTTTTAGGGTTAGGGTTTTGCAAATGAAAGAAAGTTGATGTCCTTATATAGAAAATTTCCATGGCACTATTCACACTATAAAATTTCGAACTCCAAATGAAGCGTGTCGCCTGGCATTCTATATGTCATACCCCTATTTCGAACACAATGGAATATATATCAGGAGCCAATTCCATCATATACAGAAGTTAACTTTCAAAATAAAATTATATTAATCTAAATTCCTTTAATTAATTTCTACACATTTCGAACTCGCACGACCAAATACGTCCAATCGCTACGAAATTCGATGGCATATAATAATTCACTATTACAGATCCAATTAAACTAGTTTCGTCGAAATCCGAGATAACGCCCGGGAAGGCTATTTTTACACGTTAATTAAAACGAATAATTTCCAAAATCAGTTTAAATCACTTTTAAATCCAATTTAAAAGTTTACTATCTTCCTTCTTATTCAAATAGAATTTAAAATGAACTTTCGAAATCATTTTTGATCATATTAAATTCAAGATTCAATAATTCAAACAATTTCAAAAAATAAATTTAAAAATTTTATTATCAAATAAATTGCTAATTTGAAATAAAAGTTATTTAACATATAAAATTAACTTTTCAGTATTTATAATCAATTAAATATTCCAAATTCGAATAATTGAAATTCTAGGTCGTTACATACTCCCCTCCTTAAACGAATTTCGTCCTTGAAATTACCAAGTAAGAAAAATGCCCCAAACCCATTAACTTTTCAAAAACAATTAGTTAAAATGGATTATAAAATTTCTAAGTCTTTCAAATCAATTCATAGTTACTAACTAATACCATTCCAAGTTATAAAATCAAAATCCAAATTTTAGTTATACAATAATTTTCCAAAATTCTCAAAAAATTCCTAACGCCTTAAATTTACAGAAAATTTCGCCAGCGTCTCCTTTCCACGGTTCGATCTGAGAAATTTACAATATATATATATATATAATCACAAATATACATCTCATCTTCAAGGATGAGGCATCCCGTAGGTAAGAAATATAAAAGTACGATATGTAATCTGAGATGTGTACCTTTTATTATATTAGCAAGCATATACAATAAATAAAATACGAAAGCGAGCTCCAACTGCGAGGCATATGCCATCCACGCCTACTAAACACTCAACAACCAGTGAGAATAAGTATAGGAAAAGTAATAATCAATATATAACATAGAATATATAATAACTACATGCGAATGTAGCAAATGTAACAAGAGAAACCATTAAACAAATAATATTCATTCAATTAATTCATAACCATATCAGTTTGCATTTTCCAATGTCAATATTTAATTTAGTAAAGCCCGTACGATGTACATATATCATCCGTATGCAAAACCATACCTAATCGCTCACCCGATCACACAATTTCACTTCCGAACTAGTATCATTCACACGACCACTCTAGTGCGGACTCGAATTCGGTTCCTTAATTAGAAACCACCATTCTCCTTGCATAGCCATACACTATGATAGAGAATACCAGAATTAATCAAAAATCCATAACCGGTGTTCGCTATCAAGAATCGAGTGAAAAATCTTAACTCGGATCGGTGAAATCACCTCGAAATCGTTTGTTCGAATCTGAATCAAACAGTTATACGAATAGAATAATATACGTACAACTTACGTATTTATTCCAAATGGTTTCTTATTATATCCCATTCTTTTTATTTACATTCATTTCATTTTCATTATTCACATTCATTTATTACTTACATTTTTCATATCCATTTTATATTTAACAACATTTCATTCCATACTAAATTCATTTATGAACATTTCATAAACTTTCACTTATGTTTATAAACGTTTTCTTTAATACTACTATCATTTATAAACCATTTCATGAAACCATTACTTAAGTTTATTATAAACTTCATATACAACACTTATATTTATTTTCACTTTACAACTTATGTTCATATTTATTTCTAGCAAACAACATTCCAAAACATATTCAATTCATTTTACAGCTTAAGTTGAATTTCATTTTATAACTCAAGTTCATATCCATTTCACTTATTTATTTAATTAGTTCATTTCATTAATTCCTTACAAATAAAATTAAATTCGCTTAACTTTGCTTAAGTCAAATTCCATTTCAAAATTCATTTTATTTAACCTAACTTAAGTTAAATTTCATTTCATAATTCAGCTTTGAATTTACTTTTCTTAACATTTATGTTCAACAAATTTAAAAAAAAATTAACTTACTAATTCTTAAATTTTTAAGTTATAAAACTTAGTTTCTTATGTTTTCAGCAAAACATTTAGATAGCAACTTTCAGAATTGAAACATCCATTTTTATTTTCAAATCATTTCGAAATCACATAGATATATATACATAATTACTTTTAATATCAAATCATACTTTATACATTTCCCTTATATATAATTTCACTTTGGTTATATAAAACTATTTCTTAATTGTTTATCTTTGTTTACATTATAATAAAAATAACTTTTATTAGAAAACAAACAACAAATGATAATAATCAAATATTATCATTCACCAACAACCAAACACACCATATAGAACTATAATAATTTTTGAAAAATTATTCCTTTATATATAAAATATAATCAAGGTAAAATTATTTCATTTACCCAATTTCAAAACAATATTGTGTCAGTTTATCTTGTCGAAGCATTTAGAAACCCTTATCGATAACGTGTTGTCCCACATATCAACCAGAATTCATAAGCCACTCAACAGATAAATTAACACAATATAAAACATTTTTATAATCACTAACAAATACGCGCTTATATATATAATATGCTTAAACTCATTCTATAGTATTACTAACCCTATTTATAATGAGTACCCAACCAAAGCCTTGGTGTTCGCACAACCTAACTCTGGTACCAAATTTAATGACCCGCAATCCTGCCCAATTCAGGCTGACAATAATCCACACATGTCCAACCCAAATCGAAAGGAAAGATAGATAGTTATGGGAAAGAAAGAAGAAAGAAGAAGAAGAGAAACTAAAACAAACACAAAATCTCACAATCGCAGCGGAACAACATATAATATAATATCAATGAGCTTTACACAAGAGAAACTGTAACATAATTTACATACATCCATCAGAGTACAACAATCAAATCACAATCATCAGCCTAGACGGCTATAATTACATGTCCTCACAAATGCTGATAATTTAAAAAACAATTGTGATATCCCGGAATTTCAAGGAATTTAAAATGTGATAATCTCTTAGTTAAATTATTTAAAATTTGATAAAATTGTTATTTTCAGATATAAATAACCAATTAATTAATAATGTGATGTTTTATATTATGATTATAGATTGATTTTAAATAAGAATAATTATTTAATTTGTGTTATTTTAAAAATAGATTTTCAAATTTAATAAGTGTGTATATATATGTGTCTATTTTAGAAGGAAGCTATGATTTAAAAATTTAAATAAAGTCTTTCAAAAATATTTAAAGGAAAATCTATCTTATTCACATTTGATCTATATATATATTTGACGTAATCTTGGTAATAATGTTTAGAAATAAAATAAAATAAATCTTATCAATATTAAATATAAGTATAAAACAAATATATGGTCATAAACATAAATATAAACATATGAACATAAGAAACTATGATATTAAAACATAAGTGAAAATAAATAAATAAATATTTCAAAGAAAGGTTGTGTGAAAATATGAAATGAGAACTTAAGATAAGTCAAGAATTTATATAGTCTTTAGGAAGACATATATCTACAGGCTAGAGGAAACAATAAAATGTATACAAGTTGTACTTGATAGAAAAAGAAATCATATTAGTACATACGAATTGGAAAATGGGATAAGTATGACAATGTTTAATTAATGCTTGTACAAATATATCATTTCAGCCTCCATATAAAAAAATCTCTGATCAAAATTTGTACCAGTTTACCAAAGCCTGTATACTTGTTTCTTATTTATCAATCTTCTTTCTCTTTTCGTTCTTAAAAACTTAGCTTACCAGAAAACCAAAACCTGAAAACATTTCCTCAAAATATTCTCAAACCTTCAACCAAAAGTATAAGTCTGTAACCATTTTAATATCTCAAGCATGTAATCTTACAAACCCTGTAAACCAAAGCATACTCAAGTTCAAAAGTTCAAAACTTGAAATCAAAGTTCAAGCAAGTTTATCAAGCAACATCAAGTAGTTCAAGTGTTTAAATCAAGAACAGCAACTAAAAGCATTTCAGTTTTAAAGAAAATCAAAGCATCTTTCAAAAATCTGAAGTCCATTCCAGTTTTCAAAGTCATTTGCAAGTTCTCTGCCTTTTCAAAGGTGAGTAAACATCTATTTTAAATCCTAAGTAATAACTGTCTGATACTTGTTAGATTTCTAAAATGATTAATGCTTGCTTATGTATATATAAGTGTATTATTTGTGAATATGAATGTGTATGGATTGTGCATGTATATTTTGTTTGCTCTTCTCTGTTTTTTTTAAAAAACTACAGGGATTAGGAATAAAAGAAAATTCAAATCTCTTTATCTGATTTTGGTTAGACTTCGAGATTTAAATAAGCTAAGTTAGTTTAAAATTCAATGTTAGTTTTAAAAATATGTTTAAGTATAATAGGATTGAAAATCTGCTTGGATCAAATATTCACAGTAGAAATCTTTAAACATGTTAAAATCAAACATCATAATTTGTTGTTTCAGGATTATAAGTTGATTCTACTTAGGAAGTTAGGATTTTTAAAACTAAAATCTCAATTTTTAATGATGTATTTAACGTGCATTTTGGGAATGTCTAGAATATGGTTTTTGAGCATTTACTGGTGGCCGGAGGTACTCGAGTGGTCGGGTTTTCGGCTGGAGATAGAATGATGATCGGGTTGTTTGGTAAAAATAGTGAAGGTGGTGATCATGGACCGTAGCGTCGAGGGATGGTCGAATTAGAGTTTTGGGGAGGTTCGAAGTCAGGGTGGAAGGTTGGGTTGCTGCTCCATCTACAGGGCATCGGAGTTCGTTGTTCGAAGGGGAAAAGAAGCTTGTGACGTGGACGAGGCTTTGGCCGGAGTTTGGGAAGCCCTGGTGGTCGACGTCGCCTGAACGAGGTGAGTTTTGGTCGGAGTCATTTGTTCCAGGCCTTCTGGGTAGCTCGATTTTGATTCGAGACTGGTGATGGTGTTTTAAGGATTGGAGATGGTTGCTGCATTGATGTTCGATATGCAGGAGAGTTCATCGGAGGTGAAGAGCGACTCCGGCGATGGTGCATGTGCACAGAGTGGTTGGGTTGTGTCAGTGTGTTGTTGTGATTTTGCTGTGGGGGACTCGAATTAAGGATCGGGTTTTTAGGGTGTTGACTCGAGTTTGTACTCGAGTAGTTTGTGGGTGATAAGCCTACAGTTTTTAAACTTTAAAATATAAATCTAAGTTCTGGGAAATGGGAAGTAGGGGAGAACTCAGGTTTAAACCCGAGTGGCATACGGGTATGACCCGAAGTAGGTCTAAAATCTAGTTTTTAAAATAAGATTTTAGAAATTTAAAAACAAAATTTGGTTAAACTTTCTTTATAAAATTACTTTATAAATATTAATTGTTTTCCTAACATTTGTTAAGAAGTTTTAAAATTTGTTTAATCTAAATTTTGGTTAAATAAAGTTAATTTTTTAAAACTTGAGTTAGGAATGAAATTTTAAAAGATTTATTTAAGCAAGTTTTTAAATTCAAATTTGAAACTAGTTTTTAAAAACTATTACTTGATCATATTTTAAGTATTTAAAGGAAGTTTTGTTAACTTTAATTTATCAAGTTAAAATGATTATTTTATTTTAAAACTTAATTAATGGTTTAATTAAGTAAAGTTAATTATAAAGACAAAGGGTTTAAATATGTTTATGGTAATTAAGCTATTTGTAAAATAATGTTTTATCTTAAGATAGTTATAGTTTTAATGTCTTGGTATTGATTAAGTTAATTAAGAAATTTAAGTATAATTAATTAATTTAATTAATTAAGGATGAAGGATTAATTAAGTAATTAATTAAGAATAATTAATTAAATTAACTAATGATTATGATTGATTAATTAATGATTACAGATTAATTAATTTGTAATTAGAATTTACTTAATTAAGTAATTAGAGATTAATTAGATGGAAATTAATAAATATGTAATTAAGTTTTATTAATTAATAATTAAGTTTTATTAATTAATAAATAAGAAATAATTAATCTATAGTTAAAGTTAATTAAGAATTAATTAACTATTATTAAGTGTTAATTAATTGTAATTAAGGATTAATCTAATTAATTAATTAAGGATTAATTAATTTGTTATTAAGTTTTATTAATTGATAATTAATATTTATTAATTAATAATTAAAGGACAATTAATCTACAATTAAAGATTAATTAATTTGTTTTAAAGGTAATTAAAGGATGAATTACCAATTGTAATCAAGGAAATGAATGTGATTAATTTAAGTTAATTAATTTGTAAATTAATTAAAGATAATCACTTGTTAAAGGATTAAGTATGAATACTTAATAAGATTGATAAGTGTAATTACATAGTGAAGTAATTAATGTATAATTACAAGATGTAATTAATTAAAGGGAATTACTTAATGGGAAGTAATTAAAGGGTAATTACTTGGAAGAAGTAATTAAAGATTCATTACTTAGTGTAATTAATCAATGGATTAATATAATTAATTAAGGAGTTAAATAATTAAGGTAAGTAACTACAGGATGATAACTACTGTTTATGATTAAGGTGGATAATTGGAAATGATTAAATTAGAGTTTAATTAATTAATGTAATTAATTAAGGATTAATGTAATTAATTATAGTTAATTAATTAATGGAAGTAATTAATTAAGGATCATTAATTAATGAAATTAATGAAGTAATAAATGGTTAATTACTGTGAATGGTTAAGGATAATTAATTTGTGTAATTAATTTAAGGCTAATTACTTAAGGTAAATAAGAATAACTAATCAAGATGATTAATTAAGATGGATAATTAGAGGATGATCAATTAATTGATTTGTAATTAATAAATGATTAAGTAAGCAAGATTTATGTAATGCAAGTGATTAAATTAATTTATTTAAATTAATTAGAGATGGAAGTAATTAATTTAATTCACTTTAAATTAATTATAGATGGTAATTAATAAATCATTGCTTATGGATGTTGAATGATATTGATTGTCTTGAATGGTTTGAGATCTCAGATATGAGATAAGTGATGTTGTGTGATATGGATGCTTTGGTTGAAATGTGATGATAATGTGAATTATCTGTTTGTGATGATGATATGAATTATCTATCTGTGTGTATATAGATAATAGAATTGAATTGTTTTAACTTTAAAACAACTTGGCCTTAAAAGATGGCATTTTGGATTTCGATGAGACCGGGATCGGGTTTCCAGATTTGGATATCCGAAAACCACATCGATCCAAATTAACGATAGGTCATGAATCTCAAGTGAAGATGAAGATTCAGAGTGCAAGGGTTATTGTCGTTAACTCTAAGGGTGATTCCAAAATGAGTGTAACGAGATAATGCCTTCGGTTTCGTTCGAACCCGGAACGAACTTGTATGCTTTTAGCACATCGTCAGGTGGACGATGAGCATTCTAAGTGACGTGTTCTAATAAGGTAATCGTAGCCTCAAGCCTCATCAACCGGGAATGGCTAAAACAAGGGATGTGCAGCAAGGCTAAGTGGGTCATACCCAAGTAGGATAAGATTTCCCCTGTCTAGAGTCCCTTTTTATTCGGCTGTGTGGGCGGTTGCTAGCTATAACCGCGGGGTTGTCTTATTCAGGACTGTCCAGTAAGGGATGGTTCCGGCCTTGTGTTGCAGGGGGTTGGGCGTGATCCTCGGTACGTTGATCTAGGCCACGTACTGTGATGAGCGGTACCCCAGTAGACCTGCCATTGTATGGAATCCAAACTCCAATAAGTGATCGCGGACTTGATTGTATTACCCACTTTGTGGCTAGTATGCTGGAATTTAATAGATGTAACAATTTCAGCTATTTCTTATTTACTTGAAAACCCTAGACCCTATTATAATATCACTAGATTTCCTATCAAATGTTTGGTTAGCGTAAGGTAAAAACTTACCCATATTTATGTGTGGGGAGTCTTACGTGATACCTTTGTTTTCAAAAGTTTTTTAAAGTTAAACAACTTTAACCGTTTACTCATACCAGACTCATGTCTGACCCAGAGTTTATTTCTGTTTTTCTTAAACTCTCGGGTACTCAAATTTTTACGAGTAGCAAAGGGTTTCAGGTTAGCTTTGGCGAATTCTGAAGGAGCAATGGAGCAGGAGGCTTCAGCGTATAGATATATATTGGTTCCGCTGTGTTAGTGTTTATCTGTATCTCTGTGTTGTATTGAATTGTAATAACTGGACAGGTGTTTATAACTGTCTAGTTTGTGTTTGAATAAGTTGTGTAATCTGTGATAGTTGTTGTATACTATGTAATATCTTATGTGATTAATATAATTTATTCGTTCCGCTGTGAGATTCTGATGTTGTTTAGTTCTTTCTTCTTTATCTTTTCTCTTTTCTATCCGTTTCTTTCTTATTGATGATGCATCTTTTTGTGGATAGAAAGGCGGGTCGTCACACTTGGTATCAGAGCATAGGTTGAGTGAATACCTAGGCTCTGGAGTGGTGTCTTTTTTGAGAGAGCGTATTTGTAATTTTGAGTATATATATGTATATCTATATTTCTACATATCTTTTGGGTTACCTGTTCGGGTTTTCCAACATAAGTTATAAAGGTAGATAAGGTAGTGGTGTGTGTAGCACGACTACCAATGGAAGAAGTCTGAGTATTGTGGTTGGAAGTGTATATGTCGAGACTGTAGACCTAATATCATCTTGAGTGAGCTTTGCTTGATGTAATAATTTCTTTGATCTCTGAAGGAAACCTGTTAAGGTTCGGAGTTCATCTTTTAAGTGCAAGTTTGATCGTGCTTGTGTGAGCGGATTTTTGAGAGTTTGGATCTGTCGGTTAGGCAGAAACAAGTGATGGTATGTTGGCAACCTCAGGAAGTAGTAGTTGTGTGGTGAGACGCAGTGACTTTGGATGTTTTCGAAGATGTTTTCTTTGGAACAAGTTTGAGGGAGTGTGTCTGCATCGATGGTGAGACCGAGTTTCAGTTAGATGTTGTGTTTGGTTTGAGGTCCAAGTTTCTCAAAGGAGCTTTGGATTTGGAAGTTTTTGCCATCCGTGGCAGCAGTACAGCTGGGAGATGTTTTGTACCAGCAGGAATATCTTTTGGCTTAATAGTACCCTAGTGGTGGAATTCAGAAGCAGCAGAGTGGATCCATTTCTTCGGTGGATTGGTTAGTCAATGACAAGCTGTTCTGATTTGTGAAGAGAGAATAATATCTGTGGATATTGGTCTAGATGGGATCGCAAAAGCGACTTGCGATAGTTTGAGTGATTCTCTTGGATAATCTTTTGCATGGATTTGTGGCTTCCCTAGAGGATGTATGAGTTATAGAGTTGTCAAAGATTTGTCTAGAAGTTTTCAAGGAAGCCAGTAGTTTGTCCACATTAGGAAGTTTAATTTCCATTGACCTGGGTCTGGAAGGGATACAGGTGGTTCAGCTAAGGAGATGGATGGTTTCTAAAGAAGATTTGGTGAGGCATTTGTGTTTTCTCTTCTGTATCTAGTTTCGAGTTTCTTCCAGCTAAGAGTAGTTGAAGATAGTACCCTTGACTGAGGACTCATCTGTTTCTTTGAGCAGTTGGTTATGTCTTTAAGATAACCAATGTTTCCGATTGTGGTGGATCTGATGAACTGTATGTCCAGGAGGTGTTGGTTAAGATTTTGCTCGAATTCATCGACATGCTCATCTACTCCAGATCAGAGTTGTGCAGCGGAAGCAAGGTGGCAGCTGTTCTAGTGTGGAAGCAACCGGAAGTTGCAGTGTTTTGAGATTAGAGAATTTCTAATGGAAATTTTTCTGGATTTGAGGCCAGATTGGCAAGTGTTTTTGTTTTGTCTTTTCCGGATAGGAGAAGTAAGTTGTAATCTACTGAGGATGGTGGAGTAGAGTTGTATTCTGGATTTTGGGTAAATCTGGAGAGGATCATTTTGTTGAGTTATTTTGATCCAGTTTGTTTATTGAAGCATCAGCGAAGATTGAGCTGATCAGGAAAGGATGTAGGCAGTCCAGGATCGTCAAAGGAGTTATGTGGATAAGAAACGGAGGAATTTGGAATTCGAAGATGGAGACTTCGTTGTTGTTGAGATTTTCTCCGGTAAAGGGAGCAATAAGATTGGGTAAGACTGTGAGGTTAGCTCCGAAGTATATTGGATTTTTCTGTATTCTTGTAAGGATAAGTGTTTTGGATTTCAGGAGTAAATTGCCAATTTAGAAGACTGGGATTCAATGTATTTCACGTATCTCTGAGGGAATACATGTATGATTCATCACTGATTTTGGAACCAGTAGTTCAGAAGGATTTGGTAGTTGATCAGGTCTTGAGTGTGGTCAGATCTCTTGTGTAGATGGTAGATCTAGATGAGTAGGAGCTCAGTAGCTCAGTAGTATAGCTAGTTTGGATTTAGTAGAGCGAGTATTGCAGTATCTATACCTGGGAAGCTCGGGAATTTTTTACGAAGCTTATCCGGATCTGTGTCTGAATAGCTAGTGTTGTTTGATTGAATTGTTTGTTTGAATGAAATTGCTTGTTTGGTTGTGTATGACTGACATGTATGCTGAATTGGTTGAAATAAAATAAAACTTTGGATTATCTTTTGTTTTAAATTTCGAGGACGAAATTCTTTAAGGGGGAGGAATGTGATATCCCGGAATTTCAAGGAATTTAAAATGTGATAATCTCTTAGTTAAATTATTTAAAATTTGATAAAATTGTTATTTTCAGATATAAATAACCAATTAATTAATAATGTGATGTTTTATATTATGATTATAGATTGATTTTAAATAAGAATAATTATTTAATTTGTGTTATTTTAAAAATAGATTTTCAAATTTAATAAGTGTGTATATATATGTGTCTATTTTAGAAGGAAGCTATGATTTAAAAATTTAAATAAAGTCTTTCAAAAATATTTAAAGGAAAATCTATCTTATTCACATTTGATCTATATATATATTTGACGTAATCTTGGTAATAATGTTTAGAAATAAAATAAAATAAATCTTATCAATATTAAATATAAGTATAAAACAAATATATGGTCATAAACATAAATATAAACATATGAACATAAGAAACTATGATATTAAAACATAAGTGAAAATAAATAAATAAATATTTCAAAGAAAGGTTGTGTGAAAATATGAAATGAGAACTTAAGATAAGTCAAGAATTTATATAGTCTTTAGGAAGACATATATCTGCAGGCTAGAGGAAACAATAAAATGTATACAAGTTGTACTTGATAGAAAAAGAAATCATATTAGTACATACGAATTGGAAAATGGGATAAGTATGACAATGTTTAATTAATGCTTGTACAAATATATCATTTCAGCCTCCATATAAAAAAATCTCTGATCAAAATTTGTACCAGTTTACCAAAGCCTGTATACTTGTTTCTTATTTATCAATCTTCTTTCTCTTTTCGTTCTTAAAAACTTAGCTTACCAGAAAACCAAAACCTGAAAACATTTCCTCAAAATATTCTCAAACCTTCAACCAAAAGTATAAGCCTATAACCATTTTAATATCTCAAGCCTGTAATCTTACAAACCCTGTAAACCAAAGCATACTCAAGTTCAAAAGTTCAAAACTTGAAATCAAAGTTCAAGCAAGTTTATCAAGCAACATCAAGTAGTTCAAGTGTTTAAATCAAGAACAGCAACTAAAAGCATTTCAGTTTTAAAGAAAATCAAAGCATCTTTCAAAAATCTGAAGTCCATTCCAGTTTTCAAAGTCATTTGCAAGTTCTCTGCCTTTTCAAAGGTGAGTAAACATCTATTTTAAATCCTAAGTAATAACTGTCTGATGCTTGTTAGATTTCTAAAATGATTAATGCTTGCTTATGTATATATAAGTGTATTATTTGTGAATATGAATGTGTATGGATTGTGCATGTATATTTTGTTTGCTCTTCTCTGTTTTTTTTAAAAAAAACTACAAGGATTAGGAATAAAAGAAAATTCAAATCTCTTTATCTGATTTTGGTTAGACTTCGAGATTTAAATAAGCTAAGTTAGTTTAAAATTCAATGTTAGTTTTAAAAATATGTTTAAGTATAATAGGATTGAAAATCTACTGGGATCAAATATTCACAGTAGAAATCTTTAAACATGTTAAAATCAAACATCATAATTTGTTGTTTCAGGATTATAAGTTGATTCTACTCAGGAAGTTAGGATTTTTAAAACTAAAATCTCAATTTTTAATGTTGTATTGAATGTGCATTTTGGGAATGTCTGGAATATGGTTTTTGAGCATTTACTGGTGGCCGGAGGTACTCGAGTGGTCGGGTTTTCGGCTGGAGATAGAATGATGATCGGGTTGTTTGGTAAAAATAGTGAAGGTGGTGATCATGGACCGTGGCGTTGAGGGATGGTCGAATTAGAGTTTTGGGGAGGTTCGAAGTCAGGGTGGAAGGTTGGGTTGCTGCTCCATCTACAGGGCATCGGAGTTCGTCGTTCGAAGGGGAAAAGAAGCTTGTGACGTGGACGAGGCTTTGGCCGTAGTTTGGGAAGCCCTGGTGGTCGACGTCGCCTGAACGAGGTGAGTTTTGGTCGGAGTCATTTGTTCCAGGCCTTCTGGGTAGCTCGATTTTGATTCGAGACTAGTGATGGTGTTTTAAGGATTGGAGATGGTTGCTGCATTGATGTTCGATATGCAGGAGAGTTCATCGGAAGTGAAGAGCGACTCCGGCGATGGTGCATGTGCACGGAGTGGTTGGGATGTGTCAGTGTGTTGTTGTGATTTTGCTGTGGGGGACTCGAAGTAAGGATCGGGTTTTTGGGGTGTTGACTCGAGTTTGTACTCGAGTAGTTTGTGGGTGATAAGCCTACAGTTTTTAAACTTTAAAATATAAATCTAAGTTCTGGGAAATGGGAAGTAGGGGAGAACTCGGGTTTAAACCCGAGTGGCATACGGGTATGACCCGAAGTAGGTCTAAAATCCAGTTTCTAAAAAGGTTTTTAAAATAAGATTTTTGAAATTTAAAAACAAAAATTGGTTAAACTTTCTTTATAAAATTACTTTATAAATATTAATTGTTTTCCTAACATTTGTTAAGAAGTTTTAAAATTTGTTTAATCTAAATTTTGGTTAAGTAAAGTTAATTTTTTAAAACTTGAGTTAGGAATGAAATTTTAAAAGTTTTATTTAAGCAAGTTTTTAAATTCAAATTTGAAACTTGTTTTTAAAAACTATTACTTGATCATATTTTAAGTAAAAGGAAGTTTTGTTAACTTTAATTTATCAAGTTAAAATGATTATTTTATTTTAAAACTTAATTAATGGTTTAATTAAGTAAAGTTAAATATAAAGACAAAGGGTTTAAATATGTTTATGGTAATTAAGCTATTTGTAAAATAATGTTTTATCTTAAGATAGTTATAGTTTTAATGTCTTGGTATTGATTAAGTTAATTAAGAAATATAAGTATAATTAATTAATTTAATTAATTAAGGATAAAGGATTAATTTAGTAATTAATTAAGAATAATTAATTAAATTAACTAATGATTATGATTGATTAATTAATGATTAGAGATTAATTATTTTGTAATTAGAATTTACTTAATTAAGTAATTAGAGATTAATTAAATGGAAATTAAGAAATATGTAATTAAGTTTTATTAATTAATAATTAAGTTTTATTAATTAATAAATAAGAAATAATTAATCTATAATTAAAGTTAATTAAGAATTAATTAACTATTATTAAGGGTTAATTAATTGTAATTAAGGATTAATTTAATTAATTAATTAAGGATTAATTAATTTAATTAATTAATTAAGGATTAATTAATTTGTTATTAAGTTTTATTAATTGATAACTAAGATTTATTAATTAATAATTAAAGGACAATTAATCTACAATTAAAGATTAATTAATTTGTTTTAAAGGTAATTAAGGGATGAATTACCAATTATAATCAAGGAAATGAATGTGATTAATTTAAGTTAATTAATTTGTAAATTAATTAAAGATAATCACTTGTTAAAGGATTAAGTATGAATACTTAATAAGATTGATAAGTGTAATTACATAGTGAAGTAATTAATGTATAATTACAAGATGTAATTAATTAAAGGGAATTACTTAATGGGAAGTAATTAAAGGTTAATTACTTGGAAGAAGTAATTAAAGATTCATTACTTAGTGTAATTAATCAATGGATTAATATAATTAATTAAGGAGTTAAATAATTAAGGTAAGTAACTACAGGATGATAACTACTGTTTATGATTAAGGTGGATAAATGGAAATGATTAAATTAGAGTTTAATTAATTAATGTAATTAATTAAGGATTAATGTAATTAATTATAGTTAATTAATTAATGAAAGTAATTAATTAAGGATCATTAATTAATGAAATTAATGAAGTAATAAATGGTTAATTACTGTGAATGGTTAAGGATAATTAATTTGTGTAATTAATTTAAGGCTAATTACTTAAGGTAAATAAGAATAACTAATCAAGATGATTAATTAAGATGGATAATTAGAGGATGATCAATTAATTGATTTGTAATTAATAAATGATTAAGTAAGCAAGATTTATGTGATGAAAGTAATTAATTTAAATTATTTAAATTAATTAGAGATGGATGTAATTAATTTAATTCACTTTAAATTAATTATAGATGGTAATTAATAAATCATTGCTTATGGATGTTGAATGATATTGATTGTCTTGAATGGTTTGAGATCTCAGATATGAGATAAGTGATGCTGTGTGATATGGATGCTTTGGTTGAAATATGATGATAATGTGAATTATCTGTTTGTGATGATGATATGAATTATCTATCTATGTGTATATAGATAATAGAATTGAATTGTTTTAACTTTAAAACAACTTGGCCTTAAAAGATGGCGTTTTGGATTTCGATGAGACCGGGATCGGGTTTCTAGATTTGGATATTCGAAAACCACATCGATCCAAATTAACGATAGGTCATGAATCTCAAGTGAAGATGAAGATTCAAAGTGCAAGGGTTATTGTCGTTAACTCTAAGGGTGATTCCAAAATGAGTGTAACGAGATAATGCCTTCGGTTTCGTTCGAACCTGGAATGAACTTGTATGGATTGAATGCTTTCAGCATATCGTCAGGTGGACGATGAGCATTCTAAGTGATGTGTTCTAATAAGGTTATCGTAGCCTCAAGCCTCATCAACCGGGAATGGCTAAAACAGGGGAGGTGCAGCAAGGCTAAGTGGGTCATACCCAAGTAGGATAAGATTTCCCCTGTCTAGAGTCCCTTTTTATTCGGCTGTGTGGGCGGTTGCTAGCTACAACCGTGGGGTTGTCTTATTCGGGACCGTCCAGTAAGGGATGGTTCCGGCCTTGTGTTGCAGGGGGTTGGGCATGATCCTCGGTACGTTGATCTAGGCCACGTACTGTGACGGGCGGTACCCCAGTAGACCTGCCATTGTATGGAATCCAAACTCCAATAAGTGATCGCGGACTTGATTGTATTACCCACTTTGTGGCTAGTATGCTGAAATTTAATAGATGTAACAATTTCAGCTATTTCTTATTTACTTGAAAACCCTAGACCCTATTATAATATCACTGGATTTCCTATCAAATGTTTGGTTAGCGTAAGGTAAAAACTTACCCATGTTTATGTGTGGAGAGTCTTACGTGATACCTTTGTTTTCAAAAGTTTTTTAAAGTTAAACAACTTTAACCGTTTACTCATACCAGACCCATGTCTGACCCAGAGTTTATTTCTGTTTTTCTTAAACTCTCAGGTACTCAAATTTTTACTAGTAGCCAAGGGTTTCAGGTTAGCTTTGGCGAATTCTGGAGGAGCAATGGAGCAGGAGGCTTCAACGTATAGATATATATTGGTTCCGCTGTGTTAGTGTTTATCTGTATCTCTGTGTTGTATTGAATTGTAATAACTGGACAGGTGTTTATAACTGTCTAGTTTGTGTTTGAATAAGTTGTGTAATCTGTGATAGTTGTTGTATACTATGTAATATCTTATGTGATTAATATAATTTATTCGTTCCGCTGTAAGATTCTGATGTTTTTTAGTTCTTTCTTATCTATCTTTTCTCTTTTCTATTCCTTTCTTTCTTATTGATGATGCGTCCTTTTGTGGATAGAAAGGCGGGTCGTCACAACAATGCAGTGGGAAATAAACATATACGTAAATGCGACCTGAAGACCTCCAGCTCGCCTGCTGAAGCTCCAAAGCACCCAAATCTGAATTTGTAAATATGCTTGATCTGACCCGAGCATTGAAAGGGAAGAACGCCCGGATCAGTTTGGTAAACCAACGTGGGAAAACACATCAAATTTATTTAAGAGTTATCAAAACTTTTCTTTATCAAAACAAACGTATCTCGTAAGACCACGCTGCACATAAGCACGGACAAGTTTTTACCTTACGATAACCAAAACATTTCATATCAAATCATGTTATATTATACCAGTGTCTAGTATACAAATAATAAAATAGTCAAAATTGTTACATTGGTTAAATTTGACGGCATAATAGGTTTACAAACAAAATGGTAGGCACGTATTGGAGAGTGGATTTCCATACAATGGCAGGTAAGGGACTACCTTCCGTACAGTACATCTCTAGAGGAATGTGCCGAGGATACACAAACAATCCTCCGTCTCTGGCAAGACCATCTATCCCTATTTGGCACTCATACATGGCCTGGATAGAAACCGAATATGTCATCACCTCGGTCGTTACGACCTATCTGAGATGTCTAATAGTATAAACCACATACCCGACATATAAAGGGTTATCTAGAAAGGTGATGATCATACCATTATTGTAGCGAACTACATGGCCTTACGGTGTACCATGTTTAAGCCATTACCGGGTGATGAGGCCTAAGGTAACGTTTATCTTTCACATAGCACATTCCACTTTAAATGCCACACTGCCATTCTTTCGATCACTATTGACTTTCATGAACATACAACCTCTAAGCTCGTACATCTCGGAGAAGGGTGTTAAGCTAAGAGAAGTTTCCTTCTCCGCTACTAAATAGATGTACATTTGTAAAAGTCAACGTGTGATCTCAGAAATGCAATGTCAGACATTCATCAATAAAAGCTGTCCAGGAATAAGACAAACCGAAGGCGCTCTCCTACCACATTCTATCGGGAATTACCCCTAGGATTAGTAGCGAGAAGTCTTTGAATATCGTAGATTTTCATAACAAAGCAATATTGCTACCATACATATATAATATGCATCGTGGGTCTAATGGCAAGTAGCCCTGCATCATGAAGATCCCCGTCTTAAAAATCATCATCATAAACGTGCACTTTCGAACGCATACATTAGTCCGAAGTGTTTCTCGGATAAATCCAACCCCGTTCTCTCTGGACCAACAACGATAAAGAGGCCCTTAACCTCATACAGAAACCAAGTCTCGTAGGCTTATCACGTTTCTAACTCTCTACTTGTTATCCTTCAGCCAAGAAGGAAGCCCGGTAGATTGAAGTACCATAGAAACTCCATAGTACTCGAATCAATATTCTTATCCAAACTATAATCAAGCCTACTCAGTCGGCTTCGTACTTAGTGCACGACTAATCAGTTCCCACATCAAGTCAAGGAACACAAAAATGTCCAAGTTTGATAGTCGGTTATTTAACTATCAAAGCAACAAACAATATCTAACACATAAGCAGTCACTAGGCCCATTTAATTAATCATTTATTAATTAAATCAATTTCCAAATATTCAAATTTCAAATTATCTTTTGAGAAGATATATCCTCAAAACCATTTTAATCCTTTGATATTGGAAAACATTTCCATATACTTATATCAACGGTATAAGTATATTTAATAACACTACCATTTTGGAGACACTCCAAATAGATTTCTATAATCGTACAACTCCAGAGTTCGTGCGCCTTCGGACGGGTGTTAAGTATAAGAAGCAATGCTCCTATACCACCAAGCCTTTAATACGATCATAAAAACCAACTCGTGTATTTCATAATGGAATGCCAAAACACAATTTATTGGATCAAAACGAATGTCGTGTAAAATATCATTACGACAACCCAAAAACAATAATATAGGGATTTGACTAATTATATATATATATATATATATAATCCCGTGTATCATATAAAACATTTCCTTTCGGAAATCATTTACTATACCAATAGTGTTATAGTCAATGCCTTCCTTACTTCCCGAAAATGTCGATTACAACAACAAATGTTGAAATCCATGTTTTCGATACTTATCACATTTTAAATCATTTTTCAAAACCATTTAAATCCCATTTGGAACTATTACTTTCAAAACTTTACTTTTAAAGATTATCACTTTAAAAACCATTAACTTCATCAAAAAATATTAATTTCAAAACATTCCTTTAAAAGATTATTTAACTCTTAAAAACTTGAATCTATTTCCTGTATATAAAAATCCATATTTAAATCTCAACATTAATCATTTCCATATTTATAATACTATGTTTATAAATCTCCTTTCTATTTTATAAAACTTTTATTTTACAAAATCTCTTTATTTATAAAATTCTATTTATAAATCATTCTTTAATAAAAACTTATTTTACTATCAAAATCCATTTATAATTACAAATTTTTATAAATCTAATTTATTTATAAAATCCATTTATAAATGCATTTACCAGATAAATTTCAAATCCATTTACAAAATATTTACAAATTCCGATTGTAAATATATTTTTTTATTTATAAAATATCACTTTTATAAATTCTTTATATAAAATATTCAAAAATCTCTATTTAAGAATATTTCACAAAACTATACTTTTATAACTTCAAAAATCTTACTTTTTATTTGATTAAAACAAATTTATTCCTTTTAATAATTTAAAAATTATTAAAACATATATACTTCCAAAATCACTTTGAAAATCATTTCAATTCAAAAGCTCTATTTTATAATATTTCAAAATACTAAGAATATGGCCAAATGCTACCATAGCACTACATAAGCAAAAACATATCCATGTCATCAAATATGGCACCCAACACATCATATATCAAAATATATGAAAAGTAAAATCAACAGTGTGACGAATCATGTTGGGTCCCTCCAACCTATCCCCCTGCATCACATACAGTATATAATCAAAAAATATAAATCAACCGCTTCGAGGTGGGATCGTATACAAAGGGTCATCCGCTCATACACGGGAACGTAATAGGGTCTCATCCACTCCAATAGGTAGGATTATATCCAAACCAACTAATAAATATAGTAAATCATCCAAACAAGCAACAAACAACATAAATAAAATTATCCACACTTATATAAAGATATAAGCAGGCTAGAGAGGCGAGTTAACTCACAGAAATTCCAGAAATGGCCAAAGCGCTCTGATTTGAATTAAAATTGAATGGTCGTTTAATTTAACCCAAATTTCCTACTAGCTCCGAATCCATTCAATCCAACTCCATAGCGTAGTACTCGCTGATACGATCGCAACAGAACTTGTCGCGCTCGAAACTGAGCTCGTACGAAAAGGTTACGAATTAACGAACGTACGAGATAATTTAAAAAAAATTAACTTAATAAATTAAATTTTAATTAAACCTTCTTCCCTCCTTCCTCTGTCTCGTACACGATTTCCAGGCCGATCTTTTTTTATAAACGAAAATCGATCGCGATCAAACGCCGCTGCCTCCACCTGCGCTCACGTCGCCATCGCCGCCTCCGCCTGCGTGAACCCTAAAAATTGCTTGCAAATGCGGCCCCCTAGCTGCTGCCAGCGTCGACGATTCGACGATTGATTGGTGTAGATGAACTCGTGGAGTCGAGCTCTCCAACTTTCATGTTGAACGTTTTGGCTAATTTGGCCTGGATTGCGTTGAGCAACGTGGGCCGTTGATTTGGTTTTCTTTTTAACGACAGCTTAAGCTTTTAGGGTTTTGCAAATGAAAGAAAGTTGACGCCCTTATATAGAAAATTTCAGTGGCACTATTCACACTATAAAATTTTGAACCCCAAACGATGCGTGCCGCCTGGCATTCTATATGTTATACCCCTAATCCGAACATGATGGAATATATATTGGGAGTCAATTCCATCATATACAGAAGCTAACTTTCAAAATCAAATTATATTAATTTAAATTCCTTTAATTTCTACGCGTTTCGAACTTGCACGACCAAACGATACATCTAATCGCCATGAAATTTGACGGTTTACAATAATTCACTATTATGGATCCAATGAAACCAGTTTCGTCAAAATCCGAGATAGTGCCTGGGAATGCTATTTTTACATGTTAATTGAATAATTTCAAAAATCAGTTTAAATCACTTTTAAATCCAATTTAAAAAGTTTACTATCTTCCTTCTTATTCAAGTAGAATTTAAATCAACTTTCAAAATCTTTTTGGTTCATACTAAATTCAAGATTCAATTATTTAAACAATTTCAAAAATTAAATTTAACAATTTAATTATCAAATAAATCGCTATATTTGAAATATAAGTTATTTAACTTATAAAATTAACTTTTCAATATTTAGAATCAATTAAATATTCCAAATTCGAATGACTGAAATTGTAAATACATACATGAATATAAATATAAGTTTAATAAAATAATGAAATCAATTGAATTAATTAGGTGGTCTTTGACTATAGTTTTATAGTAGTATGAAATTCACACATATATATATACATACATATATATAATATATAAGTTTTGAAAATATACTTAATAGACTATGAGTATGTTAAACTGTGTGTCTAATCTACAATTATTTAGAAATAGTATTGGATTATAGAAATTTGGAAATGATTTCTATATATATATATAATAATGTTTATAGACAATTTTGGGAACTAATAGTGATTAAAAATAAGTTACTTAATATATTTAATAAATATTTAACTATCACTTATTTATTTTAAAGATTGAATAACTAATCAATTATTTATTATAAATAATAAGATTACCATTAAATTTATTACTTGTTAATTCATGTATATTTTGTTCATTTGTTAAAATCTATTTTCTTTTATGAGATAAAATGGTATAAATGGTTTTATTGAAAAATTGATTTAGTCATTTATAGTTATATTTAACTCGGATAATCTATTTCATAGTTTTCCTGTTTAATCTTTAATGTACATGGTTTGGAATATATGAAATAATTTCTACATGAAGTATTTAGATTTACAAATTATTTTGAAATATGTATTTATTGTTTATCACTTAGTATTTATTTTGTATATGAAATTATATTGTAAATGTTTCATTATTAAATATTGATTTGTTATTTTATATTTATTTGGAATAGTTTATTCTTATATTACTACTTTGATATTTCTTCCTTGTTTGTTGAATAATAGCTATATGAATGATTCACCGTTGATATTGGCTTGCATGATGATTTTAATATGATACAGCGATGACATCCTTTTATGTGATTCTGTGATGATTTCTTTCCATGCGATGAGGAATCTGAATAAACGGAGTTATAATACCATTTGGGATAGGGCATTCGGTAATATTTCTTTGGTTATTCTTTGGACTCGTTGTACAGAATAATGAGTGACTGAGTGGAATTTATAAGCAGCGAATAAACGTCTGAGTGTCACGTAGTGGTATGGGATGTTGTTGTGATATTTATTTGATTATTCATTGTAAGTAGATGACACTCACGTGATGGAATAGAGTGGATAGTATGAGGTAATCTATAGCTTTGTGACTATAGATAGTGAGACTCGAGTCTACCAGTATTGTTCCTATATGGCATTATTACGATGTACTCCTATTATGTTTGTTGGAGAGGACCAGATGGCTAGAATCCACTCTGGCGGCCTGATCGTGGGGTCACGCCCCAGATCCGTGACACCGGATTATTATATATCTTTATGATTAGCTTTGTGGTTAGCTTTGCGATCACCCATGTGTCACCTAGGCTAGTATCTATTACCTATATGGGCATTTGTAGTATCATGACTAATTAGTCCTCGCGTTGCGAGTACATAGGTGGATACATGTCACGATGACTGAGAGGTAACTAAGACTATAGGGACTCTGTGACTTTAGAGCTTGCTTTGTTCTATCAGTCTACCTTCTAGTACTAACGGAGTAGTGGATTGGCATATACGATTGACACACCTCATTGTAGGATGGTTATGGGCTATTTGTCCACATATTGTTATATATGGCTCCACTTTGGACTTTGAGTCTTTTGTGCGGCCATTTTCCATCATGATACTTCATATATACATTATAAGAGGAGATGAGATTATACCTGTGATATATGTCCAGTGTATATTGGATTCTTAGTATTTGATAGGTTGCCTACCATATTATACATCTATTGATATTATTATTTATATACAATGAGATTGGGTGAGATATTCGGGCAAAGCTCTGTGCTAGCCTGATTATGCACGGTGACATCTCCACTATTGTGATTTCTAGAATTAGTGATGATTTTCGATATGTATGATTCACCCATTTGTGTCAATTTGGTGATTTCTGATTTGATGTGTTTATATAAGGGTGATGACAGTTTGATATCAATGTGTCTATTTTATATAAATTTGAGTTAACCTAATTTATTAGTGTGAATTATTTATAACTTTATATATGTATATTTATATATTCAGGGCCTTCATTTTATATGTATATGCATCCTTTGACATGTCATCTGATATTAGATTACCTATATAGAGTTATCATATTATTATTTCATGCATACATTGTGTTAACCATATTATGGTTCCTTGATTAGACATAGTCCGACCCGTGTGTTATTTTATAATGCTCGGGTCAGTTCGAGACGCTTTAGCTATAGGGACAACATGACCAACAATCTTTTTAGTGGGCTTAGAGAAGACATATATTAGGATGTTGTATGTTATTTCTAAGTTATTGATTATTTGTATATGTGTGGCATTGAGCGGTATATAGATTGTTTATCATATTATATTGAGATATTAGACATTTGTGATGAGTTGTACTCTTATAACATTATTGTATTATTTATATTATATATTATCGTTGTGATTGACTCTATGTATTCTGAAATGTACCATATATTATGTATTGTTCTATCCTGGAAGCACATGTGTCTATTGTTTTGTACTGATACTGTGTACGTAAAGGTGGGTTATATATTGGATGTTTTAATATGTACCGATGTTAGTCTAAGAGAATTTCACATGTGCACCCCGTATAGCCCCATTCTCCGTATTATCTGACAGTATTACTCTATAATACTCTTAGATAGTATGGGTATAGAGGTGGGGTGTTTCATCAAATGAAGATATGGATCTAGGTGGCAGCCGAGTAAACCACATTGTAGCCACTCCTTCCAAAAATATCATAACACTACAACGCATGACATCGGTAGCTCTGGAGCTATCCATATGTCATTCATACATTAACAAATGTTGTATCAGATCAGTTATTCCGTTATAAGATGCCATTGTAGGCATGGTAAACCTTCTGGGTACTCCTTTTGAAATATCTCCTCGGGGAACGGGTTCCTACTAGGGAAAGAACCCCAATCATCATTACTTCTATATTGGTTTTTGTTCACCAGCTTCCACACCATATCTACTAAGAACTCTAGTTCTATCGGATTGGCTGAACAGCGATCATCACAGCCTTCCCCAAGTGTTTGGCTTTGCAAATGGTATCGGTTAGTCAATGATATCTGGGTTCTCCTATATGTGGGAGAATCATTTGTCTAGTCGATTGATTTCTACGATCGCTACCCAATAGGTCAACAATAGCCCTCTGACTCGAGCATTCTAGCTACTAATCATTTTCATCATCAACATCATCATGCAAATCAACAAACTCACCATCATTCAGGACACGATGAGTTAGGTCGGTACTGACCTGAGGGAATAGTTCGGCACCGACCAGAGCTCTATCAACCTAGGTCTTTCTTGTTCCAACTTTTAAAGTTCCAGTCCATTTCCTCTTATTCTCTGCTTTCCATCCCAGTGATTTCCACTAGATGAAGAGGAACTATCTTCTTCTAAATCAGAAAGCAATAATTCCTTCCTATTCCATTGGCAAACCTGGGATAGCTGGGTCACCAAATCTAAGTTTCTTTCATCTGTTTCATCGTAGCATTCTGACTTTCAAGCAGTTGATCATTCATTTCTTTCATTATCCTATCCAAATCAACCATAGTAATTATATGTGATGTACTTTGAATTTCAATAATTCTGGGATGATTGGTTTTTTCTCTATGCTGGAAGCCAGCATTCTCAGCATCATTGGTGGGCTTAGAGGTAGTGATTTTTCCTTGGTATTCCTTGGAGCCATTACTTTAGTAGATCCTATGATAGATTTTAGCAAAATCTGAATAATCACAGACCTTTGGAATAGAACTTGCAGATCTACCTAATGGATTAATGCAATCTAGAGGTTGAAAACAGATCTAAATAGCGAGAAGTTGAAATTTTTAGTGAAAGGACAAAAATGTTTGCGCCAAAAAGGGACAAACACTGGAGTAGATTAGAGAAGAGAATGAAACTAAGAAATTAAAAGGAAAACAAGTAAAAACATCACACAACGATTTATAATGGTTTAGCTAAACTCTAGCCTATGTCCATTTAAACTTTATTACTGATTACTGCAAAGTTTTACAGGTAAGATTTTATGGATCGGTAGTCTCGGATCGATGATGATCCAAGAAATTGCTATAATAGTGTAGAATTTTAGAATGCCGAAAAAATATCTCATCCCCTATTTATAGATGAATATTAGTGAATTTGTCTCCGCCAAGTTCTCCCCATGTTCTGAAGAAGGTTGCCTGAAGAGATCATGGCCAAACCAGCAAGTTGCTTCTCAGAGCGATACCGATCCGTGTGCCTCAGGTAAGTGCTGAACCATGAAGATGGCTCGTTGTGCTTTTAATTGATATTTAATATTTAAAGTTGGTATTATGGATCGGTAGTGATCTATATTTCTTGGTTCTTTTGTCTTTGGACTTTGATTATTTTGAAGTTAGCTACATGTACCGATCTCTTGGATCAGTGACAATCTAAGGATCTTTAGATCATTCGTCTTGACTTTGCATTTATGACTTAAGTAGTTTGACATGGCTTCTATCTTGACTGAGCTCCTAGGATCGTATTGCTTTCATTTGTATTAGTCTTCAATAGGTTCGAAATGGGATTGATTCTGGAAAAGTTTCCTGGATCAGTGCCGATCTAAGGGGTCAGATCAGTATCGATCCAAGACTTAGTCTTGGATTTTGAAGTCTACGCTTTGCCATCCCATTTCTTTTGGCAAGTTGATGGTTTTCCAAAGCACTTGGCAAGTTTGTGGCTACATCTTTGAGTTTCATCTAGGAATTGAATTCTGGAGTTATCGTTCTGAATTTTTGGTTTTCTTATCTGACCATTCAATCATTTTGACCCATCCATATATGGCTTAGTTAAAAGCTGGATTACAATATCCTTGTAGGTATACCGACATATTAGCTTTTGGATGCAACCTTTTATTTTAAACAAACGAACACTTACTTTCATCTTTCGCGAAAAGTCACTTCTGTTAAACTTCTATGTGAAGGCTCTGGAAAATGAAATTTTTAATAGATTTCTCTATCATTTCTTTCACTCTCAGCTCTCTCGCGTTTTGCAAAAAAGTCATATTGTTTGTATATACTTATACTTTACGATTCCAATCTCTTTCTCTCTATTTCTTCATGGACTAGCAATATAATAAAAAGTCAAAGTGTCTACATTCAATTTGCTATCATTTACTATCTATTCTTATCTTATTTCTTAAAGAGATTAAAGATATATTGCTACCAAAAGTCTATAGGAAGTTGGGAAGATTACTTGAAATTATGAAAGATTCAATTTTTGTAGATATTACACTATGATTTGTTTATAACGGTGTATCATACCACCCGTAGAAAGTTGAGATTGTATAGGTGATCTTGACCACCCATGAAAAGTCAAGAGGTCGAGTTTTCTTACCATCCATGGAAGTGGAAGAGGTTAAATGTGTCCTGCCACCCGTGGAAAGCCAAGAAAGGTGTTACTTGCCCCCTGGTTCAAAGTCAGGTTGTAAAGGTTTGCTTGTCACTACGGGAAGTGCGAGTGGGTTATAGTGAAATTTTGTATGGGGTACAAGACTGGATGTAGGATTGGATATCCTAACTAGTATAAAAATCTTGGTGTCTTCTCTTTATTCCTACTACTTCTATTCACTGCATTTATTATAATGCTGCTCGTGATTCTAATTCCATGGTGTTAATTTTGATAACCACAAGTAAGTTGATAATAAGTTTAAAAATACTGTTCACCCTTAATATTACATTAGCCTTAAGATCTATTCTGCACACTATGAGGGTAGAGCATCATGTTCCCAACACTTGGTATTAGAGCATTTTGATTTTCAAAATTTCATAATCCGAGCTTTTAAAAGTTTGAATGGCTAGTAACACAAATACCTTATTTAACACTTTTTGTAGATGGACAATCTACTACGAGACCATCACTTTTAATGCTAGTAATCATGCTTATTGGTTATGTAGAATGAAAATTTAGTTATAGTCTAACTATTTAGATATATGGAATATCACACAAATTGAGTACACCGATCCCTAGACTAATTATGCAAAATGGTCTAATGATCAAAAGGCACAAGCACTCAACAATTTAAAGACAATGAATATTTAATTCTACGCCCTAGATAAAATTGAATCGATAGAGTGTTTGTTTGCAAAAGTGCATATGTAATTTGGAGGACATTACAAGTCACGCAAGAAAGCATGTGACGCCCCACCTTTATACCCACGCTAACCAAGAACACTACGGTGTAGTGCTGTCAATTAGCACGGAGGATAAGGCTGTTGAGGAGCGACCATCCGTGTAACTTCTTTGCGCGAGCACCGATATGTCAGATAGAATAGAATGCATATCTTTTAAGGAGGAAATCCGACATACCGATACAAACACAAAGCTATCACACGGTGGCTATATATGATCTTCGGAAACAAATAAAGAAATAAACGTAACACAAATCAGTCACAGACAATTCATATCACAAAGGCGGAAAGAGATATGAATATAACACATGAAAGTGTACATCAGAGTGGTGGTCAAATAAGATCCACAATAACACAAGTGAATAGATACAAGTGCAAGATAATAGAATATGTATACATCAAGGAGTCTAATCTCAAATGTATACAAACAAAAACTACTAAACTAGAGTAGTTAGCCAAAAGTCAGAAGATGGCTCCAGATAAGAAGTCATGAGGAAGCACCTGTAAAATCTCAGTCTGACCCGAGTATTATTTAAGAAGAAAATAATAAACGGATCAGTCTAGCTATAATTATCAGATAAAATGATATAGAATAAGAGATATGGCATAAACATATAAGATATCCATAAAAGCATACTACTACAAGTATGAAAATGATAATCAACAAGAGATTAATCAATATCACAAGAATCTTCTCAAAGATTAAAAGAATGTCATATTCTTAATTTAATTCACCAAGCCACAATAAAATGACATACTCATCGATGTCAATGGTAAAAGCTGGTGAAACATAAAATCCAGAAATCTCAAGAAAAGAGGATGACCAATCCCATAAACTGAACATCGACGCACCTAGAAAGATATGCCCCATGTAAAGTCTAGCATCGATACACCTAGAAAGATGCACCCCATGCAAAGTCGAACATCGACGCACCTAGAAAGATACGACCCATGCTCTAGCATTGACGCACCTAGAAAGATACGCCCCATGCATAAATAAACATCGACGCAACTAGAAAGATATGCCCCATGTAATGTCTAACATCGATGCACCTAGAAAGATACACCCCATGAAAAGTCGAACATCGACGCACCTAGAAAGGTACGACCCATGCATAGACGAACATCGACGCACCTAAATAGATACGCCCCATGTCCCGACTTAGTGAGCCGATTGCTCCACGAAGTAAATAAACATCGACGCACCTAAATAGGTACGACCCATGCGAGAAATAAACATCGACGCACCTAAATAGATACGACCCATGTGAGAAGTAAACATCGACGCACCTAAATAGATACGACCCATGCGAGAAGTAAACATCGACGCACCTAAATAGATACGACCCATGCGAGAAGTAAACATCGACGCACCTAAATAGGTACGACCCATGAGCCTAAACCATAAAATGATCGTCATCGGTCATAAAGAGTTTCAATATGTGTGAATCGAAATCACACCAATGAGGCATAGACTAACCTTGAAGATAAAGAGATATGTGTGAATCGAAATCACACAAATGGTGTCTAGTCTAACCTCGCAAACAAAGAGACATCGCACAAACGCTAGTCTAAATCACAAAAATGATCATCATGATCATAAGGAAGTGTCGATTACACTAAGCTAGTAAATATAAGAGTTTAGCTTCATGTCCCATAACCACTTGCTTAACTCAAATATTTACGAACAGATTGTAGATCTGCACTAGGAAATTGTCACAAGAGTTTCAATCGAACAAGTCCATCAATTAACCGACGAAGTAAACGCAAGCGTTACATACCACTTGTTTTGCTAAGCCATTTAATTATATTTTCTCATACGAATGAGGTAAAGGTTTGTATATACTAATAAATTGGAAAACAGTTTTATAAACGAGTTTGATATTGAAAATCGAGTTGAAATCGTTTTAATGAAAGAGTTTTGATATTTAATACTAGTATAGGAAACCTTTATATTTTGAAGTGACAAGTCATAGAAGTGATTGTAGAAACAATCAATCATAAAAATTCACGTTCGAAGACGTGAGTAAAGTTCAAAGAAATCAATTCCCAAAACCATTAAAGTAAGAAGTTCTATTGAACGCTTTTCAGATAAGATTGCCTACGCAGAGTAATACGGGGTTCGACCTGCCCGGTCAGGTCGCGGGGGTCCAGGGGGCAGCGCCCCCGGCGGGGTGCGGGGTGCGGGGCAGCGCCCCGTCACGGTACGACTTAGTGAAGGCAAGCTGGTCCAGCGACCTAAGGAAAAGTAGGTCATACGACCTAAGGAAAATCGCGACCTAGCGAATCACAGGTCATTCGACCTAAGGGTAAGGTCGGGGGCGACCTACGACTTAACAAAGTCAAGCGACCTACGACTTAACAAAGTCAAGCGACCTACGACTTAAGGTCAAGCGACCTAGTGAAATAGCAGTGGGAATGTTAGGTCGGAGACGACCTACGACTTAAGGTCAAGCGACCTAACCCATATGAGCGACTCAAGGTCATACGACCTAACAGTTGCGAGCTAGCGGAGTTGGCATGGCCGAGCGACTTAGTAGGAGCAGCGACCTACGACTTAACGATTTAAAAGCCAACGACCTAGGACTTAAGAGCCATACGACCTAGGATTTAAGAGCTAACGACCTAGGACTTAAGCTCAAATACGAGCTACGAGCTAAGGTCTGTATGACCTAACAGTTAAAAGGTCCTACGACCTAACTGGGGAACAAGGCCATGCGACCTAAAGTGCCACGCGACCTACGACTTAAGGCCTGGAACGACCTAGTGGAGTTAGGTCGGGGACGACCTAAAACACTAACTCGTGGACGACCTATGACTTAGCTCGTGAACGACTTAGCACACCCAGAACGACTTAAGGCCTGGAACGACTTATGCTCCGTGTGACTTTTCAACGCGAACGACTTACGACTTAGGCTTAACTCGTGGACGACTTAGCGATGGCCAGAAACGACTTAGTGCCAGAAAAATCACCAAAACACTGAAAATTGAAGTTTTTCGCCAATCCAATCCAAACCAAATGCAAATGTTGATGCTAGAGTGATAGGGAATCATTCCCAACAGTCCAATGACAATCATAGGCAAGATGTGAGATCAAAAATCTCACCTTTTCACGGAATTTGATGAAGACGAAGCTCGGGGGCAAAGCAAAGATCAACCACAAGCTTGAATCAATGTCTTCACTTTGAATTTGGAGTTAGATGTTGAATTTGCTAAAGAACTTGAGCTTGGAATTTTAATTTCCTATTCCCTCCACCATTTTTGCTAAAGCTTCAAAGTTGATGCAAGTAGATGAAGTGATGAAGAGAAGGAAGGGGTTGGGCTGAGTTAGAAGAGGTGCAGCCCAAACCAAAAGCCCAACACAAAAAGTGACGAAAATTTCACTATCTCCAAACATATCGAAGTTTACACTCAAAAAGATCGCAAACGTCATTTTGAACTCAATGGGGGTGGTCTCGAGTCCTAATTTGACCGTATGCAAAAAGTAGCTTTTCGTACTAACATCCGACTAACGATAAAATATTTAAATATAAAATCGATAAATATGCGGGTTGTTACAAAGCACTAGTAAGGTTAAATAAACCAAGATTTCTGTGTTAACCAATCAGTTTCGGTTATTTAAAGTGAAAACAAATGAGTTATTTCTGACATGTATTCTACATTTCAAGATATATTTCGTGCTTTATTTTACCTAGGCAAAAATTTTACTAAGCAAGATCAAGCCCAAAAGATTTTAAATTCACTTTTAAGTAAATGGGATCAAAAGACTTTAGCAATATAAGAGGCTAACGATATAAGTGTTATTAAAGTAGAAGGGTTAAATAGGTAATTTAATGTCATATGAAGTTCATTTGCAGGGAAGAAAGGAAAGCCAGACAAATAAAAAGAAGTGACTTGCTTTCAACATTACAATCGATAAACAAGGATCAACCGATAACAACAAAGATATAACATTTATGGTAAGAAATTTCAGAAGATTTCTAAAGTACAGAAAAATGAACACGTTTAGAAGGATGGACAACAACAACTTTGGAAGTTTTATAAAGTGTTTCGAATGCGGCAAGACTGAACATCCAAAAGGTACTGCCCGACACTGAAGAAATCAAAGAACTCGCCAAGCATAACTTTAATAAAAAGGAGAAAAAAGCATCCAAAACAACTTAGGATGATTCTGACACCACTTCAAGCAAAATAAGTTCAGATACAGAAAATGCTTATTTATGCTTTATGGAAGATGGAAAACAAAGCTCAGGATAATTCGGTAACCCTAAACTCTGCTTATATTCTTATTAATAATTAGGAATATTCATGGTAATATATGCATATTTAAATTCATTATGAAAATGAATTAAATTAAATTAAAAATTGAAAAGACGCTTAAATAGAAAATAATAAATAATTCAAGAATAAAATATGTTTTTGAATATGCATAAAGAATTAGAATTTTATTAAAACAAACTTATAGTTTTATCAAATATATATAATTGAAAATTTGTTAAAATAGAAACAATTAATTAATTAATATATAGATTGAAATAACATACCTATTTAAAACATTTATTCAAAGAAATATAAATTGAATATAATATTTTAAATAATAAGATAAGGATAACAACATATATGTATAACAGTTAATAAATAGAAATATATTTAAGTGAAATAGAAATGAAAATAGATGAATTGGCATCTATTCGGTAGATATGTCAACAAACATGGAAGACTATGTAAACATGCTCAGGTCTGAAATGGTACATCTTTTCAAATTTTGAAATTTTGAAATTTCATCTCATTTTTATCAATTAAAAAATTCAAAAGGATGACTTTATTAGTTATCATATATCTATTCAATGCCTTATCTCATTCATTCATTAACACATCACTTTATTTCAGAATTTGAAAACAAATACAATCTTATACTTTCTTTCTCTATAAAATCAATAGCTTCAACATCTCAAACTCCTAGACTTACCACAAAGATCATAAATTTGCTTTACAATGATAAAGAAACAATAAAAGCCTTCATTGATTATAAAGAATATGCTAATGTAATAGTTAATAATTCAAAAAATTATTAATAAAACAATAATAATTAATCTTTACCGTTATTATAAATAATATTAATTAATTTCCAAAATATTATTAATAATCATTATTATTACTTTCAAACCATATTAATAATTTAAATAATTAACTTTTCAAAATATTAAAATATTGATAAATAACCTTAAAGCAATATTAAATATAAATAAATAACATTTAAGACAATATTAAATATAAATAAATAATCTTTAAAACAATATTAAATATAAATAAATGACTTTAAAAAATATATTAAATATAAATAAATAACTTAGAAAAAGATAGATAAAAACGTTGGAGTAAAATAAAAGTTAAATCCTTTTAGAAACAAAATATTTCCAAAACCCAAATTCAGATTTTAAGTCCTTCTTCGTCTTAAAAATCAATCCCAACCCAAATGGCGATTTATAGTATTTCAAAATACTAATTTAAGGCCAGTAGCTACTCAACGCTTAACCAATATCGATATTGATTTTATATCACTACAGGGTTTAAGTTTTGAACATATAATAATGTCATACCCAATAATGTCCACAAATCAGGTTTCATATTCAAAAATTATATAACAAGAATATTATTGAAAATAATTTAACAATGCCGAGGAATCCTGTTGGATCCCTCCAACCTGTCCCCCTGCATCACAACTCATATGTATATCGACACGCATATATAAATAAAAATCAACAGTGGTGAGGAATCCTATTGGATCCCTCCAACCTGTCCCCTTGCATCACAAACGGTATATAATCATATAATATGGGTCATTCGCTACTAGGCGGGTATATAAAAAGGCCATCCGCTCTAGGGGCGAGAATAAAACTAAACCAACTGATAAAAAGGTAAATCATCCAGACATCCATTCAACATTTTTTTCGACTATGTAACATTACTAATTAACCAAAAAGGTGAGTTTAACTCACCGAAATTCCAATTGTCGCAGGCGTTCTGGATTCCGTCTAAATCCAAATCTATGTCATAGTTCTTGTTGATACGAACGTAATGCAACTCGTTGTGCTCGATTCCGACCTCATATAAATTAGTTATTACATTAATGAGATTCATAAATTAAATAATATAATTATATATACTAATTACATCATTAACTAATTAACATCATTAACATATATTAACCCATCTACCTCTTTCTAAGACGTGCGCTAAAAACTTTGCCGTTGCAACCACCCGTAGCCACCAGAGCCTATCGCGCCGCCACTGTGGGTCGCCCCATCCACACGTGCCCTCGCGCCACCCTCACATCACCTCCGACGCCGCCCAATTATCGCCAAAACCCATGAAAACTGCCCCCGATGTCGAGCTGCTCATGTCGTTGCCACGATCACCCATTCTCCCCAAACTTCACTATGATATAGCCCTGACTTCCCTCTCCATCTTCCCTTCAGACTCCATCGACCAAAGCTCAACGACGCCGCACAATTCGTCATGATAGATACGACGTTCAACTGAGTGCCACTGCCACCTCGCCTCGAATGACGACGATCCAACCGTTGAATGTCTTCGTCTTGACGTCGCTTACAAGTTGCTAGTTGGACTCGAGGCCTAGAAATGCATGGATTGGTCCCGATCACTTTGGATCGTTGAATTTGGTTGTTGAATTTGATTTGAAAATTTTAAAACCTATTCTCTGGTTTGGATGTGAATTTAAAAGGGGAGGTTGGTATGGTTTAAACAGTAGAGGCATGGCTGAAAAGTAGGGAGTATGGTTAGGATCGGGTTTAAGCATGGAGAATATATACATATATTTTTTATATTCAAAGATATCTAGCTCGATGCACTCAGAAATCTCAAACACCAAATGATGCGTGCCGCTTGGAATTCTATACTAAGTCTCCCCATTCCGAACATAATGGAATTAGTCTCAAGGTCTAATTCGATCATATACAGAAGTTAGCTTTTAGAACCAATTTATATTAATTTCATTCCTGAAATTAATTTTATATGCGTTTCAAACTCGTACGACCACACGATACATCCAATTACCACAAAATTCCACGGCATACTATAATTTACTATTACGGATCCAATGGAACTGGTTTCGTCGAAATCCGAGACAGTGCTCCAGAAGGTTAATTTTACACGTTAATTAAAACGAATTATTATTTAAAACCAATTCTAATCACTTTAATTAAAAATTAAAGTTTACAATCTTCATTCTTATTCAAATAGAATTTAATTAAGATTTCGAAATCATTTTCATATTCACATATTCAAATAAATCCCTATATTTGAAATTTAAGCTATTTTGCTTATACAACCAATATTTTCAAATTTAAAATAGACTAAATATTTCAAATTTAAACGCCTAAAATTCTGGGTCGTTACAGGCAAGCTAAGAGAACAAAAGAGACTCGAAGAACAAAAACTAGAAGAGTACATGATAACAGTTGGTCAGTTTTATAGTATCTCGATTCATAGAATTAATTGTTAAAGATCCCATAATAATTCTTTGAATTCTCTCTCTTAAAACTCTTTATTTATTCCCCAAAGTCATTTTATAAAAGATTTATTTTGGTTTTAAAAGTTAAAAGAGTTAAATTTGTATAAAAGAATTATGTTTTTGAACTGGGATATGAGACATATCCTTGTAAGTATGTCGACATACTAGTTATTGGATGCAACTGTCCATTTTAAATGAACAGCACTTCCTTTCACCTTCACGAAAAGTCAATTCTCTTCATCTTCTACATAAAGGCTCTACAAAATGAATTTTAACAATTTCTCTATCATTTCGCTTACTCTCTTCTCTCTCAAATTTTGCAGAAAAAGTTTTATTGCTTATATATACTTATACTTTGCGAATTCACTCTCTTTCTCTCTATTTCTTCATGGATTTGTAATCTACTAAAAAGTAAGAGAGTCTACATTCAATTCTCTATCATTTACTCTCTGTTCTTATCCTATTTCTCAAAGAAATCAAAGATACATTGCTGTTATAGGTTTATAGGAAGCTGTATTGAAGACTACTTGAAATTATGATCGAAAGATTCGATTCATTGTAGATATTACTATGCTATTTATTTGTAAAGGTGTATCCTACCGCTCGTAGAAAGTCAGCATTGTATAGGGGAAGTTGACCACCCATGGAAACTCAAGAGGTCGGGTTTTCTTACCACCCATGGCAGTGAAAGAGGTTATGTGTGTCCTGCCATTCGTGGAAAGTCAGGATATGTGTTATTTGCCACTTGGTTCAAACCCAAGTTGTAAAGGTTTGTTTGTAACCTTTGGAAATGCAAGCGGCTTATAGTGAAATTTAGTTCGGGGTAGAGGACTAGATATAGGATTGGATATCTAAACCGGTATAAAAATCTTGGTGTCTTCTCTTTATTTTTACTGTGCCTACTTATTGCATTTATTATAATATTTCTTGTGATTCTAATTATGTAGTATTAATTTTGACCACAAAGTAAATTGATAATAAGTAAAAAAAAACTATTCATCCCCCTTCTACTGTTACATTAGCCTTAAGATCCATTATGCACACTACTAGGGTAGCACTTTAAGTTCCCCACTCACAACCATCACTTAGGAAGTTGTCTTCTAAGTGCTACAAAAAGTTCGTTAATTTACTTATAATATTTTATCATCATTAGATATCGCTTGCTAACATTACATGGTTATCACATGTTAAAATTTTTTATTGTTATCGCATGCTTATACCTATCGCATGCCAAAAGCTATCGAGTGTCAAGGAGCTACCGTGTGCCTACACCTACCACATGCCAAATACTGTCATGATTCAAAGCCGTCGAGTGCCAAGTTACTCCATGCCCGGACACATCGCATATTGAATGTTATCAAGCGTCAAAAGCTATCGCATGTTAACTCTTTAAGTTATTGCGTATCAAGGTTTACAAGGCTATCAAATGTCAACTTATTAAGCCATCGCATGTTGTTGCTAAAAGCCATCGAGTGTCAATCATTTTAAGGCTATCAAAGTCAAGGCTTATCAAAGCTATCACATATTAACATATTTAAGGCTATCGAGTGTTAAGGCTTATACTGGCTATCGCATACTATCTTTACTTAGCTACTGTAAGTTAATTTGGCAATTTGGTATTTTTTCCTTACAACCTTAAACAAAGCAGCTAAACAATTTTCACTACATCAAATTATTTTACCTAAGTCATTGCATAATCTTTAACCCTTCTCGATCCCATGGAGGGGAAATATAATAAAATATAAATATAATGTCATGCCCGACATATGAAGATGCAGACATGGACACTTAACTTGTTATAAATGCTGGTTTTACACAGAGGAAATTTCAAAATAACATTCATTAGCAAAACAAGCCTCCTGCATCATCTTTGTAGTCTTTATTCGTCCTTCCAAAAGCTACCTATCTATACCATAAACTCAGCCTACAAAAACAGTCCACTCGAATGAGTAACCGTGAGTTTATAAGGAATAATAAAAACATGGGTCAAACATAAAATCCGGTATAAATAATACTTTATCCTAACAACAAATCATATAGTGAGACTATGCATGAAGCACAAAATGGTTTTCCCTTCACTAATCCAATCAACAACAATTACATCATACCACGTAGTAAACATCATAACATTATCAAACACAAGTAATCAACTACATCACAAATGTGTGTTTTACTTTCAAACATATTCCGACTAGTTTCTATAGTCAGATCATTTTAAATTGTCACACTGGTCTTATACTTAGTTTCATATTTTTTTAATAACTTGAACAGATAGTTAGGTTGTCACTAAAACCCTCATCTCTGTTACCCAATATAATCGTGTTTTAGACATATGGTTTCCACTAAGGCCTTCCTGCAAAGTCACGGAATATAATGTCATGTTCAGACATATGGTTGCAACTAAGGCCTTACGCCCTAGTTAGCGAATATAATGTCATGTTCAGATATATGATTGCCGTTAAGGCCTTACACCCTCATTACTGAATATAATGTCATTTTTAGTCACACGATTACCACTAAGGCCTTACGCCCACATAACCTTAATTTCATGTAGAGACATACGGTTTCCACTGAGGCTCACCTTCATTTATTTTCTCAAATGATACTTCTTATCATCTCATAGCTTTCTTAGCTTCGTATCAATTTTATGCTTTTAAATAAGTTATTTCATTTTAACTTATTAAACTTTATGGCCATTTCTTCGCTATGAAATTCACAACCATCACTTAAGAAGATGTCATCCAAGTGCTACAAAATGTTCATTAATTTACTTAGAATTCCTTATCATCGTTAGCTATCATGTGTTGGCATTACACGGCTATCACATGTTAAAATGTTTTATTGCTACCGCATAACTATACCTATCGCATGCCAAAAGCTATCGAGTTTCAAGAATTTATCGCATTCCTATACCTTTCGCATGCCAAAAGTTATCGAGATTTAAAGTCGTCACCTGCCAAGTTACTCCATGCCCAGACCTGTCCCAATTGAATGCTATCGAGCATCAAAAGATATCACATGTTAACTCTTTAAGCTATCGAGTATCAAGGTTTATAAAGCTATTGAATGTCAACTTATTAAGCCATCGCATGTTGTTGCTTAAAGCCATCGAGTGTCAATCATTTTAAGGCTATCGAACTCAAGGCCTTTCAAAGCTATCACATGTTAACATATTTAGGGCTATCAATTGTCAAGGCTTATATCAGCTATCACATGCTATCCTTACTTAGTTATTGTAAATTGATGTAGCAATTCGGTAACTAACTTGAAAACTGTTTTGTTTCCATAAAAGGATTTTGTTTTTCACTAACCCAGTTATATGTCAAATTATCATTGGTTACAAGGACTTTTACAATCTTATTTTCAAAAATTATTGATTAGCTTCTCAATTAATTACCCTTTTACAATTAGCTCTTTCATTTGCTAAATAATTCATATAAATTTGAAAATGCATGGGAAAAATCTCAAAAATTCACCAAAAATTTGGATCATCATATTTTACCTCATATAAAAATTTTAGGCTAAATTAATTGTTTTCATATTTTAAAGAATTAATTTTCCCAAAATAAAGCATTTTCTCAACATGGAAAATTCAAATCCAAATAATTTCAGAAAATTATAACATTAAAAACTCTCTCCATATAATTATTCTATACATCATAAAAATTCCAGATGGTTTGGAGAAGGTTTAATTCACGTTTTGCCTTAAAACACATCCAAAATCATTAACATTAAATTCCCAAACATGAACAATGGTTATCAATCATTCATAAACTTGTTCGTTATTATTTAAAGCATCATACACATACAAATCCAAACGGGTTTTGAAGGTTTTTTCTAGAAAGTATTACTCACCTAAGTTGAGTATAAACTTGATTGCAAGTTCTGTTTCTTCTTATGGATGAAAGCTTCCCCTATTAGTTTGATTTTTCTTCTTCTTTCTCTTGAAAATGTGGTCGGTATTCCTTGTATTCTTTATAGGTTATTTTTGAGTGAGGGAGAAGACGAATGAAAGGAGGGAGTGTTAGAGGGTTAGTAATTTGGTCTTAGGGCAAAAATCCTATTCTAGCTTATTCTTATTAACTCCTCTAACTCTTCTCCTTAAATTCACTATTCGTTCTTATTAATAAAATTTGTCTTACTTTATTATTGTCTCATAATCTAATTTAATTAGTCATTTATTTAATTACTTCCCCATATTGTGGCACTCTATTGCATATACGTTTATAGATGTTAGGATTAACATCTATAATGATACGTTCACCATTTATATATGTGATGACTGTCTCAAAGCAACATTGAATATATTTATAAATCCAATAAATTTTAAATAAAATTTTAAATTATGTATATATGATAAAATATAAAATAGCTAATCTAATTTTGACTATGTGACGATTCGCACCTTAATGGGCCTGAGTTTTCACCAAATCGAAAACCCAGGTCCGCCAAAGTACGGATCGTTGGTTTGATATTCTGCAAAATAAATAAATGCATATCAGAGCATTATTGATATAAACTCACAGTAGAATAGTAAAGTACAATAAAACATATAGTTGCAGAACAAAGTTGACACTTTTAAGATCAAGTGTCAGTGTCGAGTATGCATAAGGAAACCTGTCCTTCCACCGTTCCCGCCTTACATCGGTACCTATCCCTCGAAAGCTATCATGTGAGTTGTATTGAGGAGGTGGTCAGAACAACGTTCTAGTGACTGGTAAATTACATACTTTATATATAACACTAGTTAACATTGATTGCCATCCATTACGTGTTATGTCTCTTATTTTATTTTTACCTAGTCGTCTCGACACCACGTACGCGTACGAATTAAAACTTCTACCCTAGGTAGACAATAACTACATATGTATGTGTGTTTGTATAAAAGTACCACAGTCCCACTATGGACCAAGATATTATCCCCGCTAGTATTTGTAACTCAACACCTCGTCAGGATCCATCAATAACACAGTATCACGTCCTCATCGTCGTGCATACTAAGAAACTCCTATAGTGCCTAATAACGGTGTCACGATAGTTAGCCGTATTGTACCCATTTTGAAAGACCTTCATAAAGGGTTATCTAGCCTTGCCTCTAATAAACAATCTAGCAAACAACTGTGGTGGTGCATGACTTAAATGCGATCTACACTAGTAGGAGGTATAGCCGTTTACGCGTAACCCTCGTCTTTTCGCTGACCACTCAGGACTGATGATGTTCTCAACCTATGTATAACTCTACTCCCTAATGTGGTACCAATCACACATTGACATTGCGTCAAGCCTTGCTCACCATCCCATTTAGATTACCTAATGCAATCAAGGTAATACCCACTTGTTACTTAACACCTCTAAAAAGGTTGAAGCAGATTCTACTTATCCTTTAACACTTCAACCGAGGAGAACCTTCCTACTTGGGTATTCCTCACCTATACGCGAGCGTATAAAACTCCCCAGGTCCTATAGTTGGATATATCCCACATTAGTATAATGTAGACAGAATCGCTAGTAGCCCCTTGCGGTGGGCAGACTTATATTGTGTAACACTACTGACATCGCATTCCTACCCATTCTAATAACTATATCATTCTCATCTGATCTAAGTTATTTACTAACATTAAAAATTCACACGTAAAGCATACTTTAGGCTGCGTGTGTGTGTATATATATGTATGTATGTATGTATGTATGTATGTATGTATGTATGTATGTATGTATGTGTGTGTGTGTATTCATACTTGTTTAATTATTACACCTCCAATGTTCAACTATTAGTAATATTCCTTCACTTTTTCATGCATTTACTTCTTATTCCATTAATATCAATTTTTAATGTCATTTGCCGATTTTATTAAAATGTCTAAATAGCTTTTCCTATTTACTTTTTCATCCCTTATTGAATTTCTATTTCTGTTCCTTTTTAACATTTACTACCCTCCCATGTTTACTGGACTTTCCATATCCTTTTTATTTAAATTATTACTTGCCTAATTTTTTATTTTTTATTATTTGATTTTTATTTTGCCTCTATTGCATATATACTAATTTTTCACTTAAACCATTATTATTATCACATTTACAATTCTTTAATTCATCCTTATGGATTTCTGCATTTTAATGCAATGGAAAAACATCTCCCTCAAAAGGAAAGGTTAACACTGTAAATTTATATATCTTATCTAATAAGAGGATTTGTGTTACGTTTGGAATTACAAAGAATTATATTTTTACACTCATTAAAATAGACAGTACAATATACGATAAATATCCTTATTTTATACATCTCTTTCCTTTAGGCGTATTCCTTGTTATTTCAAACGGTACAATTTTATTTTTGATCTGAACTTGATAATCTATAGAAATTTACATTACAACACCCAACATTACAGTGAATTAAAATACTACTTAAATCCCAATAGTTTATTGTGATAACTTTCAAATTTATATTTTACTTGCATATGCCATTTAATTTACAAATCTTGATTTTTTTTACATAATTTATCAAATTCAAGGACCATTACTACCCAATACTTTCCAAATTCAAAAACATGTGATATAAAATTTAAGTCATCAATCGCAGAATATGTAGGCAGGGTTTTAGATTTCATTACATGCATATAATTAAGCCTACGACTTTAAATAATTGAATTCAGGCATACAAGGAACATATTTACAATGGAATAAATCCAATATTATATAAAAGTATATAATTTTCCAACTCACTTTATTAGCTTTCAAAATCTCTAGTTGTAATCCATGTTATTCCAGTTTAACTCCCCTCATTATCCCTATTTGGATACATATAATGCAGCATACATATATCTATCATAAATCTAGATCCGAGAAGAGATTTGGATTTAATTTAGATTTTAGATCTGGATTTTTAGTTACTTCGACTTTGACTATTTGATTCAACATTGTTCTTCTTCTCAGTTATCCTCTGCTATCCTCCACTTGTATATACGTATATAAACTATAATTTTATTTAGAATTAAGAATTTGTGGAGGATAGAAAATGGTAGAGCTTTGTCGTCGCTTTAGAAAATATTAGAAGAAAAGTGAGGAGTTAGGCTCGTATTCATATGGGTTCGAATCAATGTCAGCCGTTAGATTAAATTATTTTAAATCCAACTCGTTTGGCCACATCATAACTCTCAGCCGAACACATTCATTGTTTGACCAATGTGCCCCATTCGGTCGACCGCTAATGGTCGATCGGCCGATATCAAGGGTCGACCAGTTGCTATTAAGTTTGTTAATTAATTACCGACGTTTTATTTCATTGATTACTTCACTTTTAAAACCGAATGAGATGATTGCTTTCCGCGTTAAGCTTACTTAAACCCTAAACAATTATTAAAGTTAATTTATTTCATTAATTACATTTTATTTCCTTAATTACGTATATAATTATTTCTGATTCAAAAACTTTAGACATCAATAACTTTTTCGTTTGAACTCCGATTGGAAAACTTTATATATGAAAATTGGTCAGAAAATCGCTACGAATCCAATGGTGCAAGTTTCATAGCCAAATCCTGACATCTATAAAAAAAATTCGCCTTCTTATTTATTAATTAATTTCCTTTTTAATTAATTATCGTAAAAATTATGGGATGTTATATTCTCCCTCATTTAAAAGAATTTCATCCCTGAAATTCCTTAAGGACTGTATTATGTAAAGCACAAACATTCTAAATTAACCAACCAATTGGTGTGCAATCAATTTTTGCAATAATAGTGTATAAGTGCATGGTGTATCACAACATATATGGCATGTATGCTAAATAATTTTAAATCAACGCCTCCTATATTAATGCATTCTTTTAAAATAATTTTGAAAATATAGTGCAAATAACCTATATATACCGGCAGTTCTATATGTATGCAAATTTTAAAAATCAAAACTTTTGTTTTTGCATCCAAATTTTCCCACACTTATACGAACAGAAATTTAGTTCGACCAATTTTTCATCCAATCACTACCATCCAAAATCCTAGCACACCAATGCTAACATCCAATTTTGGAAAATTCAGCATTCTATACCTATATTCTTAATGCCGGGAAAAAGGGTTTAGATGGAGAATTCCTTATTTATATCCTTCTCTCATGTACCCTTCTTCTACTATACCTTGGAGCCTTCTCTTATACCCAGATATCTTCTTCCAACTTTTCCAAGTATAGTTTGCATAGGTAAATTTTATTATAACTTTTAAAATAGGATTATTTTAAAACCAATTTTGTTCACTTACCAACAAGGTATGGAGTCTTAGATTCCATGGCTAAAATAACCTTTTCCCTTGTCGCTAATTATATTTTATTTTACTGCCACTTCTGCCATATAGTAAATTCATACTTGCTAACCTGTCAACTTCTTCCTTATGCTAAACATGCAGCATTTCAAAAATCAAAAAATTTCCTTTTTCTATTCAAAATCCTTTTCAATTAAACTTTTAAAATAGTTGAAATTTTTTAAAATAAAACTTTGCTTTTTCAAAACTTTATTATTCAAAAACCATTTTATATTTAAAATCAAAGAGTTCTGAACAAAATTTTCAAAAGTGTCTGTTTTTCAAAACCAATTCAGCCACATCCTATGCAATCAGGATTTAGTTAAGGGTTTAACATCCATGATGGACTTTATCCTATTACATGGTAAATTTTCAAATTTTAAAAACTTTTGTTTTATTTTCAAATAATAACCAAGACACGGGGTTTATTTATAAATTTCAGCTTTTAAGGTGTAGCGATAGTGACCCGTGGTTTCGCAACCTTTTCTTGTCCTTCGCTTACCAAAATTTATCTTCCAAAAATTCTCTACTTTTTAGGACTTAAATCTTATTTTCTTTTAATTTAGTAGCTAATTTAAAAAAATTCTAATTTAGTTTATGATTTCTGGTCTTCTCCTATTTTCTTTTCTTCTGCATTAGTTAAGTGTCTTTTCTAAAATATTCTTGTTTTGCTATTTTCCAAATAATACTACAGTCAACACAGAAATCAAATACAAAGGAAAGTTTTTATTAATATCATACATGTTTTAAACAAACAGAAACAACTAATGCTTACAACCCAAACCTAAAAGAAAAAAATGCTGGAAGGAAATACAGCTACCACAACTAATTACTACTACTTACGGGATAGGAGATGGTCCTTTGCGAGAGCTAGAACCATGGCTACAACCGAAAGATCAGAGCATTGATGCTATGCACTTAAGCTCATGACCCTGGTGTCGCTGCTCCTCTCGTACCTCCTGTAGCTCCACCTCAATCTGGATATGAGAACATCATATTGCTCTAGAATCGAGGGCTTGCTGTTGTTGCCCTACGGCTTGCTGATATGGCTAAGGAGCCTACTCAATACGCTCTAGTCCTGCCTTCTGCTGTTGAGCTCCACCATATGCCTACCCCACTTCCTACTGCTGTTGTGCTCCAAAATCTACAGATGGTGCCTCTATCCTTATCCTTCTAATGGAGGACCTATCCAATGCAAAGGTATACGCTTCTGTATCGGCCCCCCTCGGAGGCTAACTCCATACCATCAGAAGATGGAAGTGAAAAGATGACAGTATAAAAGGTAGCTCCTCCGAGTCCCTGCTCCTTGGCTCGCATAATGGCCCACGATCGCCTTGGCCCAGTTCACTTGAATATCACCTATAATGGCGTAGGTCGCCTTCTAGACGAGGAGGTGGATCTGGTCATAGCTCCTTGACTTGGGGACGATGTTGTGCTGGACGATGCAGGTGACCAAATGGGTTGGGCCTGTAAGTTCTCTGTCTACTAGATGCCTATCCTCTAATGAAAGATCGCTGAAGTATAGCAGAATCAGTGATCTCTATGTCCTCTAAGACTTCTCCTACTGCGAGGAGATGTAGGATCCCAACGAACCGCTCATCAGTCATCCGAATCTCTACCCCCTTTGACTTCGGATGTGAAACTAGTCTTGTTCTTCTCGAACACGGATACCAAATTGTCATCAAACAAGCGCATGCATCTCAGATAATACTCTTGCTTGAATGTGTCATCGTGAAGAATCTCTAGTAATTCTGTAGCCGCAAATAGATTCTCCAAATCACAAGCGACAAAGTCCTCGAACTTCATCGGGCGTCCTTGCAGCAATGTGAAGCGTGCAGATTCCTCGTAGCTTTTCCCAGTATCTTCATGATTCTAGAACCACACAATCTATTACGGGGTTAGTCTTGGGTGTAGGGCAGAGAGGCTGCTATGCGAAGGGACCATATTTGGATTGGGATCTAGATCTAAGGCTTAGGAAATGGGTTGATTTTTGGGTGGTGGAGCTGCTGCGTTGCTGCCTAGGGTTGCTAGAGATGAATGTCGTCGACACTTTGTGGCTTAGATGGTGGTAGGTGGCTTGGAGGAGGAAGGGGAGGTCGAAATCATTTTTTGGAAGAGGATGGGTTTAGTGAAAATGAAGCGGCTTTACCTGAATGCAAATTTATATGTCCTGGGTCAACGACCGATTAACCGCTGGTATTGAACTGGTCTACTACTACCGATCGACCGGTCATGCCTATGTGGTCGACTGCTCATGCCCAATTAGGCCAGGTTGAACCTAGACCTATTTCAGGGCCGAATTGGATATTAATTACTAGCTATCAACTAATGTTACTTCATTCTGTCTCCATCTTTGCTCTGGCTGCTCTGAGAAATTCATGTCTAACTAAATTTCTATCAATCCATCGCGGTGCATCCGCCTACCGCTTTATTTATTATTATATATTTCTTTTGGGTTTTGAACTTCGTTTTCCGTTATATTTACCCTAGTTTTAATTTGTACCGCTTCCTATTGTCCACCCATAAAAAGATTTTTTACCACTTACAAAATTTTCATATTTGAAAAATCAACGAGCCATATACGCCCTACTATTTTTTTTCAAAACAAGTAACTTTTTATTAAATCCTCATTTACTAATTTTTTTGAATTAACTAGTTTTGATTTCTACTAAAACTTTTTATTTAAATAAAATTTAAATATTTTCAAAAAATGAAATATTTACTTACTTTCCAAAAATAGGGTTTTTCTATCTTCAAATAATTCCTTTGAAAATCATTTCAAATATATTAATTAGATATTTTCTCAAACTTTATATTAAAATCATTTTATATGGGGTTGGACTCAGAGTGGATTTTTGTTTGTCCCTTCTTCTGGACTCTTCTACTTACTTTTTGACTTATCTTCCTATAGAATATATTAAAAATCCGACTATCATCTTGTAGGGATTACTACACGTTTTCCTTCGGGAATTTATTTAATTTTTACTTTCGGATATCTACAACATATAGACTCTTACTTTCCTCTTATCTGGACCTAATGTACATCATCAATCGACAATCTCGCAGGGGTCTTCAACCATTGGGCTATCGAGGGTCCAACTAAGGAGTCACATGCCATCCGGCTTCTGGGATCTCCCATATGCTATACTCATGCTCCTCTTAAGTCAATGCTTTACCGTACTACGTACTACCTATTTCCCATGGGGTAATTGTGATAGTTGTACATCTTCAACTTTATCTATTGTTCTAACTCATAGTCGCATTATCCATCTTTTCAAAATATGGTTTTGACTACTTCTATAGTTGGAATTTGAGTTTGGCGTATAGTATACATAATTATAGGTAAAAATACAAATGCGTTCACTCATCGTATCCTAATTCTTAAGATCGACTAACCTAAGCTCATATACCAAATGTGACAACCCGCACCTTAATGGTTCTGAGTTTTCACTAAATCGAAATCCCGAGTTCACCAAGGTATGGATCGTTGGTTTGGTATCCTACAAATAAATAAATGGATATAAAAGAGCTATCTATATAAACTCACAATAGAATAGCAAGGTATAATAAAATATATAGTTGCTGACTAAAGTTGACACTTCTGAGATGAAGTGTCCTTTTCAGTGTTGAGTATGCATAAGGAAACCTATCCTTCCATAGTTCCCACCTTGCATCGGTACCTGTCCCACTAAAGCTATCATGCGGGTTGTAAAGAGGAGGGGGTCAAAACAATGTTTTGGTGACCGGTAAATTACATACTTTATACATAACACTAGTTTATGCCGATTGCCATCCATTACGTGTTATGTATCTTATTTTATTTTTACTTAGTCGCATCGACATCATGTACGCATATGAATTTGGCCTTTCTACCCTTGGTAGGCAGTAAATACATACTTTTGTGTGTGTATGTGTGTAAGTACCACAGTCCCCCTTTAGACCAAGATACTATCCCCGCTAGTATCCGTAACTCAACACCTCATCAGAATCCATCATCAATGCAGTATCACGTCCTAGTCGTCATGCATACCAAGGAACTCCTGTAGTGCCTAATAACGACGTTATAATAGTCAGCTGTATTCTATCCGTTTTGAAAGACCTCCATAAAGGGTTATCTAGCCTTGCCTCTAACAAACAATATAGCAGGCAACTGTGGCTGTGCATGACCTAAACATGATCTACAATAGTAGGAGGTGTAGCCGTTTAGGTGTAATCCTCGTCTTTTCACTGATCAGTCAGGATTGCTAACGTTTCTGACCTATGTACAGCTCCTACTCCCTTATATGGTACGAATCACACACTAACATAGCACCAAGCCTTTCTCACCATCCCAGTTAGATTGCCTAATGCAATCATGGAATTAGCCACTTGTTACTTAATACCCTCTAAAAGGTTGAAGCAGACTCTACTTGTAATTTGATATTTCGACCGACGTGAACCTTTCTACTTGGGTATCTCTCACCTATACGCGAACGTATATAACTCCATGGGTCCTATAGTTGGATATGTCCCACATCAGTATAATGTAAACACAACTGCTGGTAGCCCTTTGCGGTGGGCAAACTTTTGTTGTGTCATACTACTAACCTCGCATTACAACCCCTTCTAATGACTATGTCTTGCTCATTTGATCTAAGTTATTTACCAACTTCAAAAATTCACACCCACTATAAATGCATACTTGAGGCTACGTGTGTGTGTGTGTGTATCTATGTGTGTGTGTTTCATACTTGTTTAATTAGTACACCTCCAATATTCAACTATTAGTAATATTCCTTCACTTTTTCATGCATTTACTTCTTATTCCATTAATATCAATTTTAAATCTCATTTATCGCTTTCATTAAAAGATCTAAATATCTTTTCCTATTTACTTTTTCATGCCTTATTGAATTTCTTTTTCTATTCCTTTTTAACCTTCACTACCCTTCCTTATTTAGTGGATGTCTATACACATTTTATTTAAATTATTACGTGCCTACTTTTTTATTGTTTATTATTTAATTTCTATCTTGCTTCTATTGCATATATGTTCATTTTTCACCTAAACCATCATTATTATCACATTTACAATTCTTTAATTCATCCTTAGGGATTTCTGCATTTTAATGCATTGGAATTACATCTTCCTCAAAACGAAAGGTTAACACTGTAAATCTCTATATCTTATTTAAAAAAGGAATTTGTATTACGTTTGGAATTACAAGGAATTATATTTTATAGTTATTGAAATAGACGGTGCAAAATGCGGTAAATATCCATATTTTGTACCCCTCTTTCTTTTAAGTGTATTCCTTTTTATTTCAAACGATACACTTTTATTTATGAATTTGAACTTGGTAATCTAAAGAAATTTACATTGCAACACCCAACATTCCACCGAATTAAAATACTACTTAAATCCTAATAATTTATTGTGATAACTTTCAAATTTACATTTTATTTGCATAGGTCATTTAATTTACAAATCTGGAACATTCACATAATTTATCAAATTCAAGGACTACTGCTACCCAATACTTTCCAAATTCAAGTACATATAATATTAAATTTAAGCTATCAATCATAGAATATGCAGGCAGGATGTTAGATTGCATTACATGCATATAATCAAGCCTACAACTCCAAATAATTAAATTCAGGCATATAAGGAACATATTTACAATGAAATAAATCCAATATTATATAAAAGTATATAATTTTCACACTCACCTTTTTAGCTTTCCAAATCTCCAGATCTAATTACTGTTATTCTAGTTTGATTCCCTTTATTCACCCTATTTTAATACATATACCGCAAGCATACATATTATATCTATCAGAAACCTTGATCTGAGAAACGATTTGGATTTAATTTAGATTTTAGATATGAATTTATAATTTACCTTGGCTTTGACAATCTGACTTGACCCTATTCTTCTTCTCAATTATCCTCTACTATCCTCCACTTGTATACACATATATAAACTATAATTTTATTTAGAATTAAGAATTTGTGGAGGAGAGAAAATGCAGAGCTCCGCCATCGCTTCAGAAAATATGAGAAGAAAAATGAGGGGTTAGGCCCGTATTTATAGGGGTTTGAATCAATGCCAGCTGTTAGATTAAATTAATTTAAATTTAGGTCGTTTGGCCATGTCATAAATCTCAGCTGAAAACATTCACCAGTCGATCGATGATGCCCAACCAAATCACCGCCAATGGTAGATCGGCCGATACCAGGGGTCGATCGGTTATTGTTAAGTTTGTTAATTAATCACTGACATTTTATTCCGTTGATTACTGCACTTTTAAAACCGACTGAGATGATTTGTTTCCACGTTTAGCTTACTTAAACCCTAGGCAATTGTTAAGGTTAATTTGCTTCATTAATTACATTTTATTTCCTTAATATTTTTACCTTAAAAAAGGGTAATTGACTTATGATTTTGGGATAATATGGATCTCGTTTAAAGAATGTTGGTTCATGTAACATGGATGTTCATAGAAAACTTTATATTACCACCTTGATGAAATTGCATACTCTGTATAGTTGATGTGGCTAAACATTTTCTATGTGCTTTAACGGGGGTAAATTGATTAGTAACTTCAAAGAGTTATTAGATATAGTATAAGTAATAATGAAATACGAATGGAAAATTGGTTGAATGGATGACTTATTTATAGTAAAGTTAGAGTATAATGAATAATTTTTTTTTGAAATGAACAATTTTTCGATACTTTGAAACCTAATGAAAAGATCGAAATTGATGATTAATTGATGTAAAGGTAGCTCCTTGGGTCATTGCTTCAATACCCCGAAGTAGTAGAATCGATTAGTCTAAATGCACAGGCCATGCCCTATAACTTCATAATGATTGCATGAGATAGGCTGAGTGGATTAGGAATGGTTTGATGTTTCCTAAGAATGAAAGAATGAAAAGGCGAATACTGAAAGAATGAAATGATATCTTGTATCGGCATAAGTCAAATGGCAGGTTGCCTTGGAGATACTAATTCGATGAATGGAACACTAAATAACAATATGCAGGTAGAATAAGTAAATTGAACATACATTTTGTTTATGAAGCGTCGACATGAACACTCAATGAAATGCATTGGTAAAAAGTAAGACTTGAGATCACATCATACCAATAAAGTATTAGAAATTGAAAAAAGTTTGAATTGGTTAGCCTTAGGGAATATGTGACATATGTACCATGTTTTAGTGAAATGATTATGTTCATGTAAAACTCAATTATAAACCTGTTATTGCGTTCTAATCAATGTGATTACAGGTTGTAGGCCAGGTATGATTTTCACATATTTTTGTAGTAGAATATTAATGAGGAAAAAACCTATTTCGGTCTAAGGTGTGGTCTTATTATGTATTATATAACTACTCAAACCTGGTTAATATTATTCATATTAGCTTATGTCCGACCCAAAGTTTTTTTTTCCCCCTGAACTCGGGTATCCTTCAGAGAAAGTTGAGAATTAAAGGGTATAGGAATTTGTTTTAGCTGTACTACCATTGGAGAGCTGCACGAGGCAAGATATTTAGTTATTATCTATCAGTATGTAATATTATACAACTCTAGTTTCTCGGTTTGTATTATAATTATGATCATACATGGTGGCATCATCAAATGTCGATCATGTGGTACTATCTCTGTATATTATATTTTATCTCTACGATTGGTTTCAATTGGGTAAATGCTTAAGGAGATATAATGTTGTAAGTGAAATGAAAATTTGATGCGTTGTTTACTTTGTTGTTTGAAAAGAAAAGGGATCTCATTTTGTCACTTGAAAATAAGATTAGAATGATTACAGTATTTTGTATTCATTTTTTAGTCCCAAAATGAGAGATGTTACATTAAGCACTGACAAAAACATAAATAAATGATACATGAATATAATCACAACAGACATGCATATTTAGGTAAAATTGTGCCACATTTAACATGGATTTGCTTTATACTTATAAGGTGAAATGTACAACTAGTAAGCGTATGCTGGACACTTAACAATAAGGTACAAATCAAAAATTCAATGATATAATTATTATTAACTATATTTAGAATTTAGATATTAACATGGAGTATGGATAAAGGGAAAAATACATACCTCCTCAAAGTTTATAAGCAAATTTGATTCTTTGAGTTTTTAAATAGTAACTACCTAATATTCATTAAATAAAATAATTTAACATCAGCATGGCCTAATAAGCATGCCTCCCTTCCTTGCTAAATTAGATAGATTCTTTCTAAACATGCCCTTGGAATACAAACACCCTTTCTTCCATCGGCATAGCCTCTCAACAATCATCTCTGACCATTGTCATATCTTTCTTGATTTAGGAGACAACTGGATTTACAAACTTTTAGATTCGAGACTTTTTGGACTTGACCTGATGATTGAACAGCTATGGAGATCTTTCCAGATCCACGGGTCTTCCACTGCAATCCTTTTGAGGAAGCTCTAGCTTCTCAAAAATTCTCTCAAGATCCTTTTAATTGAGATCCGAGGTAGCCTGAAAAGAAGAAAGTAGGTCTACAAAATCTAATCCTAGATCTAAAAATCAAGGAAGAAGACACCCCTCTCTCTGATGATGAATGCGCTGACCTCCTCAACCTCGAACCAGAATTGACTAGAAACACGAAACAAGAAGAATTGGCCTAGAAACAAAGATCTAGAGTCCAATGACTTAAAGAAGGAGACCAGAACACTTCCTACTTTCATCGTATGGCAAACGAGAGGTGTAGAGCCAACGCCATCCTTTCACTTGACCACGAAGGGCCCATGACAACTACAGTAAAAGATAGTATCGGTACCTTCATATAACATTAAAACACACCTTCTCCTCAACTTCTCCAACTGCAAGCATTACATCTTAGCCCTCGCTTATCCACATACAAATCTAGTTGCTCTTGGTTTCGAATTCGAACTCGATGATATCTAGAAAGCTCTTCAGGAGATGGTAGACGATAAGGATTCAGGCCAAGATGGGTTCCCCTATGTTATTCAAGAAATACCGGGGGTTCCCCCAACTTCAATATCCTCAACGTCTTCATGAAGTTCCACTTTAATCCGACCCTCATTGCTCGCATTAACTACGCCAATGTTATCCTAATCCCCAAAAATGGAAAGAGTTGTTATTGTTAATGACTTCAACCAAACAACCATCAAAACACAATCTTAGAGCTTATTACTAAGGCACCGACGAATAGATTATAGCCTCATATGAACATACTAATCTATCCCTCTCAATCTGCCTTGGTATCAGGCATATCCCTTCTTGATAACACTATTGTAGTACAGGAGATAATCCGTTACTGCCATAGATCGAAAATCAGCCACGCTAGCGTTAAGCTTGACTTTTCCAAAGCTTTTGACACTATTAGTTGGCGCTTCATTGATGACATGTTGAAGCATTGAGGCGTCTCTCAAAAATTCATCTCCTACATAAGTCAGATCATCCAATATGCCTATTCTTCAATCTTTGTAAATGGATAGAGAGGCCATCTCATTCTGTTATGCCCAAAGTTGGCACAAACACCCAAAGATTAATAGAGGAGAATAAAATGAAGAAAATAAATTGAAAACGAGGAAAAAGAGAACACACGACAATTATAGTGGTTCGGCTAATCAAAGTTCTACATCCACTTGAACTTTGTTTATGCTTCTACTGAGTTTTACAAAGTTGATCTTATGGATCGGTGATGATCCATGAGTTTACAAAGAAAGTACAAAAATATGTTAAACAAGCCAAAAGTCATTTGAACAATGCCCCTCCTCCTGTATTTATAACTGTAGGTCAACAGAATTCTCTCCACCACATTCTCGTCCATATGCCCTATGTCCAAGAGAAGTTAAACTAAAAAGATCGTGGCCAACTCATCAATGTTCAGCGATCAGTACCGAACCATGCCCGTGGACTGGTAGTGATCCATAAGATGGTTATGTGAACCTTTCTTGCTCTTTCGTGAATGTTTTGGTTGGCCTGCATCTTTGTCTTCGACACTCGATTGCATTGTTATGAGCTTGAACTTGAGCGAATTCCTTGGTTTGGAGGTTAGAAAAAAGCAATTGATTTATCTATCGATCATTTGAGTCGTGATGGGCTAAAGAACCTCCCATATTGGCATATTACAACCGATAATCACTTTAATGTTGCATAGCATGAACTATATAATGATTGAAACACCCCACACCCCTTAATATACCGAAAAGGACACATTAAAAGGCATGGTGCATTGTAGGTATAACTGAAACTAACAGAGACTAAGATTCACAAGACAAAAATAAGTAAAAACATCGGAAGCTAAGATAATAACTTATTTTAAAACAAGACTTCATAATTGTTTCATAAATCAAATAAGTCAAATACCAAATACACATATATGTCTCAAAACCCAAGATGTCTCATAAAAACTAATAGTCTCAAAAATCAGAGTACATAATATCCCTCATAGTAAGCCAGTACACAGAAAAAGCTAAAGCTAGAATAAAAGAAATACATGGTAGAATATTCTCCAAGAAGCCTCTGAGCAACTGCAACTTACTGCCCTGTCCCTTGATTGCCTATGGGGGAAAAGGGGAAAATAGAGGACTGGGTCAGACTAAAAGTCTGGTGAATGATAGTAACTGCTAGAATCTTTAAGCAAAGTAAAAGTAATAGACTTTACAACAGTTCTAGTATATAAAAGGAAGCAAAGGAAATAGAAAAGAGAGAAACTGAAAATAAATACGAATAAACTATTGCTCAATTAGTAAGATATGTTAACTTTGATTGTTTGCACTTGTCCTTGATAGCTGCTTTGATTAGGCTGAAGTCCTAATTCTACCCTTTGATCGGCCTGCTACTCCATAGAATCTACTATGGACTGGACATTTCCTTACACAGTAGACTTTGGTGTCTATGAAAGACACACTAGCTAAGTGCTTGGAACTCATAGCGATTACTGAGCACCGAAATGGAAGTCACACGCGTAACTGCCACCATGCCCATGCTACCTGTTGCTCCCTCTTTTGACCTTTTATTTACCCTAGACAGCATAAGAGTGCCCCTCGCCTCACTTCAGGATTATGTAAAGCACCTCGTCTCACTTTAGGGTTATGTAAAACACCATGTCCATAGAAAAATATGGGAAATGCCGCCGGTACTGGTCCCTATCAAACAATTATCTAGTTACGCCCCTTGTTCAAACCCACTTGATTTGAACTACCATAGATTGACTGTTTACTACCACTATAAGTATAAGTGTATCCCTCACCTCACTTCAGGATTATGTGAAGCACCTCGTCTCACTTCAAGATTATGTGAAACACCGTAACCATAGAAATATTAGGGGAATGCTATTTGGTACATGTCCTACTCTTATCTTTGCTTATTAACTTAGATAAGTTATTTAAATAAGCCTTTTTTTTATCAATTGCTATTATTGCTTATTAATTTATCCTAAGTTTTAAAATAAGCACCTAGTTTCCATAGTTTATCGATTTATAACTTACGTTATAATCATGCTTATTACTTAACCCAAGGTCCAAATGTGAAAATAAGCTTCTTTCTTCTTTTATTCTTTTTAGTTATAATTCTAAGTTATAACTAGGCCAATCTTCTTAATTCAGTCCAATTAATATCATAATTAGGCATAATTTCAGTCCAATTCCAATTATATTACAGTCTTTGTGATTTACATCTCATATTCCATTATTTCAGATTTCTTATAATTAATCCAATTTCGTGTTAACTCTATTCTAATCCATACACGAAGAAGGAGAAGGAGAAATAAAAGAAAACTGAAAATAGAAGGAAATCCAAGGCGTAGGAAGAAGATGTAAATAAAGCAACAGTAAATAAATTAAAGTACAGTAAATAAACTGTAATTAAATGAGAAAAGCTATAATTAACAGAAATAAACTAAAATTAACTGAAGAGAATAGCTAGAAGGAATAGACTGAAAATAATTCTAAAAACTGTAAATAAATTACTAAAAAGGTTACTCCAAAAGTCGTAGTTAAACTACAACTATTGGAAACCCTATTATTTTAAATTACTTAAAAATCTAAATAATTGCAATCACTCACCTCTGGTCCTTAGCTCTTCCCCTTAAGGCTTCATGGATCCACTGGAGTTGTTAAATATTTTTATTTATAACGATTTCCTCCTTGGAAAATTATTCCGCTTAGGGTCCTTCCTGAATAGGTGAACCCAATTGGAGAAAATCTTAGAATGAGAAAAAGTGTTAGGCATATGGTTCTATTTATAGGGGTAGAAGTGGATCTCAGACCATTGGATTTGGGGATTGAATATGATGCAACCACGTCATAGGCTGAATAGGGGCCATCGGATGCATGAATGGAAGGACCAGATTAGTTTAAACAATGCAAAATACGTGTAAAGTTGACTAAATATTCGAACAAACGAACGTTCGTTCGTTCGCCCTAAAAAGGGCAGGCTGGTCGACCGCCCTTGTGCCCAGGTCGACCGGCCGGTCGACCTGGCCTATTTTTGTTTGATTATTTTGTATCTTATTCATATTAGCTCGGTTTCTGACGTTCTATATATGAAAATTGACGAGAAAATTACCACGGACACAATGGTGCAACTCCCGTGGCTCAATTACGATAATTTCACAAAGTTATTTTATTATTTAGTTAATTAACGAATTAATTATTACGGGTTAAATTTTGGGTTGTTACAATGATCTTGGGCGAACTTCAGGGATCGACACTGATCCATGGTCATAGATTGGTGTCGATCCATGACTTTGATGGTTCTTGGGCTTTGAACCTAGAACTTGACCAAGAACTTGGAATGTGATGTTGTATGGGCTATACTTAAAGATTCTAATCAAGTTTATGACTTCATTTCTTGGTATCTCTTGACACCTGAGCTTGGCAGTTTTCACTTTGGATTCTTGCTTTGTTATTCTCCTGTTTGACCGATCTGATATGTCCGAATATGCCAGGTCATAAGGCTGGATAACACATTCAATCTAAATAAAGGTTACGATAGGGAGATCTTTATCCTCTATACTATTCAATCTGGCTGTAGATGTTTTTTCGACTATTATCAGTAGAGCTTCGTTGACTGGCCTTCTAAGGTGCATAGGTTCATCAATCATCCCTAGTGGAATCAACCCACTTTAGTATGCGGATGACACCCTAATTCTAACCAAGCGTGCACCAGCCCACATAGCCACCCTAAAGCCATTACTCTACTACTTTAACTCACCTCTGACCTTAAAATCAATTTAACAAAAGCTCAATCATATTAATGGGAACTTAATTCAATCTTGATACCCAAGTCCCCTCTACCCTTAAATAATGCCTCTCATCATTCCCCTCGAAATACCTTAGCCTAACCATCTAGCCAACCAAGCTTCATCACGATGATTGTAATCTCTTATTTGATAAATTTCCTCTAGGATGGCTTCCTGGAAGGGCAATGACTTATCTAGAATAGGTGAATTAATCTTAGTAAACCACGTCCTCTCATCTTTGCCAACATTTTGGATGCCATCCTACAAACTTCCGATTTAGGTCTCAAATAAGATACATAAGCTAAGACATTCTTTCCTACCGAGAGGTGACAAATTCTCCCCTTGCAACCACCTTGTGGCCTAGGACACGGTCTATAGATCTAAAATCTAGTGGGGGCTTAGGTGTTATGTACTTGACTCGATTCAACATAACTCTCTTTTAAGAAGGAAGAATGTAACAACCCGGAATTTTAGTGATTGGATTTTGAAATATTTAATTTATTTTAAATATTGAAATATTGGTTTTAAAAGTTAATAACTTGAATTCAAATATAGAGATTATTAAAAATATTGAATTGTGAATTTAATATTTGAATAGTGATTTAAATATCTGGATTATGAATTGAATATTTATTGAGGCGTTCGACGAGGTAGGTGGAGTGCGGCAGTGGAAGTCGTGAGCCATTTATAGGCTAGGGCTTGGGTTATGTTGAAATCTAGGCGCCGATGGGTGGAATCGAGGGTAGCAAGGTGTTTCTCTTGTCAAGGGCTACCTGTGGGCTAAGAACGATGGAGCGCAGCCTAAGGAGGAGGGGTGCGACATGGTGTACGGTCGGAAAACATACCCAAGTCACGTTTTAGGTTTGGGGGTCAGTTGCTGTATCGTGATAACCATCGCAAAGCTTGCGTGAAGTGGAGTGCATTTGAGGAAGCGACGTTGATTTTCATTGAGAGATGAGTAAGGGAGAGGAGGAAGAATGAATCAGCCACGGCAAAGTTTGGGTATCAGGTTTAAATGGGAAGATTGTTGAGAGGAAGAAGGTTTAATTATAGGGTAATTATTTTTAATTAGGTGACTAGTGTTTAAATAAGTATAATTTATAAATCGGAATATTATAAGTGCAATAACACTCTCATATGAGGTCTAATCGAGGCGAGACATTTTGCGTTGCGCTAGTAACAGCGATAGCTACACGATGGAACTGGTTTCATCAAATTTGAAGCAAGTGAAAATTTGGGCTAAAATCAGACGTCGTTCGATTTTAGTTCAAACTAGAATGCCTAAGCGCCCGTTAGAATTTCGGCGAGTTAAACACATTTTTTTTGGATAATCAGGATGTTATACAGTACATAAAAATTACTGTTTGTGTTTGGTTGAATTATTAGCTGGTTTGGTTATATTCGCTTTTTAAAAGCGACTGTTACTTAAATTGAAAATACAGCAAATTTAGTAGAGAAATCCAGATTTCTCGAAATTGTGATTTTTAATTTCTGTTTATATTATTGTTGATTTTATTTTAATTATATACCTATCAAACAGATTGTTAAATGTCAAATTTTGAATGTTTGATCATATTAAATGTGACACCGACATATGTTAAAAATTGAACATTTTTAGAGAAAAAGGGTAGTAATAGCACCAGTTAAGTGCTATACTAATTATTGGCCTGGGTATAGCATTTTGGAAATACTATTAAGTGCCGTTTGATTTGGAAATGGTTTCGTTTGGAAAATGATATTTAAATTCAACTTTTCGGAATTTCTGTGATATTTTAATTAAAATACGCTTTTGAACTTCTCTATTTTATTTCAACTTCTTTTATTATTCTTTCTAATACATATACATACACATACACATATGTATATATATATCAGTAAATGTTTAATAATTATTTTGGAAGTATTTGTCTTTATAGAAAATTATTATAATAATAAATGTGTGTTTTCAGAAGTAAATAAAAGGAGTTACCTTTTATTTAAAAGGAGATCTTGTGTTTAAATGAAGAATGAATATTTTAGGAAAAATATGTATGAAGCATTTATATAAAATGTTGTAATAAAAGAACGGATTTATAAATGGTATTTATAAATTAAAGAGAGATTTATAAGCAGTATTTTATAAACAAAGGAATAGGTTTAGAAATGGTATTTTATAATAGGAGAATATATGGCAAATTGGAGGAATAAATCACATTTGTGGATTTATTACAATATATGGAATGATCATGTTATGGGAAGTATTTGAGTTTTATAATTATATTTGGAGTTTGGTTTTTTATATTTAGAGTTGTTATAAAGGAGTTTTGCAATTATATCAAGAAATTTATAAATGAGTCTTTATAAAATGAACTTGGAGTTTTATAAAAGAGTTGCAAATAAGCTGGAAATTTACAAAATGAGTTTTATAAATGATATTTTATAAAAGTGGTTTTATAAAAGGGTTTATAAACCATATAAAGGATGTTTACAAAGGAGTTATTAAATAAATTTGGAGATTTATAAAAGGAGGCTATAATTATGTTTTAGGTATTTATAAAGGAATTTATAAATAATATTTTTTTGAAAATAGTTTGTAAACATGAGGAGTTATATAAAGGCAATTTATAAAATGGTTTTATAAAAGACTGAGACCCAATTTCCATAAATGATCATTTTAAATTTTGATGGTATTGAAAGTATTCTTTCTATACTTAACACCAAAAGGAAATCATTTGGGTTTATTTTTATCAGCGTTTAAAACGACATTTGTTTTAACCCAATTTAGTGTGATTTTGGAAATGAATTCTTTTTTAAAATTTGTGAATATACTTATATCATTGAGATAAATATATGAGTACATTTTCTAAGTATTGAAAATTTAATGTTTTGTGAATATACTTATATTGTTAATATAAGTATATAGAAAAGTTTTCTAAGTTGAAATGAAATGCTTTTGTGAGTATACATATACAGTTAGAAAAAAAATATCGATATTTTTCAAGTAGGAAAAAGAGTAGAGAGGATTTGAGAATATATCTTTGTAAAAGTATTTTGTTACAAGTATTTACAAAATGGTTTTAATTAACGAAATGATTAACCAAAGTGGCTTAGTGTAACAACCCCATTTTTGGGCGAATGATAATAAATAAATAATTAATTTAAAGATGAGTTTTGAAAGTTTATAATAAATAGTTTGAATTTATTTTTGGAATTTATTATAGGGGGAATTAATTTAAAGGACAAAAATTTATATATTTTCAGTCTCAAGGACACGACCTCAATCTTTTAATCACAAGGACAAACATTCTTCCAAAATTATTCATAAGGACAAACATTATTCCAAAATTATTCATAAGGACAAACATTATTTCAAAACTGCTACCAAACTAAAAACTGATACCTAAAAACTTCTACCGATAACTACAAACTGATACCTAAAAACTGCTATCAATAACTAAAAACTGATACCTAAAGAAAGTTGGTCTTCAGACTAAAATACTGAAGGTCTGTTCTTGAGGCTAAAACGCTGAGAAATTTTGTCCTTCACAATAATTTCCTGTTTATTATATAGGAATTAGTAATGTAATTTAGTGTTTTGAGAATAACTATTTGTTCTAAAAATTATAAAATTAATTAATTTGGAAATTATTTAATATTGGGTTTAAAATATGAACTTTTAATATTTAAATTTTATAAATCTTGGAAAAGTCTTATAATGTTTGTAAAATGAATAAAGTTGTAATATATGTGAAAAGGTGATTTTGTAAAGGAAATAATTTGGTAAAATAATTAAACAGTAATAGATAACGAACTTATTTAGGACTTGGATTTAATGATTAGAATTTGGTGGTAGTTTTGGAATTAAAAAGAAATATCGAAATTGAAAAGAATAAATTTATGAATAAAGTTTTGAATTAATTAGTAAATGATGTCAATGAAATGATTAATTAATTAAATAAAATCATGGAAAATTATTTTATACAACGAACAAAGTTGTAATTTAGTGAAAAATTATTTAATGAAGCGATTAAATTTTATTTGGGCTTATAAGTTTATAAAGCAAACAAAAGAAAGAAAAAAATGATGAATGAAGTGAGGCCCAAGTCCAACAACCCAAAACCCTAAACTAAGTCTCCCAAGGTTTCCATCTCCGGATCATTCTTTTCTGTCGATTATTCTCCTGTGCTTATAAATACAACATCCACATCATACTTTAGAATCCATCCACTTCTCCAAAACCTCACTACTCAAATTAAAATCATATTAAATTCTATAATCAAAGTACCTTTCTATTTCTTAACCCTCTACACCTATATGCACCCAAAGAAGCAAAGAGTATTCGCCGATTCGAGGAGTGTGCTTTTATAGTGAGCAACAACAGAGAAGCAAGAGAGAGGAGCACCAATACAGGTGAGCATTCCTACTCACAAACTATGTCATCAAACTATTATCTTCGGTGCCAAATGCCCGAATGTCAGCGTGCGTGTATAAGAATCCAACCCCTGAACAAATAACATATGCTTTAATCACACAATGGATTAACCTATCACACTAGAAATGAAGCTTGAATAATTAAATCACCATGAAGAAGGAGGTATAGGCAGATATGGGGATTGTAACTTATCACCAAGGCAATAGCCAAAGCCAAAAATTGCATCACCTACCTCTGACCAATCGACCGGTCATGTTAGCACCGGTAGAGGAAAGGGGATACGCCAAGTCGGCACCCCATTTTCTTGATTTATACGTACGTTCCTGGTGCTAGAGTTTGTCATTCCCTTCGTTTATATAGGTTCGTATGAGATGTGGGGTGCAGGAAGTATGCATAATATTTACTTGTTCCTATATGTAATGATGATAAGCAATGACAGAGTATTCATATAATTCAATGTTATGGGTTGACTTATTTGAAGCCGTGTGTCAGCTTACGTAAGGAGCTATATGTTGATTATGGTATGAGTATTGTATGTCGTCCACTTGTGTTCAGCTCCCTTTATGGTTCAGGAGTGAACCAAATTTGCTAATATCCACCCTAATGGCCTAATTGTAGGGCCGCGCCCCAGATCTGCGACTCCATTGTTATATATTATATTGGATGTGCATCACGAGCTTTGAGTTAGGTGACCTATAGGATAGGTGCCCTACAGCCTCTTGTGTCGCATAGGCCAGCAGTCCATTACCATAGGGGCAAGTGCAGGGTCGTGATCGAGGCTACACGTAGACAGGACATAGGTGGATGTGGATAACGATATCCGTCAAGGTAACCGAAGACCGTAGGAACAAATCCGGCCATTAGCGGGAGGCTAGTAGACTCTAGGTTTTTGGAATGTGCTGTGTGTTATCGGTCTCCCTTTTTGGTTCGGGGTTATGTGTGTTGTGGATTGGCATATATTATTCACTATCCAATGAATTGGCTATACTAGAGAGTGTGTATCTAAAGTATAGTCAGTCCCCATTATATCTATACTTTTGTTGATATGAGGTAGCCTTTGTGTTTGTGGTATGGATGTGATTATTTATCTTTATGATTTATGTGATGTTGGATTTGATAGGCTATCTCTCCTTATATTCTACCTTGTATGATATTCTTATACTATCGTGGACATTCCTTTGCCATTTAATTAGTAGACATTATAAATAGACATGGTCTGACCCGTGTGTTCTTTGTAATACTCGAGTCAGCCCGAGCGACTTTGGTACTCTAGGTTAATGGAGCATAACATGGATTTATAGGAGGTTTGTAGGAGTTATAGGACGTTTTGTAGCCTCATTATTGTATCTAATATGTAGTAGACGACGATCTATGATATATTGGGCTATATACTGTCATTTTGTAGCCCATGGACTTATGTATTGTATAATGTATTATAAATTATATTTTATCTGCTGCGTTTTCACTCTGTGATCTCTGGTTGATATTTATTATGTATGATTGTGTATTGTTCATCCTGGAGGCATACGTGTTATTGCTTTGTACCGATACCGAGTAGGAATATGGTAAGTAATATTGATATTTGAGTCACGTACCAATGTTGGTCCAGGGGAATTTTCACATGTGTACCCCATATCGCTTCATTCTCCGTATTACTCGACGGTATTACTTAGTAACACTCTTGAGTAGTATGGGTATAGAAGTGGGGGCGTTACACTTAGGATTGCTTATGTGCTTAATCGGTGTTATTTTCCTTATGGAGTTAAATCTTTGGTCGAATTGTTTGTTTATTTGATATTTAAGTAACTGGCTATCAAATGTTTGCCTGTTTTAAACTATCGTTGTCGGTTAGAAGAGACCGAGATCAGATACATTATCCGAAAACAACTTCAAACCGACATAAGCGTTCAAATTGGAGAAATCTTGAAGATAATTGAAGACAGGGCTCTTTAAAGTGCAAGGACTACGTGCTACTAATCCTGAGAGTGATTCCAAAATGAATGTAGTAAAAGTAGTGACTTCGGTTTGTTCTTATCCTGAACAACTTGTATGGACGAATGCTAGCATTGCACTGTGCTTGGAAGGTAGTGTTAGCATTCCAATTGGGATTTTCTAAAAGGTAAAACGTAGCCTCTAGCCTCATCAATCGGGAATGACTAAAACATGATATATGTCGCAAGGCTATGTGGGTCTCACCCATTACAGTATTGTTATCATCCTTCGAGAATATTATTTATGGATTTGGTTGTGATGAGAGCTCTCGGGATAAGGTTGCAAAGCAACCTGGGTGATGAAATATTTGGTACTATCCAGTAAGGGGTAGGCTGGTCTTGCCATGCAGGGGTCGGTAGGTTCGATCTCGGCACATTTTATATAGAGGTGTAATGTGATGGACGGTACCCTAGTAGCCTTATCCTTGATGGAATCCATTCTCCAATAAGTGTCATTCAGACTTAGTTGTATATCTATTATGTTGAAATTTAATTAATGTAACAATTTCGGCTGAGATTTCATATTTAATTTTAAACCCTAGACATTATTATAATATCAGAAGATTTCATATGAAATGGTTTGGTTATTGTAAGATGAAAATCCGTCCGTGTTTCTGTGCGGCGCGGTCTTACGAGATACCTTTATTTATAACATTAAAATCCATTTGATGTGTGTTTCTTACGTTGGTATACCAGACTGATCCGGGCGTTATTTTTCTTATAATACTCTGGTCAGACCGAACATATTTACAGATTTAGTTTGCATGCTTTGGAGTTTCAAGAGACGAGTGAGATGCCTCCGAGACGTATTCACATATATTCTATTTCCGCTGCATTTGTTTTTTATATTTATCAGCATTTGTGAGGACATATTGCTATAATTGTACAGACTGATGATTAGTTGGTTAACTTTGATTGATGTATGCATATTACAGTTTTTCTTTTGTAAATATCTGTTGTATATTATATATTTCTCGTGACGATGTAAGATTCCGTTATGTATTTCTTTTCTTTTTTCCCAACAATATGTATTTCTGGCATTTGCATGCTCGATACGTGAATACCATAATGTATTAGTGTCCACTTCTGAGGATCGAAAATGCGAATCGTTACCGCTATAAATATGGAAATCGACAACATTAATCACTTTTTATTAAGATGGTGATAATTTTTTTTTTTTTTTAAATATGGACAATTTGTGTGTCAAACATAATCACTTCCACAACACTATTTAGCATAAGCTTTCATGATTATTGGGAATTCGATAGAAAGCAATATACATCTACACTCCGTAACTATCTAAAGACTTGCGTGTGATTGGGTAGTATGGATGGAAAGAAACAATGGATGCTTCAATTGCAAACAGAATAATATCTACCAGCTATGCACTATAATTTCCAACTTAATTAAATGTTGGATAAGTTCCGACTTCGGGGCTTTGAAACTTCGACTACCAGAAATCGAGTATGCAGGCAGTGAGGAATCAGTTAGTAGTAACAACATGGTAGTAACAATAGGATTTTAGTGTAGTTATGTCTTGATGAAATTTCATGTGTATATTATTTTTATGTTATGTAAAACAGTGTGACTATAATGCTTTTTGGCTATCGATCAATCGCGTTGGTTGACAAGTTTGTTCACTCGAAACTCAGTCAGTTTACTCTATACAAAATTACTCTAAATTAGATCCAATGTGTTAATCTGGTACTCGCAATCAATTTTTTAAATTTAAGGTCCGTTTGGTTTCATTTTGTATTTTGAGTTTTGTGTTTTCAACTTGCACTAAGAAATAGTAAGAAATAAGAGAAGAAGATTTATAATTCTTAGCCGTTGGAACGGCCAACGGACAACGAAAGAGTTTGATTGTTCTACGTGATTTTGTTATCTCTCAAAACACGAAAAATAAAATAAACTTGTTTTCTATTTTATATGTTAATTTCATTTTTCAAAATTGTTTGTTTTTCAACTATACATAAAACAGACGCATTTTTGTATAGACGAAAACACAAAACTAAAAACGACAAGCCAAATGGGACATTGGATTTTTTACATGAAAAGTTAAACGTGCTAATCACTAACTTTGGTTTATATGACCCACAATAGTTCGTGCTTCATCTCCCGATAATAATAATAAAATAGATTTCTGCATCATGCATCCACATACATTTATCCTCAAGCAACTTTTGGTTTTCTCTCGGAAGAAGTGAAGAACATTGCTCACTGAATCTCAGTTTTAAGTAGGAAAACCAAAGGTTAGGGTTTTTTTTTCAGTTCTTGGCAAGTTCCTCTCCTTCTTATAATTTCAAATGCTGATCAATTGCTGTTGCTTAGCTAGGCTAGCTTATTGTTGAGATTTCAAGTAAGCTTTATAGTTATTTTGGTTGGAGTTCGTTGTTATCTTGCTTTGATTTTGTTTTCAAGTGATTTTTGTCTTTATATTTTGTTGTTAAGAGTTAAGCAAGAGTGTTCGATCTCTTGTCATTATTTGATAACTAGAATCAGATTTTGGGTACTATTCCGAAATATATTATCTCTAGTAGCATTGAAGTATTACTGCTATTATTATCGTGATAATTTTTGTGTATGCGATCTGCCTCAACCGATTGTTATCTGAAGTTAAAGTTTATACCCATTACCCACATTTTTAATAAGTATGTTTATTTGTTTATTTATTTTTTATTTTTAAAACATATCTAAATTATAATGCATGGAGATTGTTTTTTATGGACTTGTCCCTCAACCGGAAAATACTGATATTTCCTATCTGTATGTAACTGCCATATTGTATTATCTTGTAAACAATTCTTTTGTTGGTACTTTCCAACCTAATTGACCTAAATCTTGTTCTAGATTGGTTAGCAAAATATGTATGAGATTATGGTTCAAGTGCTCACTACATATTACTTTTTTTTTAAATATTTTATCTTTTTGTTAACGACAAACTGTATGATCTTGTAAACTAGATTTTCAAGGTACAACCTTTTTCAACCTAGGCTAATTATTGTTACATATCTTCTGATTTCTCAATAGATATAGGATATGTCAAGTTCATTTATTAGCTTTTTGGGCATTCTACTATTGTCGTGCTTTGCTTACAATGGAGAAGCTGAGTATGTCAAATACAAAGATCCAAAACAACCATTAAATGCTCGGATCAATGATTTATTAAGTCAGATGACTCTTGCTGAAAAAATCGGTCAGATGACTCAAATCGAGAGAAAAGTGGCATCAGCGGATGTAATGAAAAAGTATTTCATAGGTAAATGTACTTCTTTTAATGAACAATCTATTAAAAATGTGTTATATTCTCATTGTTGAATTTTTATGTAGGCAGTGTGTTGAGTGGTGGAGGCAGTGTGCCTCGCCTTCAAGCCACTGCTGAAGATTGGATCAATATGGTAAGTGAATTTCAGAAGGGAAGTTTGTCTACTCGTCTTGGGATCCCTATGATTTATGGGATTGATGCTGTTCATGGAAATAACAACGTGTACAATGCAACTATATTTCCACATAATATTGGCCTTGGTGCTACTAGGCAAGTATTCATCATCTCAGAGCCCGTTTCGAAACAGCTTATTTTTAAACGACTTAAAAGTAGTTTTAAGTTGTATTTTTTGAGTAGTTTTAAGTGAACAGTAGGCGGTAGAAGTGTTTGGATGTTCAAATTGAAATATTGGTAAGTCTTTTCTCCTACTTAAAAGGGGATGTCAAACACTCTCTTGGTAGTCAATTGTTTGTTGTTTTGTCACAATATGTTCTTGCATATTTGTGTTTGCTAAAAAAGTAATTGGGGCACATGTTCGCTGTACATTTGTATGGGTGTATCTTTTATTGCAAACTAATATTTTATTTTCATCATCTCGTCATGCATATATCTTACGACATTCAGAACGAATGCAAAGATTATGTAAATAACCTCTAGAGTAAACGTGGAGAATGAACTCAAAACCCACTTGTACAACTATGATATAGAACAAATAACATAACAATATATATCCTTGAAGGATTGTTAATCAGATGAAAGTACTAAAATGTCAATGAAAAGCTCAGGAGTAATGGACGATGTCTGGTTTATATGGTCTCAAAAAAAAAAAAAAATCACAAAGTATGTACTAGCATGTAATGTGTTCATCATACTTAAGTACATCAATTTTACTTCAGGGATCCTGAACTGGTGAAAAGAATTGGTGCAGCAACAGCCCTTGAAGTCAGGGCAACAGGAATTCCATATGTGTTTGCTCCATGCATTGCAGTAAGATACTATTATCATGTCTATAATTTACTCTCTTTTTTCCAAACTAATTCTCATATGATGATTGAAGTTTATCCATGAGTAAATTAAGGTTTGTAGAGATCCAAGGTGGGGTAGATGCTATGAAAGCTACAGTGAAGATCACACGATCGTGCAACAAATGACTGACATTATTCTTGGATTGCAAGGAGACGTTCCTGCCAACTTTAGCAAGAATGCGCCATATGTTGGTGGAAAGTAAGATTATTTGCATCCAGTTATCATCACTGCTATATTTCTGACCAGTACCGGTTATTCAAAAATATGTAGTTGATTTGTTTGATCTTGCTACATGATATATGCTTTTGTTATGTTTTCGGTTTGGTTTGCTATATAGAATGTCATCTGGCCTATACTAACACAAACACCCAACACAAAATTTGATGCTCCACTTTGAAAAGATTGCTGCTACAGCATTTTTGTGTGTGTGTGTGTCTATATGTATATGCATGTGTTTATATATATATGTAATGTGTGTGTGTGTGTGTGTGTGTGTGTATGTGTGTGTGTGTGTGTGTGTAATGTATGTATGTATTTATATGTATGTGTGTGTGTGTGTGGGGCTATTATGAATCAGATTTTTTTTTCTTGTCATATCATTTTTTCCACACTTGATGAATAGGGACAAGGTAGCGGCATGTGCAAAGCACTATGTTGGAGATGGTGGGACCCGTAACGGTGTCAATGAATATAACACAATCATCAATCAACATGAACTTTTTAGCATACACATGCCTGCTTACCGTGATGCCATTAGCAAAGGAGTTGCTACTGTCATGGTTTCTTACTCTAGTTGGAATGGGATAAAAATGCACAGTAATCGTGATCTTATTACTGGCTACCTTAAGAACAAACTTAAATTCAGGGTATGTTTCATACACAATTAACACAGTTTATCATGAATATATGTGCGAATATGCAATTATTAAGCTTTTGTATATTTGCAGGGATTTGTTATATCAGATTGGCAAGGAATTGACAGGATTACTACACCAGCTGGTGTAAATTATACTTTCTCTGTTGAAGCTGGAGTTAATGCTGGTATTGATATGGTAAAATATATGCTATATAGGTTTGTTATAATAAGGACTTTTTTTTCCACTTTGGGTCACTTTCGAAAACTTATTTCTGTTCCAAACAAATTTCAAAACTATTTACAAGATCACTTTTTGGCCACATGGTTGAAATTGGTCAAAATACAGTGACGGTATTTCAAATAACGCTGCGGTAAATTTAAAAATAAAATAAGAAAAATAAAAATAGAAATAAACTGATGCTATTTCCGTGAACTGAATTTTTTTAGAATAAAACACTATTTGAAATGGCGCCAATGTAAACATAAAAAAATTAAGTATACAGACGCTATCTGAATTGTGGTGTATTCTGGCTACTCTCAGAAATACGACCAAAGCATACATATGTTGTTTGTTAGTATTTAAATTGACTTATTTCTGTTATTAATTTTAAAAGGTGGCTTGTATTGATAAAAATAGTCATATTGATCTCCCAATACGGGACAAATTCGCTTTGGTACCAGATTAAAGAATCACTAAACTAACAGATAATATGAAAAGTAATCTCTTGATATTCATATACGCCTCATTTATTAATATCCCAATATATAATTATTCATAACAGCCTCCGTTCACAAGATTTGCACAGTCAAAATACATAACATACTTTCTTCTGTTGAATACTTATGCAGTTAATGTATCCTATGCAGATTATGGTTCCGAACTATTACACTGAATTCATTGATGATCTGACTACACTTGTGAACAAGAACATCGTGCCTATGAGCAGAATAGATGATGCAGTGAGAAGAATTTTACGTGTCAAGTTTGTCATGGGCCTCTTTGAAAATCCTATGCCTGATCCTAGTTTATCCGATCAATTAGGAAAAAAGGTAGTCTATTAGTGAAAATATATTTCCAAATTTTATTTTTTCTCCAATTTTCGGAATGTTGAGTCATTGTATTGGTAGGAGCATAGGGAATTGGCAAGAGAAGCAGTGAGGAAATCACTTGTGTTGTTGAAAAATGGAAAAACTGCAAATGAATCATTCCTTCCGCTTCCAAAGGAAAATGCTAAAATTCTTGTAGCGGGAGCTCATGCTAATGATATAGGACTGCAGTGTGGTGGTTGGACCATTGAATGGTATGGCGATATTGGGAATATCACAGAAGGTGAATACCAAAATTTTCTTTGTTCTTTTGTTGAAGAGAGAGTGTGTGTTGGGGGGTGGAGGGAGGGAGAGGGAGAGAGCGCTGGGAGGGGGGGGGGGTTACATACACATACATACACACACACATACATACAGATATACATACATACATACAGATACACATACACACATACAGATACACATACATACATACAGATACACATACACACACACATACATACATACAGATATACATACATACATACATATATACATACATATATACATACATACATAGATACATACATACATATAGTGCGTGTGCCTGTGAGATATTTCCACTACACCTGTTTACACCTTTAGTTTGCAAGTGTAATGTATGTTGAGCCATGGACATTTATATTGGATGACGGTTAAACACAAATGATTGGAGTCTTGCTTTAAATTAGAACCATTCATTTTCAAAAATCAGTTGACAATCTGAAGAGTTGAGGTGAGCGCTGCATGTCCTTACCACTACACTACCTTCAAACTTTTCATATTGATCATACTGACATTTTTTATGCATCATTAATATTATTCTCCATTTACTTATTTACATATACTGAAAATATTGTCATGTATTAATGTAGGAACAACAATCCTTCAAGCAATCATATCCACAGTCCTCCATTCAACGGAAGTAGTCTACTCCGAGAACCCTGACACCACTTACATAAATACAAACAAATTCTCCCACGCTATAATTGTAGTAGGCGAAGTACCCTACGCCGAAACATTTGGAGATAATTCAAACCTCACTCTGCCCGAACCCGGCCCAACAATGATCCAAAACATATGCGGATCCGCTAAATGTGTTGTTATTGTGGTATCGGGTAGACCTCTAGTGATGGAACCGTACATGCCTTTATTGGATGCTCTTGTCGCCGCTTGGCTACCCGGATCCGAAGGCCAAGGTGTTGCCGATGTGTTGTTTGGAGATTACGGGTTTAGTGGAAAGCTTTCTAGAACTTGGTTCAAATCCGTGGATCAATTGCCGATGAATGCCGGGGATGGTCATTATGATCCGCTATTTCCATTTGGTTTCGGTTTGACTACAAATGCCACTGTGGATAGGTATGTTTATATATATATCAAGTATACACTATTAAAACATCCGAGTTTGCACTTCCTAGTACCATGATGTGATATCGGGAAGTGCAAAATCTGGTGCCTTTAACATATGGTGGTGTGGTGCTAAGGGCACCGGATTTTGCACTTCATGATACCACATCATAGTGGTAGAAAGGGCAAACTTGGGTGCTTTTAGCAATATACTCTCCCTCTTTGATACCAAAGAGGAGTTGCTATTCATGCAATTAAGTATAATCTGCTAATATGTAAAATTTATCAATTTAGACCGCTTTACAAAACAAATTACATGTTTAAATCATTTTGAAAACTATTTACAAAAACATACTTGTTTCCGACTACTAAGCATAAAATATCAATTTATGCTGGCTCACTTTCAAACCGAGCTATTATAAATATTTTATTTAAACAAAACCAGTATGCCCGCTCTCTTTAAAACAATGCTGAGTGCAACTTTTTCATAAAAATTAATTGGTGCATTATGAAAGCGAGCCAGTACAAAATGCTATTTTATGTCACCTAGGTCTGATATGTAAATAATTTTCGAAGTGGTTTAGATATGGAAAACAAATTTTATTTGTGAATGGTTTTCGGAGAGTTGAATGTGTAATTTGTTTTGTAAAGTGATACCAATTGGGATGTGCCATTAATTCTTTGATTTTCGGATGAATCCTCTAATTAGTGTAGGTGACTCTAGTCCACTATTTATACACTAATAATCACACACACAGAGACAAACACATGCGCGTGCGCACCTGCACACCCCCACACCCACCTGCTCACGCGCACATACACCTACCCGTTCATGCGCACATACACGTACCTGTTCAACAAACGCGTAACTGCTAGAAATATGAATTCATAGAAGTTAGGCGTCTGCTGAACAAGCGCCTAAACAGTGGCAAACGTCTGTTCGAAAGACACTCAATGAGATTACATAACTGTAATCTACGGGCTCACTGTTGGGGATGCTCCAAATGACAGCATTCTACCGAATAAAATGGAAAGAAATTTCTCAACAAGAATAACAGTCCTCTTTAATGGTAAACGTTGAGCAGTTCGATCTAATGAAATATTTTCTTATTAGGTTAAGTTCTGCAGCTGAGCATGTGATGAAGAAGGATAGTAGGATTGTTCCTCTTTTTATGAGCTTGTTGGTTACGTATTCATTTATGATGCTTTGGTGGGTTAACTGATACGCAACAAATTTTTTAACCATCACTTCTATTGTTTACTCTACGTGTAACTTACATTTACATGTAGAATATTTTTGGCAGAGTATTTTTGGTCTTTCTTTTTCTAGTTGTAACTTGTTATTATTTTTAAGAAATTTGTAAGCAGTTTTAAACCATGTGAAATTGGGACGGTGGAGATTGTACTTTGGCTTATGGGCATATTATGTAAAATGGGACATATAACATCGTATAGTTACACTTTCGCAAGAACTAGTTTTCCCTTAAAATGGTATCGTAATCCATGAAGCTACTGGTTTCAAGGAATTACAACAAATGCGTAACTGAATTGCATAGAATCAACGGTTAACTATGTCGCCAACGAAGCAGTTTAGGCGTTATTTTTTTACCTTGCTGCTATACTTTTATGCTTTGGCGCGACGTCATCTGGGTGTTAAGTTTATCTTAGCGCGCTAAGAAAATAGACGTTTTTAGTATATTTTTTATTTTGATTAAATTAAATATAGTTACATTAAAAAGACTCGGTTATTTTGTTCATTTGTTGAAGCTCTTCATCTTCTAATATAATTTCAAAATTTATTTACACTACATGTATTTCATATCAAAATATACTGAAAATCATTCAATAAATATTGTTTTTACAATTCAAAATAAATAAATGTACAATTTTCATGTTTCCCAAAGCTACTTAACTGGTTTCTTGGTTCAAAAAAATAAAAATAAGCACAATAATAATTACTCGTTAGCTTTTCACTTCTTCCGAATTTGATTTTAATGGTTCTACTTTCTTATTCCGTTTATTTTAAATTTTATTTTAAATCTTTTTGGAATATAACCCAGAGTTACTAAAAAAAAAATTAGAAAAATATTTGGTTATAGCTATGACATAAATTTCAATATTTATAAACTTAATTATGTAAATTTTACTACTGTTGTAAACTATAATAGTATTTTGTTTTTATTTAATATATTGACGATAAACTTTAATTATGTATGTATATATATCGCTCGTATTACAGTAATAAACAGGGGTGATCTAATCAACACAAATTGAATTGCTCAGTATATGTAGTTACTATTTTTATTGTTAGTTAATGCAAATTTTATTTGTATCAAATTATGCAGCAAGCGTTTATTTTTGTCCACGTTCCACTTAGACTCAACTTGGACTCTAAAGACATTTTTAACGCCTAGTGCTCCATTTCAAACAACATAAAGTTCAATACAGTTATATTATTTTGCAAAAATTAAAAGATAAATTACTAAGTTTTCTAGAAATAAGCCTAAAATTTTATAGATGTCATGTGATATTCTGTACTCAAAGCATATATGGTCCAACGTGGAATGGTCTTTTACCTGGTTTAGTAACACTCTTGGTCTTTACTAAAATTTTAAAGGATATAGGTAGTTGCTCAATTTTAGTTTTCCCATAGTCATTTTTAAGGAACACACCAAGGTCGTGGGGGTCTCGTATCATTGTCCCTTGAGGTTTTTGCGGCCGTCGAAAGCAATTACTGGGGTTGTTGCTACTGTTCTATTCGTAGCATGGTTGTCAAACATATTGCTAGAGTATACATTATAGAATTAGTTCTTCAATGCCATTTTCTAGGTAATGGCGCTCGTTGGTATCGTGTTCGAAGGTCTCATGTAAACAAGACTTGCTCGATGGATTTATTTAGTAGTGTACATGTTGTACACCATTGCCGTGGAGAGTCGTTCCAACTTCAAGGAAGTTTGCCATTATTAGTATGATCGACTTTGACTTTCCCTTTATCGCTAGAGGATTTAGGCTTCTTAGCATTAGTTAGGTTGTTGGAGGAGGACGTTTCAACAACTGAATTCTTCAAGCAGGTGAAGTTCTCAGCTCATCTATAGAATTATCATAAGTAATGATTTTTGTCCATGATCATAATTTTTGTTATCCAGAAGTGTTTGCGAACTCCAACACCTTTGGTTGGTCATGTGGCCCAACAGCAGGTCATTTTGTCTTACTTCATCTATTGTGGTGTTGCATCTTACAACATAGTCATTCAAGGATTCTCAATTTGTTTGATGTTTATTAGCATCATTACGCCTTTATGAAGCTTCCTATGCACTTGGAATTGCCTTTTGAACTCTTTACTCTAGAGTCATCCATGAGCCGATGGACCTGTCGGTAACTATCCAAACCGATTTGGGGCTATAGCAGTTAAAAAAGGTAAAAACCTCTACATTTGGTGGCATCCTATGCTCGGATTGCATCCATATGAATTTTTTATCTCAATAATAACTTATGGGATCGGTTTTCCATTGTACGGCTCGATCTATGGCATTTTGAACTCGGTGTAGTTTGATCTTTTAGTATGTAAGGTGCTAGTTAATTTCCAAAATAAAAAAAGAAATTTGAAATATTCCTTTTTCACCTGCTTCCGACTGACCCAGTTCATTCAGTTCCCATAAGCGGGCACATATATTTTCGAGGATATAGCCATAAGTGGGCACATATATCATTTTGAGGGTGTAACCATGAGTAGGTGCACGAGCTATTTTGGAGGGTGTAAATATGGGATGATATACCAATTATTTTAAGGATGAGACTACGGGAAAGTTCATCGAGAGTTTTGAGGATACACATTATGGTGGATGTGTAGTCAGTATAGGGTTAGCACATATGTTTATTTGATGGCATGTTAATGTGATGATAATACCATGTCATTTTGAGTACATGTGCTTTATTTTGATCAGCTATGTTGATTGTTCGTTTACATATTTATTTGTGCAAGCATGTTTGGACCAACCTGAGTTTTTGCTGTGAACTTTTATTGTGGGCTATTGTGGTTTGAATATTGAGATGCATGATATGGCTTGTGAATGAAGCTATCTATGATTGGTATTGATGGAGTGTTATTTTTACATGAAATAGTTTTAATTGCATAGTTATGGAAACGTATATGTTACTATAGTAATGTGTGAAATATACATCACTGTTGTGTGGATTTTATTGTGTCATAATTGATTGTGTTATGCGGTTGTCGTGTGCTACTTTAGAAGTAGTTAGTTATGATTAGTATACTTCCTCGTATTTTATATAGTTAATCGTATGGTACGATATTTTATGCATTGTGTTCTTTAGGGAATTGTGGGGGCGCAATTCTTTTAAGGGGAAGATTGTAACGACTCGCGAATTTGATACATTAATCATTAATCAATTACTAAAAGACGTTTAAATTAAATTAACAATAAAAGACAATTTTGAGCAGAGTAGTCTTTTTGGGGATTTTGATAATTCCATTGTTTTCGGATTGTCCGAGAAACGAATTTTGATATATAATATGTTGTGGTTTGAACACATTGATCGAAACAGGTATTTTTGGGCTTGGAATTGCTTTAGACCCAAAATACCCGAATATTTACTATAAATATGAGTCTTACCTAACCCCAGCCACCACTAGACCACTCTCTCTTACCTGATCCAGAAAATTCTTCTTAACCACTTATTAGAGCATCTCCAACGTTGAGTCTGGAGATTACAATTACATAATCCAAACCTCAAATCAGCTTCCAACATTCGATTATGATCCATAATTTTATGTAATTAGGATCAATTTTGTGATGATTGCCCTACACCAGAGGCACCCAATATAACTAAATAGTGCACTGCCGCCGTGCCCAATCGATGTAGGATAATTGTCAAGGGTTGAGAAGTAATAAAACATCACAAAACCTATCGTATATCTCACAATGTATCGAATAAAATATGATATACATCACATATATAAAATAGGCGAGATGGTAATAACTAAAATGAACCACAATATCAGAGTACACATGTTCATAAAGTTATACAACATAGTAATATAGTTTATACAACCGATAATAAACTCTAACTGTCTCTAAATATAATAACGAATATTGTCTAGGCTCCACAGTGTTGCACAACGAAATAAGCATAAGTCCATATATAATACAAGAAAGTTCCACTCCCGCTCGTCCTCTGCACAGCCACTGCGTGCCACCTAAACCTGTTATCTAGTTTACTCATTTAAGAGTATCCGAGATAATAAGAAGCAAAGCATAAAAGGTTGACTCAGACAACAGCTGGGTATGAGCAATAAGAAATCTCAAAATACTATACAAGTCAATATAGTAAGGAACAATGGTATGGAAAAATCATACCTGATCTGTCAATGCATCCAACAAGTTAGCACATAACACCATATATGCTACACTACTATCATTATAAGAGTATACCACACTAAGTATAACTTGGGTTTCGAGGTATCTAACATGGTATACCTACATCATAAGACATCCATGAAATATACTACAATCAAACCAATAATAGAAACACCCATGACATGCATTAGTGACCATCACCCAAGTCCCACTTCACTCCTTTCCTCGCTAAGGTCTCATATCATCCAACCACCACCAAGGTTTCGCATCACCACCGAGATGCCTCCAACTCTTGATAACTTTTACGACCATCACCAAGGTCGGCGATACACTACGTCGTTGTTGGATCCCAGTGTTCAATCACGTACCATCATCCAGGTACTGCCATCACCAACGCAGGCTAGACCATCACCAAGGTCCAGGTACACAGATGAGCATCCTCATATACCCTTGTCCCACGAAACACTTTCCTCATTTAGAGTTATCACTATCTTCCTTGCATACAACTCAATAACGGAACACACCACGTTCCATTATATCACTTCACCTGTCGAACGTGCCTCCTCGGACATCACCAAGTCCACACACATTTTCTCACCCGAAGTAATAAACCAGAACGATTCACCCATTGATATACTAAAGCTTGGAACATGTCTACACATTTATCACCACCTGTAGAGTCATCCCGTCAAAGCTCTGAATCTTCCATCCTTCATCGTGCTTCTACGTCGCTATCAAACCCTAAGCGAATAAACAAACATCTTCAACACACCTGTAGAGTATGTTCTCCCCCTCCAGGAAGTTTAGCCTTCATTAGCCTCACGAATTCATGTCGGTATTGACCAGTAGGGTTCGGTACTGAGATGAATTCCTTAACCACAACTTAACCAAAATTTAGCTAAGTACTTCTTGTCGACCTCTCCCCATTCTTATTTACCTGAAGCCCTACTTCACTATACATAAACACCCAACCACTTAGGGTCCTTCCTTTGCTTGGAAAAGTGCTTGGTACCGACCAAAAGAGGTCGGCATCTATCTCCATACTTAGCCAATTTTCTACAATTTGGCTTCTGAACCCCTTCCAATCCTCAACTCGAAATCTCCCCAAAGCTCCTAAGTCTAAGTCTCGAAGAAACTCCCCATCACCAATCAAAACTGTGAATCCCAACTCTCCAGTTTTCAGGTACTAACATAGGGTTCGACCACCAAACCAACTCCAAATGATTTGCGACTGGAATCATAGGCTTCTCCTCTCCTTTAGAGCACCTCCTCCAAGTTTCATCCAATTACAAGTACTTTTGCTTTGTTTTGCCCGAATTGACAACCATATCCTAACTACACTACAAAGCACTGATAGACACATCAAACAACACATTCAAGAGCAAATATTAATCACTAACATTCATAGAACATTTATAGACGTATTATTAAGGTTGGACTAAGTTTTTAAATTGTTTGGACATAGAAATCATCTGAAAAACAACGTTTCTAACTATATAAACAATATAGAATAGTGAGATCATAAACCATTCACATAATACCCAAATTATCAACTTTAATGCTAAGATCTGAGATGGACAACAAGAAAACGAACCCCAAACACCCATGATGATAGATCCACAATCTCCTTTTCCAATCACACTTTTAAGCATGTCTTAGGCTAAGATTAGTATGAAAAGAGGAGCTTTTTGCTGAAATCTAGGTTAATGGAGGCTTAGAACTATTTTTGGGAAGTAGGAAAATGATTTACATCTGTCCCATCATCTCCAATAGGCACAAATCCCAAAATGGGTTAGTGGGCTTTGGTTTGGGTTAACTAATTACCCACTAATCTATCCAGCAACAAACATAATTTAAAATGGCCATATCTCCGAAGCGGTAAGTCCATTTTCCTATTATGACCACCCTATAGAAAAAAAACAAGTCCGATCCAATGGAAGTGATTTTAGACCCTAATTCAACTCCTATCAAAATTTATGGGCTTTACAAAAATTTCTGAGCCCAAACTATCCGACAAAAATTCTAAAGATGGAAAAGTTCCTAGTAGTCATTTCCCTAAATTATATATTCATACGACCTTATATGAATTAAATAATAATATTTTATGATCCTTCGATACGTGAAATACGGGTCGTTACACTTCCCCTTTTAGAAATTTCACCCACAAAATCCCCAAACAATTCAAATAATACTCAACCATAGTTGCTTGCATGCCGAACAATCATATGCAACCGTCAAACATATCAAACGGACAACCATGTAATCAATAATATAGGCAAACCTATCCTGGCATGCGAAATACTAAGCTATCATATACGATATCAAAATTGAAAGTAAATACGGTAAACAATAGGCCTTACCATGTAAAGAACTTTGGCATGCCCTCCTCGGTTTCCCATGTGCAATCGCCTTCACTTCCATCCCCATTGAACTTCACCAACTCCATCATCTCCTTCCTAAGCTGTTTTGTATCACATTTGATGGTTAAACTATGAGGTCTTGGGGCTTCTGGTTCAATATCAATATTATCTAACTGACCGGTGCCACTTTTTCTATAATGCCTTTCGTTATCTTTTTCTAGAATATGCTCATGGATAATGGTTATCTATTGTATACAATGCCCCTTGGCTCATCCTAGGATCGTATAATCCTCTAAGCTTCTTCTGCCTAGCTTTCACTCCTAACAATCCACATATCCCACCCTCGATGTGTCTCCCTCATCCTATCCAACAAATTGTATATCGTATATACTTTGTCGCTACTAGGATATATAATAAGTCTCGAATGGCGGCACTCTCGTAGTACCCCACCCTTGAACCCATCAATGTGAGGTAAGATCAACCTATCATCTTAACAGAACCAACCCTCACGGTTGAGTCCGCGTCACCCTCTTTCCTTAGGCTCGACCCTGTCTCTATCCTTGCAATGGTCTTTGCTAATCCAGCATCTTGCCTTTGACTAGCTGCGATCCATTCTATTAGAGTAGGTCTAACCATCTAGCCTGTCACACCTCTAGCTCTAGTTGCCACCATCATTAGAAATCATAACTAGCAATATACTCTAACCGTATTAATGCTAGGAACACTACTCCTAAACTGGTATGTCTCCTCTATACCTTCAGCACCATCCTTAAGTGCATCCCGTACCTCCTCCCACTATAGGACAAGAATACCACCCATTAATACCAGTACGAGTCTACCTCGAACCTGGTACACTAATCTATCTCAAAGAGTCATCCGCCCACTATGCGAATACTATAGGTATTCCTCACCCAGAATTACTCCCACAAATAAACCATGCTTTTCCTTGGGTTATTCACTAATGCCTCCATCCCTTTTTGCTTTTTGAGCGTCACCCCTCTCAAAGGTATAGAAACTGGCTACTAGGTCGGTACGAAACACAATTTCTCTATGTTATGATATTCTGCCCACCTCAGATATTCCCTTACTATAAGTAATGACGGCGACTCCTAGTGTGGGACCTCGAGCAAGTACACCAAGCTATCCAAAACTGTATCCCTGTACGGTCCAACTCTAGCCTTCACTCTCCTCTTGTCCTAATTGTCATGTGCAACTTCTCGCAATACACCAATCCCATATCCCTTCGATCACTCCATCCCAAATGACGTCAAACTTAACAAACCCAAACAAAGAAATCACAATACAGAAACAAATATCCATGACTTGACAAATCAAGGTCTCGACAAACTATGCCCAGGTTGTTCGAATCACCCACCAAGTTCGGAACAACCAAAAGTCTGCTACCAGGTAGGACTCAACCCTAATCTATCTACTATGTCATTGGATATGAAAAGGGTCTAATATCGATATCGAACAAAATACATAGAGGTATAACATAAATGGGAAGCATCCATGGATAATGATGTTCCTTATCTTCTGTAACATCTCCCACTTCGAAACTCAAAGATGAACGCCGATGATACTGCGGTTCTCACCAGATTTACCTTCCAACAATGGAAGTAGGTTTAGTATATTCAAATACAGACAAAGTAAACAGAGCATCTAAATATTTCATTGCATGGAAATTTTCTTAATATTCATTACATGTATTTTTTTCAAAATTTACCTCAAAATCATGCCCACACAGTGGTCAAATAACAATAGAAAATAACATAGTAAAGAGTCAGGTCAAAATATAATGATGCCGCCTGAACTCTTTCAAACAGTAGAAATAACATCTTTATTTGCTAACAAAGCCTCCTGCTCCACCTTCGATCTACGTACTACGGCTCTTATTATAAACCAGCCTAATCCCATAAACTAAGCCTACGCAAATGAGTACTGTGAGTTTATAGAGAAAACAATGATAAAAGCACGAGTTAGACAAAAAGTCTTGTGTGAATAATACTTACCCAAAACAAACATAAAGTGAGATTATGCCTTACTACACGAAATGAGTTTTCCCTTCATTATCCACAACATCATAATTAAACCAATCATAAATACCGATTCATGTAGTTCTTATTGTGCAACACCTACGAAAATGTATACTTAGGCAGTTCCCATCTTTTACTGCACCCCTGGTGCAGTCCCCACTGAACACCCACTTTAGGTTTGTCTTTTATCCGGTACTGCCTAGAATCAACCTCCTGCAATGTCCTTTTAATTCATCCATTAGATTTAGACTGCATAGACTTACCCCCTGCAGTGTCATTTGAGTTCATTCATTAAGTATAAACTGCATAGACTCAACACCCTGCAGTTTTAAAATATTTATTTGTTAAGCTCTGGACCACAAAGAAATAGCCACATGTAGTCCCTATGTATTTATCTACTTAAATTTTGCACTACCGTGAAACAACCTCTAGCAATTCCTGACCATTTAGTTAATTTGAAACTACATAGAATCAGCCCACCGCGGTCCCTTGGAAGTTGAATGCCTCTCCTCAACGTAACATCCCAATATTTTATCATTCTGATTTTGAATATTTAATTAATTTTAAATATTTAAATAATTGGATTTTAAATTTTAAATAACTTATATTCAAATGTGGGGATTATAAATATTTGAATTGTGAATTAAATATTAATTAAATGGATTTAATAACCTTATTTAACTCATTTTAATTAATAAATAATAACGGTGAACTCATTTTATAAATTTATTTACAATAATAAATAATTCGAATAAATAACAAGAAAATCAGTTGTTAATAAAACGACTTGATTTTTAATGATGCATTTTCATTTTAATTTACTTGATTTTCTATAATTTTTAATTTGAAAAATATTTAAATTATCATTTGATGTATTTTACGGCAAATGATGGTATCTTTGAAATTTCATAGAATAAAATAATCTGTGTTGTTGATTTGTGATCGTGTCGCATTTTGGTGCATGATTGTATTTTTATTTCTATCATTTGCGGTTTTCACGCGAACGAAATATTGTATAACGGGATGCCGCAAAAACCTATTTCAAAACTTTTTGAGCAGAGGCAAAATTCATCATTTTAAACATGACTTAATGGGTGGTGTGATGTGTTGCTTGTAAATGTTGGTTTACTTGAGTTTGATGTTAAGAAGTTTATTTTGTATAAATATGAAAAGTCAACATAACTTCAACACTTCACTTATTTTCAACAAGTTTTTCCTTTTTCCCTCCTCTTTCACTTTCCAGTAAAACTAAATCAAAGAAAAATCAAATCCACTTCCTTCTAAAATCGATATCAATTCATATACTTAACGATAAATTGTAAATTAGAGTCATTGAGTTTGTAACGAGGAGATCTCCGTGTTGGTGTGCTTGAAGTTGGGTGCGGTGAGTATTGGGTGAGATCATCGTTTCCAGGCATAACTTAGGGTTTGGGTTTGCGGTGGATATAGGTGGAGTTAGGCATGGCCGAGTGCGGATTTTGTGCTTGTCATGGGAAGGCGAGTCATTGGCGATGTTTTGGTGGAGTGCGGCTCCTCCAGCTGAACCGCGTCATGTGTAGGGTGGATTGGAGTAACCCAGGTCGCGATTTGAAATGTCTGATCGAGTTTCAATTGATGGTGACAGGGGTGTTGGTCTTGCGAAGGTGAGTTCGTCAGTGAAGGCAGCGTGTTGTTTCGTCGATCAGAGATGGAGAATTCGAGGAAAGATGGTCGACGGTTTTTGTTTTCTTTTGTGCACCTATACATGTTGTTCGTGCAGTGTATGGTTGAGGAAGATGAATTATGGGATGGTAATAAAATAATTAATGTAATTGAGTTGATTATTATATTACTAAAATTTGAAATCTTATAAGTTGAATAACTTTCTCATATGGGGTCGGATGTGGATGTGATCTTTTGCGTTGGACTCATATTGACGTTATATACGTGTTGGAATTGGTTTCATTAAATTTGGTGCAAGTGTAATTTTGAGCTAAAATCGAACGCCGTTCAATTTTAGACCGAACCAGAACGTAAAAGCGTTAACTGGAATTTTGGTGAGTTTACTCATCTCTAAATAAACTATATGATATCTGTATTGCTATAGATTATTATTGAATGCTTGGATGATAGTTGACAATTTTAATGAAATATAAATTAATGATAAAATTATAGTGATTAATTTAATTACGTTTAAAGCAGCTAAGTTAGTTATACTTCGTTTGGGATATCTATTTAGTAGAATAAAACATCGTTCTGCTATAATTAAATTGAATAGATTATTTTGGACATCTATCGAGAAGAATAAATCACCGTTCTGTACTTGCAAAGTAAAAAGATTATTTTTGAAGTTAATTAATACGTGAATTAATTAACAACCAATATTAGCTATTTGATTGCTAATTGTTTATAATAATATGTTTGTTATTATTGTTTGATCGTTTGTTTGGATTCAAATTCCCACTTGATAGTGGATGGCATAAATAACCATTGTGTTGTAGGGAATAAAAAGAAAAGGTCGAAGTGTTTTCATAGCGAATAGGTTGCTACGGGACATTTCGAAGGTGCACACACACACACACACACACACACACACACACACATATATATATATATATATATCTGAGATTTACATGGGACTTTTAAAGAGTGACCCTAAGTGGTTTTTGCCAATATTGATTTATTTATATTCTTATATTGCTTATATAGATGTTTGGTTCAAATATTTGTGATATACTGTTCGAATTGTGTAAGTGTCATTATACGATCTTTGCTATACCGTCATTTTTGAAATATCATCTGCTTAAACCCTTGTATGTATTGAACTTGTGCTTGTATTTTACAGAATGAATGTTTGATCGCGTTCATGCACTTTGAAAGTTGTTTAAACTATATTTTCAAAATTTTTGAGAATTTTGAAAATAAAGATTAAGTATTAATTTAAAATTTATAAAAGAAGTTATAAATTCGATTTAAATATCTTTCGGGATAATTAATGTTATTTTTTTTAAAGATTATAAATTTTATTTATTATCTTTCGGGATAAATGTGGCTTTAAATTTTATAAAAAGATTAAAAATTTAATTTATTATTTTTCAGGATAATAAATGTTGTTATAAATGATAGTATATAAATGTGGAAATCTTTAAAAAGGAATGATTAAAAACCAAAGCTAAGTGTAAATCGTTTTGGGGTTTATAGTAAACAATGTTTTCGATGACATTTGTTTTTGACCCTTCTTTTTAATACACTTAGAAATATAATTTGCCCTATAAAAGAATATGTTGAAAGAGTGTTTTTAAAGTGTCTTACAAATATTTATGATGTGAAAATAAAGCACAAGTGAGAATCAAATGTTATAAAAGCTTGATTCATTTATTGGTAGCAAGTGTATGTGATTTATTCCCATATACAATCATTCATTTGTTTTCGATAGTTGATTTCTTAACTATCGATTTCAAGATGATTTGTTTGCTCGTTTGGAGCATTTAAACGCTTGCTATTCTTAAAGTTAAGAATGCTGTCGTGGCAAGATAGGTAGCAACATTGCCCTAGCTTGTCCAACTTCATTGTTTTCCCCGTGGTAGCGCTAGTTTGTTTAAGATAGTTGATTTATTGCTTATCGATTTTAATATCTTTCTTTGTACTTCGTTAATCTAAGACGATTTGTCGCTCATTTTGAGCATTGGCATCCAACACCATGGATAAGTAAAACCAAAAAGTGAGGAGGAGCCAAGCCATGTGGGTCGAACCCATTAGGGTATATTCACATTTATCTAGAGATTTTTTTTGGTAGCATGCATGCGGTGATGTGAGTATAATCGGATGCCCGTATTAAGTCGTACGGGGTCCAGCTTGGAAGTTCCCGAGAGTGTTGCGTGTTTAGCGTGGGCTCTCAAGTATATTTTATCCAGAGGTATAATTTCGGTGTAAGGGCACACCCTCTTAGTCATCTTGGATAAATTCATTCTCATTGTTTCGATTTGAATTTTGCAATTAATCTTTTCTTCTTTTATGTTATTGTCAATTTAAGATGAATTGATGCTCATTTGAGCATTGAAATCCTTTACTGGAAATGACTAAAACCAGAAAGCGAGTAGAAGTCAAGCTATGTAGGGTTGCTCGCATTAGGGTTTGTTCATATCTATTTTAGATTGGATTCGGTTGTATGCGTGCAGAGATATGAAATACTTGGATTCTCGGTAAGGTTGGCGGGGTTCGACTTGTACATTTCCAAGAGAGTCACAGAGAAAATGACCCTCTCAAGTATATTGTCTAGAGGTATACTTTCAGCAGGGGGCGCAACCTCCTAGTTATTATTGAAAAATTTCTCTTTCCTTATTTAATTCAAATCTTTGAATTATTTTCTTAATTGCACCGAGAAGTGTCTAGAGCTCTTCTCAATGTTTAATTATTTGTGTCCATTATTTAAGTTTGGATTTTGATCTTGTTTATACCCATTCTTTCTAGTTGGGTTTTGTTTTAATTTATTTTCATTCTTTCATCTATGGATGTTGTTCTTGTGAGGTAAAAACCCATTCCATGTTTAGCAGCGTAGTCTTGCATAATTGTTATATGTTCACCATATTTCTTGGGTTTTCTCACATTGGTTTTCTAAACTGATCCGGGTGTTATTTTATTATAATGCTCAGGCCAGACTGAGTATTTTCTAGATTGTCGTTGGTTGGACATGGAGCTCATGGAGTAGAGCTGGATGTTCACCTGCCGTAGTATTTTATTTTCTGCTGTATTATATTATATACCTATCAGCAACTATAAGGTTAGAAATTTGTGATTGTCCAGCTGATGAGGTTTGTTTTTAACTTTAATGTACCTCTTTCTTGAAGTGACAGTTTATACTGTCTTTATTATATTATATGTTGTCATTTCAACTGTGAGATTCTGTTCTACCTGTTTGTTCCTTTTATTTTAGTGAATATTAGGCTCAGGTCCCTAATAAGTTTCAAAATACACAAAAACCCCAGTAAAAAAAAAGTATGTAAATTAGGTCCCTAGAATTAAGTTACTAAGTAATTGCATATAGTTATGCAATTATTCACTGAATAATTGCAGACATTTATGCAATTATATCAAAATGTTGCATAAATTTATGCAATTTTTTCGGTGAATAATTGCAGAAATTTCCTCAATTTTTCAGTGAATAATTGTGGAAATCTCTGCAATTTTTTGATATAATTGCATAAATGTCTACAATTATTCACTGAATAATTGCATACGTGTATGCCATTATTCGGTAACTTAATTCTAGGGACCTAATTTACAAACTTTTTTTACAGGGGTTTTTGTGTATTTTGAAACTTATTAGAGACCTGTGCCAAACTGTCCCTTTATTTTATCCTAACAATCTGCCTTTCCAACTATTGGATGTTTGGCATTGGAATATCGTGGTTGTATTTGTGTCGACTTTCGATGGTCGAAAAGATGGGTCGTTACACTCACCTTCCCAAGGTATGCATTTGAGTGAGCCTCCCCACTCGACGTCAATAGCCTTTCCAACCCTATCTCTAGTGCATGAGTTATTTCCCTTACTAGCCTTGGCCTTCCTCCAAGCCTTATCTAATTGTCTTATATTATGTTTCGTTCACATCTTTCCTCAGCACAATACCACCCTACCCCAACCTATTAGTGCAATACAGTCTTTACTTATTAAGAAAATTCTTCCAAACCGCGGCGCAGTATGTTATTTACATATGGCGGCGTAATTCAGTCTCTTCCAACTTTACATTTTTGCGGCGCAACATATCTTCTACATATTGCGGTGCATATCTACCTTCCCCTAAAAGTCCCTAAATCCCCTGGATAAATCACTACCCTATCCCCGTATGCACAGTTCTCTTATGAAACATTAGGCTTCCGCCTAATCTCCACCCTAGACAAAGCCTGGCACATCCGACAACGTCTTTACATGTGTAGCTGCCTAATACTTCATGATTTCCCTTTCTATTATTGACAATGTCCTTTATTTTTCATTTCAGCTTTTAATGGGGATCAGGTTCCCTATTTGTCTAACACTTATTTCACCATATAATCATAAATTACAAGCAACCATGCAATTTCCTTTCCCCCAGTGCAGTTCCTGCTTTATATTGGCTTATTTTGTCCCAGAAAATTCATGGACAACTGTTTTAATATACTTTATTTTTTATTTAGATTTTTTTACAGTAATTTTCCTTATTTATTTCTTCGGTATTCTCCTTCTAAAATTTTTAATAAATTATTTTGACATTGGAAACCCCTCAAACTAAAGACCCATTTCTAAAAGCATGATTAGAACATCGTATTAAATTTTCATAGCATATCGAAATCTTTAGAGTAGGGAAATACAATTAAACATCCCATGTTCATTCATTTTTCTTTCAAACATTTGTTAAATTTTACTTGTTAATGGAAATCAATATGAATCCCCATCATATATAAAAGTATACCAAATCATACCGAAACCAAATAATTGGGTATGGTAAAATAAGTTTAGTACTACCCACCTAGATCTTAGAAATATCTTGCTTTAGTCTTCTTAATCCATCTTTAGTTTGCATTTCCTTATCTTCTCTTGATTTGTTCTCTTTAGGCTTCCACCATTAGTGTTCCTCTCAAGCTTTTATTTTATTTTTAGTAGAATGAAATAAATGAATGGAAAAGAGTAATGTTTACTATCCATAATATTTTGGGATTGGGCCCTTATACTCTTTTTCATTAATTCAGTACCACTTTTCTTCTTATTTAGCTTATTTTGGCCCTTTAATTAATTAATTAAATTAATCAATAATTGTGGATTGTTATAGCCTTCTCCCTTAAAGGAATTTCGTCCTCGAAATTCAATTAAGGCACGGTAATGATTTGCCAACTATCCCATGCTTACACATAGCATACCCATGAATTCATAACTCATATATACAAAATGTACTGGTACTATCTACTAATACAACAAGTAACCATAATATTCATATGTGTATATGGTCTCCAGCAATACAATTCAACACCTAGCTTATACGCTAACCTGAGATGAACAATTCTGGATAGGTCCTCTTAACTTTATTCTCTGTTTCCATTGTGAAGTCTTTTCGATCTACGCTCCACTAGAAATATACTAGCTTACCACCTTGTTTCGAAGTCGCTTCTCATCCCGGTCCACTATCTGAATCGGTCCGCGCATGTAGGTCATATTTTCCTTTGGATTAACTATTGCATTTGGATCTGTAATGACCTGCCATTTCGAACCATTCAAATCGACAATAATCCACACATGTCAGACTTGAATCACTCAAAACAACAGATTGTTAATTTATATTTTTCAAAACTTAGCATATACAGTAAATAAATCAATCACAGAATCACAAACACAGAGTAATACAACAATAAACAACGGAATAGATAACTAGTAGTTCATGAAGCTACTATAGAACATCAGAGTCTAAAGCAAAAATACAATAGAAATCCAATACATAGAAGTCTCAATACAAAAGCAAATGATAAGTCTGAACATAACCAACTGGAAATAACTAAAAAGCTGAATAGATAAAGATAGATCTTCAAGCAAAAATCCAAGCTCCAAAGGTGAGTCTCAAATGATGTGATACTCAGGCTGACCCGAGCATAAAGCAAAACACAAAACACTCGAGTCAGGATTAACATTCTTATGCAAGTAAATCAACTCAAGTGAAATGCAATATAACTTAAAGGATATTTGGGATTCCATCACTTAAGTGTCCGTGAACTATCTACATAAATAATACAATATGCTACATAAATAATGTCTACAGTAAAGTAAAATATTAAAATAGCGTTAAAGCGTTACCCATATCCCCCTTAATATAAATATCATAGTCTATACAGATACTGTAAGCTCCACCAAACCAGAGGGATACTCACTGAGCACTCCATAGGTACGATACAAACCAAACTCGTAGTGATCTCGATAAGGCATGTGACAAGGTACGTGAGGTATTGCCCAGGGTAGGATACAACCATTTTGCAGAACCGGGCTGGTGGTAACGCATAGCAGCTACTACCGCCCACCCAAGACACACTTCCATAATCAAAGGTGCACCCAATCAAATCACAAAGTAATAGATATGGTTTCGAAGAAGCATGCTCGATCGGAGGTGCGACCTCACTTGGCCCAGGTATAGCTCCTATTTTAGTCACATAAAGCTGACCTAAGGGGGTCAGGGCTGCGTTCATACCTCATACAGAATCGTTCGCCAAACCATCCTACTTCGTTCTGGATTCTCCACCACGTGCACAGTTGTTAAAGTGGTTTTCGGTATTGGCAGTGAGCATGAAAATATCCAATCCCGGTCTCTTTAACAACCAAATGCTTATTTCACACCGTGGTCATTTTATAAAATCGCTTTTATAAACATTTATATAAAATCTCAAATTACCAAAATTGCAAATCAAAATCAAAATTGAATATCCAACTTCAAATTTTATTTTAAATTTGAAATTATTCACCTAATCACTTTTTATAAACACTTAAATAAAATCTCAAATTACCATTTAAATCAAAATTAAATATTCAACTTCAATTTATTAAATTTTGAAAATATTCACTTTTATCACTTTTTTATAAACATTTAAATAAAATCTCAAATTACAAATTTAAATTAAATATAAAATTTCAATTTTATTTAAATTTGAAAATATTCATTTAATAACTTTTAATCAAAAAATCAAGTTATCATGTTATAAATTCATATCTTCCAAAATCTCAAAATCAGTAAGTTTAAAATCAATTCTGATTTAAATATAATTCTTAAACAAATTAAATTACAAATCAATTTCAATTTACCTTTCCAACCTTAATTTATTAAAGTTATTACACAATTAATTTTCAAAATATTAGTATAAATTTTAAATAAATATTTAAACATATTATATATATATTAATAAAGTTATTTCAAAAAAATCTATTTTAAAAATTAACGTAAATCTAAATAAATATTTAAATATATTATATATTAATTAAATTAATTTTTTTATTAAATTTTAGTATATTAAATATTTATTAAATTAAATCTTATTATTAAATTTATTTTATTTTATATCAAATCTTATTTATATGTTTTAAAAATAATACAATTATAAGTAAAATCTTGAATTACATTTTTCAAAACTTAACTTATAAATTTAAAATTTCCATACATATAATTTTTAAAATTCTAAATTACACACATATTAAAATAAATCCTTATATTATATTTTAAAAAATCAATATTTATTAAAACACATATATTTTCCTTTTTCAAAAATTTGGAAATCATTTAAAAATAGACCAACGGTGTCCGTATATAGTTTTCTAACCTATAGTCAAGTGATACAGATATTTATCATTTCAATCTGCAATAGTTTAATATTTATGAGTATATATCATTTCAACCCGCAATCCTAAAATTTCAAAATCAATAAAATCGCTTGGGTTTATCATTTCAACCCATAACGACTTTCCCTAATCTAAAAGATCGTTCGGGTATGTATCATTTCAACCCATAGGGATTTCCTAAACTAACAGGGAACTTGCAGTGTGAGAACAAATAAAATAATAGCATAAAATGACATAGCATATCAATGGTAAATATGATCATAATTAACAATTTAAATATAATATATACATACTAACAGGTTATTGGTGTTAATACTGTCAATTAACATAGGTGAACGAATGCAATTAATAACATATCATATCTAACAATTTAATCACTAATCATTTCAAATTTAACAACATATTCAATTGTCATTTCATGTGAATTTAATTTACTATACAAATGAATGTTAACCATGAGTGATCGCTCACCTTTCGAGGCTAGAGAAATAACAAGAATGCAGAAAGGTGACACGGACACGCACACAGATAAGCGACAAAGCTAGAAAACTACTGCTGAACGAATCCAGACAGCGGCAAAGCAAAGCGAAGCTAGCACGATCTTGAACTCGATGAAAACCAAATATATATATATATATATATTTCTTTCTCTTTTTTTTATAAAATAGAGGAGGGGAAGGCTGGCACAGTACGGCACGACAGATGGGTAAGGTGAAGCAAGGTTTGGTGGCTGCTTGCTCGGCTATGTGGAGAGTGGTGGCTGCGCTGGTGGAGAGGCCGAGATTGGCGCTGCCGTGCTTGAGTTTGGCTGAGGGTGAGGAGAGGCTGGTGTTGATGGGCGAAAGGCGGCTGATTTGGTGGCTATAGGCGATGAAGAAGGGATGATGAGGCAAAGAAGAGTGGTGGTGTGGAGTTAATGGAGGGGCGTAGGTCAGGGAGGAGGCGATTTGGTGGAGGGTCGAGCGAGGTCGAGTTGTAGGACAGAGGATGGGCTGGGGTCGGAGGAGAAGAAGGGGAGCAAGACCGGCATTCAGGTGAAGGGAGGCGGATGGTCGGAGGGAGGGATGGCGGAGGGCGGATGAAGATGGGTAAAGCCGAGAAAGGAGGCGGCTGTCAGGTGGAGTTGGAGGAGGAGAGAGAGGGTTTGCGAGTTGGTAGAGCGGCTGTCAGGGAGGAAGGCGTAGGCGGTCGGTGGAAGGATAGAAGGCGGTGGAGCATTGTGGAGGCGGAGGGGAGGTTGGCCGATGTGGAGAGGGTGGTAACGGGAAGAAGACGAGCAGATTATCAGGATGCAACTTATATAAATTTTTTTTATAAGAAAATCATGCCCAGAAACGAAGAGAAGAGGAAAGAAATGAACGAACCAAAATAATATAGTGAAATAGGGAATAATTAAAAGTCATGCCAGTTGAATTCTGGAATTATAAAAGCCTACTAGCTATTGGTTGTCTCGGGAACAAACAATATGACATAGAACCCAAAAGGCCAAAATGCGGAACCGATACGGCTAACTGTTTCGCAGATTTCGCCGTGTACCGAACGCTGAAATGCACAAACGAATATACTACGGAGATCAGTGCGATGAGACGAACGTGTTAGTCCTTGAGATGATGGTTTTGATGACAACAACCTTAGGACTTGTTATAAAATATAAATACTAACGTTACTGATTAGATATATATGTATATGCAGAATATAAACATGCAGGTACCAAGAATGAAGAGTGTACAGTATAGAGATACAAGTCTGATGAATTTAAAGATCGAAGATATCAAGATTGAAGACTCATGAGTATCAATAAATCAAGTTATCAAGAGTTTAAGATTTCAAACAGTACAAGATAATGTAGTTAGTCTAGATTTATGTTAAAACTTCTTGAAAGCACTTACATCTTTATTCGAAATTTATTCGTCGAATGGAATCCACTTCGAGCCTGTTAAAGGGATGGAACCCTAGTGGGATGGAACCCACGACAATATCTAGTGGAACATATAGTGGTCCTATTTGATATCCACTAATTTTATAAAAATGTTTTTCAAAAATATATCTCTTGTTTTTTAAAAATGTTTTCAAAACTTTCTTTTCAAAAAGACATCTCTCTTGTTTGAAATATTTTAGCCTCAAAACTATTTTTATCATTTTTAATATTTTGATTTCAAAATTGTCCTTGTTTTAAACCATCTCTTGTTTTAAATATTTAGCTTTAAAATATTTATATACTCAGATTTTAAATCACTTTATAGATTAAGATTATATATATTAAAAATTATTTTCTAAACTCTTTTATATGTTTAAACTATATTCAAATATATTTATAAAGTTTAGAAATTGTTTTAACAAATTATAGAAACCAATTTTAATAAGAAAATCAAAACATCAATTTTGCCTTGAGCATGTCGACATCCCTCAACCCCCCATGTCGACATGGTGTCCGTTATTTTCAAATTTCAATTTTCGAAAGAAGTGTCTATTTGTCGTATCCTTTCACGAATAGATATGGCTGTTGCTCTACTATAAATACCAGTAAGTTCTAAACGACTTTTGACCAGATTTCATTTATTTTCTCTCCTCTTCATCTTCCACATTTATTCTAAAGAATCCTAAACTATACTCTGCCAAAATATCAAGTGAATCAAACTTGATTATCTCTTGTTTGATTCTCTGCCACTCTCTCCATAAGATCTCAGTGCTATTCAGAGTTATAGAATCTTTTGTAAATCAAACTGTTGAGTAAAAGGTGCGGTTGAGCCTTGAAATCAATTGGGTGTGACTGTAGCCCCGGAAATCAATTAGGTGATCTTGTAGCCTGGTTAAATCAAGAGAGTTTGCCCTGGACTCGAATACAGGAGGGTGTACCTCGTAGCCTTGAAACCGAGGATGTAATCTGGGAGATTATTTTGATAAGAAATCCGTACGATTGTACGGGACTGGATGTAGGGTAACTCCGAACCAGTATGAAATTCTGGTGTGTTCTTTCCTTTGCCGCTTTTATTTAGTATTTGCATCTGTGTCTGATTCTGTGATTATATATGTGTTTGTGAATTGCATTTGTTGGTGTTTAAATTGAATATAATTCAATAAGATTTAAAAAATCCATAAAACACTATTCACCCCCCTCTAGTGTTATTCCAGCCTTAAGACCCGTAATCCGCATTTCTCACAGAACGAGATGGTATACATATATGAGTGACACGACCCTCCTATCAAAACTCGATATTCGCTGCCGAAAATGCTGCTAAAACGACGAAAATAAGATAAACAGGGCTAAAGCGGTCCAAATTCAACGAAACGAATTATGACGTCTCACTCAGAAAATGGTTTAAAATTTTCTTATGTAAAGATTTCAAAAATATTTTATCTTCATCAAATTTTAAACTGATTTTAAATTTTAAATTAAAATTTCACAACTGAACAAACTTTTAAATTTTCCAATTAAAATTTTCCACTTGATATGCCTCAATAGACGCATACCAAATATCAAATTTCATTTCTAAAATTTTATTGTTTATTTTCATGAAAATTTTAGTTAATTACGTTATTAAAATCGTTAAAATTCTCGGATCGTTACACTCTCCCCCACTCAAAACCTTTCGTCCCCGAAAGGAAACGAGATATAAGAATAGAAGTAAACAGAAAGATAAGATAAATTCAAACGAATGGTACCAGATACAACAATTAATTTAAAAACATATAAATTTCATTTTTGAGTGTTAGCATTATACATTTCATTACTTATTGACATCCATTTATTATTATCATTCTAATTAACTCACTTCCAATTAATTTACATTCATATCCAATTTATTTGCGTTCATCTTTTCTTTATAACTTAAGTTTATTTTTTCCCCAAAACAAATTCTATTTTATTTAACTCATTTATTTAATCCATTTGACTTCACTTAAGTTAATTCCACTTCATAATTCAGTTTCAACTATTCTTTGTAATTTACCTTTGTATCACAAACCGTTTACAAAGATATGAATTTATTTATTACCTGTTTAGTTTCTTAAGTTCATATTTATTTACTTAAATAACATTCTCTTTTTATTATTCAATTTATTTCACTAACATATCTTGCAACATAGATTAAGTGTATAAACATTTATTATAACCACTCAATTTTTATTTAAAAGTCCCTTAACAAAATTTCATTTTTGGACATCATATTACTTACATTTATATTGTATATTATTCTATTGCATGTTCTCATTACATTCAAACTTTCCAGGTATGTGAATGTAGTTGAGCACTATACAAATTTACCTTTTATTTACAACATTTCTATTAAGCAAAATTTAGTTTGAACATTTTTATACTTAATTTTTCACTTGTATAACCTTCAATTACATATTCACGTTACATTTTAACTTTTTGAATATTTCAGGTAAGTTATATATGTTTTAGAATGCAATTGAGTATTATACAAATTAATTTAATCCTAGTCCAACTATTTCAAGTTTTTTCAATTCCATTTCTCATTTTAGACACTCCAATTATTCAAATTTTTTGCTTCATTTCAATAATTGAAAACCATCACTTAACATAAAACTTAAGAGTTAATTTTTTGGTTTCACTTCAAACCATTTTGAAATAAATATATACATATATATATATTGTATATAAAATCATACTCAAGAAATTCAAATCAAATCCATTTTCCAGAACAAAAGTATAGCAAAGCTACTAAGTGGTCTCCCCACTTTACGACTTGTAAATGAATGTCGATGATGCTGCAGTCATCATCGAAATTATTTTTCAGCGATATAAGAGGAGAGTACCGACTTACTTCTTTAAAAATTCTTTGGAAACAATTTCCATTCGAAAATACTTTCAAATAATATATTTTTCAAAACTTTGAAAACTAAATTTTGAAAAGCACCGAAAATTAAATTCTCAAATCCTTAATTTAAATTCATTTCATTTACAAATCAGATTTATAAACCATGTTTTTAAAAATTTCATCTCCTTATAACATACAACAATAGTTAACGGTTTAGGAATGTTGACAAAACAATAAATGATAATCTAGTACTATCATTTCTAACAACCAATTCATTTAACTATCTAATTTCAGAAAATTATACTTTTATATATAAAATATAATCATATATAAAATTATTTCATTTACCAATTTCGAAAACAATATCGTGTCAGTTTGCTCTGTTCAAGTGGTGTGAAATTCCTATCGATAGCGTTAGCAGACGAATCGATCGAAACCCAAAATTCAAACTTAACAACTCAAACAACACAATATAAAACATTTTTATATCAATTACAAATACACTCCCTCAAAAGATGATTCAGGAATGGATTTTAGAACAATGATAGAGATTCAAATTTAGAGGGACCTTAATCAAAGAGAATTCTAACTAAGGAGATAGGCTCGAAAGGAAGATAAGACAATTAAATTACAAAAGAGGAAAGATGGATAGACTTACGTTAATCGCGGTGGCTTTAACCGGGTCAACCGAGACTCCATTTTCAAAAACAATGTGCCCAAGGAATCGGACTTCATCCCTCCTGAAATGACATTTTGAAAATTTGGCTTTCAACTGATGACTCCTAAGAGTTTGGAGAACATAGCTCAAATGAGATTCATGCTCCTTCTCTGACTTAGAAAAAACAAGAATATCATCAATGAAAACCAGGACAACTTGTTGAGAACATCGTGGAAAACGCGATTCATGAGATCAACGAAGAAGGTAGGAGCATTGGTTAATCCAAAGGGCATGACTAACCATTCATAGAAACCATTCTCTGTTCGGAAAGCTGTCTTGGGAATGCTCTCCTCAGCCACACGAAGCTGGTGAAATTCGATAGCAAGATCAAACTGAGAGAATACTTTAGCTCCGTAGAGCTGATCGAACATATCATTGATACGAGGCATAGGATATCTGTTCTTAAGAGTAAGCTTGTTCAGCTCTCTATAATCAACACACATCCTCAAAGAACCGTCGGATTTGGTGACAAAGACCACAGCTACTCCCCATTCAGAAAACTCTGCCAAATCAAACCCTTGGAGAACAACTCTTTAATCTGCTTCCTTCATTCAACTTTCTCTCAAGGTGCCATCCGTTTGGAAGAAAGAACAACATGTCGAGCTCCAGGAATAAGATCGATGCGGAATTCAATTTTCTGCTCAGGAGGTTGAGAAGTGACTTCACCAATAGCATCGGGATAATCCCTGACTATCGGGGTGGAATCAAGATCACTAGGATGAGAATCAAGCGAAAATATAAAACTGCCTGCATACTCCCGAGGCATTCGACATACGATCACAAGAGAAGTACCCCGGTCATCTACTAAAGAAACATTTCGGAATTTGCAAGAAATAACAACATCATAACGCTTTAACCAATCACCTCCAAGTAAGATATCAAATGCATCAAAACCGAGGACATAGAAATCTCCGGTGAATCGACGCCTGTTGTAAAGGAGTTTAACCCCTTTATAAATTATACTAAGGTTGATGGGACCGCCGATGGGATTAGTCACATATAAGGATGAAGTTGCCAATTGAGGTTGCTAGATGTGCTCAAATTTATTACAGAGATCAATAGAAATAAAGCTATGGGATACTCCAGTATCAAGAAGAACACGAACAGGAAAAGACAGGAATGGATTTCAGAACAAAGGGAAAGTTCCAAAATTCAAAAGAAATCCTAATCTAGGAGGATCCTAACGAAGAATTTCAAGCTTGAACGGATATGATTCTATAATCAATTCCACTCATTCTAGGGTATTACTACCCTATCTCTAATGGGTTTTTACTCCATATGCTAAGTTTTGCCTAAACCAGAGCTCTGATACCACTTGTAACGACCTGCCATTTCGAACCATTCAAATCGACAACAATCCACACATGTCAGACTTGAATCGCTTAAAACAACAGATTGTTAATTTAATTTGGCAAAACTTAGCATATACAATAAATAAATCAATCACAGAATCACAGGCATAGATTAATACAACAATAAACAACGGAATAGATAAATAGTAGTTCATGAAGCTACTACAAAACATCAGAGTCTAAAGCAAAAATACAATAGAAATCCAATACATAGAAGTCACAATACAAAGCAAATGACAAGCTTGAACATAAACAACTGGAAATAACTGAAATAACTGAAAAGCTGAATAGATGAAGATAGATCTCCAAGCTCCAAAGGCGAGTCTCAAATGCTGTGATACTCAGGCTCACCCGAGCATAAATCAAAACACAAAACACTCGATTCAGGATTAACATTCTTATGGAAGTAAATCAACTCAAGTGAAATGTCCAAGTGAAATGCAATATAACTTAAAGGATGTTTAGGATTCCATCCCTTAAGGATCCGTGGAACTATTTATATACATAATACAATACGCTACATAGATAATGTCTACAGTAAAGTAAAATATTAAAATAGCGTTAAGGTATTACCCATATCCCCCTTAACACATTTTTATATAAATATCGTAGTCTATACCGATACTGTAAGCTCCACCAAACCGGTGGGATAATCAATGAGCTCTCCATAGGTACGATACAAACCAAACTCGTAGTGGGCTCGATAAAGCATGTGACAAGGCACGCGAGGCAATGCCCAGGGTAGGATACTACCATTTTCAGAACCGGGCTGGTGCAACGCATAATAGCTACTATCGCCCACCTCGAGACACACTCCCATAATCAAAGGTGCACCCAATAAAATCACAAAGTAATAGATATGGTTTCGAAGAAGCATGTAACGACCCGTAAATTTTAACTGTTTTAATAACGTAATTAGTTAAAATTTTGTGAAATTTTAAACGATAAAATTTCGAAATCTAAATTTGATATTTAGAATGTGTCTAGTTAAACATAGCAACTGGTAAATTTTCGTCCGAAAATATGAAAGTTTATTTCGCGCGTAAATTTACTTCAATTTAATTAGTTAAAAAGCGTTGGAAATAAAATGTTTTCGGAACCTAAATATTTTTACATAGAAAAATTCTAAAACATCTTCTGAGCAAACGTCATTTTTCGTTTTTCCAAATTCGGACTTCTTTGGCTCCGTCGATCTTATTTTTCTACGTTTTTCTTGCATTTTCCGTCAGTAGAAAATTCAAATTTTTATAATTCAATCATACCACTGATATCTATATACCGTTTTGATCGTCTCATCGTGCTGATCTCTATGGTATATTCAACTCTGTGTTTTAAGATCCGGTACGCGACGTAAATGATGACAACGGTCCGTTGTAACGTTACCAAATTTGTGGCTTTTCACTTCCATTTGCTTTTCAAGTGTAAACGTGCAGCCCAAGCAATATAATAAATTGCTTTAATAACTTTGCAAAGTTCAAGGGACAGCCATCATTTCAATTTATTTTACAATGGTCTGTTTCTCTTCCTTTTTTCATTCGGTTCAATTTCAAAAGTAAATATAATATTATATACATAGTTTTTGCCTGCTTATCTTACGTCCTCATAATTTCCCCACCATCTCCTTCACTCTCCCTTTTCTTTGCCAGAACTCCACCACAAAACCAAGCAAGGGCCGAACCCATCAATACTTCTCCACCAAATCCCCACATCAACAGCCCCGACCCAGCGCAGCCTGTCACCACAACTTTCCCCGCTCCTCCGCCTCATCCCCTGGCCTCGCCTCTCCGTGATCTGCCACCGCCCATCAACCGACCGTGCTTCGCCACCTGACCCTTCCACTTGCGCAGCCATCCTCCCTCTCCCCTGCACCGAGCCACCACATCATCACCACCTGACCGGCCTTGGCCATCCTTCCCACGCCCACACGAAAGCTTTAGCCCACGCCCAGATCTTCCTCGGCCAAACACCATACCAATAGCCGAAGCCTCTCCACCTAGTCCCCAACCCTGCCTCCTCTTGCTTCTCTTACCGACCACCGCTTGAATCTCAACTCTCTACACTTGGCCTTCCTTCTCACATATATATTTGTAAGCTGTGCATACATGATTATATATTTGATTTTATCTACAAGTATATAGTTACATCAGTTCTATATGAGTTTGAGTTTAAGTTTATACATATGTATTTAATTATATATATTAACTGCTTACATACATGTTTTGCAAATAAATGATTTCAGAGATATGTGTTTTATGTTGCAGTATATTATAAGGAAATTATACATATGTATATAGTTGTTATTTTGTTTTACCTTAGCCGTGAGGAAGAAAAAGGAAATATAGTATATTATATGCTGTTAGTTATATATATTTGTTTTGTTTAGAGTGCTATATTTGATAAGTTGTTATATATATTAGTAATATACTTCTGTGTTTTGCATTTTCATATATATAGTTGATTTTACATATATCACGTATATATCATTTTTAACAATGCAATCCTCTTCTCTGTATATATTTATGTTTTTATATGACTATTTTACATATAAAGTACGGTTCTATATATAGTTATAGTCATAGTATTAGTTTATGTTCATATAGTTATAATATGTTCGTATATTTTATTATTGAAAATATTATATTACATTGTTTTAAGGTGTATATATATTATTAGGTTTTAAGTTTGTATGCAGCCTATAATTTGCTATATGATTGTTTGTTATATATATTCCATTTGTATAGTTCTCAGCCGTGGCCCACTGTGTTGTTTATATATAGTATATGTAAAGTTTTTATATATCGGTTTAGTGTACTATGTATGTAATATAATATATATATATAAATTTAAAATATATGTGTTAAAATTTATAACAATCTTGAAATATGCATAAATTTTTTTTTTGATTTTCTGACATATGTATATCTGTTTGAAATCTAATATTGATTTTTCAATATATTATTTTAAAGATTTTATTTGAATATGTGTCTAAATTGTGAAGTATATGGTTGTATATATATATATTTATTTCATCGATCTCTTGTCCATTTTGACTGACATTCTCAATATCAAAATCTATCGCAGCAAAACTCCTAACTTGTCACTGTCTCGCTCGCTTGATCCGTATGCTTGCCTTTGTCTATTCGTTTCCATTCTCGTTCATATCTCTAGCCTCAAAAGGTGAGAAATCACTCACGATTAATATTCTTTTATTTATTAAATTTGATTTCAATTGAAACGACAATTGAAATATGCTGCTGTTTGTTAATTACACTGTTATATATGCTATTACCTGTATCAGTTCACCTGTGACATCTTACACCATTATCTGTTATATATGCGATGATAATCTAGTTTGGTTGGTAAATGATTGATTGTTTGATGTTGACATTGGACGTTAAATTGTTAATGTTGTAAGTAATAAATAATTTGAAATTGAAATTGACGTAGGATAGTTAGATTTGATATATGTGTTAATTTGATTGATGACATTTGTATAATATGACCCCTTTCAATTTTAAATAAATTGACACGTAGAAATAGTGTTAACCGCACCTTGAACCATTTAAATGTATGTGTATAAATTGATGTAGTTTGAAATTGAACAATAGATATCAAGTGAAGAACCGTATAATTATTAGTGTAATAATCTTTAATCTACATGAAATGATAGTGTAGATTCTAGAAATAATTATATTAATTTGCACAAACAACAATGTGAATTAAGACGATTATTTCGGGATTATTTGAATTGATTATTGGATTGATATTGGTTGTTGTTATTGCTTGTTTATTTACTTTGACACCATCCCAGTTATCACACTGCAAGTTCCCTTTGCTATACTTTGATTTTTGAATTGAATTGGAATCGGGTTGAAATGATAAATACCCAAATTGAACTTTGACCTAGGATAGAGAATTAAATAAAACCCGATTGGTCAACAATTTGATTTAAAAATAAAATAAAGATTTTATTTGTAAATACCAAGGTTTTAAAATGAAGTTGGAATTTGAATTTTTTATGAAAGGAAAATGTTAATATGTAATAATCCGAAACAAAATATTAACATAGTAGTTGATGAAAGGATGTTTAAAATTTAATTATTAAGTTTTGAAATTATTTAATAATTAAGTTTTGAAATTATTTAATTAAATAAAATTGAATTCTTTGATAAGTAAAATTTGAACTTCTTGAATAAGTGAAATTAAGTTTCGTTATTAATTGAGTTTTGAAATTTGTAACTAAGTAAATAAATAAGTGAAATTGAATTTCTTTAACAAGAAATAGAATGTGATTTATTGGAATTAATGTAAGACTTGTAATTGAAATAATTAATTTGATAAATTTAATTAAATTCTAATTTGTAAGTTTGATACAACGAAGATGAACTTAAGTAATTGATTTAGTGAATTGGAAATTAAATAGAAATTGTTGAATGATAAATTTACTTAACGAATATTGAATGAAATCGATAAATGAAGTTAAATTGATTTGAATGTTAAATTAAATTAATTTAAATGATTTTGGAATGAAACTTATATGCGAACTTGAATCAATATTTGAATTGTTTTAAATAGAAATTGAAATTGTAGTATAAGATTTTGAAATTATGAATGTGGATGTTTTGAAATGTAAATTTTGGAAATTGGTTTTGAAAGACAAATGAAATGTTGGTTTACAAATTCTAATTGAGATTGAAATTGTTTTGGTTTTGAAATAAATAAATGACCAATCGGTGTAATAATCACGAAAGTTATTAAAGAGACCGGAATCGGTTAGGGACATACTCACTGTCTAAACCGAAAACCACTTTGATAACTATACGCGGAGTGTGATCCATAATGAAGTGGTTGGAATGATGTACGTGATGACTGAAGAAAGAGAACGATAATGGATAGCGTTGACACTTATGTCAAATTGGAAATGACTAAAACAGGAGCCGTGCCGGGCCAAATGGGGGTTAGCTACCTCGAGCGAACACACTTCTTCGAAAACTACTCATTACTTGTTGTCGATTGGTGCACCCTTGATTTTGGGAGTGTTGTTTCGCGGTGTTGCGATCGCTGCGGCGATGCGTTCTCACCAGTCCGGATCAGGCAAACGGTAGTTTCACTACCTTGGGTATTGCCTCATGTGCCTTGTCATACTTGTATCCCTATACGCGACCACTACGATTTGTTTTGTGTTATACCTATGGAGTACTCCCTGATAGCCCATTAGTTTACGGTGGAGTTTACAGTGCTGTATAAACTATAACACTTATATAAAATGTGTTAAGGGGAATAATGGTAACGCCTTAACACTATTTTGATACTTTATATTACTGATAGGCATTATCTACTTATCGTACACTACTACATAGTAGATAGTTTAACGGATCCTTAAAGGATGGTTATTCCAAACATCCTTTGAGTTACTTGTATTTCAATTGCTATTTCACTTGAGTTGGATTTATTGATATAAGAATGTTAATCCTGACTCGAGTGTTTTGTGTTTTGCTTTACGCTCGGGTCAGACTGAGTGTACCAGTATTCGAGACTCACCTTTGGAGTTGGAGCTTCGCTTGGAGATCTAGCTATCTATCCAGCTTTCAGATATCCAGTTGATTCCAGTGATTGTATTCTGATTCTTGTATTTGACTATTGTATTCGAGACATCTGTTGTACCTTATTGTATTCGAGACATCTGTTGTACCTTATTGTATTGGAGATCCAGCTATCTATCCAGCTTTCAGATATCCAGTTGATTCCAGTTATTGTATTCTGATTCTTGTATTTGACTATTGTATTCGAGACATCTGTTGTACCTTATTGTATTCTTGTATTTGACTATTGTTACAACGGACCGTTGTCATCGTTTACGTCGCGTACCGGATCTTAAAACAAAGAGTTGAATATACCACAGAGATCAGCAGGATGAGACGATCAAAACGGTATACAGATATCAGTGGTATGATTGAATTATAAAAATTTGAATTTTCTACTAACGGAAAATGCAAGAAAAACATAGAAAAATAAGATCGACGGAGCCAAAGAAGTTCGAATTTGGAAAAACGAAAAATGACGTTTGCTCAGAAGATGGTTTAGAATTTTTCTATGTAAAAATATTTAGGTTCCGAAAACATTTTATTTCCAACGCTTTTTAACTGATTAAATTGAAGTAAATTTACGCGCGAAATAAACTTTCATATTTTCGGACGAAAAGTTACCAGTTGCTATATTTAACTAGACGCATTCCAAATATCAAATTTAGATTTCGAAATTTTATCGTTTAAAATTTCACAAAATTTTAACTAATTACGTTATTAAAACAGTTAAAATTTACGGGTCGTTACAAAGCATGCTCGATCGGAGGTGCGACCTCACTTGGCCCAGGTATAGCTCTTGTTTTAGTCACATCAAGCTGACCCGAGGGGGTCAGGGCTATGTTTATACCTCATACAGAATCATTCGCCAAACCATCCTACTTCGTTCTGGATTCTCCACCACGTGCACAGTTGTTAAAGTGGTTTTTCGTATTGGTAGAGAGTGTGACAATATCCGATCCCAGTCTCTTTAATAACCAAACGCTTATTTCACACCGTAGTCATTTTATAAAATCACTTTTATAAACATTTATATAAAATCTCAAATTACCAAAATTTCAAATCAAAATCAAAATTGAATATCCAACTTCAAATTTTATTTGAAATTTGAAATTACTTAATCACTTTTTATAAACATTTAAATAAAATCTCAAATTACAATTTAAATCAAAATTAAATATTCAACTTCAATTTATTAAATTTTGAAAATATTCACTTTTATCACTTTTTTATAAACATTTAAATAAAATCTCAAATTACAAATTTAAATCAAAATTAAATATACAATTTCAATTTTATTTAAATTTGAAAATATTCATTTAATATCCTTTAATAAAAAAATAAAGTTATCAAGTTATAAAATCATATCTTTCAAAATCTCAAAATCAGTAAGTTTCAAATCAATTCTGATTTAAATATAATTCTTAAACAAATTAAATTACAAATCAATTTTCATTTATCTTTCCAACCTTAATTTATTAAAGTTTACAAAATCAATTTTCAAAATATTAGTATAAATTTTAAATAAATATTTAAACATATTATATATATTAATAAAGTTATTACAAAAAAAATCTATTATAAATATTAACATAAATCTAAATAAATATTTATACATATTATATATTAATTAAATTTATTTTTTATTAAATTTTAGTATATTAATTTTTTTAAAAATTAAATCTTATTATAAAATTTATTTTATTTTATATCAAATCTTATTTATATGTTTTAAAAATAATAAAATTATAAGTAAAATCTTGAAATTTACATTTTTCAAAACTTAACTTATAAATTTAAAATTTCCATACATATAATTTTTAAAATTCTAAATTACACACATATTAAAATAAATCCTTATATTATATTTTAAAAAATCAATATTTATTAAAACACATATATTTTCCTTTTTCAAAAATTTGGAAATCATTTAAAAATAGACCAACGGTGTCCGTATATAGTTTTCTAACCTATAGTCAAGTGATACAGATATTTATCATTTCAATCCGCAATAGTTTAATATTTATGGGTATATATCATTTCAACTCGCAATCCCAAAATTTCAAAATCAATAAAATCGCTTGGGTTTATCATTTCAGCCCATAACAACTTTTCCTAATCTAAATGATCGTTCGGGTATGTATTATTTCAACCCATAGGGATTTCCTAAACTAACAGGAACTTGCAGTGTGAGAACAAATAAAATAATGGTATAAAATGAAATAGCATATCAATGGTAAATATGATCATAATTATAAATTTTAAATATAATATATATACTAACAGGTTATTGGTGTCAATATTGTCAATTAACATAGGTGAACGAATGCAAATAATAACATATCATATTTAACAATTTAATCACTAATCAATTCAAATTTAAAAACATATTCAATCGTCATTTCATGTGAATTTAATTTACTAAACAAATGAATGTTAATCGTGAGTGATCGCTCACCTTTCAAGGCTAGAGAAATAACAAGAATGAAGAAGGTGACACAGACATGCATACGGATAAGCGACAAAGCTAGAAAAATGCTGCTGAACGAATCCGGACAACGACAAAGCAAAGAAGCTAGCACGATCTTGAACTCGATGAAAAACAAATATATATATATATATTTATTTCCTTTTTTAAAAAATAGAGGAGGGAAAGGCTGGCACAGCACGACACGACACGACAGAGGGGTAAGGTGAAGCAAGATTTGATGGCTGCTTGCTCGGCTATGTGGAGAGTGGTGGTTGCACTGGTGGAGAGGCCGAGATTGGCGCTGCTGTGCTCGAGTTTGACTGAGGGTGAGGAGAGGCTGGTGTTGATGGGCGGAAGGCCGCTGATGTGGTGGCTATAGGTGATGAAGAAGGGGTGATGAGGCGAAGAAGAGTGGTTGGAGTTGATGGAGGGGCGCATGTCAGGGAGGAGGCGATCTGGTGTAGGGTTGAGCGAGGCCGAGTTGTATGAGAGAAGATGGGTTGGGGTCGGAGGAGAAGAATGGGAGAAAGTCTGACATTCAGGTGAAGGGAGGCGGATGGTCGGAGGGAGGGATGGAAAAGGGCGGATGAAGATGGGTAAGACCGAGAAAGGAGGTGGCCGTCAGGTGGAGTTGGAGAGGGAGAGAGAGGGTTTGCGAGTTGGTGGAGCGGCTTTCAGGGAGGAAGGCGTAGGCTGTTGGTGGAAGGATAGAAGGCGGTGGAGCATTATGGAGGTGGAGGGGAGGTTGGCCGATGTGGAGAGGGTGGTAACAGGAAGAAGACGAGCAGATTATCAGGATGCAACTTACATACATGTTTTTTTATAAGAAAAGAATGCCCAGAAACGAAGAGAAGGGAAAAGAAATGAATGAACCAAAATAATATAGTGAAATAGGGAACAAAAAAAAGTCATGCCAGTTGAATTCTTGAATTATAAAAGCCTACTGGCTATTGGTTGTCTCGGGAATAAACGAAAGGACACAAAACCCAAAAGTCCCAAATGCGGAACCGATATGGCTAACTATTTTGCAGACTTCGCCGTGTACCGGACGCCGAAATGCACAAATAAATATACTACGGAGATCAGCGTGATGAGACGAATGAGATGGTACACAAATATGAGTGACACGACCCTCCTATCAAAACTCGATATCCACTGCCGAAAATGGTGCTAAAACGCCGAAAATAAGATAAACGGCGCTAGAGCAGTCCAAATTCAGCGAAACGAATTATGACGTTTCACTCAGAAAATGGTTAAAAAATTTCTTCTGTAAAAATATTTAGATTTTAAAAATATTTATTTTCATCAAATTTTAAACTGATTTTAAATTTTAAATTAAAATTTCACAACTGAATAAACTTTCAAATTTTCAAATGAAAATTTTCCACTTGCTATGCCTCAATAGACGCATACCAAATATCAAATTTTCATTTCTAAAATTTTATTGTTTATTTTCTTGAAAATTTTAGTTAATTACATTATTAAAATCGTTAAAATTCTCGGGTCGTTATAGGATCTTTGTTGCATTTTTGCATATGTGATACGTGAAACACATTATGATTCCATACAAAAATACTAGGCGGTTCCACCTTATACGATACCTTTGTAATCCTTTCTACAATCGTAAATAGTCCAACATATCTGGGTGCTAACTTGCCAGCCTTCTCGAAACACATCACACCTCTCATTTGATAAACCTTCATGAACACCTGATCGCCTACTACAAACTCCAGTTCCTTTCCCCTAGTGTCAGCATAACTCTTCCACCTCGATCGCACTGCTCTTATCCTAGATCGAATCACCTCCACCTTCTCGATAGCACTCTTAACCACTTCTGGGCCCAACACTACCTTATCCCCTTCCTCTAACCATTGTGTAGGTGATTTACATGGTCTTCCATACAATATCTCAAATGGGGCCATTCCGATACTGCTCTGGTATCTATTGTTGTATGAAAACTCTACCAAATGTAAATGAACCTCCCAAGATCCACCGAAGTCTAAAATGCAAGTTCTTAGCAAGTCTTCTAGGACCCTGTTGACCCTCTTGGTCTGCCCATCTGTCTGTGGCTGGTACGTAGTACTCATGCATAACTCTTTACCTAATACCTTTTGTAAACTACGCCAAATCACATGGCAAACAACGAATCTCGATCACTATTAATACTGCTAGTACCCCTTGCAATCTCACCACTACCTTAATATATATCTCTGCTAATGTGACAACATGACTTTTTGACTCTCGAATGTTGTCACTAAATACATCCATGGTATACGTCTACCGCGTACACAAGTGTTGGAAAGATAGTTAGTTAGGGTAAAATAAAAAAAATAGAACAAGAAAGAAAGAACACAACATCAGAATCTCGCAGCGGAACGGTAATATATAGTATCAAAAGAACATCACAAAGAGTTACTTCGAATACAAAAATTTTAGAGTTGCAAAACCTAAGTACTATCATCAGCCTGGACAGTTATAACTTCCTGTACTCACAATGTTGATACATATATACATAATACAGTGCAAAAAAATAGAAATAAATAGATAACGGAAGCCTCCAGCTCGTCTTCTGACCTTTGAAGCGTCCAAAGTAAAACCTGCTTTACTCAGCCTACTTGAAAGAATATACGAGAAAGTTAGGGAAAAACAAAAACCACGTGCCAAACATAAGTCCAATATGAGAAAACCTAAGATACATGAAACATGTAATAGTAACTTTAGAGATCGTACATATTCCCTTAGCAGTTTTCCCTCAAAAGAAACCAACCATTCATTAAGTTAATATAGTGGTATAGTAGATAATATCTAGAGTGTAGAATATAAATCATATCAAATAGCTGTGTTACTTACACCTTAGAACACAATAATATTAGATGTACACCTAAAACCGTTAAGGAACGTTCACATATGAGTTTTCCATAGAGAAGCCTCTAGTAAACTGAAGTGGATCTCTATGCACTAAGATCAGAGGTTACCTTCTGAACGTCATATATATCTAGATAAAATATACCATAAGGAAAACACAACTGGCCCACTCTTGAACATAATATGAACCACATGGAACCAAGTATCAACAACTCTTACTAGCAACATCAATAAACATACTCTAGATATGGAGTTGATATACCATGACGTGGGTCAGCTAAACCTCAGGTTGTGTAACCTGCTATGTATTCAGCCATTTCCGATGTCGAGGTTATGTTCGACATCTTTCATAGGAGTCTTCATCACTCGAACAAAACACGAATAACTTTACGGATTCCCGCATTAGCCCATTTGATAAATGCTAATATTGACCTCTCCCTTGGATTTAACCTTAGGATAGACAATTCAACTCTATAGCATAATTTTGAAATGTTATTGCTGACCTCTCCCTTGGACTTAACCTTAAGATAGACAGTTCAACTCTATAACACTCCACTTCATAACCGCTTCCGAAACATACACTCCGATACTAGTTTTGAAGTGGTATTCAGTAAGTAAAACACTTACCGATCCCGGACTCTACAAAACAATCAATGAGTTTTCAATTCACTTAATTCTGGTTCTTTTAAAGCAAGCAAAAGGTAGAGACGTTTCAGACGAATGTTCCTCCTTAGGGGTTCTCAAAGCATATGAAACCGTGAAGCTTTTTTATACTTCTTAAGTTATATTAGTCAAGTTCAATGGTCGACTAATCGACTATCCAGTTAAAACGATCGCTTATAGAAATCAATGTTCATATACTTAACACATTTTCGACCTTCTAACTTATACCATCCCTCGGTCAAGAGTGAAGTCAGTTAAGTTAGAGCAATTTTTGCATATCAAAACCTTCCATTGACACTTCATTCTTAACTCTCACAGATAGACAAGTCTACCTTGTCGGCTTTTAGTGTTAAGTATAGTGTTACCGACTTTCCATAAATGAATAAGTAATCTACATGATTAACACGTTTCTGACCTTCCCAACTAACAATTCCTCTGTCAAGAGTGAAGTCAGTAAGTTCAAGTTCAATTGCTTCTATCCCTACTCTAACATCAATCTTAACTCTCATAAATAAATAAGCCCACTTTGTTACTGTTTAGTGTTAAACATAGTTAATTACTTTTCAAACAAGTAATTAAACAGGTCATGATTTAGGCCACTGAGCAATCCTGCCCTTTGTAAAACATTTTCTATAATATAAAACCCTTTTTTGAAAATGATAATTTAAAACCCTTTTAATATATGGATGTATGTATGCTAGCCAATTTATTATAAAACTAGATATTTAATAAAGGAGTCTAAAAGAGATTATATTACAAGATATTAATACTTTAATAAAATAATTAACTATTTTTCTAAAAATTATATATACATAAAAATTCTTTTAAAACACTTTAAAATACTTGTAATATATTTCAAAACATTCATTTAAATTTTTACTTTAAAATAACAAGTTTATAAAATATTCAAAAACTTAGAAAAACCATGTTTTCCTTATATTTAAAAATAAACCTATGCTGCGATACCAATTTAACATCCTCAACTTCGGGACTCGAAGATGAACACGATAATGCTGTAGTCATCACCAGAATTATCTTCCAGCGACAGAAGTGGGTTTCACATATTCAAATGCAAACAAAGTAAACAGAGTAGCTAAATATTTTCATTACATGGAAATTTTCTTAATATTCATTACATACTTTTTTTTCAAAATTAAACCCAAAGTCGTGCTCGTGAAAGGTCAAATAATAAAAGAAAATAACATAGTAAAGAGTCAGTTCAACATAAAATAATGCCATCTGAACTCCTTCAAACAGCAAAAACAACATCTTTATTTGCTAACAAAGCTTCTGCTCCATCTTCGATCTACGTACTACGACACTTATTATAAACCAACCTAATCTTATATACTCAGCCAGTACCCATGAGTTTATGGGGAAAACAATGATAAAACATGGGTTAGACATAAATAGTGTGAATAATGCTTACCCAAAACAAACATATAGTGAAACCATGCCATACTGCACGAAATGTGTTTTCCCCTGATTATCCACAACATCATAATCAAACCAATCATAGTTACTGATGCACGTAGTTCTTATTATGCAACACCTATGAATATGTATACCATGCGGTTACCATCTCTTATTGTGCCCCCGATCCAGTCTCCACTAAGAAAACATTTTAGATTTGTCTTTTATATGGTACTGCCTAGGCTCAACTCCTGCAGTATCCTTTTAATTCATCTGTTAAATTTAGACCGCATAGACTGAGACCCCTATAGTGTCCTTTGAGTTCATTCATTAAGTTTAAACTACATAGACTAAACCCTTGCAGTTTTTAATTATTTATTTGTTAAGCTCTGGACCACAAAGAAACAACCACATGTAGTCCTTATGTATTTATCTACTTAAATCCTTGACTGTCGTGAAACAACCACCCACAGTCCCTAACTATTTTTTTAATTTGAAACTGCATAGAATCATTGCACCACAGTCTCTTGGAAATTGAATGCCTCTCTCTACTTTCCCTTGGTGTGCAACTGAGTAAGAATCCCCACCCAACATTAATAGCCCTTCCAACCCTATCTTTAGCGCATGAGTTCTTTCCATTACTGGCCATAGGCTCTCCTGGAGTCCTACATAATTGTCTTATATTAGGTTTCATTCACACCTTTCCTTGGTGCAATACCACCCTGCCCCAACCCGTTAGCGCAATACAGTCTTTACTTGTTAAGTGAATGCTTCCAAATCACGGCCCAGTATGTCTTTTACGTTTGGTGGTGTAGTTTAGTCTCTTTCAACTTTACATTTTCATGGCGCAACATACCTTCAACATATTGCACCATAGATCTACCTCCCCTGAAAGTCCCTGAATCCTCTCGGCAAATCACTACCCTGTCCTCATATGCGTAGTTCTTTTATGAGACGTTAGGCCGTCGCCTAATTAACTCCACCTTAAATAAATTCTGACACATCTGACAAAGTCTTTACACATGTCCCTACCTAATATGTCACGATTTCCCTTTCTGTTATTGACAGTGTCCTTTATATTTCTTTTCAGCATTCGACGTAGATCTAGTTCCCTATTTATCTAACACTTATTTCACCGTATAATTATAAATTACAAGCGACCTTGAAGTTCCTTTTCCTTAGCGTAGTACCCAATTTTTATTGGCTTATTTTCTTTATAGAAAACCCTATTAAAATCCCATAAAAGTTGCGGACAACCTTTTTAATACATTTTATTCTTTATTTAGATTTTTTTTATAGGTATTTTCCTTATTTATTTCCTAGGTATTCTTCTTTGAAAATATTTAATAAATTATTTTGACATTGGAAAACCCTCAAACTAAAGAACTATTTCTAAAATCATGATTATAACTTCATATTGAATTATCATAGCGTATCGAAATCTTTAGAGTAGGAAAATACATCCAAACAACCCATGTTCATGTATTTTTCCCCTAAAACATTTATTAAACATTTTACTTGTTAATGGAAATCCATATGAAACTCCATCATATATAAAGTATACCAAATCATACTGAAACCAAACAATTGGGTACGATAAAATATGTTTAATATTAATCACCTAGATCTTTATAATATCTTGCTTTAGTCTTCTTAATCCCTCTTTAGCTTCCGTTTCCTTATCTTCTCTTGATTTGCTCTCTTTAGGCTCCCAATATTAATGTTCCTTTCAAGTTGTTATTTTATTTTTAGTAGAATGAAATGATCGAATTGAAAAGGTTAATGCTAATTATCCTACAATAATTTGGGTTTGGCCCCTCATACTCATTTTATTAATTCATTTCCTTCTTTCTTCTTATTTAGCTTATCTTGGCCCTTTAATTAATTAATTAAATTAATCAATAATTGTGGGTTGTTACATTTTCCTTTTCACCAATGGAGTAATCGATGAAGTAGGAATGTAACGACCCGTATTTTTGATAATTTAATCTATTAAATTAAATAAGATTTTTATATTTAATATTGTGAGATATTAAAATTTATGATTTATTAATGAGAAAAATTAGAATGTGATTTAATAATGTTGTTTGAATGTTATTGACAAATATTTTAAGGTAATTTTAATCAACTAAAATAATTGTAAAGTTAATTTGGTTATAATTGTAAATAAGAAATAAATTAAATATTTCAGTTAATATGAGTTAAGATGATAACTGTAGAATATGAATGTAATAAAATATAAACTAATGTTAATTATATTCATAAGGTAATAGTTGATTCAATAATAAGAGTGCAAATCGAAATAAAATAATTTGATTGAAATTAAAATATAATTAACTGGGGTTTTATTACAGTTGTAATTTGACGTTGAAATTAATGTAATGTTTAAATCTTGAGATTGACATGGAATATTAAAATTTAAAAGATTATTAATTTCTATGAAATCAAGAATGATAAAATTATTAACTTTTAAATTTGAATTTAAAAGTGATTAAATCAACTTAATAATAATTTATTTAATTGACGTGTAAAAATAGCCATTTTGACTACTGTCTCGGATTTCGACGAAACCAGTTTCATCGGATCCGTAACAGTGAATTTGTAGGATTTCAAGTTTAATAGCGATCGGACTTATCGTTTGATCGTGCAAGCTCGAAACGCGTAGAAATCGATTAATATAATTTAAATGAATATAATTCGATTTTAAAAGCTAACTTCTATATACAATGGAATTAGGGTTTGAAACTAGTTCCATTGAGTTTAAAAATATCGAAAACCTATATTTTGATATATGGGATGATCTACTTTCATTTCGGGAATGAAACAGACTTTTTAGGTTGTTGTTATCGTTTCGATCCAATTCGATATGTACATTCGTTCTTATCCATCTCTGTCTATATAAATAGATTTCTCCTGAAACCCTAGCAGCCTTTTATTCTTTTCCTGTACGTACGTTCTATTTCTCATCTGCTCCTTCCTTCCGTATCTATTCCTTCTCAAACATGTCAATCCTTAATTCCCAAATTCAAAATCAAATCGAAAATTCAAACTCATTAAACCTTATCGAATTATATATCATCTCGAAGCTCTCGACGAGCGTAATCTACTTTTAAAATTCATTTTTGCAATCGAGGTTCAGTTTGCCAGAAATCAGTAAAGAAGTCTCGGCCTTTGAAACTAAGGTTTTGTTTTCAGCGATGGATCTTCGTCGATAGGACGATCAGATGTTGCTGCGACGTAGTGGAGGTCGAGGCGAGTCGATCCTTGTGGTTCATGTGTGTCGAAAGTGTCAAAATTCACCATGACGGCCTTGATAATGCTAGCGGCGGTGCTGGACGTGGGCGACGCTTGGAGGGGCCACTCGGCCATGGTAGAGGCGCCTTGGCCTGGTGATGACAGCGGCGACGTCCGATCAGGCAGATGAGGCCTCTATGGAAGAATGATGGCTGTTAGGGTTTTCCTGTGTGCGTGTGTTTGAATGAGGTTGGGAAGGGAAGGTAATTACAATATTGCCCCTTATGTTATTTTAATTTAAAATTTAATTTTCAATCAATCTAATATCGATAACTTTTTCATACGAACTCAGATTTGGACGCGGTTTCTTCCGTTGGGATCATATCGAAATTCCAAACAACATGAAACTAATTTGGTTGGTTTTGGAAATTGTTAAAATTTTAGGCTTTATTTGGATTTTAAATCGCCTATAAATCAAAGGTGAGTGATTTAACCCATTCACAAATACTAAACCTTCTTATGTTAGTTGAATTAAATTTATGATGTGATAAGAATATTATTTGTTGTTGTTTGGTAGTTCAATTTGACATCTTAATCAAAATTGAATTTTATGGAATTAAATCGTCATTTAAATAAATATTGAATATAAATTGTTAGTTAAATACCTGATAATGATAACCAGTTAATTGTTGTGATTTATTGGCTGATTTGGATGTTGATTGTGATGGATGTTGATTTGTTGACATTTTGGATGATTGGATGTTTATATCCCTGCTATCACTATGGGTTGAAATGAAACATATCCGAATGATCTTATAGATTAGGGAAAATCGTTATGGGTTGAAATGATAAACCCGAGCGATTTTATTGATTTGGAAATTGTTGATTCGGGATACGGCTTAAAATGATATATACTCGGGAAATTTAACTATTTGGGTTGAAATGATACATACCCAATCACTTGACCATAGGGTAGAGAATTATATACGGACACCGTTGGTCGGTTTTAAATTATATTCAAAATGGTAAAGTACGTTTGATTTATAAATTTGATTTTTAAATTTAATTTAATGATTTTATTTAAAAATTTATATTTGGAAAATAATTTATTTTATATGTTTTAAAGCTTCAAATTATAGGTTAATATAAGGTTTTAAATGTAAATTTAAGATTTTAACCTATAATTTTATTTAGTTTTAAATATATAATTTAAATAGTTTAAAATTTAATTTAATAAAATATTTAATATATATATATATATATATTTTAAAATTTAATTTAAATAATATGTATAGTTTTGATTTAAGATAATAAATATAGACCATTATAATAACTTTAATAGATAAAAGATTTGTGTAAAAGATTTTTAGAATTTTGTAAAGGTTTTATAAGGAATTTATAAAAGTTTTGTAAGATATTTTATAATGGATTTTATAAAAAGAATTTTTTTAAAGATTTTTATAAAGGATTTTATAATGGTTTTATAAAGGAGTTTATAAACGTTTAGAGGATTTATAATGGTTTTATAAAGGAGTTTATAAACGTTTAAAGGATTTTATAAGGGGTTTTATAAAGAACTTGTATAAAGGGATTTGGAAGCATTTTAAAGGAATTTGCGTAGAAGCTTATGAAAAAGGGAAGAGTTGTAAACTATTTTGGAATTTATAAATAGCTTTATAAATAGTTTTAAAGCACATAAATAGTTTATAAATGGTTTAAGAGAGATTTATAAATTATTTTCGAAATTGATTGAAAGAAACCGTCTTAGGTATTTATGAATATAGTTATACTTTTGGAATAAGTATATGGATATCTTGATATGAAGGTATAAATTGTTTTCTGGATTTATTATCAAAAATGTTTTATAAAAATGACCATGGTGTGAAAAATATAACGATTGGTTGTTAAAGAGACCGGGGCCGAATATCGGCATACTCTTTATCAATACCGAAACCACTTTAACAACTGTGTACGTGGTGGAGAATCCAGAACGAAGTAGGATGGTTTGGCGAACGCTACTGGTATGAGGTAAGAACGCAGCCCTGACCTTTGGGTCAGCTTGATATGACTAAAATCAAGAGCCATAACCAGGCCAAGTGAGGTCGCTCCTCCGGTCGGACACGCTTTTTCGATACCATATTTGTTACTTTGTGATTGATTGATGGCCACTTCGATTTGATTATGGGAGTGTTGTTCGAGGTGGGCGGTAGTAGCTGCTATGCGTTACCACCATCCTGGTTCCACAATCCGGTAGAATCCTACCATGGGTATATCCTTGTATGCCTTGTCATATGCCTTATCGAGCCCACTACGATTTTGGTTTGTGTCATACCTATGGGGTGCTCCTTGATGGTCCACCGGTTTGGTGGAGTTTACAGTACTGTATAGACTATGACATTTATAAAAATGTGTTAAGGGGGATATGGGTAACGTCTTAACGCTATTTTAATACTTTACTGATAGACACTACATATATAGCATATATTACTACATATAAATAGTTTAACGGATTCTTAGGAGATGGAAAATCCCAAAACATCTCTTAAGTTATTGCATGCACGTTATACACTAATGTTAATTATATTCATAAGATAATAGTTGATTCAATAATAAGTGTGTAAATCAAAATAAAAGAATTCGATTGAAATTAAAATATAATTAACTGGGGTTTTATTACAGTTGTAATTTAACACTGAAATTAATGTAATGTTTAAATCTTGAGATTAACATGGAATATTAAATTTTAAAAGATTATTAATTTCTAAGAAATCAAGAATGATAAAATTGTTAACTTTTAAATTTGAATTTAAAAGTGATTAAATCAATTTAATAATAATTTATTTAATTGACATGTAAAAATAGCCATTTTGGCCACTGTATCGGATTTCAACAAAACCAGTTTCATCGGATCCTTAACAATGAATTCTTATCAGTTTTCAAGTTTCGTAGCGATCAGACTTATCGTTTGATCGTGCGAGCTCGAAACGCGTAGAAATCGATTAATGAAATTTAAATGAATATAGTTCGATTTTAAAAGAGAACTTCTATATACAGTGAAATTAGGGTTTGAAACTAGTTCCATTGAGTTTAAAAATATCGAAAACCTATATTTTGATATATGGGATGATATACTTTCGTTTCGGGAACGAAACGGGCTTTTCGGGTTGTTTTTATCGTTTCGATCCAATTCGCTATGTCCATTTGTTCTTATCCATCTCTATCTATATAAATAGTTTTCTCCTGAAACCCCAACAGCCTTTTATTCTTTTCCTGTACGTACATTCTATTTCTCATCTGCTCCTTTCTTCTGTATCTGTTCCTTCTCAAACATGTCAACCCTTAATTCCCAAATTCAAAATCAAATCAAAAATTCAAACTTATTAAACCATATCGAATTATATATCATCGCAAAGCTCTCGACGAGTGTAATCTACTTCTGCAATTCTTTTTTGCAATTGAGGTTTGGTTTGGCAAGAAATCAGTTAAGAAGTCTCGGCTGTTGAAACTAGGGTTTTGTTTTCAATGGTGGATCTTCATCGATAGGACAATCGGATGATGCTGCGACGTAAAGGTGGCCGAGGCGAGTCGATCCTTGTGGTTCGTGTGTGTCGAAAGTTTTATAATTCTCCACGATGGCCTTGATAATGCTAGCGGTGGCGTTGGACGTGGGCGATGCTTGGAGGGGTCGTTCGGCCATGGTAGAGGTGCGTCGGCATGGTGATGTGTAATTACCCACCTTTTTGGACGGTTTAAATCGACAATAAACTACACATGTCTAATTCAAAACATTCAAAAGGGAGGATTGTTAATGGGGATAAATAAGAAAATAAAAGAAAGAAAGAAAAACAGAACACAGAATCTCGCAACGGAGTGACAAAATATAATAATCGAATAAACAATTCATGAAGCTGTTTTACAAAATAACATTTGATTACACTTTACAACTCAAATCAGAGTTATACATACATCAAAATTAAACAAATAACGCAGTGGAACACGGAATGCAGTGGAATAATAAATAGCAATAATATACTGAATCTTCATCTTCGTTCTCCAGAAAATAGTCTTCAATACACTTAAAAGCTCAGACTGACCCGAGCGTAATGAAAAGACAAAACACTCGAGTCAGAACTAAAAGATCTTATGTAAGTCAAATCAAAATAAATAAAATAGAAATATTAGTGTAATGGTTTCAGAGATGTTACGGGATTTCCATTTCCTATCAAGTGTACAACATGGATATAATTATTTAAAGATTTCAAATGATTCGAAATATCAATCTGGATCATTTTAATTAAAATAAGTCCGGGGTTTAAATTAACTCATACCTTTCAAATAATTCAATTCCAATAGATAATCCAATTTCTAGAGATAATATGGACATATCATTTCAGTCATTATCAAAAATCAAAATTTCCAAATCAATGAAAACCGCTCGGGTTTATCATTTCAACCCCTAACAATTTTCCACTACTCGATAAGATCGTTCGGGTATGTATCATTTCAACCCATAGGGATAACAGAGATATAGACATAAATAACATCCAATCATTCGAAATGTCAACCAAAAACATCGATCCAATCACCCAAATATCAACAATTAAACGTATAACGCGATGATTATTGAAATCAACCAATAACTATCGACAATTTACTAGTTATCATTAACAGGCAAGGTTTTAAATCTCGCTCATCTCGGGCGAGATCTCGTTTTCAAGCCTGGGCGATTCGAAACAACTAATTTCGTTTGAATCTCGTCTGACCCAAATCTCGAACGAGATTTCAGTATCTCGGACGGTATCTTAGACGAGATTTAACAGCGAGATATCGGCCGAATTTTTGAATTTTGGAAAAAATCAACTCTTTTTCCGTATCGGGCTAGCTCATCCTTTACCTTAATTTAAGCCTTCTTAATTGTACTTTTTTTAACCCTTATTTCTTATATAAATCTCATTTAATCTTCGTCTCTTATTTTACGGTAGTGACAAGTGTAAGAAGATGATAAAATCTACATCGATTATGGTAAGTATTTCACTTTATGATTTTCATTTAGGTTTCTGATCCAAATTAATTTACATTCGATTTCATTTTTCTTTTTTCGACACTTTCTTGAGTTTTTTTTCTAACCCTATTTTTTGCGGCTATAAATTTTGGGCTTCACTTATTTAACTTTATGTTCTAAATGGATTCCCAATTTGATTTCATTTAGTCTTTGCTGCTATAATTTTTTTCCTCAAGGCTTATTTTTAAGAAATAAAGGAATTCTCTTTCATCTATTAATTTCATTTGATGATTACATGTTCATTCGTACATCATTTTTTTGCTTTTCTTATAATATTACTAAATGTTTGAAATTGTTTGTACTATGTATGCTATTTTCTACATTTGTTTGAAATATCTATGCTATTAGTTGCTTAATGAGATTTTGTTTGCTAATAATTAAATACTATAATCAGACATAGAATATCATAATTCTACTTGTAGACTTTTGTATTTGAAGTTATAAAATTAAGATTCCCTTGCAGCACTATAAATCATAAAAGGTAGAAATGCGACATTATATTGTGTAGGAAAGTTAAGTGAATGATCAAACAAAGTAAAGGTGCATATGCTATGGTTTGTTTCTTGTCTACTTTATCTCATATGATATTATATTGAACATTATTCATGAAATCTAGTTATTTGTTTATTTTACATGATACAAGTGATATTTTCCATACTAAATTACTAATGATAAGCGTGTGATATATTCAAGGTAAGTGCATAGTGTTTTCCTTAAGGTAGTGACTAGTATTATAAATTTAGGTGTATGAAAACTAATTTTCGACATTACATATACTCCGAGATAACTCCGAAATGAATTTTAGAAGCTGAGATGTAAATCCGAGATGGACGACCGAGATGCACTCATCTCGTTCGAGATCTCACCCGATACGAGATAAGCTATCTAAATTCTTCGAGACGAGACGTGACCGAAATCCGAGATTTAAAACCTTATTAACAGGCAATTTAAATTTCAATATTAAATTAAATGGCAATTAAATTCAATAAAAGTTAGATTTAACTGGAATGACAATTTAAAATATACTTAACATCAACCAATCAATTTCTAATCACATCATAAATTCAAATTAACTAACATAAGAAAATCTAGTAGTTGCGAGTGTTTGCTCGCCTTTCGTGGCTATGAAGGTGATGATAAAAATGGAGAAATATGGGGATTCCTAGAAAAGATCCAATTGCAAAGCAAATCCAATAAAGCTTAGACACGAACACAAATCAATAAACAAGTTTCAACTACTTCCAACTTCCAAACAACCTAGGATCCAAACTGCGGACAAACCTGAAACTAGGTCATCTTTAAGAAAATATTAGGACTGGAATATTTATGAATCTGTAAAAGTGACTAACTAGAAAGTTGTTGAAAATTCTTTTCTCTCCAATTTCAAAGAAAGAATCACTAAAATAACTTCTGTCTTGAGGAAGTTATGGTCAGAACAAACAGAGGTGTTTTCTGAGTTAAAAATCTAAGTTCAAAAATACTTCGAAAAGATTTGAGTTTTTGGCATAGCAAATTAAGGAATTTGAAGAACTGATCTAAAAGAAAGTTTAATCCACTAGAAAAATAAATGGTTTGAAAAAACAATCACATAATTTGGTTCATTCCTGAAGGAGGTATGATTGATACAATATGGACTTGAAAAATGGAGTTTTTGATATAGAAATATTCGAAATGGGACGAAGGATTCAATAACAAAGTTGTTTAATTTTAAAATTATACATGGTTTCAAAAAAAATTATTTGATTTGGAGTAGTTTAGTGGAATATAGAAGCCATGGAAATAAGAGGAAGAAAGAGGGAAAATAGGGAAGGGAAAAAGATGGGAAAATGAGAAAGAAGAGGAGAGGGAAGGTGGGAGATGGCCTTGGAGATGGTGGAGAGGGCGACGGCTATAGGGGAGGAAGGAAGGGTTGAAGGAGAGGAGGAAAGGCGTTTTGATTTGTGAGGTTTTTGGAGTTTTAGATCTAGAGTTCTCTATAGATTTTGAGGAGGAAGAAGAAGTGTGAAGAGAAAGTTTCTCAGGAGAAAAATTATGTAAGTAGATGTTATCAGATAAGAAACATAAGGTCGTAGGCAAAGGAATGGTCACATGACTGACTAGAGTCTCTTGGTTAACCAAGGCCCATTAGACCAAACAAACCCAATATGCCTTAGCCAAATAAAACACAACTAAACACTACGAATTCATGTTAATTTTTCACAGCAATTCAATTTTTTGAAGCAATAGGAATTTGATTTTGATGAAACGAAAAGTGGAGGGAAGATCAGAATTTAGTCTAGTATCATGTAAAAAAAATATAATTTTAAAACTCAAATTTAAAATTTTCAACCAAAAGTCAAACTTTGACTAAGTTGGACCAAAATTTGAATTTCACAAAATTTTTATTCTATTAAATTTGGTCAAATAAAACACTCAACATCACAAATTCAAAAAAAATATATATTTAATTTTTGTTTAAATTCAAAATACTGCCATTTTAAAGTTGTTAAAAGTTACATATCGTTACACTTTATCTTAATTAAAAAATGCAATATCAATTAATGCAATATTAATTTGTTTCCCCTTATCATATTAAAAGGGTTAAATGTCATTAACTACGCATCCAATTCTCATCCAATTACATTCAAACCTATGTTATCATCCTTATTATTCAATCAACAATACCCTATGAATTATATTAACATAAGTTTACACTTTATTACATTCATTATTTTACCGTTAATATCTTTTACCATATTAACTGTAATAATTAATTACATAAATTTTCATTGATTTCCAAATTAATTCCAAATATATTAAATAATGAGATGATAAATGAACAATTGTTACCTTTAAGTAATTTAATCATATTTATAAGTTTATTATTTACAACAAATGTTATGACTACTTACACATCACTGATTATATTCAATTTCAATTAGCAACATATAATTCCAACATTTAATTGCCTTAATTCCATTAATTACCCATTTAATATTCGAACGGACAAATTAATGAGAAGATAATTACAACCAGTGTTTATAATAATAGTTCATATCCATTATCTTATCATTTACAACCAAGGGTTATAACAAAATGATTTTATATTCTATATCAACCTATTCCAATCAATTACATACAATCTCATCATTAAATGTATCATTTAATTTATTTCATTATTTACAATTATAACAAAATAACCTTACAATTATATCCATTGACTGAAATCGGATTAAAATGGTTATCAATTACATTAAATCAACATTACTATATTACATTCTAATTGTTTTATCATTACAAATCATAAATTTTAATTTCTTACAATATTAATATTTCAAAATCTTATTAAATTTAATATTTTAATTATGAAAAATACGGGTTGTTACACTCTCCTCACTCAAAACTTTTCATCCTCGGAAAGGGAAAAGGAGGAATTAAGGGATTAATATATTTTATTCAAAGTATTCAATTTATAAATAATTAATTTACATAATTAAGTATTTTAAATAAAATATACAATTTATAACCAATTAAATCCTATATAATCAAGTAAACAAAAGTTTGAAAATATCTTACTTTCACAAAATATTTCTAAGTCAATATCTTACTTTCACAAAAAAATTCTAAGTCAAAAATTTCGGCAGAGTCTCCTTTGTACGGAGAGGTCCGAAAAATGATAATATCAATAATAACCATATATATATCATATTTCAAAATAAAATATCCTAAACCATGGGAAAACAATATAATATCGCTAGAAAATCGTAATCCGAAAACGTACCTATTTGTCAGGCAAACAACGCTTATTTATGAAACCCAAAGTAGTGGATATTGCTTCCATAAACCTGTATTTCACTTATATAATCCAAAATAGTGAGAACTACGTATAAGAGAGATATTTAAGTTGTTTCAATGTGCAACAAAAGCAAATCAATATAAAACATATACAAACAAACAATACAACTATTATATGTAACCAAAGAATCCATCATACATCCATAGCAATCAAAACCGATGGTTTGTTTAGTTTAGCAACCTTTAATTGTGCAAGGTGATAAATAAACTATCAAGTATACCCTACGCTCAACAGCCTTGGATAATTACTTAACAGACTATCCATACAACCTTAAACAATTAAAATATCCTTTTCCAAACATCCCATAAGCCAAACAACCAAGAATTTCAAATATTATTTACGTTTATTCAATTGATTTCTTTTCACATCATTATTTGCTTTTTATTTATTTTCATTCATTCATACAATGTCCTTTTTCTCTTTTTCTTTCATGTACTTACATAAATTATTTCACAATATAAACTTATGTTCATAATATTTATGTACATCAAAATTCTTATTTAGAAATAATTCCATTGAACACTTCCGTTACTTAAGTTTACTAGTATGATATCCCATTACATATTCTATTAACATTTCAACTTTTAACATTTTGGTACGTTATATGTATCTTTTAGGAATGTAATTGAATGTTACACAAGTTTTTGGTATTCGCTCTTGAAGAGAAAAGAAATATTTCAATATATCTAAAAATTCAATTAAAACATTTAACCTCATTCACTTAGTAAGAATATAAAATATATTTAAAACATCTTCATAGCATTATGCAAGAATTTTCCAAAAGTTTAAACAATGTTAGAAGTTTATATCAAAACATTATGATAACTTTTTTTTAAATAAAGTTCCTTAAATCCGATAATTTATCAGACTCATTATTTTAATATTTATAACCCAAGATTATTAAACTGAAACTAATAGTATACTCAAATCTTACATTAAATATCCAAATCAAAGTATAAAATTTCATATCTTCATAATTAATTTTACACACTTGTTTAAAATGAATATTCAAATCATGGAAAAACATTTATTATGGTTTAATACAAAAATTCAAATAGTGAATAAACCTATTGATTTACTGTTAGTGCTTCGAAATCAAGTAAATATTTCAAACCATAGTTCCTAAATAGATATTCAAATTTATTGGTCAAGCATATTACTATAAATAAAACTTCGCAAATCATTTTTTTTATAATATCTTTAAATTATACATTCAAAGAAACTTATATAAATTTTACTTGAAATATTCATTTGAAAACTTCATTTGCAAATTAATCGTCTTTAATACTTTAATACTTTACAGAAAAATTTCATCTGTAAAATTTCTTACTTCATTTGTAAATAACACATAAAAACTTTTAAATAACATCTTTATAAATATATGTAAACTATTTGAAAACAATTATCTACATCATTACTTATATTTAAAAAGAAGTTATTGTAAACCTTAAATCCATTATTTATAAATTTTATTAGTTTTAAATCTCAAAATACTTTTAAACATCATTAATAAATCAATAATCATTAACTTTAAATATATTTTATTTAATTAATAACTTCTCACAATATTTACAACACTAATAATTTACTACTAAACCAGGTTGTACATAAGTAAACAATATTTAAACATTTTAAAGTATTTAGAAATGGAAAAAATGACCAAGATATCTTTTATATAATACTTTATCAAAATACTTCTATAACTCGATGTTTTAACAAGTTTAGCCTCTTTCTTGTAGACTCCGGTCGTACGTTGATCAGGCGTAAGACCAGAAATCTCCAAGTACTTAGTAGACCTGTTTCAACACCCAATGAAAAACATTTAAAAACAAGTATGAGAAGTACCGCTCAAAAATCTGATGTAAAATGATGATGTTACGATAGCAGTGGCCCTCTGCTGATCCTGTGTTTACGCAATGGACACAAAACTTTCCAGAAGATCCTTCCACCTTCCGGATTCCAGAAAAATATCGTAGCCATTTCATAAACAAGGGACCATCGACCCCTGCTATTGTGGTAACTGCTGATTCAATGATTTACACAATGGATGCACTTCCTTCCCAGAGGATCTATAAACAACAGATCCCAAGATCGAAAGTGCCTCCATTGGGTAAACTAAAGAACCATCTACCCTAAAAAAAATCGAGGAACTCATGAGTTTATGTTTGGACAACCATATCGGTTCAAATCCGTTTCTGAATTCACCCAAGTATATTGGGGTTTATCGGTCGAATCCATTCCTGGATTCTCTAAGTCCATCTGGGTTGAAGCATATAATACTATACTTCTTCGCGGAGGGTACTTCCCTATACTCTTTACTTCAAAATATAACATACCATATATAGTACCCTTTCAAAATCATAACTTCGACTATCACACTTATATAAATTCCATTATATATAATATTTCATTTTCAGATAGAGTACTTTCCAAAATCAATAGTCTCGAATATATCAAATCATTCTTATATAAATTCCGTTATATATAAGATTTATCTCTTCAGATCGAATACTTTCCAAAATCAATAGTCTTCCAAATCATCATATACTTATATAAAGTCCATCTTATATAAGTATCAAAATTTTCCAAAATCAATTACGCTGCATGAAGAGCCGTGTGGGATTGAACATCTTTGCTTTATAAAAGGTTCAGACTTTAGAATAGTTTTGTATATAAAATAGTTTGTAAAATAGTTTGTATATAAAATAGTTTGTATATAAATTTTTTTATAAAAATAGTTTTGTATATAAAATAGAATAAAATAGTTTTTGTATATAAAATAAAATAAAATAGTTTTGTATATAAAATAAAAGAAAAATAGTTTTGTATATAAAATTAGAATAAAAATAGTTTGGATAAGGTAAAATAAAAGAAAATAGTTTTAAATTTATAGTAGTTTTGTATAAAAAGAAAAATTCCAATTTACATTACAAAGATATCCAACCCAATAACTTTCAATTTCAACGTCAAAACATTTCAATAATATTAGAACATAAGATGTACATATGTCATCATCACGCAAAATCACATTCGATCGCTCGCTCGATCACACAAGTTCGCTTACGAACTAGTATTGTTCATTCGACTTCCTAATGCGGATATCGATAAGGTTTCTTGACTAGAAACCATCATTCTCCTTGCATAGCCATATACTATGATAGAGAATTCTAGAATCAAACCAAAAATCCATATCAAATATTCGCCATCAAGAATCGAATGAAAAATCATAACACGAAATGGTGCAATTCACCTCGAACTTGTGTACTCAAATCCAGATCAAATTAATTATACGAATAAAAAAATATACGTACAACTTACATATTTAATCCAATTTGTTTCATCACAATTACATTTCAATTAAATTCATTTTTAATCTCATTGATTAACACAAATATCACGTCATACTTTAATATTTGTTTCACAGAATTCCTTCGTTTAATATAAACATTAATCATTCATAAACATTGCTTATATTTCAATTCATTTTAAATTACATTCCTTTCCACATGTAATATTTCTCATTTAATACTACATTTATTTTGAATCATTTCATAAGAAATTTCTTTAAGTTTATAACCAATTTATAAATAAAACATTATTCGAGTTTAAAGTTATCAAAACTTTAATTATAACCATTTATTACAACATCCATTTATTTCATAAACAATTTAACAGTCGTGACTTTATTTATTATCATTTCATTTTAATTCATATTTGTTTATCCAATTAGTTTTAACTTTTACCTTTTAAATTTGTTTATGACACATTTCATAAATGTAATTAATTTAGAATGCATACAACAATTCATTCATTTACTAAACATAGATATGACAAATTAAACCTTGTTTCTCTTACTTTCAAATTAAGGTTATCAAATTCAACTTTATAATTCAACACAATTATTAAGTTTCAACTCATATATTAATTCAGAAGTTTCGACTATCCAAAATATCCAGATATTCCATTTTATTTCAATAGTTGAAACTACCAATCAACAAACAACAAGATTCACAGCAAAACATTTCAATTTCATAAACGAATGTCCTGATTATTCACTTAATTCTCTTTAATACACCATTATTAAACTAGTGTTTAGTCCACAAATCCAATCAACAATAATAGCCAATGTTTATAAACTGACTAAATAAAACAAATCAACAATAAATAATAATAATTAAATATTACTATTTCATAAATCAAACACATTACAAATAACTATATTAGTTATAAAAATTTATTCCTTTATATATCATATAATATTTGGAAAATAATTTCATCTAAAAACTTATATAAAACATTTTTATAACACTAACAAATATGTGCTCTCGTATATACACTCAGACAAACTCATTCTAGGGTATTACTACCTTATCTCTAATGAGTTAATCCAACAGGCTAAGGTGTGTCTAAACCTGGCTCTGATAGCAACTGTAACGACCCACCTTTTTGGACGGTTTAAATCGACAATAAACCACACATGTCTAATTCAAACCATTCAAAAGGGAGGATTGTTAAAGGGGTAAATAAGAAAGTAAAAGAAAGAAAGAAAAACAGAACACAGAATCTTGCAACGGAATGACAAAATATAATAAAAAAATAAACAGTTCATGAAGCTGTTTTACAAATAACATTTTATTACACTTTACAATTCAAATCGAAGTTATACATACATCTGAAATAAACAAATAATGCAGTGGAACACAGAATGCAATGGAATAATAAGTAGCAATAATATACTGAATCTTCGTCTTCGTCCTTCAGAAAACAGTGTTCAATACACTGAAAAGCTCAGACTGACCCGAGTGTAATGAAAAGACAAAACACTCGAGTCAGAACTAAAAGATCTTATGTAAGTCAAATCAAAATAAATAAAATAGAAATATTAGTGTAATGGTTTCAGAGATGTTACGGATTTCCATCTCCTATCAAGTGTACAACATGGATATAATTATTTAAAGATTTCAAATGATTTGAAATACCAATCTTAATCATTTTTATTAAAATAAATCCAGGGTTTAAATTAACTTATACCTTTCAAATAATTCAATTCCAATAGATCATCCAATTTTGAGAGATAATATGGACATATCATTTTAGTCAGTATCAAAAATAAAAATTTCCAAATCAATGAAAACCTCCCGGGTTTATCATTTCAACCCACAACAATTTTCCCTAATCTATAAGATCGTTCGGGTATGTATCATTTCAACCCATAGGGATAACAGAGATATAGACATAAATAACATCTAATCATCTAAAATGTCAACCAATAACATCCATCTAATCACCCAAATATCAACAATTGAACATACAACACAATCATTATTGAAATCAATCAATAAGTATAAACAATTTACTGGTTATCATTAACAGGTATTTAACTGGAAATTTAAATTTCAATATTAAATTAAATGGCAATTAAATTCAATAAAAGTTAGATTTAACTGGAATGACAATTTAAAATATACTAAACAACAACCAATCAATTTCTAATCACATCATAAATTTAAATTAACTAACATAAGAAAATCTAGTAGTTGCGAGTGTTTGCTCGCCTTTCGTGGCTACGAAGGTGATGATAAAAATGGAGCAATATGGGGATTCCTAGTAAAGATCCAATTGCAAAGCAAATCCAACAAAGCTTAGACACGAACACGAATCAATAAACAAGTTTCAACTACTTCCAACTTCCAAACAACCTAGGATCCAAACTGCGGACAAACCTGAAACTAGGTCATCTTTAAGAAAATATTCGGACTGGAATATTAATGAATCTGTAAAAGTGACTAACTAGAAAGTTGTTGAAAATTCTTTTCTCTCCAATTTCAAAGAAAGAATCACTAAAATAACTTCTGCTTGAGGAAGTTATGGCAGAACAAACAGAGGTGTTTTCTGAGTTAAAGATCTAAGTTCAAAAATACTTCGAAAAGATTTGAGTTTTTGACATAGCAAATTAAGGAATTTGAAGAACTGATCTAAAAGAAAGTTTAATCCACTAGAAAAATAAATGGTTTGAAAAAACAATCGCATAATTTGGTTCATTCCTGAAGGAGGTATGATTGATACAATATGGGGTATTTTCGGTCAAAACTGGACGCGGGAATGGACTTGAAAAATGGAGTTTTTGATATAGAAATATTCGGAACAGGAAGAAGGGTTCAACAACAAAGGTTTTACCATTAAAATTATACATGGTTGCAATTTTTTTAAATTTAATTTGGAGTAGTTTAGTGGAATATAGAAGCCATGGAAATAAGAGGAAGAAAGAGGGAAAATAGGGAAGGGGAAAAGAAGGGGAAAATGAGAAAGAAGAGGAGAGGGAAGGTGGAAGGAGATGGCCTTGGAGATGGTGGAGAGGGCGGTGGCTATAGGGGAGGATGGAAGGGTTGAAGGAGAGGAGGAAAGGAGTTTTGATTTGTGAGGTTTTTGGAGTTTTAGATCTAGAGTTCTCTATAGATTTTGAGGAGGAAGAAGAAGTGTGAAAAGAAAGTTTCTCAGGAGAAAAATTATGTACGTAGATGTTATCAGATAAGAAACATAAGGTCGTAGGCAAATGAATGGTAACATGACTGACTAGAGTCTCTTGGTTAACCAATGCCCATTAGACCAAACAAACCCAATATGCCTTAGCCAAACAAAACACAACTAAACACTACCAATTCATGTTAATTTTTCACAGTAATTCAATTTTTTAGAGCAATAGAAATTTGATTTTGACGAAACGAAAAGTGGGGGGAAGATCAAAATTCAGTCTAGTATCATATAAAAAAAATAAAATTTTAAAATTCAAATTTAAAATTTTCAACCAAAAGTCAAACTTTGACTAAGTTTGACCAAAATTTGAAATTTCAGAAATTTTTTATTATATTAAATTTGGTCAAATAAAACACTGAACATCACAAATTCAAAATTTTTTTATTTAGTTTTTGTTTAAATTCAAAATACTGCCATTTTAAAGCTGTTAAAAGTTACGGATCGTTACACTTTATCTTAATTAAAAAATGTAATATAAATTAATGCAATATTAATTTGTTTCCCCCTATCATATTAAAAGGGTTAAATGCCGTTAAATGCCATTAACTACGCATCCAATTCTCATCCAATTACATTCAAACCTATGTTATCATCCTTATTATTCAATCAACAATACCCTATGAATTATATTAACATAAGTTTACACTTTATTACATTCATTATTTTACCGTTAACAACTTTTACCATATTAACTGCAATAATTAATTACATAAATTTTCATTGATTTCCAAACTAATTCCAAACATATTAAATAATGAGATGATAAATGAACAATTGTTACCTTTAAGTAATTTAATCATATTTATAAGTTTATTATCTACAACAAATGTTATGACTACTTACACATCACTGATTATATTCAATTTCAATTAACAACATATAATTCCAACATTCAATTACCTTAATTCCACTAAATACCCATTTAATATTCGAACGGACAAATTAATGAGGAGATAATTACAACCATCGTTTATAATAATAGTTCATATCCATTATTTTATCATTTACAACCAAGGGTTATAACAAAATGATTTTATATTCTATATCAACCTATTCCAATCAATTACATACAATCTCATCATTAAATGCATCATTTAATTTATTTCATTATTTACAATTATAACCAAATAACCTTACAATTATATCCATTGATTGAAATTGGATTAAAATGGTTATCAATTACATTAAATCAACATTACTATATTTCATTCTAATTGTTTTATTATTACAAATCATAAATTTTATTTTCTTACAATATTAATATTTCAAAATCTTATTAAATTTAATATTTTAATTACCAAAAAATACAGGTCGTTACATGATGATAGGTGCGACGTCCGATCAGGCAGATGAGGCCTCTAGCGGCGGCGGCAGTTGATGGAAGAACAATGACTGTTAGGGTTTTCCTGTGTGCGTGCATTTGAATGAGGTTGGGAAGGGAAGGTTATTATGATATTGCCCCTTATGTTATTTTAATTTAAAATTTAATTTTCAATCATTCTTGTAACGATCCCGTATCTTAACTAAGTTAAATTGATAATTAATTTAATTTTTGAATAAAAATTGTGAAATAATTGGTAATTAATATAAAATGTTAGTTAAATTATGAATTACTGGAAAAATGTATGTAGATTAAATTTGAATTGGGATTTATAAATAATATAAAGAACAAAATATAAAAATAAATATATGTGTAGACATACAAGATAATAAAAAGTTAAGTTAGAAATACATAATTAGTTTGCAAATAGAAAAAATAAATATATATAAGATACATTGTAAATTATAAAGTGAATACACTAGAATAAATTCTAACAACATGATGACTATATATAAAAATTCATTTTAGATTTCAAAGCAATGTTATCACCCTGTACAAATTTAATTAGATGTGAATGATAAGTATGAATACTTGAAGATAAACAAGGAACAAAATAAAAATATCTATGAAGGCTTGGAAAATAAGTATAAACAAACAATGGCAATTAATGCCATATCTATCAGCCTCCAAATGAGAAAAAATCTATGACCAACGAAGAAAGCTTACACCAGAAAATACCTCCCTTGTACAAACACTGTCTTCTCCATATGCACATCAACTCTATTTCAGTTCGTTCACCATAACTTAGCAAGCCTGAAAGAAAAGAAAAATAAACATTATTATCTTACAAACTCATCAACATGGAAAAGAAAGATCAAAAACAAAATACAAACTTGAAGCAGTTAAAAAAAAATCAAATAGATTCAACTCAGAAGTAAATCAAAGTAAAGTTCAAAGCTCATATGTAGAAGCAAACAGCAACTAAATTCATATTTCAGTTTCAAGTTCAACATCCAATTTTCAAATCGAAACTCAGCAATTAACCCAAAATTTCCAGATCTTTGCTCTGCTTCTGCTTTTTCAAGGTGAGCAAACCATTTGAAACCTCTAGTGAATGATCTATGGTTGAATGTGTGCTTAAGATTTGTTTGAATGAGTGCAGATATGTGTATGAATGTATATATATCCACTGTGCATGTTGATAAACATGGATATTTATCCCTGTTTGCAAGTTCCAGGTTTCTAGAAACCTGTTCAAAAAAAAAGAGAAAAAAAATCTAAAACACTGCTTCTAGTTGTTATTAGATTAGAATGTCAAAATGAAATATGTTCAAATTCATACAAACTAAATTTTAAAAATACGTTTTCAAGATAATATGAAGGGTTGTTGTCTGGAAGAAGAGAAAACAGTATAAATTCAAAGTTTATCAAATTTTCAACTTGCATAGATCCAAGTTTCATTAACATCATCTAAAACCATTTCAAAATTAATGATTTTTAAAACAAAAACTGGAATTTTTAGTTGCGTATTAAGGTGGCATTTGCGAGATGAATAGATAATGGGTTCTCTCAATTTTCTGATGATCGATCAAGTGTTGGACTTCGGGATCGAGATGGTGGGTGCTGGAATGATTGTAGATGGTAGGAAAAATGCAGGAAATTTTTTATATTCATGATAGTTGGAGATTCATGGCGATTTAGGGTTTAAGTGTTCGAATTTGTCGACTACCTTCGCAAGGCAATTGGGAAGGCTAGGGGGAATCGGAGGCCATCGCGACTGGGGGGATCGCTGCGTGGATGGGAGGAGGTGTTATGGTCGGAGGGGCGTGGTTCCTGATCACCTTGATCGTCGTGGCGATCGCGTTTTGTTGAGGTGAGTATGGTTCTGGGTGGAGCTTGAAGCTCGAATTTTGAATTAGAGATACCTGGGGGCATTGGATTGTTTGAATCGATGCTGGAGATCGTTGGTGATGTTCTGGTGCGTTCGTCGTCGATCGGCGAAGGTCATCGTAGCTGTGCACGTATACGTGCACTCGTGTATAACTGGGTTCGAACATTTTAGGGAAGAAAGAACTCTTGGGTCCAAACTCGAGAAAGATATGTGTTCGACTCGTGGCGATGGAATGGTGGCTAAACTCGAGAGTGTCATCAGATTTTACACGTGAGTGACTCAGGTATAAAGCGTTTAGACAAACCATATTTTAAAATTTGAATAGAATAGGTTTTAAAATCTTATTTTTAAATAAATTTCTTTTATACAATAAAAGTTTATTTAAATTTTTGGGGTCAATAAAAGTTCTATAGTTTATTTAATTTAAAATTAATTAAATATTGTTTTCCTGAATCATTTTGAAATTTAAATTTAATAATTAAGAAACTGTTTTAAATAAAAAGAAAGATAAATGGTTTATCTTAAAAATGTTTTGATTACTAAATGACTTAAAGGTTGTCAAAGTTTAGTCAATTGTTAATGATGATTTACTTTATTTAACAAGTATTAAAGGGTGTAATTAAGTGATTAAATAAGAATAATTACTTTGTGTAATTAAAGCAAAGTTAATACTTTGGGTAATTACCTTTAAGGATTGATTAATGAAAGTGATTAGGGATAATCACTTATTGTAATAAATTAAGATAATTAATTTAATTAATTTATTGATTTATTAATAAAGGTTAATTAATTAAAGAATAATTAAAGGTTATTCATTTAATAATTAGGGGTTAATTAATTATGTAATTAACTTAAAGGTTAATTTAATTGAGGTGATTGATTAATGACTAATAAATTAATTAAAAGTAATGAATTAATGGTAAAGCTTAATTAATTAATTAATTAATTAAGAATAATTACTTATTTGAAATTAATTAGGATTAATTAATTGATAATTAATTCAAGGAGGATTAATTAACATATAATCAACCAGAATTAGTGATTAATCTGGTTTCAATTAATCAGATGATCAATTAACCTTATTTCTGGATGATTGTATTCTATTGAATGCTGTGAATTGTTTTGTCATCTCTGTTGTGTGATGCTTTGTGATTAGAATTGTTTTAATTCAAGCTGTGATGAATGTAATTTATTTATTTATAATTCATTTATATTATCTATCTGTGATTCTGTGTATATAGATAAGCGTTATAGGATTATATCGCTTATCGATATTGTTGTGATTGTATCTGTAATGACCGATGATGTTTCACTATTGTGTTAAAACCCCTGGACTACACCATACACACACAAATATGGATTGCACGTGGAAGTTGGTTAAGTCACAGATCTTTGAAATAGTTTTAAAATTGAATTTTTGAATCCAAATGGTTTTGAAAATAGATCGGATTTAAAGTGGAAAGCTTTTGAAAAGGGATTTCAAAGATTAAAGTTATTTTTGAATAACTTGATTTAGTTTTGAAATTTGATTTAAATTTGCATTCATAATTTGAAATTGAATTCTATGTTGAGAAATTATGATGTAAAAAGGGCATACAAGTTTATATGGGTTTTAAACCATTTTTTTTAAAGTATTGTTTGGGAATTTGAATTAACTCAAAGATTTTAACTTGTATAAATGAGATCGGATTTTTCCGAAATAAAACTATTTGTTTTCAAATGATAAAAGCTTTCATATAAGAAATGAAATTCCAATTTAAATTAAAGGAATTTCAAGTTTGAATTGAAAATGGTTTTCCAAGTTACGAATAAATCTTTGGAAACGAGTTTTGAAAGCTATAAGTTAAATCTTTGATTTAAAGATTTAATGAGTTAATCCAATTGAAATGGAAATCGATTTGAAAATCTATGAATAGATCTTTGTGAAACTGGGTGAACTTTGTGAGATGAATCTTTTTGTGTAAAAGATGAAAATGGTAATTTGTTTAAACCATTTGAAAGAGAAGGTTTGGGTAATAAGTTGCGACTTAAATTGAAATCCCAATATCCATATGTTTTAAAATATTGCGCCCACTATTCGGTTTAGCCGGGAGAGGACTTTGTGTCATATAACCCATTCCGAATAGTGATACGATGTAAATGGATAGCATTTGAAGACCGGTGTTGAAGACTGGGTGTTTGCGAGAACGATAGGATAACCTATCGATTGTCTCTACACTGAGTGGCTCCGGTATAGAGACCTCCATATATGATGTGGAGTCCGATCGGGATTGTGAATACCCGGATTGCAAGGGCTTCTTTAGAAGTGCCTTCGATTCTGTTCGAACCCGGAACAAATTTGTATGGTTGTATGTCTGACCTTACACTTTGAGATATAAAGCAGATTTCTTTCAAATACATTTCTGTTTGGTGGCGGAGAATTTATTCTTTTAGCTTAACACCCTTCTCTAAGACGTACGAGCTCATAGGTTATGTAGTTGAACGTTATCAGTGATATACTCCCAAATTGGTAATGTGGCATGCTGAGTGCTGCTGTGTGTTGCTGATCATTTGTTGATCATTTGTTGATCAAAGCATGGCTTTGTGAAGAAGCGTAGCTTTGTGGACGAGACCTCATCGAGCCTCACAAACCGGTAATGGTCGAAATAGGAAAAATGCGGCAAGGTTTCAGGGGTAGCTCCCCTAGGGTACGTCCATTCCTTCTGGAAGAGGGTGGTCTCATGGTATGGAGCCCAGATACTTACTCATGTGGACACTGTAGTATATTTATTACTGTGTGATGTTGTTGGTGTAGAGGATCCTCGGATAAAGGTCGCAAATGACCGGGGGTGGCATATCTTAGGTTTACTTCCCGGGAAGGGGGTAACCGGCCTTGTGTTGGCAGAGAGCCGGGTAGGTTCTCGGGACGTCCCTCCAGAGGCATTCCCAGGTGGCAATAGGAAGTTCCTTAGCCTGACCATTTGTTGAAAATCCAATCAAACAATACGAACCCTGTACGGTTTTAGTTGTAGAACCTGCCATTTAAAATGGTAGCTATAGTAGGCATAGTATCATGGTACCTATGCTGGCTAAGATTAATATTATATTTTCGAAATGTTTCCTACACTATGCACTAGTAATAATATCAAAAGAGTTTTTTTTTGCGTAGTAAGCATGTTTGACTATCATAAGGAGAAATCTCCCCCATGTGTGTGATTGCATTGTGTGTGTGCCGGGAGGCCTTATGGTAATTTCATTTTCCAAAAAGCATTGCGGATTTCAATGTTTAAAATTCTTTTGTTGTTTGTTTTAAAGATAAACTATTTTTGTTTGCTCATACCAGTCCCATGACTGACTTGGAGTTTATTGTTCCCTCCCTAAACTCTGGGTGCCCACAATTTTCCACATGGGCAGTCTAGAGTTGGGTTTTTTTTTTCAGATAGTCAGGCTTAGTAGATTATCTGGAACTAGTTCAGTTTTTGGAGTTCATGGAACGACTGACCTTACTTATCTTTGTGAAATGTGATGGTGGTTCGAGCTTGATGTTGAAGTTATTGGACTCATTCGCCTTTAAAGATCATTTGGAGTATCACTTCTGTTGTTTTCGCTGTAACATTATTTGTCTCTTATATTCTTGTATCATATAGATATCATTGTTGTATATCATTTTGGATATTGTATTCATTGGAGTTGTATATGATATTATCCATTTCTTTCTTCCGCTGTGTTGTTATACTTAACGTGTTATAAGCTCCGGCGAGCTAGATTCGGCGTTTGAATCTGTGGCATTCGAGTACAAGTGAAGTACGTGTGCCGATTTTTGAAGGCCGAGTCAGGACCGTTACATTTGGTATCAGAGCTAAGGTTGAACTTTAGCTCAGGAGTATAACACATTAGATGGCTCATTAGAGATAGGGTGAAGTATACCCTAGAATGAGTATAACTAGTGGAACCGAAACCCAAATTACTTAGTCCATTCTCTTCATCTGTTGTTATTCTCTAAGATATTTCGTCCGAATGCCTAAATTGGTCTTCTTACTATTTACAGATAGTAAGAATGAGTGGAAGAAGAGGACGAGATTTTGGACAGGGAAGTACCACTTCAGCTGGTCAAAGCCCTACAACGACAGATATTCCTATTCAATCTCAACCGAATCTGGTTGATCTATATCGAAGCTTTTCTAAACTGTGTGGAAAGCCATTCACAGGCAAGGAAACCGTTATCGAAGCACAAGCCTGGATTCGATCGTGCGAAATGATTTTCAAAGGACTAAAATTGGAAGATGATCAGATGTGATTGATAGCTTCCTGGCAACTCTAGGAAAAGGCTTTAGCGGTGGGAAACAATTATATTGGATGAGCCGGCGGATGAATTTACTTGGAGTCGTTTCAAGGAAGTGTTTGAGCAGCGATATATGCCGTATGCTGGTATCTCTAGAATGTACCAGGAGTTCATGGATTTGAAGCAAGGAAGTTTATCATTTGAGGAATACTTGCACAAATTCAATGAATTATCTCGATTTGGTCCAGAATAGGTGAATACACTGTTAAAGAAGAATGAAAAATTTATTCGGGGAATGAACAAGGAGTTTCAGGAAAGGATGACCACTCACGTTAAGGAATCTTTTTCTGAATTGATTGATATGGGTTATAGATACGATACTCTGGATAAGCAGGGATTTCCGGAGGAAAAAGGGAATAATAGTAATCTGAATTGGAGGAAAAAGAAGTTTGGTGGAAAGAAACCGAGGAAGGATAAAGGAAAGAAGAATATACAGAAGAAAAAGGTGAAAGAAGTTACTTGTCTCAATTGCTTGGAGAAAGGGCACTACTCAGATAAATGCAAGAATCCTTGGAAGCCAGGAATGAGAGAGCCATTTATGAGGCCAGATCAGGAATCTACGGGATGCTATTACTGCCGCAAGCCAGGACATAGGATCAAAGATTGTCTAGCAAAGAAGCAAGCTCTAGTAGCAAAGGTGTATGCAATCAGAGACGATTCTTCAACCTCAAAAGCTGATTAAGGAAAAGAATTTTTCTAAGGTAACCTTCTCGTTTACGATTAAATTGTTCGAATTTTGTTCGACATAGGAACTACACATAGTTTTATTCCTCAGCAAATCGTAAATGAGTTAAATCTTGAATCTGAGATCGTAATTGAATCTATTATTGTCTATTTCATTGGGTGTCGATAAAAATCTACGAACGGTTAGTTATCCCTTCGAATTGACCAATGCCCCTGCATATTTGGTAGATCTGGATAACCCGAGTATCTTATGAAAAAAAATTAAAAAGATTCGTTCTCGTATCTATTATTGATATTCTGATTTGGTAAGCCAAATGCAGAATAGATGCTCAGTTTGATTTGATGAAATATTCTTCATCTATCTTTGTGTCTCCCTGGCAAATTTCGAGGATGAAATTTCTTAAGGGGTGGAATTTGTAACGATCCCGTATCTTAACTAAGTTAAATTGATAATTAATTTAATTTTTGAATAAAAATTGTGAAATAATTGGTAATTAATATAAAATGTTAGTTAAATTATGAATTACTGGAAAATGTATGTAGATTAAATTTGAATTGGGATTTATAAATAATGTAAAGAACAAAATATAAAAATAAATATATGTGTAGACATACAAGATAATAAAAAGTTAAGTTAGAAATACATAATTAGTTTGGGAATAGAAAAAATAAATATATATATAAGATACATTGTAAATTATAAAGTGAATACACTAGAATAAATTCTAACAACATGATGACTATATATAAAAATTCATTTCAGATTTCAAAGCAATGTTATCACCCTGTACAAATTTAATTAGATGTGAATGATAAGTATGAATACTTGAAGATAAACAAGGAACAAAATAAAAATATCTATGAAGGCTTGGAAAATAAGTATAAACAAACAATGGCAATTAATGCCATATCTATCAGTCTCCAAATGAGAAAAAATCTCTGACCAACAAAGAAAGCTTACACCAGAAAATACCTCCCTTGTACAAACACTGTCTTCTCCATATGTACATCAACTCTATTTCAGTTCGTTCATCATAACTTAGCAAGCCTGAAAGAAAAGAAAAATAAACATTATTATCTTACAAACTCATCAACCTGGAAAAGTAAGATAAAAAACAAAATACAAACCTGAAGCAGTTCAAAAAAAAAATCAAATAGATTCAACTCAGAAGTAAATCAAAGTAAATTTCAAAGCTCAGAAATCTATAGAAGCAAACAACAACTAAATTCATATTTCAGTTTCAAGTTCAACATCCAATTTTCAAATCGAAACTCAGCAATTAACCCAAAATTTCCAGATCTCTGCTCTGCCTCTGCTTTTTCAAGGTGAGCAAACCTTTTAAAACCTCTAGTGTGTGATCTATGGTTGAATGTGTGCTTAAGATTTGTTTGAATGAGTGCAGATATGTGTATTAATGTATATATATCCACTGTGCATGTTGATAAACATGGATATTTATCCATGTTTGCAAGTCCCAGGTTTCCAGAAACCTATTCAAAAAAAAAGAAAAAGAGAAAAAAATCTAAAACACTGCTTCTAGTTGTTATTAGATTAGAATGTCAAAATGAAATATGTTCAAATTCATACAAACTAAATTTTAAAAATACGTTTTCAAGATAATATGGAGGGTTATGGTCTGGATGAAGAGAAAACAGTATAAATTCAAAGTTTATCAAATTTTCAACTTGCATAGGTCCAAGTTTCATTAACATCGTCTAAAACCATTTCAAAATTAATGATTTTTAAAACAAAAACTGGAATTTTTAGTTGCGTATTAAGGTGGCATTTGCGAGATGAACAGATAATGGGTTCTCTTGATTTTCTGATGATCGATCAAGTGTTGGACTTCGAGATCGAGATGGTGGGTGCTGGAATGATTGTAGATGGTAGGAAAAATGCAGGAAATTTTTTATATTCATGATAGTTGGAGATTCGTGGCGATTTAGGGTTTAAGTGTTCGAATTTGTCGACTACCTTCGCGAGGCAATTGGGAAGGCTAGGGGGAATCGGAGGCCATCGCGACTGAGGGGATCACTGCGTGGATGGGAGGAGGTGTTATGGTCGGAGGGGCGTGGTTCCTGATCACCTTGATCGTCGTGGCGATCGCGTTTTGTCGAGGTGAGTATGGTTCTGGGTGGAGCTTGAAGCTCGAATTTCGAATTAGAGATACCTAGGGGCATTGGATTGTTTGAATCGATGCTGGAGATCGTTGGTGATATTCTGGTGCGTTCGTCGTCGATCAGCGATGGTCATCGTAGCTTTGCACTTATACGTGCACTCGTGTATAACTGGGTTCGAACATTTTGGGGAAGAAAGAACTCTTGGGTCCAAACTCGAGAAAGATACGTGTTCGACTCGGGGCGATGGAATGGTGGCTGAACTCGAGAGTGTCATCAGATTTTACACGTGAGTGACTCGGGTCTAAAGCGTTTAGACAAACCATATTTTAAAATTTGAATAGAATAGGTTTTAAAATCTTATTTTTAAATAAATTTCTTTTATATAATAAAAGTTTATTTAAAATTTTGGGGTCAATAAAAGTTCTATAGTTTATGTTATCTCGCCTTTTGGCAAGGCCGTGACACCAAGAACTTGACTAGAAACCAAAGACAGTTCGTTTAAGAAAATCGGTTATACGCAGGCCCATTTTGGATATCGACAAATTTTGTCCGGGTCCGGATCAAGCTTAAATTGATATGACACAACAAGCGAAGCTATGAGAGTCAATGTTCCAAATTTCAGGTCAATCCGAGTTCGTATGCTCAAGTTACAACCGATGCAAAATTGATTAAAAACAGCCTTCTTCGACTCACTCAGTTTGCATCCCTCAGGAAAGCCCACTTCGACTCACTCTGCTCGAATCCATCATGGAAGCCTACTTCGACTCGCTCCATTTCGACTCGCTTCGCTTCGCCTCCATCATAAGTGTCTACTTCGACTCGCTCCGTTTTGCCTCCATCAGAAATGACTACTTCGACTCGCTCTGCTCGAATCCATCATGGAAGCCTACTTCGACTCGCTCCGCTTCGCCTCCATCATAAGTGTCTACTTCGACTCGCTCCATATCCCTCAGAAAACAATAGTTCGACCCGATCACCTAATGCCTACTTCGAATCCATCTAATTCGACTCCATCAGCTATGTACTATTCGAATCGATCGTGTAATGACCACTTCGTATCCATCACGAAGCCTTTATTCGAATCCACATAACAGAGCATGGTAATCGATGCTAACAAAGCTTGGCCATCGATACGAACGGAGGGACTCTCATCGATACGAACTGGGCTAGTTCAGCAAATACGAATTGGACCATCACTTGTATCGATTCAAATAAGACCGAGTCGAACAACGATTCAAACGAAAGCGAGTCGAACAGCGAGTCGAACCAGACCGAGTCAAACAAGAGCGAGTCGAAACGAGGAAGTCGAACGAAACAGCCAACCGAGAATCCCAATTCGTATCGATCATATCTCCTAATCTACAAGTCCAAATGCTATGAAATTTTCACAGAAGACTACGTGCATGCTAGAGAATGTCCACGCCAAATTTCGACTCCATTGGATGAAATCTTGATCGATACGAAATCCGTTCGTATCTATCACGGATCGGACCGAAACTTCGCGGGCTTGGGCGCGCGGGCCTGGTCACGTGCCAGAGAGGGTCTCCCGAGATCTGAGCGAAGTACCAGCCTCCTACACCTATAAATAGACCCCCAAAATCCAACAGGAAAGGGGTTCTTCTTCTTTTTTGAGATCTCCAACGCCCAAACTCTGCCAGATCCAGATCTGAACTCCATTGCTGCTGCTACCAACGAATTTCACTGCTGTAAATCATCATTATCGATTGTAATCTGCTGTAATCAATTGAAATCATCAAGTGAACATCAATAAAGTCATCAACTTCAAAGTGGATGTAGGCAAGATCGCCGAACCACTATAAATTTTGTGTCTCTGTCTATTTCTTTCCATTTTAAGTTTATTATTCTTTACTTTTTATCCTCTACATTACTTAGATCCGAGATCTGTGATAACATACTGCTAATTTGTGTTCATACACTGGTGCTTTCACGAAAATTGGGGTTTGTGGCCAATTTTGGCGCAAAAATTTTGGTGCTTTCATTGAGAGCTGAACTCAGGATTCTATCATTTGGAAATTGAATTTGAAGGCTTAGAGGATTTAGATCTGAAAAGCTATGACAAGACAATCAAATCGAAGACAAAGGCCAGAGAGAGGTCAACATGAAGTGAGTCAAGAGGCTTCCTCAGGTGCAAATCAGACATCAATCTTCATCACCAGGGATGAGATAGAGACAATGATGAAAAGACAAGAGGAAATGATCTAGAACTTGCTTCTTCAGATCGGGCAACTTGGAGCGCAAAATCAAGGAGCAACCAGAGTTCAGAGCGGAGAAGGACCATCTAGCACAGCGCCAGAGCTAGGGGGCAATAACCCATAGCATGTTGACCCAATCCCGGGCGGAATACCAGGTGGAACTGCGCAATGCGACATTGACAGAGAAATGAATGCTCAGCCAGGAGAGCAAATTCCAGCAATCCCTCGTGAACTTGGGGGGCAAATCGGAAACAACGGACAAGGACTACAACTTGGAGATAGTGACAGATTGGCGGAGATGGTCAGACGAGCCATGAGGGGCGGACTAGTGAATAGAGATCTGGAGGATGTGAATAGGAGTCCCTTTGCTCCTACGATTAGGCAAGCCAGGAACCCACCAGAATTCAAGTTACCAACATTGGACATGTATGATGGGAGGACGGATCCTGCGGTTCATCTAACGAAGTACATGAGGCACATGGAAGTGCCGAGGGCATCGGAGGAGGTCATGGCCCGGTGCTTCCCACTGTACCTGGCAGACATAGCAGCATTATGGTTCAGACAACTGGAGAGCGGTTCCATTCAAACTTGGACCGATTTGACTGAAAGGTTCATGAGACAGTTCAGGGTTCACATTTCAAGACCCAAAAATGTGATGAGTTTGGAAACACTGAAGCAAAGAACCGGGGAGTCTTTGAGGTACTTTCTGACGCGATTCAATGCAGCGGCAGCATCGGTGGATCGACCCGATCCATCCATGGTTTTAATGGCAGCTGTATCTGGCATAGCTGATGGCACAGAGTTCAAGAATTCACTAACAAGGGATCCACCTATGGATCTAGGAGAATTTTATCATGAGGCTGAAGGATTTTTGCGATTAGAGGATGCAAATGCTGAAAGAGAGAAAGGAGAAGGAGTTGATGTTTATGCAGTCAAGAGTGAAAATCCTCCTAAAACAGATTCAGGAAATGGTAAGGGGAAACGAAAAGATGAGGATAATGGCGATGGACCGGCACGACCGCGAAAGGAACCAAGATTCACCTCTTATACGGAGTTGAATGAGACTTTGGAGCGAATCTACCATGATACTAAGGGGCAGATTCCCTACCGAAGGGCGATGAGAAGGGATCCGACCAACAACGAAAGAAGGTCAGACAAGTACTGCTTATTCCACGAGCTGAATGGTCATAGCACGAATGATTGCCGACACTTGAGGGATGAGGTTGAGGGACACATCCGGAATGGTTTGCTATCGCGTTATGTAAGAAGGGGAACAACAACGGTGGAATGGGAGCGGCCACCACCTGCACCTGCTGGGGACGGCTCAGGATCAAGGCGTCAGCTTGTCATCAATTGATTGGGATAATGACGAATGAGTAGCAAACTCCACACCAACGCGATTAAGTCATTTACACATGTACAAGACCACGAACGATCCTCAGGCATGCTCTGATACGACTACTAATCGCAACGGTGTATGTGTTTGCACTTTGATGTCCCAGTTTTCCTTTTAATTTCCATTTCTAATGTTTGAACCTGATTTTGTTGAACATCTCTGTTGAAAAACTCATTTTGAATGAAAATCCACTACCTATGATTCCACAACGGCTAAGCCACTTACACATGTAAGGGATCGCGAACGGTCCTCAAGCAAGCTCTGAGATGACGATAAACCGCCACCACAAATAGTTCAGAAACTCACTCGAACGTGAAATCTGACATTGTTAATACTAAGTCCCCCCCGGGCACACAAAATTCGCCTCGAACGACACCCGACCGTGAACGGTCACCATTCGCCTCGAACGGCACCCGACCGCGAACGGTCACAATTCGCCTCGAACGGCATCCGACCGCGAACGGTCACAATTCGCCTCGAACGGCACCCGACCGCGAACGGTCACAATTCGCCTCGAATGGCACCCGACCACGAACGGTCACAATTCGCCTCGAACGGCACCCGAGCGCGAACGATCACAAAATCGCCTCGAATGGCACCCCGACCGCGAACGGTCATCATTCGCCGCGAACGGCATCCGACCCCGAATGGTCATGTACTACCCCGAATGACATACGATCCCGAACGATCGTCATTCGCGGTCAGATAAAACTATCAATTTCTTTGTAGGTCATCAATAGGATATGAACATCCAGCTCATGGAACTACAAAGCAACAACTTTCATCAAAGAGACGATAGCTATTAAGAATGAAGATTACAGCATTTCAAAGCACATCATGTTCCCACAAGACATACTTTGGGGGGCAAATGTTATCCCGCCTTTTGGCAAGGCCGTGACACCAAGAACTTGACTAGAAACCAAAGACAGTTCGTTTAAGAAAATCGGTTATACGCAGGGCCATTATGGATATCGACAAATTTTGTCCGGGTCCAGATCGAGCTTAAATTGATATGACGCAACAAGCGAAGCTATGAGAGTCAACGTTCCAAATTTCAGGTCAATCCGAGTTTGTATGCTCAAGTTACAACCGATGCAAAATTGATTAAAAACAGCCTTCTTCGACTCGCTCAGTTCGTATCCCTCAGGAAAGCCCACTTCAACTCGCTCTGCTCAAATCCATCATGGAAGCCTACTTCGACTCACTCCATTTCGACTCGCTCTGCTTCGCCTCCATCATAAGTGTCTACTTCGACTCGCTCTGCTTCGCCTCCATCAGAAATGACTACTTCGACTCGCTCTGCTCGAATCCATCATGGAATCCTACTTCGACTCGCTCCGCTTCGCCTCCATCATAAGTGTCTACTTCGACTCGCTCCGCATCCCTCAGAAAACAACAGTTCGACCCGATCACCTAATGCCTACTTTGAATCCATCTAGTTCGACTCCATCAGCTATGCACTATTCGAATCGATCGTGCAATGACCACTTTGTATCCATCACGAAGCCTTTATTCCAATCCACATAACAGAGCATGGCAATCGATGCGAACAAAGCTTGGCCATCGATACGAATAGAGGGACTCTCATCGATACGAACTAGGCTAGTTCAGCCAATACGAATTGGACCATCACTTGTATCGATTCAAATAAGACCGAGTCGAACAACGATTCAAACAAAAGCGAGTCGAACAACGAGTCGAACCAGACCGAGTCAAACAAGAGCGAGTCGAAATGAGGAAGTCGAACGAAACAGCCAACCGAGAATCCCAATTCGTATCGATCATATCTCCTAATCTACAAGTCCAAATGCTATGAAATTTTCACAGAAGACTACGTGCATGCTAGAGAATGTCCACGCCAAATTTCAACTCCATTGGATGAAATCTTGATCGATACGAAATCCGTTCGTATCGATCACGGATCGGACCGAAACTTCGCGGGCTTGGGCGCGTGGGCCTGGTCACGTGCCAGAGAGGGTCTCCCGAGATCTGAGCGAAGTACCAGCCTCCTACACCTATAAATAGACCCCCAAAGCCAACATGAAAGGGGTTGTTCTTCTTTTTTGATATCTCCAATGCCAGACTCTGCGAGATCCAGATCTGAACTCCATTGCTACTGCTACCAACGAATTTCACTGCTGTAAATCATCATTATCGACTGTAATCTGCTGTAATCAATTGAAATCATCAAGTGAACATCAATAAAGTCATCAACTTCAAAGTGGATGTAGGCAAGATCGCCGAACCACTATAAATTCTGTGTCTCTGTCTATTTCTTTCCGTTTTAAGTTTATTATTCTTCACTTTTTATCCTCTACATTACTTAGATCTGAGATGTGATAACATACTGCTAATTTGTGTTCATACACTGGTGCTTTCACAAAAATTGGGGTTTGTGGCCAATTTTGGTGTAAACAGTTTATTTAACTTAAAATTAATTAAGTATTGTTTTCCTGAATCATTTTGAAATTTAAATTTAATAATTAAGAAACTGATTTAAATATAAAAAAAGATAAATGGTTTATCTTAAAAATGTTTTGATTACTAAATGACTTAAAGGTTGTCAAAGTTTAGTCAATTGTTAATGATGATTTACTTTATTTAACAAGGATTAAAGGGTGTAATTAAGTGATTAAATAAGAATAATTACTTTGTGTAATTAAAGTAAAGTTAATACTTTGGGTAATTACCTTTAAGGATTGATTAATGAAAGTAATTAGGGATAATCACTTATTGTAATAAATTAAGATAATTAATTTAATTAATTTATTGATTTATTAATAAAGGTTAATTAATTAAAGAATAATTAAAGGTTATTCATTTAATAATTAGGGGTTAATTAATTATGTAATTAACTTAAAGGTTAATTTAATTGAGGTGATTGATTAATGACTAATAAATTAATTAAAAGTAATGAATTAATGGTAAAGCTTAATTAATTAATTAATTAAGAATAATTACTTATTTGAAATTAATTAGGATTAATTAATTGATAATTAATTCAAGGAGGATTAATTAACACATAATCAACCAGAATTAGTGATTAATCTGGTTTCAATTAATCAGATGATCAATTAACCTTATTTCTGGATGATTGTATTCTATTGAATGCTGTGAATTGTTTTGTCATCTCTGCTGTGTGATGCTTTGTGATTAGAATTGTTTTAATTCAAGCTATGATGAATGTAATTTATTTATTTATAATTCATTTATATTATCTATCTGTGATTCTGTGTATATAGATAAGCGTTATAGGATTATATCGCTTATCGATATTGTTGTGATTGTATCTGTAATGACCGATGATGTTTCACTATTGTGTTAAAACCCCTGGACTACACCATACACACACAAATATGGATTGCACGTGGAAGTTGGTTAAGTCACAGATCTTTGAAATAGTTTTAAAATTGAATTTTTGAATCCGAATGGTTTTGAAAATAGATCGGATTTAAAGTGGAAAGCTTCTGAAAAGGGATTTCAAAGATTAAAGTTATTTTTGAATAACTTGATTTAGTTTTGAAATTTGATTTAAATTTGCATTCATAATTTGAAATTGAATTCTATGTTGAGAAATTATGATGTAAAAAGGGCATACAAGTTTATATGGGTTTTAAACCATTTTTTTTAAAGTATTGTTTGGGAATTTGAATTAACTCAAAGATTTTAACTTGTATAAATGAGATCGGATTTTTCCGAAATAAAACTATTTGTTTTCAAATGATAAAAGCTTTCATATAAGAAATGAAATTCCAATTTAAATTAAAGGAATTTCAAGTTTGAATTGAAAATGGTTTTCCAAGTTACGAATAAATCTTTGGAAACGAGTTTTGAAAGCTATAAGTTAAATCTTTGATTTAAAGATTTAATGAGTTAATCCAATTGAAATGGAAATCGATTTGAAAATCTATGAATAGATCTTTGTGAAACTGGGTGAACTTTGTGAGATGAATCTTTTTGTGTAAAAGATGAAAATGGTAATTTGTTTAAACCATTTGAAAGAGAAGGTTTGGGTAATAAGTTGTGACTTAAATTGAAATCCCAATATCCATATGTTTTAAAATATTGCGCTCACTATTCGGTTTAGCCGGGAGAGGACTTTGTGTAATATAACCCATTCCGAATAGTGATACGACGTAAATGGATAGCATTTGAAGACCGGTGTTGAAGACCGGGTGTTTGCGAGAACGATAGGATAACCTATCGATTGTCTCTACACTGAGTGGCTCCGGTATAGAGACCTCCATATGTGATGTGGAGTCCGATCAGGATTGTGAATACCCGGATTGCAAGGGCTTCTTTGGAAGTGCCTTCGATTCTATTCGAACCCGGAACAGATTTGTATGGTTGTATGTCTGACATTACACTTTGAGATATAAAGCAGATTTCTTTCAAATACATTTCTGTTTGGTGGCGAAGAATTTATTCTCTTAGCTTAACACCCTTCTTTGAGACGTACGAGCTAAGAGGTTATGTAGTTGAAGGTTATCAGTGATATACTTCCAAATTGGTAATGTGGCATGCTGAGTGCTGCTGTGTGTTGCAGATCATTTGTTGATCAAAGCATGGCTTTGTGAAGAAGCGTAGCTTTGTGGACGAGACCTCATCGAGCCTCAGAAACCGATAATGGATGAAACAGGAAAAATGCGGCAAGGTTTCAGGGGTAGCTCCCCTAGGGTACGTCCATTCCTTCTGGAAGAGGGTGGTATCATGGTATGGAGCCCAGATACTTACTCATGTGGACACTGTAGTATATTTATTACTGTGTGATGTTGTTGGTGTAGAGGATCCTCGGATAAAGGTCGCAAACGACCGGGGGTGGCATATCTTAGGTTTACTTCCCAGGAAGGGGGTAACCGACCTTGTGTTGGCAGAGAGCCGGGTAGGTTCTCGGGGCGTCCCTCCAGAGGTGTTCCCAGGTGGCAATAGGAAGTTCCTTAGCCTGACCATTTGTTGAAAATCCAATCAAACAATACGAACCTTGTACGGTTTTAGTTGTAGAACCTGCCATTTAAAATGGTAGCTATAGTAGGCATAGTATCATGGTACCTATGCTGGCTAAGATTAATATTATATTTTCGAAATGTTTCCTACACTATGCACTAGTAATAATATCAAAAGAGTTTTTTTTGCGTAGTAAGCATGTTTGACTATCATAAGGAGAAATCTCCCCCATGTGTGCGATTGCATTGTGTGTGTGCCGGGAGGCCTTATGGTAATTTCATTTTCCAAAAAGCATTGTGGATTTCAATGTTTAAAATTCTTTTGTTGTTTGTTTTAAAGATAAACTATTTTTGTTTGCTCATACCAGTCCCATGACTGACCTGGAGTTTATTATTCCCTTCCTAAACTCTGGGTGCCCACAATTTTCCACACGGGCAGTCTAGAGTTGGGTTTTTTTTCAAATAGTCAGGCTTAGTAGATTATCTGGAACTAGTTCAGTTTTTGGAGTTCATGGAACGACTGACCTTGCTTATCTTTGTGAAATGTGATGGTGGTTCGAGTTTGATGTTGAAGTTATTGGACTCATTCACCTTTAAAGATCATTTGGAGTATCACTTCTGCTGTTTCTGCTGTAACATTATTTGTCTCTGATATTCTTGTATCATATAGATATCATTGTTGTATATCATTTTGGATATTGTATTCATTGGTGTTGTATATGATATTATCCATTTCTTTCTTCCGCTGTGTTGTTATACTTAACGTGTTATAAGCTCCGGCGAGCCAGATTTGGCGTTTGAATCTGCGACATTCGAGTACAAGTGAAGTATGGGTGCCGATTTTCGAAGGCCGAGTCAGGACCATTACAGTTCTAATATCGATAACCTTTTCATACGAGCTCAGATTTGGACGCGGTTTCTTCCATTGGGATCGTATCGAAATTCCGGACAACATGGAACTGGTTTGGTTGGTTTTTGAGACTGTTCAAATTTTGGGCTTTATTTGGATTTTAAATCGACTACAAATCAAAGGTGAGTGATTTAACCCACTCACAAATACTAAATCTTCTTATGTTAGTTGAATTAAATTTATGATGTGATAAGAATATTGTTGGTTGCTGTTTGGTAGTTCAATTTGACATTTTAATTGAAATTGAATTTATTAGTATTATATTATTAGTATTATTCTACTGCATCATGTTGTTCTGTTGCATTATCCTATTTTACCTGTTGTATGTATAACTCTGATTGTGTTGTAAAATTTGTGTAATCAAATGTATATTACAAAACAGCTTCAGGAACTGTTTATTTAAGTATTATATTTTTGTCATTCCGTTGTGAGATTCCGTGTTTTGTTTTTCCTTCTTTTCTCTTATTTACCCCATTGATAATCCTCCCTTTTGAATGGTTTGAGTTGACATGTGTGGTTTATTGTCGATTTAAACCGTCCAAAAAAGTGGGCCGTTACAAGGAACAATGCTCAATGCATAAGCAGACACATCCTGCTTACTCCCTTACAGCTCTGGACAGTCGTTCTTTATATGCCCTATCTTATCACAATTGAAGCACTTCCTTTCCTCACTCTTCAAGGCCTTACAATGCTTACTATGATGACCCTACTTATTGTAATTAAAGCACATCGGCTCCCACTTAGCCTTCTTCTAGTTATCTCCTTCCTGAAACTGCTTATTTCCTTATCGTTGTTGTTCCACTTTTTCTTACCTCCCCCACTCACCAGTGGCTTTAGCTCTACCTTAGAAACAACAACTTGAGCTTTTGGTATTGGGTATAGACTCTTATGCCTCAATGCCCTCTCTATAATCTTTTCAAAAGTATCATAAGTAATTTAACATCCTTTTCCCAAGATACTCATTCAAGCCAACTATGAATTTCTTGTTCTTTTTCAACAAAGTGTCAATGAAAGACAAACCATACTTCGACGACATATCAAATTCTGCCACATACTCAGAAATAGTCCCCTCCCCAGCTTTAATGCAGCAAACTTCTTGAACAATACCAAAACTTGGGTAGTCAGTATAAACTTCTCCTCGAATTGGGATTTAAACTGCTCCCAGGTAAACTGGTCCTCGGGAGTAGCGTTCTTCACAGCATTCCACCATCCTATAACCCGACCCCGAAGTTGCCTAGAGGTTAACTTCCTCTTCATCATATCTTAAGATCCACTTGCAGGTACCTAGCCAGTCATGCATTTCCGTAGCCGATTCCATTTCAAGAAATGGTTTGCTCTGAAGACTAGAGCGGTCTTTATTCAGCTTGGCAATGTCGACACTAGGTGCTTACACTGGAGCACCATCACCACCAACAGTTACTATAGAAGCAGCAGCTTGGGCACTTCGCAGCATATTCCTCACCATCTCCATAAACATGGTCTGCATATCAGGGTTAGCCATCCTCAAACCCACTCCCTCCTCGACTCCAGAGATGGAGTTCATAGCAGCATTTCCTGTATGCCATTTCATTCTTAATCTGTAGTAAGAATGACCAGTCACCCATAAAGCAAACTACATCAATGGTACTCGTGTGTGCATGCGACTTACATACTAATTAAACTACTATATAGTTTTGAAAACCAAAATATATAACAAGTATGCACTCTCTTATATGTATATACTCTCGATCCAATCTAGAGCAATAACTCCATCCCTATCTCTACTGGATTATGGTATCAACTCAAGTTAATTATGTAACCTAAGCTTTGATACCAAATGTGACGACCATCCTACACCCTTGGCATCAAATAAATAAATAGTGTGTTGCTGTCATGACCAACCGATGTAGGACGATTGTCAGCGGTTGAAAAGGAATAAAACATCACAGAACCTATTAGATATCTCATAGTGCATCGAACAAAATATAATATACATCACAGATATTAAACATGTGAGATAGTAATAACTAAAATGAACTACAACATCAGAGTACACAGGTTCACAAAGTTATACAATATAGTAATAGAGTTTATACAACCGATAATAAACTCTGTCTCTAAATATAATAACAAACACTGTTTAGGCTCCTCAATGTCGCACTACAGAATAAGCATAAGTCCATATATAAAACAAGAATGCTCCACTCCTGCTCATCCTCTATGCAGCCACCATGTGCCACTTGAACCTGTTATCTAGTCTACTCATTAAAGAGTACTCGACATAATAAGGAGCAAAGCATAAAAGAGCGAGTATGATAACAATCTGGTGCGAGCTATAAGAATCTCAAAATAATATACAAGTTGATATAGTAAGGAACAATGGAATGGAAAATCATACCTGACCTGTCCATGCATCCAACAAGTTAGCATGTAACACTATATATGCTATACTACTATCATCATAAGAGTATACCACACTAAGTATAACTTAGGTTTCAAGGTATCTAACACGGTATACCTACATCTAAGACATCTATGAAATATACAACAATAAAAGCAATAATAGAAGCAACTATGACATGCATTAATGATCATCACCCAAGTCCCACTTCAGTTCTTCCCTCGCCAAGGTCTCATATCATCCAACCATCACCATGGTCTTGCATCACCACCAAGATGCCTCCAACTCTTGATAACGCTTATGACCATCACCATGGTCGATGACACACCACATCGCTACTGGATTCCAATGTTTGATCATGTACCATCACTAGGTGCTGCCATTACCAGAGCAGGCTAAACCATCACCAAAGTCCATGATACATAGGTGAGCGTCCTCACATACCTTGCCCCATGAATTTTTTTTTGTCATTTAAAGTTATCACTATCTTCCTTGCACAAGACTCAATATCGGAACACACCACGTACCATCATATCACTTCACCTATCTTTGACGACCGTCCTACACCTCCAGTACCCATTACTTCTATAGTTAGTTCATCCCCATAATAATGCCAAACCTGAAATAAAGCAATCATAAGAAAACAAACTTCATGACTTGATAAGGCTAAGTTTCGACAAACCATGTAAAGGCCAGTCGATCCTCCAACTGGGTTTGTAACAATCAAAGGTTGGTCAACTATCTCAGGTTTCAATCCTAATATATCTACCAAATCACTAGATATGAAGGAATGTGAAGCCTCGGTATCGAATAGAGCATGTACGGGTGTATCAGAAATAGAAAGCATACCCTGTATAACGATGCTCTTTCCCTTCTCCTTTGCCGATGGAGCTCTCAACAAAGATGGAACAACTTTCAAAGCATAAGTAGACAAATGTGATAACCACTCTATACCTCCGGTATCTAATATACCTATAGAGTGCACCGTGGAGGTACCCGGCCGATGTAAGGCGACAACCAAGGGTGAAAAGCAAAGAAAATTCAAACATAGAACCTATAGAACACCTCACAGTGCATGGACAAAATATAATATAATAACGTAGATGTAAAAACAGGCGAGATAGTGATATAATCAAATGAACTATAAATAAGAACATCAGAATGCAACAGGTTAACGGATTATACAAAAACAAAGTAATAGAGTTTATACATCTCAAATCATCAAAATAAACTCTAGACCATCTCTAAAGCAATACAAGTACTAGTAGGGCTCCATAGTACTACACAATAGAATATAAATGATAATAAGCTCTAAGTATAGAGCCTCCTGCCCATACTCCGCACAGCTCTATGCACTATGTTATCCTTAATCTACTCATTAAAGTATCCAAGATAATAAGAAGCAATGAATACAAACTAGAGTCAGATAACAGTTTGGTGTGAGCAGTACATCATCTCAAAAATACTATAAAAACCATATATAGTAAATAGGAGCATAGGGTATGATGAACCATACCTGACCCATCCCTACATCCGAAGAGTTAGCACATAATAATCGATATATGCTAATCTACTATCACGGCCATATAAGTGTACTACAGTCAAAGTACAATGTCCAGTGTTTGGGTATACGATCAAAAATACCTACATCATGTGACACCTAGAGTGATAAACAACCATGGAAAACCTAACATCCATAAACGTGCCTCCTCAGACAATACTAAGTCCACACACACTTCTCACCCGAAGTAATTAACCAGAACGATTCACCCATCAACATACCGAAGCCCGAAACATGTCTGGATATCTATCACCACCAATAAAGTCATCCCATCAAAGTTCCGAAATTACCATCCTTCGTCGTGCTTCTACATCACCATCAAACCCCAAGTGAACAAATAAACACCTTCAGCATGACCTGTAGAGTATGCTCTCCCCCTTCATCAAGTTGGCCTTCATTAGCCTCATATATTCATGTCGGTATCGACCAGTAGGGTTCGGTACGAGATGAATTCCTTAACCACAACTTAGACAAAATTTAGCTCAATACTTCTTGCCGACCTCTCCTCATATTTTACTTGCCTGAAGCCCCAGTACACTATACATCAACACCCAACCACCTAGGGTCCTTCCTCTGCCTGGAAAAGTGCTTGGTGCCAACCAAAAGAGATCGGTGCCAACCAAAAGAGATCGGTACTGATCTCTATACTTACCTAATTTTCTACAATTTGGCTTCTAAACCCCTTCCAATCCTCAACTCGAATTCTCCCTCGAAGTTCGTAAGTTCAAATCTTGAAGCAACTCCCCATCACCAATCTAAACCACGAATCCCCACTCTCTAAGTTTCAGGCACTGACATGGGATTCGACCATCAAATCAGCTCCAAATGACTTGCGACTGGAATCATAGGCTCCTCCTCTCCTCCAGATCCCCTCCTCTAAGTTTCATCCAATTCCAAGCATTTTTGCCTTCATTTTGCCCGAATTGAAAACCATATTCTAGCTACACTACAAAGCACCAACAAACCATCAAACAACTTATTCAAGAGCAAACATTAATCACTAACATCCATACAACATTTATAGACATATTATTAAGGTTAGACTAAGGTTTAAAAATGTTTTAACATAGAAATCATCTTAAAAACAACATTTTAAGTATATAAACAAGTATAGAACAGCGAGAGATCACAAATCACCGACCTAATACCCAAATTACCAACTTTAATGCTAAGATTTGGGATGTACAACAAGAAAACGAATCCCAAAACACTCAAGATGATAGATCCACAATTTCCTTTGCTAATCACGTCTTAGGCTAAGATTAGTATGAAAATGATGATCTTTTTGAAGAAATCTAAGTTAATGGAGGCTTAGAACTGTTTTTGGAAAGTGGGAAAATGATTTACATTTGTCCCATCATCTCCAAAAGGCACAAATTCCAAATGGGTTAGTGGGTTTTAATTTGGAGTTAACTAATTACCCACTAATATGTCCAACAATAAACGAAATTTAAAATGACCATATCTCCTAAATGGTAAGTCCATTTTTCTATTATGACTATCCTATAGAAAGTGAAACCACAAGCCCGATCCAATGGAAGTGGTTTTAGACCCTAATTCGGCTCTTATCAAAAGTTATAGGATTTACAAAAATTTCTAAGCCTAAACTGTCTGACAAAAAATCTAAAGATGGAAAATATCCTTAATAGTCATTTTTCAAAGTTATAGAGTCATATGACTACATATGAATTAAATAACATTATTTTACGATCCTCCGATATGTAAAATACGGATCGTTACAAATTTGGTGATGAATCTATAACCAAACCTAGGCTCATGTTGGAAACGTGCCGACCATATAGGTGCTTGTTTTACAAGCGTCTGGGTCAGGCTCTTATTTAACAAGCGCCCGATAGGTTGGGTGTTGTTAAATAGGCGCCCATAACGACTAACCTAATGGCTAGTTTTTGAACCTCCTATATAAACATACCAATTCAAATTATTTCACACAACTAATCATTTTATCTATACCTTATTCTACCACACTCAAAAATAAATTCTGATTTTGCTGATATCGATCTTCTAACACAAACCCACATTTGATGATTTCAATCTCAATAAAGAAATCTCTCAAAATCCAGATGCCATTGAATTATAAACTACTGGGATGTGGAAACCAAAAGAAGATTATTACCTTTGCTACATCTGGTTTCATTTCTTCATCAATTCAGTATGTGGAAATGATTGATCTACTAGCACATTTTGGGAAAATGTCAAGTACAACTACAACACGAAGCATTCGAAAAGAAAGCGTTCACTTTCGTCGCTAAAGAACTGTTAGGAAAAAAATTAGTTGTCAGACCTAAGTCTTCGAATGCCAAGTGTACACGATTAAGCTAAAAAACCTAAGTGGTATGGGTGGTGATCATTTCATAGTATGTATTTCTTTTTAAATTTCTATTATATTACAACATTTATAACACTTATATCGATACCTATTTATTTTTTGTGGAAAAAACCACGAATAAGCTTTTCATACAAGTTTATGTTCCCGAAAACAACGCGAAAGCTCATTATTAATAACTCATGCATTACTATGACTTACTCACTCAACATAAAAAATGGAAATCATCAAGTATAAAGACCATGCAAGGGAAGCAACAAAGGAAACAATAAAGAAAAGAAAACTAGTTACACTTCAAGTCCAGGCGAATCTCAAGGAAGTCATGATATGTCTATAGAAGAATTTAGTCATGCGACTGATGGTGATTTCACTAGACCTCAAGGAGTGAAAGTTAATAAAAAGAAGCAAAGTTCGGTGTCTATAGTGGATTCATTAATTTCAAAGGCTCTAGAGAGATGTGATAGCGTTATGATAGATAGACAAGTTGATGTTGCTGAAAAGAAGGTGATGATGAAGAAGTTGCTTGAGGTCAAGGTTTGATAAGAGGCATATCAAATCATGTTCATGGATACGAAAGGTATGAATGACGAGAAACTAAAATATTTGAGCATAAGAAAAAAACAAGTTCTGAAAAATATTCTTGCTGATGAAAATGTGAACGAAGAGCGACGATGGTTTATGTTTTTTTTGTGTGTTTAGGTCAGTTAGAGAATTCATATTACTATCTTTTTATTTGAAATCAAGCCATAAAAGTTAATATTTCCTTATTTTTTACTATTTTATACTATAGAAAATTAATAAATTTTAAATTTTAAAAAATGAGTAAATTTGTTAAATTGCCAAAATTAAATTGAGTCTGTATGTTATAAATACGATATAAATAAAAACCAGTAAATATGTTATAAATTAAAAAAAACAATATAAATTTAAAATTTAAAAAAAAACAAAAAAACCATTAGTATGTTATAAAAAAAATTAGGCACTTTTTTAACAAGCGTTAGATGCCCAACATCTAGATGCCTATTAAATATGTGCCTAGTTCTAAAACTATCGAATAACTACTCTTATTCGAGTCTAAAAATTCTGTATTTGTAATTTGTAATTCATAAATTGTTAGAGATGATCTTAACGGCGGACAAATTTCTCTAATAAAAAGTTGTTCTAAAATTCAAAGTGTCCAAATGCCATCGAATTATATATCAAATCGATTGCCTCGATGAGGTAAATCAACGACAAGTGTTCGTTCGTTGAAGGAAGCATGGTCTGGTCATAATCCCTAGTCAAAATCAATAGTGGCTGATTGGGTAGGTGAAATTTGGGCATTTTCAAATTACAGTGAATTAGGCCGCAATGTCGATGACAATAGGTCGAAGTTAAAGAATGGATTCGATTGGCGGTGTTGTTGTTAGCTTGTTTGACTTGTGGGAGTGTGAATTGAGAGCTTAGGTTTCAACACCCCTATTGATGGAGGATGCAAGGGCAATGCGGTTGTGTAGGCGATGGTGATACGAGATGAATAAAGAAGGTTGCATTCTTATGTTGGTGAGAGGTGAGAGAAATCAACGATCAAAGCTAGGCAGCGACGATGCTCCATGGATCGAGGAAGAATGGCAATATTATAATTTTATTCTCATATTTTCATGGTTTACAATTTAAACCCTAGATCTTCCAATTGTGATAACTTTTATATACAATCTCTGTTTCACGCATGGTTTCTTTCATTGGATCTGTGGAGAAATTCTAGAAAATTTGGCAGATGGTTTATTAACTTTTGGAGCTGTTTATGAAAGCATCTTTGTAGGATTCAATGGTAGTAAGTATTTTATGTTTTAAAATTATAGGTATTCATCAAAAAAATATACATTTGTTGATATGTGTTTTTTCATTTTATGATTGTTTGATTGTTGTGATGTTTTCATATGATTTAGTTATCTAACTATTCAATTGTTGCACTGTTAGATGATGATATTTTATAGTAATTAGTTACAGATTTGGGAAAAATAAATAATTAATAGAAAACAAATAATATTGTGTAATTTTTAGAAAAATAAATAAATGAATGAAAATTAAGATTATTTACAAATTTTGAGTGATGTTAGTAAATAATAGTGATTTAACAATTTATATCGAAATTGACGTGGGAAATATAATAAGGTTATTTGTGAAGACGGCCCTACATCTCCGACATCCAATGTGACCTATAGAGTGCGCTGTAACGGTGCCTGATCGATATAGGATGATAGTCAAGGTTGTAAAGTAAATAAAACAATCATAGAATTTATCGTATATCTCACACCGCATTGAATAAAATATAATAATCATCAAAGATATAAAATAGATGTGATGGTTATAACTAAATGAACCATAGAATCGAAGTGCACGGGTTTATATAGTTATAAAAAACAGTAATTGATTTTATACAACTGGTAAATAAACTCAAATGATAAACTTTCTCTATAATAGTAAGTCAAACACTGTTAAGCCTCTACAGTGTCGCATAGCGGAATAAGCAATAATAAGTCCAAAATATAAATATGAGAAAGCATCACCTCCTGCTAGTCCATCTATACAACTCCATGTGCTGTTTACACCAGCTATCTAGTCTACTCATTTAAGAGTACCCAAGATAATAAGAAGCAAAACATAAAACCTCGAGTTAGACAACAGTCTGGTATGAGCGATAAACAATCTCAAAATACTATGAAAGTCGATATGGTATGGAACAGAGGGTATAGAAAATCATACCTGACCTATCACTGCATCCAAAGAGTCAGCGCATAACATATAATATGCTACTCTCCTAATAATCATCGTGGGTATAAACGTCAAAGTATTAATCGATGTCTAAATATCTACATCACGATATCTAGATCGTGTGACATCTCTAGGGTGATAAGCTACCAAAGCAAACATAGCATCCATCATCCATCCTCATCTGAACTCACTCAGTGTGTTGGATATATGATACTCGTATGACCTCATCGCATAGTCAAGGACTACTCAACGTCCTAGTTTCTTAGTACTCGAATCTATGCCACTCGGTAGGACAAGAACTAGATTGCCGTCACATTCAGTCTAGGGTAAAACAGATCAAAAACAGCACTCTCCTAAGTAAGCATCCTCACATACTCTGCTTTATGAGTACACTTCAAAACATATGAATATCAACAATCCCTTTGCACATGTCATCCCTAGCGGACCTAATCCTGGAACTATCTTTACAACTCCCGTTTGAAGTCGTCGCGGTTGGGAACTATTTTAGACAGCCATCGTTTGTCGTAGAATATCATCATTCGTCCCTTAACCTTCCTCAAACAGTTCCTTTAATCCGACTCGTAGTCACCTACTCTACATCTCGAAGTGCATCTATTTATCGTCGAAGTCATCACTTTCCATCACGAAATCATAATCGTGGAATCGCGCGTCGTCGTTGTCAAAAATACCACCAAACACCATGGTTCAGTACTGACCTAAGCCTTAGCTCGAAAATTTGAAGGTGTGACTCAAAGAATGTGAAAACATGAAGCCCCGAAGCAATTATCTCCATGACTTAAAGCAAGAACCTTAGTGACTCGAAGCCGCTCCATAGCTTCCACTATCGAAACATGCAACCCAATCCATAAAGCCCAAACCATCGCCACTGATTCAAGCCACTACCAAACAATCCCATCACCGATCCAACACTTCGACACAACCAAGCCATGCTCCACCCTCGAGCCATCCCTTCACTAAACCAAGTCGCCTCCCATGGATTGGTACCGATCCATGGGCCCATAGATCCAACACTTAAACTTTTCTTTCCTCCAAATGAATCCTAGGCAAACACACATGGCTTGCAGTAAGCCCTAGAGTAACTCCTCTCCTAGCTCGAAGCACAACTTGCCACCGACCCCACTTCATCGATCCAACACTCTACTCCATTTTCCTTGAGCAAACTTCAAGCAACTCGAAGTGGACTCGAAGCGACCCCTCCTAAAACACGAGCACGACTCGAAGCACTCTCATGTCGATCCATCAACACCGACCTATCTCCTTTTGCCCATAACTCGAACAAACTAAATCCAAACAACTTAAAAATAGAAATGTTGCTTTCTTTCTTTGGCTTTAATTCCTTGAATATTAGGATTCTATGAACTTGTGTAATTCACCCTTCCTTACGTAGTACTCAATAATCCCAGACAGAGCTCGATAATCATTAATGTGGTGTCCATTAGGTTTTTGATAGTGAGAGTATACTCCCCATTTAGGCTTTTCTTTCTTTCTGCAACGTTGTTGGAAATCCAATAGTTTAATCTTCTTGGTTCAAAAATACATTTCCTCTCAAGGGAGAAGGGGAGTGACGATTTTTGCCTTTGGTCCTTTTACTTTAGGATTCCCTTATTCATCTTTATACTTTTATGGGAGCTTTGCATTCCATGACCTTCTTCCAACTTCCGTTTCCTTAATAGAGATTCCAACTTAACAATTTTTTCCCATTTCTAAGCAAGCTTTCAAACTCATGATTCATCTCAGTTTCAAAGACCGTACCTCACGCTTAAAGTTGAATGCTTTGCCTAATTTAAGAAAACAAATTCTTTTCAAACTTTACATTATCCTTTTTTCTTTGGCTTAAATTTTCGGATCGTAATTTGTTTGCTATGGCAAAGATTAGTTTTTCTCAAATATGGAAGGGGTATTAACTCTATTTACTTGGGTTGTATTAGGCAATCCTTCTCTTTTCCTCTAATGTTCAAAGAGCTAGTCTTCTCAAATTCAATTCTTGTTCTTCACTAAATTTTTGTTTGCTTATTAGGTAAGGTGAACGGTTTAGAACTAATTCAGAAGATCATTGTCGAGACCTAATTATCGTAGTTGAAAGTCTAAGCAAGTTTGGTTTACCTTTTAAAGAGTGAATGAATGAGAGCAAGCCTTGAGTTCGACTCTCAATGAAAGCACCAAAGATGCTAGGGTAAAAGTTAGGCTAGGCTAGTAATTTAAGGCAAGTGAAAGTAAACAAGGTCATAATCGTAATAGAATCCATGAAAGCATACCATCATATATTCAATGGGGATAACTATGTAAATTATTCCAATGCAAGTCCTTTATTACAAAATTCTCAATTACAATTTTCCCTAATAGCCATGAAACCCCAATTCCAAGCTCACTTTACAAAGCTGGAGGAAAAATGAAAATTAAGGAGAAGGAGGACTAGAGAAATTCGATCCCTTTCTAAGTGGGGGTCATGTCTATTTATAGAGAATTAGAGCTTATTAGTAAGATTTTTCATTCTATAATATTCCAACTGAAGATGAAGTAATTATCGTACAAATTACCTCAAATATTTTGAATTAGCAAAGTTAAATAGTATTAAATTTAGTAATTATGCCACTGGATGCTTACACAATTAGGTAGTTTCACTTAAGCTATTTGTTAAAATGTAAATACAACTAGTATTTAATTCTAGTATATAAAAGGTAAGCTCTAGTACTAAAAACTAGGTATGCAAATAATAAACTGCGGAAAAAGTAAAGGACACAAGAAATTTACATGGTTCATATATTAAGGAATCCTACGTCTACAGGGTAAATCTTTCTTCCTTTATGTTTGCTGTATAGGTTTCCGTGGCAGAGAATACAATAAAACCTTAAAAGTATCAAAAAGCGGTAAAGGTAAAAGTCCATTTCTTGCTATGGTGCCTTTTCTATTTATATGTGATGGCGTACATAGATCGCCACAATCTGTCTCTTGTCATTGTATTTCAGTCCTTATATCCTACCAGGTGTCGTTTATCTACATTGTCGGTTTGATATACTTAGATTGCTGACGTGTTTTTGGCGGGAAGTTTAAGGTAAAAGCGGAAACTTTTGAAATAATGGAGGGAATATTTGAAACCATGGCAGGAGACCTCAAATTTGAATTGGCCTTGCATACGGGTCTGGGAGGATAATAAGAGTTACTCATTAGTTTTGGGTGCTGCTGGCACATTTAGAGTGAGGCCGTGCTAAATGGTGTGTGGTATTTGTACGATAATGTAGTGTTTGTCTGACACCCATGTGCGATCATTCTGAACTGCTTTGGGCTTTAGGGCATGTGATTTGCCTAACTTGGGAGTTGGTCGACTTATGTACGAACGTGATCTATGATTTAATCTGACTGTGATTTGGATTTCCCTTATTGCATGAGTTATTGATAAGGGCAATCTCATATCTTTACTATTTTCCTATAAGTGATGATCTACGATGGTGCGTTGTTTGAGTGACCCTCTGTGCAGCCCTTTAGGATGCTTCTGGCCTTGTGAGGTTCTACTTAAGTAGCCCTTTGTATGGGCTGTGCATATCCACCTTGAGGGTGTTCACGAAGTATGAGTTCTGGGAATGTTGGCAGTGCAGTTCAGTCATTCATTTATTATGGCTTGCAGGCCCAATACTTCATCTTCTGTTTTTAACGACTATATCGGATCTTGGTTTTAGTATCTTAACGTAATATTAAAATCAGGATATAGGCACAGATTTGGTATCTCCGTGGCTCATATGATGAGCACCATTTTTTATTTTGTATTGACTTCCTGGCTTTTGCTATAGTTCTTTTGGTCGGATCAAGTATATTGGCTGCAGACCGGCTTTTTGTGCAATACTTGTTGAATCACTTCAATCTCTTCTCTTTTTCGTCTTAATTTTTATTGTGAGGGCAGCCCTTTCAGCTCCATGCTTTATTTAATTCCCCTTTAATTTAGTTTGAGAAATAAGGGTGCAACATCTAGCCTCCCAAGTCTGCAGAGATAGCAGGTCGATGTGGACTTGTCTCTACTCATTTCTGGTCTTCGCATCTTATGAGTTACTTCTCGGATGTTGCCTTTCATGTAAATCTTTCCATGCATTTTCCATGGTCTACCCCCTGTTTGTAGATAGCCGTTCGTTGATCATATGTTGTGTGGTCGGTACGACTATCTAATGACGGTGGTGATCTGCAAGAAATTGTTTATTTTAAGTTCAGCATTACCATTCTCATTTTTGAGATTGCCATTGTCGTTCATATGTTATGTTGTCAATACAACTTTTGAACGGCGACAGTAAGCTATGAAATGTCGTTAATTTTTAGTTTAGCGTCACCGTTCTCATTTCTGAGATTGCTGTTGTTATTCGTACGCTGCATTGTCGAATGACGGCAGTGTGCTATGAAAAGTTCTTTATTTCATGTGCTTAGCACAGTCTTCCCCGTGACTTGGGAAGGACTGAATTTTGACTATGAAGTCAGGTCACGTGTTTGCAGCCTTTTAAATCATGGACATGGTTTTTTGAACTAGTTCCGCCAGTCTAGTATTCATACGTCCAGTGTGCTATGTCAACAACATCAACATAGAGAGGTTTTTATATTGGTAGAGGCCGTCCAATATCCTTATGTCCAATTAGTTGGCTAAAGAAGCCGAGCTGCGTTGTTAGCGGCTTTGTTTGGTTAACTGGTTCGGGTAGTCTAATATCCATACGTCCAACATGATTATTTAGCTATGTCAAAGAATATTAACACAGAGAGATCTTTATACTGGTTCGGGCCATCTAATATCCCTACGTCCAGTTCATTGTATTATTACTTTTCTATAATAATTACAATATACATTACATAAGCAATAATCATACAAAGGAAGGTCTGAGATGCTTTGAGTTCCAAGTCCTCGGAACTAGATTGCTATCAGGTCTTGATAGTTGATATGCCCCCATTTGCTAAAACTTCTACTATGACTAACGGAACTTCCTAATTCGTACCCAACGCTCCATCAGCTAGATCCTTTGTGTTGGCCATTACTCTTTGCAGTACTAAGTCTATTTTATAGAAGTTTATTTCTTTGAGCCTGGCGTTATGGCTTCTTGTCATCCTTTGCCGATATGCGGCCGATACTACCGTTGCCTCATCCCTTCTTCCCTGAATTAGATCTAAGGTAGTTTCCTTCAAATTTTTATTCTTTTTTGTTGTATATTATATTATTTTATGGGATAGGACCTCTACTTCGACAGGAAGCATGACCTCATGTAGGTAAGTTAACGAAAAAGGGGTATGGTCAGTTGGAGATCTGGTCGAAGTTCGGTAGACCCATAGTACTAAAGATAGCTTTTCTGCCCACTTTCCTTTAGCTTTCTGTATCCTTTTCTTAAGTAGCTTCTTGATGGTTTTGTTTATAGCTCCTACCTGGCAATTTGCTTGTGTGTAAGCGACCGAAGAAAAACTCTTTATTATATTGTTCTTCTCACAAAGCTCAGTAAAAAATTTATTTTCAAACCGGGTGCCATTGTCAAAAATGACCTTGTTGGGAATCCTGTATCTAGTGATTATGTTCCTCACCACGAAAGTGACTATCTTCTTCGCAATGATTGTGGCCAGGGGTTCTGCCTCTATGCACTTAGTAAAGTAGTCTATTGATAGTATGGCATATTTAGCTTCTCCCTTCGACATTGGAAATGGTCCTATCAGATCTATGTCCCATATATCGAATGGCCAAGGGCTTGCAAGTGGGTTGAGCTCATATGATGGTTGTCTGAAGATACTTGCAAATCTTTGACATCGGTCGCACCATCTTACAAACTCTTTTGTGTCTTGAAGCGCCATAGACCAATAGTAACCATGACTTAATTTATTTTTTGCTAATTTGTTTCCCCATGAGTAATCTCCGAATTAGCCCTCATGTACTCCTCTCTTGACCCATGACCCCTCTTCTTTGGAAACGCACCTAAGATATGGGGTTGAATACCCTCTCTTGTATAATGTGCCATCAAAGAAGGAGTAGTATGAAGCTTGGTATCTTATTTTTTGGGCTTCATTCAGGTTCGGGGGTATGATTCCATTTAGCAAAAATTGCTTGATGGAAGTCAGTTAGTTATTCTCCTTGATTTGTTGAGGCAAGGGTTCAATTGAGGGTTGCTTTTGATTCTCTGCTGCCTCCTTATCTCATGTCCATTGAATGGAGGCCCGTTGGACTAGGGTCAGGACCGATATCTGATTTGATTCCATTGTACATGGTTCTACTTGATGCCCAACTGGTACCGTCTTCATTTACTAGCCACCTTGTTACTAGCAAGTTTTGCTAAGGAGTTAGCGGATGAGTTGTTTTCATGCGGAATTCGTTTCATCTCGGATTGTTCGAACAACTTTAACAGCTTTTTAGAAGTTCCACATATTTGGTTAAGGTTGGTTCCTTCGCTTGGTAATTGCCCTACACTTGGTTCACAACTAATTGAGAATCACTATGAATTTTAATGTGAGTTCCTTCATTACCTAGGCCATTCTTAGGCCTAGGAGGAGAGCCCCATATTCTTTCAAATTTTTGGTTGCTTTAAAACCGAGCTGCACTGCTCCATACAGCTTCTGTCCATTTGGATTGATCAGTATGTACCTAATTCCTGCCTCATGTTCATTTGATGCACCATCTATGAACAACTGCTAGAACTGCGGGGTGTTTGCTTCTTCTTCCGATTGGGGTTTAGCTGGTATGCTGCACTATGCGATGAAATCTGCAAGTGCCTGGCCTTTGATTACCTTCCCGGGAAATAGGTGATGTTGTACTGACTAAGCTCCATTGCCCATTTCAATAGGCGGCTCAATGTCTCTGGCTTCTGCAGTATCCACCTGATGGGTTTGTCTGTGAGGACTTTAATGGGACGCACCTGAAAATAGGGCTGTGGCTTCCTTGCTGTAAGGAGTAGGTTGTAGGCCAGCTTTTCAATTACTGAGTAGTTTAGCTCTGCCCTTGATAGCTGCTTACTTGAGAAGTATGTGGGTCTTTGAGTCCCTTCATCTTCTCATATAGCTGTAGCACTAACATCTTTACCAGTTACCGCTAAATAAATGTACAAGCCCTAACATATCACTGGTTTTGATAGTACATGAATATTAACTAGATGATCTTTTAGGTTTTGAAATATAGCTTTGCACCTAGTCCATTTGAAGTTTCACTGTTTCTTCACTTGGTCGAACAACAGTATACACTTGTCTGTTTTTTGATATAAATCTGCTTAACGCCACTACCCTGCCATTTAGACTCATCAGATCCTTTGGCTTCTTTCAGATTCCCATTCCTCTTATTGCCTCAATCTTTTTAGGATTTTCTTTAATGCCACATTGGCTTACTATGTATCCTAGGAACTTGCCTAATTGGATGGCAAAGGTACCTTTCAATAGGTTCGGCTTCATATTGTATTACCTTAGGACTCCAAATGTCTGCTCTAATTCTCGGACGTAGCTTGATGTAACCTTGGAATTGACCAGCATGTCATCTACATATACTTCAACGTTCTTTCCAATATGTTCTGCAAACATCATATTAACCAACCTTTCGTAGGTTGCCCCCGCTTTCTTGAGTTCGAATGGCACGACTTTGTACCAGTATAACCCTTTACATATTATTAAACTAGTGTGCTCCTATCCGGCTTAAACATGACTATCTGATTGTACCCTGAATATGCATCCATGAATAAGAGCAGTTCAAGCCTACTGGTCGCATCTACTAACTAATCAATTTTAGGCACGGTAAAACTGTTCTTCAATAAGCCTTGTTGAGGTTGGTGAAGTCTATGCAAGTTCCCTATTTCCTATTGGGCTTCCTTACAAGTATTTGGTTGGCAATCCATTTTGAGTAGTATACTTCCCTAATGAATCCATTCTCTTTTAACTTCTTAACTTCCTCATGTAGAGCGTTGTACCTTTCTTGGTCTAGAGTTCTATGCTTTTGTCCAACCGGATAGGCATCGGGGTCAATGTTGAGTGCATAACAAATTATGGCTGGATTTATTCCTACCATATCCGAGCGTGTCCAGGCTAATACATATGCTGATTTTTTCAGAAAGTCTATCAGCACAGAGCAAGCATCTACACTGAGATTCTTTCTGATTTTGAGAATCTTCGTGGACTCTTCTGGATCTATTTGTACATCTTCGAGATCATCTACTGGCTCTAGCTCTTTCTTTGATGCCTCTAATCTCGGGTCAATTCACTTTCTGTTTCCTCCTCGGGTGGTGAATTTACCGAGGATGCCTATTTTTGGGCTTCTTCGAAGAAGTACTATGCATAAATTGAATTATACTCATCTGTGCTGATCATGTGCACATATGTTCTCTTTTCCTTTTTCACTGATTTCGATGGCATAGGATTACCTATTTCTATGCTAGTTTGGATACTTAATACCGGTGCAGTTTTATGAACTGGATTGCCTTCTACATTGTTATTGTCATTATAAATATTAGAAGAGACACCAGAATAATTTTGAACAATTTTATTTCTAGAAGTAAGATTTTCATTGTATAACTCTCTAGCTAAAATTTGTTTACCTCTTATTAACCCTATTCCTATAGGGGTGTTGATCCTCATAAGCAAATCATTCTGGGACATGATGCTCCCATGTCTATCAAAGATGGTCTTCCCAGGAAGGCATTGAACGTCGAGGGTTGGTTAATGACTAAGAAGCTGGCATAGAAGGACTTATGCAGTGGGGTAGTTCCGGTGGTAACGAGCAAGCACGTAGATCCCACTGGGATGGTGGTAATGTTGTTGAAGCCAAAAATCGGTTTAGGGCTTGGTATTAGGATTTCTAGTAGAGGTCTCATCTGATCGTATGTAGATTTGGAGATGACATTGACTGAGCATCCAAAGTCAACAAAAACTTTCTTCATAGTGCAATTTGATATCTATAAATGTAACGATGAGTGGGTCTTCGTGAGGAAGACAATTCCAACAACGTCAGCTGCTGTGAATGTTATCCCCAGAATAGGCTTTTGTTTGATATGGAAGACTAACTTCTGCTAGACCCTCGCCTCTTGTACATACCTCTCTTGTGCCTTTTACTTATACTCATGAGGTGTGACCCACCATGGATTGATGCTATCAGGTTATAAAGGTTCCCAACTTGATTCTCAATTGGGCTAGGAGTCAGTTCTCCCATTCAGCCTTCGCCGTTATTATTCTGAAAGTTTCCCAGGTATCCTTTCTAGATCAGCCTTTCTATTTCATTCTTCAGATGTCGGTAGTTGCTGGTATCATGGCCATTAGGTCGGTGGAAGCGGCAGTATGCACCACCTCATTTCTTCTCTGGTTTCTTCCCTTTATTGGGCATGTTATAAGCAAATTTTTCCTCGGTCATCTCATATATCTGACCAAAAGTGTGAGTGAGTATGATTTCTGCTATGAAGTTAACTTCCTTCTATCTCTTTGCCGACAGGTGATATCCTTCTACCCTCATTTTGATATCATAGCCGAGGGTAGAAGACTTCTGAATTTGTACGATAGAAACTAGTTTCTTCCATCCTGATGTAGCCACTAGCTCTTTCATAGAAAGCCTTCATGCTATGGCATGACTTTCGGCTATTATTCTTCCATATTGAGGTCCCCCTTCTGATCCCAGCATGGGCCACCATCAGTAATGCTCCTTCATCACTTGCTCCAATCCTGAGAGCCTCGGACTTGAAACGCTTAATAAACTTGCATAGATTTTTGTTCTCGTCTTGCTTAAAGTAGGACATCGTGTTTACATAAGGTGAAGTTTCTCTTCTTGAATTGAAGTATCTTAGAGAATCCATAGATAGTTGTCGCTAGGAACGGACCTCCTTAGATTCAAATCTCCTAAATTACCTAACTACAGCTCCGGCTAAGTAGATTGGGAAAAGTTTGCATCTAGCCATCCTTCCAACTTTAAAAACATCCATGTGATATTCAAATGCACAGAGGTGATCGTCTGGATTTGTAGTCCCATCAAATTAATTTTTCAATTACTAGGGCCTTGAAGTTATCAGGGAAATCTACTTCGATAATGGTTTCACTGAATGGAGAAGATGCTTCCACCCTCATCTTCTCCCCAGTTCCTTATTGGCATAGTTTATCCAACTGCTCTACACGGGCTTTTAATTGACAAATTTTGTCTCTTCTGGCTTTGACTGTAATGATTCTTCTTTAAATAGTGAAGTGACCTCATCCTCTTTCAGGGAAGATCAGGTTTGTTTCTTAAGCAGCAAATGGTTAATATTGGCTGGTTTTGTCTTAATTTGTGGATTTTCTTGGATCTTGCCTTTTTAGCTTGATATCGGTTCTTAAGCCAGCATCACCATTCCTATCATTGGGAGTGCTGTTATCATTTCCTTATTGAATGGCTAGCATAGTAGGTGAATGAAGACAATGAACTATGGACTAAGGTGGAGAGGATGGTCTTTGGGCGGTATGTTAAGCAATAATTTTATCTAGCCCTTCTATCCGTTGGTTAATTTAGTTTGTGAAGGATTGGAATGCGATCAGGAGAGGATTTGTAGGGGCTTCAGTCGAAGCTCCTGCTTCATTTTGGGCTTTTGTAGTTATGAGCGATTTGTTGGCAGCCTTGGAGGCTAAGTGAAAGTGTTCTTGAACAAGTGGGATGGGTGAATCGGTAGGATTCATATTGCGTGGATCAAATGTTGGTAAAATTTTACTGGATGTAAGGAGTAAATGGAGGTTTGGGCCCTCCTTCTAGCGCCAAAAATGTTAGTAAGATTTTTCATCTTACAATACTCCAACTAAAGAGGAAATAATTATCATACAAATTACCTTAATGATTTTGAATTAGCAAAGTTAAGTAGTATTAAATTTGCATTAAGTAGTAATTATGCCATCGGATGCTTACATAATTAGAGAGTTGCACTTTAACTGTTTGTTAAAACATCAAATCCAACTAATATTTAATTCTAGTGTAGAAAAGGTAAGCTTTGGTATTGAAAACTAGATATGAAAATAATAAAATACAGAAGTAGTAAAGGACACAAGGAATTTACGTGGTTCAGATGTTAAGGAATCTTACATCCATAGAGGAAATCTTTCTTCCTTTCTATTTGCTGGTACATGATTTCATGGCAGAGAATACAATAAAACCTTAAAAGTATCGAAAATAGAAAAGGTTTAAGTCCCTTTCTTGCTACAGTGTTTTTCTATTTATAGTACAATGGCGTATGCAGATTGTCACAATCTGTATCTTATCGTTATGATTCAGTCGTTAGATCCTGCCAGGTGTCGTTCATCTACATTGTTGGTTTGATATACCTGGATTGCTAACGTGTTTTTGGCGGGAAGTTCAAGGTGAAAGCGGGAACTCTTGAAATCGTTGCAGGAATATTTGAAACTATGGCGGGAGACCTTAAATTTGAATTGGCCTTACATACAGGTCCTTGGGAGGATAATAAGGTTACTCCTTGGTTCTGATTGCTGCTGGTACATTTAGAGTGAGGCTATGCTGATTATTGTATGATACTTGTATGATGATTCGGTGTTTGTCAAACACCCGAGTGCAATCGTTCTGAGCTGCTTTAGGCTTTAGGGAGCGTGATTTGCCTAACTTAGGAGTTGGTCAATTTATGTATGAATGTGATCTATGATTTAAGATGACTATGATTTGGATTGCCCTAGTTGCATGAGTTGTTGATAAGGATGATCTCATATCTTTGCTATTTTCCTATAAGTGTGGATCTGCGGTGGAGCGTTGCTTGAGTGGCCCTGTGTGCAGCCCTTTGGGATGCTTCTGACCCCATGCGGTTCCACTTAGGTAGCCCTTAGTATGCGCAGTGCAAATCCACTTTGAGGGTGTTAACAAAATATGAGTTCTGGGAATGTTGCAGCACAGTTCAGTCATTCATTTATTATGGCTTGCAGGTGCAATACTTCATCGTCTGTTTCTAGTGATTATATTGGATCTTGGTTTTAGTATCTTAATGTAATATTAAAACCATGAGATGGGCATAGATCTAGTGTCTCTGTGGCTCGTATGTGAGCGTGGTTTTTTATTATGTTGTGACTTCCTGCCTTTCGGTTGTAGTTCTTTTGGTCGGATCGAGTATACTGACTGGAGACTGCTTTTTTGTGCAGTGCCAGTTGGATTACTTCAATCACTTCACTTCTTTATCTTAACTTTTATTGTGAGGTTAGCTCTTTCGGCTCTGTGTCTTATTTACTTCCCCTTTAATTTAGTGTGATAAATATGGGTGTAAGAGAGCTATTGGATTCTTAACACGTGGCATTTCATTAGAAGTCACTGGCCATAGTCCACATGGCACACGATCAAAGTGACATGAGGCACATGCATTTAATGATAGTTCTTGATTCAAGATTATGCACTCTTGAAACCTTCCACGATGGCTCTAACTTGTTGCTTCAAAATAGCAAGTAACTATTCTAATTCATCGTGATAGTGTGGGTTCTTGATGGATTTTGTGAACTAAGGATGATAATGTCATGGAAATCTTAAACGCTAGCTTAAATCACCCATTTCAGAATTTCTCTCAATGGCATATTGGAACTCCTAAAACTGGATGCGGTGGCTTCATTGAATCGTTACGATAGATTTAATTTATCACCCGAAGGTTGCATTTGGTATCATAAGGAAACTCCTCTTGATGGCTTGGTTTATCACCTGGAGAATGATGCGTGAAGGCTTCAGAGAACTTTCCACGATGGCTTTTTTACTTTGTCAAGCGACTGCTTCCATAAACATATCATGGTGGCTCTATTCTTTCATGTTTAAAGCTATCACATAGAAGATTCTTGCAAATTGTTCTATAAACTCTTTACGATAGCTCATAGGAAACTCTTCACGATGGCTTTATGGAACTCTTCATAATAGCTTTACGAAACTCTTTGCGATGGCCTTAAGGAACTCTCCTCGATAGCTCTTCCCTATGTTGCTCTGTGATGGACCCAATGTTTTATTTGCTTACGATACCCTTTGGAATTACCACGAAGGTTCTATTAAGTTGTTCCGCGATGACTACACGATGATTACTCCATGAAGTCTCATAGCACCTTTACCGAACATCTCACAACAACTCTTGTTTATCATTTGAAGATAGCATGCGGCAACTATGTTCAACTTCTTGCGATGGCGTTTCAAGACTTTCCATGATAACTTTAGGACTTGTCTCAATTAGCTTTACAAAGTCTTCGCGATTGCTTCTATGCTTTCCTAATGAATGCTTCCCATCTTGTTAACCAGTGATGACTAGCATATTTAGGGTATAACACCATCGACTTCTCATTCGCCTTGCGTCCTAAATAAAAGTCTTATTCTTCTTTGTCAAATCGGTTAAAGATGCTACTACCTTAGAGAAGCCCCTTGATAAAACATCTATAATATCTCGCCAATCCAAGAAAACACCTTACATCTATAGCACTCTAGGGTCTATCTCAATCCCTGGCTGCTTTAACCTTCGCATGATCTACAGCAATGTCGTGCTCCAAAATAACGTGACCCAAGAATCTCAATTCCCTCTTACATAAGTGATACTTCAAAAACTTTACCATAAATTGGTGTATTTTCAACACTTCTAACACAATCCTCAAATGTATCTTATGCTCCCCTTTTGTCCATAAGTAGATGAAAATATCATCAACAAACACATGCACAAACTTGTTCAAGTGATCCCTCGAAACATGGTTCATGAGATCAACAAAGCATGTTGGCGCATTGGTTAGCTGGAATGACATAACCAGCAACTCATAGAATCCAAACGACATACAAAATGGTATAATCGGTATAGTGTCTCCAGCCTCTCTTAGTCAGTGAAACCTCATCCCAAGGTCCAAACGGGAGAACACCTTTGCACCATGGAGCCGAATGAACAAGCCATCAATATGCGGGAGTGGATATTTGTTCGTTATCTCATTCGGCTTATGGTAATCAACACGTAACCTCAAAGAGCCATCCGCCTTAGCGGCAAACACTACAATTGCACCCCACTCAAATATGCTCCTACAAATGAACCCTTGCCTCAATAGGTCATCCGCTTGCATCTCTAGTTCCCTTTACTCCTTGGGCGTCATATGCCCCAAAGGCATAACTACTAGTGTATCACCTCTGACCAGATCAGTATCGAACTCCATCTTCCTATGTGGTAGTAATTCAGCCGCCTCATCGAATATATCCAAATACTCCCTTGAAATAGGCACTGATGACAACTCATTGTATGGGATATCGAGCGAATATAGAAAAATAACCATCACCTCATCATCTGCTAGGCAGCCTAACACTACTGTCAGCCCATTATCTGCCACTGTCATCATCAATAACTTCTCACAATCCATCATCACTCCATATCTATAAAGCTAGTCCATACACTGAATAATATTGAACGCTGCCAAGCTCAAAACAAAGCAATCACAATCAAATGAACATTCATAACTCGATAAGAACAAACCACAACAAACCATACACTGGCTAGTTGAGCCTCTAATAGGTTCATCACAATCAAAGGTCGGTCAACTATTTTGGGTCTCAATCCCAATCTATCTCCCAAGTCACTAGATATGAAAGAATGCAAAGCCTCGGTATCAAATAAAACATATATGGAAACATCATTATTGGAAAGCATACCTTGAATAACGACACTCTTCCCGTTCTCTTTCAACGATGGAGCACTTGACGAATTCGAGACAACATCGAGAGCATATGCTTTCACTACCTGCTTTTGCTTAGGTAGCTTGGGACAGTCCTTCTTGATATGCCCAAGCTAATTGCAGACAAAACACTTCTTGCCCTCAGCTTTGCGGTATCTGCTAAAGTGGCCATTTTCCAAGCAGCTATAACAGATTGGCCTGCTTTTGATCTTCTTCTTTTTTCTTCTATGTTTTGAAACTGCTTCCTCTTGTTGTTATTCCATTTCTTCTTGCCTCCTCTAGCTTATTGTAGCTTTGGCTCTTCTTTAGGAACAATGGCTTTCAGCTTTAGATAAAGACTCTCGTGTCTCAGAGCCTTCTCGACTATCATCCTAAAAGTCTCATCAATATAACTCACGAGCTTCTCTCCCAAGTAGTCATCCGAGCCAATGATGAATTCTCCTTCTTCTTTAATGAAGTATTGATGAAGTACATCTCGTACTTTGATAGGTTAGTGATTCAGCAACGTACTCGAAGATAGTCATATCCCCTTGCTTCAGATTCGTGAACTTATGGAACAAGACCAACTTCTTAGCTGTTGGTATAAACTTCTCTTCAAATTTGGCTTTGAACTGGTCCTAAGTAAACTGATCCTCGAGAGTAGTAGCCCTTCTACATTTCACCGGTTCATGGCTCGCCCTTGAAGCTGTTCGGAAGCCAATCCTGCACTTTCATCGCCGACTCCATTCCTTGGAACGGTTTGCCACCTAGACTAGCAAAGTCTTCATTCAAGTTAGTGAAATTGGCTCTTGGCGCCTACACTGGAGCACCACCATCAATAACAACATTTAAAGCGGCTACTTGAGCATTCTGTATCATGTTACACATCAGGGTATTGAACATCATCTGCGGGTTGAGATTACCAGCTCTTGAGCTAGCTCCTTCTTTAACCCTAGAGATTCATTTCCTATCAGCATTCCTTGTTTCACAACTCATCCTTTAATTTGTAATAAGGACGATCAGTATCCCCATAAAGAATTCTGCTTAAGTAGTGTATGTGTATGTAGTGCGAGTTCACACTATATGTATACTATAATATAGTTTTGAAAACCAAAATGTAACAAGTACACGCTTCCGTATATTTATACAATATCGATCCAGTCTAGGGTGAAAACTCCTACCCTATCTCCATTGGACCATGGTATCCCTTAGGTTAGACTATGCAACCTAAGCTCTGATACCAAATATGATGACCGCCCTATACCTCCATCACCCAATGTGACATGCAAAGTGTGCTGTACTGATGCCCGACCAATGTAGGACGATATTCAAGGTTGTAAAGTAGATAAACAATCATAGAATCCATCATATATCTCAAAGCACATCGAATAAAATATAATAGTCATCACAGATATAAAACATGTGAGATAGTAATAACTAGATGAACTATAGAATCAGAGTGCATAGGTCCACACAGTTATAAACAACAGTAATAGAGTTTATATAACCGATAAATAAACTCAAATGATAAACTGTCTCTAATAATAGTAAGTTTAACACTATCAAGGCTCCATAATGTCGCATAGTGGAATAAGAAATAATAAGACCAAAATATAAATATGAGAAAGTGCCACCTCCTACCAATCTATCTACACAACTCCACGTGCTATTTACACCTGCTATCTAGTTTGCTCATTTAAGAGTACCCGAGATAATAAGAAGCAAAGAATAAACCTTGAGTCAGAGAATAGTTTGATGTGAGCGATGAACATTCTCAAAACACTATGAAAGTCGATATAGTATGGAATCGAGGGTATAGAGAATCATACCCGACCTGTCCCTGCATCAAAAGAATTAGCACACAACATATAATATGCTACTCTACTCATAATCATTATGGGTATACTATACATCAAAGAATTAATGGGTGTCTAGATATCTACATCAATGATATCTACGCCATGTAACATCCCTAGTGTGATAATCAACCAAAGCAAACATATCATCCATCCTCACATTCACTTACTCAGTGCATTTGATATATGATACTCATATGACCTTAGTGCATAGTCAAAGACTACTCAACATCCTGATTTCTCGATACTCGAACCCATGCCACTTAGTAGGCCAGGAACTAGACTGCCATCGCACTCAGTCCAGGTAAAATGGATCGAAATATCATATGATCCGGTGCACATCACACTCCCAAGCGAGTGTCCTCACATACCTCTGCTTTATGAGTATACTTCAAAACCTACGAATATCAACAACCATTTGCATACGTCATTTGCAGCAGAGCTTATACTAGAATTGGCTTTATAACTCCCGTCTGAAGTCGTTCGCGGTTGGAATATATTTTAGACAGCCATCATTAATAGTAGAATATCATCGTCCATCCCGTAACCTTCCTCCAATAGTTCCTTCAAACCAACTCAATCACCTGCTCTATGCCTCAAAGTACAGCTATCCATCATCGAATCCATTACTTCCCATTGTAGAATTATCATAGTTGAATCACACGTTGTCATCGTCGAAAATTGCCACCGAACACCAAGGTTCAATATCGACCCGAGCCTTAGCTTGAAAATTTGAAGGTGTGACTCGAAGCAAGTGAAAGCATGAAGATCTGAAGCAATTACTCCATGACTTGATGCAAGCACCTTAGTCACTTAAAGCCGCTCCATAACTCCCACCATCAAACCATGCAACCCAATCCATAAAGCCCAAACAATCATTACTGATTCAAGTCACCACCAAACTATCCCATCATTGATCCAATACTTCAAAACGACCAAGCCATGATCCATCCCTGAGCTATCCCTTCACTGAACCAAGTCGCCTCATCATTGATCGATATCGATCCATGTGCCTACCGATCCAACACTTAAAATTTTCCTTCCTCCAATTGAATCCTAGGCAAGCACACACGGTTTGAAGTAAGCTATAGAGTAACTCCTCTCCTAGCCTAAAGCATAACTCACTACCGATCCCACTTAATCAATCTAACACTCCACTCCATTTTCCCCAAGCAAAGTCCAAGAAACTCGAAGTGGACTGGAAGCGAACCCTCCTAAAACACAAGCATCACTCGAAGCACTCTTCTACCAATCCATTAACACTGACCTATCTCCTTTTGCCTAAAACTCGAGCAAACTAACTCCAAACGACTTGAAACTTAAAACATAGCTTTAGTGTGTCCTTCTTCACTTACCTTATGGATCGCAAGTCATTTGGATGATTTGACCTTCATGGGTCATCACCATTCCAAGACTTGTTTCTTGAACTAAATCACCATTCGATTAGCATTTTCAACCATTAAAATATCATTCATCCAATCATTATATATAATATATCCTAACAAGCATACATTCGTACACATCAAAATGAAGCCTAAATCTAAGGGTATAAACTATAAGAACAAGAGATAACCATAAGAACATGAATTTCAAAAAATTTTCCAAATTGTTTGAAATTAACATATGTGATTAGTTAAGGTTTAAAGCATGTTTTAGGATCAAAAAATCATTTTAAAACATCATTTTAAGGTGTATAATAACTAATTAGTAAGTTAGATGTCATAACCACTCACCTAAAATCCAAGCAATCCAAAAGAGCATGAAATACAAGAATGGACAGTAGCTCCCAAGTATCCCCAATAGCAATCTCCAAATTCAAGTACTGATTTTGCAAATTTCTCCTTAATAGTAAGATTTGGCTAATTAAAGTAGGGTTTATGGTAGCTTTTTGGTTTATAAGTGGTTAATGGAGGTTTTATTTTTATTTTTGGGAAGTGAGTAATGATGGAGAGAAGTCCCATTAGCCACATCATTATGCTAATCCTAAAACGAGTTTTGGGCCTAGCCATTAGCTCACTAATTATCTATTAAGCTGTTCAAATCAAGGGAAACTTCAACTAGCCATAACCCCCAAATGGTAAGTCGTTTCTTTATTATGACCATTCTATGGAAAGAGAAACTATCATCCCGATCTAACGGAAGTTGTTTCTGATCCTTATTTGGCTCTTATCAAAAGTTATATGACATACAATATTTTCAAGGTCAAAATTGTCCAATAAAAATTCTAAAGATGGAAAATGTCTCGAGCAGCCATTTTCCAAAGTTATAGAATCAACCCTAAATAAAATATTAATACTTTACGATCCTCCGATACATTAAATACGGTCGTCACATTATTATCTATGAATTTCTGGGGAAATTCATAAATAATATAATAACGAAAAGTTATTTTAAGATGAATTTTGGAGAATTTATTATTATTTAGTAAAGTATAGTTTGATAAATAATAATATGATTTTTAGGGGGACTGTATTATTTTTGAGTTAAATAATAATGCGGCTATTTTTTTGGACTTTGCGAAAAATTATTATTATTTCTGTTATTGTTTGAGTAATATAAATAAGTGATATTTTAAGGAGAGTAATAATAATGATAAAGATGTACTTTCAGAAGTATTTTGGGTTGAGTTATCACTATTTTTGAGATAAATAGCAATAATAGGATTCCTAAGGTTTAAAGTAGAATATCGTTATTTTTTTGGGTAAAATAGTAGTAAACTGGTTATGAAAGATAATAAAGAGATTTGACTTAAAATAATAATATTATTATTTTGACTTAAAATAATAATATTATTATTTTTGAAAGTAATTTGATGTAATTTACTATTTTTTATTGAATAATTATGCTTAAAGAAATTTAAAATGATATTTTGAAATGAAGGATTTTTGAACTATATCATCATTTTGAGGAAATATTTTTATTTGGAGACTATAAAGGTAAACATATTTTTATAGTAAATAACAAGAAGACAATTTATACATAAGAGTAAATAATAGGATTAATACATTATTTTGGATTTTTGTTACTTATGTACTTTATTGTTGTTCGAAATTATTGTATATGTTTGTTGTATGGAGATGAAATCGCATCAGTAAGAGTTATGTGATATTTTATAAATATTACTATGCGGACGATGTGTAGTTAATTATGGTTTTTTTTTTCTGTTGATGACATTGATGTTGTGTTACTAATATGAGTCATTAGTATACATTTGATGAGTTTGATGTTTGTGTTATAATATAGAGTCGTTAGCACACATTTGATGAGTTTGATGTTGTGTTACTACTTACTAGTGATGGGTGATTAGTACACATTTAATGGTATTTGTCATTATTGATTTATTTGATATTGGGGTTTAGTAGTATTGAATATTTATGTGACTTTTAATGAATGCGTGTTGCTATTATTATTACTATATGTTTATGACGATTAGTTATTGTGTATTGTTATATGATAACAAGTATTTGATGTAGGAGAGGAGGAGGAGACAGAAGTACATCGGCTTGATCTCGAAAGGATATGTTTGGCAGTCTTTCCTTATCCAATAAGCAATGGATCCCCTAAGGCTGGGGTGCATAGGATAAGGCGTAGTCCAAACGTAGTTGATCACCTTTTTCTTTTTTACTTTATGTATCCATGAATTTGTAATTATAGGTGAAAGTACATGAGGGAGAAGAGATCGGGATGCACAAGACACCTACATGTTGTTTATTTTGTTTATTTCTCATGCCTTATAGTTGTAATATTTATAAATTTAATAAAAAATAATGTATATGAAGATATGGATGCTTATTTGATGAATTGGGTCTTGTATATTCTTGTACTGGAATAGTATATATATTTTTGTTTAATTCCGCTGTGAGGTTTTCCACTTTCTGTTCATACTTTAGATTTCTAGTTATATAACCAATAACCCACTGCTTTGATATTTAAAATCAATACGCAAGTGCGTTTTGACAGCATTTGTCACTACTTTTGGATGTTAGGAATAGTGGGATGTCACATGAGCTGGCTTCAATCCTATGATCAATGCCTTATATTTCACTTCATGATTAGTTTCCTTGAAATTAAATTTCAAAGCATAAAAAATCCTATGACCCATGGGAGTTATTAATTAGTGTTATGCTAGCTTATGAATCGTGATCGTTGGATGCATCGTCAATAAACAACAGACATTTCAATAATTCGTTATGTCTGTTTCATTAGATTCGCTTATTATCCAGTACATATGGAGTATGATAACTAATAAATTTTTTTGATGATAAACCGTATATTTGCATTTAATCTTGTTTATTGGGCGTGATGCAAATATTGATTATATAATGATATAATAAAAATTGATTTTTTTTAAAATGATATAACAAAAATGATTATTTTTTGTATAGAAAACCAATAATTATATATGTGTATATATATATATATATGAGTAAACGAGTGATTCTCTCAAGGGGAGAGCACTCATATAATCTTATTCTACATTTAAAAAGGTGCTGCCAAAAAGCCTGGCAGGTAGAAAGCCCCATTACAAAAATATAGAAAGGAAAAGCCCTCCTAACCTGGAGACGAGTGTACTAGCAAAGATACTAAGGTCGTGAGTATGTCTATGCTAAGTAAAGCCTAGGATAGCTTAAGAAGGCAAAGGTCGGAGTGTTGTGTGTGGCCGTAGCTAATTTTCAAAGCAAAATCCTTGAATAGTCAACAGGAGGTGGCCAATCACAGAAGGTGGCCTTGGCATAATCAGTCCAAATCATAAAAACCTACTAAGCATGAATAATCTCAACAAAAGACGTGAATCTAGCACATATATATTTACATAAAATATTTATATACATATATATGTCAAAGGGTAACGGTAGACAAATAGAAAATGAACTTAGTCATTAATCAATTATGAAATGCTCGAGTAGTTATCTTCGTTAAAGGATCCACTAGATTGGTGCTTACGGCCATATTATGTCTCCTATTGTTGTAAACATTTTTTATCTTTAAGTTGTCAATGCGATTTTTACTTTTATAAGAAATTACTTGAATGATACATGTTTGGCCAAGTTATAGCTAGGGTTTGCAATCCAGTTGTAAATAAACAACGTAGTAGCGTAAGTCGGGTTATCAGAAGGAGTGTTAGCATTACTGAACATCCTTTGATTTCTTTTAAACCATAAACACCAATAGGTAATTTTAAAGGGAGTATCCACTCTACGAACTGAAAGCGCAATTTTTCGAAACAACCACGCCCGGATCCGCAAGAATGGCTATGTAGGTAAGTGGATCCGTGCTATGATCGCTTTGAGTTCTGCTCGAAGGCTTTAGGAGTTTGAAGTAAAGGCGAGGGAGGTGGTGGGCCTACCCATCCCAACGATCATATTCTATAACCATTGGTGTATTGAAGTCTGAGAATGTTCTAGTAGTAGTCATAATTGAAATCCATGTTGGCTATGTTAAACTCAAGAATGGGAAGAGTGGTTACATGAATAGAATTAGGTAGGGGACAATTATAATGTAAGTGTATTACGTTTTCTAAATTTAAATTACAGAAAACACATTTTTCCTAGAAGCTAATTCCAAATTAGTGTGAAGGTCTTTTTCTTATTCCCAAAGAATTTAAGAACTTATAGATTGCATTTGATGAGTATATTTTATTATTTTCCCAACACTAAATTTTAGGATCGCTATCATCATCTAAGTTGTAGAATTCAAGCTTAGTTCAAAATGTTACAAATTGAGTCAAGGTAATACTTTAAAGGGCACTGTTGTCCCATGGAAATCTGTTATAAGGTCTAGAAACCTCAGAAATCAAGGCTTTTTTAAAATTACAAATTACCATAAAGATAGTTGAATTCTACTATCAAGGATATTGCCGAGATCCAGTTATCATGCCAAAATGAAGTATTATTACCAAAATGGACTATATGAATAATACCAAGGTTAAAAATGTTAAAAAAAATAAAATGGATTTCCAAAAGTAAAACATGTTGCTGGAATAAGAAGAGATATATGAAGATTATATGTTCAACCATAATCTGGTTTGAAATCATTTCTTTCTATATTACGTTTTCATTATTGTTTTAAAATTTCCAAAGTCATTTTCCTAGTAAAGACAAATTGCGATTATGAAGGTTTATGATTCCTAGTTCCCATCCTCTTTAGATTTACAAACTATTTCCCTGCTAACAAGACAGTTAATACTACTACAGAATTTGTCACCTCTCCATAAAATATTTCTTCTTATTTTATCTATTTTATCAATTACTCATTTTGGAAAAAGGTAATAAGACATCCAATGTATGGGGAGTGCTAATAAGAAAAGTTTATTAAGATGATTCTTCTAGCTCTAGATAGAAGTCTGATGTTCCAGTTTGATAGTTTTTAATTAATTTGAGCGATTATCACTTGTCAATCTTCTTTTTTTTAGCTTTGCTGGTCTAATAAATAAACCTAAGTAGTCTATAATGGACATTTTGATTTTACAATTGAGTGTATTGGCAACATGATTTTCAATCTTATCTACACCGTTCAATATAAAACCGAGCTCTTGGCAGAGTTTTATTATAGAATCCGGAAGCATTTCGGAGCTATATATACAAAATAAACTTAAGAGTTGTAATATGGCACCACAAATGCGAGGTAAAAAGTACGGTATCATCAGCGAACTAAAGAACTAAAAGATCGTCTCTAGTGACATCATTGCCTGTGCTATCTAAAACCATATTTGTTGTAGATTGCTTAACGATCTTAGAGAAAACATCTACTTCTAAGTTGAAAAGTAAGGGCAACAAAGAATCTCCTTTCCTAAGTCCGCATTTAGATTAAATTATATTTCGTATGATACAGTTAACCATTATACTCGAGTTTCTAGTTTTGAGCAAGGTCATAATCCAACTTGCCCATCTAGTACAGAAACCCTAAGCTAATAGTATATCTTTAAGAAAGAACCAATCATTTGAATCAAATGCTTTAGGAAAATCGAGTTTTAAGAGGGCACATGTGATATTATTTTTACAGTAATAATTGATAAATTCTTGGACTGCAATGACCCACCATGATGTTTCCACCCTTAATGAAAATGGATTGAGTAATGTCAATTAAATTATTCATTTTAGAGCTTAGCTTCTTCACTATAACCTTTGAAATAATTTTAATATTGTAGTTTATTAACGAAATAGGACTAAACCTTAAGCTATATCGCTCCCACTTTCTCATGGAGTAGAATTACATTAGCAAAGTCAGATCTTTCTATTTGTAAATTATCATCATAAAAAAACATGCCAAAATTTATTATAAAACAATATGGGGAATCCATGCAGTCTTGGCGATTTATTGGTAGGCATGCTGTTGATGGCCCCAAAGATCTCCTCTTTCAAAGAAGGACCATCCAAATCATCTAAAGAAATCCTAGAATTTTTGGGGTATAAGTTGTTCCACCTTTCTATAATTCGATGCCCTCTTATAGATCCAAAGATATCTTTGTAATAGTCATTAAAAGCGTTATTAAGTTCATTTTGGTCAGAAATTTTCATATTGTTAATACGTAGTGAGTTCATAGCATTACTACGCTTACGACCATTTGTTATACTATGGAAAAACTTGATGTTGACTAGAATTTTAGTCAGCCATGGAAGTGTGTTTGAGGGGTAATATTAGCAAGAGATTGGTTACTAATACTTTAGTTAAAAGATAAAAAAGAGAAATGAGGAGATACTAGTACGCTGAAAGGTAAAGAGATAGAAGTTTAGAGTGATTCAACCAAAGATAATCTACATCAACAATGAGAAATTCATTTTTACTTTCACTTCTATTACAATAGCCTAGATTATGAGATGACTAAAAATACAAAGATACCTAAAAGCTAGTGTTTTTCAACCCTTTTGAAGTGACAATGTATGGGTATTTATAGTAGCTGAAACTGATACTTGGACGGTTGAGATTGCACTAAACAAGCCTAGGAAACACTCTGGGCTACCGATAGAGGTATGTCATTGATGTGCATGCCAGCTAGGAGTTTGATGGCTTGCATGATTCAACTAAAGATCACCGACGAGTCATGCTGCGGGAATGCTCGAAGCATGGCAGACGGTGTGGGAGCAGAAGTGGCTGCAACTTGGGTAGCAGTAAAGGACATGGAAGGGTTACTGAATAGTGACGCTTTTGTCAGGTGAACAACGTCTGTTGAAGCCATTCCTTTTAGGGATTAATACACATGGGGCTTCTCTTAGGCCAAGGTAGCTCGATTCTTATGGACATGGTTGAAGGCAACAAGAAGACCTTGCGTTCGAAGGTAGACCAAGATAAGGATGAAGACGAACGAGGGACCTGTTTGATGGCCTACCGATTGAGTAAACTGGTTGCCGGTAGGCCCAAACATTCCGAGATAACTTACCCTAGCCATGCTGGTCGGCTCATACAAGGAGGTTTGCCCGTTATTGTTGCCAAAGCAGACAAGATATGCCTTGAGAGAGCATTTCTAGACCAGTCAGTCGGTGAACTAACAAAGCGGGCAAGCCACCTTTTGGATGGGTATGGTGTATGAGTCGATCGTCGCCACCCGAGTTGAGCTGGGCTAAGTGTTGGACCATTATGGTATGTGGGCTAAGAAAGGTATAGTTGTCTATGCAGGTTGGCCTACTTCTCTATTGTGTGAAATACGAGCAATATTTTATACCTTAACTCATGCTCGTACATGGGGGCGGACTTGTCGTTCATGCATTTAATGCCGCATTAAATGCTACAAGTGTGGTCAAATGATTAGTGGAAACACTTTATTTTCCCAAATGCTGCAGGGGTCAAACGCTTTTTGACGTGGTGATTTGACTTATGCAATGATTATACCTAGACGATTCAGATCTCTCCATATGTGGCAACCATATGTGGCAGATTTAGTTACCTATGTAGTTCCCTCTATCTATATATTCCTTTCACCTTCTCCATTTCAACTTTTATCGAGCTTTTAAGGATATTCTGCCATTTAAAAACCGTCGAAGCTTCTTATTTTCAATAGTAATCTCGATCCTTTTCCTCCAAGTTCTACTACACATTAGTAAGTAATTCTCTCTCAACTTTGATCCATGCATTTTCCATGTTATGGCTTTTGTTTATCACTATTTCAAAAAAAATATTCAAAATTGTGTTAATGATTTTTGGTTGTTGATTCCACTTTGATTTGCAAGCTATGATAATGCATTCTTGGGATTTTCTACCCCTTTCTATAGAAAACCCTTCTCAGGTGAACTTTGTTGGAGAACTCTTACCGTTTATGGCGTTTGACGATCGTTTTAATGCCATCAACGGCAATCCTCAAACACTGAACATCATAGAGAACAACCTAAGGCTTTAAGTATCAATATCGCTAAACTTCCCCCCTTAGAATAGAAGTTGGAAAAATGTAGTCTTGGAATTGTAGAGAGGGTTAGTTGGAGGTTGGTCGATTGCCTATGCTGGTGTGGAGAATAGGCTTGCTCCCGGGCCAAATTAGGTTACTTTTATAAATAGGTTAGGGGTGGTTCTGTAATCTTGGTGACTTGCTACTGATTGTAGATGGCTGAAGGTGCTTCTACCAATGGCCGACAGTCCTACCTATCGGGGCCTCTAAGATCCCAGAGGACTAGATCAATCTTGGACATTCTTTGGATGATTTTGGTTTGCGAGAACATCATCCCTCTCTACCTATTTATCGCGGACCAGGCCAACCAACCTTCGATGGGCTACATTTCTTGATCGCTTGCTTACATTAAAGCTGGGGCAACTCTTATTAATACCGTAGTTATTGATTTTGATGACAACAATCATATACGATTATATAAAATTTAGATACTAAAGTTTTATTAAGTTATATAATGTATAATGTAGAATATTACATTGATACTAAATCGAAGACTGTAGACTCAAAAGATGGACATGAAGACTCATGAGTACAAAGATCAAGATATGAAGATCTTAAGGTTATAATTTAGTGTATAGAGTCATATCTTATATTGTTAAAGTCCTTGGTAGCAATCTTTGATCTCTATCTCTTATTTTCTATCTTTTATATTTTTAAAACAAAACAAATTTTCAAAATATATTTCAAATATTTTATAAAAAAAATTTAATGTTCAAAATGTTTATAAACTATATTCAAACTATTTTATAAAGTATCAAATTATTTTATAGGTAGAGGATTTCAAAACATTTTAAAAGAAACAAGTTTTCAAAATATACATGCATATGCCAATATATAGACAGATGGTGTGTCGACATACATGCCGCCAAGTGGTTTTTCAAAGTTTGAGTGGAAGTTTCTATTCATCGCAACTCTTCATGAACGGACACATTTGTTGATTTACTATATAAATGGGAGTTCAAATGAGTTTAAAAGTTTAGAATTACTTATTTTCTTCCCTCCTCGTACTTTCTTAAAAAAACTCCATTGAAAATATACTCTATTCTCTTCAAAATCACTTAGAATCAATCCATACTTCAATGTATTGATTCAATACTACTTTCTTACTGTTTTGTAAACATCTATCTCTCAGTTCAAAGATCAAACTTCCGTCTAAGAGGTTATAGGATCCATTGTATCCAAAGTTCAAGAAATTATTTTTGGAAAAACTATCAACTCTATTTGTATTTGCTTTGTGTGTGCTTATAGCTCGTTCAAATCAAGTGGGCGCCCTTAGTAGCCCAGAAAATCTAGTGGGTGTGCTTGTAGCTCGGTCAAATCAAGTGAGTCTACCCTGAGCTTAGAAATTCAGGAGGGTGTGTCTCGTAGCCTCGAAATCAAGACTGTATTTGGATTTGCCTTCTGCCCAGTTAAAGATTAGCATTTGAAAAGAAACCTATACAAGCAATTGTATGGGACTGGATGTAAGGGAAATCCAAACCAGTATAAAATCTATGGTTTAACGAACCGTAATTTTCAATAATTAAAAATAAATAATTTAATAAGATTTTGTGAGTTAATAATGGGAGAAATAAAAAAATTTGTGAATTATTAATGAAATAATAACTAGAATGGAAGGCAATTATATCAATTTAAGTCAATTATTAACAATTTTAATGAAAGTTCAATTAATTGAAATGATTTAAATGTTATACTTGGTTATAAATTGAATATAAGAAAAAAATGTAAATATTGAATCAATTAATGAAATAATATATAATTTATGGTAATTGAAAAAAATCAGCGTTATGTAAGTAATTATGACATTTGTTGTAAATGATAAACTTACAAATGTTACTAAATGTAGAAATGGTGACAATTGTTATTTGTTACCAATTTATCTAATCGATTACAAATAAATTTAAATAAATGTTGAATTAATGTGAGTTAAGACAATAACTGCAAATTGTTAATGTAATAAAGGTATAAAATGTTAATTATATTTACAAGGCAATAATTGATGCAATAAAAAGAGTGAAACAAAATAAATTAATTTATTGAGATTTTTAAATTATAATAAAATTGGCAAAAATTTAATATAATGGAAATATAGTAGTTAATACAAATAAGAGATGTGAAACTATTCTTTGGTAAGAAATGTGTAATTACCGTTTGTATCCAATAGTGTATAAATATGTTTAAATTACTATTAGATAGGAAATAATTGTTCTACTTCTCATTACATTCATTTAGCCTATTTTGAAACTTAATCAACTCAAATTAATGTAATTGAAAATTTTCAATTAATAGGAGAGAGAATGCTAAATTGTAAATTAATAGGTGTAATTAAAAGTAGCTTATGTTTTATGAAAATATAAGGAAAGTTTGATTTAATGAAAAGAACATTTACATTAAATAAAATGAATGTTTCATTTGTGAATGTAGGTTTAATTTCATTAAAATAAAGAATAGAATGATTGATTTTAGAGGAAGAAATATATGTTTATTGAACTATGTTTTAGCTTACAGATTGATTACAAGAATAGGAAAATAATCTATTTCAAAGTTATTTATTACTCTTTTGTATAAACAACAAATTTATAAACGTGTTTAAATAAACAATTGTTCTATTTTTCATCCATTTTAGTTGTCTGTTTTGAAATTTAACTTTGTAAGTAACTGCAATTAACGTAACTCAAATATTTCAATTAAAGAGAAGAAAACATTGATTGCAATTAATAGATTTAATAAAAGAAACACACGTTTTTTGTTAAACAAAAAGGGTGTTTTAATGGAAATAAAAGATCATTTTGGGAAAATCAAATTGAACGTTTTCATTTTTAAGGTAAGTTTAATTTTTTTATTATGCATAGATAAAAAGCTAAATGCTTACAAATTTGAATATTATTTGAGTTAATGAAGTTAAATTGGTTATGTTTCAGAAAAATTGAATTTCAAAAGGTTGTGCGATGTACATGGTCCCTTCATTTCTTTTGTTATTAATTGTTGCATGAATGTTTTAAAATAGTTACCTTATTATTAATACTTAATATATTCATTTCGCCTTCTGTTTAATACATGAGCCTAGACTTTTAGGTTGTATTTAATTCTTACCACCTCATTTTCACGTATACAAAATTTTACTTTCCTTTGGTTTGCAAACTTTTCCATTCCTACGTACATTTCCTTATGCATTATTAATGCCTGAAGCTTTCAAAATAAATTGTGACATTTATTTTTGTCCCTCCACCTTCATTTCCTAATTATAAATAACCTGCAGCTTATTTCTGCATTTGCGTTTTGTTTCTCCTGACACCTCATATTCAAAAGCTCTTATTCTTGCAAATCCAAAAACTTTCTTTTATGAAACATGATTTTTTTTTTCATTTTTCCGTACACGTCCTGTCCTCATCTTAGTTGTTCTTCAATCTTTTCCTGAAGCTTCATCTTGAGAAAAACGTAAGTATTAAAATTTGTTTTTTTGCGTACTAATTATTATTTTAATAATATTTCTTATAACATGAATTTCTTTTGCATATAAACTTTGATTCACATGCGATTTCTTCTGTTGGATTCATATTTAAATTCCGCACAACATGAAATTGATTTAGTTGAATTTGGAGACTGTTGAGTTTTGCGCTTTTGTTTGGATTTTTATGGGCTAAAATCAAAGGTGAGTGTTTTAACCCACTCGCAATTACTAAACTATCTTATATTAGTTAAATTAAATCTATGATGTGATTTAAAATTAATCGTTTGGTATGTTTAAATTGTCATTCTAGTTAAATTTGACTTTTATTGCACTTAATCATCGTTTAATTTAATATTAAATTGTCAATTTAATACCTGTTATTGATTATCAGTTATCTATTGATATTTATTGATTGATTTGGATGATGATTGTGATAGGAGTTTGATTTGTTGATATTGGATGACTGGATGTTGTATTTTATATGGTTGTAACACTGCAAGTTTCCTATAGGTTGAAATGATACATACCCGAACGATCTATAGATTAGGGAAAAATTGTTATGGGTCGAAATGATAGACTCGAGCGATTTTATGGAGTTTTATTTAATTCAATTCGAGATTGCGGTTTGAAATGATAGATAATCGTAAAATTTTAAATTACGGATTGGAATGATAAATATCCGTATCACTTGACCCTAGGGTAGAAAATTATATACGGACACCGGATTGGTTAAATTGAATGATTTTTGAATCTTTAAATTTTGAATTCAGTTAACTGGTATTTTGAAATGGAAATTGATTTATATAAATTGAATTATTTTCGAAAGTCCAAGCGTAAATGTTGAAATTGGAATTGATTTAATGAATTGTTCAAAGGATTTAAATTGGAATTTCAAAGTTGAGGTGTCGAATATAAATGAATTTATCGTAATTGGGTTACTGAAATGTTGGGGTATAACTTTGAAATCTAATTTAAACTAATTTAGACTATTTTAATTTATTTAACTATTTTAATCAATTTAAACTATTTTAATTTATTTTAATCTATTATAACCTATTTAATCCAATTTAATCTATTTTACATATTTTAAACTAATTAAATCTATTTAATCTATTTTCAATTTATTTAATCTATTTTAAATCTATTTAATCTATTTTAAATTTATTTAATCTATTTAAAATATATTTAATCTATTTAAAATATATTTAATATAATTTAAATCTATTTAATCTATTATTAATCTATTTAAATCATTTTAAATCTAATTAAAATTAAATTTAAATCTATTTAAACTATTTTTACTATTTAAACTATTTCAATCTATTTTAAACTATTTTTAAAACTATTAAAACTATTTATGACTACCTAAACTATTTTCTAAAATTTCAGACTGTGTAAAGAGAAAGTATTTACATTTAAATCCTTGATGATAATACAACCTAAGTTGGGTTTTAAAATTGATACCTTTTTGTGAAATGACATATTTGAGTAAATGTGATAATTTTGGAACGAGGATTTAATTAACCTATCTTATCGATAATTTCATAAGTGAATATGATTTTTGAAAGTGAATATGATTTTAAAGTGAATATAGTTTGGAAGTGAATTTGATTTTGAAAGAGATATGATTTGAAATCGAATATGATATTTTGATATAAATTGTGAATTGACTTTTGAAATTTAAAAGAACCATCCGGTGTGAAATAAGCGTTTGGTTGTTAAAAAGACCGGGATCTGATATTGTCATACTCTTTGCCAATGCCGAAAACCACTTTAACAACTATGTACGTGGTGGAGATTCCAGAAATGAAGTAGGATGGTTTGGCGAACGATTTCTGTAAAGGTATGACGTGACCCTGACTCCCGTGAGTCAGCTTAGATGTGACTAAAACAGGAGCCATGCCGAGCCAAGTGAGGTCATTCCTCCTATCGGGGGACTTGTTCGATACTATATTTTGACTTTGTGATTGATTTGGTGGCCACCCTTGATTTTGATTTGGGAGTGTGTCCGAGGTGGGCGGTAGTAGCTGCTATGCGTTACCACCAGTCCGGATCCGCAATTGGTATATCTACCCAGGCATTGCCTCGAGTGCCGTGTTCACATACCCTAGAGCGCCTTCTACGAGTTTGTTTTGTACCATACCTATGGAGTGCCCTCTGTGTAAACCTCCAGTTTACGGAGGAGCGTACGATACTGTATAGACTATGGGAATATATAAAATGTGTTAAGGGGGATATGGGTAACACCTTCACGCTATTTTAATACTTTTACTTTACTTTAGACATATTATAATAGCGTATTGTACTACATATTAGTTAGTTTAACGGATCCTTAGGAGATGTGAATCCCGAACATCTTTTAAGTTACCGCACTCACGTTAAACACTGGATAGGAGATGTCAAATCCCGTAAACATCTCTGACGCCGTTCCACTCATATTTTCCTACCATTGATTTAACTTACATAAGATCTTTTAGTTCTGACTCGAGTGTTTTTTCTTTTCAATTCGCTCGGGTTAGCCTGAGCATTTCAGGGTTGAAGACCTTATTCCTGGAGGACGAAGACGAAGATTGTACTATTATTGCCTATTATATGTATTCTATTGCATCATGTTATTCTGTTGCATTTATTTATTTGTTCCTGTTTATGTAACTCTGATGTTTGTGTTGTAAAGAATAATCTAGTGTATTTTTTTTAAAACAGCTTCATGAACTGTTATTTGATTATTATATTTTGTCATTCCGCTGCAAGATTCTGTAATTGTTTTATTTCTTTCTCTTTTTCTTATTTATCCCATAACAATCCGCCCTTTTGAATGGTTTGAGTCCGGCATGTATGTCTGCTTAAAACGTCCAAAAAGGCAGATCGTTACAGTTGGTATCAGAGCTTTGGTTTAGCGGTAACCTTAGCTTTGTAGGGTCTGACTCATAATAAATAGGGTAGTAATACCCTAGAATGAGTCGCTGAGTGTATATATATGAGAGAGCGTATTTATTAGTGTTATAAAAGGTTTTTGTATTGTGTTAATTTGTTCCGTTTTGTATTTATAAATTCTGGTCGATGCATAGGACGCTATGACATCGATAGGGATTTTTAAACACTTAGTAGGGCAGACTGACACAATATTTGTTTTGAAAAATAGGTAAATGAAATAATTTTGCCTATTATATATTTTGTATATAAAATTATAGATTTTATAAATGATATAGTTGGATGTAATATGTTGTTTGTTAGGTAGAAATTTTTTATGAATATTGATTGAAAAATAGGATTTACAGATAAAGTAAATATAAATTGGAAGTTTAGAACTGAAGTTCCGGGATTTCTGAAAATTTCTTTCGAAAGATTTTGGAATATAATATTATTTGTATTTAGAAGTATTTTCTGATATAAATATTTCAAGATGATTTGAAAAAAATGTTTTAAACGAATTTTTTTAAAGGAAATAAGTTCTGTACTCTCGCTAGAAAATAATTTTGGTGATGAGTGCACGCATCATCGACGTTCATTTCCGAGTTTCAAAGTGGGAAGACCGTTGTACTAGTTTTACTTCATATCTGTTTGAGAAACGAAACTTAATTTTTATTTTTGGAGTTGGATTTGATATCAATATATATGTAAGATACGATTATATATATTATTTAATAATAATTGAAATGAAACCCGGTTGTTTAGTTCTACGTTTCTATAATTTAGAAATTGAAATTATTATAATGAATGGAATCTTGACTATATTAATAATTAGAAATTTCTAAAATGAAAATAAGAAATTTGATGTTAAAATGATTAATGAAATAGATAAGAAAATTTAAAATTTGTAAACAGTAAATAAAAAGGAAATGAAAATAAGAAATGGTAACTATTGAACATTTTGTTAACTAAATAAATAAGAGAAACCTTGGATAATATTCAATTGCATTCTTAAAGACATTATATATATATATATAACTTACCAAAATGTAAAAAGTTGTAGTGTTAAATATGATATGTAATAGAATGTTGTACAAGTAAAAACTTGGAAAATGAAAGTGTTCAATGGAATTGCTTCTATAAATTAGAATTCTAATGTTATAAATTGTTATAAGCTAAAGTTAATAGTTTGAAATGCTGCTAATTAAATGTAATAAAAGTGAATAATGTAAGAGAAATGATTATAAGCTTAAGTTAACATTTAAGCTATCTATAATCAGATTGAATGGTAAAGGTGAATACTGTAAGTAAACAATTATAAACTTGAATTAATATTGAAGCCATTTATAATTAAAATGAATACTATATAAATTGAATGATTATGTAACAACCCACTATTTTGGACCATTCAAATCGACAATAAATCCACACATGTCGGACTTGAATACTTCAAAACATTGGATAGTTAAGAAAAATTTGGAGCAAATAAAATCAAACACAGAATCGCAGACACAGAATATCAGAATAACTCGCAGCGGAAATAAAATACCATAGTAGTTCATAAAGCTACTACAAAAATAATCTCAAAACATATACAAAATATCATAGTCTGAAAAACAAATACAACAAAAGTCTGAATACATAAGTCACTAGTACACAAGCAAAGGCTGAATAGGAAATAACTGGAATAGAAATAGATGACCGATAGATACTAAGCTCCAACAAATCTCTAGCTCTAGAAGATGAACCAAAGTTGTGATACTCAAGCTAACCCGAGCGTAAAGCAAAACAAAACACTCGAGTCAGGACATACATACTTATACAATGTAAATCAACTCAAATGAACTATAACAGGAATGCACACTTAACTTAAAGGATGCTTGGGATCGCCCATCCTTTAAGGATCTGTCAAACTATCTAATAAGCAGTAATATACGCCATTATAATAATGTCCAAAGTAAAGAAAACTATACAAAATAATAGTGTTAATGTGACTGAGGTAGCGCAAAGCTGCAGCAATTGCCCACCTCTAGCCACACTTTATAACATCCAACCGTTATTATAACTCGTGGTTATAAATTTCAAAATGGTTATATTTCAAATCCAAATAATTCATTTAAAACATTTAAAAGTGAAGTCATTATACTTTCCAATCAAAATATTCAATTCCCAAAATTTTAACATTTTCTGAATCTCGTTTATTCAATTGTAATAATCCAAAACATTGTATTTTCAGCATTCACAGCATTTAGAAAATGCTGCTGTAAGTATAGTGGTAAAATTGGAAAACAACACAATTCAGAAACAGTAGCACTTATAAACTACTGCTGTAGATACAGTGGTAATTTGAAAACAGTTTATTGTTGGAAACAACAACACTTATAAACTGCTGCTGTAGAGACAGTAGTAGATTTGAAAAACAATACACTGAAACCACAACATTTCTGGAATGCTACAATTTCTGTTATAAGTTGTACTATGACATTTTTAAACAATATATCTTCAACTTTTATCATTTTTTTTACTTATTAAACTTATTCCACTTTTCAAAATTATTTATCAAGATATCATTTAACTTATAAATTTAACAAAATAACATTTTATTAATAAATATTCAATTAAATTATAATTCATTTACATTAAGTCAAAATTCACTATAAGTTGCTGAACCTTTATTTTAACAAATAACTTGATATTTTCTTTTACTAAAAAAAATATCCATTTCATAGATAAATATTTTAATTACTAAGTTAAGCTTAGAATTTCCATTTTAAATCAAATTTCAATTATTAAGTTAAATCAAAATTTTAAATTACAATTTAAACCATTTATTAACTTATGAAAATTTTAACTCTTATAAAATTACTATTAAAATCATTTAAATCAAATTAAGTTAAAAATTTCACATTTTTACATTTAAAAATACTTAATAATTTCTAGAAAAATCATATTTTAAAATTAACCACGGGTCCGCATAATATTTTCTAACTTAGGTCAAGTGGTACGGATAATATATCATTTCAATCCGTAATTAGTTAAAAATGCCGAGTTTCATCATTTCAAACCCGCAATCCCAAGTCAAATAAAAACCGCTCGAGCCTATCATTTCATCTCGTAACGACTTTCCCTATTCTAAAGTCCGTTCGGGTATGTATCATTTCAACCCATAGTGATTCTATACTAACAGGGAACTTGCAGTGAGAAGTAGAAAATAAATAAACAGTAAAACATATCATATGATGTCAGGTGATGCAACATGTATATAATCAGGTAATATCATCATATAATGTCAGATAACAGGCAGATGTGAGCATATAACATAGCAAATCAACTATTACAATTCAAGTGACATTGTTTCACATTTATATAAGTACGATTTTGTCGAGAGTGATAAACTCACCTCTAAAGCTTAAGATCACATTCAAAACACAAATCCAAACTCCGTAAAGCATGAAAAGCACGACTAGATTCGAGGAGAAGATGATGAGCCAATATTCAGATCTTGCAACAAATAAAATAAAATAAATTTAACATAACAAAATATATAACTGACACACAAAATTAACATATAAACTATGACTATAACTATATATTTATATATCATACACTTTATAAAAATGTTGTCACAGGTAAGATGTATATTATATACATATCCTATAATACATATTAATGAGAATATAAAACAACATATATATATATATATATTATCTTTTTAAACCAGTTTTGCTAAATCATATAACAGTATAACGGCTATTATGCACAATGAAACAAATATATTGTATATACTTAAACTATATATATATATATATATATGAACTAATCTATTTAACCAATCTAAACATAGATTTTTATATATATCTTTGAACAATACATTTATTTAAACAATATTTGGACTATAGCCATGTATCACATAGAACATGCTTCTTAAATAACAAATGCAGACCATATATATATATATATAAATACTATTTAGTATTCGAAGTAGAATTGAAAATTCCAGTAACTATAATATAGGTTTTCATATTATTAAACTTAAAATTTGTAAACATCTTATTTATATAAGTTTGAATAGTCTGGTTGTATATATATGTGTTGAGTGAGTATATATTAAACTGACGGAAAATTTACAGTATATGCATCCTTTCAAAACAAAAGTTACAAAACCTGTTTATTATACAACTCTGATTTTATAAATACTTACTGTATAAACTAATAATGTATACATACTATATAAACCTTTAAAACAAACATGCTATTGTATACACAACCTTATAATTTATAACCTTTAAATCTGTAGAATAGAGAACACATATAAATTATATATAAAACAACAAGTATGAAAACATATAAAATAAAACAAATATAAGTATATATTAAGTCATAAAAGAATGCAAGAATTAAAAAAGCAAAAGAAAGAACAAGTGGAAAACAAGACTTGCACAAACAAGTGGCTCGGCCATAACACAAAGGCTCAACCACCATGGCATAGGCTTGGCCATGGTTCAGATCTATGGCAATATGTTCGGCCATAGTCTAACATGGCTCGGTTATGTGGTCACAAGGCATGGCTATGGTTTGTGGAATGTGAAGAGATGGTAAGTTACAAAGTATGGAAGGCTAAAGGTCAAGCAACTCAAGGGTTTTGGGTTCACATGGGTTCGGCCATAGTTTAGCATGGCTCGGCCATGTTTATTTTAGGTCAGGCACATCAAGGAATGGCTATGAAGTGGTGTAGATCACGGCAAGGAAGAGAGTAGGTGTTGTTGTTGTTGTGGTCGAGGCAAGCATGAAGAGGAGATGGATAAGTGAAGGCTCGGCTAGGGTTTCAAGGCAAATAGGTGATGGGTTTGGATCTATTGGTCATGGCTAGTCATGGAGGAGATGATGAGGTGGTGGTGGCCGATCATGGTGGTGTTGGAGTGGAGTTGTGGTCGGTAATTACATGATGGCCGAGCCTATTCATTGAAACAAAGAGAAAAACAAAAGAAAAAATGGAAAAAGAGGAAGAAGACATTAGAGACTTGCTGAAATTTTCTTATTAGGAGAACGCAATTGAGATGAGATGGATTTGAGAAGTTTTGTACGTGAATGAGATGAAGTGAATGGCTAGAGTAAGTACGGCTAAGGGATGTTATGAATGGCTAGGAAAACAAAAAGGCATAGATTAAAGAAAAAGAAACCAAAGTTTCTTGAATTTCCTAAGCCCATTATCAAAATAAACAAGTAAGGCCCAATAGAGAAATCAAAGTCTAAACAAAATAAAATAAACAAATGAACATAGAAATAAACAATGAGATACTGAAAATAATTGCGTGTAAAACGTTGAATTTTTTTTCTTCAAATTTTAAAAGTAAAACAGAATTTGATAAAACGAAAAGTAGAACGAATATCAGAAACAAATACAGTTTTAAAAGAAAAATATTAAAAATTAAAAATTCATATTTAAAAATTTCAACTGTAAGTCAAAGTTTGACCAAAGTTGACCAAATATACAATTTTCAGAAAATAATTATTTTATTATATTTGGAAAATAAAGTATAAACAAAATCCAAAAATGCATTGGAAAATCCCAAAATTCAATTTAAAATGATTTAAAATCAAAGTTTCAAATAACTTAAGTTTAAAATATTTGTTAAAATTTATGGGTTGTTACACTCTCCCCCACTCAAAACTATTCGTCCTCGAAAAGGGAGAAGGTAGGAGAATAGAAGTAACTAGAAAGAAAAATAGGTTGAAAGACAAGGATAAACAATTAATTTAAAACTATATAAATTTCAATTAGAATTATTTAATATTTAATAATTTGGTTAACCCATTTTATTATATCCATAAATAGTCATTCGATAGAAATTTGTTAGTTCAAAAAGTAAACAATATTTAAAACATTTCAAATTACTTAGAAAGGAAAAAATAAATGGTCAAAATATCCTTATATAATATTTTATCAAAATACTTTTATAACTCGATGTCTTAACAAGTTTATCCTCGTTCCTGCAGACTCTATCCATGCGTTGATCAAGCGCAAAGCTAGAATTCTCCAAGTAATTAGTAGACTTGTTTCAACACCCAGTGAAAATACTGGAAAAACTTTCAAAACCGATATGGAAAGTACAATCCAAACAAATCAACCGAATCAAACCGAATCATGGATCACAGATACACAATGGTTACGCCTGGATCCCCCAGGAAACATCTGTACCCGTAGGCCGTCACAGCCCCTGCGAATTACGCCATGATAACAACTGTAGACCGCAGATATACAATGGTTACGCCTGGATCCCCTAGAAAACATCTGTACCCGTAGGCAGTCACAGCCCCTGCGGATTACGCTACAAAACGACCCATAGAATCGCAGATACTCAATGGTTACGCCTGGATCCCCCAGAAAACATCTGTACCCGTAGGCAGTCATAGCCCCTACGAATTACGCTATGCAGTCGAGTTCATAAGACCATGGGTAACGCCATGGAATTCGATGGGCACTCGAGTATTATATCCGGAAAACCCAAATCAGAGAGAATAATATCGATAGAATGAATCCCAAATGTGGACACAAATAGGATATCAAGCAAAAGGCACTTTCCATATCTTTACTTCGAAAATATGTATCATATAGTACCTTTTCAAATCAACTTCAAATATCATACTTATATAAATTCCATTATATATAAGATTTCATTTTCAAATCGAATACTTTCCAAAATCAATAGTATATCAAACCACAGTTATATAGACTTCGATTATATAAGATTTCGCTTTTCAAATTGAGTACCTTTCCAAATTAATAGTTTTCGAATCAACTTCATACTTATACAAATCAATTTTATATAAGTTCGGTAACTCCCAAATCAAGTATTTATTAAAACAAGGTTCTCAATTTCAATTCGTTTCAATATCAGTTCAGTTTCAAAATCATATACGATTTCACCAAATTATTTCTTCCAAACTAAATATCTTAAGTTTCAAAGTTTCCAAGGTAATAGGTTTAGAAAATAATCCAAGTTTGTTTCCAAATCAACATATTTTATGTCAAACAAATTCATTTCCAAAATCATAGTACTTTCAAGGATATAATACTTTCGAACCCAAAACAATTTGGAATAATAATACTTTGGAAATCATAATACTTTGAAATTCAAACTTTGAAAATCATAACACTTTCCTTCAAACAGTTTAGATATTAATAATGGTATATAAAATAAAATAGTTTATAAAATAAAATATTTAAATAAAATAGTAATGAGTTAAAACCATTTATATTAAAATAATTAGTATTTTAAAATAGTTTATATTAAAAATAGTTATATAAAAAATAGTTTATATTAAAAATAATATAAAAATAGTTTTAAATATAATTTAAAATACTTTTATATAATAAAAATAATTTCCTCAAATTTCACCAATCAATTCAAATTAACACGAGTTTAAAGATTCAAATTAACTTTAATCTCAATTCATTAATTTCAATTCAATCCAGTTCCTCAATAAACCATTTCAAATTTTATCGATTTCAAATACAGATTTGAAACACAAAATAAACCATTTCCATTTCAATATATTCCAAAGTTTTTATATATATTCAATATTTCAAAACTAAATTTGATAATTTCATTTATATCTCAAATTCACTTTACTATTATTTAGTTTGAAATATTTACTTAATCATTTCAATAACATCTAAATACAACCTCAATTTTCAAATTTAAATAAACAAAATATCCCATTCAAATTTATATAAATTTGAAATATGCATTTAAGTCTCTTTTAATCAAATCCAAGTTATAAAACATATCTTTAAAATTTCAAATTTAATAAATTTCAAATCAACTTATTTAAGTATAATTCTTAAATAAATATAATTTCAAATCAATCTCAAATTTATCTTTCCAACCTGAATCATTATAAACTCTATATTTGAAAATATATAGATATTAAATAAATACTGGGTTTTAAATCCAATCTATTTTCGAAACCAAATCTTTTTCTCAAAATCAATTATACCCCAAAAATGATTTCCCAGTTTATAACCATCCCTTTAAATAATTTAAACTATTTTATTTACTTATTTGAAAGATCCACTTTACCCTTTGAAAATTATTATTATTATATATATAAATAGTTTTATAAAAGATGTTACTAAGTTAAAACATTTAAAACTAAATTTTATTCAAAATATTTTAAAACTAAATTCACATTAGTATAATTCAAAATAGTCTTATTTATTTACTTAACAAAACAGTTTCAAACTTATTTAAATCATATTACTTCATACCTAAACATATAAAACTATACTTAATACTTTATCAAATAATTTATACTTTTCGAAATTACTCAAGTTTGAAATTTTAAACCTCGATTTGGAAGTGTTCGAACATTCAAAATAGTCGGAGAAATCAAATTTCCAATCCAAGAGTTGGAAATCAGCAACAAATCAGTAAATCAATTTCTAAAGATAAGGTTATACCAAATCAAATCCGAAACTCGAGGACTGAACACCGGGCTCATTTAAACTGTTTCAAATATATATACATATATCTTTCGAATATCAAATCATACTTCGGAATTTTGAAGTCAAAATTGGTTTCACAAAATCAATCGCATAGCAAAGCTACTAAAGTGGCCTCTCCCCACTAAACATAAATGAGTTATGGACTTCTATTTTCTTTGAAAACTTCTTTGAAATTTCTTTGAAATCATTGAAACTCCTTTAAAATCATTTGAAACATTTCTTATTCGAAAAATACTTTCAAATCGTGTTATTATATATTTTCAAAATCTTAAAACCAGTTTAAAAGTGCCAGAGTTCAATCTCTCAAATTTCAAATTCAAAACCCTTCAGTTATAAATCATTTTTATATAAATCAATTTCTTATATAATTTCCAAAATTCCAAATCCTTTCGAAACTTCAAATTCTCGTTTTTTAAAAGGTATATAATCCTTATCTGAAACATTTCACTTTTATATAAAATATAATCATTCTTATCAAAATAATAATCTCGATATATAAACAATCTAAAAATACAATCAAACACAAATTTTCAAGGGATGATTCAAGAATGGATTTCAAAACAAAAATAGAGATTTAAATTAGAGGAACTCTAATCAAGTAGAATTCTAATTCGAAGATAGGCTCGAACGAAGGTGAGATAATCAATTACAAAATAGTAGATGGGCATACTTATATAAATCGCGGGCGACCTTAACCGGGTCAACCGTGACTTCAGGAATATGATCGATGCAGAATTCTAAGGCAAATCGACATTTGATCGCCAGAGATAGAGTTCGGCATAGTAAAAGATAGAAGCATCTAAACCGAAGGTATAGAAATCTCCGGTGAATCAAGGCCCATTGTAGAGGAGTTTCCCCCTTTACAAATCATTCAAAGATTGGCGGGATCATCGTTTTTTTATACATGTCATTCGAAGTGGATTTATGGAATGCTCTAGAATCAAAAGAATACAAATAGGGAAGACAAGAATGTATTTCAAAACAAGTGCGAGCGTTCCAAAATTCAAAGGAATCCTAATCGATGAGAATCCTAATTCAAGAAATTACTACCAAGCTGGACAAGGAAAGGAATAAGGTCTAGAAATTTTTGCTTTCAAACAAGAAAATTTATATCAAAATAATCTTTGAAAATCATTTGAAAATCATTTTATACTTCGAAAATACGTTCTCTCACAAAGAAATGATTCTGAGATTGATTTCGCTCATTCTACGGTATTTCTACCCTATTTTTAATGAGTTTTGCTCCGCAGGCTAAGGTTTGCCAAAAACCAAAGCTCTGATACCAAATGTAACAGCCCACTATTTTGGACCATTCAAATCGACAATAAATCCACACACGTCGGACTTGAATACTTCAAAACAGTGGATTGTTAAGAAAAATTTGGAGCAAATAAAATCAAACACAGAATCACAGACACAGAATATCAGAATAACTCGCAGCGAAAATAAAATACCATAGTAGTTCATAAAGCTACTACAAAAATAATCTCAAAACAGATATAAAATATCATAGTCTGAAAAACAAATAAAACAGAAGTATGAATACATAAGTCACTAGTACACAAGCAAAGGCTGAATAGGAAATAATTAGAGTAGAAATAGATGACCGATAGATACTAAGCTCCAACGAATCTATAGCTCAAGAAGATGAATCCAAAGCTGTGATACTCAGGCTAACCCGAGCATAAAGCAAAACACAAAACACTCGAGTTAGGACATACATACTTATACAATGTAAACCAACTCAAATGAACTGTAACAGGAATGCACAAATAACTTAAAGGATGCTTGGGATCGCCCATCCTTTAAGGATCCGTCAAACTATCTAATAAGCAGTAATATACGCCATTATAATAATGTCCAAAGTAAAGTAAACTATACAAAATAATAGTGTTAATGTGACTGAGGTAGCGCAAAGCTGCAGCAATTGCCCACCTCTAGCCACACTTTATAACATCCAACCGTTATTATAACCCGTGGTTATAAATTTCAAAATGGTTATATTTCAAATCCAAATAATTCATTTAAAACATTTAAAAGTGAAGTCATTATACTTTCCAATCAAAATATTCAATTCAAAAAATTTTTAAATTTTCTGAAGCTTGTTTATTCAATTGTAATAATCCAAAACATTGTATTTTCAGCATTCACAGCATTTAGAAAATGCTGCTGTAAGTATAGTGGTAAAATTGGAAAACAACACAATTCAGAAACAATAGCACTTATAAACTACTGCTGTAGATACAGTGGTAATTTGAAAACAGTTCATTGTTGGAAACATCAGCACTTATAAACTGCTGCTGTAGAGACAGTAGTAGATTTGAAAAGCAATACAGTGAAACCACAACATTTCTGGAATGCTACAATTTCTGTTATAAGTTGTACTATAACATTTTTAAACAATATATCTTCAACTTTTATCATTTTTTTTACTTATTAAACTTATTCCACTTTTCAAAATTATTTATCAAGATATCATTTAACTTATAAATTTAACAAAATAACATTTTATTAATAAATATTCAATTAAATTATAATTCATTTACATTAAGTCAAAATTCACTATAAGTTGCTGAACCTTTATTTTAACAAATAACTTGATATTTTCTTTTACTAAAAAAAATATCCATTTCATAGATAAATATTTTAATTACTAAGTTAAGCTTAGAATTTCCATTTTAAATCAAATTTCAATTATTAAGTTAAATCAAAATTTTAAATTACAATTTAAACCATTTATTAACTTATGAAAATTTTAACTCTTATAAAATTACTATTAAAATCATTTAAATCAAATTAAGTTAAAAATTTCACATTTTTACATTTAAAAATACTTAATAATTTCTAGAAAAATCATATTTTAAAATTAACCACGGGTCCGCATAATATTTTCTAACTTAGGTCAAGTGGTACGGATAATATATCATTTCAATTCGTAATTAGTTAAAAATTCCGGGTTTCATCATTTCAAACCCACAATCCCAAGTCAAATAAAAACCGCTCGAGCCTATCATTTCAGCTCGTAACGACTTTCCCTATTCTAAATTCCGTTCGGGTATGTATCATTTCAACCCATAGTGATTCTATACTAACAGGGAACTTGCAGTGTGAGAAGCAGAAAATAAATAAACAGTAAAACATATCATATGATGTCAGGTGATGCAACATGTATATAATCAGGTAATATCATCATATAATGTCAGATAACAGGCAGATGTGAGCATATAATATAGCATATCAACTACTACAATTCAAGTGACATTATTTCACATTTATATTAGTACGATTTTGTCGAGAGTGATAAACTCACCTCTAAAGCTTAAGATCACATTCAAAACACAAATCCAAACTCCGCAAAGCATGACTAGATTCGAGGAGAAGATGATGAGCCAATATTCAGATCTTGCAACAAATAAAATAAAATAAATTTAACATAACAAAATATATAACTGACACACAAAACTAACATATAAACTATGACTATAACTATATATTTATATATCATACACTTTATAAAAATGTTGTCACAGGTAAGATGTATATTATATACATATCCTATAATACATATTAATGAGCATATAAAACAACATATATATATATATATTATCTTTTTAAACCAGTTTTGCTAAATCATATAATAGTATAACAGCTATTATGCACAATGAAACAAATATATTGTATATACTTAAACTATATATATATGAACTAATCTATTTAACCAATCTAAACATAGATTTTTATATATATATCTTTGAACAATACATTTATTTAAACAATATTTGGACTATAGCCATGTATCACATAGAACATGCTTCTTAAATAACAAATGCAGACCATATATATATAAATACTATTTAGTATTCGAAGTAGAATTGAAAATTCCAGTAACTATAATATAGGTTTTCATATTATTAGACTTAAAATTTGTAAACATCTTATTTATTTAAGTTTGAATAGTCTGGTTGTATATATATGTGTTGAGTGAGTATATATTAAACTGACGGAAAATTTACAGTATATGCATCCTTTCAAAACAAAAGTTACAAAACCTGTTTATTATACAACTCTGATTTTATAAATACTTACTGTATAAACTAATAATGTATACATACTATATAAACCTTTAAAACAAACATGCTATTGTATACACAACCTTATAATTTATAACCTTTAAATCTGTAGAATAGAGAACACATATAAATTATATATAAAACAACAAGTATGCAAACATATAAAATAAAACAAATATAAGTATATATTAAGTCATAAAAGAATGCAAGAATTAAAAAAGCAAAAGAAAGAACAAGTGGAAAACAAGACTTGCACAAACAAGTGGCTCGGCCATAACACAAAGGCTCAACCACCATGGCATAGGCTCGGCCATGGTTCAGATCTATGGCAATATGTTCGGCCATAGTCTAGCATGGCTCGGTTATGTGGTCACAAGGCACGGCTATGGTTTGTGGAATGTGAAGAGATGGTAAGTTACAAAGTATGGAAGGCTAAAGGTCAAGCAACTCAAGGGTTCTGGGTTCACATGGGTTCGGCCATAGTCTAGCATGGCTCGGCCGTGTTTTTTTTTGGGTCAAGCACATCAAGGCACAGCTATGAAGTGGTGTAGACCACGGCAAGGAAGAGAGTAGGTGGTGGTGTTGTTGTGGTCGAGGCAAGCATGAAGAGGAGATGGATAAGTGAAGGCTCGGCTAGGGTTTCAAGGCAAATAGGTGATGGGTTTGGATCTATTAGTCACGGCTAGTCATGGAGGAGATGATGAGGTGGTGGTGGCCGATCATGGTGGTGGTGGAGTGGAGTTGTGGTCGGCAATTACATGATGGCCGAGCGTATTCATTGAAACAAAGAGAAAAACAAAAGAAAAAATGGAAAAAGAGGAAGAAGACATTAGAGACTTGCTGAAATTTTCTTATCAGGAGAACGCAATTGAGATGAGATGGATTTGAGAAGTTTTGTGCGTGAATGAGATGAAGTGAACGGCTAGAGTAAGTACGGCTAAGGGATGTTATGAATGGCTAGGAAAACAAAAAGGCATAGATTAAAGAAAAAGAAACCAAAGTCTCTTGAATTTTCTAAGCCCATTATCAAAATAAACAAGTAAGGCCCAATAGAGAAATCAAAGTCTAAACAAAATAAAATAAACAAATGAACATAGAAATAAACAATGAGATACTGAAAATAATTGCGTGTAAAACGCTGATTTTTTTTTCAAAATTTAAAAGTAAAACAGAATTTGATAAAACGAAAAGTAGAACGAATATCAGAAACAAATACAGTTTTAAAAGAAAAAGATTAAAAATTAAATTTTTTTACTATAAGTCAAAGTTTGACCAAAGTTGACCAAATATACAATTTTCAGAAAATCATTATTTTATTATATTTGGAAAATAAAGTATAAACAAAATCCAAAATTGCATTGGAAAATCCCAAAATTCAATTTAAAATGATTTAAAATCAAAGTTTCAAATAACTTAAGTTTAAAATATTTGTTAAAATTTATGGGTTGTTATAGATTATAACTTCAGTGAACATTGTAACAGATTTATAAATGGAGTTAATATACAATAATACTATATATGGAAGAATAAAATGTGAAAAGGAAATATCTATTAATGATGAATTAAATTGTAAAGAGACTTACATAATAATAAATAATCTAAAAATTGAAATTGAAGTAACTTATGTAAGCAATGAATGCAAAGTATTGAAAAGAAAAATGGTATATTATAAATGAATGGAAATGAATTTTGTAAGTGATAAATGTAAAGAAATTTAACAAGCACTGTATGAATAAAAGGGAGAAATGAACTTTTGTAAGTAATAACGAATGTAAATTAATGAAAATAAGCATTATATGAATGAGAAAAGAAAGGTAAAAGAAAAAGGGGAAATCAAACTAAATTGTAAATGTGAAGTAAAGTGAAATAAAATGTATACAATACTTCAATAATGAATTTCATTTATGATCCAAATAATTGAAATGGATATAACTTATCTAAGTAAAGAATTTAAATTAAAGACATAAGCCTTACATGAATGAATGAAATTTAAAATTTTGTAAGTAATGAATGTGAATTTAAGAAGATCATTGTATGAGAAAGAAAAAAAATGAAAATAAGAAATATGAACAATAAATGATGTGAAAAAGAAAAAAATAGAGTAAACTTAAAAAGGTGTTGAATTCTTCGTTTGTTGGGCTTATGGATTGGTTGGGAAAGGATACTGCTATTTTGTATAGAGATGTATAAATAATCTATTGAGTCTTACCTACGACTGTTAAGTGTATGGTTTACTTAGTAGTTTATTTATCATTTTTATATGATTAAAAGTTCTGAACCCGAACAAACTATTGGTTGGTTGCTATGGATGTATGTTTGATTTCCTTGATTGCATGTGATGATATGATGGTTGTATTGTTTGTTTGTAAGTAACTATTGTATGTTGTGTTGTTTTGTTGTTATTAGTTGAAACAACTTAAATATTTCTCTTATATAATTATTAACTCTTTGGATTATATAAGTGAAATACAGGTTATGGAAGCAATTGCTACTACTTTTGGTTTCATAATTTAAGCGTTGTTTGCCCAACAAATAGGTACATTCTCGGATTACGGTTTTATAGCGATATTATATTATTTTCCCGCTATTGGGATATATTATTTTGAAAAATATGATATATATTGTTATTATTGATATTATTATTTCTCCCAGACCTCTCCTTACAAAGGAGACTCTGCCGAAATTTTCCGTAAATTTTGGACTTAGAAAAATTTTATGAAATGTTTTCAAACTCTTATAAACTTGAATATAAAATGATTTAATTGTTATAAATTGATAAATTTATTTAAATTATTTAATTATGTAAATTAATTGTTTATAAATTTAATATTTTGAGTAAGATATATTGATTTCTTAATTCCTTCTTTTCCTTTTCGAGGACGAAAAGTTTCGAGTTGGGGAGAGTATAACGACCCATAATTTTCGATAATTAAAAATAAATAATTTAATAATATTTTGTGAGTTAATAATGGGAGAAATAAAAAATTTGTGAATTATTAATGAAATAATAACTAGAGTTGAAGGTAATAATGTCAATTTAAGTCAATTATTAACAATTTTAATGAAAGTTCAATTAATTGAATTGATTTAAATGTTATACTTGGTTATAAATTGAATATAAGAAAACAAATGTAAATATTGAATCAATTAATGAAATAATATATAATTTATGGTAATTGAATAAAATCAGTGTTATGTAAGTAATTATGACATTTGTTGTAAATGATAAACTTACAAATGTTACTAAATGTTGAAATGGTGACAATTATTATTTGTTACCAATTTATCCAATCGATTACAAATAAATGTAAATAAATGTTGAACTAATGTGAGTTAAGACAACAACTGCAAATTGTAAATGTAATAAGGTATAGAAATGTTAATTATATTTACAAGGTAATAATTGATGTAATAAAAAGAGTGAAACAAAAACAAATTAATTTATTAAGATTTTTAAATTATAATAAAATTGAATTTTTTTTAATATAATGAAAATATAGTAGTTAATACAAATAAGAGATGAGAAACTATTATTTGGTAAGAAATGTGTAATTACCGTTTGTATCCAATAGTGTATATGTTTAAATTACTATTAGATAGGAAATAATTGTTCTACTTCTCATTACATTCATTTAATCCATTTTGAAACTTAATCCACTGAAATTAATGTAATTGAAAATTTTCAATTAATAGGAGAGAGAATGCTAAATTGGAAATTAATAGGTGTAATTAAAAGTAGCTTAAGTTTTGTGAAAATATAAGGAAAGTTTGATTTATTGAAAAGAACATTTACATCAAATAAAATGAATGTTTCATTTGTGAATGTAGGTTTAATTTCATTAAAATAAAGAATAGAATAACTAATTTTAAAGGAAGAAATATGTGATATCCCGGGATTTCAGAGAATTTAAAATGAGATAATCTTTTAAATTAATTATTAAATATTGATAAAGGTTGTTGTTCTCAAACAATTTAATATTGAGTTGTTTTTAAATATAAGTAGAAATAGAATTTTAAATACACATATATATATTTTTAAACAATACATATTTAATTTGAAAATAAGTCTATTTAAAAATCTATTTCTACTTATATTTAAAAACAACTCAATATTAAATTGTTTGAGAACAACAACCTTTATCAATATTTAATAATTAATTTAAAAGATTATCTCATTTTAAATTCTCTGAAATCCCGGGATATCACATTCCTTCCCCCTTAAAAGAATTTCGTCCTCGAAATTTAAAACAAAAGATAATCCAAAGTTTTATTTTATTTAAAAAAAATTTCAAACAATTTTAGCATACATAACAGCCAACACAAACAAACAACCAATTTCATCCAAACAGACAATTCAATCAAACAAACAATTCTAGCTATCCGGACATAGGTCTGGATAAGCTTCCTAAAAAATTTCCTCGAGTTTCCCCAAGTATATATATATACCGGGATACTCGCTCAACAGAATCCAAACAACCAATTCTACTGAGCTACAGAGCTCCTACACAACTAGATCTATAAAACTAAACAGAATATCAGACTACAGATAAGTCTAACTCAACTACCAATTCCTTTAGAACTGTTGGTTCCAAAACCAATGATGGATCCTACACGTACTTCCTCAAAGATACGCGATATACTCCGAATTCCAGTTATCCAAACTGGCCATTCAATCCTGTAGACCAAACTCTTATCCAAATCAGAACACAGAAGAGATCCAAAATAACTTGGAGCTGACCTCCTAGACTTAACAAATCTTATAGCTCCTTCGATCGGAGAAAACTTATCCAAAATCAAATCTCCGTCTTCGAAATCCAAATTCCTTCGTCTCTAATCCACAAAATTCTTCTGATGATTCTGGCTGCCTATAACCTTCTGATCAGCTCACCCTTTGCTGATGCCTCTAGAAACAATATGAATCAAAACAACCCAACACAATGATCTCCTCAAGATCAACCAAAACCAAAAACACCAATTCTACTCTTTAAATATCAGAAGACTGAACTTACTCCTTCAATTCAGAAAGAACAAACAGATGCACTCGCCAAACTGCTTTCGCTGCACAACTCTGATCTGGAGTAGAAGAAAATGCTGATGAAGGATACGAGCACAAACTGGATAGCACATCCCGGAAATATTGTTCAACAGATCCATAAAGAAAACTCAGATATTCCATCAAAACCTGAGCTGCTTCACCAAACTCCATCTCAAGGAATCAACCTTCAACAAGCTAAACACTGGTATCCCTCCTGGAATCCAAATCGATAAGAAAACAAAATCTCCAGATGTGGCCAAACCTCTAACTTCCCTGAAGACATCTAGAAAACTCTGATAACCCAAGAGAACACTCAGCAATCGCAATTCACTTTTGCGATCCACTCAGCCTCTGAAACCCATCACAAGAAAAACTAATCAGCCAGAAGACTTCCTGCCAATACGAACACTCTGAGCTGCACTGCTGACACAGACGCCAAAGATTCCCAAATCAAATTCTTCGAGAAACTCGATCCTCAAACCAAACAGAATCACCATGCTGAACTCAGCCACACACCGAAGCAGACATTCAAGTTTAATTAATTAATGTAATTAATTAAAATTGACTTTAAATAGGATAATTATTGACAATTAATAATGTGATTATTTAAATCTAATATATTTATATATATTTATTTGAATTGATTTTTAATTTGGATTTTTAATTGACTTTGAATTGAATTTAAAAATTGAATTTAAAGATGTATATATATCTTAAAATGAAATAATATAGTTTGAATTTAAAATATATGAATAAAAGTTTTTATTTAAAAATAAGATTTGTTTTGTATTATTCTCTTTAAAGAAATATATTTATAGAAATTGGAAGAGTATTTATTTAATAGGAATAAATACAAAAGCTTTTAAATTAGCATTTTTAAAAATAAGCTTAAAATATTTTATATGGTTTTTATTTAAATCATAATTGGTTTATATTCTATTTTCTTTTAAAGATTATATTTATATAAGGTAGAAAAAGCATTTATAATTTAGGATATGTATTTATTAATTAGGAAATAAATATAAAAGTTTTTAAAATATTTTAAAAATAAATAAAAATGCTTAATGACAAGTGTTAGGATAATAGAGCTTGTAAGTATATGTGTTAAATGAATAAGTAGTGTATGAGACAAGTGTCATCTTTTTATTTTTATTTTCTTTAATTTTAATAAATCCTAAATGAACTCTATTTAAACTCCTATCTTCCTTTCCATTTTCTTTTGCTATCTCCTCATTTTCTAAACTCAAGAAAACAAATCCGTAAAACTTTCCTCTAACCAGAAATTCAAGCAAAGTAAACAACTCAAAAACAAAAATCAAAACCCTGTAATTCCCTATTAAAAGCCTGTAATCTCCTCTAAATCAAAATAGACTTGTAAACAAATTTCCAAAGCAAGTCTGTGATCTTTTAAAACCAAAGAATCCAAGAATCAGGATCAAGATACTTCTCAAACTCAAGTTCAAAAGTCTGGATCAACTCATCATCATCCAATTCAACTGAGCACTCCAGTTTTAAAGAAATCAAAGTCTTGAATCATCTCAGCCAACAAGCCTTTCAGTTTTAAAGAAATGAAGCAGATTCAGTTGCAAAACTTCCAGTTTTTCCAAAACTCTCTGCCTCTTTGAATAAGTGAGTAAACATCTTATTTTTAAAAGGCTTAAATAAATTAAAACTGTTTATATGATTCCTGATTAAAATTGTGCTTTGCATGTGTATATAAAAAAAATGATGAATCCATGTATGTTTGTTTGTGTTTGAATTATGCATGTTAGTTTTTCCTTGTTTCATAGTTACAGGTTTGAAACAAATCAAATTAAATGTCCCTGCACCTGTTCTATGTTTGGTTTGTCTCTGGGATGAATGATGGTTGCTTGTATATATTTATATATATATATAGTGGTATCTTTGTGTTTATAAATGCATATAAGCCTGCATGTCTGATATATCAAAGCATATCTCTGTTCATAATATAGAGTTGAGTTTTTGATATAAAAAAAATGCAAATCTATTGATATGTTCACTATAAAACTTAGGATTTTAAACAAGATAGTTTAGATTAAACTTAATCTAGATTTTAAAAATAGATTCAAGTATTTAATTTTGAAATCTCCTGGAATCAAGATGATACAGTAGGAATTTTAATAGTATGTTAAAAATCAAGTATTTTAATTTGTTGTTTAAATTATATAACTCGAATCAGTTCGGGATAATATGATTTTTAAATTGAAAATCATGAATTCTAGTTTTGGATCGAACGAGTTATTCTGGGTTAACCAGAATATGATCTTTTAGTGTTATCTGATGATCTGTGCATCTGGGTTGCTCGAGATTGCTGATGGAGCTAGGTGAAGCATTGGAGAGTATAGTAAAAATGGTTGATGAATTTATAAATCTCTTTGATAATTGGAATTGCTTGATTTTAATTTTAACCCTAGTTTTGTTGAACTTGGGAATTTTGACTACTGCATCTTCAAAATCGCATCGAGTTGTATAAAATTTTAGGGGAATGATGCGTGGTGAGTCAGTAACTCGTGGCCGGAGTTGTAGGATGTATAGTTGATCGGAGGCGATGGCTCAGGGGGATTTCCTGATGATGTTTGGGTTTCAGCAACCATGAGAAACTCGATTTTAGATTGAGGCAAGAAATGGGGTTATGTTGGTCATAGAGAGTTTTCAGGGTGTTGTATGACGTGTCGGTGAAGTCAACGATGATCGGAGGTGGTCCAGTCGGCGTGCATCGTGCACGCGTGTACGCTTTGTTTCAGGCGAAACGATGGATTTGGGAAGAAGCAGTTGTACCGGGTTGGTCTCGAGAAAAATGAGAGTGCGACTCGAAGTAGCAGTGTTGCGTGAGGAAACTCGGGGTTTTTCTTGATTTACTCGAGTTTGTCTCGGGTTGTACTTGTCTTGATAACCAGATTTCATATTTTAAAGAATGTACAGATTTATAAAGAGTAAAGATTTTACAAATTTTAAAGTTTTAAATAATTTAATTTTTAAGAAAGCTTAGTAAATTTAAAAGTGTAATTAAAGGGATATGTTTATAAAATGAATTATTTAACAAGTTTAAAAATAAAAGTAATTAAAGTGATATAAATTTGTTTAACTTGAATTGGTTAAAGTTAAATCTTAAGTTATTTTAAACTTAATTTTAAGATGTATTTAAGAGTTAATTTTAAAGAATTGGATGTTTTGAAAATATATGTTAATCATGATTAAGTAATTATTAAGATAAAGATTTATCTTTAAGTTAATTAAGGCAGGGATAATTAAATTGAGAAATTAATTAAAAGTAATTAATTAGTTTACTTAATTAATGATCAAGGATTAATTAAAGTTAATTGAGAGTTATAGTTAATTAAATTAGAGATTAATTTAATGATTAGAGATTAATTAATTTAGTAATTAGAGGTTGATTAATTAAGTTTATTAATTAATAATTAGGTTTTATTAATTAATAATTAAAGAGATAATTAATCTATAAAGATTTATTAAGAATTAATTAACTAATAATTAAAGGTTAATAAACTGTTATTAAGTTTTATTAATTGATAATTAAGGTTTATTAATTAATAATTAAGAGAATAATTAATCTATAATTAATGATTAATTAAATTGTTTAAAGAGTAATTAAGAATGAATTACTCAAGAATAATTAGTGAAATGAATGTGATTGAATTAAGTTAATTAATTTGTGGATTAATTAAAGATAATCACTTGATAAAGGATTAAGTATGAATACTTAATAAGATTGATAAGTGTATTTACTTATTGTAAGTTATTAATGTATAATTACAGGATGTAATTAATAAAAGGGAATTATTTAGTGAGAAATAATTGAAGTATGATTACTTTGTAAAAGTAATTAAGGATTTATTATTTGGTGTAATTAATCAATGGATTAATATAATTAATTAAGAAGATAATTAATTAAGGTAAGTAATTACATGATGATAATTATTGTTTATGATTAATTAAGGTGGATTAATAGAGATGATTAATTAAAGTTTAATTAATTAATATAATTAATTTTAGTTAATTAATTTATGGAAATAATTAATTAAGGATTATTAATTAATGTAATTAATAAAAGTAATTAAAGGTAAATTAGTATTAATGATTAAGAATAATTAATTTGTAAAATTAATTAAAGAATAATTACTTTATGTAATTAATGAATAATTAATCAAGGATGATTAATATTTAATGGGTAATTAATTAATTAAAGGTGTAATTAATTAATGATTGGTTAGGCAAAGTTAGAAATTAATTCTTAAGTAATTAATTTAATTTAAGTTAATTAAATTAATTATAACATAGGGTTAATAAATTGTTGCTTATGGATGATTGTTTGTGTAGAATATCTGAATTGGATATCTATTGGATGATATGTTATGATATTCTGTGATATGATATTGGATATATCCGTGATAAATGTGTGATATTTATCTATGTTAAATGCTGTATGAATTCAAGTATTGAATTGAATTGTTTTAACCTTTAAACAACTTGGCCTTAAAAGATACATTTTGGATTTCGATGAGACCGGGATCGGGTTTCCGTATACCGGTATTCCAGGTCTGGAGACCCGAATACCACATCGATCCAAATTAACGATAGGTCGTGAATCAAGTGAAGATGAAGATTCAGAGTGCAAGGGTTATTGTCGTTAACTCTGAGGGTGATTCCAAAATGAGTGTAACGAGATAATGCCTTCGGTTTCGTTCGAACCCGGAACGAACTTGTATGGATTGAATGCTTTCAGAACATCGTCAGGTGGACGATGAGCATTCTAAGTGATGTGTTCTGATTAAAGGTAATCGTAGCCTCAAGCCTCATCAACCAGGAATGGCTAAAACAGGGGAGGTGCAGCAAGGTTAGTGGGTAGCACCCAAGTAGTATAAGATTCCCCTGTCTAGAGTCCCTTTTTATTTCGGCTGTGTGGGTGGTTGTTTGGCCGCAACCACGGGGTTTCTTATGCGGGAATTATCCAGTAAGGGATGTTCCGGCCTTGTGTTGCAGGGGATTGGGCGTGATCCTCAGTACGTTGATCTAGGCCACGTACTGTGACGAGCGGTACCCCGGTAGCTCTGCCATTGTATGGAATCCAAAATCCAATAAGTGCCGTACGATTTAGTTGTGCCCAACTATGTTGGAACGTGAGATGTAAGCATTCCAGCTATTTCTGTATTTTACTTGAAAACCCTAGACCCTATTATAATATAACTGGATTTCCTATCAAATGTTTTGGTTAGCGTAAGGTAAAAACTTACCCATGTTTATTTGTGGGGAGTCTTACGTGATACCTTTGTTTTCAAAAGGTTTTGAAGTTAAGCAATTTAAACCGTTTACCCACACCAGACCCATGTCTGACCCAAGTGTTTATTTTCTGTTTTATTAAACTCTTGGGTACTCAAATTTTTACGAGTAGCCAAGGGATTCAGGTTTGCTTTGACGAATCTTTGGAGGAGCAATGGAGCAGGAGGCTTCAGCGTTCGTAGATATAGTGTTCCGCTGTGTTAGTCTGTATGAGTCATTTGTTGAGTGTATTTGAGTTGTAATGACTAGACAGATGTTTATAACTGTCTAGTATGTGTTGTATAAGCTGTGTATCTCTGATGTATATGATACAATGTAATATCTTATTTGATTAATATAATTTATTCGTTCCGCTGTTTAGATTCTGATGTGTTTCTTTCTTTCTTCTCTATCTTATCTCTTTTCTATCCCTTTCTTTCTTCTTGATGATACGACTTTTTGTGGAGAAAAAGCCGGGTCGTCACAAAATATATGTTTATTGAACAATGTTTTAGCTTACAGATTGATTACAAGAATAAGAAAATAATATATTTCAAAGTTATTTATTACTCTTGTGTATAAACAACAAATTTATAAACGTGTTTAAGTAAACAATTGTTCTATTTTTCATCCATTTTAGTTGTCTGTTTTGAAATTTAATTTTGTAAGTAATTGCAATTAATGTAACTCATATATTTCAATTAGAAGGAAAGAAAACGTTGAAGCTTCATTTTTAAGGTAAGTTTAATTTTTTTATTATGCGTAGATAAAAACCTAAATGCGTACAAATTTGAATATTATTTGAGTTAATGAAATTGGTTGCGTTTCAGAAAAATTGAATTTCAAAAGGTTGTGCGATGTACATGGTCCCTTCATTTCTTTTGTTATTAATTGTTGCATGAACGTTTTAAAATAGTTACCTTATTATTAATACTTAATATATTCATTTCTCCTTCTGTTTAATACCTGAGCCTAGACTTTTAGCTTGTATTTAATTCTTGTCACCTCATTTTCACGTATACAAAATTTTACTTTCCTTTGGTTTGCAAACTTTTCCATTCCTACGTACATTTCCTTATGCATTATTAATGCCTGAAGCTTTCAAAATAAATTGTGACATTTATTTTTGTCCCTCCACCTTCATTTCCTAATTATAAATATCGTGCAGCTTATTTCTTCATTTGCATTTTGTTTTTGCTGACACCTCATATTCAAAAGCTCTTATTCTTGCAAATCCAAAAGCTTTCTTTTATGAAACATGATTTTTTTTCATTTTTCCGTACACTTCCTGTCCTCATATTAGTTGTTCTTCAATCTTTTCCTCAAGCCTCATCTTGAAAAAACGTAAGTATTAAAATTTGTTTTTTTTTGCGTATTAATTATTATTTTAATAATATTTCTTATAACATGAATATCTTTTGCATATAAACTTTGATTCACGCGCGATTTCTTCTGTTGGATTCATTTTTAAATTCCGCACAACATGAAATTGATATAGTTGAATTTGGAGACTGTTGAGTTTTGCGCTTTTGTTTGGATTTTTATGGGCTAAAATCAAAGGTGAGTGTTTTAATCCACTCGCAATTACTAAACTATCTTATATTAGTTAAATTAAATCAATGATGTGATTTAAAATTAATCGATTGATGTTTGGTATGTTTAAATTGTTATTCTGGTTAAATTAGACTTTTATTGCATTTAATCATCGTTTAATTTAATATTAAATTTTAAATTGTCAATTAAATACCTGTTATTGATTATCAGTTATCTATTGATGTTTATTGATTGATTTGGATGATGATTGTGATAGATGTCTGATTTGTTGATATTAGATGACTGGATGTTGTATTTTATATGGTTATAACACTGCTAGTTCCCTATAGGTTAAAATGATACATACCCGAACGATCTATAGATTAGGAAAAAATTGTTATGGGTTGAAATGATAGACTCGAGCGATTTTATGGATTTTTATTTAATTCAATTTGGGATTGCGGTTTGAAACGATAGATAACCGTAAAATTTTAAATTACGGGTTAAAATGATAAATATCCGTATCACTTGACCCTAAGGTAGAAAATTATACATGGACACCAGATTGGTTAAATTGAATGATTTTTGAATCTTTAAATTTTGAATTCAGTTAACTGGTATTTTGAAATGGAAATTGATTTATATAAACTGAATTTTTTTCGAAAGTCCAAGCGTAAATGTTGAAATTGGAATTGATTTAATGAATTGTTCAAAGGATTTAAATTGGAATTTCAAAGTTGAGGTGTCGAATATAAATGAATTTATCGTAATTGGGTTACTGAAATGTTGGGGGTATAACTTTGAAATCTAATTTAAACTAATTTAGACTATTTTAATTTATTTAACTATTTTAATCAATTTAAACTATTTTAATTTATTTTAATCTACTATAACCTATTTAATCCAATTTAATCCATTTTAAACTAATTAAATGTATTTAATCTATTTTAAATTTATTTAATCTATTTTAAATCTATTTAATCTATTTTAAATCTATTTAATCTATTTAAAATATATTTAATATAATTTAAATCTATTTAATCGGTTATTAATCTATTTAAATCATTTTAAATCTACTTAAAATTAAATTTAAATCTATTTAAACTATTTCAATCTATTTTAAACTATTTTTAAAACTATTAAAACTATTTATGACTACCTAAACTATTTTCTAGAATTTCAGACCGTGTAAAGAGAAAGTATTTACATTTAAATCCTTGATGATAATACAGCCTAAGTTGGGTTTTGAAATTGTTACCTTTTTGTGAAATGACATATTTGAGTAAATGTGATAATTTTGGAACGAGGATTTAATTAACCTATCTTATTGATAATTTCATAAGTGAATATGATTTTTGAAAGTGAATATGGTTTTAAAGTGAATATAGTTTGGAGGTGAATATGAGTTCGAAAGAGATATGATTTGAAATCGAATATGATATTTTGATATAAATTGTGAATTGACTTTTGAAATTTAAAAAAACCATCCGGTGTGAAATAAACGTTTGGTTGTTAAAGAGACCAGGATCAGATATTGTCATACTCTCTACCAATGCCGAAAACCACTTTAACAACTATATACATGGTGGAGATTCCAGAAATGAAGTAGGATGGTTTGGCGAACGATTTCTGTAAAGGTATGACGTGACCCTGCCTCCCGTGAGTCAGCTTAGATGTGACTAAAATAGGAGCCATGCCGGGCCAAGTGCGGTCATTCCTCCTATCGGGGACACTTCTTCGATACTATATTCTGACTTTGTGATTGATTTGGTGGCCACCCTTGATTTTGATTTGGGAGTGTGTCCGAGGTGGGCGGTAGTAGCTGCTATGCGTTACCACCAGTCCGGATCCGCAATTGGTATATCTACCCAGGCATTTCCTCGAGTACCGTGTTCACATGCCCTATAGCGCCTTCTACGAGTTTGTTTTGTACCATACACATGGAGTGCTCTCTGTGTAAACCTCTAGTTTACGGAGGAGCGTACGGTACTGTATAGACTATGGGAATATATAAAATGCGTTAAGGGGGATATGGGTAACGCCTTAACGCTATTTTAATACTTTTACTTTACTGTAGACATATTATAATAGCGCATTGTACTACATAGTAGATAGTTTAACAGATCCTTAGGAGACGTGAATCCCGAACATCTTTTAAGTTACTGGACTCACGTTAAACACTGGATAGGAGATGTCAAACCCCGTAAACATCTCTGACGCCATTCCACTCATTTTTTATCATTAATTTAACTTACATAAGATCTTTTAGTTCTGACTCGAGTGTTTTGTCTTTTCAATTCGCTCGGGTCAGCCTGAGCATTTCAGGGTTGAAGACCTTATTCCTGGAGGACGAAGACGAAGATTGTAGTATTATTACCTATTATATGTATTCTACTGCATCATGTTATTCTGCTGCATTTATTTATTTATTCATGTTTATGTATCTCCGATGTTTGTGTTGTAAAGAATTATCAAGTGTATTTTTTTAAAATAGCTTCATGAACTGTTATTTGATTATTATATTTTGTCATTCCGCTGCGAGATTCTGTAATTGTTTTATTTCTTTCTCTTTTTCTTATTTACCCCATAAAAATCTACCCTTTTGAATGGTTTGAGTCCGGCATGTATGTCTACTTAAAACGTCCAAAAAGGCAGGTCGTTACATCTGGTGTCGCCTCTTTAACGCTTTACTTTGCTTTACTACTTTTGTTTTCATTTATGATTGAATCTGTGACTATTCAATAGTATAATTCCATATTGTTAATCTATGATTTAATATTTAAACTTGAAACAAATTTAAAAAGATTTACATAAGTTAGAAAACACAATTCAACTCCCTCTATTGTTTAATTAACCTTAAGATTTAATATTTTGCAACCCATATTTGGTATCAGAGCACTAGGCTTTAAAAAAATTGTAATTCGATTTTTGAAAAATATAAATGGATAGTAATACTCTTTTTAACATTTTTATGGAAAAACAATTTTGTGAAACCAGTATACTATTTTCAAATAAATTAGAAACTAATTATTTTGAAAATTTTCTTGATGTTTTGGAAAGGTATAATGTTGTATTGCAGGAATAAGAATGTTATATGGCTAATGGTGCACAGATACTTGATATTTAATCATCACAAATCAAGAAGGACAAGTGGATACTGGACTGTGGATGGTCAAGACACATGATTGGAAATCCAGAGATCTTGAAGGATACTATCTACAAAGATGGTGGATCATTTAATTTCGAAGACAACTCAAAAGGATATGTTATTGGCATTGGCTATATCAGTAACTCTAAAACTCCTATTATTTCTAATGTTTTGCTAGTTAGGAATTTGAAACATAACCTTTTTTGTATTAGTCAATTGTGTGATAAGGGTTTTAAAATTAAGTTTCAAACAGATAATTTCCACATCGAAGAAAATAAGTCAAACATTATCTTTGAAGGTATTAGGAAACGTAACATTTTATTTTAGGTATGAAAGTGTCTAATGAGAATCTGTGTCTTTGGTTGAATCTAGTGACCTTTGGATTTGGCACAAAAGATTTGGTCATTTCAATTTAATACACCTATTTAAAGTTGCTAGATAAGGACTTCTTAGAGGCCTCCATAAAATGAGTTTCAATGTTAAAAACTTATGTGATGCCTATCAAGTAGGAAAACTTCGTAAAAGTTCTTTTAAATCAAAAGATATGATTTCTACTTCTTAACCTCTTGAACTTCTTCACCTAGAACATTTCGGACTATCACAAATACAATCAATAAATCATAATAGATATGTCATTGTAATTGTAGATGATTTTTCTAGATATACATGGTAAATTTTCTTAAAACCTAAAAGTGATGCCTTTTAAATGTTTACAATTTTTACTAAAAGAATTCAGAATCGAATGTCTATTAAAATTAAAATGACCAGGAGCGATCACAAAGGAGAATCAAAAATGAGAATTTTGAAAATCTTTGTAATTAGAAAGAAATTACACATTACTTTTCATTTTCGAGAACACCTTAACAAAACGGTGTAGTAGAACACAAAAATAGAATGATACAAGAATGTGATAGAGCAATATTAAAGACAGTGAATTACCTAGAAAATGTTTGGGCTGAAGCAGTTGCTACACCATGTTATATTTTATGTAGAATTCTAATAAGACCTTTGACTAGGAAAACTCCTGATGAATTATTTTTAAAAAAGCTTAAAGTATCTAATTTTTGAGTTTTTGGTAGTAAATGCTTTATATTAATAAAAAGATAATTTAGATAAATTTGATGCTAAATTAGATAAAGGAATTTTTATTGGTTATTCTATAGAAGTAAAGCTTATAGAGTTTTTAACACCAGAACTAACACCATTGAAGAGACATTACATGTTTCATTTGATGAGAATTTAAAAATTAATAATTCCATTTTGATGAAGAAGAAAATATTAATAAAACAAATGAAATTACAAATAACGAAATCACTAAAGATGTAAGTAATAATAACTCTAAAAATTTATGTCTAAATAAAAGAACAAAATATTTAAAAGATCATCCCATAGAAAATATTATATGAAATGTAGAGTATATCGTAAAACAAGAAATCAATTAAATAAAATGAGTAATGTAGCTTTTATCTCAACTATTAAACCTAAAAATCCAAAGGAAGCATCATTAAATGATTCATGGATTCTTGCTATGCAAAAGGAACTAAATCGTTTACCAAAAATGATGTTTGGGAATTAGTCCCAAGGTCTGAAAATAATTTCATAATAGGAACTATATGGGTCTATAGAAATAATATAAATGTACAAGAAGAATTCATTATAAATAAAGCACATTTAGTCGCTCATGGTCATAGTAATGAGGAAGGTATATATTTTGATGATACCTTTTGCTCTTGTAGCTAGATTAGAAGCTACTAGAATTCTACTCGCTTTTGCAATTCGTAATGATTTTAAATTATTTCAAATGGATGTCAAAAGTGCCTTTTTAAATGGTTTTATAAAAGAAGATGTTCATGTAGAACAACCTCCACTTTTTGAAGATGAAAAACTTTCAATTCACATTTATAAATTAAAGAAAGCTTTATATGGTCTAAAACAAGCTCCTAGAGCATGTTATGATAGATTCAAATCTTATTTATTACATTCTAACTTTGAAATAGGAAAAGTAGATAGTACTTTATTTGTTAAAAGAAGTAATAATGATATCAACTAATACAAATATACGTAGATGATATTATTTTTGGATCAATAAATGAACAGTTAAATAAAGAATTTTTAGATATAATGACTGATGAATTTAAAATGTGTCATATAAGAGAACTAACTGTAGTGTTACAAATTAAACAATCAAGTAATGGTATTTTTATAAATCAAGAAAAATATGCTAAGGATTTAGTTAAGAAATTTGGTATGTCAAATACTAGTGGTAAGTCAACATCTATGGCAACAAATGAGAAATTAAATTAGAAAGAAAACTCAAAAGATGTAGATAAAAAATTATACAGAAGTATGTTAAGATCCTTCATAACGACCCCACCGCGATACCTATATTATTAAAGAATATTATAAATAATGTCGTCTAATAATATGAAGAATACAGATGGATAAGGGCGACTGAATGTGAATATATCTTTAAACTAACACTGACGTGTTATATTTACAGTCTATTTAATCTTTGGAATAAAATTTGACACATACAGTCTCAGTTTAAAGTAATAATCACACCAGTTTCTCAAAATCAGAACATTATATCATATAAACAATAGTCATAGATCACAGTGGAATAATAAATATTACATACATATACAAAAGTGAGAGTCTACCAAATATAACAACGGACTCACATAATATACATCTGATACAAATCTCTGTCTCAATTATACATCTCATAAACAAACACGAATCCTAAATGAGATAAACTAAAAGTCAAAATTGTTTATCTCCTTGCTAGCATAACCATCCAAAGGTCAACCTTCCTGTAACCTGAAAAGTCTCGACCTGGCATGAGCACTAAAATAACACTAGGGCCAGACTATCTCTAAATATCCAAAAGGGTGAGAACAAGGTATAACACAAAGATATATGACATATAAGTAAATCCAGATGTCCAAGATATAACAAGTCACAAAATTAATTTAACTCAGAATCAACCTCAAGACACAAGAGTGTACTACACTCATATATCTATAGTAAACCAAAATTTGAATCTTTCTAATTTTAGAAATTAGTTTCTAAATAATATATATATATATATATATATAGATTCACATAACTTATACACACACACACGCAATTGCTCCTTTTTAAAGTCCATAACATACATTGATATTAAACTTAAGCCTATAAGAATATAAGTGTATTTATTCTTAAACAAGGTTGAATTCCAGATTTTAAACAAAGTGTGATAGAAAGATGCTGCTGTTGATAAGCCAAGGAAATTATTAGGTTTAAAAAATGATAATTTACTAAGTATTCACTCAAGTTTCATATTAACAATAGGATAGCTAAAAGTGTAACAAGAAGATAGTGCAATCTCTTATCAGAAATCATCACATGGCCTTGGGAAGAATAACACACAAGGAATGAAAACAGCAACATAATTTGAGTGACCTCCTGGAGCCAAGCATGCTTCAGTAGTTCGTCCATCGGTGGAGCACCACCGGACGACCAATGGAGCGGATTCTTGGAGCATTCTAGGCTCCAGGAACTTTTCCTGATCGACTTCACCAATTTCCAACGAATACTCCCAATGCTAAACCCATATTTGCAGTAAGTACAAGCACGAAAGCATGAATTATTGAACAACAGATCATTAATGCAAGGACTTCAAGTCCTAAGTTATCAAATATATAATTAACAGTCGAACTCCAATTTTCACTAAGCAGTAGCTAGGTTTTCAACAAACAACAATGCATTCAAAGCAATTAGAATGGGAATTAACACAGTAAACATGCTCATAGATTTAGAGATAGGTATGTGAGGGTTAACTCACCTTTTTCACTCCTATGTTTAGCTCAGCAATTTGCATTCAAGTCTAACTTGATTTCCACTTGAAGAAGTCCTAGAACAAAGCACTTGATTTCTCTGATTTTACTTGTATTTTAATTTTCCATTTTGGGTTTAATTGAAAGAGAAGGAAACCCTAGCATTGTTCCTATTTCCATTTTCTAATTTTTGATGTACGTACATACGTACGAAAATGAGAAATATGAGACTTCTCTTATTTACCTAGGTTTGGGCATGGGTTTGTATTAAGGCCCACTTATATAAAAGTACAGTTTCTTTTTTAATTTAATTCCACATAATTTAACATTTCCTAACTCCTTTTTATATAGCAATTACAAAGGATTTTCAAAAAAATTAATATTTCTATTTTCCCACAACAATAAATTTATTACTAACTTCAACATATTTATCCCATATATCTTATTTCTCTAATATTTACATTTTATCCTAAATGGAAAATTTAAATAATTTATTTAATAATATTTGAAATTTAAATTGAAAACCTCTTTAAGAAATGAAACTCATTCCTTAATAAATCAAATCAACTATTCTCAAAAACTAGATTTAATTTCATAATTAAATTTCACAAATAACAATTTAGAATTAATTATCCATAATTAAACTTAACTAATTACATAATTAACAACATGGTTGTTACAGACTCCCCCTTTAAGAAAATTGTGTCACCACAATTTCCATAACAAAAGAAATCTATAAATTAAATTTCCAAATTCTAATTATTACTTCCAAGTAACTCTTTCCAAAATTTACATCTTTCCAAAGAATATAATCTAAATCATCAAACATAAAGTTCCAATTTCTTTTCCCATTAATTTCGTACTTAAAATTCCAAATTTAACATCCGTCTAGAGTATAAAATGGTATACACGATAAATTAATTTTTTACAAACTATTCTTCTTAGTATATATATATATATATATATATATCTAAATAAGCATTCACTATTTACAAATATCAAATAATTTAATGGCGTTGCCTTGCCATCCATTTATAGCGAATCTTCATGTCAAATGGCTGTGATGTTGACCATGAAGTCAACATGGTTTCTCCGTTGACTTCTGTTATTGCTAAGGTTAGCTGGCTGCACATGTCATCCAAAATAATACATATATAATGCACTTTCATAGTTTCCATTTTCATTTTCTAATCCACCAAAACTTTTTAATACATATATACTAGTAGATAAATTTCCCTTTTAAATTTATTTCCCAAAAATATTTTTCCTAAAATATTCAACTTACACATATAATAATATTAGGTTTCAAATTATTTACTCAATATAATTATCAAAACTCCAATTAACATTTTCCTTTCAAAATAACCATATAACTCAAAATTATTCCTTTCCAAATATTATTTATGTCCAAAATACATACTTTTGATATTTATCTCATTTGTATATACAAATATACATATTTTTCCCTAAAATGTTCTTCACCTCTATTTTTTTTCTTTCCACGGTTTCTTAATTTTTAACATCTTATTAATTAAGTTTCATATATAATAATTTATTTTCATTCAAACCAAAGAATTTGAAAGTTAAATTCACAAATAGAAGTAGATTTTCAATTATTCTCTTTTCAAAAGTTTTCCAATTAACTCCCTGTAACGACCCAGAATTTGAACGGATTAAATTGAGAATATTTAATTTATTTTAAATATTTGAACGGTGATTTAATTTGAATCCTCGATATAAATTCAATTTTGGCAATTTAATTACAGAATTTAATCTATTGTAAGTTGAATAAAATTTAAATATTCAATTTTAAGCTGAAGAAAAATATTTCGAAAAGCTTTTAAAATTCGTATTGATAATACCGAAGCTAACCGAACTGTCAGGATTGAATTTGAAACTGTTCTGTTCAGTTTTGAATTTAATTGTTCGAATCGATATTTAAAAATAGTCATTTTTCAAACAGTCTCGGAATTCGACGAAACCAGTTCCATTGGGTCCGTAATTTTGAATAATTGTCGGATTTCAATTTTCGTATTTTTCGGAATTGATATGTGACCGTACGGTGAGTAAACGCATTGAAATTCAATCGAGTTTAATTTAAAATTTTAAATTTAAATTCTTAAATCTTGAATTGGTCAACAAAACGCCACGTTGTCTCCCTTAACTCACGCCGAGAAACACTGCAGGAATCACGAACAAAAATCGTGTGAAAACATGCCGTCTTCGATTTTTAAATACCTCTATCCCTCCTCAGTTCAAAAGAAATCAAACAGAAGAAAAAAAAAAATTAATGGCCGCCTCCTTCAATGTAAAAATTCACGAGTCGAGGTCGCGTTCGCGAGTTCAGGGTCGAGTGGAATGGCATCGTGGGCGTACGCGAGCTAGGGCCAAGCATCTCCGATCATTGAAATCGAATCGCGACTTGGCGACATCGCATTGGAGGCGCACGCTCGTACACTCGAAGGCAGGTCAGAGCCTGGGGTTTTGGTGAGGGGTTGTTCGCGACGTCAGGCGAGGTCGAGGCGACTCGATTTGGGGCGGCGAACGTCGAGTCGATGGCAATGGAGGAGTTCGACAGTTGCTCTCGAGGGTGGCATCGGAGAGATCGAGTGCGTCGGCACTGAGGGAGCTCGCGAGGCCAGTGCGATGAAGAGGGAAGGGTTCCAGGTTGAGGTCGAAGGAATTTTGGGTATGAGTTTTCTTTCTGTTCTTTTTTTAAATTTTGAATTTATGAATAAATAAAACCTGAGAATTTAAATTCTGGAATTTATACAGTAAGACAGAAAAAAAAAAAATTTGAAAGTTAATTTTAGTTGATATTTTATTTCAAGAAATTAGAACATTAGGTTATATAAGCAGCTGTTTATATAAAAGGAAAATCAGTTAAAAATATAATTTTTAGTTAATTTAAATTATCAAATAGAAGTCTGTTTAAAAAATTAAAAGTGTTATTTTTAAATAAAATCAAGTGGTTTAAAGATATTAAATTAAAGTAAGATAATTAGTTGAAAATAAATTTATTAAAGGGAAAATTGGTTTAAATGAAACTATTAATTAATTATACAATCAAGAATGAAAATTTATTTGTTGATTGGTTCGAATATTAATAAACTGTGTAAATATTTATACAAGGTATAAATCAAGATAATTGGGTCGAGATTGGAGATGGATGGCAAATTAAAAAGCTAAGGTGAGATTTTCTCACTCGAAGGAAATATTTAATTTTACAGTTATTGATGATTTGATTGCTATTGGATGTGGTATTAGATATGATAGGATATATCTATATATATAGCAGTATATACATATTGGCATATGTATATACTGGATTGATTGATTTCCCGCCTCGTATAGCGGATGAGACCCTATTGCGCCGTTAGTAAGCGGATTTATAAAAACCTATATACCGCGATAATTCCGTACTGGAGCAGAATTGGTATTGTGCTAACGTCTTTGGATGCAGGGAAACAGGTTGGAGGGATCCAACTGGACCCCTCACATTGATTGAATTTATTTCTACTGTGATGTGATAATCTGTGAATGATTATTGATGTTGTTGAATTGATATCTGGAAATTGTTTGAAAACTAAAATTCAGCTGAATGGATGTTTTGACATCATTGGATTCCAAAGATAAACGAAATTGAATTTTTGAGATTCAAGTAGAAAATTTCTAAGTGAATCAATTTTTGAAATTGAAGAAATTTTGAAGAAAAGAATTTAAAAGTATAAAAGCTGTTTTTATAATTGTATTGAATAAATTCCAGAATAAAGTGAAAATGCTAAATAAATGGATTTCATAAAACAGTGGTTTTAAGTTGAAGAAATTAATTTAAATTTGGATTTTTAAATAGATTAAAAAAAAACGATTGAAATTTATTTCCTTAAAAAGGAATTTATTTAAAAGAAGATAAGTTGGAAATTCAGTTTGAAATTTAATTGGTAAATTTAAATAAGTGGTGAAATCAATGTAAGATGATTTCGATTTGAAGAATCCATTTTAGAACAGAATATTGAATAATTTGAGAAAAATAAGGAATTCATTTTAGTAGTGATAAATAAAAATTGAAATCAATCTGTAATTGATTTAGTATTTAGAAATGAATTTTTGAGAAATCAATATGGAAATTTTATTCAAACGTTGAAAATGAAATTAGAAATCAATATTGAAATTGATTTGGTATTGAAGCTTTTATAAATAGAATTAAAATTTATAAAAGTTGTTTATAAACCCAAAGTCACTTATTTTGATAAGTTAAATATAGAAGTTGATAAAAGAAGGTTTATAAGTCGAAGTTGTTATCAAAAAGAGAAATAGAATTTATAAACGTGCTTATAAATTCGAAATAGATTGAATGTGATAAATTTAATATAGAAGATTAGTTAAGAAGATATATTCACGATTTTGAATAGCGAATTTTTATTGAAATAAAAATGTGTAGAAATGATTGAAATGGGGTTAAGTAAATTTTATTCACGATTTTGGACAGTGAATATATTGTTAAGTAAAATGGATTCATTTTTGAAGAAGTAATATTTTAAAAATGAAGTTAAACATTTTAAAGATGTTTTAAAATGTGTTATGAATCGAAAGCATAGATTTCAACATTTATTGTTGAAATAGACGTTTTCGAGAAATATAAGGAAATGGTGGACTATAACACTGTTGTTATAGTAAATGATTTCCGAAAGGAAATATTTTTATGTAGTATTGGGATTTATATATCTATCTTAATTTCCGAATCCCTATACTAGTGATTTTGAGTCGTCGTAACGATGTTTTACGTAACATTCGTTTTGACTCAAATAAATGTGTTTAAAGAATGATTTCCTTAAAGAATGAATATATACTTAATATTGATTTAAGTATATCGAATATTTTCAAATGTTGAAAATAAATGATTTGTGAAATACTTATTTTTAAATAAGTATGGAAATGCTTTTCCAATGAAATGAACGTTTTGAGAATTTATCTTTGTAAAAGATAAATTGAAATTGAATCTTGAAAATCGATTTGAAAATCGTATATCAGTAGATATTTTGAAAGTATAAATTCGATACGGAATTTATAAAAGAAAGCGAAGTTGTTTAAAAATAAATATTGATTTATTTTTGAAGTGTGGAAATTGATTTGAAATTGTTTTCAAATGTTAAGTGTGGAAATTTTATATCTAATAAAAGATATTTTGAAAGATAAATAATTTGGGAAAATTATTTGGAATCTGATGATGTTGCGCATCTTTATTGATAGTTAAATAACCGACTATCAATAATTACCTTTAGATAGGTATTTGTTGTGATTGGATGAATTTGAATGCCACACTTATTTTGAATAATCGCTCACTATTCGGGTTAGCCGGGAAAGGACCATGGGGTCGTATAACCCATTCCGAATATGTGATACGTCGTATGAATTGCATTTGAAGACCGGTGTTGAAGACCGGATATTTTTGAAAACGGAAGGATTACCGTCGAGTTACTCTACATCGACTGATCTTCGATTTAGAGGTTTTATCACCCTTAGTGACGGGAAGTCCTGACGTGATTGAAAATTATCCGGAATATGCAAGGGCTTCGTGAGAAGTGCCTTCGGTTCTGTTCGATCCCAGAACAGACTTGTATGGATTGTGTGTCTGACGTTACAATTTGAGATATAAAGCTGATTTATTTAAAATACATTTCTGTTGGTGGCGGAGAATTTATTCTCTTAGCTTAACACCCTTCTCTGAGACGTACGAGCTCAGAGGTTATGTAGTTGAAATTTATCAGCGATATATCCCAATTTGGTAACATGGCATACTGAGTGTTGCTGTGAAATGATCAGTGTTTGATCATTTGTGATATGATCATTTGTTTGATCTTATATCTTTGTGATCATAGGTTGATCATTTTGTTTGACCCGAAGCAGGGCTTTTTGAGAAAGCGTAGCTTTGTGGACGAGACTTCATCGAGCCTCACACCCCGGAAATGGTCGAAACAGGAAGGATGCAGCAAGGTTCTAGGGAGTAGCGCCCCTTAGTGTATGTCATTCCTTCTGGATAAAGGTGGTATCATGGTATGGAGCCCAGATACTTAACCTCTGTGGTTGCTGCACAGTTATTATTACTTTGTGGTTTGTTGGAAATCGGGGATCCTCGGGAAGATCGGTGACGATCGGGGGATGGCATACGCGTGTCAGTAGTTACCTATTTTTGCAGAGGTAACCCGGCCTTGTGTTGGCAGAGATCCGGTTAGGTTCTCGGGTCGTCTATTCCAGGGACGTACCCATCGTGGATAGGAAGTTCCTTAGCCTGACCATTTGTTGGAAATCCAAAGAAACAATACGAGCCTTGTACGGTTTTAGTTGTAGAACCTGCCATTTAATATGGTAGCTATAGTAAGCATACTATAATGGTACCTATGCTGGCTAAGATTTATATTCTACTTTCGAAATGTTTTCTACACTATGCACTAATAATAATATCAAAAAGAATTTGATTTTCGCGTAGTAAGCATCTTTGACTATCATAAGAAGAAATCTCCTCCAAGTCTGCGTTTGCATTGTGTGTGTGGCGGGAGGTCTTATGGTAGTTTCATTTTCCAAAAGCATTTCGAATTGACTTTAAAATTATCCTGTTGTTTATTTTAAAGAATAACTGTTTTACGATCTCACACCAGTCACCATGACTGACTCGGAGTTTATTGTTCCCTTCTAAACTCTGGGTGCCCACCAATTTCCACACGGGCAGTCTAGAGTTAGATTATCAGGATATTCTGGATATTCTGGAGTTTTGGAAGAAAGCTGGATGACGAGACGTAGTATTTGTATCTGATAGTATTTATTCCACTGTGTATTCTGTATGAGGACAAGTTTATATAACTGTCCATTGTTGTTTATTGACTCTGATGATATGATGTGATGTAATGTAATAACAGATATAATTCTTTTGTTTTTAAATGATATTCATTTATCTATTATATATTGTTCCGCTGCGATATGTGAGATTCTGATATTGTTTTTCTGTTCTGATGTTGTTCTGTTGTTCTTTCTTCTTCTTCTCTTTTCCTTCTATCTTTTCTTCCTTTTCTTTATCTAAAACCCTCACTATTGGAGTTTCCGGCACTCGATTTCTCGGCAGTCGATAAAGTGAGTATCGATGTCGAATTTTCGAAAGTCGAAAATTTCAGGACGTGACAAAGTGGTATCAGAGCATATGGTTAAGCGACAACCCTGCTCTGTTGGGTGTTACTCATTAGAGATAGAGTCAGTAGTACTCTAGAATGAGTTAAGTGTAATAATAGATACGAGCGCGTATTTGTTAGTGAATATAAAAATTGTTTTGTATTGTGATGATTGGTTTATTGAGTGGTATATGAACCTTCGTCGGCACAGTCTTGCAAAACTGTATCGAAGGGGTTTCTAAACACTTGAATAGAACAATTCGGCACAGTATTGTTTTGAATAGGGTGAATGAAATAATTTTACCCAAAACTATTTTTGTATATAAAAGAAATGATTTTCTATGAATTACTATAGTATATGGTTGCATGGTTGCTAGAGGTGATAATATTAATCTATTATCATTGAAATTGAATAAGAAATTGAAATCGTAACTCCAAAATTAAGAAATTAATTCATATACAAATGAAATTTGAGAATATAAATTATAAATGTGATTTATAAATGAAACGGAATTCCAGAGAAGTATTTGGAAATGTTTTGAAAGGAGTTTGTAAATTTTGGAGATTTGGAAAGTTAAATCGTTTTTGATTTGAAAATGAATTTCAAAGGTTTTGGAAAGTATTTTGGAGAGATGAAAGCTCTAAACTCTTTTAGGTCGCTGGAAAATAATCCTAATGATGATGGCCACATCATTAGAATTCATTTTCGGGTTTCCGGAAGAGGAATTGCTGCCAAACTGTTTTAAAATGGAAAGTGTTTGAAAATTTTGGATTTTGTTTTAGGAAATTCAAAAGATAATTTGAATTGTTTTCAAAATGGTTTTGAAAGGTTGAAAAAGACTCTGGAATACTATAAAGAATATTTACGGAATATTATTGAATTGATAACTTATACGAATAGAAATTGTTAATGTGAAATATGAAATTGTGATTGGAATTAAAGTTCATTAACAAGTGAAATCTATAAATGTGAATTGAAAGTATAAGGAAAGAAATTCATATATGAATAAAAATTATGAATATGAATTGTAAATGAATTTATAATTGAAAATAAAATTCCTTAATGAAATGGAATTGTGAATGTGAATGTGAATGTATAAATGATTGTATAAATCAAGGTGTAGATAAGTTGATAACTTATAGAATATTTGAAACCTGATTGGAATGAAATTCAAAATTGAAGATAAATTGAACTCAAATAGAATTGGAAGTGTGAATTAAATTCAAATTTGATTGAAATTGAATTCAAATGAATTTGAAGTGTAAACTTGAATGAAAAGAATATGTAACTTCAACAGTGAAGTAAAAAAATGTATAAGTAGTTTATATTGAAAATTTGTAACAAAATTTGCAAAATGGTTTGAATGTGTAACTAGATATTATGGCTAGTAGGATATACAGGTATAAAGGAAATTGGATTTGATTTCATAGATAATTTGAATTGCTCGACAAAAGGTACGTATTTGAATTCCAATATGAGTTTTTGATGATTTCTGGTCTAGCCGCTTGGCTTTTTCTTTTTCTTTTTGAAATCTGAGAGTCCGTAGGGACGTTTTGTAGTCGTACCGTATTAGCCGCGCAAAGGAGACGCTGGCGAAATTTTTCGAAAATTTAGGGCGTTAGAAAATCTTTGAGAAATTTTGAAAGTTTAAATTTGAAATTTGAATTTAAATTTGAATTTTGAAGTAAAGCAGTGTTGTTTGAAACCTATAATTGAAGTTAGAAAGATAGTTGGAATGATAACGAATCTTTAGTAGGAAGATTGTTTTGGTAAATTGATAAAACTATGGAATGTTGAAAAATAGTAGACGAGTTAAGGACTTTTTTTTTCCTAACTTGTAATTTCGAGGACGAAATTCTTTTAAGGAGGGAAGTCTGTAACGACCCAGAATTTTGAACGGATTAAATTGAGAATATTTAATTTATTTTAAATATTTGAACGGTGATTTAATTTGAATCCTCGATATAAATTCAATTTTGGCAATTTAATTACAGAATTTAATCTATTGTAAGTTGAATAAAATTTAAATATTCAATTTTAAGCTGAAGAAAAATATTTCGAAAAGCTTTTAAAATTCGTATTGATAATACCGAAGCTAACCGAACTGTCAGGATTGAATTTGAAACTGTTCTGTTCAGTTTTGAATTTAATTGTTCGAATCGATATTTAAAAATAGTCATTTTTCAAACAGTCTCGGAATTCGACGAAACTAGTTCCATTGGGTTCGTAATTTTGAATAATTATCGGATTTCAATTTTCGTATTTTTCGGAATTGATATGTGACCGTACGGTGAGTAAACGCATTGAAATTCAATCGAGTTTAATTTAAAATTTTAAATTTAAATTCTTAAATCTTGAATTGGTCAACAAAACGCCACGTTGTCTCCCTTAACTCACTCCGAGAAACACTGCAGGAATCACGAACAAAAATCGTGTGAAAACATGCCGTCTTCGATTTTTAAATACCTCTATCCCTCCTCAGTTCAAAAGAAATCAAACAGAAGAAAAAAAAAAATTAATGGCCGCCTCCTTCAATGTAAAAATTCACGAGTCGAGGTCGCGTTCGCGAGTTCAGGGTCGAGTGGAATGGCATCGTGGGCGTACGCGAGCTAGGGCCAAGCATCTCCGATCATTGAAATCGAATCGCGACTTGGCGACATCGCATTGGAGGCGCACGCTCGTACACTCGAAGGCAGGTCAGAGCCTGGGGTTTTGGTGAGGGGTTGTTCGCGACGTCAGGCGAGGTCGAGGCGACTCGATTTGGGGCGGCGAACGTCGAGTCGATGGCAATGGAGGAGTTCGACAGTTGCTCTCGAGGGTGGCATCGGAGAGATCGAGTGCGTCGGCACTGAGGGAGCTCGCGAGGCCAGTGCGATGAAGAGGGAAGGGTTCCAGGTTGAGGTCGAAGGAATTTTGGGTATGAGTTTTCTTTCTGTTCTTTTTTTAAATTTTGAATTTATGAATAAATAAAACCTGAGAATTTAAATTCTGGAATTTATACAGTAAGACAGAAAAAAAAAAATTTTTGAAAGTTAATTTTAGTTGATATTTTATTTCAAGAAATTAGAACATTAGGTTATATAAGCAGCTGTTTATATAAAAGGAAAATCAGTTAAAAATATAATTTTTAGTTAATTTAAATTATCAAATAGAAGTCTGTTTAAAAAATTAAAAGTGTTATTTTTAAATAAAATCAAGTGGTTTAAAGATATTAAATTAAAGTAAGATAATTAGTTGAAAATAAATTTATTAAAGGGAAAATTGGTTTAAATGAAACTATTAATTAATTATACAATCAAGAATGAAAATTTATTTGTTGATTGGTTCGAATATTAATAAACTGTGTAAATATTTATACAAGGTATAAATCAAGATAATTGGGTCGAGATTGGAGATGGATGGCAAATTAAAAAGCTAAGTTGAGATTTTCTCACTCGAAGGAAAAATTTAATTTTACAGTTATTGATGATTTGATTGCTATTGGATGTGGTATTAGATATGATAGGATATATCTATATATATAGCAGTATATACATATTGGCATATGTATATATTGGATTGATTGATTTCCCGCCTCGTATAGCGGATGAGACCCTATTGCGTCGTTAGTAAGCGGATTTATAAAAACCTATATACCGCGATAATTCCGTACTGGAGCGGAATTGGTATTGTGCTAACATCTTTGGATGCAGGGAAACAGGTTGGAGGGATCCAACTGGACCCCTCACATTGATTGAATTTATTTCTACTGTGATGTGATAATCTGTGAATGATTATTGATGTTGTTGAATTGATATCTGGAAATTGTTTGAAAACTAAAATTCAGCTGAATGGATGTTTTGACATCATTGGATTCCAAAGATAAACGAAATTGAATTTTTGAGATTCAAGTAGAAAATTTCTAAGTGAATCAATTTTTGAAATTGAAGAAATTTTGAAGAAAAGAATTTAAAAGTATAAAAGCTGTTTTTATAATCGTATTGAATAAATTCCAGAATAAAGTGAAAATGCTAAATAAATGGATTTCATAAAACAGTGGTTTTAAGTTGAAGAAATTAATTTAAATTTGGATTTTTAAATAGATTTAAAAAAAAAAACGATTGAAATTTATTTCCTTAAAAAGGAATTTATTTAAAAGAAGATAAGTTGGAAATTCAGTTTGAAATTTAATTGGTAAATTTAAATAAGTGGTGAAATCAATGTAAGATGATTTCGATTTGAAGAATCCATTTTAGAACAGAATATTGAATAATTTGAGAAAAATAAGGAATTCATTTTAGTAGTGATAAATAAAAATTGAAATCAATCTGTAATTGATTTAGTATTTAGAAATGAATTTTTGAGAAATCAATATGGAAATTTTATTCAAACGTTGAAAATGAAATTAGAAATCAATATTGAAATTGATTTGGTATTGAAGCTTTTATAAATAGAATTAAAATTTATAAAAGTTGTTTATAAACCCAAAGTCACTTATTTTGATAAGTTAAATATAGAAGTTGATAAAAGAAGGTTTATAAGTCGAAGTTGTTATCAAAAAGAGAAATAGAATTTATAAACGTGCTTATAAATTCGAAATAGATTGAATGTGATAAATTTAATATAGAAGATTAATTAAGAAGATATATTCACGATTTTGAATAGCGAATTTTTATTGAAATAAAAATGTGTAGAAATGATTGAAATGGGGTTAAGTAAATTTTATTCACGATTTTGGACAGTGAATATATTGTTAAGTAAAATGGATTCATTTTTGAAGAAGTAATATTTTAAAAATGAAGTTAAACATTTTAAAGATGTTTTAAAATGTGTTATGAATCGAAAGCATAGATTTCAACATTTATTGTTGAAATAGACGTTTTCGAGAAATATAAGGAAATGGTGGACTATAACACTGTTGTTATAGTAAATGATTTCCGAAAGGAAATATTTTTATGTAGTATTGGGATTTATATATCTATCTTAATTTCCGAATCCCTATACTAGTGATTTTGAGTCGTCGTAACGATGTTTTACGTAACATTCGTTTTGACTCAAATAAATGTGTTTAAAGAATGATTTCCTTAAAGAATGAATATATACTTAATATTGATTTAAGTATATCGAATATTTTCAAATGTTGAAAATAAATGATTTGTGAAATACTTATTTTTAAATAAGTATGGAAATGCTTTTCCAATGAAATGAACGTTTTGAGAATTTATCTTTGTAAAAGATAAATTGAAATTGAATCTTGAAAATCGATTTGAAAATCGTATATCAGTAGATATTTTGAAAGTATAAATTCGATACGGAATTTATAAAAGAAAGCGAAGTTGTTTAAAAATAAATATTGATTTATTTTTGAAGTGTGGAAATTGATTTGAAATTGTTTTCAAATGTTAAGTGTGGAAATTTTATATCTAATAAAAGATATTTTGAAAGATAAATAATTTGGGAAAATTATTTGGAATCTGATGATGTTGCGCATCTTTATTGATAGTTAAATAACCGACTATCAATAATTACCTTTAGATAGGTATTTGTTGTGATTGGATGAATTTGAATGCCACACTTATTTTTGAATAATCGCTCACTATTCGGGTTAGCCGGGAAAGGACCATGGGGTCGTATAACCCATTCCGAATATGTGATACGTCGTATGAATTGCATTTGAAGACCGGTGTTGAAGACCGGATATTTTTGAAAACGGAAGGATTACCGTCGAGTTACTCTACATCGACTGATCTTCGATTTAGAGGTTTTATCACCCATAGTGACGGGAAGTCCTGACGTGATTGAAAATTATCCGGAATACGCAAGGGCTTCGTGAGAAGTGCCTTCGGTTCTGTTCGATCCCGGAACAGACTTGTATGGATTGTGTGTCTGACGTTACAATTTGAGATATAAAGCTGATTTCTTTAAAATACATTTCTGTTGGTGGCGGAGAATTTATTCTCTTAGCTTAACACCCTTCTCTGAGACGTACGAGCTCAGAGGTTATGTAGTTGAAATTTATCAGCGATATATCCCAATTTGGTAACGTGGCATACTGAGTGTTGCTGTGAAATGATCAGTGTTTGATCATTTGTGATATGATCATTTGTTTGATCTTATATCTTTGTGATCATAGGTTGATCATTTTGTTTGACCCGAAGCAGGGCTTTTTGAGAAAGCGTAGCTTTGTGGACGAGACTTCATCGAGCCTCACACCCCGGAAATGGTCGAAACAGGAAGGATGCAGCAAGGTTCTAGGGAGTAGCGCCCCTTAGTGTATGTCATTCCTTCTGGATAAAGGTGGTATCATGGTATGGAGCCCAGATACTTAACCTCTGTGGTTGCTGCACAGTTATTATTACTTTGTGGTTTGTTGGAAATCGGGGATCCTCGGGAAGATCGGTGACGATCGGGGGATGGCATACGCGTGTCAGTAGTTACCTATTTTTGCAGAGGTAACCCGGCCTTGTGTTGGCAGAGATCCGGTTAGGTTCTCGGGTCGTCTATTCCAGGGACGTACCCATCGTGGATAGGAAGTTCCTTAGCCTGACCATTTGTTGGAAATCCAAAGAAACAATACGAGCCTTGTACGGTTTTAGTTGTAGAACCTGCCATTTAATATGGTAGCTATAGTAAGCATACTATAATGGTACCTATGCTGGCTAAGATTTATATTCTACTTTCGAAATGTTTTCTACACTATGCACTAATAATAATATCAAAAAGAATTTGATTTTCACGTAGTAAGCATCTTTGACTATCATAAGAAGAAATCTCCTCCAAGTCTGCGTTTGCATTGTGTGTGTGGCGGGAGGTCTTATGGTAGTTTCATTTTCCAAAAGCATTTCGAATTGACTTTAAAATTATCCTGTTGTTTATTTTAAAGAATAACTGTTTTACGATCTCACACCAGTCACCATGACTGACTCGGAGTTTATTGTTCCCTTCTATACTCTGGGTGCCCACCAATTTCCACACGGGCAGTCTAGAGTTAGATTATCAGGATATTCTGGATATTCTGGAGTTTTGGAAGCAAGCTGGATGACGAGACGTAGTATTTGTATCTGATAGTATTTATTCCACTGTGTATTCTGTATGAGGACAAGTTTATATAACTGTCCATTGTTGTTTATTGACTCTGATGATATGATGTGATGTAATGTAATAACAGATATAATTCTTTTGTTTTTAAATGATATTCATTTATCTATTATATATTGTTCCGCTGCGATATGTGAGATTCTGATATTGTTTTTCTGTTCTGATGTTGTTCTGTTGTTCTTTCTTCTTCTTCTCTTTTCCTTCTATCTTTTCTTCCTTTTCTTTATCTAAAACCCTCACTATTGGAGTTTCTGGCACTCGATTTCTCGGCAGTCGATAAAGTGAGTATCGATGTCGAATTTTCGAAAGTCGAAAATTTCAGGACGTGACACTCCCATTTAACTTTAATATATACCAATTCCAAAATTTAAAATATTTTCCTTAATCTTATCTCATTTATAAAATAATATTAAGCCACAAAATTTTAGTGATTCATTTCATCACTTGGCTGTAAAGTTAATTACCTAGAATATCAACGTTGCCTCGCTATGCTCTCCACTTCTCATAATTTATTCGATGACTAAAATATTATTTTAAATTATTTTAACTTAAATATTTTTCAAAATTTCAAATTAATTATTTCTCATGTCAAAATGTCTCGTTCGATGTTTAAAAAATCCTATCGATAACATGACATCCCACATATCGATCAAAATCCTTAAGCATTTTCTGGACAAGTCAACAAAATCAACAATCACAAGTTTTCCTTAGTTATATTTATTTTATTATTACTAGCATCCATGCATCCAATATAAATAAATACAACTAAGCAATCAATTTCTAATAACCAATCAATCAAAACTAAATAGTCGCCTTTAGTGGAACAATTATATTACTAAAATTCCGCCGCATAACTCTGATTATTCCTAGATTGTTTAACTCTTAAACTTATTTACTCAAATTTCTCAGATTCACTATTAAAAGAAGATTATTCACTTTAAATTAATTCATTCCACTTTATCTATTCAAAGTTTATTTCCAAATGATCCAAAATTTTCTAAACTCTAAAGGATTTTAACACAGTATTTTCCAAAAGTTAATATCACAAATTCAAACTTAGCTAATTAATTTTTTTAAATTAAATTACTTCCCAATTGATTATCCCAATAATCAATTTATATTCCTATCCCTAATTAGATAATTAATATAACGATCTACCACACACCATAGTGGATAGGACTCTAAGTCTCACTAGGTCTAGATCTATGATATTATAGGCTATAATGTTCTGACTTAGCTCTAATACCAAACTGTAACGACCCCACCGCGATACCCATGTTATTAAAGAACGTTATAAATAACGTCGTCTAATAATATGAATAATACGACTTGATAAGGGCGATTGAATGTGAATATATCTTTAAACTAACACTGACACATCATACATAAGCTGTGCAGTTAAAGCGCTCGGCAGATTCAATGCGGCGAAGGTGCAAAAAGTCATAGCGGGGATGCAAGGATGATATAGCGAGATATAGCGGATGACTCTAAAATAGCATATAAAACTCGTACTTAATGTTTTTACAAATATATAAATGGTAATTAAATTAAAAATTAACATTCAATTGAATTATAATTAATACATAACTAATTTTAAATAAAAACATGTGCGAATATACTATAAGTAAACGTAAAACTGTTATGTAACATAATTGAATTTAGTAGAATATGAGAGTATTTTCATTTCTGAAAATATATTAAAAAATTAAATTAAATTAATTAATTTTATAATTTTTATAATGTATAAATGTAATTTTTCAATTCATTTCTTCTAAAGAAGATATAGCGGAAATAGCAAAATATAGCGGGAATAATGGGATATAGCGGGGCTTAAAGCGGAAAGGCTATATTTGAGGCTATATGGAAAAATCGTAGCGGTAGAAATAGGCTATGAGATATAGCAGGGTTATAACGGGGTAATAGCGGGGCATTAAATGCATAATACATAAGGTCTATTCAATCTTTGGAACAAAATTTGACGTGTAAAGTCTCAGTTCAAAGTAATAATCACACCAGTTTCTCAAAATCAGAACAGTATATCATATAAACAATAGTCATAGATCACAGCGAAATAATAAATATTACATACATATACAAAAGTGAGAGTCTATCAAATATAACACTTGACTTGCATAATGTACATCTAATACAAATCTCTATCTCAATTATACATCTCATAAACAAATACGAATCCTAAATGAGATAAACTAAAAGTCTAATTTTTTTATCTCCTTGCTAGCACAACCATCCAAAGGTCAACTTATTTTGTAACCGGAAAAGTCTTGGCCTGACCCGAGCATTAAAATAACACCTGGGTCAGACTATCTTTAAATATCCAAAAGGGTGAGAACAAGATATAATATAAAGATATATGATATATAATTCAATCCAGATGTCCAAGGCATAATAAGTCGCGTAGTTAATTTAACTCATAATCTACCTCAAGACACAAGAGTGTATATTTATTTCACGAACACAGAATAGTCACAGAATCCAAAATTCCAGAATCCAAGAGATCTTAATCTATACTGATCGTAATGATCGTCTATACCAATCACAATGATTGTACTTAGACCATGGCAAACAAACAAACAAAGGTATCACTCATACCAATATAATACCAAAGATCGTACTCATACCGGGAATATAGAATCACAATTGATCTCAAAGATAGTCCATACCGATCAAGCCGATCATAGCAACCATGACTTGAAGGCTCTAGATTATTCACCTTTATAAATTTATAATCGTAAAGAAATCCATGAGTATATCTCTTAAGGATCTATCGGTACCACCGAACACCAAAAGGAAATATACTCCAAAGTTTAAATACTATCAATTTCAGTAATCACTAGAACTTAACCAAAACGTCACATACCACCTAGTGAAATTCAAGTATTTACTAAAAGCTAGTAAATCTCACTCATTATGGATACCACCAAAAAACTTGAACTATATTCTCTTAAGGATCCATCGGTCCCACCGAACACCAAAAGAGAATACAACCCTAAAGTGTTAAATACTTCCCAAAAGAAATCATAAGAACTTAACCAAGGCATCCCATACTACCCGGTGAAATTCAAGTATTCGCTAATGGGCTAGTAAGTACCACTCAAACATTTTATTCAATAAGCTGTACAATATTCGATGAAGCGTTACTTGAGAGCATTTAAACCAATCGGTAAAACTAAATCGATTATTAGTACTTCCCATATTATAGAACTAAGGCTCTCAAAACATTTATCTTATAAAAATTTATAGTTTAGAAATCCAATATTATAATTTTTCATATAGAAAATGATTTCTAAATACTTTATTTATCATTAGATAAAATAAACTATAATTTCCATTTGATCTCAATATGTGTCTGTGTGCGTGAGAGAGAGATTTTTCCAAAATTCCATAAAGTTATATTGTTCGCAAACTATATTCCAAAGACCATATATATATATATATATATTTATATATAAGTAACCATATATTTTACAATGTTTTAATTTATACTTATTCCAAACCCAAATTAGTATTTATACATTTGTTTAAAACAACATAAGTTTATATTACCAAAACTGTAATTCAAAATCCATAAAATCCTTTCTTTTATTTAATTAATAGAATATTATATATTTTACATTAATAACTAGTATACTAGTTCCAAAGATTTGATTAGTAAACAAAGTCTACTACATTCATATATTTATGGTAAACCAAAATTTGAATCTTTCTAATTTTAAAAATCAGTTTCTAAATAATACATACATATATATATATATATATTCACATAATTTATATATATACAATTGCTCCTTTTTAAAATCCATAACATATATTGATATTAAATTGAAGCCTATAAGAATATAAGTGTATTTATCCTTAAACTAGGTTGAATTCCAGATTTCAAACATGTGATATAAAAATGCTGCTGCTGACAAACAAAGGAATTTATTAGGTTTAAAAAATGATAATTTACTAAATATTCACTCAAGTTTCATATTAACAGTTGGATAGCTAAAAGTTTATAAGCATAATGCAATCTCTTATCAAAAATCATCACATGGCCTTGAGGAAAAAAGCACTCAAGGAATGAAAACAACGACATAATTTGAGCGACTTCTTAGAGCCAAGCATGCTTTAACAATTCGTCTACCGATGGAGCTGATTCCTGGATCATTCTCGACTCAAGGAACTTTCCTCGATCAACTTCGCCAATTTCCAGTGAATACTCCCAGTGTAAACCCATATTTGCGGTAAGTACAAGCATGCAAGCACGATTGTTGAAGAACAAATCATCAATGCTAGGATTTCAGGACCTAAGTTATCAAATATATAATTAACAGTAGAACTCTAATTTTCACTAAGCAGTAGCTAGGTTTTCAACAAACAACAATTAATTCAAAGCAATTAGAATTGGAATTAACATGGTAAACATACTCACAGATTTAGAGATAGATATGTGAGGGTTCACTCATGTTTTTCACTCCTATGTTTAGCTCAGCAATTTGCATTCAAATCTAACTTTTGAAGAACCCTAGAATAAAGCACTTGATTTCTCCAATTTTACTTGTATTTTGATTTGCCATTTTGGGTTTAACTGAAAGAGAAGGAAACCCTAGCTTTATTACTATTTCCATTTTCGATTTTTGATGTACGTACTGGTATATAAAAATGAGAAATATGAGACTTCTTTTGTTTACTTAAGTTTAGGCATGGGTTTGTATTAAAGCCCACTTAAATAAAAGTACAATTTCTTTTTTAATTTAATTCCACACAATTTAACATTTCCTAACTCCTTTTTATATACCAATTACAAAGGATTTACAAAAAAAATTTCTATTTTCCCACAATAATAAATTTATTACTAACTTCAAAATATTTATTCCATATATCTTGTTTCTCTAATATTAACTTTTATCCTAAATGCCAAATTTAAATAATTGATTTAATAATATTTCAAATTTAAATTGAAAACCTCTTTAAGAAATGAAACTCAGTCCTTAATAAATCAAATTAACTATTCTCAAAAACTAGATTTAATTTCATAATTAAATTTCACAAATCATAATTTAGAATTAATTATCCATAATTAAACTTAATTAACTAGGTAATTAATGATAGGGTTGTTGCATCATTACTCAATATAACTACTGGTAGACCAAATATAATGCATAGTTTATGTCTCTATGCAATATATCAATCTCAACCTAAGGAACCTCATTTGAAATCCGTAAAACGAATACTAAGATATGTGAACAACACACTAGACTATGGACTCTTTTATCCAAAAGAAGACTTTTGATTTAATTTCATGTAGTGATGCCGACTATGCTGGGTGCAAATCAAACCGAAATAGTATAAGTGGAACTTGCCATTTTTTAGGGCACTCACTTGTTTCTTGGTTTAGTAAAAAGCAAAATTCTATATCACTATTTGTAACAGAAGCGTAATATATTTCTGCTGCATTAGCCTGTTCTTCGATTATCTATATGCAACAAACTTTAAAAGATTTGGGTTTAAATTTTACTAAGTCACCAATATATTGTGCTAACACTAGTGCAATAAATCTATCTGAAAACCCAATACATAATGCCAGGACCAAACACATAGACATTAGACATCATTTTTTGAGAGATAACATTAATAAATAAGTAATTTCACTCGAATTTATAAATACACAAAATCGAATAGCGGATATTTTAACCAAACCGTTAACTCAAACTTCTTTTATTAAACTTAGAAGAGAGTTAGGAATATGTTCTTTCTCTGAAATATAAATATAACAACAAATAATTTGTAAATTTAAAAAGAAAATAAGATATCAAATTTAACCTACATAAGTCGACATACAGTCTGTCAATATGTCGACATATGCTATAGAAATTTAAAACTGTTTTCTCGCTAAATTCAAAATTCGAAATGTGATTATATAACCACCAATTTTGGACTTTTTTCTTATTTCTCTATCTTCTTCTTTCTGTAAAATTCAAATAAAATTAAAACAATGGATTCCTCAAATTCCAATTGTCCAAGAGAAGAGACCGCCCCTTATCCTTCGAAACCTTCACCACAGGCCCCTCCCAAACCACTACCATGGCCGAAGTCATTAAAGTTGAAGATGATTTGAAGCAAGTCCTCAATATGCTCTTAGAAATAGCGGTTGTTCAACTACGCCTCTTGAAAGAAAAAAAGAAGAAAGGGAGCATCCTTCACAATCTCTAGAAGCATCTATTGGATAATGCAGCCAATCCAATATTAATCGAAGAAGAAACTCCTAATCCTGTCTTTCACAACCCCATGAATAATAAAGAGGAAGAAGAGGAAGATGTCGCCGAGGATGACGACGAATTCAAATGTGTAGGAGAAGTTAGTTTCTATCCAGATGGAAATCTCGTGGAATAAAAAGGAAACTTTTGTCTCCACTATCCCTTTTTCCCCATCCATATGTCTCCCAAAATAAAAAAGAAGCATTAATTCATACATTTAAAAGTTTAGCTTGTCTAAATTTGAATTTTAGTAATATTAGGTTGTTATTTAATTTAGTTTGGATTGTTAGTTAGGATGTAAATTGTTGTGGTTTATTTTGATATTTTTTGGATGGTTTAATTTAAGTACATCAATTCTTATCTTAGTTATTTATAAGTCTCCATGTATTAATCAACATATCATTTTACATCATGTTTTGGCACTTAATTATTAACTTTGACTCGACAATTTCTAAGTATTTTAATTAAGGGGAGTTTTTATTTTTCACCCATTTTTGCTTATGACAAAGGGGGGAAAAGAATAAAGTATACACATGCATATATTCATGAGGAGTTAGGTAACTCAAAGGAAGTTATTTTATATTTTATATAAAGGAATATTTAATGGTTGTCATCATCAAAAAGGGGGAAATTATTAGTACCTCAATTATTGAGTTTGATGACAACAACCATATAAAATTATATAAAATATAGATACTAATGTTTTATCAAGTTATATGGTGTTACACGGGTGTTGAATTAAAGACTGTACAATATAAAGACTCAAAAGGTAGACGTGAAGACTTATGAGTACAAAGACCAAGATATGAAGATCTCAAGATTATAATTTAGTGTATAAAATCATAGCTTATGTTGTTAAAGTCCTTGGTCTCAATCTTTGATCTTTATCTCCTATTCTCTATCTTTTAAAATTTTAAAACAAAATAAATGTTCAAAATATATTTTAAAATATTTTATAAATTTTTTTTAAAGTACAAAATGTTTATAAACTATGTTCAAACTATTTTATAAAGTATCAAATTATTTTACAGGGTATTGGATTTTCAAAACAATTTAGAAGAAACAAGTTTTCAAAATATACATGCATATGTCGACATATAGGTAGATGGTATGTCGACATACACACCGTCAAGTAGTTTTTCATATTTTGAATGGAAGTGTCTATTCGTCGTAACTCTTTACGAATGGACACATATGATTTACTGTATAAAGGGAAGTTCAAATGAATTTTAAAGTTTAGAATTATTTATTTTCTTCCCTTCTCTTACTCTCTTAGAAAAAATCTCCATTAAAAATATATTCTACTCTCTTCAAAATCACTTAGAATCAATTCATACTTTATTGTATTGATTCAATACTACTTTCTTACTATTTTGGAAAGATCTCTCTCTCTCTCTCAATTCAACGATTGAAGTGCTCTCCAAGAGGCTATAAAATCCATTATATCCGAAGTTCAAGAAATTATTTTTGGAAAAACTATCAACTCTATTTGTATTTTCTTTGGGTGTGCTTATAGCTCGTTCAAATCAAGTGGGTGTGCTTAGTAGCCTGAAATCTAGTTGGTGTGCTTGTAGCCCAGTCAAATCAAGTGAGTCTACCTTAAGCTCAGAAATTCAAGAGGGTGTATCTTGCAGCCTCGAAATCGAGATTGTATTTGGGTTCCCCTTCTTCCCGATGAAAGATTAGCATTTAAACAAAAATCAATATAAGCAATTATACAAGACTGGATATTGGAGAAATCCGAACCAGTATAAAATATCTGGTGTCATCTCTCTAACTCTTTACTTTGCTTTACTGCTTTTGTTTTTATTTATGATTGCATCAGTGACGGTTTGATAGTATAATTCTGTGTTGTTAATATGTGATTTAATATTTAAACTTGAAAGAAATTTGAAAAGATTTACATAAGTTAGGAACACTATTCACCTTTTCTAATGTTTAATTAGCCTTAAGATCCATAATCCTGCAACCCACAACCATCCCCGTACGCCTATTTTTTATCGGGTTCCTAAATACACATCGGTTGGTACTGGGTTAGCTGGCCCTGGGCTATTCATAGTTTGTAATGATTTGAACATCCACGAGGCTGACCCTACATTGATCCAACTAGTTTTCAACTATCGACGGGAAAATCCGACATATGCGGCTACTATTATCTTTTGGGCATTGAGACGCCTTGTTTAATCTTTGGCCTCCAAAGAAAAGCGTCGGTCTACAAAGGCTAGTTCTTCTTTGTCCCCACGACCATTAACCCGTACATCCATTTTTTATCGAATTCCTAAATACACACCCTATATAAAATAGAGATGTTTACCATATTTACTATCTATTTCAGCAATAAAAAAGAAAAGATAATTCCTTGTAATTCCAAAGGTAACAAAAATCCCTTTTTGATAAGTTGTACAAGTTTACAGTGTTAATAATTTCTTTTAGGGGAGATGTAATTCCAATGCATTAAAATGTAGAAATCCATTGATATAACTAAAGAATTGGAAGTACTAAGAATAACAACAGTCTAAATGTAAAACTAATATATGCAATAAAATACATTTAGTAATAAAGTTAGAAATAATAGTAAAATGGTGAGATATAAAAAGGAACAGTAAATACGTTTAAAAATAGAAAGTGAAAGTAAGAGGTGGAGGATATTTAAATCTCTTAAGTTAGAAGTAAGTGGTAAATAAACATTAATGAAATAAGAAGTGAATGCATGAAAAAGTAAAGAAATATTATTAATAATTGGATTTTGGAGGCGTAGTAAATTAATAAGTATGAATATATACATAGCCTCAAATATGCGTTTATGACGGGTGTTAATTGTTAAAGTTAGCTAGTAACTTAGATTAAATAAAGAATGACAAAGTCATTAAAATGTTTGGAATGCAAGGTCAATAGTGTTACACAATAGAAGTTCGCCCATCGTAAGGGGCTACTAGCAGTTGTGTATACATTATACTAATGTGAGACGTATCCAACCATAGGACCTACAGGATTATATGTTCGCGCATACGTGAAGGTAATACTAAGTAGGATGTTCGTCTCGGGTTGAAGTTTAAAAGGACAAGTAGAGTCTACTTCAATCGTTTAGAGGGGATTAAGTAACAAGTGGTATTTCCTAGATTACGTTAGGCAATCTAAATGGGATGGTGAAAAAGGATCGGCTCTATAATAGTGTAATGGGTATCAACTAGGGAGTAGGAGCTACTTCATAGGTTGAGAACATCATCGATCCTGAGCGGTGAGTGGAAAGATAGGGGATACGCCTAAACAGACGATGCCTCCTACCAGTGTAGATCACGATTAGGACATGCATCACCCGACAATTGTTTGGTAATTTGTTTGTGTTAGAAGGCAAGGCTAGATAACCCTTTAATGGAGTCTTTCAAACATGAATAGAATACGACTAAACTATAGAGACGCCGTTATTAGGCACTACGAGAATTCCTTGGTATGCACGAGCGACAAGGACATGATACCGCATTGAAGATGGATTATGTCAAAATGCTAGGTTAGGGATACTAGCGGGGATAGTATCGTGGTCTAAACAGGGACTATGGTTCCTATACACACACACACACATATGTAGTTATAGTCTACTTCGAGTAGATGGAACGTATCATACGCGTACATGGAGTCAACACGACTAAGTAAAATAAAAGGACATAACCTGTACTGGTAGGAGATCGACATAAACTAGTGTTATATAAAAAGTGAGTAATTTACTGATCATCAAAACATTGTTCTGACCCCTACCTCATTACAACCCATATAATAGCTTTAGAGGGACATATACGGGTACAAGACAAGAACGGTTGAAGGACAGATTTCCTTATGCATGCTCGGCATTGACAATGACACTAGATATTAGAAGTGTCAACCTTGGTCAGTAACTATATGTTTTATCATATTTTACTATTCTGCTATAAGTTTATATCGATAGTGCTTTGATATACCTTTTCTATTTACATGATACCATATACCAACGATCCATACTTTGATGGACTTGAGTTTTCAATTTAATGAAAATTCGAGCCCACTTGGGTGTGGGTTATCACATTTGGTATCATAGCTTAGGTTAGCCAATCTTACGAGTTAGTATACGATAAGTGAACGTATTTGTAATTTTAATATACCAATACATGTTATATGCCAAACTCTACAAATTACGACTATAGAAGTAGTTGAAACCATATTATGAAAAGATAGATAATGAAACTATGAGTTAGAACATTAGATGAAGTTGATGGTATACACCTATCGTGATTCCCCATGGGAAGTAGGTCATATTGGAAGGCGTTGACTTGCATGAATGCGACATATGGAAGGATCTTTGAAGCTAGATTGTACTTGACTCCCTTTTAGAGCATAGATTGGCCTATGGTTATAAATCCTCACAGGATTTCCAATCGATGATGTACATTAGATCCAGATAAGGGGAAAGTGAGAATCTATGTGTTACAAATGTCCGGAAAAATTAAATAAGTTCCCAAAAGTAGGAGTGTGGTAAACACTCCAAGATGATAGCCGGATTTTTAATATCATAGGGGAAGATAAGTCAGAAAGCAAGTAGAAAAGTCCTGAAGAAGGGACAAACAAAACCCACTTTGGGTTCGATCCCATATCAAAGAATCTAATAAAAAGGTTTGAAAAAATATATTTGAAATGATTTTCAAAGGATTTATTTAAAAGTAATAACACTATTTTTGAAAGTAAGTAATACTAAAATTAACCTTCGAAATGAAATATCATTTTATATTTTAAATAGAATTGCTACTTAAAATTTAAAACTCTTTAGAAAAAATAATGTTTTAACAAAGATATTTCCTTTGAAATAAATAGAAAATGGAGCATATGTGTAGTTCAGTGATTTTTATGATTTTTGAATTCAAAGTTTTAAAATTCTTTTAAAAGGGTGGGACATAGGAAGTGGTATAGGATTTTCAATGGAGTAAAGAGAATGAAAGGGTAAGAATACCGATAATGTAGGTTGGAAAAATATTCCCGTATGAGGAAAATACAGAGAAAAGCATTTGAAATAGGTTTACGCATAAAACGAGACATATAAGGAGAAGTCATTTAAATAAGAACAATTTATGTAAAAGAAATTTAAATAGTAGCAATGTTAGAAAATTTAAATAGAAATAACGTTAGCAGTTTATATTAAAAATAATTCTAGTAATCTAATTAGAAGCAATATATGAAATTAAATGCAAAACAAAGTAAAATTGATATTTTTCATAGTTGTACACATTGATTGCATGTCTCTTTTAAAAATCGCCCTCGCCTTCTATTAGAGCCTCCAATAAGGTTGAAAGTGGAAATAGCATGAGTAATAGGAAAATAATAGGTTAGAATTGTCCTTGTCTACAGTTTTATTGTTAAAAGTTATAAAATAAAAAGTTATAAAAGATATTTTAGAAACGCTGTAAAGTGAATTTTTGAGAAAAATGATTTAATATAACAATTGAGTTTTTAAAGCCAAAACTTAATAAATGGTTTCAGTTAAAAATCTCACTTTTTAAGAAGTAAAAATCTTTGTTGTTAAAAGATATTAAAGGAAAAATTGATGTGAATGACTTCACGTAATAAAAGCTTCACTCTATTTTGAAAAGAAGAAAAGGATCTTTTAAAAGTTAAATTGTTAACATTTCCTTTTAGACTTAATAAATAGACTAAATTGATAAATCCTATATTATAGTTTTAAAATATTAAGAAGCCTACAATTAACATTGGTTAAACTAAAGAAATTTTCATGGTTCCTTTTTGAAACCGAGCAATTGAAGGATTTAAATAAAAAGTTTCTAAAGTTTATATTTTTGAAGATAAATTTTTTGGGATTAAGGGCTTCATGATTGTGAAGTTTTAATTTTGAAAAAGCTACGAAAACTAAACCAATATTTTAATATGGAGTATATACAGATGACTACCTAGGTAAGACGAGGTAAAAGTTAAGGCTATTAGCAAAATAACGATGAATGCTCATAGAGCAGCAATGGTGAACTCTCGTTGGATATAGAGAATATTAGTTTGAGTCTAAGAATGTTTTATTAAACATATGTGAAGACCATAAAGAAGAAACGTGTGAAAGATTTAAAATAAAGAAAGTATATACCAAGATTTAAGATTACTATCAAGGGATTTGAATTGAAAAGAAGATAGTAATATAATTGGTTGTGATCATGGAATTAATGATGTGTGGGTTATAGTAGAATGACATGTAAGAAAAATTCATTTAATTTAAGTAAAAAGTGATAGGGCCACAACATTATTAATGTCAATTGATGTTGAAGGGCAGTTTCTAGCAATTTGTTCTTATAGGTTAGTTGAGTTTTAAGCATTAGTTGTCTCTATTTATATAAAAATACATACGATATTTTGCGAGAAAATTTCTTTTTTATTTTTGTGTTGATTTTTTGGATTGGCCCATATATATTGGAAAGCGTAATAAATAAGAAAAGCTCATGTAGACACTTAACTAATGCAAAGTAGTACTGGAAGTTTATAAAATAAATTAGGGAATTTATTAGCTACTAAAAGTAACTAATGTTAAGTCCCAAAAGCATTAGAATTTTAGGTGATAAATTTTAGCGAGCGAAGGACAATGAAATGATTTTGTAAAACCATAGGTCACTATCCCTACGGCTTAAAAGTTAAAATTTATAAATGAGCTTATGTGCCAATTGTTGTTCTAAAATAAAAGAGAAAGTTTTAGAAGTTTGAAAATTTACCGTATAGTAGAAAAGAGACAATCATGGATGTTAACTCATTGACTAAATTCTGACTTCATTGGACGTGCTTAGTTTGTTTAGAAAAAGATAAAAACAAATACTTTTGGAAAACAGTTTTATTTTAAAATTTTCTAACCATTTCTAAAATTTAATTGGAAAAGATTTTGGACAAAAAAGAGGGAATTTTTTATTTTTGAAATGCCACATACTTAGCATAGGGAAAAAGTTGACGAGTTAGCAAGTACGAATTTTACTGTGTATCATAAGGGATAGTAAAGCAAAAGGTAGTTAGCGATAAAAAAAATAGCTATTTAAGCCTTGGGATTTCCATTTCCATCCCTTCTCGATAGGTAAACAAAAATTGTTTTAAAATAACTCTATTTCAAAATTTCAGAAGTAAATTTACTTATGTGGATTGTACATGGAAAATTTAGAAAGGATGCAGGGGCATAAGAGAAGGTCCCAAGGTATAGTGGAATGGGTACACAAGAGAAGGGTGGAAATATGTAATTCTCCGTCTAAATCCTTTTTTGGTATAAAGATATAGGTTTAGAAAACTAAATTTTTCAAAATTTTGGATGTTAGAAATAGTGTGCTAGGATTTTGGATGGTAGAGATTGGATGTAAAATTGGTTGAACTATACTTCTATACGTAGAAGTGTGGAAAAATTCGAATGAAAAACAAAGATTTTGATTTTCAAAACTTACATATATATAGAGCTACCAGTATATATATATATAAGATGTTTGCATCATAATTCAATTTTTTTTAAAAGAATGCATTCATATAGGAGGTACAGATTTAGTATTATTTTGCATACATATCATATTGTAATGTGATACACCATGCATTTGTGCATGATTAAATTGGTTACACACTAATTGGATGGATATCTTAGATTTCTTGCGTGTTATGTTACATGATTCAAACCTTGAGGAATTTCTGGGATGAAATTCTTTTAAGGGGGAAATGTAACACTCCGTAATTTTAATGATAATTAATTTAAAAGAAATTAATTAATAATTAGTAACGATGAAAATAGAATATTTACAAACATTAGAATTTGGCTACGTAACTCTCACCATTGCGTTTGTTATGATTTTCTAATCAATTTTCATATATAAAGTTTTTCGATCGGAGTTTAAACGAAAAAGTTATTAACGTTTGAATATTTCGCATATGGAAATAATTATATATGTAATTTGTAACGACCTACCTTTTCGACCCTCAAAAATCGACACTAATACATCCATGGTATTCAAGTGCCAAGCATCCAAGTGCTGGAAAGATATATTGTTGGGGTGAAAGAAAAGACTAAACATAATCTCACACCGTGACGAGTAATATATAATATCCAAATGATCTTTACAAAAGGAAACTTTAATATTAATACAACAATCAGAGTCTAACCTATCACCAGCCTAGACAATTATAATAATATGTCCTTACAAATGTTGATAAATACAAAACAAGAAAACAATGAAAAATAAAATACGTCGAGTCTTGGAAGCATCCAGCTCGTCTGCTGAAGCTCCAAGCGTCCATCGCTAAATCTGGAAAATAACTTGGGTCTGACTCGAGTATTATAAGCAAATAACACCTAGATCAATCTAGTAAACTAGCTTGAGATATCATATGGATTGTTATATTTATAAAACCCTTTCAAAAATAAAGGTATCTCTTAAGACCATGCCACACATAAACACGGATGGGTTTTTACTTTACGATAACCAAACCATTTCAAATAGAAAATCCAGTGATATATAATAATGTCTAGGGTTTAAAATAAATGTATAACATAGCTGAAATGCTTGCATCTTACGTTCCAGCATATTTGGTATACAACTAAGTTCATAAAGGCACATATTAGAAAATAGATTCCATACAATGATGAGGTTACTGGAGTACCGCCTGCCATAGTACGCCTGTAAAAAATGAACCGAGGGCCACATATAGACACTCCGCCGACCCCCTGCCAACATAGAACCGGCCTACCCCTTCCCGGATAGTACCAAATATGTCATCATCCCGGTTGCTTTACAACTTTTTCCTCGAGAGATCTCATGCCCATACCAAATCCGCCATAAATAGTGATCTAGAAAGGTGATGACCATACCTTAATGGGTGCGATCCACATAGCCCTGCTGCATATCCCATGTTTTAGTCCTTACTGGGTGTGAGGATCGAGGCTACAATTTACCTTTCTAGAAAATACCAGTTGGAATGCTAACATTGCCCTTAAGGCAACAATGCAATGCCAGCATTCAGCCATACAAGTTGTTCAGGATATAAACGAACAAAAGATACTACTTCTACTACATCCTTTTTAGAATCACCCACAAGATTAGTAGCAAGTAGCCCTTACACTTTAAAAATCTCCACCTTCAATTTCCATCATCTTCAAGATGTCCTAATTCGAACGCTTATGCCAGTTTGAAGTAGTTTTCGAATAAATCATGCTTATCTAATCCCGGTATCTCCGAACCAACAATCGATAGTTTCTGGTTGACTCAATCCCGGTTCTTTTTGAAGTAAGCAGACGATATAAGAGTCCCATAAAGAACTTGCATATCCGCCCTTAAAGCGAGAGACGTTTCACTGGACTGAGTTCTCCCAAGGGAATCTCAAACCATATGAAATCGCGAAGCTTTCATATGCTTTCTAAGTCAGAACAGGTCAAGTTATCGATAGTGGACAAACCACTATCTGGTATAAGTATATAGTTTGCATACGGAAAATTGGACATCATATACCTCCCACCACTTTTCGATTTCAATCCCATACTATCCCTCGATTAACATTGAAGTCAGACAAGCTAGCATACCATCCTTGCCTCGACGTACATTCCTAAACTCACACAAATCGAAATGGGCTTCTATACCTCGAAATTTAGTGTCAAGTATAAGATGAAGTACCTTCCATATACTTAATTAATCATGACATATATATAGAAATTAAATCTTTTATACTCATCACACTTCCGACACTTCGACTTCTCTATCCCTCACCCAAAATCGAAGCCAGATAAGTCAAGGCAATGGTTGCACTTGGCCTTGCCTTAGTTAAAGCACTCTAATTCTAGATCTCATAGATAGAGAAAAGTCTACTTATCGGTTTTAGTGCTAAATATAAGATGAGTTACTTTCCATAAACATGACAACATTTTAGCACTATTTATCATATTTGTTTTATGTTACTTAATAGGCAAACAAAGAAATCCCTTGCATAAAACAATGTCTTTTTAAAACAATTGAAAAACCAACTCCGTAAACTTATTTCTAGTCTTTGATTTCAAATTAGTTATTAAAAACATTTTCTAAAATCACTTATTTAAATCAAAGTTGGATTTAAAAAAGCAACATATTCTCTTTTTATAAAGTAAACAACTTATTTTATAACAAAGTGTTATAAACCAAACATTCTTTCTAATTTTCTGAAACCATTTACTACAACCAAAAATGTTATAGTCCATGATCTCTTTCCTTTTCTCAAAAATATGTATTACAACAATAGTGTTGCAATCCATGCTTCCTTCCTCTTTTTAAAATTACTTTTAAAACTCTTTAAAACATAGTTTCAAAACTTGTATTTAAAACATCCCTTTAAGGATGGTCGCTTTTAACAGAAATTGACTTTTGAAACAAAGGAGTAAATTTAAACCTCTTGTTTAAATAACTAAATAAATTCTATAAAATATATTTAAAACTTAAAATCCCCATTTAAAAATATTTATACAACTTTTATAAAACACCTTCGAAAAGAATTTACAAAATATCTAAAATAGATAACTCTTTTTACTTTACAAAAATCATATATTTTCAAAGTGCATCCATAGCAACTATCGCTATATGGACCGTAACTTTTTAAAACTCTATTTAGTAATTCCGCTCTTCATTACTTGCATATGGCCTAGGGGTGTTATGGGCTTTTGTGCTCCAAAGCTCGCGACATTGAGAAGGTGGCGGTGAGTACTATGTTGTTTTAATGTTATGAAAGGAGTTTGGAGGAGAAAAGAAGTGTTTTGAATTAGAAAAGTGAAGAAAGAAGAAAAGAGAATGAAGAAGTGGAAGAAAATGAGAAATGAAAGTGGAAATGAAAAGTGAAAAGAAGAGAAAGAGGTGGTGCTCTTATATAGACTTTGAAAAGTTGGCAAAAGACACCACTTACCCTTTAGCCAAAAGACCAAATTACTCTTACTATTTCCAACACTTTTATCACTTTCCAAAGTGCAAACTCATGCACCTCTCCCCCTTCACATGGCCTTATACTTTCAATATGATGATATGTACTAATTAGTACTAATGCACTTAAAATAACAAGGAAAGTTCCACTCTTTACTTTACTAACTTTTAATTCTAATTTAAAAGCACTTAAGGATTCTTAACTTTAATTAATTCATATTTGTACTTTTTATTAAATTATATGTATGTTACTAAAGCGTGCATATGTGTGCAACAAAGTTGTGCCAACTTCCATTCGATGAAAAGTCGAAAATCCGAAAAAACGATTTTCGGTCACATTTTCAATTTTCCATTGAACTACCTGTTTTTGTAAACAAACTTTCAAAACAAGTTTATTATCATTATTTATTAATTAAAATAGGGTCATTTGACCATTTAAAAATCATTAATTGAATATTTAAAATTTATCAAATATTTACAAATCATAGCGATAAAATTCCGGGTTGTTACATTCGTCCCTCCATAAAAGAATTTCGAGTTTATGTATAAAGTGTGTAATTTACCGGTCACCAGAACGTTTTTCTGATCCCCTGCTCATTACAACCCATAGGATAGCTTCAAAGGACATGTATTGGTACAAGATGGGAATGGTGAAGGACATATTTCCTTATGCATGCTCGGTACTAACAAGGACACTAAATATTGCAATTGTCAATCTTGGTCGATAACTATATGTTTAATTATATTTTACTATTCCACTGTGAGTTTATATCGATAGTGCTCCAATATACTTTTGTTATCTATGAGATACAAATCACCAATGATCCATACTTTGGTGGACTTGGGTTTTCGATTTAATGAAAATTCGGGCCCAGCGGGGTGCAGGTTGTTACAGTAACACAAATAGATGTTGGTATTTTCTATTTCACATTAATAACCATTGCAATAATTAATATGGTATGTGCTATATTTAACATGAGTTCAAAAATAAAATGATCTTAAGTTAGAAAATTGTAACAAAAAAATCAAGAAACAACATCCATATTCATAGTAACAAAATAGAGTATCAAATAACAAAAGATAAGTTTAATACATAAGTTACCAAATTTAATACATAGGTTACCAAAATTCCATACTAATATCGATTTGAAATAATAAAAGGCTAGACATTTTCATAGTTAAAATCTACAAATACTGAATGTGAAACTCCGAACATATAAAGACCCCTCCATCTGAAAATTCACATAGCTTATACTTCTGCAATTGGATCATTTCCATGATCTTCTACTCCACCATTACCACTAGAACTACTAATTTCCTCTTTTCCTCATCTTCTTCAAGTAGTGCTTTGTGTTGATTAAATATAACATTAAGTTGAAATTTATACTAAACAGAATGAGATATATGTAATAACACATAATTTAACAATAAAAAAACAATAATAAAATTTGTTGAATGGATCAAAGTTTGTACAATGTTGTTTTGTTCTTTGATTCTATTTTATATTTTGTATACGTACACCTTGTCAAGGTTGACATGGTTCTTAGGTTATAACTAGCTTAAATTGATTTATTGTTTGAATTACTAAACTACTGTTATGTTTGTGAATCATTTTGGTTATTTATCCAATTTTCATTTTGCAGATATAAAGCAAATATGCTTTAAAATGTGTGGTACCACACTTATAGATTGTTATCCCGCCTTTTGGTAAGGCCGTGACACCAAGAACTTGACTAGAAACCAAAGACAGTTCGTTTAAGAAAATCGGTTATACACAGGCCCATTATGGATATCGACAAATTTTGTCCAGGTCCGGATCAAGCTTAAATTGATATGACACAACAAGCGAAGCTATGAGAGTCAACGTTCCAAATTTTAGGTCAATCCGAGTTCGTATGCTCAAGTTACAACCGATGAAAAATTGATAAAAAACGGCCTTCTTCGACTCGCTCAGTTCGCATCCCTCAGGAAAGCCCACTTCGACTCGCTCTGCTCGAATCCATCATGGAAGCCTACTTCGACTCGCTCCATTTCGACTCGCTCCGCTTCGCCTCCATCATAAGTGTCTACTTTGACTCGCTCCTCATCACTCAGAAAACAACAGTTCGACCCGATCACCTAATGCCTACTTCGAATCCATCTAGTTCGACTCCATCAGCTATGCACTATTCGAATCGATCGTGCAATGAGCACTTCGTATACATCACGAAGCCTTTATTCGAATCCACATAACAGAGCATGGCAATCAATGCGAACAAAGCTTGGCCATCGACACGAGCAGAGGGACTCTTATCGATACGAACTGAGCTAGTTCAGCCAATACGAATTGGACCATCACTTGTATCAATTCAAATAAGACCGAGTTGAACAGCGATTCAAACGAAAGCGAGTCGAACCAGACCGAGTCAAACAAGAGCGAGTCGAAATGAGAGCGAGTCGAACAAAACAGCCAACCGAGAATCCCAATTCGTATCGATCATACCTCCTAATCTACCAGTCCAAATGCTATAAAATTTTCACAGAAGACTACGTGCATGCTGAAGAATGTCCACGCCAAATTTCGACTCCATTGGATGAAATCCTGATCGATACGAAATCTGTTCGTATCGATCACGGATCGGACCGAAACTTCACGGGCTTGGGCGCGAGGGCCTGGTCACGTGCCAGAGAGGGTCTTCCGAGATCTGAGCGAAATACCAGCCTCCTACACCTATAAATAGACCCCCAAAGCCAACAGAAAAGGGGTTCTTCTTCTTCTTTGAGATCTCCAACGCCCAGACTCCGCCAGATCCATATCTAGACTCCATTGCTGCTGCTACCAACGAGATTTACTGCTGCAAATCATAATCATCTGCTGTAACTTACTGAATTCACTTGTAATCTTCAAAGAAAGATCAATAAAGCTAACAACTTCATAGTGGACATAGGCGATACGTCGAACCACTCTAAATTCTTGTGTCTCTATTTACTTCTTTCCGTTTTAAGCTTATTATTCTTCATTTTCTATCTTCTACATTAATTAGATCTGTGATCTGTGATTACATACTGCTAATTTGTGTTCATAAACTGGTGCTTTCACGTATTTGGGGTTTGTGACCATTTTTGGCGCAAACACTTTGGTGCTTTCACTGAGAACTGAGCTCAGGGATTTTATCATTTGGAAGTTGAATTTGAAGGCTTAAGGATTCCGATCTGAAAAACTATGACAAGACAATCAAATCGAAGACAAAGTCTAGAGAGAGGTCAACACGAAGGGAGTCAAGAGGCTTCCTCAGGTGCAAATCAGACATCAATCTTCATCACCAGGGATGACATAGAGACAATGATGAAAAGACAAGAGGAAATGATCCAGAACTTGCTTCTTCAGATTGGGCAACTTGGAGCGCAAAATCAAGGAGCAACCAGAGTTCAGAGCGGAGTAGGACCATCTGGAACAGCGCCAGAGCTAGGGGGTAATAACCTAGAGCATGTTGACCCAATCTCGGGCGGAATACCAGGTGGAACTGCGCAACATGACATTGACAGAGAAATGAATTCTCAGCCAGGAGAGCAGATTCCAGGAATCCCTTGTGAACTCGGGGGGCAAATCGGAAAAAACGGACAAGGACTACAACTTGGAGATAGTGACAGGTTGGCGGAGATGGTCAGACGAGCCATGAGAGGCAGACTAGTGAATAGAGATCTGGAGGATGTGAATAGGAGTCCCTTTGCTCCTACGATCAGGCAAGCCAGGAATCCACCAGAGTTCAAGCTACCGACATTGGAGGTGTATGATGGAAGGACAGACCCTGTTGTTCACCTGACGAGGTATATGCGACACATGGAGGTACTGGGAGCATCAAAGGAAGTCATGGCCAGGTGTTTCCCGTTGTATCTAACAGACATAGCAGCTTTATGGTTTAGACAATTGGAGAGCGGTTCCATTAGAACATGGATCGATTTAACTGAAAGGTTCATGAGGCAGTTCAGGGTTCACATTTCAAGACCCAAGAATGTGATGAGTTTGGCAGCGCTAAAGCAAAGAACCGGGGAATCTTTGAGGAACTTTCTAACACAATTCAATGCAGTGGAAGCATCAGTGGATCGACCCGATCCATCCATGGTTTTGATGGCAGCTGTATCTGGCATAGCCGATGGCACAGAGTTCAAGAATTCGTTAACAAGGGATCCCCCTATGGATCTAGGAGAATTTTATCATGAGGCTAAAGGATTTTTACGATTAGAGGATGCAAATGCTGAAAGAGAGGAAGGAGAAGGAACCGAGGTTTATGCAGTCAAGGGTGAAAATCCTCCTAGGACAGATTCAGGGACTGGTAAAGGGAAACGAAAGGCTGAGGATAATAGTGATGGGCCGACGCGACCACGAAAGGAACCAAGATTCACCTCTTATACAGAGTTGAATGAGACTTTGGAGCGAATCTACCAAGATACTAGAGGGCAGATTCCCTATCGAAGACCGATGAGAAGGGATCCGACCAACAATGAAAGAAGGTCAGACAAGTACTGCTTATTCCACGAGCTGAATGGTCATAGCACGAATGATTGAAAACACTTGAAAGATGAGGTTGAGGGACATACCTAGAATGGTCAGCTATCGCAGTACATAAGAAGGGGGACAACGACGGTGGAACGAGAGCGACCACCACCTGCACCTACTGGGGACGGCTCAGGATCGAGACGTCAGCTTGTCATCAATTGATTGGGATAATGACGAATGAGTAGCAAACTCCACACCAATGCGATTAAGTCATTTACACATGTACAGGACCGCGAACGATCCTCAGGCATGCTCTGATACGACTACTAATCGCAACGGTGTAGGTGTTTGCACTTTGACGTCCCAGTTTTCCTTTTATTTTCCATTTCTAATGTTTGAACCTGATTTTGTTGAACATCTCTGTTGAAAAACTCATTTTGAATGAAAATCCACTACCTATGATTCCATAACGGCTAAGCCACTTACACATGTAAGGCATCGCGAACGGTCCTCAGGCATGCTCTGAGATGGCGATAAACCGCCACCACAAACAGTTCAGAAACTCACTCGAACGTGAAATCTGACATTGTTAATACTAAGTTCCCCCTGGGCACACAAAATTCGCCGCGAACGGCACCCGACCGCGAACGGTCACAATTCGCCTCGAACGGCACCCGACCGCGAACGGTCACAATTCGCCTCGAACGGCACCCGATCGCGAACGATCACAAAATCGCCTCGAACGGCACCCCGACCGCGAACGGTCATCATTCGCCGCGAACGGCATCCGACCCCGAACGGTCACGTACTACCCCGAATGACATACGATCCTGAACGATCTTCATTCGCGGTCAGATAAAACTATCAATTTCTTTGCAGGTCATCAACAGGATATGAACATCCAGCTCATGGAACTACAAAGCAACAACTTTCATCAAAGAGACGATAGCTATTCAGAATTAAGATTACAGCATTTCAAAGCACATCATGTTCCCACAAGACGTACTTTAGGGGGCAAATGTTATCCCGCCTTTTGGCAAGGCCGTGACACCAAGAACTTAACTAGAAACCAAAGACAGTTCGTTTAAGAAAATCGGTTATACGCAGGCCCATTATGGATATCGACAAATTTTGTCCAGGTCCGGATCGAGCTTAAATTGATATGACACAACAAGCGAAGTTATGAGACTCAACGTTCCAAATTTCAGGTCAATCCGAGTTCGTATGCTCAAGTTACAACCGATGCAAAATTGATTAAAAACAGCCTTCTTCGACTCGCTCAGTTCGCATCCCTCAGGAAAGCCCACTTCGACTCGCTCTGCTCGAATCCATCATGGAAGCCTACTTCGACTCGCTCCATTTCGACTCGCTCCGCTTCGCCTCCATCATAAGTGTCTACTTTGACTCGCTCCGCATCCCTCAGAAAACAACAGTTCGACCCGATCACCTAATGCCTACTTCGAATCCATCTAGTTCGACTCCATCAGCTATGCACTATTCGAATCGATCGTGCAATGACCACTTCTTATCCATCACGAAGCCTTTATTCGAATCCACATAACAGAGCATGGCAATCGATGCGAACAAAGCTTGGCCATCGATACGAGCAGAGGGACTCTCATCGATACGAACTGGGCTAGTTCAGCCAATACGAATTGGACAATCACTTGTATCGATTCAAATAAGACCGATTCGAACAGTGATTCAAATGAAAGCAAGTCGAACAGCGAGTCGAACCAGACCGAGTCAAACAAGAGCGAGTCGAAATGAGAGCGAGTCGAACAAAACAACCAACCGAGAATCCCAATTCGTATCGATCATACCTCCTAATCTACAAGTCCAAATGCTATAAAATTTTCACAGAAGACTACGTGCATGCTAAAGAATGTCCACGCCAAATTTCGACTCCATTGGATGAAATCCTGATCGATATGAAATCTGTTCGTATCGATCACGGATCGGACCGAAACTTCACGAGCTTGGGCGCGCGGGCTTGGTCACTGCCAGAGACGGTCTCCCGAGATCTGAGCGAAGTACCAGCCTCCTACACCTATAAATAGACCCCCAAAGCCAACAGAAAAGGGGTTCTTCTTCTTCTTTGAGATCTCCAATGCCCAGACTCCGCCAGATCCAGATCTAGACTCCATTGCTGCTGCTACCAACGAGATTTACTACTGCAAATCATAATCATCTGCTGTAACTTACTGAATTCACTTGTAATCTTCAAAGAAAGATCAATAAAGCTAACAACTTCATAGTGGATGTAGGCGATACGCCGAACCACTCTAAATTCTTGTGTCTCTGTCTACTTCTTTCCATTTTAAGCTTATTATTCTTCATTTTCTATCTTCTACATTACTTAGATCTGTGATCTGTGATTACATACTTCTAATTTGTGTTCATAAATTGGTGCTTTCATGATATTTGGGGTTTGTGACCATTTTTGGCGCAAACATAGATGCTTGTGTATGTTTCTCATTATTTGTACAACGATCATTTTGGCCAATAATTTGTACATACTTGTATACATTTAAAGCTTGAATCCAACCGCATTACATTATTCAAACATATATAATTTAAACTAAGACATCTTTATTAAACATGCCATATCTCATAGTAAATATAACCGGAAAAATTTAGTTTATTTATTATTTTGTTATTATTTTTTATAGTAAAAATGATCAGTTGGGAAAATTATAATTTCCTTGTGAAAAACCACAATGTTGTAGTCGTCCATCCTATATTTATGATTAACGAGCACGGTTCTGTGTGCAATGGAATACATCCATGCAACATTTTCAAGATTTAATCAGGTTGATGCTGTTGGGAACAAAGAACTTCGGCTGAGTCGTGTATGTTGTCACTCTCTTGAAGACATTTTGGCGTTCTGCTCGAAGGTGCAAAGCAGTTCTGAAAAACTAACGCCGCCGCCTCTAGGATAAAACAACCTCTCTAATCTAAAAAAATATCAACCTGTTTGCACTGACAAAGTCGATTCTAATTTGCACTTTGAAATACTGCTCAAGGTGTTTAGTTTTATTGAAGGAAGAAGAAAAAGAAAAATGTCTGTTATTCTTACCATTTCTCTTCTGTCTATCTATCATTTAAATAGGCAGAATGGAAATTGTATACGTTAGTAAAGTGATGAAATGTTAATGGATTTTAATTTATTATCGTTTAAAACAATATTGTAATACCATTAGCTTTTGTAACGGCTCAATAATAATGTCACATAAATATATTACCATTGGGCAAGTGTAACAGTTCAATTATAATAATGATTCATAAATATATTACCGTTATAAACTTGCAACGGCTCAATTATAATAATGATTCATAAATATATTACCATTAATCTATTTTTTTATTTAATTCTTTTAATAAATTCACCATTAACCTGTTTTTTATTTAATTCTTTTAATAAATTAACTTCATAAATAAAAACATATCCAACAATCCCCCACTTGAATTGTTTTAAAATATTTTTCGAGCAGTTTCTGAAAACATAAGATTGTGCATAAACAAAGGTGTCTTTCTACTTGAACATTTGCATAGTGGATAGGATTTAGTTTTTACTAGAGTGACACGTTGTCTTGAACTCTATTCCTAACATCATACCACACACAATCTTTCTAGAGTGCAATCAAATATGCCTGTGCATTTATGGCCATGCACGTCTATCCCATTTAGTGAATGCTCTACGAATTTCGCCCAAAACTACATAGGAAACGACCACATTTCCACATTCACACAGGTGAGTCTATCAAGAGTACTCCTGAAGGTAGGTACTCTACTCCAAATAGAGTATAAATCTCATTAGGAGTTTCTATTAACTCATTCTCTAATCACTTTAGTAATACCTGCTTATTAATATAAAAATAGCATGTTCAACTAATATCACTTCACAACTTGTTCTTACTGATTGAACCTAGTTCTTGGGATTTCCAGTCATTAGGTCGGGTTACCATTGTGCGTGACTCAACAATCTAAGGGCAATAGTCCCATTCTTTAAGAAGTTCTAAGGACTTTCTCTTTGGCCAGTCCTTTCGTCAAAGGATCTGCCAAATTCTCATCACTGTGTATGTGATCCACTTTAACAGCACCTGAAGAGAGTAGCTTTCTAACAGCACTGTGCTTACGATGTATCTGTCGTCTCTTACCATTGTAATAATGGTTCTGTACTTTTGCAATAGCCGTGATACTATTGTAATGGATCAACACAGCTGGTATCGGTTTTTCCCATAAAGGAATCTCAGCTAGCAGAATTCTTAAGTACGCTGCTTCTTCACTAGCTGTGGCTAGTGCTATCATCTCAAATTTCATAGTAGACTGAGCCAAAATAGTCTATTTCTTGGATGTCCAAGAAACAGCTCCTCCAGCAATGCTAAAGATATAGCCACTGGTTGCTTTTGAATCATCAGATAAAGTATTCCAGTCTGCATCGGTGTAACCTTCAAAGGGCAGCTGGAAATTTTTCATAATGTAACCCAAGGTTCATGGTTCGTTTTAGGTATCTCATGACCCTCTCAACACGTGTCAATGCTCTATACTAGGTCCACTAGTAAACCTGCATAATAATCCCATGACATAGGCAATGTCGGGTCTAGTACAATTAGAGGCATACCGAAGGCTGCCAATGATGCTCGCATAATCAGAATGTCTTACATCTTCACCAGTGTTCTTAAATAGCTTTACACTAGGATCATATGGTGTACATGCAGGTTTACAGTCAAAGTAATTGTATTTCTTTAGAATCTTCTCAATATAATGAGATTGATCCAAAGAAAGTCCCTTTTCAGACCTAGTAATCTTAATACCAAGGATTACACTTGCTTCACCTAGATTTTCCATATCAAAATTGGCACTTAACAAAGATTTAATAGAGTTTATGGCATGAATGTTTGACCCAAAAATAAGTAGGTCATCTACATACAAACATATGATAGTACAAATGTCATTCTCAGATTTATTGTAAATGCATTTGCCACTTTCATTAACTTTGAAACCATGTGAGATTATTAAGTTATCAAATTTTTCATGCCATTGTTTAGGTGTTTGTTTAAGCCATATAATGGTTTATCTAACTTGCAAACTTTATGTTCTTGACCATGAACTACAAATCCTTTAGGTTGGTCCATATAAATTTCCTCTTCTAATTCACCATTTAAAAAGGCAGTTTTAACATCCATTTGGTGTATTATTAAATTATGAATAGATGCAAGTGAAATTAGTACTCGAATGGATGTAATCCTAGTCACAGGTGAAAAGGTGTCAAAAAAGTCTACATTTTCTCTTTGCTTAAATCATTTAGCTACTAAACGGGCTTTATATTTATCAACTGTGCCATGAGGTTTTAATTTCTTTGTAAGTATCCATTTACAGCCTATAGAATTACAACCAGGTGGTAGACCTATTAAGTGCTAAGTCTTATTGGATTCCAAAGAATCCATTTCATCATTTATAGCCTCTTTCCAAAAATCGACATCTAAGGAAGATAAGGCCTCTTGGAGGTTTAAGGGATCCTACTCTATAGTAAAAGCACAAAAATCTGAACCAAAATCTTTTGCGGTTCTTGCTCTTTTACTTCTTCTAGGTTCATTTGCAGAAGACTCATTAAGTTCTGTTCTAATAGGCATGGTGTTACTTGATGTGCCCCCACTTTTCCTCAATTTAAAAGGAAATCTAGATTCATAAAAATCAACACCATTACATTCTATTATATTATATGTATTCAGGTCATAAAATCTATATGCTTTGCTATTAATAGCATAGCCAATAAATACATATTTATATGCTCTACTTGCTAATTTTATTCTCTTAAGGTCTGGTATACAAACATATGCCAAACATCCCCAAGTTCTAAAATAAGACACTTTTGGTTTATAATTTCTTAAAATTTCAAATGGTGAGAGTTTACTTTTTGATTTAGGAATTCTATTCAATACATAGCATACAGTCAATAAAATATCCTCCCACCAATGTTTTGATGCACCCGAATTCATTAAGATAGCTACAACTAATTCGGTAAAGGTTCTAATTTTTCTTTCAGTTTTACTGTTCATTTCAGGTGAATAAGGTACAGTTCTCTCATGAATTATACCATGCAATTTATAGAAATCAAGAAATAAACTAGACTCATATTCTGTTCCTCTATCACTATGAAGTCTCTTAATTTTCTTATTAGATTGATGCTTAATTTCAGTTTTAAATGATTTAAACATATCAAATGCATCACTTTTATTTTTCATAAGGTATATATAAGTAAAATCAGAACAGTAATCAACAAAAGTGATAAAGTAACAATGTCCATATCTAGTCAAAGTTCCATCAAGCTCACATATATCAGAATGAATCAAATCTAAAGGTTCAAAAACTCCATCAACATATTTATGTGGTTTCTTAGTGATTTTTGCTTGACTGCAGAATTCACATTTATCAAAATCGGTTTGTGACATTTTAGGGATAAGATCTAAGGTGCTCATGTTATGAATTATACGTTTATTCACATGACATAATTGAGAGTGCCAGATATTAAAATCACACAACATATAAGCAGAAGCAGACATTTTATCACATTCAACATTCACTTTAAACATACCATCAGTTGCATAACCCCTACCCACAAACATACCATTCATAGTGATGGTGTACATATCAGCCCCAATAGTCTGTGTAAAACCAGCCTTATTAAGAAGATAACCTGAAACAAGATTCTTTCTCATCTTTGGAGTATGCATTACATCCTTTAGAATAACGGTCTTCCCAGAGGTAACAACCCTCTGATCCCCCAACAAGGTGAATCTCATCAGTAATCATAGCCGTTAGAGGCTCCTCAGTCAGGTTAGCCTGCGGTGCAGGGCCTGGTCTATTCTTACACTTGTGTGCCATATGACCTGGTTTTCCATAGTTGTAGCAAAGAAATAACAGTCCAGAGTCATTCTTTTAGGGTGGTTTCTGTTTGTTGCGGTTCTAATTCTTAAAAATTTTAGGATTTGGTTTTAGAACTATAGCGTTCTTAATGTTGCCTGTAACAGCAAGCACTTCTTCCTTCATATCTTGTTTACGTGATTTCTCCTTAATACGGAGGCGAGTTATCAAGCTTTCCAAAGAAAATTCTTTAGTTTTATGTCTCATACTATTCTTAAAATCCTTCCAACTGGGGGGAAGTTTTTCTTACAAAACAACAACTTGGAATTGTTCACCAATAACCATACCTTCGGAGATGATCTCATGAGCTATTTTTTAAAGTTCATGAGACCGCGTCTCTACTGACCTGTCGTCTGTCATCTGAATTTTGAGGTAGCGGCTGATGGCATATTTCTTTGGTCCAGCTTGTTTTGTATCATACTTCTTTTGCGCCTCCTAGATTTTCTTGGTTGTCTTGTCCGAATTGTAGTAGTCATAGAGATCGTCGCTCAGGCCATTGAGTATGAAGTTTTTGCAGAGGTAATCTTGCTCTATCCAATTCTGCAATTTTGGTTTTGTTCCTGCCAGATCTGCAGTTGTTATGCATCGGTTTCAGCGGGCTTCTCTGGTACTATCGGCTTTTCTGCAGTGAGCACACCAACCACCTTCCTCATCGTCAGAAAAAATTCCATCTTTTGCCTCCAACGCTTGAAATGGAGGCCCTCGAATCTGAAGGGCGCAGAAGCGACCATGGGGACTTGAAACATTAATCTCAGTGCAGCATCGTTAATAGTTTCAGCAGAAGTCATTATTATCTGAACGTCTTCAAATTGTTGGGAACAATGAACTTCAGCTGAGTCGTGTACGTTGTCACTCTCTTGAAGATGTTTCGGGGTTCTGCTCGAAGGTGCAAAGCAGTTCTGAAAAACAAACGTCGTCGCCTCTAGGATAAAATAGCCTCTCTAATATGAAAAAATATCAACCTGTTTGCACTGACAAAGTCGATTCTGATTTGCACTCTGAAATACTACTTAAGGTGTTTAGTTTTGTTGAAGGAAGAAGAAAAAGAAAAATGTCTGTTATTCTTACCATTTCTCTTCTATCCATCTATCATTTAAATAGGCAAAATGTAAATTGTATACGATACTAAAGTGATGGAATGTTAATGGATTTTAATTTATTCTCATTAAAACCAATATTGTAATACCATTAGCGTTTGTAACGGCTCAATAATAATGTCATATAAATATATTACCATTGTGCAAGTGTAATAGCTCAATTATAATAACAATTCATAAATATATTACCGTTATAAACTTGCAACGACTCAATTATAATAATGATTCATAAATATATTACCATTAACCTGCTTTATTTATTTAATTTTTTTTAATAAATTCACTTCATAAACAAAAACATTTCCAACAGATGCAATCAATAAAATGTTAGTTGGCAAAGTCTTTGATTTGCATGGAATTTGAGTTAAATTAAAAGATCAAGACATACTAACAAAATTAAGGATATTACCGAATAATGTGATTGCAAGCAGAAGTGCAAATAATTTCATATTCATAATAATACTCTTCTGTAGGCCCAATGTTTTATAGGTAGTTTAGAAACTATTATTTTTACATATGTTTATGGTAGTTTTATTATTCTCTATAAAAAATATTTCAACAAGTAAGATTTCTGTTTAATAAACCCACACACTCCCTTTAAATTTCAGTCCAATTTCCATTAATCCTTACTTGACAAAATGTATACTACTAATATAATTGCTAATGCTAGATAATCAACTATAGTTTATATTGAGGATTTATCATTATAATTAACATATAACAAAAAAGGTTAAAAATAATAATTCAAACCATTGAATTTTTAACATCTAATAATTATCAACAGTTAAAATTGAACTATCCAATAAAATTTACCTATTTTTGTTGATGCTTTGTTTGAACTAATGGAATTGCTCAGCCTGAGATTAAGTTTTTACTCACTGGTGCATGCAATGACATAGAAAAGTTCAATCTCTTATTTATCTTCTCATGTCAACATGATGACATGGTTACTATGTTATCACTAATAGATTCTAACTTTTTCTTCTTCCTCATCTATAAGTGCTTACATTTAATAAACACTCCTGCTAACAAATTCAAGCTTCAAAAGAAAAAAATCGAAAACCCTTGATACTCTGAAGACATATACATTTCACGTTTTAGAATCAGTTAGACCATGATATGTTACAACTTCGTCACATATTTATGTTTCCTTTAATTGGTCCATGATTTGCGATGAACTCACTTAAGAGTTGAGCTTGAAAGGAGATCTGTTACAACTCAACGGTTGCCACAGATTCATGACTACCAATCCTTCATCTACACACCCACTGTTACCTGAAGGTTTGACCAGGCAACTAGGCACTCGACACTTACATACCGTTCGGCATGGAGAGTCTTTCAGCATTATTTATCGTTCGGCATCCTAGAGTGATCGGCATAACAAAATGTTCGGCATACCTAGATCGTTCGACAACAGTCTGGTCGACATCAGTTCTGTTCGGCATCACTTCTGTTCGGCATCATTTCTATTTGGCATCACTTCGTTCGACAACAGTCTGTTCGGCATCACTTCTGTTCGGCATCACTTCTGTTCGGCATCACTTCTGTTCGACATCAGTTCTGTTCGGCATCACTTCCGTTCGGCATCACTTCTGTTCGGCATCACTTCGTTCGGCACACAGAACCCACTCGTTCTGGGCCAAAGTGTTCGGCTGCTAGGCCCACCAGGGAAGTCCAACCCATCTTTGTCTATAAATAGAGAGGCAGGGGCACAGTGAAATGGACCTTTTTTGGAGGACACTGGGAGACTCTGCCGTTTTCAAGACTCATTCTCTTTATTTAGCAATTGTATTCAAGTATTTGGTATACGGATTGTATCTGTAATCAATTATCAAGTAAAGCAATAAAGATTAACCTCAAAGTGGACGTAGGCAGTTACGCCGAACCACTATAAATCTGTTGTTCTTGTCTTTGCATTTAATTTAGCACATTGTTCTTTGTTTAAATTTACTTTCATCATTCATCTCTCTACACAATCTTTCTCAACGAGGTTAGTGACCAATTTTGGTGCTAACACTTTGGTGCTTTCACTGAGAATCGAATTCTCAAATCTCAAGGATCTGCTTCGAAGCTACTGGATTGAATAAATCCCCAAAAGAAGATCCGAGTCATTCATAGGACGTCCGTTGATTGTACTCAGAGTTCATACCAATAACTCTACAATGGCAAGACCACGTACCAGATCTGCCTCACATAATGCGGACGCCCAAGAGACTGCTAGCATACAACAAGCAGGGCCTAGCAATCAGCAAGCAATGCTAGGTGCAAGGACTACCGCCCAGGATCAGATGCCAGTTGTCACCAGAATAGAGTTCAACGACTTGATAAGAGAACTCAGGGAAAGCAGAAGGCAACTCGGAGAGCAGATGCAAGCTAACGCCGACCTCATGGCACAGCTCACTCAACAACAGCATCAGAATGCTGGGGGCAATCCAACTCCTTATTCTTCATCTGACAGCTCGACTTCGTCCGACAAACCTCCTAGGCGTAGACGCCACAATGACTGAAGACCTTAGTGATTTCCTCCGAGCGAATCTCGATGTTTTCGCATGGACACATTCTGATATGTGTGGGATTTCTCCCGCTATTACGAGTCATATGTTGAACATAGACCTGAAGTACGTCCCAGTTAAACAAATGAGGAGAGGAATGGACCCGGAGAGGTCCGCTGCTCTCAGAGAGGAAGTGGACAAACTCAAAGCCAATGGGTTCATCCGCGACGCCCTCTACCCTGAATGAGTATCAAACCCCGTGCTGGTGAAAAAGGAAAACGGGAAATGGAGGACTTACGTAGATTATTCCGATTTGAACAAGGCGTGCCCCAAGGATAGTTTCCCATTGCCTAGGATTGATCAGTTGGTCGACTCCACTGCAGGACACGAGTTGTTGTCATTCATGGATGCGTATTCGGGATACAATCAGATCCCGATGCATATTCCGGACCAGGAACACACCAGTTTCGTCACAGACATTGGGCTATATTGCTATGTAGTAATGCCTTTTGGATTGAAAAACGCGGGAGCGACCTATCAGCGTTTGGTGAATCGAATGTTCAAAGACCAGATCGGTAGAACGATGGAAGTCTATGTGGATGACATGCTCGTGAAGTCACGACAGTCAAACGACCACATTCGAGACTTAGCAGAGATGTTCGATATACTCAGATATTATGGGATGAAGATCAACCCTCTGAAGTGTTCCTTCGGCGTTGCGTCGGGGAATTTTTTGGGATTCATTATTAACGCCAGCGGAATTGAGGCTAACCCAGAAAAGATTCAAGCTATTCGAGATGTGCAAGTGCCCAGAACTATAAAACAGGTGCAAAGCTTGAATGGAATGGTGGCTGCGCTGAGTCGATTTATATCCAGAGCCACGGACAAGTGCATTCCCTTCTTCGATATAATAAAGAAAGGGAAGAGGAATTTCGAATGGACGCCCAACTGTGAGGAAGCATTTTGAGATCTGGTGAGGCATCTGGAAAGTCCTCCAGTGCTGTCGAAACCAGTAGACCACGAGATGCTGTACTTATACTTGGCCGTATCCCCGCATGCTATAAGTGCGGCTTTAGTCCGCGAGGAGGACCGAGTCCAAAAGCCGGTGTATTACGTTAGCAAACGTTTAACGGGGGCAGAAAGAAATTACCCTAAAATTGATAAATTGGCCTATTGCTTGGTGATTGCATCACGTAAGCTGCGTCCATACTTTCAAGCACACTCAGTCAGTGTTTATACCGATCAACCCTTACGGCAGGTACTCCAACGACCAGAAACTTCTGGAAGGATGTTAAAATGGAATATCGAGTTGAGTCAGTTTGATATTACCTACCTGCCACGAAGAGCCATACAAGGGCAAGCATTAGCAGATTTCATCGCTGAGTTTACTGTATCTGATGAACCAGATGGTCACAGTGTCGTTCCCCCCATTGAATGGAAATTGTACATCGATGGGGCATCAAACGACCGTTGCTCCGGAGCTGGTGTAGTTCTCGTGACTCTAGAAAATCGATCGATTTGTTACGCTTTGAAGCTCAATTTCCCGGCTACGAATAATGAAGCAGAATATGAAGCATTGATTGCTAGTTTAAAGCTTATTGGAGAACTCTGGGTAAGGTCAGTCGAAATATTTTGTGACTCACAGTTGGTGGTCTACCAAGTGCGGGGAGATTACCAAGCAAGGGGACAGAAGCTTGCTTCGTACCTTGCTCTGGTTCAGGAACTATTGGCGAACTTCAAACATTATGACATTTCGCATGTCCCACGTGAACAGAACAGGGAAGCCGACTCGTTGGCTAAATTTTGCAAGCACTGGCGATGCACAACAAATGGGATTGGTTCCCGTTGAAACCTTACATGCTCCAAGCATAGATGCGATGAACGTTGATTTTGTGTTGGAGGGAATCGAGAGGGAGTCATGGATGACCCCATTCAAACTATACCTGATGACCGGGACTTTACCAGAAAAAAGGAGCGAAAGACGACAGGTCATTCGAAAAGCCGCACGATATGTGATGCAGGATGGAGTAATGTATCGGAAGGGGTTCTCGGTCCCCTTATTACGATGCATTGCCCATGATGAGACAAAGCGGGTCTTGGAGGAGGTTCATGAAGGAGAATGTGGCGACCATACTGGGGGGAAAACGCTAGCAAAAAAGATCCTCCATTATGGATACTATTGGCCAACTGTGAATCAGGATGCTGCAGATTATGCAAGAAAATGTGACAAGTGTCAAAGATATGCGAAAATCCCGAGAGCTCCACTAACGGAACTCGCACAAATGGTTAGTCCCTGGCCGTTTGCAATCTGGGGAATCGACATAATCGGTTCTTTGCCTATATCCAAAGGTGGTGCAAAATACGTGATAGTTGCGGTCGACTACTTCATGAAGTGGGCCGAGGCAGAGCCTTTAGCCACAATCACCTCCAAGAAGGTCATTAATTTCGTTGTACGAAACATTATATGCCGCTTTGGCCTCCCACAGACCATCATTACGGACAACGGAACTCAGTTTGAAAGTAGAGAGTTCAAAGATTTCTGTTCAAAGTACGACATTGAGAAAAAGTTCGCCGCCGTTGCCCATCCGAAGGCTAATGGACAAGTTGAAGCCGTGAACAAAATAATCAAGTCCATATTGAAGAAGAGTTTGGAAAAGGCTGGAGGCAAGTGGGTAGATGAACTCCCAACAGCGCTATGGGCTTATAGAACTACCCACAAGTCTGCGATTGGCCACACTCCATTCGCATTGGCATACGGCTCGGAAGCTGTTATACCTGCGGAGCTTGAAGTTCCATCACATCGGGTGACACATTATGATCCTAAGACGAATCGGGATCTCTTGTTGGAATCACTAGACTGCGTTAATGAAAAACGTGAAGAAGCTGAATTAAGGGCGGCAGCATATAGGCATCAAGTCAAGCGATATTACGACGAGAAAGTCCGCCCAAGAATCCTTGATGTGGGTGATCTTGTTTTGAAATGAGTTTTCCCGGTACCATCACGTATGAATCCCAACTGGGAAGGTCCATATGTCGTTGAACGGAAGCTTGGAGAGGGAACTTTCAGGCTAGCGACCGTTGATGGCGTGACACTCCCCCGAGCGTGGAACAGTGAACATTTGCGACGTTATTACATTTAGCCTGTTTCTTTCCTGTTTTAGGTACAATTGTTTACTGTATGTTTTTATTCCATTGATTCTTTGTTTCCTTTTTAGCGTGTAATCAGACAATTTAGTTTGTTTCATTATTAAAGGCTTGAAGCCGTCTATTCCATGAATTATTGATGTTTCTGTACCTTATAATCTGGTGATGAACTGTTGGAGTTACATTATTCCATATGATGTACGAACTTACATAAACGACTTGAATCTCCGAGTCCCCTGAGTGCGGACTGGAGTACTCTAAGTCCCCGGAGCGCGAACTAGAGTATAAATGACTTCAACCTCCGAGTCCCCTAAGTGCAGACCGGAGTACTCTAAGTCCCCGGAGCGCGGACTAGAGTATAAACGACTTCAATCTTCGAGTCCCCTGAGTGCGGACCGGAGTACTCTAAGTCCTCGGAGCACGGACTAGAGTATAAACGACTGGAATCTCCGAGTCCTCTGAGTGCGGACCAGAGTACTCTAAATCCCCGGAGCGCGGACTAGAGTATAAACGACTTCAACCTCCGAGTCCCCTGAGTGCGGACCGGAGTACTCTAAGTCCCCGGAGCGCGGACTAGAGTATAAACGACTTCAACCTCCGAGTCCCCTGAGTGCGGACCGGAGTACTCTAAGTCCCCGGAGCGCGGACTAGAGTATAAACGACTTCAATCTCCGAGTACCCTGAGTGCGGACCGGAGTAATCTAAGTCCCCGGAGCATGGACTAGAGTATAAACGACTTGAATCTCCGAGTCCTCTGAGTGCGGACCGGAGTACTCTAAGTCCCCGGAGCGTGGACTAGAGTATAAACAACTTCAACCTCCGAGTCCCCTGAGTGCGGACCAGAGTACTCTAAGTCCCCGGAGCGCGGACTAGAGTATAAACGACTTCAACCTCCAAGTCCCCTGAGTGCGGACCGGAGTACTCTAAGTCCCCGGAGTGCAGACTAGAGTATAAACGACTTCAATCTCCGAGTCCCCTGAGTGCGGACCAGAGTACTCTAAGTCCTCGGAGCGTGGACTAGAGTATAAACGACTTCAACCTCCGAGTCCCATGAGTGCGGACCGGAGTACTCTAAGTCCCTGGAGCGCGGACTAGAGTATAAACGACTTCAATCTCCGAGTCCCATGAGTGTGGACCGGAGTAATCTAAGTCCCCGAAGTGCGGACTAGAGTATAAACGATTCGAATCTCCGAGTCCTTTAAATGCAGACCGAATTACTCTAAGTCCCCGGAGCGCGGATTAGAAAATATTCTAAGTACCAAAAATGTGAAACAAGAGATGTACAATTCCAAAGAATGTTCAAACAATGTAAGAATGGATTAGGAATTTATTTAACTCATAAGAACTTGAGTTTCGGCCACAGTTATACAAAAAGCTGAAAAGCAAAAAATCGTTCAAATGACAAAGAAACTAAACTTTATTGAATAATCCAAAATGGGGTTATACAACCACTCCTCCAAAACTTGGAGTCGAAAATCTATCTACATAAACTACGAAAACGAAAAAGCAAAAGTAGTTACAGGACCTAAGCACAATCTCGTTGAACGAGTATAGTGGCTATTTCTTCGGCTTCGTTTTCTTATCCTCCTTTGTTTTCTCGGATGACTCCTCTCCCTCACGTTTCCTCTTGGACCTCTTGCTCGCCAAGGAAACGGAGTCAGGAGTGGGGGGAGGAACATGCAGTGGTTTGGATTTGCCGGGAAGAATGACTTTTAGAGGCCTATTCAGCGGGTCGGTAAGTTCTAGTATTTGAGGCTCGACCTTGATCTCGACCTTCTTTCTCTTCTCTTCTGCGAGCCGCTCTTTCATACTCACCTTCGAAGTGTGTTCTGAGGCGCCAGTAATTTCGATTTCATAACTCCCTTCAACGGGAGATGAAGTGTCAGACTTATCATCATCTAGCGCCACGATCACTTGAGCGTTAGGACCGGGAGTTATTCCCACATGAGCAGCATCGCTTGTTTTCCCTGCCTCCTCCTTGGCGTCATCGCTCCTCGGAGTCGGTTCAGGGTCAGAGCGGCCTACGTAAAAACATAAAGAACAAACATTAGGACCAATAACCGCTCACAAAAAGCGACAGATCTTTGAACTTCTAGAAGAAGAGTTTTATACCTGTTTCTTGCTGGCTTTCAGCTGTGCGCGGAGTTTCACCCTCTAGAATGGGGGATAACACGTGGGTGCCGAGACTGGGATCTTCCGGATCATAGCCGGCATGTTGCTCAAATGGGTCAAGTGCTGGCCGACCGGCCGATTGAGTAGAAGGAGGAGCTGCAGCCTCGGCTCCATATGGACTAGCTTTGTCATCTTTCTCTGTTGATGGGGGAGAGCCTTTACCAAAGAGAGCCATAGCTGCAGACAAGTCCGATGGCTCGTTCCCCTGAGAAACTCTTTCACTAAAGCCTCCTCATCGACCTCCTCAGTGCCTGACTCAACCTTCCTGATCTTTATTAAAGTCTCCCAAGCCTCGGCAAGAGATTCAAGATAGCCCTCGCCCAAGAAAGTCAAGTCCCGGTGCATGAGGACGCGGGCGCTGTATTCGGCAATCAGCGGGTCAAACATACACTTGACCTCTTCTCTGCCGGCCTCTACAGCTGCTTCAAGGCGGGAGTCGATCTCCTCGGAAGCTAGTCTCTTGTCCTCCTCACGGGCTTCATCCTTCATCGTCTCAACCTTAGAAAGCTCATCATCGAGCTTTTCTTTTAGAGACGTGTATCCACGATCTCATTACAGTACCGTTGAGACTCTTCTTGAGCCGCTATCTTCTCTTCCCTCTCCTTAGAGAGTAGCTCCTTCAATTCTTTAACCTGCAGGGCGAGTGTATCCCTTTCTTTTTTAATAGAATCTTTTTCTAGAGCTAGGGCCCCACTGTGTTGGACTGCGACGTCAAGTTCTTTCTTATGGGTCGTTTCTAGACGAGCGACGGCCTCCGCAGTCTCCTTAGCACTCTGTTCTGCGGCTTCAAGTTTGGACTTGTACAAAGCGAGCTCTTTGTCCTGGTTCTTGATGATGTCTTTATCGAAGATAGCTTCGAGCTTCAAGCGGTCGATTTCTTGTTGGCGCTCAACGGATACTTTCGAGACTTTTTCGACCAAATGTACAAATGCGTCATGTTGAACATAGACGTCATTTTTTTAAGCGATGGCACTCTGCTTGACATGCCCTGGAATGTGATGAATAGCTGGGAGGAACTTCAGACTGTAAAAGCAGATTTTGGGAAATTTAGCCTTAAGATCGACCATCTTCTCTGTTGTCGTTGGGTCAGCCGCAGTAACAGGGGAGGAGGCTTTGAAAGTTCTGTTCTCTTCCAATGTTCCCGAGATTGCCGCGTGCTTGATGAATCAGAATGTTGATCTCGGGAAACATCGAGTTGAGACCCCTTCTGCGAAAGTTTTTCTCTGTCTGGCTCAGTTTGAGGAGGGAGATCGCGAGAGTATGAAGACTGGGAATAAGATTTCGATAATACGACTCACGGGGACGGTTGTCTCGATCTTCGTAATCGTCCCAATCCCTGCGTCTACCGGAGCTTGAATCCCGTCCAGAATGGTGAAATATAGAAGAGCCGTGGAGGCGATCAAATCCGTGGGAGCGCCCCACATCACCTGCATAGAATAAAAATAACAACGAGTTAGGAAGAATCGGGGTAATGGCAAAAATTGAAGTGTATGGTGAAGTGCATGGGTGCTTGTGTGTCCTAGTGTTCCCCCCGACGAACCAGTTCCTTTATCTTTACTAACTGGATATTATCTCCCTGGACTGGGGCTTGAACTCCCGTGTCGCCTCTAGCGGGCGAATGAAACTTGAGGGCCTCTGGATCATCGAAACCGTAGTTGAGTAGATCGTCAGGAATGGTAAGGTTCGACAGGCCCTTCAGAGAACTTTCTAAATGTGATGAGGAAGCTTCTTTCTCCACTAGAACAAGGGTGATTTTAGAAGTTCCACCAACTCTTTCCTTCCTCATCTTGTATGTCGGTTTCTTTTTCCCTTTAGAAGGGGAAGATGACGTTTCGATGTCATGAACTTCGACCGTTAGGTCTTGAATGTGACCGATATTCTCATCTTGTGCTTTGGGTGTCTCAGTCTCCTTAATTTCCCCCTCTTCTGGTGTATTAGGAGCATTGCATGCTGAAGACTCAGCCTGTTTTTTCCCTTTGCCAGAGGCAGGCCTGGGAATGGTGACACCCTGAGGAAGGCTTATCCGACGGCCTTTTGCCAACAGTCCAAGCCTTGTAAGCGACTCATTCGAAATGAGAGTTCTAATATCCCGTTCTCCGGCAGGAAGGGCTCGAATAGCGTCGACGGCATCAGAGTGTCCGCGACCGTCAGGACGTGGAGTGATACCTGAAAAGATGGGTAAAAGTTAGAAGAGGTACGGCTGCTGCTAAACACGAGTAACGGTTCAAGAAAAAGGCTTACTTCCTTCAACCCATCTCCTCGCAAAGCCGGGAGGACAACGCATATAAAACCATTCCTGTTTATACAAGGCAAACTTGGTCCAGGGTCCAGTTAAGATTTGACATTTGTTGTGCGGCTCGAGAAATACGAATGATGGGCTATCCTTCCGCTTCTTGATGCAATATATGTATCTGATATCGTGCGGAGTTGGAAGCCTGGAGAAGACATTCATAAAGAGGATGCAAGTACCATAGAGGAATGCATGGCCGTTCGGGTGCAGTTGCGATGGAGCAATGTCGATGTACTGTAGCACATCCCGAAGGAACGAGTTGAATGGCGGCACGTTGCCAACCCAACACATGAATTTGTTACAAGCTGTGTATCCGACTGGGGGCAGGTGTAGACGGTCATGCCCCAATGGGACTAGCACGTCATCAAAAGGGATTCCATGGACAGAGCATATCCAGCGGAGTGTACTTTCATTAATCTTTGAAGCAAGTGAATCAGCAGGGTTGTCCAAGAAAATTGTTGCCTCCAGCACATCGGGAGCTAAGTCATGTGCAGGGGAAGTTGACGGATTTGAAGTATCTGCGACTTCTCATTGGGAGGACGGCCCGGGCCTGTCTGAAATAGTGGCGGAGCAAGATTTTCTAGACATCGCTGATAAGGAATGAATCTATCAAAGTACTTGTTCGAACTATACTTAAAAAATAATCGACGTTAGACTTAACAATGCGAACATTCCCCCCGTGTAGTGTGTGAACTAGTGCGATCATTCAGGAATAAACGCTGAGAAATTATAAGTCACAGAATTGATTGCATAAAGTTGATCCTTGAACTATCGTCTTCGAAGACCGTCATCGCTGACCGTCTCCGAAAGCCAGCCTTGCAATATTTTAAATTTTGAACTCGGACATTGGCACTGCGTGTTAAAAGATTTAATCCGTTTTTATTGGTTTAAGTTCAGGCTTGTGATTATTGAGACTAAGAAGTTATCAGTCCAGATTAGTTCGATATGCTGGTATGCTTAAAGTCCTTGTCCTTGTGTTTGATGTTTGATTAGGAAAGATGAATAGGAGTTCCGTCAAAAGGTCTGTTCAGCTTAAAATTCTGTTCGGCTTAAAATTCTGTTCGGCTTAGAGTTCTGATCGGCTTAAGTTTTGTTCGACTTAAGTTCTGTTCGACTTAGGTTCTGTTTGGCTTAGAGTTCTGATCGGCTTAGAGTTCTGATCGGCTTAAGTTTTGTTCGGCTTAAGTTTTGTTCGACTTAAGGTCTGTTCGGCTTAAAATTCTGTTCGGCTTAGAGTTCTGATCGGCTTAAGTTTTGTTCGACTTAGGTTCTGTTTGGCTTTGAGTTCTGATCGGCTTAGAGTTTTGATCGGCTTAAGTTTTGTTCGGCTTAAGTTTTGTTCGACTTAAGTTCTGTTCGGCTTAACATTGGTTCGGCCTTCGTTCTGTTTGGCCAAGAATTCTGCTCGGCCAGAATTCTGTTCAACCATAATTCTGTTCGACCTCTCTTCTGTTCGGCCTGAAAACGAATGCATGCAGCAGGTCGTGCCGAGCTTCCCGACCAACATACCCGAGTCGTTCGGCAAGCCGTGTCAAACCACGGTCATGCCGATCCACTTTACTAAAACCTTAACTCCAATTTCACTACCATACTTCCCTTCCATCGCTCGGCATAAGGAAGTCATGCCGAGCCACATCAATACATCTTCCACCAACTCCCTCCTTCAAACACCTCTGCCATCCTCTTCTCTTCTACCGTTCGTCTAGCCTTCAACTCCTTTAAAAACACCCACACTTCGCCCTTAACTCCTCCTGCTCCACGCAATTACTTCTGACTTTGGTTTTACAGAGATTCGCGAGTTCGAATCTCATGCTAGGTTTCCTAATCGAAGTAAAGTATTTAAGGAGAAGTTTTTTACCTAAGAAATGAGTCGAAGCTCGGGGAGATTCTAGAGCAGGTAACGTGGTTCTATTTGGATTCAGTTGGTTGGGGAAGGAAGTGAGGTAACGAATGATGTTTGAGAAGGGAAGGGAAAAGTAGATAATTCTCTGAAGTCGGTTGAGAGGCAAAGTTCATAAATACTGAAAAGCGGAGGTAGAAGTAAAAGGGAGAAGAAGAAGGAGCATCGGCTTATATAGAGAGAAGGGAAGTTGAAGAGACTATAACCGGTAGAACCGGTCAAATCGACATTGTTAGGCATCCAGGGTGCTCGACATTAGCTATGTCGTTCGACATCCAGGGTGCTCGGCTTCGGCTGTGTCGTTCGATATGGGCATATCGTTCGGCATCCAGAGTAGTTCAAAGCACACCACGTTCGACCACGTGATGTACTTTGGGGGGCAAGTGTTACCTGAAGGTTTGACCAGGCAACTAAGCACTCGGCACTTACATACCATTCGGCATGGAGAGTCTTTCGGCATTATATATCATTCGGCATCCTAGAGTGATCGGCATAACAAAACGTTCGGCATACCTAGATATTTCGACAACAGTCTGGTCGGCATCAGTTCTGTTCGACATCACTTCTGTTCGGCATCATTTCTGTTCGGCATCACTTCGTTCGACAACAGTCTGTTCGGCATCACTTCTGTTCGGCATCAGTTCTGTTCGGCATCAGTTCTGTTCGGCATCACTTCTGTTGGGCATCACTTCCGTTCGACATCACTTCTGTTCGACATCACTTTGTTCGACAATAGTCTGTTCGGCATCGGTTCTGTTCGGCATCACTTCGTTCGGCACACAGAACTCACTCGTTCTGGGCCAAAGTGTTCGGCTGCCAGGCCCACCAGGGAAGTCCAACCCATCTTTGTCTATAAATAGAGAGGTAGGGGCACAATGAAATGGACCTTTTTTGGAGAACACTAGGGAGACTCTGCTGTTTTCAAGACTCATTCTCTTTATTTAGCAATTGTATTCAAGTAGTTGGTATACGGATTGTATCTGTAATCAATTATCAAGTAAAGTAATAAAGATTAACCTCAAAGTGGACGTAGGCAGTTACGCCGAACCACTATAAATCTGGTGTTCTTGTCTTTGCATTCAATTTAGCACATTGTTCTTTGTTTAAATTTACTTTCATCATTCATCTCTCTACACAATCTTTCTCAACGAGGTTAGTGACCAATTTTGGTGCTAACACCCACATACTATATTTTACCTGCCAAAAGTTTGGTTATATCTTTTCAATTTGGTTGAATTTTTGATTTATAGATTATCCTTTTTTATTTACGTTAATGAATTAACTAATCTAGAACTAAGGTTATTATCCTACATGATTCGAATAGTTTATTAACGTAAATCATGGTAATAAAGTTTTTCAACTATAATATTGTTGTACAATTATAATAAATCATTGAAGTTTTTATAGCTTGCTTTAATTATCGTTACTATAACTTGCTTTAAAATTCTATGCAACAATTTTATGATGTTTATTTATAAGAAATGTTTATAGTTTGAACACATCTGGGATTCGTTTTGATGCCAAATTTTAGAAATCTCGCTACTTAATATTTAACATATATATGAATTTACTTAAGGTAATTACATAAATGATCCTAGATGGATGAATTTACTTAATATTTAACAGATGTACGTATTTACTTAACTTAATCACAAAAGTGTTGGAACCAGAATTCGAAAAATAAAATTGTAAAATTACCGTATTGCTCTGATTTCCTAAAGAAAAATTACAATTCCACCAAGCTTGTTAATACATTTTGAGTTTTCTGAATATTTAGTTAGTGTCATCTAGTCACTAAGCAACAACACTGAGACTTCGTCTAGTTGCACTGAGTAAACTCATTTATATTTTTCGAATATTCATGTCCGTAAATATCGGCAAAGAATGTATACACTACATCTAGTCACCGAATGGCTTGGACATAAACCTCGACACTACTATAATTATAGAAGAGAAACACCTAGCACCGAGTTAAAACCGAGTTAAACTTGATTAAAATTGGGTTTGTTAACTCAGTTTAATTCAGTATAAAAACTTAGTTAAATTCGATTTAAGAACAGAGTTTTTACCCAGTTCAAACTGAGATTTTTAACACAGTTTTTGAACTGAGTTTAGTTTAAGAATAGAGTTAACTTATTTTAAATTTTGAGTTAAACTCGATTTAGAAACCGAGTTATATTAATCAAATTTTCGTTTGGTTTGAAGCCTTGCATAAGTACTCGTTACCATGTTCTTGTTATAATTACTGCAACCCATGAAAAATAAAATCTTTGAAGAAAATTATTAGTTAGTATGCAAGTGTGATCCTTTATCTTAAAATTCAACTGTTTTTTTTAATGAAATGCTATAGGTTTACAAAATGCTACGGACTTTGTAAATCAACTGTATGAAATGCTATGCTAGAAATGCTATAGGTTTTGGCATAAGTTCTCCTACTAATAATATACTATATTAATATCAATTGAACTAATGAACTTTTATAAAAAGAATGAGAGCAAATATAAACTTATCAAGTATCCTAACATACTAACATATTCATATTTTAGAATAATTCAGCCTAGGGATGAGAGTATAAAAATACATGCTGGAAAAACAAAGGGAAGATATCAGTAGTTAGAATGGCTACGGGTAAAGGTATGGCAACAAATTTGTTTATTTGGAAATTACATTTGATAAATTAAATGAAACAGTAACATTTCGCATATATATAATTTTGGAATATATATATATATATATATATATATTTATCAAATTCAATAATTAATTAGTATTTATCAATTTAATCTATATTATGATATTTAATTCAACTCAATATCGATAGTATACCAAATTAATAGAGTAACATCTCATTGTTAATAGCTTAACTTATAGTACTGCATATAATTAATTCAAATCACCCAATTTAGTAAAAAAAATCATTATCCAATACAATCAATATCATAGTATAAAGCATTCCAATCAACGGATATTCATCCATTCAGCATACATGAAAAACTTGCATATTGTACACAGACACAACACACACACACTATTAATAAAGTAAATTCAACCAACAGATTTTCATAGTGTCCTTTTGAAATCTCCAAAATACGATTTATATTTTTACGTCACGCGCATCATCTTCAAATTCATGTTATCTTGTCTTTACTATTAATAAAGTAAATTCAACCCGTGGATTCCATCATGTCCTTTTGAAATGTATAAAATACCCTTTATATTTTTACGTCACGTGTATTACCTTCCCATCAGTGTTATCTCATACTAATAAAGGGACTTAGTTTTATAGAATTCACCATTGTGCAATCATTTCAACCATCGTTAAAATTACACAAAAATTCTTTCAACTTCTCCTAATTTACTACATTTCTACATGAAGTATGTTATATGTGTCAAACTCGTGTGTAAATAAATTAATTTAAGATGGATATAATATGTTTTTAGAGTCTTTCAATGGTAACTGAATGGTACACAAAAGTAATAATGCTACGTTCTTACCATAAAGAGGTGAGTTGATATTTATTTAACAAAAATGAAAATGTATAATTCACATTAATATCAGATGATTTAATGTTTAGTTCATATATAATAAGGTTTCAACTGCTCCATGTTTATTATATGGTGGGAAAATGAATATTTAATAATGATGCTTGAGTTTATCCAAATTTAAATTTCAAATCATCATTTATTTGCTGGCTATGAAGAACGTTGATAGATCTGATGTATCAATCAATGGCTTAATGTTATTTGGATATTTAGGAGGTGATGTTCAATACTTTTGTGATGTGTGTCTAACCATATTGTTAAACTTGTAAAATGTGTTACATGAAAACAAATATGAAGCCCGGGAAACAAAATTTGAGTTGCATAACTATGCAAAAAACGAGACATTGAATCATAACATAAGATCAACTATATATAGATAAAAGATATGAGATTTAAAAGTAATAAAGTTGGCTTTTGGATGCAATTATCTCAATAATGAAATATAAATGAAACCTCATAATATTAAATGTGTCTTCCATCTTAGGTTGAAAATAAAACTAACCAATCTATCCTTTCTTACAAAATTACAACAAACTGCCAATAAATCATGGAGCATTCAAAATTCAATAGAAATGTCGTCAAATGAAGTCCATACTTTAATTGGAAGTTTTAAAAAATAACGTGAAAACTGTTTATTCTTTTTAAATGAAAAACATGCAACAAATTATTTATGCACACATTATGCTTGCTTATTTGCTTTTATATATAATTGAACTATATGTACATAATTCTACCACTTCATCAAGCTAGATATCAGGCAACTAATTACCTTACTGATTGAGGTATAGTAAATTTATTTCAGATCATATGAATTCACCCACCACACAGATATGCACCCAATCAAACATGAATTATCATATGTATAAAACAGTAAAGAATTTAACTCAACTCACCGCAAGAAGAAGATCAATATTTGATGATTCATCCAATCAAATCTGCCTTTCTATAGATGATTTGCTCCAAGTTGTCGCTCATCTTCTTCTTCAGCCAATTCTTAACCTCTGACTCCATTACCTTAGTCGTACCCTTCCTGTTGCTTGTGTCGCCAAAATGAGCTCCAGGTTCGACCACTCTAATGCCTAATCTATTAGCATGCACAACTTCAACGAGCTCCTCTTCGACAAGCTTCAGGTTGCGGCTACTTCAATGATGCTATTTCATGACCAACTATAAAACGATATATAGAAAGATTAAATTATATATAATTTCTACATAATAAAATCGAATCTCGACAATGAAAACCTAAATTAGCTCTTCGGATTCCACTTGAGAGATGAAAATAGATGCCATAGAGTTTCCCCCTTTTCGTTTTATTTTTTAAAGTAGCTAGGTGGGAAGAAGCGTAAGAGTATAAGGTAAATTTGATTTCTAGCTTTTTCCATGCGTTTTCACTTAATTTCATTTCTGGTTAGTTTTATAATGGCCAAAAGTGTTGCAAAATAAATGCTCTACATTGGAAAAATCTTTTTCAATTTAGTGACGGATTTTAATAGGTTTGTAACATTTTCTAAGTGTTGTAACCCCGCAACAGCAATAAGTGTTGGCAAACCAAAAATATATGTGTTGGTTATGGTGTAGTGTAGCATGGCTTCATACCCGTAAGCCATGGAGAATGAGATGCCTAGTTGACTTGCGACTGGTTGTGTGGCGACCCGCAAATCCATACCCTTTGAATCGACAATAAACCACACATGTCCGACCCAAAAAGCACAGACTGATGGAAAGTGATGAGAAAGAAAAGAAGAGAGAAGAAGAGAACAGAAGAGAGAGAGAAGAGAAGACAAAACAGAATAATACAGAATCTCACCATCGCAGCGGAAAACATATAATATCGTATCAATGATCTTTACAAAATAGAAACTATATATACATACATCAATCAAAGTCCAACAATCAATCACTAATCATCAGCCTGGACGGTTATAATAACCCGTCCTCACAATTGCCGATAATATAAAACAACAGCAATGCGCAAAGCGGATAATCAAAACAGATACGTATATATGAAAATGAAGATCTCCAGCTCTCCTGCTAAAGTCCAAAAGCACCAATATCTAAACTTGTAAATATACTCGGTCTTACTCGAGCATTGAAAGGGAAGAACGCCCGGATCAGTCTGATAAACCAGCGTGAGAAACACACTCAACTGAATTTATTAGATTACCAATACTTTTCCTTTCAAAACAAAAGTATCTCTTAAGACATGCCCACACATAAACATGGACATGTTTTTACCTTACGATAACTAAAACATCTCATATCCAATCATACGATATTATACTAGTGTCTAGTATATACAAATAATATTAATCATAGCCGAAATTGTTACATTGATTAAATTCTAGCATATAGCCCAAAATGGGTAATACAATCAAAATGGCAGGCACGTAGCGGAGTTTCGATTTCCATACAAATGACCAGGTGAAGGGACTACCTTTCGAAGGGTACATCTCTAGAGGAATGTACCGAGGACCACACATGGATACCTCTACCAACACAAGACCGGCCTACCTTTGTAACTAGATAATACCGAATATATCATCCTCTGGTCGTTACCGACCTTTTCCGAGGGCCCTCATAGCATACAAACCACAATAATCAGATACACGACGTCCTAGCTTGTAAAGATATATCTAGAAGAGGATGATCATATCCTGATGGTAGAGACCCACTTAGCCCTGCTGCATCTAACCCCGTTTCGGTCATTTACGGTTGATGAGGCCCGAGGTAACGATTACCTTTCACATATCACATCACTTTGAATGTCACACGGCCATTTTCGTTGACTACTAATTGTCTTTCACAAAAATACAACCCTTGAGCTCGTACGTCTCAAGGAGGGTGTTAAGCTAAGAGAAGTTGCCTTCTCCACCACCAACTGATATACGTTTGTAAAAACCAATATACGTAATCTTAGAAATGCAATGTCAGACAAACATCCATACAAGTTGTCCAGGAACGGGACAAACCGAAGGTACTTTCCTACCACATCCTGTCGGGAAATCCCAAGGATTAGTAGCGAATAGTCCTTGCATTGGATATTTCATAACGAAGAGACTACTACTACTATATGTATATTGGGATTTTAACCCCAAATGATCAACAAGCAGTCCTTCACTATGAAAATCTTGAATATCAATATCATCACAACCAACCTGCATAATCATTGCATAAATGTTGGTCCGAAGTGGTTTTCAGATAAATCTGATCCCGGTCTCTTCGCACCAACAATGCAAAAGCGTTTCTCAACCTCACTTAGAAACTAAGTCTCATAGACTTATCATGTCTCCAACTTTCAACTTGCTATCCTTCGGCCAAGAAGGAAGCTCGATAGATTGGAGTAATACTCCGCACTACATGAATCAACATCCTCAACACAAACGATAATTAAGCCTACACAGATGGCTACGTACTAAGTGTACGACTAAATAGTTCCCACATCAAGTCGAGGAACTAAAAATTTAGGCAAATTTGATAGTCAGTTATTTAACTATCAAAGCAAACAACAAATATTTAGCACCATAAGCAATCACTAGGCCCTTTTAATTAATCTTTTATTAATTAAATCACTTTCCAAATATTCACTTTAAATCGTCTTTAAAAAGATATAATCTCAAAACCATTTCAATATTTCTATATTGGAAAACATTTCCATATACTCATTCAATAATAACTGATTCACAATTCTTTTTATTTTCAACACTTAGAAAATATCCCATATACTTAAATCGCGATTAAGTATATATTTTATTCTTTAAGCAAAACATTCTCTTAAATATATTTATTTATTTGGGTCAAAAATAATGTTACGTAAAACATCGTTATGACAACCTAAAATATCTAGTATAGGGATTCGAAAATAAGATAGATATATAAATCCCATATACTATACAAAACATCTTCTTTCGAAAATCATTTACTATAACAAAAGTGTTATAGTCCATCATTTCCTTATTTCTTGAAAACGTCTATTTCAACATTGAATGTTGAAATCTATGTATTCGATACTTAACACATTTTAAAACATCTTTAAACCATTTAAATCCATTTAATAATCACTTTTTAAAATATTCAATTAAAATTAAAAGACTATTCAATGTCCAAAATCGTGAATATAGTTCATTTGCCAAATCCAATATTTCTACACATTTATTAAAAGGATAATCCACTGTCCAAAATCATGGATTTAATTTCTAACCAAATTCATTACTATTGCACATTTAATTAAAGGATTATCCACTGTCCAAAATCATGAATATAGTTACTTCAAACAAGCTTTTTATTTAACTTATCAAATTCAATTGATTTCATATTTATAAAACAATGTTTATAAATTCCATTTATATTTATAAAAACTTCAATTTCTAAAATTCCTTTATTAACAAATTCTATTTATATCTCATTTACATACCAAAATCAATTATAAGTTAATTCACTTATAATTCTCTTATTTACAAATTCATTCATTTTATAACTTCATTTTAACATTTACAAAACTGCTTTATAATTCCATCATTTATTTATAAAATATCCATTTTATAAATCTTATATATAAATAAACCATTTATAATAAATCAAAATTCTCAATTTAACTTAATTTACAAAATGATCAACTTCATATTTCAAAAATCACATTTTGATTCCATTTCATAAAAATCATAATTTTTATAACATAAAAATTATAACATTTATTTATTTAAAATATATCCATTTCCTTAACAATTCAAAATTCAATAAAACATCTATTTTCAAAATCACTTTGAAAAATCCTTTTTAATTTGAAATCATTACTTTAACATTTTTAAATTACAAAAAATAGGCCCAATGCTGCAACAACACTATATACATTAATCACGGCATCCAAAACATCATATATCACATGATAACAACATATATATCTATATTTGTAAATAAAATCAGCACTGGTGAGGAATACAGTTGGATCCCTCCAACCTGTCACCTACAACAAATATACATATTAGAAAATATGTACAATGTCCGCTTCAAGGCAGACGTGCGTACAAAAGGTCATCCGCTCATACACGAGAACGTATAGGGTCTCATCTGCTCCAATAGGCAGGAATATATCCAAATCAGTCAATATATATATATATATAATATCATATATCATCCAAACAATCATCAATCAACATAAAATAAATTTATTCTCACCGATATAAAAATATCAGTGAGTCAGAAAGAGTGAGTTGTACTCACCTTGATTCCAACAGCAGATGTAGTGTTTTATTCCGAATAAAATTAAACAAGCGTTTAATTTTACCCAAAATTTTCACTAGCTCCAGTCAACTCCAAACTAGCTCTAAAATGTAGTGCTTGTCAATACGAACCCAACGCAACTTGTTTCGTCAAAAACGGACCTCGTATGAAGAAGTTATGACGTTTTAAAGTTTGTACGAATTTATATAAATCAATTTCACAATTTCTTTTTATTTTATTTTATTTTTGACCACAATCAAATCCTGGCCGTTATATCTTTAGATGAGATCGTAGCCATCATTTCTTTCTTCTCCATCACTAGTTTTTCACACGCACAACAAACCCATCAGCCGTCGATTATCATCAATTTTCGCAAACTTATCTTGACGTTTGAAGACGATCGACCACCATCATTTCGAAGCCCTTGCCGAGCTCCACTTTCACCGAGAACGACGTGAAGCTCAGTTGTGCATTTGCATGGAAAAACACGCATGAACGGCAAACCTTCATCGTCATTTTGGCGTCGATCCACCTAGCAAATTTCGATCACAACCGTATGGATTGAAAGATCTTGTCGAGCTCTACATTTTTCGTTTAGATGTCGAAGCCTAATTGTGAACGGATCATGAGATATTGAGGGAGAAAGGTCGGAAGATTCTGGCCATTGAAATGTTATTGGCGGCTAGCCCTAGTTTCTTAGGGTTTGAGTGAAAATAAAGAAAAAGTTTGGCCTTTTTTAGAAAATTCTCGCGCACTATTCATCCGAAATTTCTCCGAACTCCAAACGAAGCATGCCGCCTGGAGTTTATAATGTTTTACCCCTATTCCAAACACAATGGAATATATATCGGGAGCCAATTCGATCGTATTTGGAAGATAGGTTTTCGAATTGAATTATTTAAATTTAAAATTTACTTAAACAAATTTCGACGCGTTTTAGCTTGCCACGACTAACCGTAAATCCGATTGACACGTAATTTGAAATCCTATAATAATATAACATTACGGATCCAATGAAATTGGTTTCATCGAAATCCGAGACAGTGTCAAAAATGACTATTTTACACGTTAATTAAATATTAAAATATTCAATTTCTGTAAATTCACTTTTAATTCGATTTCAAAAGTTTACCAACATCATTCTAATTCAAATAGGATTTAATTCAACTTTATAAATCATTTTTATTCTTATTAGATTCAAATTTAAATTATTTCTACAATTTCAGATATTAAATTAACAATTTAATTATCCAATTAAATCATTCTATATCAAATATAAGTTATTCAACTTATAAAATTTACTTTTTAATATTTAAAATCAATTAAATATTTGAATTTCAAATGACAGAAATTTTGGGTCATTATAGGTTGTGCGGTATGACCAGAGTATGAGTGGTAGTTCCTAGGTTCGGTTTTCCTTAGCCTTTGTGAGACGCTTCTTCAACCTTGTTTTAATTGTTTTGTTTATGACATCAACTTACCCGTTTGCTAGTGGATGGACGATTGAGGAGAAGCATTTCTCTATTCCATTTTGCTTGCAAAATCCTTGGAACGGTCCACTCTCAACGCTACATGAAAACATGTTGGTTAACCTTGTTGGTAAAAGTTTTAAAGCTAGTACCATTGTATTTTATTTAGTTTCGCCGCTGCCAAAATTTTTACAGGCTGTCTATTTTTTATTTTTACATGCTCAAAAAATTGTTTTGAATATCCTCTTTACCTGTAAAACATAGTTCCACCATCTCCCAAACCCTAAGTTCCTTCCACCATCTTGTTTCCTCTCATCGATCCACTCCTCTGTCACTCCACTCGTCCATAGATCAAGATTCCACCGCCAAATTTGACTCCGATACCACTATAACCCAAACCGTAAAATATTTTGACAATGATTCTACCACCAAATTTCGCCATGGAGGCTCGACGAATCTATAGATTGGGATTCCCTAATGGGGAGAATCTTGGGTTTTTGAAGTCTTTGAATCTCAAATCTATTGCGTGAGTCTCTTTTTATTTTTATGGGTTTTTTCCATATGTTCAAAAATAATAATGATAATTGTAATTCCAATCTGATAGTAAATTATTGACTTCATTTTGGGTTCATTTTATTTTGAACAGTGTGACCCAGGGTGCTAGCCACGAACTATTTATAAACAACTATTGACGATGCTTGTTTTATGATTTTTTACTTTACTTTCATGCTGAGTTCGGTTTCATTTGTAGTATATTTTGTGCATTAATTTTCTTTTACCTAGTGTTTTAATATGTTTAGCTAGTTATGTAAGTTTGGTCTATTGCTGTATTATCTTTTTTATGTAACTGGATATAGAATCTGAAAGTTCGTACAGTTTGATATAACCGTCTTAACTGAATTTTGTTTCTAGATTATAATTATTTTGAGCTGGAGATATGATATAGCTGCCAATTAAACTATAACAAGACTTATATTTTAAGGATGTTATGAACCAAACTAGGTAGAACTCACCTCCAAAAGATAGCCTGTAGGTGGAGGGTGCTTAGTTGGTTATATAGTCATCGTCGGTACCGTATTAGGCGATGTGGGACATTACATACCACCAAGCTTCTAAAGTCCGATGCCCACATCGGCACTCTATTGCACTAACACCGCCCATACAATGTTAATGTTCAATAGAGTGACATCACGCCCATACATGTCGTCCATGCCCATACATGTCACCAACGAGTTTCGAACATTTCTATCCTGGTGTTAGGCTCTGATACCATTTGTTATGAACCAAACTAGGTAGAACTCACCCCCAAAATCTAGCTTGTAAGGGGAGGGTGCCTAGTTGGTTATATAGTCATTGTGTCTCTCCATCTCCTCAGGGTTGAACCGCACCAAGATTTCCTCTTTGTAAACTGGCCATAACTCATGATTTATAACAGTATTGGTATACTAATGATACCACTACAGGACTTCCTTCTTGAGATAAAATGAACAAATTTCTACCCAATATTTCTCATCAGTGTGCTGAAATCTAAAGAACTTCTCTACCTGTCTCAACCAATCAGCCACTCCATTACCAGAAAAACTGGGAAAGTCCAACTTGTATGAAGACATTGGATTGAGGTAGTGCATATTAGGATAGTTTGGATTGGGATGATTTTGATATAGGTTTCTTGGTGCAGGAGGTTCTGGGTTTAATGGAGGATTTAAAGGATAAGGGACATTTCTTGGCTGTGGTTGGGGGTTTCTTGAACTGGTGTTTGCCAAAGGAGGTACAGGTAGCGAACTGGTATTATAAGTGAAATTTTCAGTGTTTTGCACTGGTGGAGGATAGTGAGGCATTGGTTGTGGAGCTACGGGTGGTGCTGGTGGTTGAGCTTGTGATTTGTACTTCATTTGTTGAATATCATTTTCAAGGGAGGTGAGGACATTGTGAAACCCTACAAATCTGGTGGTGATGTCATGAGTGGTCTGCTCCAATTCTCAATTACTGTGCTCCAATTGAGTTAAAGAATTCGTAATATGTTCATTAAATTCTCCTTGCCACTACCATAGTAATTCTTGTTCAAGAAGTGGTGGGTTTGTATAAGAATTATTGTTGTTGAGGTGTGGATCGATTTGGGGGTCAGTTTCCTCCCTAATGAACTGCTCTGATACAAAATTGGAAGAGGTAGGTTGTTCTAATTCCTTATTTATGATGGTAGGTGGCAATTTCGACGATGACATGAGGAAACTTATTGAGGAAGAAGGAAGTTATGTGACAGTTATAGGTGAAAGAAGAAGAACTGTAGCAAACATGTACACTGACACAGGAAAATGTGCACAATTTTCATGTACACGGCAAGAAAATAATGATTTGAAAGTGAATTGTGTAACAGAAGTAATATTGAATCAAGAAATGATAATTTGGTTTTGTACTTGAAAAAAAAGAATGGAGCAATGTATTAATATGGATCGAGAATCCATGGACAAATTTTTAGAAAAATTCAAGAACAAAAGATGAAGAAATGTCAAACTGACAGTTGCAAGTACCTATACCAAATGCAAGAAAGATATATACAAATGACTCTCTATTATCAAGAAGTATAACTGATACCAAATATAACAAGAAATGGGTGATTGAATTATAACAAAAATTACAAGATTCACTTTATCAACACAGAAGAAATTATAGGCTACTGAAATATTAACAAGATTTGCAACTGACAAGTATATGTGAACAGAGAATCAATTTACAGAAATTAACAAAGCAATTGAAAAGATAAGCACAAGAAGTAACACAATATAATATCTGTACACAAACTGAACAAGAATTAGAATTATACTATAGAGAAGAGAACTAACAGGAGATTGCGAAATCAATATTAAAGCACCAAAATTGACAAGATAATTGAACTAGATAAAGTATGAAGAAGAAATACTAATAGCAATATAATAAGAGAATCAACAGAGATCAACAATGCAATTTTTATTTCAGATTTTTCTTCACACCATTACAATACCAATCCTCCACTATACACACACACACCCACATATCAAGTCATTTATATAAACACCCTTTCTACACAACCCATCCAAGCCCAAACACCAAAAATGGCCCATTTCAACACATAGCAACACATACAACAGATCGGTTTTACATAGCAAAGCTACAACATATATGTACAACTCAACACAGCCTTAATTTTAAGTGTATCAGTTGTGCATGTGCACACATGCACAGACATGCACAAAATGATATACCCAATTATCTCACTGGTCCGGTCCCAATTTTAACAGCACCCATCTCTGACGTTCTCCTAGCACCTTCCAGCAACTTCTCCGGTGAAGCAGTGATCTTTTGTGGTGAACTTGGCATTTTCTTCTCCATTTTAGCATTTTCTACAAACTGCTGACAAACTTCTTTCTCCATAACCATGGAAATTACCCCCTAGTTGTTACATCTCCCCTCCACTTCAAGAAGGGACCTTGTCCCAAGGTCCAAGGTAGGAAACCTCCTTACCATTGGCCAATAGTCCTCCCATGTAGCCTTTTCTATAGGTTTCTCTTTCCACTTAATCAAAATCTGAACTACAGGCTCATTATTTCTGGGTATCATCCTCCTATCAAGTATGCATTTAGGTTGCTCTACTATTTCCTCCACAAAGCTAGGAACATCATCTTGTACAACAATAGAATTTCCAACCTTCCTCTTTAATTGTGATACATGGTAAACAGGATGTATCTTGGCAGTAGTTGGCAATTGAAGCTTGTAAGCTACCTCCCCTATCTTTTCAACTATTTCATATGGTCCATAATACTTGGGTGATAACTTACATGTTCTCTTATTTCTTGCAGTAAGTTGTTTATAGGTTTTGAGTTTAAGAAATAGCCAATCCCCTACTTCAAACTTCCTCTCTGTCCTCTTCAAATCCGCATATTTTTTTCATTCTTTCACGTGCTAACTTCAGGCTATCCTTTAAATATTCCAACAAGATATCCCTAGTAAACAACATCTCTTCAACCTATTCTACCTTGGTAGTGTGCTGAACATAGGATAGTAGGTTGGGAGGATCAACATCGTATACAGCTTTGAAAGGAGTAGTATTTGTTGAAACTTTCCATGTAGTGTTATACCAATACTCGGCCAGGGTTAACCATTTGCTCCATTCATGGGTTTATTTGAGATGAAGCATCTCAAATATCCCTCGAATACCTTGTTTATCACTTATGACTGCCCATCACTTTGAAGATGGTAGGCAGTTCTTAACTTCAAACTGCTACCTTGCAACTTGAATAGCTCTGCCAGAATTTTCTTGTGAATATAGAATCCTTGTCACTAACTATGGTTTTAGGTAGACCATGCAATTTAAAAACACCATTAAAGAAAATAGTAGCAACTTCCTTGGAGGTATAGGGGTGGCTGAGAGGGAAAAAGTGGGCATATTTGCTTAGTCGATCTACAACAACAAAGATGACTGTGTATTTGTCACTTTTTGGCAAGCCAGTGATAAAATCCATAGCTATGTCAGTCCATATTAATTCAGGAATGGGTAAGGGCTTTAGCAATCCAGGCAACAATACAATTTCCCCTTTATTTCTTTGGCACTGATCACATGCTTTAACATAATCTTCCACATCTCTTCTCATTTTTTTCCAATAAAAAACTTGTTTTAACTTTTTTAATATAGGCTTAATTCCAGCATGCCCCTCCAAAGGTGTTGAATGATGCTCTTGGATAAGTGTATGCAGTAGGCTTTTTAGATGATGGTCAACTAAAATCTTCCCCTTGTGAAAAATTAATCCATTCACTACTTTATATTTGCCACTGCTAAGTTCATTGTTCTGAACCTTATTGAGTTGTTCCTGATACCAAGCAGATGTCTGTAGTGTATGTTTAAGCTCCTACAACCATGGAGTTTGTACAACAGATATGGCTTGTGCTTCTGCTTCTTCCCAAGCATCTGCTTCCTTTCTAGATAATGCATCTGCAATTATATTTTCCTTCCCAGATTTATACTCCACCTTATAGTCAAAGCCATGTAATTTAATTAACCATTTATGCTGCAGCCTTGTGTGTAGCATTTGTGATAACAAAAATTTCAAACTCCGATGATCAGTCTTTATAATGAAATGCCTCCTCAGAAATATTTAGCCCACTTTCTTGTAGCTAAAATAATGGCTAGGAGTTCCTTTTCATATGTAGACAGCAAGAGGTTCTTCCCATGCAGTGCCTTGCTCATATATGCTATGGATTTATTATTTTGAAGCAACACTGCTTCCACACCATGGCTACTGGCATCACATTCGAGTGTAAAAGGTTGGTTGAAATCAGGCATAGATAATATAAGGGGATTGATTAGACAGTGCTTCAATTTTTCAAAGGCCTCCCTTGATTGCTCAGTCCATGTAAAAGCATTCCTTTTTAACATTTCTGTAAGTGGTTTGGCAATTACCCCATAGTATTTTATAAATTTCTTGTAGTAGCCAGTTAAACCCAAGAACCCTCTTTGACTTCAAGTTTTTGGGCAGTGGCCATTCAACTACAGCTTGCACCTTGCTTGGATCAACTGCAAGTCCTTGATGAGAGATGATGTGGCCCAAATATTCTAGTGTTTTCTTAGCAAAGCTACACTTCGGCAATTTAATCACTAGCAAATTTTGCTGCAAAGTATGGAAAGTGATTTTAAGACGATTGATATGTTCCTCCCAGCTCTTGCTGTACACCAAATTGTCATCAAAAAACACTAAAACAAACTTCCTCAAATATGGCTTAAATACATGATTCATTAAAGACTGAAAGGTGGATGGAGCATTAACAAGCCCAAAAGGAATTACAGGAAATTCATAATGTCCCTCATGTGTCCTGAAAGCTGTCTTATGTACATCTGGCCCATGCATTTGAACTCGATGGTATCCTGATCTCAGATCCAACTTGAATAAATATGTAGCTCCTTGTAATTCATCAAATAGGTTATCTATTAGGGGAATGGGGAATTTATCTTTGATGGTGCAGGCATTCAAGCTTCTATAATCAACACATAACCTCCGTGAGCCATCTTTTTTTCTAACCATGACAACAGAAGAAGAAAATGGACTACTGCTGTGCCTAATAACTCCAGCAGCCAGCAATTCATTTATAATTTTTTCTAACTCATTTTTGATGTAATGTGAATGTCTGTAAGGTTTAAGGCATATAGGTTTAGTGTTAGGGAGGAGTGGAATTTTATGGTCATGCTCCCGTTTTGGTGGCAGGAAGGGGTCATTGCAAGTGATTTCAGGGTATTGGTCGAGGAGCTCTATGATGGCAGAGGGTAGTGATGAGGTTTGTTCCTCCTTCATATTAATCTAAAAGCATAATATCATACTTAATTGACCATGTGCATTTTCTTTAGTTATAGATTTTTTATCAACAATCTTCATTTCTTCTTGATTGAGACCCTGCCAAATGTAATATTTATTATTGTACTGAAATTTAACTTGTAATTGCTCCAAGTTTAGAGTCACATCACCCATACTCTTCATCCATTGAGCCCCCAATACTACTTGACAACCTTCCAGTGGCAATAGTAATAGGTCCATAGGCATTTTGCACCCCTGACACTTCAGCATCACATTTTTGCATATACCAGAACCAATTAATTTCTCCCCGTTAGCCACAGTCACTTCATAAGCTTTGGATTCATCTACTGTCAATTCTAACTTTTTGGCAAGTTGTTCATTGATAAAACTGTGTGTAGATCCAGAGTCTATAAGAACTTGCACCGGCTTCCTGTTAATAATTCCCTTCACTTTGATGGTAGACAAAGCAGGGATTCCACACATAGCTTGTAAGTAATAGATAAGGCTTCTTCTGCTGCTACTTCCCCATCAGACTCAGTTACATCAACATTCGAACTATCTTCTATTTCCTCCTTTTCTCTAAGTGACATTAACCCTTCTAATATATAAACATGTGGACTTTTGTACTTATGATCTTTAGACCATTTTTCCTTGCACCCATAACAAAGATTTTGTCTTCTCATTTCTATAATCTAACTAGGGGTTAATCCTCTACTTCTTGCTACATTTTCAATAGTGGTGTTGCTTCCATCTCTAGGAATTGCATTAGGGTGGGAATTTACTGGATCCTTGATATAGGACTGGTGGTGTGGTTGGAGGTGGTTTTGGGGACAGTGGTAGTGGAATGGCTAACAGTGGTAGGTTTATGATTTTTTTAGGTTTGGATATATTTACTCACAAACATTTTTTCCAATGAAACTGCTTTAAAGTCAACTGGTCTTGAGGTCATCACATCATATCTAATCTCCTCCTTCAACCCTCCAATAAATCTATCAAGCAAGAATTTAGGGGGTAAAGTTTCTAGAACTGCTTGTAGCTTCTCGTATCGACTGAGATAGGCTCTAACATTGGTGTGTTGCTTGAGTTTGGATAATGTTACATAGGGTCTCTCCATCTCCTCGGGGTTGAACCGCACCAAGATTTCCTCTTTGAAAACTAGCCATAACTCATGATTTATAATAGTATTGTTATACCAATGATACCACTACAGGGCTTCCTTCTTGAGATAAAATGAACAAATTTCTACCCAATATTGCTCATCAGCGTGTTGAAATCTAAAGAACTGCTCTACCTGTCTCAACCAATCAGCCACTCCTTCATCACCAGAAAAACTGGGAAAGTCCAACTTGTATGAAGACAATGGATTGGGGTAGTGCATATTAGGATAGTTTGGATTGGGATGATTCTGATATTTGTTTCTTGGTGCAGGAGGTTCTGGTTGAATGGAGGATTTAAAGGATAAGAGACATTTCTTGGCTGTGGTTGAGGTTTCTTGAACTGGTGTTTGCCAAAGGAGGTACAAGCAACAACCTGGTATTATAAGTGAAATTTTCAATGTTTTGTACTAGTGGAGGATAGTGAGGAATTGGTGGTGGAGCTTGTGATTTGTACTTCATTTGTTGAATATCATTTGCAAGGGAGGTGAGGACATTGTGAAATCCTTCAAATCCGGTGGTGATGTCATTGGTAGGCTGCTCCAATTTTCGATTACTGTGCTCCAATTGAGTTAAAAAATTGGTAATATGTTCATTAAATTCTCTTTGCCACTGCTATAGTAATTCTTGTCCAAGAAGTGGTGGGTTTGTATAAGAATTATAGTTGTTGAGGTGTGGATCGATTTGGGGGTCCGTTTCCTCCCCATTGAACTGCTCTGATACCAAATTGGAAGAGGTGGGTTGTTCTAATTCATTATTCATGATGGAAGGTGGCAATTTCGATGATGACATGAGGAAACTTGTTGAGGAAGAAGGAAGTTATGTGACAGTTGTATGTGAAAGAAGAAGAACTGACGCAAACATGTACACTGACACAGGAAAATGTGCACAATTTTCATGTACACAACAAGAAAATGATGATTTGAAAGTGAATTGTATTACAGATGTAATATTGAATCAAGAAATGATAATTTGGATTTGTACTTAAAAAAAGAATGGAGCAATGTATTAATATGGATCAAGAATTGGTGGACAAATTTTCAAAAAAATTCAAGAACAAAAGGTGAAGAAATGTAAAACTGATAGTTGCAAGTACCTTTACAAAATGCAAGAAAGATATATACAAATGACTCTCTATTATCAAGAAGTATAACTGATACCAAATATAACAAGAAATGGGTGATTGAATTATAACAGAAATTACAAGATCCACTTTATCAACACAGAAGAAATTATAGGCTACTGAAATATTAACAAGACCGGCAACTGACAAGTATATATGAACAGAGAATTAATTTACAGAAGTTAACAAAGCAATTGAAAAGATAAGCACAAGAATTAACACAATATAATATTTGTACACAAACTGAACAAGAATTAGAATTATACTATAAAGAAGAGAACTAACAGGAGATTGCAAAATCAATATTAAAGCACCAAAAATGACAAGATGGATGAAATGGATAAAGTATGAAGAAGAAATACTAATGGCAATATAACAAGAGAATCAACAGAGAGCAACAATGAAAATTTTATTTTAGATTTTTCTTCACACCCTTATAATACCAATCCACCACAATAATGAGCATATTCACATCATTTTTTTAGTATGTGCTTATCACAACATAAATTTATGCCCTTATGTTTGGATATATTTTGTTGATTTGTGCCCTTGTGTGTGTTCCTCTAGCAAGTTCAAACTAAAACTTACAATTTGAGTATCTTCCTCTAGCAAGTTCGCCTATAGTTCAAACTAAAACTTACAATTACCAAGAATGATTTCTAACAATTTCAAAATTCATCTTGTTTGCTGGAGTAGTTTAAATAGGGTCACAATTAAAGAATAATTTCCATCCATTAATACAATATTTCAATTATTTAATGTGAAGTTTTACTAGGGAAGAAACATGTCATAATTAAAATAAAATAAAAATAGTACTAGGACCGTTCTTCTCCCTATGGTCTACCAATTTTTGATTGGCTAAAGATTTATATTACGCTGATATCTGAGCATTCCCGCAAATAATACTCACATGTACATACACACTCACAAATTACAAGAGTATTTTCTTCAGCAAGCATTCAGTATATTTTTTATGTTATTTGAAGTGGCGTATGCAATCTAAGACAACGTAATAGGCTGATAGATTGAATCTTGTGCTCACACAACTCTTTTGATTTGTATTACATTACACTTGTAAACAGTGAGCTTGTCATCATTTTTGATCAAAATCCACTTAATTACTTAATATTTATATTTTTGGATAATATCTTTGGATATCGCTTATAAAAAAGAATTCAAATCTACTAGTTTCTCTACAAGCCAAAATGCTAAGAAAAACTTGAAGCATTTTTGTTAATCAAAATGTCAGGTTTAAAAATAGGTTACTAGAACTCTCTGAATTCCTACTTTTTTCCTTAAATTTTGTCTCTAGAATCCAGACTGACTTCCCAAATCTCTTTATTTTGGACATAAAAACAAGGGGGAGAAGCCAAACTTGCTCTTGCAGATCAAGGGGGATGGTAACTGTGCTTTTAGTTGAGTACTCACTTTGTAGAAACTCAGTCTTATGAGTTCTCCCATTTCTGTACGGGTCCTTTTTGATAAAGTTAGAGGTATGCCCTAGAACATTACATAATTTGTTACATGTATCTAACTTGATAATCAATTTTTTTAGAATAGAAAGTGTTTTCTTTTTGTTATATACTTGTTATAATGTGTTATAATTAATTAATTATTTAATTTAAGTATATTTAACATATAATCCATAAATTGGGTGTTTTGTAATAGCAATTACAAGTGTTGTAATCATGAGCAATTTATCATAATATAATAAACACATCCTTTTAAATATTCCTAATCAAGATGTAACAAGTCTGGATATTAATACATCCGTTGATATAGAGCACGTCACGCTCTCCAAATGTTGGGTAGTGTATTAGTCATAGCTGTTGGCGGCACCGAGTGGTTGTGTACCGATAGTTATTAGATAACTATGGAATGACTCATTCGATAGTTTTCTGTTGGTTAGTATATCTAAAGTCAAACATAAAATATCGATGTGATAATATTACACAATTCTCTCCACTTGAGAATTCTATCGAGCTTCAATATGGAAACTCCACTTTTATTATAGTTAAATCATGGGACGACATCAGTCGAACGACTATAGTTGAGTCGAGTGAAAGCATTGAAAGTGAAACATTATTCAATAGAGAATTCATCTCCTCGGTTATATGTGTTTAGTATCACAGTCAACTAAAGTCACCTCAAAGTCAAGGCCAAAGTAGTTCGGTATATAATAATTGTTATTATTGAAGCAAAGACTTTGTGTTTGCACTAAAAAGTTGGATATGGACAATATTGGAATTTTAACCACTGTCAAATTCCACAAGTCTTAGTGTGATATAGTTTCAACGAAGAGAATTGGTGTAAATAATTGTCACTACCGGATAATGCTTAAAATAAGTAAAATTGGATTTACCAAAGCTATATAAACGATAAATTTGGCTATAATGTTACATCACTAGCTAAGGTGATGTGTGACGTTAATATTTGAATTGTTCGATATTAACCACTGATCGAATTTACACCTAAGAGTCACATAACCGAAATGTTGAATACTCTGACTACCACCTAATTTAATAATTATAATTGTTATAAATTAATTAAATTAATTAATATTTATGAAATATTAGTTATAAAATTTTATTTTATTTGTGTTGATCAGTATTAAAAATAGTGTGTATATAAAAGTTGTAAACATACGTATCGATATACGATATTGATGTGCGTTCAAATTGGATTTGAATGCATATTTATTTGATTGGGTTTGAAGCAATTTGGAGGCCCATAAAGGAGCATTTGCAGCCGACTATGATAAAGGAGAAGGAGGTTTTGATTTGGTTTGCGCGGAGTTTGAATTGTCAGAGAGAATAGTGGATCTAGATCCACAATTTTCTCATGTTGTTCTCTCTTATTTAAACACTTCTAATCCCTCACTTTTGCATTCTAGTTTTATCCTCCCCCTTCTTATTTTCTGACCAAACCCCCCTAAGCCTCCTCCATAGTTTCAAGCAAATTAAACACAAATTTAAATACAAATGGTAGATCGATGGTTAGTGCCTTCAGTCTGGAAACTCTCTCTGTGAGTTTGGATACAGATTCAAGGTCGACTGATTCAATGTTTCAATATGTTACAACTAGGCCATAGACAAGGTATTAACTTTATTTACATTAGCATATACATATATTTATTTATTTATTATATCATCACCGTGCTATTCGATTGTATGTATATTATCACAAATCTATATATTTCTTTTTTGTCAACATTGGATGAGTATATATATATGTATATGTTAATATATATATATATATATGTGTGTGTGTGTGTGTGTGTGTGTGTGCGTGCATATAACTCATGGCAATAAAAGAAAAAATTAAAAAAATGAATTAAATAATAATTTTAAAAGGATTTTTAAATAAAATGCTCTATAATGTATAAATAAATATATATAAATTACATATAATTTTTTAATATTATAAAAATAATATTATTCGAAACTAAAAATAAAATTCATATATTTATTAATAAAAACCGTATATATAAATACACACACATATATTTCAAAATATGACATATTATTTAATTCGATATATATATGTAAATATATATTTATAATATATATAATAAGTACAAATTTTAAACATAGCAAAATTAAGTTTTCAATAATATATATATATATTCATACAAAAATTGTTTGTATTAAAATAATTAAAAACCGTATGCATGTTTGTATTTAAAAAAATTGGTTTTTCAGCCGTTAATATATGTATATATATATATCTGTGTTTGTCTATGTATTTATGTATGTATTTATTTATTTATTTAAATCTATATCATTTTACTTTTTTTTTAAATATTAACTTCAATATATATCATACACAAATATATATTTATATTGTACATATTTTCATTTAATAAAAATACATATGTATTTTATTTTTGTACGTATATAAAATACACACACATACACACGCTCATTAACTACAATTTATTTTAAATAGTTTTGAATTTATTATATGATATTTTAAAATATCGATATAGATTTGAAATTTGAAATTTGAAATTTGAGTTTATATTTAAATTGAAATCATTTATATTTGAATTTAGAAATATCATTATTATACAAAGTTATACACATACACACACAGAGTCTTATACAAACTTTATATTTGTTAAATATAATTTCATATCATATTAAACTGTATGTGTGTGTGTACACACATATTGGACATCACATATGTATATGGAGGGGCTAATATGTCCGTCGCGGTGCAAAATCGAGCACTTATATACGGGCATATTAAACCATGTACACTATATATGTTACACGTGCACATACACATACATGTGTATACAATATGCACGCTATATTATATTACATAAGTATAACATAACATAAAACTTTTGTCTACAACTTAAATAAAATATTGAATTTATTTAAAATTAATTTAGATCAGATCTAAATAAATTTAAACGGCGTAGGCCTTGTAAGATCCAAAATGTAGTAAACTATTTGAAATTTACTCATTCAACCCGCTACTTGCTGATCCAGATACAATACCTTTTTTATCCGAATTATTGAATTCATGTAGAGATCAGTCTTGCTGCATCTTTAAAAGGTTTTACTGATTGAAATTGACAAAGGTTAGTGTTACATTATTTTGTTTGAATCTTTGTGCCACATTATCAAATTCTCGTAAGTTTTACTTGGCAAGATATATATCTATTGTGATTTCTAAATTACGATATTTCTGACTGGCCTGTATCCTGGAGGTTAGATGACAAAATTATTCTTATTTAAGTTTATTGTTTAGCTGCTAAGATTTTTGACCAAGTTCTCGTTATTAGTAGTTAAACTTGTCCATAAGTACTTAAGCATTTTCAAGTAAAAGACCAGCTACAGCAAAAGAATGGTACTTGTCTCCAATTATCATTTGCACTATATAATTTTGTTTGTAGTGTAACTTGTGTCTATGAATGTTAGTAGTGCAAATTGGGTGCCGTTGTTGGTTATGATCTTCTTCGAGAGTCCGAATCAACACACGATGTTCTTGATCACAAAATTGAGGACTTTGGGTGCGGCGACTCCTGTGAGAAGCTCCCCCTTAACCCAACTTCGTAAAATAGTCGATAGCAACTATATCATGGTTGTAACGGCCTTTGGCACTCGGAAGCTTGCTGATCAAGTCTATCCCTCATGTGTCAAACAACAATGGGGACGTTATAGGGGTTAAGAGATTTAGGGAGGCACTCAGAATTTTGGCAGAACTCTGTCAGCGGGTGCACTTTTGAACGTAACTCATTGTGTTCTTGATCATGGTTAGCCAATAATAGCCTTGAAAGGCAGCTTTCTTTGCCAAGCTTTGCCCCTTAGTGTGATCTCTATAGAAGGCTTTGTGTAATTCCTCTACCATGCGGTTGGCCTCTTTGCTCATTACGCACCTTTGGAGTATATTTGCATGCATGATGGTGTAACGATGTGCCCAATACAACATTCTTGAGCCTTTTTTCTTTGAGCCGATAGATCGTCGCTTGTAAGACCGATGGGGTCATCCAAGAGTCGAGGTAGGCTTCCTCAATTTCTATGGCTTTTGCCATTAGTTCAAAGTAAGGGACCAACCCTACCTCCATCAGGACACAAGGGATGCTTTCTTTAGGATTGCTGGCTGCCTTAGCCAGTTAGTCGCTCTTGGCGTTTCTCCCAAGGGGATCTGTTCCCTCTTGAAATTTGCAAAGGTACATACAAGTTTCTTTGCTTCTGCAATATAGTGGGCCAACGTCTTACCTCTTACTGGAAAGAGCTCTCCAATCTAATTGACAACTAGCGAAGAGTCGCTAAACACATGCAATGATTCTACTCCTAGCTTTTTAGTCATCCTAAGATCGGCCAGGATGACTTCTATTCAGTTTCATTGTTCATGGCCTTAAAGTAGTGGCAAATAACAAAGCAAAGTTCTTTGCCATCGGGAGTGATTAAACCATCCTTACCCCCATGCCTTTCTTGTTAGACGCACCATCAACATAGATATGCAAAGAAAGCAATTCGGTTATTGCCCCCTCAACGTCATTTTTCGAGCTAGAAAATTCTGCTATAAAATTGACCATAGCTTGACCCTTGATATAAGTGTGAGGGTGGAATGTGATGTGATGCTATCCGACCTTAATGGACCACTTCAATAGTTGACCTGCTGTGTCGGCCCAACTCAGTACTTACTTCAATAGCTGATTAGTGAGAACCTTAATAGGGTGGGCTTGAAAATATGGCCATAGACACGGGAATCTATTTAGTGGACTTTCTCTTTATCATGAATCAAGACAACATTAATCGCATGGTCAGTCATCATAAGATATAAGTACAAGTCCTCCCCATCAATAGGCTTTTAAAGTTTGGGAGGTGTGGCTAAGTGTCTCTTTAAATCCTTAAAATAATTTGGTGCAATCTTCACTCCATGCAAATGATTTACCCTTCTTGATGAGGTTGAAGAGGGGTACACAATGATCTATGGATTTTTACATAAAGTGGTTAAACACCACGATCATTCCATTTAGACTTTACATTTGTTTGACTGTGCGGGTTATCTACATCTCTTGAATTTCTCGAATCTTTTCAAGATTTGCCTTGATACCCTTGGTGCTTACTACAAAGCCAAGGAATCACACTACAAAAGAACATTTCGTAAGATTGAATTTCATGTTGTAACCATGGAGGATGATAAATTTTTTGGCTAAATTCTTCACATGCCCGTCGACCATTTCAAATTTGATCAACATGTCATCTGCATAGACTTCCATCGAATGGCCCATTTGCTAAGAAAATATTTGGTTAAGGAGTCATTAATATGTAGCACTCACATTTTGAAGGCCGAAAGGCATGGCTCGATAGCAGTAAATCCAATGTTGGTATTGAAAGGGGTATGTTCCTGATTTGGGCCGCGGATGTCATTTTGGTTGTCCCAGAGTAGGCATTCATGAATATGAGTAGCTCATGCCTGCTGGTTGCGCCCACGAACTGGTCTATGCGAGGCTGAAGAAAACTATCTTCAGGGAAGATCGTGTTAAAATCTTAGAAATCGATGCAAATTCCCTCGAGGCCCTACTAAGTTTTTGGATAAGTACCAGGTTGGCTACCCAAAAATCATATGTAACTTCGTGGACGAAGCCATTTGCTAAAAGTTTATCTACTTCCTCCTCGAGTTCTTTGTACCACTTAGGGTTAAGTGCCTGCCTCTTTTGCCAAATTGGGCAAGCCGCCGAATCAACGTTGAGGGCATATCATATAATCGAAGGGTCTATGCTAGTCATGCGGCATACCTCCAAGTAAACACATCTTTGCTCTCCTTTAGGAAACAAATCAACTCATCTCTTAGTTTCGGACTCAGCTCTTTACCTATATGGATGACCTTGTCGGGTTCGTCACTGTCAATTGACGCCTCAAGTGGTATGGCCGACCCACTATCGAGGTTGGAATATCCTATTCGGGGATCGAGCGGATCGTCATCATCATCTCCAACATTCACTTCCATGTCATACTAGTCCAATGCATAAATCATGCATTCAATAACATTCTCGACCAGCATGGACCGAGGCCCCTGGTTCTCATATATGAGTCCTTCAACGTCAAGGGGGAAGGAGTGGTAATATCCTTCACTCTTGCATACCAGCAGGGGTGAGCTTGTTCATCCTTGGCAGATATAAATTCTTTGGTCTTTCTTAGGCTGGCTAGGGAAAGATTATTCCCGTCGATCGTATTATGTTGGTCTGGGGGCGGCTATCAATGCAGGTGGTTTGCTTTCAATATCTTGGGTGATCCTGGCACGAATGGGAGCGTTGGGCAGTTGGCATGCTCTCTTGAGCGTGTCACCGTAGAAGGTTGTCATTTCTTGCAGTAACATGAGTACTCGCTTCTTTGCTTGTTGTGGGGAGATGTTGTAGCAATCTCTAAAGGTTTCTTGGTTACCTCAGATGCATCCTATTCCTCCACCAGTTGGGAACTTCATTGTCAGACAATTGTAGGCCACTATCGCATCCATATCTTCCAAGGTTGGCCTGCCAATTAGAATACTGTTTGTGAACGGACAATCTCCACAACAAACTAAACTTGAATCTTGGCTACTAAGGATTCCTTGCCCAAAGTGACTATATGAGAGGTAACTCTCAGAGGTACTATACGAACGCCCCCGAACCCATAGATGGGTAATGCATATGGAGCATGTCTGGTGGTAGGAAGCTTTATTTTGTCGAGAATATCTTTAAACATCACACTAACATAGTTGCCCCCATTAATAAAGACCCCATGGACCTTGGTACTAGCTATATCGACTAAGATGACCATGGGGTCATGGTGGGGGAAACCAACACCTCTCCTGTTTTTCACGGTGAATGCAATATTAGTGTCCTCTCGACCCAAGGGACCTTTCAGGTCTAGAGATCTACTGAATAAACATGATCGGAGAGCTCTCTCCTATAGCGGTCCTAAGCTCCTCGATTACTTCCGACCACATTCGAGCCACCATAAACTGACGTGATTTCAGTATTGATTGCAGCCGCATTGGTTTCATCTGCCCGTTGGGGGTGGGGCAAGTAGATCTGGCCGAGCGTTGCGCTACTCCAACTGTTTCCTAACATACTGAACCAATACTCCTTCATGGACTAGCCACTCTATCTCATATTTGAGGTGCCGACACTTATTGGTTGAGTGGTCATTGAACTTGTGAAACTCACGATATTAACCATTGCCCCTAGGCTCCTTCGTCCGCCCTATCTGAGAGGAAGCAGGCCATTGAAATGGAAGCGATCATGTCTTGTAAGAGAGATAGTTTCCATGTCATGGTTTAAGGTTGCATAATTAGTGTACCTTTGTTTGAAGCATGCTCCATCCTCATAATGCTTTTTGTTATTTTCCTACCGTTTGTTCCTTCGGTGATTATCTTCTCTTAGGCAAGTCTTGTTTCTCTGGCTACTTTCTTCACCACTATCAAAGATTTCTGCCTCCTTTACTCTCAGAATGTAGTTTCCCCTTTGAAGAAAGTTGGTTAGGGTGAAGCAGGTTGCTTCTGCAATTCCTTCCATATGCGGGATCGATATTTTACCTTCATACAAAGGGCGAACGCCAAGATGTTTTTGTTCTCTCCTCCCGCCCTCGTTAATTCCTTGTTGAAAAGGATGATGTACGAGTTAAGGGACTAGGTCGAACATTTCCTTATGCTGCCAAGTTCACTAACCATCATTATTCTTATCTTTGAAGTGAAGAAGCGAGCCCTGAAGTCAGAACACAATTGGGCTCACTAGTGGACATTGCCAACTTATAGATGAGGGAAACAATGGGACGTCTGCCCAGTCAAGGTAGAGGGAAATAAGAGTTATTTTGTATGGTTGAAGGTCTGGCCTGCTTGGGTTGCTAAGTTAAAGGTGATGATACGATTGGACGGGTCTGCACACCTGTCATACTTGTCTATGGGAGGCACGACATACCTGCGGTGGATGTAAGTGCTTAAGATTTCTTCAAAAAATGAGTCTCTGTTCTCATCATCTGATTCCCCTTCGCACCTAGGGTTTCTAGTTTGAATCATATGCATTCACCGGTGCAAGGCGGCCATCTCTTCTCTGAGGCAAGGTTCCACATGACGCGGATGATGAAGGCCCTTTGCCTAGGAGAAGTTTCTTTGCTGCTTATCTAGTGTTAGGGACCTATGGCGATAACATGGCGATGGAGAACGGCGATGCCTTGTTGGAGTAGGAGACCTTCTCTTAACAACTAATGGTGATCTAGGCGGATAAGGATGACTTTGCCAGGATCCGGGCCGGGGCATCGAGGTCGGGAGTGAACCGATGGTTCTTTAGGCCCTGACTTGTCCTCCACCACCGAGGTGTTCAAAACGAAGATCACAGTCTCCGTCTGCGATTTGTCATCTATAAGAGATAGAAAGCGGACTATCTTTTAGTCGAAGGGGCTCGACGAAGCAGTGGTGGTTCTAGTTCTAGGACTTCATGGATGTCCTCTTGCATTGGAGCAGTGCGAATGTTCCTATAGTGGACACGAGCCTCCTCAATTGGAGTTTCCAGCACTACCCTTTTCTAAGGCTTCATCAATGCTTATGAGGTTGATGCATCTCGGGAGCTGGTTTAGGAGTCTGTTCAACCGCTGAAGGGACTGGCGGGGCAAAGTTGATTGTTGTCTTGGCGTCCAACGTTGTCCTCAGACTCTCTAGTTCGTGGGTCAAATTGCCCACGTTAGTCAATTGCTACATAATATTGCGTTACATATCACCGCTGAGCTAAGGGATAGGGCAGGCAGCACTGGCGACTATGTTGATGTTAGTTTCATCCTTGTTGGAGTTGTTACCCTCAGGCATAGGAGCTGGTTCATGGTAACAAACTGGAATTGGTTTCTTTGAGGAGGAAAAGTGATGAAAGTTGAGAGCTTTAGGCGGAGGCCCAAATTCTAGCACCAAAATGTTGACAAGTATTTTAGCCAACCTTGAAAGTGTGTCTGAGGGGTGATATTAGTAAGAGATTGGTTACTAATACCTTCGTTAAAAGAAAAAAAAGAAGTTAAGAGATACTAGTATACTGAAAGGTAAAGAGACAAGAGTTTAGAGTGGTTTGATCAAAGATGATCTACGTCCAATATGAGAAATTCCTTATTACTTTCACTTCTATTACAACATCCTAGATTACGAGATGACGAAAAATACAAAGATACTTGAAAGCTAGACTGTTTCAACCTTTTTGAGGTGGCAATGTATGAGGTACTTATAGTAGCTGAAACTGTTACTTGGATGGTTGAGATTGCGCTGAATAAGCCCAGGAAATGTTGTAGGCTATCGATGGAGGTATATGGTTGATGTGCATGCTAACTAAGATGACAAATGGCTTGCATGGTGCATACGAAGATAATTGGTGATTCATACTGTAGTAATGCTCGCAGCATGGCAGACGACGTGGGAGCAGCGAGTGCCTGCAATAGTGGTACTTGGGCAGTAACAAAGGACATGAGAGGGTTACTGCACAGTAGCGCTTTTGTTAGGTGAACAACGCCAGTTGATGTCATTCCTTTCAAAGGATCAGTACATGTGGGGCATCTCTTATGCCTACCCAGTTCGATGCTTGTGGAGATGGTTGAAGGTAGCAAGAGGAACTTGCAGTCCAGGGTGAACCAGGGTTAGGACAAAGATGAATGAGGGAGTTGTTTGATGGGCCAATTGAGTAAACTAGTTGTTGTTGGGCTCTGACCTTCTTGGACAACTTACCCTGGCCTTGCCGCATGATGCATATAGGGGAGGCTTGCCCGTTAATCTTCTCAAAGCAGACGAGGTATGCCTTGAAAAAGCCTTGATAGGTCGGGTCTGTTGGTAGACCAGCAAGGCGAGCAAGCCGCATTCTAGATGGGTACAGTGTATGGATCAATTGTTGCCACCTGAATTCGGTTTGGTGAAGTGCTGGACCATTGTGATATGTCGGCCAAGAAAGGTATATTTATCTATGTAGGTCGGCATACTTCTCTATTGCGAGAAATACGAGTAATACTTGTTATTCTTATCTCCCTTATCCATCTATTGGACCCTAGACCTCTGCTTCTACATTATTTCCTCATGCTTAATGACCTTGTCTAGCTCTTCTTTAAGGTTCGAAAGCACATTTTTCTCGGAAGCATTCAGAATTCTTGATTCTCCCATTTTATTTAATTCAATAATTTCATAAAGTAAGTTCTCTTTTTTATTTTTAATGTTGCCAAAACATCCTTGTTCCATTTTCTAGGAAATTTTTTAGATCCTTAAGCTTACTAATAAAAACTTTAGTGATATTTTAGGAATATTTAATGTTATCGTAACTCATAAAAATCCATTTATTTGTTATTAAATTAGTAAAATTGTTTTCTAAAAACCGCATCTTTTTAAATCTGAAGGTGCTTTGAAAAAGATGGTGACTCCTACATAAAAGAATAATAGGACAGTGATTAGAACATACAGAAGGTAGGCCCTTAACACACAAAGCCGGGAACCTATTTTCCATCTCCTCGCTTATGAAAAAATGATTGAGAAGTGCCTTCGAAGGGAACTCTCTTGAGTTCAACCAAGTGTACCTCCTATTACTAAGTGGTTAGTCAACTAAAATACCGTTAAACAGTAAACCGGTTAAACTCTTCAATATAACAGAAAAGTCACCTTCTCTAAGTGAGCGTTCATTTAAAAACCCCGTCATGTTAAAATATCTCCTACTACCCAAGGATCAACGGAGAGATCTAAACTCTAAGGATTTTCTCCAAAGGTCTATCGATTTTATTGTGAGGTTGTAAACATTAGAGACATTTAAAAGTGAATCGTCTCTTAAATCTATGAAGGTAAGGTGCGTCGAGTGGGCATTATTGACAATTTGCTTAAGTTTAACACAGTTTTGTATCCAAACCATAATTAAGCCTTCCGAGCTACCCCTAGCAGGGAGGCATACCCAATTATTAAGAAAAACCTCAGCAGTCTTTTATAGAAATGGTAATTAGGAAATTGTATTATAGTTTCTTGCAAAAGAGCTATATCAATATAACCGTCCTTTAAAATATATTTAATTTTTTTTCGTTTATATGGGTTGTGTAAATCCCTAATGTTCTAGCTAATTAATCTCATGATCTAAATGATCTAACCCTCTCGAGTTCCTTACTTCTAATAAAGTCTATATCAAATCGATCTAGGTCAAAGACAAAACGAACCCTCTTAGCTAGATGTAATATAGAAGAAGTAGATAATTCCTTCAAAACAAAGAGGACTATAGGCACAACCTTAGTGAACAATTTAACCTGAGCTAGAGCCTAAAGCTATAGTAGACAAAGTCGAAGGAGCCCTCTATAGTCATGCACTCCTTCTAACTGCGCCACTATGGTGAAAAGATCTTTTCGTTGAAGTGCGTTTTGAGCCCATTGAAACATCCTATAACAGCCCACCCAAAAGTGGACCTAAATTCCGATCTAGAAAAGGACATCAAAATTTTAGACTCATTCAAAAGTTAGCTGTTGATTGGTAAAAAGAACAATACAGAGCTATTTATCTACACATTTAGATCTTACAGTGAAAGGATAAATTATAATAATAACAGAACCTATTTTATTATAAATTCAAAATTTCATACAAACCATAACATAAAACTAATAATAACCGTTACATATCTATGGTACATCACATTTAAAATACAACAGTTTCCAATGGGTACATCTGAAAATAACTTGAATAAATAAATAGATAAACTGCCACAAGCTTTCTCCACCCCTTAGCCTTTAACATCGCCATCTTTCCTAACCTATATTGTAATGAGGTGGGAGTCAGAACAACATATGTTTGATAAAAAATCTCGAGCCTTACTAATAGTAGTACTTGGGCAGTATAATTTAACTAGGAATGTCTTTTACATTTTGTCTACATCCTAAGTCTTTCCAAATATAAGCCCATAGCCATCTCGCTTTCAACCCAATAACCCATATCTATCATCAATATTGTCCTATCAATGTTAAGAGATAGTACCCAAGTCACTTAATACCTTTTAATGGCATCTAGGCAAACTCTGACCGTTTAATACCTCTTTTAAGGAAGGTCCTCATCCTTTAATACCTATCCAAAGGCGGACTCCTCTCTAGTAACTATCTAGTTGACATTGCTCAAAATACCTTCAATCACTTAATACTTCATATCGAAGCTGGCCCTTTCCCGAGATATCCTCTACCGTGCATAACCCATAACCCCGACTATTTAGTACTTACTACATAAGGAAGAGGTGGGCCCTCACAAACCACTTAATACCTTCAATCCCTATAGCAAGTCCTTCGTATTATGACATGTACCCCAGAGTGACGTCTCATATTAGTCCAACTATTCGTAGTAGTGGTAGGAAGATTAGCTGGGCAGATTTATCTTACAGAATTTGGGACTAACCTCGCATCATCCGTAGTAACTTATTATAGTCGATGTCTCATATCAGTCCCAAAGTCACACCGTTGGTAGCCAGATTAGCTGGGCAGACTTCCGTGTGCTTTTGATTGACCTCGCATCCCTATAACTTAGGCATAATCTATAACACTCTTTACATATATTATCAAACATCGTGCATCTATTATAAAAGCCTTACAAGAAATCTTTCTTATTTCGCCTCTACCGTTAATTAGTTTTCTAAGGGAGATTTAATAATAGTTAATAGCCTATTAACTACAAAAATAATACATTCTAATTATATGTCATTTACACTAAGATATGTATACACACACATACAAATATATATAAATACGTGCATAGGAATTTCTAAACGTGCGGAGTTTACGTCCTAAACTAATGTTTAAATGTTAACTCTTCAAAATTATACAAGTCTTATTTTCATATTATCGATATACTATAAATCCAATATCCAAATATCCAATCAACACACTTGTATACAAATAAAATTATAATTCAACCTATTATACTAAAACAATGGAATAAATCAATAAACTTACAATTTGAATTCCTTTTTTGCCTTATTCAACTTCTTTTTTTATATATGAAATTAGACAAAGGAAATTTCTACCAAAATTTTGGAAATAAGCGATGCAAAATACAAATAAGAGTTCATATCTTACACACTATTTCCTAATCAAAACCCTTAATCAAATCCAAAAAAAAAGAATAAGAAGTAGAATAAAAGGTAAAAGCACTAAAACTGCAAATCTACGTAATTTCCATTATTATAGGATAAATAATTGAGATTTCAACCTAGAATTGACGTTTCGCTATGGGTGAATTTTAAGGATTTTAATATGATCTTTTCGTGAATCAAAACTCCCCAAGGCATAATTCAAATCCAAACTACACTAATCAATTACTTGGATAGAAAGACTAATATTTCCACTCACTACGGGTCCTTAGCTTTGCTTCCTTTTGTATTTGACATGCCTTCAATAATCTCTTTCAGATCTCTTCTTTTTTATATATACAAAAGGAGTTTGTATATACGTTAGATTTAGAAAATTAGAGATTTGGAGGAGAATAGATTTATAAAATAAACAATAAACAAAAATAAACATATAGGATTTCTTACTTGAAACCCTAAAGAAGTTTTTCTGAATCTTGGAAGAGATAAATTGACAGAGCATCTCTAGGTTCCTAAAATAATTTGTGAATAAAAGTGAGGGGCCCAAACTCTTATTTATAGTGGTTGAAATATACCAGAACCGTTGGATTTTAGTCGGTTTAAAATAATAAAAATCTATACGTTCACTGTTGTAGAAAACCCTAGCCTCTAAAACCTTCACCAATCGACCACCGCTACCTACCGGGCGACCGGTCTTATTGGTGCGGCTGACCATTCCTTTTATTTCGAGAATAATTTTATTGGCCGTTGTTTTTAATTATTTAATTCCTTAATTACCATTAACGTTAACGTTCATTTTAACGATTATTTAAACCCCAAGTCTAATTATTGTTAACTTTCAAATTTCAGTTAATAATTATTTACTTATTTGAATTTGAATCCTATATAAATTATTTTGAATCCAAAAACTTCAAACATCCATAACTTTTCGTTTGAGCTCCGTTTTCAACATAATATATATGGAAATTGATCAGAATTTCGCCACGTACACAATGGCATAACTTTCATGGTCAAATTTTAACTTTTGCAATATATACATTTTTTAACCTTATCTTATTTAATTAATTTATATAATTAATTTATTATAAATTTTTATAGGGTGTTACACTCTCCCCCCTTAAAAAGAATTTCGTCCTTAAAATTTTTCCAAGGGTCAAACAGCGTAATGCATAATAAACATCCATGTTATACAACCAAGTTATATGTATAACTATCTACTCAACCAAAAGCGCAATGTGATTATGTGTGCAGACATACTATAAGTGAGCTCAATCCTAGCATGAGTATATGATCATGATATATAAGTATCTATGCAAAACACCCTAAGTATGCATAAAATTTATGTATGAGTGCAAATTGACGGTGAGAAGTGTAGCAACATCCTCCTACCATCCAATCTAGTAACCACGATGCAACCAAAAACCTAATTTTAAAGAGATCCTCGTCTTCTCTTTGATCTTCCATGTGCTTTCCACCGGGTTGTCTCCCCATTGTACTCGAACCAACCTAATTTCTTTGCTGCAAAGCTTCCTAGTTCCATGCTCCACAATGCGTGCAGTGGCAAATGATGCTATTAGCTCTGTCTCAATACCACCCAATCGATCAAGCTTTACAACAATGGTGGTGCTGTGAAGGCATTTCCTCAAATGCGAAATGTAAAAAAACATCATGGACTCCAGCCAATCTATTGAGTAGCTCTACGCGGTAAGCAAGTTTTCATATTCTTTTCAAAACTTGAAAAGGTCCAACAAATCTTGGTGCTAACTAATCAGATTTTCCAAACCTCACAACTTTCCTGAGAAGGGTAGCTTTGTTAAACACCATGTCCCCAACCTCAAACTCCAATTATTTCTTTCTCTTATCTGCGTAGGATTTCTATCGATCTTGCACTACCTTCTTCCATTGCCTAATCAACTCTACCTTTTCCAAAATTTCACGAATTAAATCTGATCCGAGTAGAATTTTGTCGGTGATTATCCACCAACAATTTGGCGATTTGCATGGCCTTCCATAAAGCGCTTCAAAAGGGTGTCATACCTATCGTCGATTGATAATAATTATTATAACTGAATTCCACTAATAGTATGTGTTGCTCCTATTGTCCTTCGAAGTCCATGATGCAAGCTCACAACAAGTCCTCCAAGATCCAATTTACTCTTTAAGTTTTTCCATCTGTCTGAAGGTGTTAAGAGGCACTAAGATTCAATGAAGTTCCTAAAGCTATCTGCAAACTCCTACAAAACTCATTAGTAAATAAGGGGTCTCTGTCACTAACGATGCTAACCAGAATCCCATGAAGCGAACCACCTCGATATAAATCTACGCTAGAGATGCTATGATTCTATTGCTCCTAGCGGGAATAAAATTGGCGCGTTTTATGAGTCTATCCACTATGACCCAAATTGCTTCATTGCCTCTTTAACACTTAGGCAACTCATCTATAAAGTCCATCGATATATGTGCCCATTTTCAAGTTTGGATTTCTAACAGTAATTACAATCCTTTAGGCTTCTCTTGCTCAGCTTTAATCCTTTGACATGTCAAACACCTAGAAACAAATTTAGCTACTCCCTTATTCATCCCTGGTCAATAGAAAATCCATTTCATATCCCTATACATCTTATCTCTACCGGGATAAATAGTCATCCTTGAATGGTGACACTCCACAACCCCTTCCTCCAATATACGGTCAATCTTTGGAACGCAAAGGCATCCATCTCTCCTCAAACATCACTTTTCATCAACTGCATACCTACTAACATAAGGAAATTGTTCTTCTCTATATAGATTGTCCAAGATATCAATTATCTCCTCATCCTTCTTTTATTTAGGTCCAATATGGTCCATCAATGTCGGCCTAACCTCCATTACTATCAAATAGTTTTGAGTGAATTTTGTTGGCGGTCGAAAGTTGAAATTCGAGAGGAACTCCAACCACCTTCACTCATATATAGCATCCAAGGCAGCATGCCTCTGGCTAAGGGAATCGATGATGACAATCCCTTTTCAGGGGGTATACAGTATCCCAAAGTCGTAGGATGCTATAAACTTCATCCACCTCTACTGCCTAAGATTTAAGTATTTTGGAAAAAATAGATATTTGAGTGATTTATGATCAGTAAACAACTCAAATCTTTTCCTAAAATATAGTGCCTCCACATCTTCAAGGTTAAAACAATGATTGCCAACTCCAAGTCATGAATTGGGTATCTCTTCTCAGGGTCCTTCAATTTCCTACTAGCGTAAGCTATCACCCTTCCTTCTTACAAAAGAACCGCTCCTAATCCTGTACCAATGCATCTGTGTAAACCGTAAAAGGTTTTGTTCCATCGGGGATGACGAGTACTGGTGCACTTGTCAATAGTTCCTTTAGCTTCTCAAATGCTTTCGCACGACTTTCATTCCATGCAATGACCAGATTCCTCTTGGTTAAACGAGTTAAAATGACTACTATATTTGCAAAATCCTTTATGAATTTCCTATAATAACCTGCTAACCCTTGAACACTCCTAACCTCCGTTGCATTCTTCGGAATCTTCCAACTTTGAATAGCTTCCACTTTGGCGGGGTCCACTGCTAATCCATACTAAAAAACAATATGCTTAGGAAATCTCACTTCCTTCTTCCAAAAGAGGCACTTTGAGAATTCGGCTTTATGTTTGTGCCTTCTCAAGGTTCCTAATATCTCCCTTATGTGATTCTCATGCTCTCCTTCACTCTTCAAGAATACTAAGATGTCATCAATAAAAATTACAACAAATTTATTTAACTGTCCCCTAAATACTCTACAAATCAAATCTGCAAAGTATGCGGGGGCATTGTTCAATCCAAAAGGCATCACTTCCCATTCATAGAGTCCATCTAGTGTGCGGTGCGGTCTTTGGTTTGCCATCCTATACAACCTTCAACTGATGAAATCTTGGTTCCAAGTTTAAATGGGAGAAGTATTTAGCTCCCATAAGCCAATCAAACAAATTGTCTATCCTAGCTAAGGGATATCTATTCTTCTTCATTAAATTGTTGAGTTTCCTATAGTTAACACATAGCCTTAGTGAGCCATCTACCTTAATATCAAAGACAACTAAGGCTCTCTATTCTAAGGTACTTCGTCGAATGAATCCTTTCTACAATAGATTCAAGATCCGCTTATCCAATTCTCGCCTTTCCTTAGGGGCCTTGTGTCTTAATGGCAGAGCGACTGCTCTATGTCCTTCTCCCGTTCAATCCTAAAATTAGTCTCCCTTTCAAAGTGGGAGATCCAAAACTTCTTCAAAGGCATCGGTTAATTCTCGAACCACAGGTACATAAGAAAGTACATTTTATGATAGGTTCACCGAGTATAAATAGTTTAACTTGACTGAAATATGGGGTGTGCATCGAATGTCAATATCTCGTCCTTTACAACTCATTAACTATACTACTCACTTATCGTAGTCTAGGATTGCCTTGTAGTGAGACAACTAATCCATTCCCAATACAAGTACATACCCCTTGAAATTAAGAACATACACATTACATATGAAATCAACGTCACAAATGTCTAACACTAGGTCTTTGCAAATTTAGAAAGATGTGTCATCCCCCAATAGGATTTGAAACTACTATTGGATTAGTAATAGTTTGGGATTGAAGATTTAAGGAATTAATTACAATTCTAGCTAGGAATGAATGTCATGCTACATAGTCGAATATAGTACAAATTTTATTCCCAAAAATAAGAGTCGTACCTTCCATAGCTGCTTTCCCTTTGTCTCCAGGGGTGGTCTACTCGAAATAGGGACAACCTCTATTGCGTAGGCTTGCCCCTCTGCCCTTCCTTCATCAACTTTGGACATTGATTCTTATAGTGGCCCTCTTCGTGGTAGTGGTAAGACTTTCCTTTAAAAACCCCCTTTAACAAATTCACCCTGCAATCTTTAGCAATATGTCCTTTCTTTTAGCATCTATTACACACCTTACCTTCCTTTTTAAACTTTCCTTTTGACTTCTTATTCATCCGAAAATTCCTTTTCTTGGCTCCTCAATGATTCTATGTAGGTCCTGCCTTCTCCTTCTCCATCACTTTCTCCTCAGCATTTGCCATTTTTAGTAAAGCTATCTCTACAAGCATCTCGTAAGCGGCGCCAATGGGTATTTGAGTCAACAACCATTCCCTAAGCATGGAGTTTAGGCCCTTGACAAACTTTGTGGCCTTTCTCATGGGTGTATAAGTCAAACTCATTACGAACTTGGCTAGCTTTGTAAATTTACTAATATACTTCTTAAGAGTGGAGTCTCCATGCCTAAGCTATATGAATCATTCTAATTACAGGCCCATTTCTGCTGCTCTTGACATAAACCTTGTCTCAAATCCATTCATGAACTCATCCCAAGTGACAGTCCTACCAACGTCCTCCTCAGCCACCATATTCCACCATTTTAAGGCCACTCCCTAAAGGTGCCAAGCCGCCATCCTCCGCTTTAATTGGTCCTCCCAACCAAGCTCTCGAAATATCCTTTCGTAGCCATTTATCCATGCCTTTTCCTCCATGAAACTTTCCTTTCTGAAATATACTCCTCCTCCCATATTCATAAAATATTTACACATTTTGGGAAAATCGATGGGATAAGGTGCTACCTCGGTAGGCAGGACAACATGTGACGCCGATGCAGTTTGCTAGGGAATAAGGACTCTTCCTATGTGCTTGAGGTACTATTTAAACCATTTGGGCATGTCTCGAATGGTGGGCATTCCTCTTGCGGGGTTCCCAATCTCAGAAGAAGAAGGGTTTTCAGCTATAATCTACTATCTATAGGTTAAACTTCTAGTTATATTTTTTAAGATATATTATATGCTGAAATAAAGGTTTTCCTAGTGTGTATGTGTATGTTCATAATATATATATATATATATGGGTTTTGGAACAATTCTTTCAAAAATTACTAGTATGTCTCTCATACGTATACTTATCCCCGTTGACCAGATAACCTATGCTCTGATACCAAATGCAACAACCCGCCCTGAAATGGTCCTAAATTCCAACCTAGAAAAGACCCATCAAAACTTAGATCCATTCCAAAGCTGGTTGTTGGTTGGTAAAATAAGCAATATAGAGCTATTTATCTACACATTCAAATCTCATAACGGTAAGATAAAAAATATAATAATAACAATAATATCCATTTTATTATAATTTCAAAATGTCATAAAAACCATAATACAAAACCAATAATAACTGTTACATATCCATGGTACATCATATTTAAAGTACAAAAGTTTCCAATGGGTACGTCTGAAAATAACATGAATAGATAAATCGGTAAACTGCCACAAGCTTTTTTCGCGCCTTTGCCTTCAACATTGTCATCTTTCCCAACATGTGATGTAATAAGGAGGGTGTCAGAACAACATATGACTGGTGAATAAAAATCTTGATCCTTACTATAGTAATATTTAGGCAATATACTTTAAATAGGAATATATCTTTTGGATTTTGTCTACATCCTAAGTCTTTCCAAATATAAGCCCATTGCCATCTCACTTTCAACCGAGTAACCCATATTTATTGTCAATATTGTCCTATCAATGTAAGAGATAATACCCAACCATGCCTAACCCATAACCCTAACATTTACTACTTCCCACATAGGGAAGATGTGGGCCCTCACAAAACCACTTAATACCTTCAATCCTTGAAGAAGCTCCTTCGTATTATGACCCGTACCCCACAGTGACGTCTCACATTAGTCCGGCTATTTGTAGGTACTAGTAGGCAGATTAGCTGGACAGATTTACCCTACGAATTTGTAACTAATCTCACGACATCCGTAGTTACTTATTATAGGCGATGTCTCACATTAGTCTCAATGCCACATTGTCGGTAGCCATATTAGCCAGGCAAACTTTCATATGCTTTTGACTGACCTCGCATCCCTATAACTTAGTCATAATATATAGCGCTCTCTACATATATCTCACACATCTCGCACATATTATTAAGGCCTTGTAAGAAATCTTTCTTATTTCGCCTCTACCATTGATTACTTTCCTAAAGGGGATTAACGATAATTAACAGCCTATTAACTACGAATTCATTACGTTATAATTATACGTCATTTACGCTAATATATATTATATATATACTGTAACGACCCAGAATTTCGACCAAATTAAATTGAAAATATTTAATTAATTTTAAATATTTGAATGATGATTTAATTTGAATCCCCAATATAACCTTGAAATTTGCGATTAAATTATAAAATTTAATCGGTTGAATGTTGAATAAAATTTTGAATCTTCAATTTTAAGTTGAAGACAAATATTTCAAAATCTTTTAAAACTGGTAATGATAACACTGGAGATAATAGAAGCTTCAGAATCCAATTTCGAATTGATTTGATCAGTTTTGAAATTTATATCGTTTAACCGATATTTAAAAATAGTCGTCCGAGGCGCAGTCTCGGAATTCGACGAAACCAGTTCCATTGGGTCCGTAATATTGAATTATTACCGGGTTTCAAATTTCGTATTTTTTGGAGTTAATACGTGACCGTACGGTGAGGAAACGCCATTGAATTTTTATCGAAATTCAATTTAAATTTAAATTGTAATTAGTCAAACGACAGCACGTTCCATTCCTCAAATTACGCCCTAGAATCGCGCCTGCAATCAAGAAATTTTATCGTGCAACCCATACTCGTTCAGTTTTAAAATGTTCCTCTCCCTCTTCATAAAACAAAACAAACGAGAATAAAATAAAAATGGCCGTTTTCTCGTTCAATTCAGAAACTCAAAGGAAAATATATCGCGCCCAAATCTCCTGCAAATCGAACGAATTTCGCGAGGCCATTCGTCGCGATCGAATAGGCGAGGGAAGCACGATTGATCTGGGCGAAATCGATCATTGTGGAATCGCGTGAAGGTGGAGTTCGCGAGGCAGTAGCGCGATGGTGATAGCTCGATGCCAGGTTTCGTTTCGCGACAAGAAGGTGGAGTCGATTTAGGGCTTCGAAGCAAGGCGTTCGCGAGGAGGCTGGCAGCGACGAGTTCGTCGGGGTCGCGTTCGAGATGGGGGGAGGCTCGCGATTGACTGGCGACTGAAGCATGGAAGTAACAATGTCGATGAAGTCGATGTGGAGGTCGCGAACTGGGTTTCAGTGAGGTATATATATTTTATTTTATTTTATTTATTCGTTGAATTTATATATATATACATTTTACAAAAAAATGATAATAGCAAATTTATTGCATAAATTATTGTAGGGGTTTAAATTAGAAGCAGAAAAAGATAAAAGGAAAATTTATTTACAATTGTTTTAATTTAATCAAATAAGTATATATGCAGTAGATTTTTATAAAAACAGTAATTGATTTTTGGAATTAAAAAAATTTAAATAAATATTATATGTAAACAGCAGCTTAGTTATATCTACATAGAGAAACAGTAAGTATATATGTATGTATAAAGTTTTAATCTGGACTGTTTTAAAATTTAAAAGTGTGTATATATCAGACAAGAAAATTTAGTTTTAAAAATTTAATTGTAGTTAAATAAAATTATTAAAGGAGAAATTGGTTCGACTGTTAATTTAAATTGTATAATATTTTGGAAGTTAATTTGGAATTTTAAAATGTTAAGTAGTTATTTATAAATCAAAACTAATATAATTTATTTAGTGGAATATTTATTTAAAGGAAGAATAGTTTTGATTTAAAATTTTGTTAGATAAATTTATTAAAAGAAATTGGGACAAAATAAAATCTTAGTTAAATAAGTTTATTTCAAAACGGAAATCAGTTAGAATTTAAAATTAACTGTTTAAAATGAAATCATCGATGAATCAAAATTATCAAATGAAAATTTATTATTCGATCTGTTCGAATATTAATAAATCGTATAAATGTTTATACAGTTTGAAATCGTAAAGGGAATGAGACGAATTGGATTGGATTGCAAAATTAAAAGCTAAGGTGAGATCTTCTCACTCAAATTGAAAAGTGGAATTTTCAGTTATTGTTTGATTGTCTGTTTAGATTGTTGATATTAGATATAGTAGGATATATATCTATATATAGCAATATATACATATTGGCATATGTATATATTGGATTGATTGATTCCCGCCTCGTATAGCGGATGAGACCCTATTGCGCCGTTAGTAAGCGGATTTTTATAAAAACCCATATACCGCGATATTCCACCTCGAAGTGGAATTGGTATTGTGCTAACGTCTTTGGATGCTGGGAAACAGGTTGGAGGGATCCAACTGGACCCCTCACATTGATTAAATTTATTTATACTGTGATATGAATCTGTGAATGATTATATTGATCATATTGATGCCTGGAAATTGTTTGAATGCTAAAATTTAGCTGAATGTATGTTTGATATCATTGGATTCCAAAAATAAACGAAATTGAATTTTTGAAATTCAAGTAGGAAATTTTTAAGTGAATTAACTTTAGAAATTTAATAAATTTGAAGAAAAGAATTTAAAAGAAGAAAGGCTGATTTTTAAAATCTTATCGAATTTATTCCAGAATAAAGTGAAAATGTTAAATAAATGGATTTCGTAAAATAGAGATTTTAAATTGAAGAATTTAATTTAAAATTTGGATTTTTAAAATAGATTGAAAGAAACGATTGAAATTTATTTTCTTAAAAAGGAATTTATTTAAGAGAAGATAAGTTGGAAATCCTATTAGAAATTTAATTGGTAAATTGAAACAAATTGGGAAATCAATGTAAAATGATTTCAAATTGAAGAATCCATTGTTAAAAACAGAATATTGAATAATTTGAGAAAAAAATAAGGAATTTACTTAGTAGTGATAAATAAATTTTTAAATCAATATCGACATTGATTTGGGATTGAAGTTTTTATAAATAGAATTGGAATTTATAAAAGTTGTTTATAAATCCGAAATCACTTATTTTGATAAGTAAAAAAACATAGAAGTTGATAAAAAGAAGATTTATAAGTCGAGGTTGTTATTAAAATAGAAATAGAATTTATAACCGTGTTTATAAATTCGAAATCGATTGAATTTGATAAGTGAATTATAGAAGGTTATTAAAGAAGATATATTCGCGATTTTGGATAGCGAATTTTTATTGAAATAAAAATGTGTAGAAATGATTGAAATTGGGTTAAGTGAATTATATTCACGATTTTGGATAGTGAATATATTGTTAAGTAAAATGGTTATGTTTGGGAAAGTGATATTTGAAATGAAGTTAATTGTTTTAAAAGATGTTTTAAAACGTGTGAACTATCGAAATCATAGATTTCAACATTTATTGTTGAAATAGGCGTTTTCGAGAAATAAGGAAATGGTGGACTATAACACTATTGTTATAGTAAATGATTTCCGAAAGGAAATGTTTTTATGTAGTATTGGGATTTATATATCTATCTAAATTCCGAATCCCTATACTATTGATTTTGAGTCGTCGTAACGATGTTTTACGTAACATTCGTTTTTGACTCAAATAGATGTTAAAATTAATGATTTCCTTAAGGAATGAAATATATACTTAATTTGATTTAAGTATATCGAATATTTTCAAATGTTGAAAATAAATAGATTTGTGAAATACTTATTTTTAATAAGTATGAAAATGCTTTTCCAATATGAAATGAACTGTTTTGAGATTTTATCTTTTAAAGATAAATTGAAATGTGGAAGTTGATTTGAAATTGTTTTCAAATGATTACGTGTGGAAATTTTATATCTAGTAAAAGATATTTTTGAAGATGAAATAATTTGGAAAATTATTTGGAATCTGATGATGTTGCGCATCTTTATTGATAGTTAAATAACCGACTATCAATAATTACCTTTAGATAGGTATTTGTTGTGAATTGGATGAAATTGAATGCCACACTTATTTTTGAATAATCGCTCACTATTCGGGTTAGCCGGGAAAGGACCATGGGGTCGTATAACCCATTCCGAATATGTGATACGTCGTTATGAATTGCATTTGAAGATCGGTGTTGAAGACCGGATATTTTTGAAAACGGAAAGATTACCGTCGAGTTACTCTACATCGGCTGATCTCCGATTTAGAGGTTTTATCACCCTTAGTGACGGGAAGTCCTGACGTGATTGAAAATTATCCGGATATGCAAGGGCTTCGTGAGAAGTGCCTTCGGTTCTGTTCGATCCCGGAACAGACTTGTATGGATTGTGTGTCTGACGTTACAATTTGAGATATAAAGCTGATTTCTTTCAAATACATTTCTGTTGGTGGCGGAGAATTTATTCTCTTAGCTTAACACCCTTCTCTGAGACGTACGAGCTCAGAGGTTATGTAGTTGAAATTTATCAGCGATATATCCCAATTTGGTAACGTGGCATACTGAGTGTTGCTGTGGAATGATCAGTGTTTGATCATTTGCGATATGATCATTTGTTTGATCTTATATCTTTGTGATCATAGGTTGATCATTTTGTTTGACCCGAAGCAGGGCTTTGTAGAAAGCGTAGCTTTGTGGACGAGACTTCATCGAGCCTCACACCCCGGAAATGGTCGAAACAGGAAGGATGCAGCAAGGTTCTAGGGAGTAGCGCCCCTTAGTGTATGTCATTCCTTCTGGATAAAGGTGGTATCATGGTATGGAGCCCAGATACTTAACCTCTGTGGTTGCTGCCAAAATTTATTTCTTTGTGGTTGTTGCGAATCGGGGATCCTCGGGAAGATCGGTGACGATCGGGGGATGGCATACGCGTGTCAGTAGTTACCTATTTTTGCAGAGGTAACCCGGCCTTGTGTTGGCAGAGATCTAGCCGTAATGTTAGGTTATTTCTCGGGTCGTCTATTCCAGGGACGTACCCATCGTGGAAAAGGAAGTTCCTTAGCCTGGCCATTTGTTGGAAATCCAAAGAAACAATACGAGCCTTTACGATTTCAATTGTATAACCTGTCTCCTCAGGAGGCAGCTATAGCAGGCATAATATAATGGTACCTATGATGGCTAAGATTTATATTCTACTTTCGAAAATGTTTTCCACTATGCACTAATAATAATATCAAAAAGAATTTGATTTTTGCGTAGTAAGCATCTTTGACTATCATAAGAAGAAATCTCCTCCAAGTCTGCGTTTGCATTGTGTGTGTGGTGGGAGGTCTTATAGTAGTTTCATTTTCCAAAAAGCATTTCGAATTGACTTTAAAAAATTATTTTGTTGTTATAAAAAAATAATTGTTTTACGATCTCACACCAGTCACCATGACTGATTCGGAGTTTATTGTTTCCCTTCTAAACTCTGGGTGCCCACAAATTTCCACACGGGCAGCCTAGAGTTAGATTATCAGGATATTCTGGATATTCTGGAGCTTTGGAAGCAAGCTGGATGACGAGACGTAGTATTTGTATCTGATATTATTTATTCCGCTGTGTATTCTGTATGAGGACAAGTTATATAACTGTCCATTGTTGTATATTGACTCTGATGATTGATGTATGTATAAACTGATATAGCTCTTTGTTTTAAAAGACTAGTGTTTATTTATTATATATTGTTCCGCTGCGATATGTGAGATTCTGATATTGTTTCTGTATCTGATGTTGTTCTGTTGTTTTCCTTCTTTCTTCTTCTCTATTCTTCTTCTTCTACTTTTTTCTTCTTTTTAAAACCCTCACTATTGGAGTTTCCGACACTCGATTGCTCGACAGTCGATAAAGTGAGTATCGATGTCGAATTTTCGAAAGTCGAAAATTCCGGTATGTGACAGCGTGGTATCAGAGCATATGGTTAAGCGACAACCCTGCTCTGTTGGGTGTTACTCATTAGAGATAGAGTCAGTAGTACTCTAGAATGAGTTGAGTGTAATAATAGATATGAGCGCGTATTTGTTAGTGAATATAAAAATTGTTTTGTATTGTGTTGACTTATCGGTTGATTGTTTATAGATTCTGGTCGGTACAGTCTAGCTAACTGTGTTGATAGGGGTTTCTAAACTCTTAAAAAAGTTAAACCGACACAGTATTGTTTTAAATAGGGTAAATGAGATAATTTTACCCAAAACTATTTTTGTATATAAAAGAAATGATTTTTCTGTAAATTATTACAGTATATGGTTGCATGGATGTTAGGAAAGTGAAAATGTTGAAATGTTATTATCATTATTGAAATTGAATAAGAAATTGAAATCATAACTCCAAAGTTAAGAAATAAACTCATATACAAATGAAATTTAAGAATGTAAATTATAAATGTGACTTATAATTGGAAGTAGGATTCCAGAGAAGTATTTGGAAAAGTTTTGAAAAGAATTTGAAAATTTTGAAGATTTGGAAAGTTTAAATCTTTTTGATTTGAAAATGAATTTCAAAGGTTTTGAAAAGTATATTGAAAGAATGAAAAGCTCTAAACTCTTTTCGGTCGCTGGAAAATAATTCCGATGATGATCGCGACATCACCGGTGTTCATTTTCGGGTTTCCAAAAGAGGAATTGCTGCCGAATTGTTTTAAATGGAAGTTGTTTTGAGAATTTGGATTTTTGTTTTAGGAAATTCAAAGGATAATTTGAATTATTTTCAAAAATGGTTTCGAAAAGGTTGATTCTGGAATCCTATTTAAAATATACTAAATGAATTGATAACTTATACAAGTTGAATTTTGATAGAATAAATTTAACTTAAAAGACGGAGTTAAATTAAAGTAAAGTACTAAAATAAAATTTGTGAGCAAAACTAATTTAAAATGAATTCAATTGGATAATTGTAAATGAAAAGTGAATTAAAATTCATATGGAAATTGGAAATCAAATTTAAAGATAAGTAGATTTAATCGAAGTAGAATTAAAATAAATTGAGTTGATATCAATTTGAATTAGTAATTGAAACTAATTTAAGATAGTGCAGTTGTAAATGACAGATAATTGATAAAATTCAATATTTCAGAATTGAAAGTAAATTGAATCCAAATTTAGTTGAAATGGTAAACTAAATACAAATGAATGGGAAATGTAAAATTGAATGATAATGAATATGTAACTTCAACAGTGAAGTAAGCTAAAAATATATAAGCAGTTGATATTGAAAATTTTGTAATAAAATTTGCAAAATGGTCTGAATAGTATAACTAGATATGATGGCTAGTAGGATATACAGGTGTATAAAGGAATTGGATTTGATTTCAAAGATAATTTGAATTGCTCGACAAAAGGTAAGTATTTGAATTATAATATGAGTTTTCGATGATTTCTTGTCTAGCCGCTTGGCTTTTTCTTTTTCTTTTTGAAATCTGAGAGTCCGTAGGGACGTTTTGTAGTCGTGCCGTATTAGCCGCGCAAAGGAGACGCTGGCAAAAATTTTCGAAAATTTAGGGCGTTAGAAAATTTTTGAGAAATTTTGAAAGTTAAAATTTGAATTTAAACTCGAATTTGAATTTAGAAGTAAAATAATGTTGTGAAAACTATGACAGGTTTAGAAAGTTGAATGATAACGAATCTTTAGTAGAAAGATTTGTTTTGAAAATTTGATAAAACTATTGAATTGTGAAAGATAGTAGACGAGTTAAGGACCTTTTTTCCTAACTTGTAATTTCGAGGACGAAATTCTTTTAAGGGGGGAAGTCTGTAACGACCCAGAATTTCGACCAAATTAAATTGAAAATATTTAATTAATTTTAAATATTTGAATGATGATTTAATTTGAATCCCCAATATAACCTTGAAATTTGCGATTAAATTATAAAATTTAATCGGTTGAATGTTGAATAAAATTTTGAATCTTCAATTTTAAGTTGAAGACAAATATTTCAAAAGCTTTTAAAATTGGTAATGATAACACTGGAGATAATAGAAGCTTCAGAATCCAATTTCGAATTGATTTGATCAGTTTTGAAATTTATATCGTTTAACCGATATTTAAAAATAGTCGTCCGAGGCGCAGTCTCGGAATTCGACGAAACCAGTTCCATTGGGTCCGTAATATTGAATTATTACCGGGTTTCAAATTTCGTATTTTTCGGAGTTAATACGTGACCGTACGGTGAGGAAACGCCATTGAATTTTTATCGAAATTCAATTTAAATTTAAATTGTAATTAGTCAAACGACAGCACGTTCCATTCCTCAAATTACGCCCTAGAATCGCGCCTGCAATCAAGAAATTTTATCGTGCAACCCATACTCGTTCAGTTTTAAAATGTTCCTCTCCCTCTTCATAAAACAAAACAAACGAGAATAAAATAATAATGGCCGTTTTCTCGTTCAATTCAGAAACTCAAAGGAAAATATATCGCGCCCAAATCTCCTGCAAATCGAATGAATTTTGCGAGGCCATTCGTCGCGATCGAATAGGCGAGGGAAGCACGATTGATCTGGGCGAAATCGATCATTGTGGAATCGCGTGAAGGTGGAGTTCGCGAGGCAGTAGCGCGATGGTGATAGCTCGATGCCAGGTTTCGTTTCGCGACAAGAAGGTGGAGTCGATTTAGGGCTTCGAAGCAAGGCGTTCGCGAGGAGGCTGGCAGCGACGAGTTCGTCGGGGTCGCGTTCGAGATGGGGGGAGGCTCGCGATTGACTGGCGACTGAAGCATGGAAGTAACAATGTCGACGAAGTCGATGTGGAGGTCGCGAACTGGGTTTCAGTGAGGTATATATATTTTATTTTATTTTATTTATTCGTTGAATTTATATATATATACATTTTACAAAAAAATGATAATAGCAAATTTATTGCATAAATTATTGTAGGGGTTTAAATTAGAAGCAGAAAAAGATAAAAGGAAAATTTATTTACAATTGTTTTAATTTAATCAAATAAGTATATATGCAGTAGATTTTTATAAAAACAGTAATTGATTTTTGGAATTAAAAAAATTTAAATAAATATTATATGTAAACAGCAGCTTAGTTATATCTACATAGAGAAACAGTAAGTATATATGTATGTATAAAGTTTTAATCTGGACTGTTTTAAAATTTAAAAGTGTGTATATATCAGACAAGAAAATTTAGTTTTAAAAATTTAATTGTAGTTAAATAAAATTATTAAAGGAGAAATTGGTTCGACTGTTAATTTAAATTGTATAATATTTTGGAAGTTAATTTGGAATTTTAAAATGTTAAGTAGTTATTTATAAATCAAAACTAATATAATTTATTTAGTGGAATATTTATTTAAAGGAAGAATAGTTTTGATTTAAAATTTTGTCAGATAAATTTATTAAAAGAAATTGGGACAAAATAAAATCTTAGTTAAATAAGTTTATTTCAAAACGGAAATCAGTTAGAATTTAAAATTAACTGTTTAAAATGAAATCATCGATGAATCAAAATTATCAAATGAAAATTTATTATTCGATCTGTTCGAATATTAATAAATCGTATAAATGTTTATACAGTTTGAAATCGTAAAGGGAACGAGACGAATTGGATTGGATTGCAAAATTAAAAGCTAAGGTGAGATCTTCTCACTCAAATTGAAAAGTGGAATTTTCAGTTATTGTTTGATTGTCTGTTTAGATTGTTGATATTAGATATAGTAGGATATATATCTATATATAGCAATATATACATATTGGCATATGTATATATTGGATTGATTGATTCCCGCCTCGTATAGCGGATGAGACCCTATTGCGCCGTTAGTAAGCGGATTTTTATAAAAACCCATATACCGCGATATTCCACCTCGAAGTGGAATTGGTATTGTGCTAACGTCTTTGGATGCAGGGAAACAGGTTGGAGGGATCCAACTGGACCCCTCACATTTATTAAATTTATTTATACTGTGATATGAATCTGTGAATGATTATATTGATCATATTGATGCCTGGAAATTGTTTGAATGCTAAAATTTAGCTGAATGTATGTTTGATATCATTGGATTCCAAAAATAAACGAAATTGAATTTTTGAAATTCAAGTAGGAAATTTTTAAGTGAATTAACTTTAGAAATTTAATAAATTTGAAGAAAAGAATTTAAAAGAAGAAAGGCTGATTTTTAAAATCTTATCGAATTTATTCCAGAATAAAGTGAAAATGTTAAATAAATGGATTTCGTAAAATAGTGATTTTAAATTGAAGAATTTAATTTAAAATTTGGATTTTTAAAATAGATTGAAAGAAACGATTGAAATTTATTTTCTTAAAAAGGAATTTATTTAAGAGAAGATAAGTTGGAAATCCTATTAGAAATTTAATTGGTAAATTGAAACAAATTGGGAAATCAATATAAAATGATTTCAAATTGAAGAATCCATTGTTAAAAACAGAATATTGAATAATTTGAGAAAAAAATGAGGAATTTACTTAGTAGTGATAAATAAATTTTTAAATCAATATCGACATTGATTTGGGATTGAAGTTATTATAAATAGAATTGGAATTTATAAAAGTTGTTTATAAATCCGAAATCACTTATTTTGTTAAGTAAAAAAACATAGAAGTTGATAAAAAGAAGATTTATAAGTCGAGGTTGTTATTAAAATAGAAATAGAATTTATAACCGTGTTTATAAATTCGAAATCGATTGAATTTGATAAGTGAATTATAGAAGGTTATTAAAGAAGATATATTCGCGATTTTGGATAGCGAATTTTTATTGAAATAAAAATGTGTAGAAATGATTGAAATTGGGTTAAGTGAATTATATTCACGATTTTGGACAGTGAATATATTGTTAAGTAAAATGGTTATGTTTGGGAAAGTGATATTTGAAATGAAGTTAATTGTTTTAAAAGATGTTTTAAAACGTGTGAACTATCGAAATCATAGATTTCAACATTTATTGTTGAAATAGGCGTTTTCGAGAAATAAGGAAATGGTGGACTATAACACTATTGTTATAGTAAATGATTTCCGAAAGGAAATGTTTTTATGTAGTATTGGGATTTATATATCTATCTAAATTCCGAATCCCTATACTATTGATTTTGAGTCGTCGTAACGATGTTTTACGTAACATTCATTTTTGACTCAAATAGATGTTAAAATTTATGATTTCCTTAAGGAATGAAATATATACTTAATTTGATTTAAGTATATCGAATATTTTCAAATGTTGAAAATAAATAGATTTGTGAAATACTTATTTTTAATAAGTATGAAAATGCTTTTCCAATATGAAATGAACTGTTTTGAGATTTTATCTTTTAAAGATAAATTGAAATGTGGAAGTTGATTTGAAATTGTTTTCAAATGATTACGTGTGGAAATTTTATATCTAGTAAAAGATATTTTTGAAGATGAAATAATTTGGAAAATTATTTGGAATCTGATGATGTTGCGCATCTTTATTGATAGTTAAATAACCGACTATCAATAATTACCTTTAGATAGGCATTTGTTGTGAATTGGATGAAATTGAATGCCACACTTATTTTTGAATAATCGCTCACTATTCGGGTTAGCCGGGAAAGGACCATGGGGTCGTATAACCCATTCCGAATATGTGATACGTCGTTATGAATTGCATTTGAAGACCGGTGTTGAAGACCGGATATTTTTGAAAACGGAAGGATTACCGTCGAGTTACTCTACATCGGCTGATCTCCGATTTAGAGGTTTTATCACCCTTAGTGACGGGAAGTCCTGACGTGATTGAAAATTATCCGGATATGCAAGGGCTTCGTGAGAAGTGCCTTCGGTTCTGTTCGATCCCGGAACAGACTTGTATGGATTGTGTGTCTGACGTTACAATTTGAGATATAAAGCTGATTTCTTTCAAATACATTTCTGTTGGTGGCGGAGAATTTATTCTCTTAGCTTAACACCCTTCTCTGAGACGTACGAGCTCAGAGGTTATGTAGTTGAAATTTATCAGCGATATATCCCAATTTGGTAACGTGGCATACTGAGTGTTGCTGTGGAATGATCAGTGTTTGATCATTTGCGATATGATCATTTGTTTGATCTTATATCTTTGTGATCATAGGTTGATCATTTTGTTTGACCCGAAGCAGGGCTTTGTAGAAAGCGTAGCTTTGTAGAAAGCGTAGCTTTGTGGATGAGACTTCATCGAGCCTCACACCCCGGAAATGGTCGAAACAGGAAGGATGCAGCAAGGTTCTAGGGAGTAGCGCCCCTTAGTGTATGTCATTCCTTCTGGATAAAGGTGGTATCATGGTATGGAGCCCAGATACTTAACCTCTGTGGTTGCTGCAAAAATTTATTTCTTTGTGGTTGTTGCGAATCGGGGATCCTCGGGAAGATCGGTGACGATCGGGGGATGGCATACGCGTGTCAGTAGTTACCTATTTTTGCAGAGGTAACCCGGCCTTGTGTTGGCAGAGATCTAACCGTAATGTTAGGTTATTTCTCGGGTCGTCTATTCCAGGGACGTACCCATCGTGGAAAAGGAAGTTCCTTAGCCTGGCCATTTGTTGGAAATCCAAAGAAAAAATACGAGACTTTACGATTTCAATTGTATAACCTGTCTCCTCAGGAGGCAGCTATATCAGGCATAATATAATGGTACCTATGCTGGCTAAGATTTATATTCTACTTTTGAAAATGTTTTCCACTATGCACTAATAATAATATCAAAAAGAATTTGATTTTTGCGTAGTAAGCATCTTTGACTATCATAAGAAGAAATCTCCTCCAAGTCTGCGTTTGCATTGTGTGTGTGGTGGGAGGTCTTATGGTAGTTTCATTTTCCAAAAAGCATTTCGAATTGACTTTAAAAAATTATTTTGTTGTTATAAAAAAATAATTGTTTTACGATCTCACACCAGTCACCATGACTGACTCGGAGTTTATTGTTTCCCTTCTAAACTCTGGGTGCCCACAAATTTCCACACGGGCAGCCTAGAGTTAGATTATCAGGATATTCTGGATATTCTGGAGCTTTGGAAGCAAGCTGGATGACGAGACGTAGTATTTGTATCTGATATTATTTATTCCGCTGTGTATTCTGTATGAGGACAAGTTATATAACTGTCCATTGTTGTATATTGACTCTGATGATTGATGTATGTATAAACTGATATAGCTCTTTGTTTTAAAAGACTAGTGTTTATTTATTATATATTGTTCCGCTGCGATATGTGAGATTCTGATATTGTTTCTGTATCTGATGTTGTTCTGTTGTTTTCCTTCTTTCTTCTTCTCTATTCTTCTTCTTCTACTTTTTTCTTCTTTTTAAAACCCTCACTATTGGAGTTTCCGGCACTCGATTGCTCGACAGTCGATAAAGTGAGTATCGATGTCGAATTTTCGAAAGTCGAAAATTTCGGTATGTGACATATACATACACACGCCTAAGAATTTCTGAGCATGTAGAGTTTACACCCTAAACTAATGTTTAAATGTCAACTCTTTCAAAATTATACAAGTCTCATATCCATATTATCAATGTACCATAAATCCAATATCCAAAAATCCAATCAACAGACTTGTACACAAATAAAATTCAAACTCAAACTATTATATTAAAACAATGATATAAATAAATAAACTTACAATTTCAATTCCTTTTACGCTCTATTCAACTTTTTATTTATTTGTATGAAATGAGACAAAGGGAATTTCTATCAAAATTTTGGAAATAAGCGGTGCAAACAACGAATAAGAATTCATACCTTACTATCTATTTCCTAATCAAAACCGTTGATAAAATCCAAAGAAAATGAATGTGAAGTGGTACGGAAGGTAAAAACACTAAAACTGCAAATCTACATACTTCCCATTATTTTAGTATAAACAATTGACATTTTGCTTTGGGGGAATTTTGGGAATTTTCAATATGATGTTTTCATGAACAAAACTCCTAGGTCATATTTTAAATCCAAATTACACTAATCAATTACTAAGATAGAAAGATTAAGATTTCCACTCATTGTAGGTCCTTAGCTTTTCCTCCTTTTGAATTTGACATGCCTTCGATAATCTCTTTTAGATCTCTTCCTTTTGATATATACAATAAGAAATTTGTATATATGTTAGATTTAGAAACTTGGAGGTTTGGGGGAGAATAAGTTTAGAAAATAAACAATAATAAACTTATTGGTTTTGTAACAACCCAAAATTTTAGTCATTTGAATTTGGAATATTTAGTTGGTTTTAAATAATGAAAGGTTAATTTTATAAGTTGAATAACCTGAATTTCAAATATAACGATTTATTTGATAATTAAATTGTTAAATTAAATATTTAGAATTGTTTAATTTTTAAATCTTGAATTTAATATGAATGAAAATGATTTCTAAACTTTATTTAAATTCTATTTGAATAAGAATGAAGATAGTAAACTTTTAAATTGGAATTAAAAGTGATTAAACTAATTTTGGAAATAACTCGTTTTAATTAACGTGTGAAAATAGCCTTCCAGAGCACCGTCTCGGATTTCGACAAAACCAGTTTCATTGAATTTGTAATAGTAAACTATTGTAAGATAACGAATTTTATGGCGATTGGACGTATCGTTTGGTCATGCGAGATCCAAACGCGTAGAAATTAATTTCAGGAATTTATATAATATAATTGGGTTTGAAAAGTTATCTTCTACATATGATCGAATTAGGTCTCGAGACTAAGTTCCATTATGTTAGAAATAGGGGTATAACATATAGAATGCCAGGCAGCACATCTTGATTGGAGTTCGAGATTTTCGGGTACGTCAAGGTAGATAATTTGAAATTTACACACACACACACTTCCACATACTAGCCCATGCGCTTCACTGTACAAGCCAAACCCCCCAAATTTCAACCCATACCTCTTCCACAGTTCTGCCTTACCTTCGTCCCCTAGAAATTTTCCCATAAACTATTGACGGCAAACTTTTAAAAATTAAAAGAAAAATCACTTCATAACTTCAAAAATCAATCCCTCCCAAACTATCAAGAATTAACCAAAATGATGTGAACGAAAGTTGTTCGTATTGGTCAATAGTATTTTTAAAAATTAACGGATCGAGATTTCTTTGAAAAACGTTCGAGTTATTGCCTTAAATTAGCAAAGAGGTAAATATGTTCTCAAGCTTCATAAAATAAATTATCTCAATCCGGGAAGAATTACTCGATGCCATAAGAGTCGTTGAGTTCGCGTCGGAGAGTAGTATTTTTAGCATAAGTTTGGCGTGATTCCATGATGACGATTTGCGATGGTTGAAAGTAAGGGTTAGGTTTCGTCGGAGATAGCGGCATCGATGGATGAAACGGAAATTGCTGCTGGATCTAGCTTGGAGAGTTACACCTCATTGCCGATTTTGGCGAAGTTTGGCGAACAAAAATGTCACAAGTTTTTTACCTAGACGCATTTTTTGTTCACGGTGTCGACGGTCAATTTTTGATCGGTGTGGTGGCAGGGGATTTGGGAGGTGGCGTTGCGACAAGAAGCGGATGGGTGATGTGCAGGTAGTCTTGGATTCGTGGGTTGTTGTTCCGAGCTCATGTGCACGTGCACGTTTCTATGCATGTTTACGGTTATTGGGAATCGAAAAAGTGGGTTTGGCGAAGATGGTGTTCTTGTAATTATAATGATAATGTAATTAGTTTATTAATTTTTAATTCAAAAACCGATAACTTATAAATTTAATAACTTTTGCATAAGAGATCCAATCGAGACACGGATTTTTGCTTTGCACTTGTAACGGCGAAAGCTTCGCGATGGAACTAGTTTGAAAGGATTTTAAGACAGTTGAAATTTGGACTAAAATCAAACGTCGTTCGATTTTATTTCCAGACCGGAACGCCTCGGCGACAACAGAATTTTCGGTGAGTTAAACTCACCTTTTTGGTTAATTAGTATTATATATAGTTGATAAAAATTGTTGATTAGATGTTTGGTGTAACATCCCACCATTTTGGACCATTCAAATCGATAATAAAACCATACATGTCAGACTTGAATTATTCAAAACAACAGATTGTTAATAAAATTTGGGGCAAATAAAATCAATCACAGAATCACAGACACAAAATATCAGAATAACTCGCAGCGGAATAAAATAAACATAGGAGTTCATGAAGCTCCTAGATACATAGTCTCAAACTAATACATAATACCCAAGTCCGAAAACAAATACAACGGAAAGTTTAGATACATAAGTTTTCTTCTACAAAAGCAAAAGCTGAGTGGAAATAACTGGAATGGAAATATCAGGTAGACAGCTAAATCTCCGGTGGATCTCTAGCTCCAAAAAGGATGAAACCAAAGCTGTGAAACTCAGGCCGACCCGAGCGTAAAGCAAAAACACAAAACACTCGAGTCAGGACATACGTACTTATAAAATTTAAATCAACTCAAATGAACTGTAAAAGAAATGCATCAGTAACATAAAGGATGCTTAGGATCGCCCATCCTTTAAGGATCCGTTAAACTATCTACTATGTAGCAATATACACTATTATAATAATGTCTAAAGTAAGGTAAACTATTAAAATAGCGTTAAGGCGTTACACTTTCCCCCTTAACGCATTTTTATAATGCCAATATTCTATACAGTACCGTAACTCCCCGTAAACTGGGGCCGCCAGAGGATACCCCATAGGTACGACATAAAACAAACTCGTAGAAGGCGCGCTAGGGTAGGTGACATGGCACAACTAGGCAATGCCAGGGTAGATATACCACTTACACTTCTGAACTGTTGGTAACGTATAGCCGCAGCTACCTCCCAACTCGATCCACACTCCCGAATCAAAGGTGTGCACTAAATCAATCACAAAGTAATAGAATGGCTAACGATGAAGTGTGTCCGATCGGAGGAGCTACCTCACTTGGCCCGTCAATTGCTCCTGTTTTAGCCACCTTATGCTAACTCACATGAGTTAGGTCCACGTATGTATACCTTTAGGATCGTCGCCACCATCCTACTTCATTCTGGAATCTCCACCGCGTACAAAGTTGTTAAAGTGGTTTTTGGTATCGACAGAGAGTATACCCATATCTGATCCTGGTCTCTTTAACAACCAAACATTATTATAACCCGTGGTTATTTCAATTTCAAATGGTTTATATTTCATATCAAACATATTTCTTTCAAAACCATATAAATTCCAGATCATTATTCTTTAAAAGATTATTCATTTTTCCAAAGTCGTACACTTCCAAATTCATTTAATTATAACCCCTTTGAAACGTAAAAATTTAGAGATCATAGCACTTTAAAAATGTAACCTTTAAAACCATAACATTCTGAACTATAACCTTTTAGAAAATTTTGTAGCATTCTAGAAATGTCACTTTTAAGAAAATGCAGCAGTACAGAAATGCTACTATAAGAATTTGCAGTGGTGCAGAATTGTTACTGTAAGAATTCGCAACGGTGCAGAATTGTTACTGTAAGAATCCGCAGTAGTGCAGAATTTTTACAGTAAGAAATCGCAGCAGTTTTGAAATGTTACCGTAAGAAATCGCAGCAGTTTTGAATTGTTACTATAGTACTTCCTACTACAATAGTTTCAAATAGTACATATATTTACTGTTTTTATCATAGTCATTATATCATTCTTATTATATTACTCTAATTTTAGCAATTTGGTCATTAAAGAAACCACACCTTTAGTTAAATAACCTTTTTACTATAATGTCAAATTTTAAAGCTGAAATCCTTATGCTAAGTTAAAAGTACGTTATTAACTTACACTTTATTTTCTTTTCAGTAAATAACATTTATCATTTTTATTACCCAAGTTATACCATTTACATTAGTTAAAACTTACATGTCAAATGTACGTTTTAACTTACATTTTTTTTCACAAAAAAACCATTTATCATTTTAATCACTATTACATGAATTAAAACTTACAATTTATAGGTTAGAATAAAATACCATTATTAAGTCAAATCGGATTATTAAATTTCAATTAACCTTCATTCTGTAAATTAGATTCCAAAATTTACATTTCCAACTATTCATTTCTTATAAAATTTTAACTCATGTAAACAAATTCACAGAAATTATTACATTAAATTTTAGTTGAGATTCATATATAGAAATCCAAAATACTTAAAAAAATTTAGAAAATCATTAAAATCAACCACAGAGTCTGTATAAAATTCTCTACCCTAGGGTCAAGTATATACGGACATATATCATTTCAATCCGTAATTTATTAATTTTTCGGGTTTTATATCATTTCAAACACGCAATCCCAAGTCAAATAAAATTGCTCAGGCCTATCATTTCAGCTCATAACAAGTTTCCTTAATCTAAAAATCATTCGGGTATGTATCATTTCAACCCATAGTGAATGAACTTGTAGTGTGAGAACAGAATATGAAATAAACATAACAATATTCAATATATCATGGCATATGATCATTACAGATAAAATATGATATGAAATAACATAATCTAAACATAGGTGAAATTCTCAATTTGCATATACAAATCCATACAATTCCATTGTCATCAATTCACCAAAATATAGGTACGTTGTCAAGAGTGATTACTCACCTTCTTTTCTTAGAGAAGTGATTCAAAACGCAACACAACTACTACAACAAGCATGACAAATTACGGACAAGCTTGAGTGAGAGGAGAATCCAAATCCGAAGCTTAAAAAAATAAAAAAAATTCCATACGTAAACAAATAATTCACATAGAAAATAAAAGTAGAAAAATTATATATTTGCAAACATGTGAAGAGGGCTTGTCTATGGAACATATAGGTTTGGTCTAGGGTTTGTTTGGGTTCGGTCTAGGCTAGATTTGGGTTAATGTTTGGTCTATAGGCTAGGGTTTGTGGCTATAAGGCAAAGAGGAAGGCAAGGTTTGGGTTTAGGGTTTGGCTAGGTTTTGGGTTCGGCCATAGGCTATGGCAAGGCTAGGGTTTGACAATTGGAGAGGAGGATGGTGGTGATGGCCGAAATAAATGAAGAAGAAAAGGGGGAAAAAGGAAGGGGTTCGGCTATAGGGTTTTTGGTTGGAGGAAGAGGAGGTGGAGGCCAAAATTGGTGAAGATGAAAGGGGAAAAGGAAGGAGAAGAGGTAGTTTTGACTAAGGTTTCTGGTTGGAGGAAGAGGAGATGGGTGTAGAGACAAGCATGGCCAAAATTTGTGGAGAGGAGGAGGAGGAAAATTGTAGAGGAAAAGAGGAAGAAGGTCTAGGGTTTTGAGGAAGAAGATGAAGAAGAAAACTTACATCGTTTTTTTTCTTCTATGGAGGCACAAATGACAATGAGACAACTAGCAAAACCCTAGGATATTATATAGGCTCCTCTTCTAACTAAAGGGTTTTCTAGCCCAAATGGTCTAAGCCCAAACAAATCAAAATAAAATAAAATAGAAGTTGTAGGGAAAGTAACTGCGTGTACTACGCTAAAATTTGTAAGTTTTAAAATGTAGGAATCAAAATATAACAGAACGAAAAACAAAGAAAATGTTGGAATTAAATCCATTTTCATAAAAAAAAAGTAAAAGTTCAAAATTCAAAATTTAAAATTTTCACAGAAAGTCAAACTTTGACCAAAATTTGCATTTTAAGAAATTTTTTTATTTTATTAAATTTGGAAGAACATTTCACATCAAATCCCAAAATATTACATTAAATTTCCAAATTTATCAAATTTTAAAATAATTATATTCAAAGTTTCAAATGAATTTTCATTTAAAATATTTTCAAAATTTACGGGTTGTTACACTCTCTCCCACTCAAAACTTTTCGTCCTCGAAAAGTAACGAGACCCAGAAAACAAAGAGGGATAAGGTTGGAAAACGAATGATAACTGGAACAAACAATTCCAGATTCGAAGCATGAATGCTCTCTTCCGTTTCCCAAGTACAATCCCGATCATCAGTGCTCCATTGCACTTTGACTAGGTTGATAGATTTTCTTCGTAGCTGCTTCATACCTCTATCGATAATACAAAGCGGCTTCCTCTCGACAGTAAGGTTTGGCTCAACATCCAAACTCTTGTGAGCAGAAGGTTGGACAATCAAAGATGGATCATGAAGATACCGACGAAGATGCGAAACAAGGAACACATTATGCACTCCAGAAAGCTTCTCAGGCAAATCCAAACGGTAAGCTAAGGAACCAACTCTCTCTAAGATGTGAAAAGGACCAATAAACCTAGGAGCGAGCTTCCTTCTCCGACCAAAATGAATCACATTTCTTAATGGAGAGACCTTAAGGAAAACCTGATCACCAACAAAAACTCCAAACTCCTCCTACGCCTGTCAACATACTTCTTCTGTCTATCCTGAGCAATCCTCATCTTTCTCCTAATCTCCTCAACCTTCTCAGATGCTTCTAGAATCATATAAGGACCAAGAACCAAATGATTACTAGATTCAATCCAGCAAGATGGAGATTTGCAAGGGCATCCATAAAGAGCAGCAAATGGAGCCATTGCGATACTAGTCTGAATTTAAAAAAAATGGGATAAGATAGATAAATGTTTAAGACAACCTTAAACAGATATTTGAGATTATACCTGATAACTATTGTTATAGGTGAATTCAACGAGATGGAGATGATCTTCCCAAGATCCTCCATAATCAAGGACACAGGGACGAAGAAGATCTTCCAGAATCTGATTCACTCTTTCTATTTGACCGTCAGTCTGTGGAGGGTAAGCAGTGCTCAGATTCAGACGAGTACCTAAAGATTCCTGAAAAGCTTTCCAAAACTGACGGGTAAAGATGGAATCTCTATCACAAACAATACTGATCGAAACACCATGAAGATGAACAATCTCTCATATATATCTCAGCTAAACTCGAAGCAGAACGGTTGGACCTAACCAGAATAAAATGAGCTGACTTGGTCAATCTATCCATAATTACCCAAATACTCTCTTTACCTCTCATAGTCCTCGGTAATCCATCATAAAATCCATAGAAACTTGTTCCCATTTCCAATTGGGAACCTCAAGGGTTTGCAATAATCCAGCGGTCTTCTGATGATCAGCCTTAACCTGTTGACAAGTTGCACATCTACTAATAAAAAGGGAGATATCGCGCTTCATACCACTCCACCAATACAGCTTCTTCATATCATGGTACATCTTCGTCACACCTGGATGAATAGAAAGTTTAGACCGATGATTTTCCCGAAGTAACTCTTGCCTCAATCCATCCGACATTCGGCACACAAATTCGATTATTAATCCTCAAAATCCCTTTATCATCGATCTGAGCTTCAATTCCATCTTGGCTATTACCACCAACCCTGCTATGGATATTTTCTTTAATAAGCCTAAGCATCTCATCCTCATCTTGCTTAGCAATAATACGATCCATAAGAGGAGAAGAAACAACAAGCTGACACAACATCGCCTTCTTTCGACTCAAAGCATCAGCTACAACATTAGCTTTCCCGGGGGTATAGTTGATGTCGAGGTCATAAGAAGCAAGGAACTCTAGCCACCTAACTTGCCTCAAATTCAAGTTCTTCTGGGTGAAAATATATTTCAAAGACTTATGATCCGTAAAGAGCTCAAACTTAGTTCCCAATAGATGATGTCTCCAAAGCTTCAAAGCAAAAACTACGGCAAGCAATTCCAAATCATGGGCTGCATAACTGGCTTCATGAGTCTTCAACTGACGATTGGCATAAGCGATAACCTTCCCATACTGCATCAGAACGGCTCCCAAACCTTCACGACTGGCATTAGTGTATACCGTTAATCCCTCATTTCCATTTGGAATGGTAAGAACTGGCACAGAATTAAGCTTGCGCTTCAACACATTGAATGCAGCTTCACACTTCTCCATCTAAACTTAGCATTCTTACGAGTTAGAGTGGTGAGAGGTGCAACAATCTGAGCAAAATTCTCAATGAATCTCCGATAATAAACAGCACGGCCCAGAAAACTACGGATATCAGATGGAGACCTAGGAGTTTCCCAATCCAAAAATAGAATAAGGGGAATAAGAACCGAGAAAGAGATAGAATAATAAATGTAAAAAGGAAGAAGAGAAGATAGACTTACATTGATCACAGCGATTTTAACTGGATCAACAGAAACTCCATCACCAGAAACCATATGTCCAAGAAATCAGACTTCATCTTTCCAGAAATGGCATTTTGAGAATTTGGCTTTCAACTGATGACTCCTAAGGCTCTTCAGAACAAAATTCAAACGTATTTCATGTCCCGCCTTAGACTTAGAGAAAACCAGAATATCATCAACGAAAACTAGGACAAACTTATTAAGAACATCACGGAAAACCCGGTTCATAAGGTCGAAAAAGAAAGCTGGGGCATTGGTCAAACCAAAAGGCATAACTAACCATTCAAAGAAACCATCCTCAGAACAAAAAGCAGTTTTGGGAATACTTTCCTCGGCAATTCTGAGCTGGTGGAGACCATTGGCAAGATCAAGCTCAGAGAATACAGAAACTCCATAAAGCTGATCGAACATATCATTAATACGAGGCATTGGATATCTGTTTTTCATAATGAGCTTGTTCAGCTCCCTATAATCAACACACATCCTCAAAGAACCATCAAACTTAGTGACAAAAACCACTGCTACTCCCCATTCGGAATGACTGGGTCTGATCAAACCTTTGGAGAACAAGTCTTCAATTTGCTTCCTCAACTCAACCTTCTCACGGGGTGCCATTCTTTTGGGAGGAAGAACTACAGGTCGAGCTCCAGGAATGAGATTAATACGGAATTCGATTTCTCGTTTAGGAGGTAAAGAAGTGACTTCACCAAACACATCGGGATAGAGTTTGACCATAAGAGTAGAATCAAGATCACTAGGGGAAGAATCAAGAGAAAGGATAAAAGAAAAGATCCAACTAGACTGGAAATCGTAATCAAAGACTTATACTAAACAAGGTGGATTCGAAAGGAAGGAAATCCCAAGAAAGAATTTGATTTTAAAACAAGAAATTTTTTATATCCAAAATAATCCTTTAAAATCATTTGAAAACCATTTTATATTTGAAAATACGTTCTCTCACAAAGAATGATTCTAAGATTGATTTTACTCATTCAAGGGTATTTCTACCCTATCTCTAATGAGTTTTTGCCCCGTAGGCTAAGATTTGTCTAAAACCAAAGCTCTGATACCAACTGCAACATCCCATCATTTTGGACCATTCAAATCAACAATAAAACCACACATGTCAGACTTGAATTATTCAAACCAACAGATTGTTAATAAAATTTGGGGAAAATAAAATCAATCAAAGAATCACAGACACAGAATATCAGAATAACTCGCAGCGGAATAAAATAAACATAGGAGTTCATGAAGCTCCTAGATACATAGTCTCAAACTAATACATAATACCTAAGTCTGAAAACAAATACAACGGAAAGTTTAGATACATATGTTTTCTTCTACAAAAGCAAAAGCTGAGTGGAAATAACTGGAATGAAAATATCAGGTAGACAGCTAAATCTCCGGCGGATCTCTAGCTCCAAAAAGGATGAAACCAAAGCTGTGAAACTCAGGCCAACCCGAGCGTAAAGCAAAAACACAAAACACTCGAGTCAGGACATACATACTTATAAAATGTAAATCAACTCAAGTGAACTGTAAAAGAAATGCATCAGTAACTTAAAGGATGCTTAGGATCGCCCATCCTTTAAGGATCCGTTAAACTATCTACTATGTAGTAATATACGCTATTATAATAATGTCTAAAGTAAAGTAAACTACTAAAATAGTATTAAGGCATTACATTTTCCCCCTTAACACATTTTTATAATGCCAATAGTCTATACACTACCGTAACTCCCCGTAAACCGGGGCCGCCAGAGGATACCCCAAAGGTACGACAAAAAACAAACACGTAGAAGGTGCGCTAGGGTAGGTGACACGACACAACTAGGCAATGCCAGGGTAGATATACCAATTACACTTCCGGACTGTTTGTAACGCATAGTCGCAGCTACTGCCCAACTCGATCCACACTCTCGAATCAAAGGTGCGCACCAAATCAATCACAAAGTAATAGAATGGCTAACGATGAAGTGTGTCTGATCGGAGGAGCTACCTCACTTAGCCCGTCAATTGCTCCTGTTTTAGCCACCTTATGCTAACTCATGGGAGTTAGGTCCACATATGTATACCTTTAGGATCGTCGCCACCATCCTACTTCATTCTGGAATCTCCACCGCGTACACATTTGTTAAAGTGGTTTTCGGTATCGACAGAGAGTATGCCCATATCCAATCCCGGTCTCTTTAACAACCAAAAGTTATTATAACCCGTGGTTATTTCAATTTCAAATGGTTTATATTTCATATCAAACATATTTCTTTCAAAACCATATAAATTCCATATCATTATTCTTTAAAAGATTATTCATTTTTCCAAAGGTACACTTCCAAATTCATTTAATTATAACCCCTTTGAAACGTAAAAATTTAGAGATCATAGCACTTTAAAAATGTAACCTTTAGAACCATAACATTCTGAACTATAACCTTTAAGAAAATTTTGTAGCATTCTGAAAATGTCACTTTTAAGAAAACGCAGCAGTACAGAAATGCTACTGTAAGAATTTGCAGCGGTGTAGAATTGCTACCGTAAGAATTCGCAACGGTGCAGAATTGTTACTGTAAGAATCCGCAGTAGTGCAGAATTGTTACAGTAAGAAATCGCAGCAGTTTTGAATTGTTACCGTAAGAAATCGCAGCAGTTTTGAATTGTTACTATAATACTTCCTACTACAATAGTTTATATAATCAAATAGTACATATATTTACTGTTTTTATCATAGTCATTATATCATTCTTATTATATTATTCTAATTTTAGCTATTTGGTCATTAAAGAAACCACACCTTTAGTTAAATAACTTTGTTACTATAATGTCAAATTTTAAAGCTGAAATCCTTATGCTAAGTTAAAAGTACGTTAGTAACTTACACTTTATTTTCTTTCTAGTAAATAACATTTATCATTTTTATTACACAAGTTATACCATTTACATTAGTTAAAGCTTACATGTCAAATGTACGTTTTAACTTACATTTTTTTTAACAAAAAAACCATTTATCATTTTAATCACTATTACATGAATTAAAACTTACAATTTATAGGTTAGAATAAAATACCATTATTAAGTCAAATCGGATTATTAAATTTCAATTAACCTTCATTATGTAAATTAGATTCCAAAATTTACATTTCCAACTATTCATTTCTTATAAAATTTGAACTCATGTAAACAAATTCATAGAAATTATTACATTAAATTTTAGTTGAGATTCATATATAGAAATCCAAAATACTTAATAATTTTTAGAAAATCATTTTAAATCAACCACGGAGTCTGTATAAAATTCTCTACCCTAGGGTCAAGTACATACGGACATATATCATTTCAATCCGCAATTTATTAATTTTCTGGGTTTTATATCATTTCAAACCCGCAATCCCAAGTAAAATAAAATTTCTCAGGCCTATCATTTTAGCCCATAACAATTTTCCTTAATCTAAAAATCATTCGGGTATGTATCGTTTCAACCCATAGTGAAGGAACTTGCAGTGTGAGAATAGAATATGAAATAAACATAACAATATTCAATGTATCATGGCATATGATCATAACAGGTAAAATATGATATGAAATAACATAATATAAACATAGGTGAAATTCTCAACTTGCATATACAAATCCATACAATTCCATTGTCATCAATTCACCAAAATATAAGTACGTTGTCAAAAGTGTTACTCACCTTCTTTGGTTAGAGAAGTGATTCAAAATGCAACACAACGACTACAACAAGCATGACAAATTAAGGACAAGCTTGAGTGAGAGGAGAATCCAAGTCCGACGCTTAAAATGATAAAAAAATGAATTCCATACGTAAACAAATAATTCACATAGAAAATAAAAGTAGAAAAATTATATATTTGTAAAATGTGAAGAGGGCTTGTCTAGGGAACACATAGGTTTGGTCTAGGGTTTGTTTGGGTTCGGTCTAGGCTAGATTTGGGTTAGGGTTTGGTCTATAGGCTAGGGTTTGCGGCTACAAGGATAGAGGAAGGTAAGGTTTGGGTTTAGGGTTTGGCTAGGTTTTGGGTTCGGCCATAAGCTATGGCAAGGCTAGGGTTTGGCAATTGGAGAGGAGGATGGTGGTGATGGCTGAAATAAATGAAGAAGAAAAGGGGGAAAAAGGAAGGGGTTCGGCTATAGGGTTTTTGGTTGGAGAAAGAGGAGGTGGAGGCCAAAATTGGTGAAGAGGAAAGGGGAAAAGGAAGGAGAAGAGGTAGTTTTGACTAGGGTTTCTTGTTGGAGGAAGAGGAGATGGGTGTAGAGACAAGCATGGCCAAAATTTGTGGAGAGGAGGAGGAGGAAAATTGTAGAGGAAAAGAGGAAGAAGGTCTAGGGTTTTGAGGAAGAAGATGAAGAAGAAAACTTACATCGTTTTTTTCTTCTATGGAGGCACAAATGACAATGAGACATCTAGCAAAACCTTAGGATATTATATAGGCTCCTCTTCTAACTAAAGGGTTTTCTAGCCCAAATGGTCTAAGCCCAAACAAATCAAAATAAAATAAAATAGAGGTTGTAAGGAAAGTAACTGCGTGTACCACGCCAAAAGTTGTAAGTTTTGAAATGTAGGAATCAAAATATAACAGAACGAAAAACAAAGAAAATGTTGGAATTAAATCCATCTTCATAAAAAAAAGTAAAAGTTCAAAATTCAAAATTTAAATTTTTCAAAGAAAGTCAAACTGTGACCAAAGTTGACCAAAATTTGCATTTTAAGAAAAATCTTTATTTTATTAAATTTGGAAGAACATTTCACGTCAAATCCCAAAATATTACACTAAATTTCCAAATTTATCAAATTTTAAAATAATTATATTCAAAGTTTCAAATGAATTTTCATTTAAAATATTTTCAAAATTTGCGGGTTGTTACATTTGGAAGATTTACTATTTTATTAGTTGGTTTGGATATATTCCCTTCCTTGGAGCGGATGAGATCCTATTACATTCCCGTGTAAAAGCGGATGACCCTTTGTATATGAATCCCGCCTCGAAGCAGTTGATTTATATTATTTGGTTATATAATGTATGTGTTGCAGGAGGATATGGAGGGATCCAACGGGATTCCTTGCCTTTATTGAAATGTTTTCGATAATATTCTTGTTATATGGCTGTTATCAAATATGTTTGTCAAATCTGTAGGGTATGACATTATTATATGTTCAACTCAAACCCAGTAGTGGTAGAAAATCAATATTGATATTGATTAAGCGTTTGTTAGCTATTGGTGTCAAATTAGTATTCTAAAAATACTATAAATTGGAAATGGGTTTCGACATAGGAAATGATTTTAAATCTGAAATCGGGTTTCAGAAATATTTTGTTTTAAAGGACTTATTTCTATTTTTATTTCAACCAAATTTTCTATCTTTTTCCAAGTTATTTATTTATATTTTATATTTATCTAAAGTTATTTTTTTAATATTTTTTTAAAGGTTATTTATTTTTATTTAAAATCATTTTAAAAGTTATTAATTTATATTTTATATTACTTTAAGGTTATGTATCAATATTTCAAATATTTTGAAAAGTTAATTATTTAAACTTTTTAATATGGTATGAAATTAATAATGATGATTATTTATAATATTTTGGAAATTTATTATTTTTATTTATAAAAATGTTAAGATTAATGATTGTTTTATTTATATTGTTTTGAATTATTAATCATTATTTTTAGGATGTTTCAAAGTTAATAATTATTATTTATATTGTTTATTATTAGTAATTACTATTATATAATAGTGTTTTAAGGTAAATGATTAGGATTTATTTATAATGTTTTCGAGATTCATAAATAGAGTTTTATAAATGGACTTGGATTTTTAAGGGAAGTTAATGGTTTGAAGACTTAAGGGAGGTTATTTACAAGGTGAAAGAGTTTATAAATGGTTAGATATTTGTAAACGAATTTTGGAAATAGGTTTATAGATGTATGAGAAGTGTTTGTAAATAGCTGTATAGATTTATAAAGAGTTTATAAATGTTTTGGAATTTATAAAAGAGTTTATAATCGAAAATAGATGTTGGTTTTATAGGGTTTCTATATAGAGTTTCTAAACAGTTTCAAAGATTTATAAAATAGTTTTATAAATGGGGTTTTCCAAGATTTATAAGGAATTTATAAATGGTTTTAGAATTGTGTAAAAAGGAAATCTTTCCCGGTTTGTGAATATACTTATACCATGGAGATAGGTATATAGATATTTTCCAAGTATTGAAATATAATGATTTATAAATGAATTTTTGTAAATGTATCTTGATACAAGTATTTTTATAAAGTAATTTAATTAATGAAAAGATTAATTAAGGAGGCTGGTGGTTACTTATGTGCTTAACCAATGTTTGTTTTTCCTATGGAATAAATTCCTGATTTGGATGTGTGTTTGTTGATAGTTGAGTAACCGACTATCAAATCTTAGCCTATATATGTAATCCTTCTTAATTTGGTGCTACAGAAATATTCCCTACTTAACACCGAAGGATTTTAACTTCAGAAATATTTAGGAGAAACACGGGAATTATATGGTGCAGTTACCGTCGGTGGTTCTATACTGTACGTATAAACTCGTTTCGTTCTTCTAGGACAAATGATGAGGAGATTCATCCACTTAAACGGTTACGAGGTGATCCCGCTCTTGTGTACCATTTGATTATTTCCTAAAGAACTGGCATTGAGCATTCCGGAAAATCGACGATTTATTTTTAGAGCGCCAGGGAAACAGAAGAGTGTACTCGTAAGAGATAACTCGAAAACCGCAACCACTCCGAAACCATATATGGTTATATGGATGAGTTTCGTGATACATTGAGATGTTGGAATTCATGTGTGATTCCAAGACCCGTTGGGTATGGGAATCCATGTGTGATTCTGTGATCTATGTTGGTGGTAGTGCATGAGCTGGAACGTTGGACGTAGCCTCATCGGTTGAAATGACTAAAACCAGAGATAGGAGGCATGGCCAGTAGGGTTGGAAAATCCATAGGGTGTAGTCGGCTCCACCTAGACATTACTTACAGTTGTTATGCATGCATGGGGCGATGCACTAGGTTTTAGCGAGACCAGTTCTGTTTTTCGTATGGTACATCATTAGGGATGTATGCTTCTTCAGAAGGATATCTCTGATCCTTGTGCAGGAGGACCGTTCTCGAAGTACCGAGGGCACCTCCATGGAATCCTACACAATTAGCAAACACGCCTTATCTGTTTTTGATTATATACCAATCAAGAGCATCACAGCTATTTGATTATTATTATTTTCACCCTTAGACATTATTCTAATACTAATGGATTTTCTATAGAAAAGGTTTTGGTTATCGTAAGATAAAAACCCGTCCGTGTTGTGTGCGGGTGGTATTACGCGATACTTTTGATTTCAAAGGTTTTTATAACTTTAAAATCCAGTTGGACGTGTTTTTCCCAGGCTGGTTTTCCAGACTGACTCGGGTGTTATTTTATTATAATGCTTGGGTCAGATCGAGCTTATTTACAGATTGCTTTGGATGCATTGGGACTCAGGAGATGAGATGGAGGCCCAAAGACATATTCACATATATATTCCACTATATTCATTGTTGTATTTATCAGCCATTGTAAGGATGAGCTGTTATAACTGTCCGAGTTGAAATAGGTTAGTATACTCTAATTCATGTCCATATATACATATATTACAATTTGTTTTGTGCGAAGATTTTTGTATATTATAGATTATTCGTTCCACTATGAGATTCTGTGTTGTTTAGTTTTCTTTTTTATCTTCTTTCTTCTTTCTTCTTTCTTTCCCTTAACTATCCCCCTTTTCGTTCAATTTGGGTTGGACATGTGTGGTTTATTGTTAGCTTAAACTGTACGGAAAAGTGGGTCGTTACAACTTGGTATCAGAGCTGAAGGTCAAACGAGAACCTTGGCTTTGGTGGGGTAATTCATTAAGGGATAAGGTAATGGAATGCCTTATTATGAGTTTGAGTGTGTATATGTATATATGTGCACGTATTTGTTAGTGATATATAAATGTTTTATATTGTGTTGATTGATTTGTTGAGTGGCCTATAGATTCTGGTCAATACAAGTAATTAACGTTATTGATAGGGATCTCTAAACACTTGGACAGAGCAATTCGACATAGTATTATTTTGAAATTGGGTAAATGAAATAATTTACCTTGATTTTATTTTATATATAAAGGAGTAATTTTCAGAAATTGTTACAGTATATATGGTGTGTTTGGTTGTCAGTGGATGATAATATTTGATTATTAGCATTTGTTGTTATTGTTGTTTGAGTTCTAATAAAGGTTGTTATTATTATAATATAAAAAAAGATAAATAATTAAGAAATGGTTTTATATAACCAAGGTAAAATTAGATAAATATGGTTTATAAAATCGGTTTATAAATTTATAAGGATGTAAAAATTGAGAATTTGAGAATTTAAATCCCGTTGGTTATTAAAATTGTTTTTCAAAGTTTTGAAGAAGAATTATAATAGTATTATTTTGAAAATATTTGATTAGAAATATTTTAAAAGGATTTAAAAGAAATAGAAGCACCGGACTCACTTTGGTCGTCGAAAAATAATTTCGGTGATGACTGCAGCATCATCGATGTTCATTTTTGGGTTTCCAAGGGAGGACTTATTGCCATTGGAGTTTTGTTTTGGTAAAAACTAGTTTGATTTTAAAATTCAAAGAATGATTTGATATGCCAAGGGGATTATGTATACATATGATTTCAAAGTGATTTGAAATAAATAAGGACAAGGTGTTTAAACTCTTGAAATTTTCATTTATGTGTTTTATGAAAATATGAGAATAAAGTTTTTAACTTATAAATTTTGAGAAATTGTAAGTAAAACAAAGTCTTAATATTGTTGCATATGAATGTTGAGAAAGAAAATTCGAAAAGAAGATTTAACTTCAGTTAAGCTAAATGAAGCGATTTCTGGAAATGAAATTGATTGCGATGTGAAATGAATTAATGGATGAACTAAATAAATTAGTGAATTGAATATGTTTTGGAATTTTGTTTGATAGAATTGACTAATGAAATGAGGTAAATAGAAACGAATATGGACTTAAGTTGTGAAATGATAGTAAAAATGAGTTGGGTTATGTTATCCCGCCTTTTGGCGAAGTCGTGATATCACCGATTCGACCTGGGACGAATAGTCGATAGCTTGAAGAGCTAGCTGTATATAGTACTATAAATGATAGTCGAATAGATTCGAGTCGATAACAAGTCGAAGTATGGCAAACATGAAGTCACTAGCCTGACCCGTGAAGTTATATTTCAAGTCTGGAGTTGATTGAAGTTCATAAACACAAGCTATAGATTAAACAATGACTCGTTTGGATCGACCAGAGGATGATCGAGGAAGATGTGAGAAATGCGGATTAAGGATCTTAAGGCTAGAATTAACACTAGAGGGGTGGTGAATAGTGTTTTAAGAAATTTGTTAATCTTTTTGAGTTTTATCTTAATTTCTTAACAATGTATGCACTAATCAAACACAGATATGAACACAGATTCAAACACAGATGCAAATATAAAGTAAAAGCAGTAAAGGAAAGAACACATCGGATTTTATACTGGTTCGGAGTTACCCTACATCCAGTCCCACAACACAAGTACGGATTTCCTTTCAACAACAATTCAACAATTACAACCCTCGGTTTCAAGGCTACGAGGTACACCCTCCAGAATGACAATCCTCTGGGTAGAGATACTTGATTTCCGGGGCAACAAGTTCACCCAATTGATTTCCAGGGCTACAATCACACCTTTTCTTGCTTAATTGATTTCCAAGGCTACAATCACACCTTTTCTCGCTAATATATTACAAAGAAGTCTATAACTCTGAATAGCACTAAGAACCTTGTAGAGATAGTGATGGAGAATCAAACTAGAAGTAATCGAGTATGATTCGATGTTGATTTCGGCAGAGTAATGGTATGATTTTGTATTAAGAAATGTGGAAGAAGAAGAGGAGTGAAAACCAGAAAAAAGTGATTAAAAATTCGTTGAAACTGACCCCTATTTATAGAAGATCAATAGCCATGACCATTCATGAAGAGTTATGGCGAATAGACACTTCTTTTGAAATTTGAATTTTAAACTTCAACTGTCACTATGTCGACATAGTGCATAGGGGCATGTCGACATCCCTCAGCCAAAGTTGATATTTTGAATTTCTATAAATCTTATATAAAAACTATTTAAAACTTTATAAATATACTTGAATATAGTTGAAATTCATAAGTAAATATAAAGAACGGTATATACATAATTTAACTATAATTTTATATTTAAATCTAAGTATAAATATTAAAAGTTAAATATATTATTTGAAAAGACATTTAAAATCAGGAGTAATTTGACTTTGAAATTAAAGATGTTTTGAGGCTAAAATTATTTCAAATCAGGATAGAGAGTTTTGAATCTTTTAAAAGGAAATTTTTGAAATCATTTTGAAAACAAGATAATTTTGTAAAATCATTTGAATTAAAATTAGTGGATACAAAACAATGTCCCACTAGATTTTCGTAGGTTCCATCCTACTTAGGGTTCCATCCCTTTAACGGGCTCGAAGTCGATTCCATTCCACGAATAAATTGGATATTAAGATGCCAGTGCTTTTCTATGAGTTTTAACAAATATTCCTAATAAAACAAATTTAACCTTGAACTCTTGATAATCTTGATACTCATGAGTCTTCTATCTCTATATCTTGAATCTCTATATTGTACAGTCTTCATTCTTGATACCTGCATGGTTAGATCCTGCATATACATATATATCTAAACTTGTAATGTTAGTATTTATATTTTATAATCTATTCTAAGGTTGTTGTCATCAAAACCATCATCTCATGGACTAACAGAAGATAGCTCGAATCAGTGAAGGATAGTTAATATCTTGGCAACCATGACACCAATCCATATGGAATCTTCAGGGCATCGATAATGTGACAAGGGTAGCATGCCATAACGATCATACCTCCCAAAGTGATAGGAAAAGGATGTCGATCGATATCAACCGATCGTTATTAGATGGTTGGAGGTAACGATCGGTGAAACTCAGTGTATAATCTAGTTTCAGTCAGGATCTATCCATATTTCGCAACGTACAACTCAGAATGATCTTATATTTTGGGAGCAACATCAGGAAGCACATGAAACCCTCCAACATGGATCGCATAGTGATTGGAGTTAATAAAAATAGATCGGCCTTATCTATGCCTATCGTTCTTGATCATTGAGTTATGGGAGCCGATCGATATGGTGGGGTCTACTGGATCTGGGGAACCTTCTTGCAAAATATCAGCCCAATCCGTGCAAGTCTCCTACTATAAATACAGCAGTCATAGCTGCAGAAAAAGGACTTCTTCATCTTCTACTTCTGGCTACTTCGGAAGCTCTGCCATGGCTATTTCTTCTTATAAACTTGTATCAATGGATTCTAGCTAATCCAACAGCCCATGTAATTGTAATCAAGTGAAAGCTTAATAAAATTGGAAGTGGATGTAGGACAAGATTGCCGAACCACTATAAATCTTTGTGCCTATTTACTTTTATGTGCTTTGTTCTTTAGATTCCATTAATTTTCTAATACCTATGAAATTCTACGGGTGTTGATGCCCATTTTTGGTGTCAAAAGGTTACATACGACATTTTTAATAAACATAAACATATTTTGATGGATGGTTCTTAAGTGATATTAGTATTGAAAGGATATACTAAGTAAATATGTAACATCCCGTATCTGGAGGCCAAAAGCTAAGCGCTACAGATGATGTAGTCATCCGTAGTATTAACTTATGGTGGCAAAATACGATAATGATAATGGTATCCATAATATTAGAAGCACTTGAATATGAATAAAATATCAGATTTTAAAAACAACATATTACTGATTACAATTCAAAACAAATTCATATCCAAATTACATAATCCCATATTGTTTCCCAGGTAAAGATTAATTATAATCATTACAAAAATACACCAAGAGCGACATATGACGATGCCCCCTTGGTTGATCAAAGTAATATAGTCATATCTGACTTAGTACATAGCGGAACAAAACAATGAAACTGAAAATCCTAATTAGCTATCCGTCAGCCACCTGCTCGTCTCCGAAAGCTTTATTTGCCAAAAGACTAAAACCTGAAAACCCAAACCCTCAGCCTACTCAAATAAATTTTGGATACCCATGAGTTTAAGGGGAAACAAAAACATCGAGTCAGACATAAAGCCTGGTGTGAATAATTCTGTTACATCTTGGTTTACTGATATTAAGTGAGACCAAGCCGCTTAGCGGAACGGGTTTCCCCTTACTAGTATCCTCTTTAAAACATATATTTTGCAAATCCTTTCCTGCAACCAACTGGTTAATCAAACTAATTATGTCAAAACAACAATATCCTTTATGCTAATAAATGGACTATCTGTCCATAAAACAAGTAATATGTGAACTAGCTACCCACAATATAATAGCAAGGTCCGTTATGCTACAAATGGACAATCTGTCCATAGAACTGGGCTGACTGCCCGCAAACTAGACTAACTGTCTAAAATCTAGGCTGACTACCTGCAAATGGACTAACTGTCCAAATTATTTTCTTAGGGTTAACTACCCTTTTAAATTTTCCTTGAAAACCTTTTCAAATGATTTAGTCCTTCAAATCATATATATACAAGGAAAATATATCTTTAGCTTTATTCTAAGCCATTTTGCCATGTTATATATACTTTACTCAAAATAATGTTGATGAGATTTAGGATTAACTATCCTACAAGTTAAAACCCTTTTTAACTTGAAAATACTTTGGCTACATTGCATATTTAATACTTTCGAAACCTTTGTTTAAAACCGTTAAACAACCCTTTCAAAACCATTGAAGGTAACCCCTTCGAAACCATTGGAAAACCCTTTCAAAACTATTAAATATCGCCTTATGAAAATAATGGAAAAACCTTTCCTTTCTTTTCTCCGAAATCGTTAAAAGATTAGACATCCCCTTTTAAAAACCTTGTAAATATTTCCTTTCGAAAACATAGGAAAACCTTCCTTTCAATCCTTTCGAAACCCAGGGGAACCACCCCTTTCGAAACCATTCATTAAAACCTTTCGAAATAGTCAAAACTTAATCCTTTCAAAAGCACTTTGGATTCAATTTAAAACATGTGGAAACCTTTGGAAACCATTCAAAAATTTACCCCTTCGAAACCTTTGAAAAGCATCTCGGTCGAAACCATTTGGATTTTGCCTTCAAGTAGAGCAAAAGGATCAGAAACCCATTAAAGTCGAAAGCATCTGTTTCGAAACCATTTAAAACTATCTCTTTCGAAACCATTTTGGTTTTACTTCACTTATAAAAAAGGGTCTTAAACCATTTAAATCGAAAGCATATGCTTCGAAAGCATCTGCTTCGAAACCATTTACTAAGTAATTAAGTGATGCTGTCGAAACCATCCCTTTGAAAGCATTGGAGAGGTGGCCAGGTTTTTAGAAGACAAAACAACCCTTTCCAAACCATCTGGGTCGAAAGGTAAAAAGGCGACAGCAAAAGGTTTCGACATAGTTGAAAGAAATTATCTAAAAATAGAGGCACAACCCAATCGAAACCATTTTCTTTAAATCATTTGCCTGGTCGAAAGCTACTTTGTCGAAAGCCATTTAGTTGAAAGAAAGCAAGCGTATTTCTTTAGTTTAAAACAAAGGACTACCCCAACCCCTTCGGAATCCTGGTTTCGACTCCTTACCTTCCGCCTACATCCAATTCACTACATACCGGTAGACTAATACCATGTGCATTGATTTTGACTGTGTTAGAAGCAAATATGAGGAGGCGGAACATGGTGCCAACGGTGTTGAAATAGTGAAAAACATGTAGCAAATAGTTTTTTTCACCTAACCCTTGCGTGTCTAATTGTGATTGGTTGCCTCTTTCTTTACCAATAAAAAGTACCGCACTTTGTCAAAAGTGCTGCTGACTTTCCAAATTTTATAATTTAAATCATTTTGCAAATAGCCCTTTCTCTTCTTTTAATTATATAAAACATTTAAGTCTCATACCTTAAATAATTTTATATAACCCTTAAAACACTTAGGAAAAATCTCAAAAAATCCATAAAATCTTTTTAATATGTTTTCCAACATATAAAAATTTCAGACCCTGGTCTTTTATTATTTAACCGAAAATAATTATTAACTAAAATTAGCATTTTCTTTACTAGAAAGTTCATATAAATTCCACAAAATTTCAGAAAATTCTAAAAATTGAAACCCGTCTTCAAAATAATATTTATAACCTTCATAAAAATTCGCAAGACATTTGGATGTTGTTTTATAGGATTTTCACCTTAAAACATATCATAAAATCAATATGAACATACATAAATCATCAACATGTATATATAATCATCCCATCATTCAAAATCATGGCAAATCAATGCATAATATTTGGCAACCATCTAAAAACCGAAAATACAATCAAAAATGAGATGTAAACATTATTCACCTTAGCTTTAGAGATTATAGAGATTGAGATGTAAATAGATTTGATTTGAATTAGCTTCTTCCTAGCTTTTCTTCCTCTTTTCCTTGTTAATGGTGGTCGGCCCCTTAATTTATAATTTTGAAATGAAAATGAACGTGTATAATTTACATGACTATGGGTTATAGATATAGGAATGGTCTCTTTCCTATTTTACCCCTCCTCTATTTCAATTTAAACTCCTTTTAATTCATTATTAAATGGCACGGCTACCCTTGATTAAATCCAATCTCAATCCCCAAATCAACACATTATTTTATTTAATTTAACTAATTAAATATCCTAAATAATGTTACCAAAAATCTGGGGTGTTACAGACTCCCTTCCTTAAAGAATTCCATCCTCGAAATTACGATAAGGTACACAACAAATCAAACAAAGAGGTAAAACATTCCATCAAACAAGTCAGGATAAGTATCTCTAAACCTGCTCCTTATCTCCCAAGTACAGTCACTGTCATCGTCGCTCCACTGGACTTTGACTAATCTGACTTTCTTGGTTCTAAGCCTCTTCTCATCTCTCACAACTATGCGAACTAGCTTTCTTACTATAGTCAAATCCGGTTCTACCAATAAATCATCTAGCATAGTTAGTGCAATAGTAGTCTCCGGGTCTCTAACACACTTTCTGAGATGAGAAACATGAAAAAAATCATGGACTCCTGCTAAATTGCTCGGTAACTCAACTCTATATGTGAGTTTCCCAATCCACTCAACAATAGGGAAAGGTCCAACGAATCTCGGTGCTAACTTCCCCGATTTCCCAAATCTGATCACACCCTTCATCAGTGATAGTTTAACAAAAACTAGGCCTCCAACTGAGAACTCTAATCTTTACGTCTCTTATCTGCATAACTCTTCTTCCTAGATCGAGCCTCCTTCATTCTAACTCGAATAACCTCAATCTTTTCTACAGCTTCTCTAACTGAATTTGGACCAAGAACCAACCTATCCCCAGTCTCTAGCTAATATACGGGAGATTTGCATGGCCTTCCATATAAAGCTTCAAACTGTGCCATCCCAATACTAGTCTGATAACTGCTATTATACGAAAACTCAACTAAATGCACATGGTCTTCCCATGATCCCCTGAAATCTAATACACGAGCTCTTAACAAATCTTCCAAGATCTTGTTAACTCTTTCCATTTGCCCATCTGTCCGTGGATGGTAAGCGGTACTCATCTTGAGCTTGGTTCCCAAAACTTCCTGCATATTCTTTCAGAACTCGCTAGTGAACAAAGAATCTTTATCACTAACCATGCTACTAGGAATTCCATGCGGTCTAACCATATTCTTCATAAACAACCTTGCCAAAACAGGTGTCGTTCTGGTTGACCTAACTGGAATGAAACGGGCACTCTTGGTCAATCTATCCACTATGACCCATATGCTATCATTTCCCCTGTTCGACCTTGGCAACCCGTCAACAAAATCCATGGAGATAGAATCTCACTACCAAACTGGAATATCTAATAGCTGAAGCGACCCACTTGGTTTCCGGTGTTCGGCCTTTGCCTGTTGGCATATCATGCACTGCTTCACACACAACCCAATATCTCGCTACATACCTTCCCAAAAGAAACTCCTCTTTGCTCCTGATACATCTTAGTACCTTCTAGGTGAATAGAGAACTTTGAACGATGGCATTCCTCTAAGACTTCTTTCCTTATGTTTCCTACACTCGGAACACATATTCTTTCTTTCTTTCTCAACCTCACATTCTGGTCAAGACCGAAATCTTTTAAATCATCGCTCTTGGTTCCATCTTTTAGCTTCCTGATCCGTTCAGCTAATACTGGATCCTCTTCCTGTTTAGAAGCAATCCTTTCGATCATCACTGGTTGAACTTCCAAACAAGATAATACAACTGTATCTGCACTAGACCCAGCCTCGGATCTCCACTGCACTTTGCAATCTGCTAATGCTTCCAAATCCTTCGAATCAACAATCATTGCCAAAACTGCATTTTGATGTTTCCTGCTAAGTGCATCTACAACCTTGTTGCCTTTCCCTGGTGTGTACTCAATCCCAAAATCATAAGCGGCGATAAACTCTAACCACCTCTGTTGTTTCATGTTCAACTCCTTCTGAGAGAACAAATACTTCAGCGACTTATGATCTGTATAAAGCTCAAACCTTTCTCCCAAAAGGTAATGTCTCCACACCTTCAAAGCAAAAAACACTACAGCCAATTCCAAATCATGCGTCGGATATCTGACCTAATGCGGTCTAAGCTGTCTAGAAGCATAGGCAACACTTTACCCTTCTGCATCACACAGCTCATAATCTTGTTCCACATGCATCGGTATAAACCACCAAATATAGATTCTCTTCCGGAACAACCAGCACAGGTGCATGGGTCAATAAGTGTTTCAAACTCTAGAATGCTTACTCACACTTATCGGTCCACACAAACTTCACATCCTTTCTTGTCAGCTTGGTCATCGGTGCCGCTATCCGCGAAAAATCCTTATTGAACCTCCGATAATAACCAGCCAACCTAAGGAAGCTCTTATCTCCGTCATTGTCTCGGGTCTCTTCCAACTGTTTACTGCTCAATCTTTGTCGGATCTATGGACAACCCTTCCTCTGAGACTACATGACCAAGAAACTTCACTTCTTTCTTCCAGAAATGACAATTCGATAACTTTTCCTTTAGATGATGCTGCCTCAACGTCTTAAGCACCACTCTAAGATGAACTTCATGCTCTCTTTTGTGAGAAATGCGGATTATGGATTTTAAGGCTGGAATAACACTAGGGTGTGAATAGTGTTTTGTGGATTTTCTAAATCTTTTCGAAACTTATGTAAATTTAATCACCAACAAATGCAATTCACAGACACAGATCTAATCACAGAATCAGACACATATGCAATTAATAAATAAAAGCAGTAAAGGAAAGAACACACCGGATTTTATACTGGTTCGGAGTTACCCTACATCCAGTCCCGCACAAATGTACGGTTTTCTTATCAAAAATAATCTCCCAGATTACACCCTCGATTTCAAGGCCACGTGGTACACCCTCCTGTATTCGAGTCCGGGGCAAACTCTCTTGATTTACCAGGCCACAAGATCACCTAATCGATTTCCGGGGCAACAATCACACCCAATTGATTTCAAGGCTCAACCGCACCTTTTACTCAACAGTTTGATTTACAAATAATCCTATAACTCTGAATAGCACTGAGATCTTACGGAGAGAGTGGCAGAGAACCAAACAAGAGCAAATCAAGTTTGATTCACTTGGTATTTCGGTAGAGTATAGTTTAGAATTCTTTAGAATAAATGTGGAAGAAGAAGAGAAGAGAAAATAAGTGAAATCTAATTGAAAATTCTTTAAAACTACTGGTATTTATAGGAAATCAACAGCCATATCTATTCGTGAAAGGATACGATGAATAGACACTTCTTTTGAAAATTTGAATTTTGAATTTAACGGACACCATGTCGACATGGGGGGTGGAGGGATGTCGACATGCTCTAGGCAAAATTGATGATTTTGATTTTCTTATTAAAATTGGTTTCTATAATTTTGTCAAAACGATTTCTAAACTTTGTAAATATATTTGAATATAGTTTAAACATATAAAAGAGTTTAGAAAGTAATTTTTAATATATATAAACTTAATCTATAAAGTATTTTAAAATCTGAGTAAATAAATATTTTAAAGCTAAATATTTAAAACAAGAGATAGTTTAAAAACAAACGAAGTTTAAAACAAGAGTTTTTTAAAACAAAAACAAAGAATATTTTAAGGCTAAAACATTTTGAAAAGCAGTTTTGAAAATCATTTTGAAAAACTATTTTGAAGTAGTTTTGCAAGCTTCTTTCTGCAGAATATCTCATCACATTAGGACTCGAGAACTTGTACAAAACCAGGATGTTCGTGGGTTTGTAAGCCACTAAGAAGGTAGAAATGGGTTCCATCCCAAATGAAATATGGAATGAAGATTTCCGTGCTATTATGAAGTTCTAACATAATTCTAGACTCAATACTTATCTTGTACTTATTAAAATCTTGAACTCTTGATAACTTGATTTCTTGATACTAATGAGTCTTCAATCTTGATATCTTCGATCTTTAAATTCATCAGTCTTGTATCTTTATACTGTACAGTCTTCATTCTTGGTACCTGCATGTTTATATCCTGCATATACATATATATACACACACACATATCTAAACTATAATGTTAGCATTTATATTTTATAACAAGTCCTAAGGTTGTTGTCATCAAAACCATCCTTCTCAAGGACTAACACAAGACATTGTCGATCTCTAATTGAGCAACAACTTTTGGTATGTTTCATACTATTTGACCTTCTTATTACTATTTAATACTAAATTTTGACTCATGTTGTACTTTTCCTTTCAGATTTCTAAAAGGTGGTACTCCCTCCAAGAAACCGCTTCAAAGTCTTACGCTGAGACGTCTAAGCTTTAAGAAGAAGTCTCAACAGTGAATAACCAGATCACTTCCCTTTCTACTACTAAAGATAAAGTAATGAGGGAACAAGAAAGGTTAAGCGCTTCCCTTGCTCAAATGGAATCCACCATTTCCGAGGAGAGGAAGGTGAAACAAGTCTTAGCTAATGAGAATTTGGCTTTAAAATTGACTTTAAAAGAGTCGGAGGAGGAGGAGGCTCGAATGATTGCCAAACAATCTTCTCTCAAAAGGAAATGCACTCTTTTCAACAAGAAATTGGAGAAGAAGAAAAATTCTTTAACTATGGCCATCAAAAAATTTCTTAGGCTAAACAAAAGGTGTCGCAATTTTTGGGCACTTCTCTTAATGACATCATTGTGAATTCTTACGAAGACGCACTCATGCTGGCTTATTTTGACAATGTCGAAAAGTGTCCAGACTTAAGCTTCCCTTCACTCGATCCTATGCTGGTCAAAAGATTTATGGATAAAATTAAAGAAATGGAGCAAGGGATCGAAGTTCTTGAGAGAGAAGAAACTGACGTTGCAAAACTCTTATCTTTCAAAGTTTCTTCTATAAAAGGAGATTCTTCCTCTGATTAGGAAGAAAATGATGAGGATGATGAAATCTTCATTGAGGAAGGCGGCAACGATGATGATAATGACGATGATAACCCGGACAATGAGGATAGAGGTCAGGGTTCTAGTGGTATTGGAGGTGACCATGATGGTTCTCACGGAGGGGATGGCGATGGTATTCCCGGAGCTTTAAAGAAAGACATCCCTGATCATAGTGCCCGTGAAACAAGTCAAAACGAACTCCCTGAGCCTTTTGATCTCTAGGAAAAAACACCAATATTGATGTTAGAGAACAGGATGGGAAAAAGCGAGCCCCACAAACTTCAATTCCCATTTCTCAGGTATGTAATTCTTTGTCTAAACGGCTTTTACTTCCAAGATAACAGTAGCTGATATTTTTCTATTTTAGATAAAGAAGATATCCATTCAACTTTATAAAACAAAGCTTGAAAGAAAACAAGTGGAAATAAATAGCTTGTATAGGGAGTTAGGTAAACAATTAAAAGAACATAATGCACTCTCCGACAAGTATTATAAGCTTAATAAGAGCACCGTAGTGTTAGCATTCTTTAAAGATCGGGAAGCTGGCCCCCGATCGAAAAGGGCGTGCCTTCGATATGACAAGCTCTTAGAAGAGAATAGGGAATTAATAGCACTCTTTTCGATGTTAATTGAAGACAGGGATATCCTAGTAGACTTTCTATACAAAGCTTATTGCAGACACCCAACCGTAGATTTTTCATACTTGGGTGATTTTAGCGGAGGTCTACGTAGACGTCTACATATGAGATATTTAGATGAATTTGGATCTGATCCACATCCGGGGGCTTGTTGGAATTTATCGTGAGTCAAATCAATCCCTCATGAGTTTTCTCCAGGAAAACTCAAATATTATAAGGATAAATTCATTTCCGAGTTATTCAAAAAATCAGTTTTGTTCGAACCAGATGAACATTTGTAATTATGTAATACCATTGATTTGTGAATTTCCTGTATTAGTTTCCTTCTATATACAGTCATATGTTATTACGTTATTACATAATAAATGTCTCTCAAGCAGCCCTATTTCTAGAGATTATTTAGGAAAATATGTCAAATTAAGAAGAGGTTATTTAGAAAAGGCCTCACTCTTGAAATCCTCAAAATTGGCAAAATATTGCTTTCTTAGAGATCTACAGAGGCTTTATATGCCCTTGCCTTCGTTTTGATTTTCTTGGCGAAGAAAAATAAAGTCTTCATAAGGAAATTCGAACATATCATACCAAATTAATATGCGGTCGTAATAGTCCTCCTGCCGGGGAATGAGATTATAGTAAATATCCTCCAGTCGTAACCCCAGAAGGATTTAATTCCTCTTTTGATTCGACAATTACTCTTTCAGCTAATTCTTTGAACAAAGTTAAAAATGTTGTTTCCCGTCTTTATGTGTAATAAAACAAGTATTTGACTATAACAATGAGATTGTACTTTTTGTTTTACTCTTTCCTTAAGTTGTAACCTCTATTATTGTAATAAAAGGAATTCATAATTTGAATATTAACTTAATTTATTGTTCATTTAAATAGGAGTTATAGTTATCTACCACGCCGCTATCATTAAATTCATTATCTCGCTTCACCAGCATTGGAGATAGGTTGGTAGTGGATGTTGAAAAGAGGAGCCTCCTTAAAGATCCTCTGTCTACTCATCTTCAAGGCAACACTGAAGCGTTGGAGTGGCATAGGAATTTTTTGCTTCAGAAGACGATTGTTAGGGACCTTAACGATTAGATCACTAGTCTCGAAGCGGACATCAAGAGTAAAGATGAAACAATTTCTCAATTAAAATATCAAGTTAAATCAAACCCTTTGATCAACTTCGATCAAGATATGTCTAAGCTTTTCCAACAGATAAGCAATTTGGAGATAAAGTTAAAAGATAGTCAAGCCCAGTGCAAATCCCTGGAATTTATCATGGGGGATAACATTCAAAATATAAATTTACTAACTTCACCAATTGCCTCGTCTGTTGGGAAATTAACAAGGTCCTTATCTCAAGCTATTCAAAATATTTCAGCTACGACTAATCCGCCTCCAGTTTTAGATGAGAAGGCGGTAGGAGAATGGTACAAGAAGGTCAAATTTGAAATGATGAGATATTTTGATGACTAACAGAAAGTGAGATATTCACAACGCATTAATGAGTATGTAGCTAGAATTCAAAAACTTGAACATGAAAAATATCTTCTTCGAAAGCACATTGCCAATTTAGAAAGACAATATAAGACCCTCAAAGGTGCCAATAAAGCTTTCAACCGTGCTTTGAAGACTCATATTGAATCCATTGATGATGATGATGAAATTAAAAAGAAGGAAAAGAAGCTTAAAGAAATTCTTTGTATATGCCATATTGTCGATCCTTAATTGCTGAGAGTCTACATAAGGTTGTCCAAGATCTATGACACATATACTTGTGTTATATAATTGTAATTTTATAAATTACGTAAATTATGTACATATCACCTGGTTTGTTGCTTTTACTTGTTCTTACAATGTTGTTTCTGAATTTGTTTCCTGATAACTTTGACTATAGTTTTTGCATTTGTCGATCCATTCAATCTTCCTTATTGATCTTGTTTTCCTAAAATGTATGGAATTGATAACATTCCTTATTAATTTGAAATCTATGCAAGAATATATTTAGTGGTTCTTTATATTATTGGCAATATTATAAGGAATCCTGCTAATTCCAAAAATCTAAATAATGGTGGTTAACATATCATCATGTGAAAAAATAAGTGAAGAGAAATTCCACAGATAGAAACGAATAAGAGTCTTGAGGTCCAACTTTGGTAATGATAAGAGAAGACTAGAAACCGACTCTAGTTATATTAATAGAAGACCAGAAATCTAATTATGGAATTAATAATGGAAGGCTAGAAATCGAAATATAGCATTGATAATGGAAGTTTAGAAATCCTCTTCTTAAAATAACTGATAGAAGATCAAGAATAATCATTCAATAATAAAAGTACAGAGATCATTACCTGAAAATAAGTCGTAGGAGGCTAGGAATCTTCTTTTGAGAATAAATAATTTGAGTCCAGAAATCCTCATCTGCAAATAATAGAAGATTTGAAACCCAGATTCGGGTATTAATAAGATAGACTCTGGAATTAATAGAAGACCAAAAATCCATAATAGAGGTATCGAAGCCTAGATTCAGGCATTAATGAGTGAAGTCCAAAAATCAATGGTAAGAGAACCGAATCCCAGATTTGGGTATTAATGAAGTTCAGAGATCCTCCATTGCAAATCAGTCAAAAGCTATAGATTCTTATTTGAGCTTTTTGTTTTGCACCATTCTTTGGGTTTTGATTCCTTTGACATATGCCATCTTTTAGGCTCCGTATGTTGTCATTGTTTGGTGTGCCGCTTCTCGGGCTTGGACATCTTAGTCCGTTGTTGTCTGGTGCACTTGGTTAGCCTATCCACAAGCAGAACTCAACGACTTACCTAACCTCCTCAAGAGGCGCTCCAGTCTAGCCTTATAGGCGAGACTGAAGGCTTGTTCGGTGCCTTGGCCAGGCCATAGCATGGCGGTACCAAGGGCTTACTCCGTCCTCCCTCAAGGACGTGCTTTAGCCAGGCTATATCATAGCGGGACAGAAGTCTTGTTCGATGCCTTGGCCAGGCCATAGCATGGCGGGACCAAGAGCTTACTCCATTCTCCTCCAGGGGGTGCCTTGACTTGGCCATAGCGTGGCGTGAGCAAGGGCTTATTGATGCTTTAACCTGGCCATAGCGTGGTGTGGATAAAGGCTTACTCTAACCTTCCTCCAAGAGGCGCCTTGACCTGGCAAACTCGGCACGGACAAAGGCTTATAACCATTTAAGGTAATTTCCAAGATTAAGGAGAATTTTTCTCCCGACCATGTAGATTCTCTTTAGAAAAGTGTTGCATTATTGAATTTGATTAAGATTGGTTTATAAATCCATTGATTTTTCCTTGTCAGAAAAAGTTGATCACCAATCCTTCAAGTGCTTTGCATTGATTTGTTTCACCCATTCATCATGTGATAGTAACAATATGATCCTCCCTGATTTCTTTTGTATTTGGGCTTTTTCTTTTTCGATGGCCAATAGTTGAGTTCCTCTATGGTTAGTAAATAAATGTTCTCAATCGATGTAGTCAAATTGCACCTTAGGAAGTCTTGACTTGAAGCTCATCTTTTGAGGTTGATTTCTAGATTTCTTATTGCTTGATTCAGGAACTTAACTCTCAACGACCAATTTCCTTTTAAAAACATTTTGAAGCTCACATGTTGCTAATGTTCCGCTTGTCGCTTGATGCCATTTTTGTCCAAGCTTATAGTAATCGACCATCATCCCTTCTTCAAAGATAGTTCCTCTGGTATAGAATTGAATTGTCTTCTTCATTTGATCAAACAAGTTATCACTTTTATCTTTTGTTCCCCCTAAAGAAAATATAGGTGTAGGGCCAATTTGAAAGGGATTTAAGCTCCATTTATCTGATTCATAAGATTAATCCTTCTTTTTATTGATGATTCTCATAGCCTCTAATCTTAACATTTGCTCTTCATATAGTTTAGAATCTTCAATAGTATCATGGGAGAATCCAATTAAGTGTTGCTCTTAGGACCCTTGTTCGAACATTTTAATTTTGCTAAGCATGGTGATGTTAGGTCTAAGATAAGCTTGTAATAGAGTAAGGTTAGAAGAAAACAAAGTTGGGAATTCAACGAGGTTGGAGGTTCGAGCCCTTCTTCTAGCGTCAAAGATGTTAACAATAAAACTCGCCAACACTCGAAAACAGAGTTCAAAGTATAAGTGTTCCTTTCAAAACCACCTTTCAAATAGATTAAGATAGTTTGAACCTTTTGAATTCTTTTTACAAACAATCTTGGTAACTTAGATCTCCTTTGAGACTACCTTTCGCAAAGGTTGAGACAATTGAAACTCCTTTTTAAACAACCTTTCGAAACGGTCACGACACTTGGATATCCATTGATACTACCTTTCGAACTAGTTGTGATGATTTAGAACCCTTTTGAAACCCCCTTTTGAGGTGGTTGAGGTGACTTAAAGTTTGGACCTATCAGATCTAAGGTTTCTTATTGAATTGCTAAGTTTCTAACCCTTCGAAAGGTAACCTTTTGATTGACATTGATACATGTATTCCATAACAAGAACCATAGAGAAACCGTAGATCAATCAATATATTCAAAAATGCCGTACACTTCCTTTATTAATATTTTTCTTGAATACAAGAAGCCTAAGTTTTACAAAGGAGTAAAATCACCAACTTGATTTAAAGATTAGGGTTTACAAATTTAAGAAAGAACAAGCATTGAGTGAATGAAATCAGATCCCCAAACCAATACCCCTAGGGTCTTATTTATAGGTGCGGGATGGACCCTTTCGAATCAGTCCTTTCGACTTAGTCGAAAGGGTGCCTTGAAGACCTTTCGTTGCTGCTAAATTCTGGGTGCCCTTCCTATTTCGCTTTTGAATGGAACTTGAGTGCTTCTGACTTCATCGAAAGGTATAGATATGCTCTCCACTTTGTTGTTTATGTGTTGTTGCAAGTAGGAGAAGATGCGAGCTTTCGATACTGTCGAAAGGTATATCTTTCAGGCTTCAAACAAGTTGGAGTATAGTAGAAGGCTTTAACGTGGAGGGTGGCTTTCAAATGCGTCCTTGTTGGTTGATGCTGAATCCCCATCCTTGTTATTGAACTCATGTAAGCTTTTATTTATAATTGGGGATGGTTCCAACCGATTTGAAAGATTAATTTATGCTTTCGAAGGGGTAGCTCTGTCCAAATGTTCTTCTTCGGAAGGTAAATGATGGCGAAACCCACTGTTTCAAAAGGTCTACCGCTCAAGCGGAAGCTTATAATTTATTGCCTTTGAAAGGTGCCTTTAATACATTTGAAACACCTCTATGCATGCGACAGCAACCGTTTTGAAAGATAAATAATTGAAGTGAAATGGTGTCCCAATCCCATTTCGACCTCTTCAAAAGTGCATTACTCATCCATTATTTTGCAGAAGCATCCCTTCGACTTTTTTGAAAGGTCTTGTTATTTCTATCATTCTTTATGGATCCTCCTTCTGTATCCTTCAATGTTTCGATCAAGTTGGTATGGTTTTTGATGATAACAACAACAAACTTTTAAAAATTAAAAGAAAATTGCCATTCATAACTTCAAAAATCAGTTCCTCCCAAACTATCAAGAATTAGCCAAAATGATGTGAATGGAAGTTGTTTGTATTAGTCCGTAGTATTTTTAAAAATCGACGGATCAAGATTTCATTGAGAGAACGTTCGAATTATCGCCTTAAAACATCAAAAAAGTAAATATGTTCTCAAACTTCATAAAATAAATTTTCTCGATCAGGGAATAATTACTCGATGCCATAAGCTTCGTTAAGTTCGCATCGGAGAGTAATATTTTTGGCATAAGTTCAATGTGATTCTGTGACGAAGATTTGCGATTGTTGAAAGCCAAGGTTAGGTTTCATCGGAGATAGCGACATTGATGGAGGAAACAAAGATTGTTGCGGGCTCTAACTTGGAGAGTTACAACTTGGGCCGATTTTGGCGAAGTTTGGCGAACAAAAATGTCACAACTTTTTTACCTGGACACGTCTTTTTTGTTCACAGCGTCGATGGTCGATTTTTGATCGGCATGGTGGCAGGGATTTGGGAGGTGGCGTTGCGACAAGGAGCTAACGGCGAGAAGGTAGTCTTGGATTTGTAGAATGTTGGTTCGAGCTCGTGTTCACGTGCATGTTTCCGTGCACATTTGTGGTTACTGGGAATCAAGAAAGTGGGTTTGAGGAAGATGGTATTCTTGTAATGTGATAATGTAATTAGTTTATTAATTTTTAACTTAAAAATCAATAACTTATAAATTTAATAACTTTTGCATACGAGGTTTAATTGAGACGCGGATTTTTGCATGGCGCTTGTAACGACGAAAGCTTCATGATGGAACTGGTTTGAACGGGTTAGTAGACAATTGAAATTTTGGCTAAAATCAGTCGTCGTTCGATTTTAGTTCCAAACCGAAACGCCTCGACGACAATAGAAATTTCGGCGAGATAAACTCACCTTTTTGGTTAACTAGTATGATATATAGTTAATAAAAATTGTTGATTGGATGTTTGGATGATTTACTATTTTATTAGTTGGTTTGGATATATTCCCACTCTTGAAGCGGATGCGACCCTATTACATTCCCATGTAAGAGAGGATGACCCTTTGTATACGAATCCCGCATTGAAGTGGTTGACTTATATTATTTGGTTATATACTGTATGTGTTGCAAAGGGACATGTCGGAGGGATCCAATAGGATTCCTCCCCTTTATTGAATTGTTTTCAATAATATTCTTATTGTATGATTGATATCAAATCTGTTTGTTAAATCTATAGCGTATGAAATTGTTATATGTTCAACTCAAACCCAATAGTGATAGAAAATCAATATTGATATCGATTAAGCGTTGTTAGCTATTGGTCGCAAATTGGTATTCTAAAAATACTACAAATTGCCAATTGAGTTGGAAATGGGTTTTGACATAGGAAATGATTTTAAATCCGAAATTGGGTTTCGAAAATATTTTGATTTAAAGGACTTAATTTCTATTTTTATTTCAACCAAATTTTCAGTCTTTTTCCAAGTTATTTATTTATACTTTATATTGTTTTAAAGTTATTTATTTTTATTTAATATTGTTTTTAAAGGTTATTTATTTTTATTTAATATCATTTAAAAGTTATTAATTTATATTTTATATTACTTCAAGGTTATTTATTAATATTTCAAATATTTTTAAAAGTTAATTATTTAAAATTTTAAATATGGTATGAAATTAATAATAATTATTACTAATAATATTTTGGAAATTTATTATTTTTATTTATAAAAGTGGTAAGATTAACGATAGTTTTTGTAACGACCCTAATTTTGATTAACATTATTAGGACATTTAATTAGTTAAATAAAATAAAATAATGTAAATGGTTAAGGGATTGAGATTTGTGTTAATAGATGGAAGTCGTGCCTAATGAACAATGAACTAAAAGGGGATTAAAATGAAATAGATAATGGCAAAGTAGGAATAGGTTATATTCATAAACATTAAACCCTCATACCACTTCATTTTACACGTTCACAAACTAAAATCAAAACATAAGAGAGGTCGGCCACCATTAGGGGGAAAGCAAGAAGAAGATAAAGCCAGAATCAAAAGAAGGAAGCATAATCAACTTAACGCAAGATCAAATCTCAACTCATTAACAACAAGCTAAAGGTGAATAATAGGTTACATTTCATATTTTTGATGTTTTTGGTTTCTAGATCAGATCTGAATATTTTTGCAAAGTATATTGCCATGTTTTGAATGTTAAATAGATAAATATGCTTGTTGACGAAATATGTTTGTTCATATAGATTTTTATGACAAGTTTTGATTTGAAATACCTATTAAATGACATTCAAATGCCTTACGAATTTGATATAAGGTCAGAAATATTATTTAGATATGGGTCTCAAATTTCATAATTTTCTGAATTAATATGGATTTATTATGAATTTTCTAGTGAAGAAAATGGTTAATTGGGTTTAAAATTAATTACGGCTATTTTATATTTGCTTTGGGTCAGAAAATTATATATGTTAGAAAACATATTAAAAGTAATTTATGGGAATTTTTGTAGAATTTTTCCTAAGTGTTTTATTAAGTATATAAAATTATTTAAGGTATGAGACTTAAATGTTTTATATGTTTATAAAAGGAGAAGGGGCAATTTGTAAATGTTTTAAATTGTTTAATTCTGAATTTTGGCAACACTTTTAGAAAAGATTTTGAAAAAGAAATTGGCAACCAATCATATGTTGACAAACAAAGCAAGTTAGTTGAAAAGAAATTACTTTTTAAAGTTAAAAATCAGGTTTTCTAAGGTTTTGGTGTATCGCCACTTTCAACAGCTACCTTTCGACTTCATACTTCCACCTCCACTTAAGTCGAAACCAATACACATGGTATCAAAAGCCTTGCTACGTAGTGGATTGTAGAATAGGTATAGAGTGGAAATAAGGGTTCCGAAGGGGTCGAAACCTTGTTTTGCTTTTAAAAGGAAATATGCCTGCTTTGCTTTCGAAGAGAATGCTTTTGAATCAAATAGCTTTCGACTTAGTTAAATGTATGTAATATTTTTAAAATATTTTCAAATATGGTTTTCAAAAATGATTTCGAAAATGGTTTTAAAAGTTTGTTTTCTCAATTAAGTGATTTTATATATAAAATACACGTTTTTGCACTATTCGAGCGAATGAGAAGGAGAATTAAACGGTTTGGTAAAACACGTGGTATGGGACACGTGCGTTTATCTTATCGGTTAATTCCTGACTTGTTCGTTTGATCATTTTGACCTTCGGTTCGAGTTTACCGATGGGATGAAGTAAACTTTTTACTGTTTTCTAGTGTGGCATTTACCAGCGGTTAGTAAACCGTTGAGTGCGAATGTGTGGTATGGGGCGTCACAACTAAGCTGTGAGCCGTGACGCCCCATATTAACAAAGATAATTTAGTTACAAAAAATAATTTTCATTATTAAAACTCTTATTTTAATTAAATGTGTAATTTACACTATAATTTACACAAAACTTTATTTTTAACACCAAAAATTACACAAAAATTATTTCCTTGTATAAGTAAATTTAACAAACCATTTTAACATCATTTTTACTTCCAAATATTATTTTTAACCAATATTTCACCTTTTTATTTACAATAAACAACATATTAAATTAAATACTTCATTTAAAAATAAAGAAAGCTTTCAAAAGAGGTTGCACCTTTGTTTTAAGAAAATGCTTTTGAGGGGGTCGAAACCCCTTGCTGCCGCATTCAAACTTTTGAAGCGATGCTTTCAGAAGGGTTCCTTTGTTTTTAAAATTAGAGCCGCTTCTCCAATGCTTTCGAAGGGATAGGTTTCAACACCATCCACTTCTTTACTTAGAAAATTGCTTTCGAAATTGTGGCTTTCGACTTAGTTCTTTTAAGACCTTTTTTGAGATTTTGAAAGCTAAACCCAAAGGTTTCGAAAGGTTGTTCCACATGTTTTCACTTGAACCCAATGCTTTCGAAAGGTTTGATTTATATAAAGGACTTAATGCTTTTGAAAGGTATATGTTAAAGGTTTTAAAGGGGTGGTTCCCCAATGTTTTCGAAAGGTTTATCTTAGTATTTAAATGGAGGGTTTCCAATGTTTTCGAAAGGCATATTTAAAGTGTTTTGAAAAGAGGATGTCCAAGGGTATTATAAAGCTTTCTTATAAAGCTTTCAAAGGAGATGCTTTCAATGTTTTCAAAAGGACTATTGTAAATGGTTTCGAAGGGTATGTTTTGGCCTTTCGGCCTAAGGTTGTAAAGTAAAGTAGTTTATTAGTATCGAAAGAGGTACTTCCAATGGTTTCGAAAGGGGTACATTCATTGGTTTCAAAAGGGGTTGTTTAAAGCTTTTAAACAAGGGTTTCGAATGTGTTCATCAACAAAGTTTTGTGTAAAGTATATATAACATGGCAAAGTGATTCGAGTAAAGCATAGAGTATATTTTCCTTGTTTAAGTATGATTTAAAGGGTTAAATCAATTTAAAAATAAAAAATTTCAAGGAAAATTTGATGGGGTAGTTGACCCTAAGTAAATGACTCGGATATTAGAATACCAAATGGGACTGGTATGGGGTTACGCCCTATACTTTAGCTAGTAGCCCCTAGCTAATATAAGTCCAAAATTCTAGTGTGTAGGACTTTGTCATAGGTAAGACTAAAATGATGTTACACACAGAAAGGAATATACAGAGTAGAGATAGGTTATTAGTGAGCCTGCAAAACCATTAGGACCAATGACAGTTCCCTTCCAAGCCCCGAGAAGAGAAAGCCAGAAGGTAATAGCTGATTGGCAGTATGAGTGTAACAAAGCTGCACAATTTGTATCGATTAAATAAATTATTGGAATTTCCAACCCCTCGCCTAGTAATCTTTCGGAAAAGTTATCGACCCTGGGAGAAGTAAGTTAGAGATAGACCGTCCAGAAGAGTATCTAACAGAAGTTAGATTATTTGTTTATTTTGTATGGTAGGCCCGAGTCAGCCAAATGTTAATAGTCAACCAAACAAAACTATAGTGTTCGGACAGATAGTCCATTTATTACTTGATTTGTATGCATGCATGATATTGCTATTATTGTTTTAACCAGTTTGGTTGCAGGATATTGATTTGCAAAAGAAATGTTTTAAAAAGGATATTAGTGAGGGGAAACTCGTTCCGCTAAGTGGCACGGTCTCACTTAATATCAGATAATCGAGATTTATAGTATTATTCACACCAGGCTTTATGTTTGAATCGAAGTTTATGTTTTTCCCCTTAAACTCTCGGGTGCTCAATATTGATTTGAGTAAGTTGAGAGTTGAGGTTTAAAGGTTTTAGTAGGTGGACGAATAAAGATTCCAGACACGAGCAGGAGGCTGATGTTAACTATTTAGGAGCTGTTATATTTTATTTCCACTATAATTTATTAAGACAGTTTTTGTCTATTTAGTACTCCGGTCATGCAAGTGGGCATCTTCATATGTCGCTCTTGGCAAATTTTGTAATAATTATATTTGATCAATGCCTGGGAAACGTTTGGGATTATGTAATTGGATATTGAAACATGATTTTGTGTAATGTAATCAGAAATGTTGTTTTTGAAATCTATGATTTTGTTTCATATTCATGTGCTTCTGATATTATGGATACCATTAACATTACCGTATTTTGTTGTCGGAAGTTAATACTATAGATGACTGCAGCATCTGTAGCGCTTAGCTTTGGGCCTCAAGATAGGGGATGTTACAACTTGGTATCGGAGCATAGGTTTATGAAAAACTTTAAACCTAAAATGATTTTTGGAAACATAATCCTAAGGTATTAGAGAAAGGATTAGGGTATGGGATAACACTATTGTAATGTACTTGTATTTGCTATATATAAGTATACGCTATATCTCTATTCTCCTATCTCTCTTAGGCTATTTTCTGTATCTTACGAAGGCTCAAATACAGATATGGATCAAGAAGTGGAAGAGTTAACCTTGGTGGGGGAACCACCACAACTAATGGAAATGCCAGATCAAATACTAGGAGGAATCAAGGTCAGGCACAAGCTGGAAATGTGGGTACTGGATTCCCGCAGGTCGACATAGGAGCAATGTATCAGCTCTTTGTAAACATGATGCATGCAGGAGTTGCTGCTGGAGTAGTTGGTTGAAATACTGTAGGAGGAAATCAAGGAGCTCCAATGGACCATAACTATGCTGTTTTGAGTAGAGACTATGGTTGGCTTTGAGGAAAGCCTTTTGTTGGTAATGAGGACGCAATCGAAGTAGAGAACTGGTTACTTCATTACGAGAGGATTTTCACTGATCTAGGGCTCAATGATGAGTAGAAGAGAAGGCTTGCTTCTTGACAGTTATAAGAAGCAGCGCTGTACTGGTTGAACAGCGTTACGATCGTAGTTAACGAGAAGACTATGACTTGGGCTGAGTTCAAAAGGAGATTTGAGGTGGGGTTTATGTCGAAGATTGCGAAGTCTACTCTACTCAGGAAGTTTGCTGAGTTGGAGTAGAGAGACATGAATGTGCTTGAGTATGTGACGAGGTTTGAGGAGCTAGCGAGATATGGCTATGCTACTATTGATACTGTTAATAACAGAAATGAATAGTTCATTCTGGGGTTGAAGCATGTGCTTGCAAAGGCCACATTATCGCATATTAGGGATCCATGTGATGTTGTTGAGATGGCCTTGAGGCATGAAGAGAAGCTCGTTTTTCTTGAAAGAAATAAGGTAAAGGAAGTTCAAGGAGTGCAAAGTCAAAAAAGAAAGTTTTTCCTAAAGAAGGGAGCTCAGAAGGGTGGAGCTACTAAGAAGGGAAAGGCAGAGGTTGTCTGCTATAAGTGTGATAAGAAAGGGTATTTTGCAAATGAAAGTCCTTAGGAGATGGAAAGAAGGTGATCGGGAAGAAGAATACTAGATGCTTCAACTGCGATCAAATTGGACATTATAAGAACCAGTGCAAGGAGCCAGCCAAGGATGGAAAGGGTAAAGTGTTTGCATTGGAGCCAACTACCTCGAGACCAACAACAGAGGAAAAAGGAAAAACTATGTTGGGAGGTACGCTTATGATTCATGGTATGTCAATTAGCATTCTATTTGATACTGGTGCATCACATTTTTTATATCTCGTTGTTTGGTAGATAAGCTTAACCTAGAACCCACATACCTAGTTACTTCCTTAAGGGTTGCAAATCCGATAGGAGGTTATACGACTCTTGGGATGAGATGTGACCACCTAGAGTTTGAATTGTTAGGTCATACCTTTGTTTTCAGTTTGCATGTGTTTGATTTCATAGGGTTCAAAATTATTTTGGGTATGGATTCGTTAAGTAATTACGATGCTAGGATATTTTGCCATGATAGGAAAATATCGCTTAGACATCCTGACTGTAGTGATCAGATTGTATATTCCGTAGAAAACCCTAGTTTTGAGGTTAATACTTTGTTGGGTTTTGTGGAGGTAGAAGACGAGTTGAATCAAGTTTTCGTGGTTAGGGAATTTGCAGATGTCTTTAAACCCATAGTATAATTGCCACTGAAATGAGCTATTGAGTTTCGGATAGATTTAGTGCCAGGAACAGAACCAGTGAGTAGACCACCAAGCAAGATGACAACTACCAAGATGAAGGAGTTAAAGGTGAAGTTGGTGGATTTGGAAGGCAAGAATTTTATCAGACCAAGCAGTTCGCCTTGGGGAGCAGCCATAGTGTTTGCAAAGAAGTCGGATGGATCGTTAAGGTTATGTATCAATTATCGTAAGTTGAATGAGAAGATGATAAAGAATTGATATCCGTTACCTAGAATTGATGATTTATTCGATCAGTTAAGTGGAGCCAAAGTATTTTTCCAGTTGGATTTAGCAACAGGGTTTCATCAGCTTAGAGTGGCGGTGGGTAGTATTCCTTTGATGGTGTTTAGAACCAGATATGGATCGTACGAATTGTTAGTAATATCGTTCGGACTAACTAATGCATCTGCATTCTTTTTAAATTTGATGTATCGAGCTTGCCAAAAGCACTTGGATAGGTTCGTATTGGTTTTCATTGATGATATTTTGATATACTCTAAGGATGAAAGAGAGCATGAAGTTCAACTTATAGTGGTACTTATGATGTTGAGGCAGCATCAACTAAAAGCGAAGTTTTCGAAGTGTCATTTCTGGAAGAAGGAAGTGAAGTTTCTTGGTCATGTAGTCTTAGAGGAAAGGTTGTCTGTAGATCCAACTAAGATTGAGGCACTGAATAATTGGAAGATACCTGAGACAGTGACCGAGATAAAGAGTTTTCTTGGATTAGCTGGGTATTATCAGAGATTCATAAAGGATTTTTCGTGGATAGTAGCACCAACGACCAAGCTAACCTGAAAGGATGTGAAGTTTGTTTGGACCGATAAGTGTGATGAAGCATTCCAAAAGTTGAAACACTTATTGACTAATGCACCTGTGTTAGTTGTTCCAGAAGGGAATCAGGATTTAGTTGTGTACACAGATGCATGTGGAATATGATTAGGAGCTATGTTAATGTAAAGAGGTAAAGTGATTGCCTATGCTTCTCGACAGCTTAGAACGCATGAGGTTAGATATCCAACATATGATTTGGAATTAGCTACGGTAATTTTTGCATTGAAGGTGTGGAGACATTACCTTTTGGGAAAGAGATTTGAGCTGTATACGGATCATAAGTTGCTGAAGTATTTATACTCTCAAAAGGAGTTGAATATGAGACAATAGAAGTGGTTGGATTTTATAGCCACTTATGACTTCGGTATTGAGTACACACCAGGAAAAGGCAGCAAGGTTGCAGATGCACTTAGCAGACAACATCACAATGCACTATTGGCTATAACAGCTGAGTGGAAAGATTTGGAAGCATTGATGACATGCAGAATACAATGGAGATCTGAAGCTAGATCTAGTAAGGAAAAAGTTATGTTGTCATGTTTAGAAGTTCGACCAATGATGATCGAAAAGATTGCTTCTATGCAGAATGAGGATTCATTATTAGTTGAACGGATCAGACAGTTAAGGGATGGAACAGAGAGCGATGACTTAAAAGATTTTACCAAAATGGGTGGTTGAGGAAGAAAGGAAGGTTATGTGTTCGGATTGTAGGAAGCATTAGGAAGGAAGTTCTTGAGGAATGCCATCGTTTGAAGTTCACTATACATCTGGGAGGAACTAAGATGTATCAGGACATGAAGAGGAGTTTCTTCTGGGAAGGTATGAAGATAGATGTAGGCTTATGGGTGAAATAGTGTTTGAACTGCCAACAGGTAAAAGCCAAACATCAGAAACCAAGTGGGTTACTTCAGCCTTTAGATGTTCCAGTTTGGAAGTGGGATTCGATCTCAATGGATTTTATTGATGGGTTGCCTATATTTAATAGTGGAAATGAAAGTATATGGATCATAGTGGACAGGCTAACCAAGAGCGCCTATTTCATTCCAGTTAAGTCAACTCGGACGGCACCTGTTTTAGCTAAGTTATTTATGAAGAATGTAGTTAGACTTCATAGGATTCCTAGTAGTATAGTAAGTGATTGAGATTCTGTATTCACTAGCAGATTCTGGAAGAGTCTATAAGATATTTTGGGAACCAAGCTCAAGATGAGTACCACTTTCCATCCGCGAACTGATGGGCAAACGGAAAGAGTTAACAAAGTCTTAGAAGATTTGTTACGAGCTTGTGTGCTAGATTTTGGAGGATCATGGGAAGACCATCTACACTTAGTCGAGTTTTCATATAACAACAGTTATTAGGCTAGTATAGGGATGGCACCGTTTGAAGCTTTGTATGAAAGGCCATGCAAATCTCCAGTTTGCTGGTTAGAGACCGGGGATAGGTTAGTTATTGGTTCGGATTTAGTTAGAGAAGCTGTAGAGAAGATTGAGTTAATTCGAGCTAGAATGAAGAATGCTCGGTCTAGGCAGAAGAGTTATGCCGATAGAAGACATAAAGACTTAGAATTCTCAGTTGGAGATCATGTTTTCATCAAGGTATCACCGATGAAAGGTGTAATTCGATACGGGAAATCAGGGAAATTGGCACCGAGATTTGTTAGACCATTTCCTATTGTAGAAAGGATCGGGAAACTCGCATATAGAGTAGAGTTACCAAACAGTTTGGCAGGAGTCCACGATGTTTTTCATATTTCTCATCTGAGAAAGTTTATTCGAGATCGGAAGACTACTATAGCACCGACTATGTTAGAGGACTTAGTAGTGGAACCAAACTTGACTATAGTTAGGAAGCCAGTTCGTATAGTCACCAGAGATGAGAAGAGGCTAAGGAACAAGACAGTCAGATTAGTTAAGGTCCAGTGGAGCGACGATGAGAGAGACTGTACTTGGATAACTGATAACATGATTATAGATTCTTATCCTGACTTGTTTCATGGTATGTTTTACCTTTATGATTGATTTGATGTATACCTTACCATAATTTCGCGGACGAAATTCTTTAAGAAGGGGAGTCTGTAACGACCCTAACTTTAATTAACATTATTTAGGACATTTAATTAGTTAAATTAAATGAAATAATGTAAATGGTTAAGGGATTGAGATTTGGGTTAATAGAAGGAAGCCATGCCTAATGAATAATGAACTAAAAGGGGATTAAAATGAAATAGATAAGGGAAATAGATAAGAGCAAAGTAGGAATAAGTTATATTCATAAACCCTAAATCCTCATACCACTTCATTTTACACGTTCACAAATTAAAATCAAAACATAAGAGAGGTCGACCACCATTAGGTGGAAATCAAGAAGAAGATAAAGCCAGAATCAAAAGAAGGAAGCTTAATCAACTTAACGCAAGATCAAATCTCAACTCATTAACAACAAGCTAAAGGTGAATAATAGGTTACATTTCATATTTTTGGTTTCTAGATCAGATCTGAATATTTCTGCAAAGTATATTGCCATGTTTTGAATGTTAAATAGATAAATATGCTTGTTGATGGAATATGTTTGTTCATAGAGATTTTTATGACAAGTTTTGATTTGAAAAACCTATTAAATGACATCCAAATGCCTTGCAAATTTGATATATGGTCAGAAATATTATTCTAGAGATGAGTCTTAAATTTCATAATTTTCTGAATTAATGTGGATTTATTATGAATTTTCTAGCTAAGAAAATGGTTAATTGGGTTTAAAATTAATTACGGCTATTTTATATTAGCTTTAGGTCAGAAAATTATATATGTTAGAAAACATATTAAAAGTGATTTATGGGAATATTTATAGAATTTTTCCTAAGTGTTTTAATAAGTATATAAAATTATTTAAGGTTTGGGATTTAAATGTTGTACATGTTTATAAAAGGAGAAGGGGCAATTTGTAAATTTTTTAAATTGTTTAATTCTGAATTTCGGCGGCATTTTTAGAAAAGATTTTGGAAAAGAAATTGGCAACCAATCATATGTTGACAAACAAAGCAGGTTAGTTGAAAAGAAATTACTTTATAAAGTTAAAAATCAGGTTTTCTAAGGTTTTGGTTTCTCGCCACTTTTGGTAGCTACCTTTCGACTTCATACTTCCACCACTACTTAAGTCAAAACAATTACACATGGTATCAAAAGCCTTGGTGCATAGTGGATTTGAGAATAGGCGAAAGATATAGAGTCAAAATAGGGGCTCCGAAGGGGTCGAAACCTTGTTTTTCTTTTAAAAGGAAATTCACCATGGTTTTAAAAAATGCCGCATTCTTCCTATTTGATGCCATAGCTTAAGGCAGTAATGTTGCATACTTCCTATTTGACGCCATAGCTTAAGGAGTAATGCGGCAAATTATTATTTCCAACATAATTACTTTAGCCAGTGATGTCACTAGTATTACTTATGAGGTAGAAGTATTATGACAACAATGTCGCTTGTATCTACATACTTTCGACATTGATATAAAATGGTAACAATGCCGCTTGTTATCAATTTCGACATTATTATTACAACGACATAGTAGCCTAGTTTTATGAATTCAATGTCAACTATTTTACGACATTGATGTCGTAAGTCATCAATATCGCCCTTACTATTTTAAAGCACTCGATGTCAATGGTTTTATTATACTGATGTCGCATGTCATAAATGCCGGCTTCTATGTATTTTACGTATAAAAGGCCATATTTAATAGGTTCAATGACCTATAAGTTTCTATATTACGACAACATTGATTTCAGCATTATAGCATTATATTTTTATAAAATCAAAGTTTTTTTTAAATGCTTTGGTATGAAGGGATGCGACATCGCATGTCGGCCATATTAATGCCGTAAGTTTTCAATAATGATCATATTTCAATTTATGGCGTTATGCCTTATAATGAAGGGGCACGACTTTCATATATTAATACCGAAAGTATGCATGGCAGTATTAAAATGGATTATATATTGGCATGAGAAATTGGTTAAGTAATGGACCATATTTTCCTTATTTTAAATATGAATTAAAAGGATTAATCATATATAATGATAAATGTTTTCAAGGAATAAATTATTACTTAGCCCAAGTTTTGAGATGAAATTACCAAAGAGAGTTATTACTTAAGGTTAAGTAATTATAAGATGCTAATTGATTGAACATATTCGAATGATGGATACTATATGTTCTTATTATTATTTGATCGGTTATTTTGCATGATTATTACTGTCATACTCACATCATTATGACCCATAACTGCATTTTGGGATATTTAAGGGCAAAATAACCAGTTCGATTGGCCCATTACTGAGTATAATCATATTTAACTCCAAAGTGAGTAGAATTGCATCTAGGAGATCAGGTAGATCAAAAGTATTAGGATACCCGAAACTAATCAAAAGATTATGATTGGAGATATGGTATTGGAAGAGTCCAATTAGTTCATAGTAATCCCATAAAAACTGTGGCTTGAGTAATGTTATTTAAGATATCCAATAGTTCCTAGCGATCCCATGAAATTATGATTTGAAGTATGGGATTGGAAGAATCCAATAAGTCCACAGTCATCCCATAAAAACTATGATTTGAGAGATGTTATTGGAGAATTATGATAGGTTCATAGTGATCATGAAAACTATGATTGGAAATTGTTATTGGTAGAAACAAATAGGAACTTAGTGATCCCTTAAAAACTATGATTCAGAATAGGCAGTCCTTAAGAATTTTGGTAGGTTGTTAGTCAGCCCATGAAAACTAATAGATTCAGAATAGGCAATCCTAATTTATGATATTTGAATGTAATTATCATTTTAATTAATTATGTTTGAAATTTATTAATCTATTTGATTAATGAGATTTAAATTTAATTAGGTCATTTTACTTAATTATTTTGAACTTTTATTAATCATTTTAATTAATTATTGTTTTAAATTTAAGTAAGTATTTTAACTAATCATATTTGAAATTTAGTTAATCATTTTAATTAATGATGTGTTATAGTTAATTAATCATTTTAACAAATGATGTTTTGTATTTAATTTGTCGTTTTATATAATGATCCAATTAATTAATGATTATTTGAACTTAATTAATTGTTTTAATTAATGGCATTTAAAATTATTTAATCATTTTAATTTATGAATATTTGAGATTAATTATTAATTTTAGTTCATGATTATTTTAATTTAATAAATCTTTTTAATTAATGATATTTAAAGTTAATTAATTGATTTAATAAAAGTGATTAAAGTAAATTAATATAATGAAAGTGTTTTAAAGCTAATAAACTGATTTAATAAAGATTTTAAAGTTAATTTACTAATGTTTGCGTTTGGAAATAATTAATAATTTTATTAAAGATCATGGACTTGTTTATTTAAAAGAGATTATAAATGTGATTGATTATCTTTCGGGATAATTAACATTGTTTTAAATTTATAAAGATATTAAATTGTTTTATTATCTTTTGGGATAATAAAATTTGTTTTAAATTTATAAATAATGGTTTATAAATGGGAAACTCCTTTAAATGGTATTATTTATAAATAAAGCTAAGTATAAATTGTTTTGGGTTTATAGTAAACAATGTTTTAATGACATTTGTTTTTGACCCTTGTTTTAATACACTTAGTATTATAAGTTTGTCTTTTAAAAGAATATTTTTAAAGAGTATTCCCAAAATGTTTTTACCGGTATTTGTAATATGGAAATCAAGCACAAATTTAGTTAAAAAAAGTATTTCGATTAGGTTATGCAAAAGTAATTCCATAAATGATATCGCTTATATGGAAAGGATCTAGTCATACTTTGAACGCTAAACGTTGAGGCTTGGACTCGTTTCTACCTCGAAGGTAATAAATGTCATCAAGGCGATGCCTAGAGGTAACTCTATCTCAACTTTCCTGGCTTCATCTTCAACCGAGAGATAACACTTGTTTGGTATCGATGAGTAGTGATAAATATATGAAATTTAAATTCCATATACGATCATTTTAATTAACCTCGATAGTTGATTTATTAAATATCGGATTTAGCTTTCTTCATGGTGTATTGTCACCTTAAAAATGATTTGATGCTCTTTGAACTTTGATATCCTTTATCAAAAATGACTAAATCCAAACCGCAAGAGGAAGCCAAGTTATGTGGGGTTGCTTCAATTAAAAGGGTATTTTCACATCTCATCTAGTTTGGATTCGGTTGTGTACGTAGATGTGAAATATTCGGATACTCGGTAAGATTTGGTGGGGTCCGGCTTGGTATTGTCCGAGAAGTGTTGCGGAGTATATGAGCTTCTCAGAAGTATATTACTAGAGTATACTTCAAGGGTGGTGCACATTCCTAGTCATTTGTTGTAAATTTTCCTATCCTTATTTGATTTGAACCTTTGAATTTGTTCTTCTTTAATTGCAACGGGAAGAGTCAACCACTCTTCGTGGTGTTTAATTATTGGTTTGTCCATTCTATCAAGTTGGGACTGTTATCTTGTTTTATCATCTGTCCAGTTTGGATTTTGCTCGGATTATTTCCATTCTTTCAAGTCTTGTTTTTAATACTATTTATGCCCATTCTTATTTGGATTTGTTTCATGTTGTTTATCTCTACTCTTTCCTGTATGGAAGTTATTCTTGTGAGGTAAAAACCCGTTCCATGTTAGCGGCATGGTCTCACAAAACTTTTATACATTCCCCATTATTTGTTATTTTCTCACGTTGGTATTTCCAGACTGATCCAGGTGTTATTTTATTATAATGCTCGAGTCAGACCGAGTATTTTCGTCAGTTGGCTTTGGTGTTATGGAGATCTTGGAGAGGTGTTGGAGGTTCACCTATCATTGTTTTATTTTCCGCTGTATTATATATTACCCATATCAGCAATTGTAATGTCAGGATTTTATAACTATCCAGCTGATAAGGTTTGTTTTTAACTCTGATATACTCTATGCTTTTGGAGTTACAGTTTTTACCGTCCTTGTTATATTATATGTTGTCGATTACGTTGTGAGATTCTGATTTTCTCTGTTCTTTGTTCTTTTCTTTTGCTTTACCCTAACAATCTGCCCTATTGTCGATTGGATGTTTGATGGTCAAAAGGCGGGTCGTTACAGCTTGGTATAAGAGCTGAAGGTTAAGCGAGAATATTGGCTTTGGTAGGGTATGGCTCATTAGAGATAGGGTTAGTAATACCCTATAATGTGTTTGAAAGTATTATATATACGAGAGCGTATTTGTTAATGTTATAAACATATTATGTTAATTGGTCTATCGAGTTTTTATGAATTCTGGTCGAGACATGGGACGCCACGGTATCGATAGGGATTTCTAAACACTCGACCAAGGCCAACGGACATGATATTGATTTTTGAAAATTTGACAAATGATATATTTTACCTAGGATTATATTATATATATAGGTATAAAGGAATAATTTTCTAAACTTTATATAGTTAGAGAATGTGTTTGTTTAAATGTGATAATATTTACTTATTATCACCATTGTTTGATCAGTCATGTCGATTAAATTGGGAGCATTGATTGTTGATTATTTATGTTTAGCTTATTTATAAGCATTTGTTATTTGAATTTATAAATGAACCCCTTCGTGAATTAATTTTCATAATTTGACTATAAAGTGTTCGAAGAAAATGTTAGGTTAAAATTCACCTTTTAATAATGGCGAGGTAAGTATTAAACTTTAATAAATAAAAGTTGTTGAACATAATCTAAATGGTAAGTTAAGACCTTTAGAGAATAGATATTTGAGAAATTCTATTATGATAAAGAAGAGTTATTATAATATGAAATGATTTTTATATAAAGGTATTTTATATAAATTTAGTTTATAAAATGTGTTTAAAAAGGATTTTGAATCTAAATCCCGGAATTTTTGAAAATAATTTCAAAAGGATTTTGAGAAATGAAATAGTAGTTTTTTTAGAAGTAATTTTTTTAAATGGAATGCATTTTCTTTGTGACTCGAAGGAAAAATATTTCGATTAGTTTTGTGGTAATCTGAATAATCTTCTAAGTGACGATTGGGTGTTTGCTTAGACGAACGTGATGGAGTACTTAGTAAATTATTCTCTTTATCATTCTGTGATCGAAATGAGTTCAAATCTGAATGAACCCAAAGTGATTTTTAATATCGTTTGAAGTTATTATATATAAAAAATATATGCAGTATGTTTTCAAACATGAGTTTTTGAAGTTAAAAACCGAGTATTTAATTTTTAGTTCCCAAAAAGGGTATCAATTTCAAAATAAAATTTGTTTCTGATAAAAGATTGTTTTGATAAACGAGCTTTTACCTTTAGAAAAGATAGGGGATAATTTAAAAACAGATAAATTAGATTAAATTGAATATGGAGTTTTTGATAACATTATTTTATCAAAAACCATAGATTTTATTTAAAACATCTAAGTAGTGTAATTAATTGGTGTTATTGGGCCAGTACACAAACATCATTCATTTTAACACTCTAAGTTAAAGAGGTTAATAGGTTGACTCGGTTTTAAGGAACCATAATTTGGTTTAATCCCCATCTAGATCTTTGAAAAAGTAAAATAAAATTTGTATGTACTCTTAGGATACAAAAGAGTATTATACAAGTAAATAAAGTGGAATAAGTTATTATTTGATGTTTTATAAAGAAATAACTTTATAAAATATTTTTAAACTTAGGTGAAAATTTATGAAATAATTCAAAAATAATTTTAGAATTGAATAAAATACTAAGTGGAAATATAAATGATTTAGGAAAAATAAATCAATGTATTTAAGAAACTGGTAAATTTAAAGTATAACTTTCCATTTTGTCCAAGTGAGTTTGGATAATCTTCTAAGCAATAACCAAAGACTAATGAGCAAAACGGTACGCTTAGATAATTATCTATATTTTTGGACAGTCAAGAAAGTTTTGAACCTAAGTTAAGATTTGTTTGTTAGTCATTTGACATTTTGAAACAATGTTAAGTGATAGGTTTTCCCTTAGGAATTTGATTGATTGACTGATAGTGTTGGTTTATTCCTAAATGGAATTTGATTTGATTTGACTAAATTTGATTGACTGACTATGTGCTTTTATACACCATTGTTTATAAAGTTTAAATTTATAGACAAAGGGATATTGAATTGTTGTTATCAAGACCTAAATTCCAGTGATTTTGACAAAAAAATAGATTTTGAAGATTTTGGGAAAGAAATAATATTTATTCACTCTAGTTGATGTATTTTTTGGAGGAACCGGAATACCAAAGGATGCTCCATTTTGTTCTAATTCTAGAGTTTCACCATAATTTATTAGGAGGAATTCCCTCCTTGTCTTGATTGTTTTATCTTTGATTTAATTCCCGTTTGAAAATTTTGAAAAAAAAAATTTTAATTAAAAACCCAGGCATTTAGATCTAAATTTATCATTTGAAAATATTGGATGCATAACATTTATTACAGAATACCCTTTGAATTGTATTGCATATGGTTGTGATATTGTTGTTGGTTGCATGTAGCTATATTTCATAGTAGAGATACTTGTAGATTTATATCAGGCTAGTTTTCGCATGTAGAGTTACATTATATTGCTTTTTGTCAGCTTGATTATTCTTTTGGATTATGTAAGTATGGGTAAGCAAGAGATTTCCACTTGATTTCTTGCGCACCTGCAATTGCATCAAGATAATAAACAGTTTGAAAAAATATAAATCAAATGCAAAAAGGCACGTAATATATTTAGAAATGTAATTTGGTCGATGGTTTTATGCCCCAATTATTGGAAGCTAATTGGCTTTTGTTTTCTTTGGTTGGTTTGGAGCCCGTAGTGGAAATTGGTAGTTGTTCCGATCGAGCTGCGCAAAGGAGACGCTATCGAAGTTTTTCGTAAAATTTTGAGATTTAATTAATAAGTTTAATAACTCATTTTAATTAATAGTTTTAAACTTAAGGGCTTGGAAACATTTTCTTTCTTGAGAATTTTGAAGACGAAGTTCATTTAAGGGGAGAATGTAACAACGCAGAATTTTGATCATTTAATTTTAAACGTTTAATTAATTTTAAATATTTAAATTCTAATATTTGTGAAATTTAATAATTTGAATTCAAATATGTTGATCGTTTAAATATTTAAATTATAAATTAAATATTAATTAAATGGATTTAATCATTTTATTTAACTCCTTTTAATTTATAAGAAATATTGGTGAATTCAATTTATAAATTTATTTGCAATAATAAATAGGTCGGATAAATATCAATAATTGAATCAAAAGTATAAAACAGCATTTAAAACTGTGAAAATAATATCCTGGGGCACTATCTCGGATTTTGACGAAACCAGTGCCATTAGATCCAGAATAATAAATTATTGTACGCTATTAAGTTTTGTAACGATCAGACATACTCTATGGTCGTGCGAGCTTGAAATGCTTAGTAATTAATTTCAATAATAATTTGATTTGAAAAACTAACTTCCGTATACTTTGGAATTAGGTCTTGAAACTAGTTCCATTGAGTTCGGAATAGGGGTATTTGGTATAGAATGCCAGTCGGCAAGCTTCGATTGGAGCTCGAGATTTTTGGGTATGTTATATCTAATATTATCAAATAAATATTATTTACCCTTTATTGCAAACCATACCCCTTCATTTCGGCTATACCTGACCTCCATACCTTCCCATGTCTCTGCCTTACCTCCCTTCCCTATAAATTTGCCAGAAAATCATTGATAGAAAGATATTTTAAAAATCCAAATTCAAAATCAATATATTTATGCAACTAAAAATCCTAAAAATTGAGCTCTTTGTGTTTGTTTTGACTTAACCTTCATGTGGTTTTGCTCGCTGGATTTGCGACATCAGTTTGGGGAGTTCGATCGTATTGGAATGGAGCTAGGGTTAGCATTTCTTGCAATTCATATGGAGTTGAGGGAAATCAAAGGTGGATTGATGCTCGTGGCGTAAAGGAGCACGTGTGGATGGATTTTCGTGAAGTCCGATCATTTATTGGAAGAAGCGACATTTTCATTGTCGCATTCGAACCCATCAGGTCATGACTCGGTGAGGAGGTGAGGCTTAGCTTTTGAGGTGTCGGGCAAGTGGAGATCGAGGAAAGAGGAGTAGCGGTGAAGTCCGATCGATAAACGGAGCATCGTAGCTCTCTGTCAGTGCAATGGCGTGCATGACCATGGGGTATCACTGTGCATGTTTGGTTGGAGAAGAGGAATTAAGTTTGTAATTAGGGGTAAAGGTAGTTAATTAAGTTATTAATTAATTAATTTTTTGGCAAGGCCGACAGGGTGGAATGGACCCATACCATTTTTTATTATAACAAATAATAAAAACATGAGGTACAGGAGATAGACAGATTGTCTATCCGCTACAAAGCTGGGTTATAGTGTCCAGAGCACTAAGCAAACAAAACAGGAGAGAGACTAAGAGCCTCAGCAGCTAAATGAGAAAACCTATCTCTCCTCCGCTGAGGAAGAACCATGTCATCATCAGCTGACATAGGCCCTAGCACATGAATAAAGCCAGAGAACCGAGCCACAATATTTGGAACAAAGACCTTTGAATCTCAGGAATATAAATACTTCTGATCCCAAGTATCATCCGCCAAAACAGCTCGATTGATATCCCCTTCCTCGCCATCAGTCGAGAGAACCAGATCATCCCCTACCACATGATAATATAAATGCCGACTCTTACCCTCTTCTCCCACAAACATGTAATAACTCCCCGACATTGGACAATATCTCATTTTTGATTTCACATGATCCCAAGACCTCTTTCTACTATTCCACCCAATAACCTGCGGAACGGTAGTCTTCCTCGAGCTGTTTAAAAGAAATGGAGGGCGGGGCAACAACGACCGCAACATCTGATGGAGTAAAGATAGTAGACGAAGACATGGGAACCGAAGATGGAAGAACTGTCGTAGGCTTGGGAACCCATTTCTTAACAAGAGGACGCGGAAGCGGGATCTTAATAGGAATAGGAGCATCGGGGCAAAGCTTACTGTCGATATTAGTGTGACCGAAAGAATGGAAAGCCGAGCAAATATCAGGTTTCCAACTATAATGAACATCAACAAGAGCATCATGACCATCCGCCAAACGAACCTTAAGCTGAGAAAGGAGAAGCTTATCAGGAGTAATCTCAATCAATGACCTAGCGAATACTAAACTCTTTCTAGCCACAGTGTTAGCATCAAAGCATTTGAGTTTACCAATGAGGCTCGCAAGCCAGTCAATACCAATCAAGGGCTGAAGAACGGAAGGAATATGTGTAAAATGAGTCCAAACAGGGATAGACAAAACCTGTTCCCTAGCCCTATCAAATGTTGGACTTCATACCGTAATAATGAAAGGTTTACCATTAATTATGGACGGTTCCGCCTCAAGTACCCGAAGACGGTCTTCCGCAATTGAGAATTTGAAGTAGAACATTCCATCCATATAGTTAACACGTAGACCACCTCTAAGTTTCCAAACTTTTCGACAGTGATTACGAACATCTACATAAGAAGATTGAGAGTTAAGAAAGAACCCAACTAAATGATCATTCCAAAAAGTAACACCAGCCTGGATAACTTCAAATGGAGGAATCATTGCGCCATCCAATTATTTTGTTTCAACAGTTCAGGGAGAATAAATGCCCGCATTTCTCGGAAAAGAGGAGAACAAAGAGGACCATTTGCTTACAATAGAAGGAGAAATCGGTTTCAGGCCTTACGGAGGAGGATCAAGGGTTCCAGTGGGAACCGAAGCTGGAACAGGCCTTGAGGCATTATCAAAAACAGGTGGTAGGCAAGAGAAATCGGGAGAAATATCAGTGATTGATGAACTGGACTTCCACCAGACGCTACACTTTTCTCACCAACCAAAGCATTTTCCGACAACCCTATAAATTCATCATACTGACACCCATCTGCAGAGGCAAGGATAGGGGACTTACAGTGAATTCCAGCTACAAGCACAAGACGTTTACGTTCGGAATTCAAGGGAGGAAATCTAAATCAAACGGCAGTGGATCCAGGGGCTTGACAAGAGTACCTGTTACTAGATCAATGTCGTGAACAGTTTGAGTCAAGGCATAAACATGCGAATCATCCATTTGAACAGGCAAAATCCGTACCTAGGGAGTCGAATAAATATGACTAGATCTGGTGTTAGATGTGGGAAGACACGGTTCCATTGCGGTATGAAGACGCACACGATTACTGGCCAGGAGGAGGAGAGAATAGATGGCAAGGGCAAGCGGATGGGAAGGAAGAAAAGTGGGAACCAAAACGCTAATCGCCTGGGGCAAGAAAAACGCCATTTTCATTGAAAGTTGAATGATTTAGTTTTTTAAACCCTAATTTGAGTTATTAATTAATTTAATCGATAACTTGTAATTTGAATAACTTTTGCATATGAGGTCGGATTCGACGCTGTTTGTTGCGTTGCACTCGTATGGACATTATCTTCGCAATGGAATTTGTTTGGCTGGAGTTGGAGCTAGTAGAATTTGGGTTAAACACGAACGCCCATTAGGTTTTAGTCCGAACCGGAACGCTTCGGTGAAAACTGAAATCAATGGGAGTTTAGCTTACATTCAATTTTACTATATCATATCTATGATGCTATAAACTATTATTGACTGCTTGGAGTTAGTTAAATTTTTTGATTGATTGTTTGGTTGAATTTCCGTTTGAAAAATGAAGGACATATTAACTTGATTACTAAGGACCCATATGATTATATATATTATATGTAACCATTATTTTGTAGGTAAAATTTATAGAGAGACCTTGAGGGGTTTCTCACCAATAATTTTTACATCCATATGCTGTTATATTGATATTTAATTGAAATAAATCTTGATATTCCATTTAAATTGTTTAAATGTCGTTATAGCGATTTTCGTTATACCGTCATTTATTGAGTTTCATCCCCAAACCCTGTAATGTGTATTTCGAACTTGAGCTTGCGTTTTCACTAAACAAAATTTTAAAATTCATTAATCATTTTGATTAAAGATAATTTAAATTAATTAATCATTTTAACTAATGATTTTGAAATTAATTAACCAATTTAATTAATGATGTTTAAAATTGGTTTATCTTTTGATTTAAATGAGATTGGATTTAATTAATCATTTTAACTAGTGATTATTAGAGTTTAATCATGATTTTAATTCATGATAATGGAGTTTAATTTATCATTTTAATTAATGATATTTGGAATTAATAATCACTTTAATTAATGATATTTAAAAGCAATTAATCATTTTAAATAATGATATTTGATTTTAATTAGTCATCCTACTTTCTGATATTTGAATGTAATTAATCATTTTAATTAATAATGTTTGAAATTTATTAATCTATTTGATTGATGAGATTTGAATTTAATTAGATCATTTTAATTAATGATTTTGAAATTTTATTAATCACTTTAATTAATGATTTTTTTATATTTAATTAAGTATTTTTAACTAATAATATTTGAAATTTAGTTAATCATTTTAATTAATGATGTTTTATAGTTAATTAATCATTTTAAAAAACGATGTTTTGTATTTAATTTATCGTTTTATCTAATGATGTTTGAATTTAATTAATCCAATTAATTAACGATAATTTGAACTTAATTAATTGTCTTAATTAACGACATTTAAAATTATTTAATCATTTTAATTTATGATTGTTTGAGATTAATTATTCATTTTGATTAATGATTATTTGAATTTAATAAATATTTTTAATTAATCATATTTAAATTTAATTAATTAATTTAATAAAAGTGATTAAAGTAAATTAACTAATATAATGAAAGTGTTTTAAAGTTAATTACCTAATTTAGTGTTTTAAAGTTAATTACCAAATTTAGTGCTTTAATTTAATAAAGATTTTAAAGTTAATTTACTGATGTTATAAAAGTATTTGAAAATAATTAACTATTTTATTAAAGATCATGGATTTGTTTATTTAGAAGAGATTATCAACATGATTAATTATCTTTTAGGATAATTAACATTGTTTTAAATTTATAAAGATATTTAAATTGTTTTATTATCTTTTGGGATAAAAAAATTATTTTAAATTCATAAATAATGATTTATAAATGAGAAAATCCTTTAAAAGGAATTATTTATAAATAAAGCTAAGTATAAATTGTTTTAGGTTTATAGTAAACAATGTTTTAACGGCATTTGTTTTTGACCTTGTTTTAATACACTTAGTATTATAAGTTTGTCTTTTAAAAGAATATTTTTAAAGAGTATTCCCAAATTTGTTTTACCAATATTTGTAATATGGAAATCAAGCACAAGTTCAGTTTCAAAAAGTAAAGTTCGATTCGGTTATGGAAAAGTAATTTCGTAAATGATATCACTTATATGGAAAGGATCTAGTCATACTTTGAATGCTAAACATTGAGGTTGGGACTCATTTCTATCTCGAAGGTTAAAAATTTCATCAAGACGATGCCTAGAGGTAACTTTATCTCAACTTGCCTGGCTTCATCTTTAATCCAGAGATAACATTTGTTTGGAATAGAAGAGTAGTGATAAATAAATGAAATTTAATTTTGGTATACGATCATTTTAATTATCCTCGATAGTTGATGTGTTAATTATTGGAGTCGGCTTTATTCATGGTGTATCGTTACCTTAAAAATGATTTGCTGCTTTTTGAGCTTTGATATTCTTATCGAAAATGACTAAATCCAAAGCGCGAGAAAAAGCCAAGCTATGTAGTGTTGCTCCCATTAAAAGGGTATTTTCACATCTCATCTAGTTTTGATTCGGTTGTGCACTTAGATGCGAAATATTCGGACTCGGTAAGGTTTGGCGAGGTCCGGCTTGGTATTGTTCGAGAAGTGTCACGGAGTATATGAGCTTCTCAGAAGTATATTGTTAGAGGTATACTTCAAGGGTAGTGCACCTTCCTAGTCATTTGTTGGAAATTTTCCTTTCTTTATTTGATTCAAACCTTTGAATATGTTTTTCTTTAATTGCAATGGGAAGAATCAACCACTCTACGCGGTGTTTAATTATTGATTTGGTCCATTCTATTTAGTTTGGACTGTTATCTTGTTTTATCCATTCTGTCCAGATTGGATTTTGCTTGGATTATTTTCATTCTTTCAAGTCTGGTTTTTAATACTATTTATCCTCATTCCTATTTGGATTTGTTTCTTGTTGTTTATCTCTACTCTTTTCTGTATGGATGTTATTCTTGTGAGGTGTTAACAAGAAAACTTGTCAATACCCTAAAGTAGAATTAAAGTGCAAAAATGTCCTTCTAAGCTTCTTTTGATTAAGTAAAAAAGGTTAGAATCTTATTTCTTTCTTTGATTAACCTTTCGAATAGGTCTTTGTTTTGAAAACTCTTCCTTGTCCGACCTTTCAACCCAATCGAAACCCTTATATCCCTTTCTTTTAAGTCCTTCGAGCTTGCTGAAGTTGTTTGGTTATTCTTTCGAAACCTACTTTCGAAACGATTGTGAAACACTAAAGGTTGTCACTAAGGATTCAAGAATATGGTTTGACTGGATAGGTTTCGACTTCATCGAAAGCTGGTCTTCTAAATGGTTTGGGTTCAATCCTAAAATCTAAGGGAAAAAAAGCTAAGTTTATGGTTTTAACTAACTAAAAAGTGAGCGTTTGGTAAGTGGTGGTTTGGAGCTAAGGACTTAAGTGTATTGGTAAGTGAGAGGTTTTGACTCACTCAAAGGGTATCCTTTTGAGTAAGTTGATGCAAGCAGAACACAGCTGAATCAAATAAAAGTCTCAAAACAGTTGCATAATCACCAATATCAAGATCTTGCCTTCATTAAACTAATGATATACAAACTGATCGATTTCCCCTAATCTGATTTCCAAATTAGGGTTTACAAATTTACAAACTTAAGAAAGTAGAAAAAGAAGGTGATTGAATTTGGATCCCCAAAACAGACCCCTAGGGTCTTATTTATAGGATCGGGTTGGCACCTTTCGACCTGGTTGAAAGGTGGCTTGATAGACCTTTCATCACCTTTGACACTTTCACATCCCTCTGCTTTGCACTTGAATGGATTTGAATGCTTCCGCCTTCGTCGAAAGGTCTGAATGTGCCTTTTTCCTTTTTCATTGCTTTGTTGTTGCAAGTAAGAAGAGGTGTGAGCTTTCGACTCTGTCGACAAGTAGTTCTCTGGGGCTACGAAGGTGTTGATATGTTGGGGGTTTCAATGAAGAAGTTAACTTTCGAATACATTCTTGCGGATAGATGCAGAACCTTTCCTGGTTGTTAATGGCTTCGACCGGTTCGAAAGGCTTGATTATGCTTTCGAAAGGGTTGTTCTGATCATGGCATCTTACTAAGTTGTTTAAATGAAGGCGAAATCTTTGGTTTCAAAAGGTTTGGCACGCATGAGAGGGGTTGTTGTCTACTGCCTTCAAAAGGTATTCTTCCTCCTATTCGAAATGTTTTCATGTAAGCGAAAGCATCTGTTTCGAAAGGAAGACATTAAAGTCAAAGGGAGCTTTCGACCACTTTGACCCCTTCGAATGCTTGTAACATACCTGGCTTTTTACTGTTGCATCCCTTCGACTCCTTCGAAAGGCTTTGTTGGTGCTGTCATTTCTCGTTCCCTTTACCTTTCTATTCATTTTGGTTTCGACAAGGTTGAAGTGAGAATTGGTGGCAACACTTGCCCCCCTCTTACTAAGGGATGCCCTTGACTTTCCAAGTCAACCTTTTCGAAACCCTTACCGTTTCCCGCCTTTTCATATTCTTGTGTAGATCCTGGTCGTTTGTTTAAATTTGAACGTACAGTTTGCCATCCATGCTGACTTTTCTTATAAAGCAAGTTCCTTTCTTCTCCTCTTTCACTTATCTGCAATTAGAAGAAACTTCCAACAAGAATCAAAGTTCTTAAATTCTCAAATAATTTATATTTCCAACCAACAGAAATTCAAATCCAAAGTAAGTTTTCATTATTTCTGCTTAACTTTTCATATTAAACTTCTATTTCGACATTCGCCCAATTTGAGCTCGAAATTCTGCTTGAATCTCGTAGAGATAATTTTAAGTTTTTCATTCATGAAAATGTCCATCGATTTGTTTCTATGGCTTCTCTTATTTCGTTTCTTACTTCAATTCATTTTTTTTGAGTCCATCGGAAAAGTATTTTTTTTTATTTTTTATTTTATTATTATTATTAAAAGGTTAAAATAAATTTTGGGGATTTTTAGGATTATCGTTTGTAAATTAACGCTTAAGTCAACTTATTTATTGATTTTTTGAAGGTCTGGATTTAAGTTGAATTTAGGGAAGATGGAGATTTCCAATTACTTCATAGAGAATCTTTGGCAATTTGAACCGTATTTTGGCGCTATAATTTTACCTTTTTACCCCTTCGAAAGGGGTTAAGGCGGCAACTTTTGTTTTGCTTCCTCAACCTCTTTCGATTGGGTCGAAAGGTAATCCAGCGCATCTTTTAATTGATCTCGTCGAAAGGTTGAAGTTATTAACCTGAAGCGGACTTCTTCGAAAGCATAGTTATTCTTTAGTGTATTCTGGTACCTTTCGAAGAAGTTACCTATTGCGTCTTGCTACATAATTGTCTAATGCATACTTTTGAAAGCATAATCTTTATTTTATAGGTTTTGAAACCTTTAGTACATGCTTTCTCCTAATTTATTTTTAGGAAACGTGTGAAGTTAAAGATACATATATTTTTTATAAATTGGATTGAAGAAATCATACTTTGTACAAGTTGTAAATCAAATCAAATGTTTCGACTTTGTCGAAACCTACTGTATTGATTCCAATTTAGTTGTTAGTGTGCTTTCGAAACCATGTACCTTTTTCGACTTTCTCGACACCTTTTGTAACCAATTGGGATTCGATCATTAGTATATACCAAAATTATCGAAATGTCCCAAGGCCTTCTCATTTTATTAATATAAATCAAACTTAAACCTTTCGTCCCGATTGGCATATAGGGTTTCGACAGCATTCACGTTCTTTTTGTTAAACAAAATTTAGGGGATTCAATGGTGTCGAAAGGTCTTTTTGTCTTGTTCATTGAATATTGTTAGTGTATATTTATATTCAAATTGATTGTATAGAATTCAACTAACAAAGTTTCTATTGAGCTTTCGACATTGTTGAAGTGTGTTTGTTGGACATCTATTTCCATCCTCCCTTTCGACTCTTTCGAAAGTTCAAGAGATTTTATTTTTCTAAACTAACATTAACATTCTTTCAAGGACATGAAATTTCATGTACTGGTTGATGTTCGAATTATTGTAATAGGTTTTCGATATCCTTGAGAGAATATTGATTATATAACAAATTATAACTTCTAACTGAAACGATTTCACCTGGCAGGATCATGGGTATGAAAAAGACTTCACAAAAATCATAAAAAGATACAATGTCAGTGATGGAATCTTTGCCTAAGAAGATTGAAGCAACTTCTAAGCATTCGTTGATATCTACTCAAGATGAGGTAGATGCAATCCTTGGTGACTTGGGCATCACTGGGGTGGAAGTTATTCCCCCAAGTGATAGAGATACTATCCAATGCCCACATGAAGGGTATTTTGCCTACTCACTATCCACATTTGCCATAGTGGTTTCTTGCCTTTTCTGGATTTCCTGGCTAAATTCTTGACCCATTTGGGCATCGCTCCTATCCAGCTATCTCCAAACATATATACCCATCTTCTATCTTTGGAACTCATGGCGTCGGAGTTTGGAATTCCATTACTTAACGCTTGAATAACTAAATCTTTAGAGCCAATGCCCCAAAAAGTTAATATCCGAAGGGGTAAACAAATTCAAGGATTGGGGTATGCAGTTCTTCTTCGTTAAATGCTTTTCCAATATCAGTGGGGTTTTCTCTTACCCCCATAAGTTGATCACAATCTTCATTTTTCCATTTAGTCACTTTCCTTTTCTAATCTATGCTTCTTTGTCAGGTGCTTCTATTAATGAGTCGAACGAAGATGATAAGAAAACTATGAAGTCGTTGATTTCCGCTTCAAGTAGGACTGGGAATAGATTAACTTTGTTGAATCCTTCCAATCTACAAAAGCACTCCCTCCTACAAGCAAGTCAAAGGGTACTTGGCCAACCTCCTCCAGTTCAACATACATCTCGAAGCAAGTGCTTCCTTTTTTTGGGTGATCCGAAGAATTTCTCCCCAATGTCACCAATTTGTCTTGATCACTCCGATAAGTTTAAACGTAGTACTTGTAGTTTGTTGTTTGTGTTACCTTTTAAATTGCTTCTCTGAATTGTAGTTTTTTGAATTTTCAGTAGCCGCTTCTCGGGTTGAACCAATGATAACTGATCCAACTCTCTCCACTTCTACAATCCACGCGTCATCTTTGTCCCAAGCTATTGCTAGATCAAAGATGGTTGCTAAAAGAAAGCTGGGTAAAGCGGTCGTGGGGGAACCATCCCCTAAGAAGGCTAAGATCATTGATGTTCCTGATTCTCTGCCATGAGAAGAGGGGGAGTCTATTGATATTGGAAAATCTCTAGAGAGTCCCAACTTGTAACAACCCGGGATTTCGCAATTATTTTATTATCGTCATTAGACGGTTAATGTTGTTGTTAATTGCTAATTAGAGTTTTTAATCAAAATGAAATCCTTTAAAAATTTATTTGTTGTTACGTGGGCTTCGAAACTTAATTTTGGGCCATATCTTCATTATAGTTTTGCCGAGATTTTATCCTGGGCAAAACCCATTCTCCTTTGTTCGTTCAAAAGCCCGATCCCCTTATTATTTTCTTCGGCCCGATTATCTCTGAGATAATGGCGACGCTAAAAAACTAGGGTTTCGGCTATTTGGTTCTCTGGCGATTTAGCCCCTCGATTCTCTGATGATCTTGAAGCTGTGATCGAGGCCTCGTTGTTCGATTCTTCTTTGCCTTGAATCTTGATTTAGGGTTTTTACCCTGTTCGTTCCACTGGCAAATTTGAAGTTTTGGCTTTGTCGATCTTTGTAGCTCTGGCCTGTGGTTTTCTTTGTGGTGACTCTGGAATTCTGGAATTGCTGTTGCCTTTGGCGATTCTTATTCGAAGCTACGACTTCGTTCAGTCGAAATTATTATTTGGTGCTTGTGACTCCTTCTCTCGAGTTCGTCTCCGCTTCGAACAAGGTGAGTAATTCTAGTTACTCACATCTAATTCATCTCTTAAATGTTACTTCTGCAATTCGATTTTTGTTTTGGTGATTGGTGATTTTCTTTTCTTTCTGACTTGGATCGATTTTTCGCGATGTTGATAAATTTCATTATAGCTTCGGCAAATTATTGTCTTTGGGTGCGAATTGGGTTTGATCAGGTTGCTTCGATTTGTTTTGCCTTGTGCTTTTATGATTTAATCGGTTGCTTGGATTTTCTGATGTTGATTCTCACAGCATTTAAACCACTTCCTATACCCTGACTTGGCTTCATGAAATTTTTCTGTTGACTCGATTGCAGTATGCTTTGAATTTGTTTACCATGGGCCACGGTTTCGAATTTTTCTTGCATAACACTATGTTGATTTTACTGACTTTGGATATACACTCATCTATTTGCATATATGCTCGAGTTTGCAGACTACCTCTTAGAGGCAATTGATTCTGGTGCACTGCCTTCGTATTCTTCACTACTGTATGGTCTGCATTGCTTGTTCTTTATTGATGTTGTAGATGTTTTCTGGTCTGTTAGTATAACCTGATTGCTTGAGTGTGTTCGCCTGTCGCACTCAATCATATTGACGTGACTTGTATTTGCTACTTGTACTTGCTGTATATGACTTCAACCTGAGTCATTTGAAGTTTGTGTGCATATTGCTGAGGTCTGGTTCACTTGCTCAGTTGATTTTCACTGTTGCACTTGCACTTGATCAGGTTGCATTTGTAGATTTATCTTGTTTGCACTCATTTGTAGTCTGCACCATCATATGCTTTTGTAGCCTGATCTTTGTTGAGCATGTGTTTACTGTTGAGTCTTTGGTGGTTCTTCCACTTTGAATTTCTTGCAGACTGTCTTGAGTCCGATGAACTTTGTTGAACTTGAAGTTCTCCCTGTTGTGTCTTTCATAATCCAGTATACTTGCAATGGTCTTTTCATTGTAGTTGGTCTGTGAGTTTGAATTAGTTGTCTGCATTATGATATCCTGACTCTGGTCCTTTGCATTTATGAAATTGTTTCATATCTGGTTTCATTGTAAACCTGGGATCTTTGATCATATCTGGTTTATGTTTCATATATGTATTGTTGCAGTGGTTGGAATTTTTGCAGTAATTATATTTGCTATAGCCTTTGATGATTCATTGGTGCATTGGGTTGCTCTGTAGCCTGCTTTGACATTTGTATTAAGTTTGTCATGTAGTTTCTTCTTGGCTTTGACATTGCTGAGTCTTTACCTTTGATGTTATTTTGTGGTCTTTACCTTAGTTCATGGTCATCTGAACTGTTGCCACTGTCTTCTTTGTATTTGCAACTGCAGATTCATTATGGTGGTTGCTTTGTAATTGTTTTGTGCATTTTGACCAGGTCGTGCTATCCAGTTGAGCTTGACACTTGAGTTGTCGTTGTTTGACTGTTTAGTTTCCTGGTTATTCGCTTGTTTCAACTGCAGTTTTATTATGTAGTTGTTTCTGCTTTCTTTTAAGTAGTTTTGCCTTTGTGATTATTGTGGTGGCTGCAGTTTTGTTGCAGTTTGCACCTCGTATTCATTTGTGACTGCAGTTTAGTTTTATATGCAGTTTTTCCCTTGTTGGTTTGCATTGTATTAATGCATTTGGGTCTATTTTCAAATTCACTTGAGTTGAACCCGATTTCGGGGTTTGACCTTGCGATCATTGTGACTTTCACTGAGCTTTTGCGCATCTCCTGCGATAGTGGCGAGGCAGTACACGCATGCGTGTACTGCAGCCCTATCAGTTTTGACAGTTTTAAATTGATGTTTCGATTTGTTGAATTGTTTCGTTGGTTAATTTCAATGTTTTGGAGTTGTATTCTGATTTGGATTGTTGATTTGTCGTTTATCACTGTTTAGTGTTATATCTGCCGTTATCCAATTCTCGTATCGAGAGATTGGATATACGAGATTTCTGTGACTGTCGTCTATTTGATATTTGATTATTATTGCTTTTGTGCATTAATAACTGAGTTCGAATTAGACTGACCCGTGTATTATTTTCTTTTGAATTTAATACTCGAGTCAGACCCGAGTTATTTCAGGTTGTAGATTTCCTGCTTTGAGTTGCTGTTGAGCTATGAAGACTTTTCATATCATTTGAAGTGGTCTACGTTTATTAGTAGTAGTCAGTGTGTCTGTTTTAAGTTGATATGTATTCATGTATATTAGTCGATAATGTACTTGTATATATAACTTCTTGAGTCGACAGTTGTAGTTGTATCATATGTATTGTGTCAACTATATTGTAACTGACATCAGTTATATATATATATATATATATATATGAGACTTTTGTTTTATCTGTGTTCCGCATTTATATTATCTGTGTTATTATTATATCTAATGTCCTAAACTATTATGAACCGTCGTAGTTCGTTTTGTACTAGAATTGGGTATGTCGATGGGAGTAAACAAATAAGAGATGAAAAATAAAAAGTATATACCATTCCTATCGAGGTAACCAATATTGGTGTAAGGCCAACTACGGATGGTCGCTCCTATCCAGCCTTATTCTTCGTAATAATAGACACTATTTCTTTTAATACTCTTTGTTATTATGAGCATAGAGGTGGGGCGTTACACAACTCTTGAAGCTTCTCTTGATCGGCCCAAGAAGACTCCCACAAAGGTTGATCCCCTCTTACGCATCGTCATCTTCAGCTCTCCCAGTGTAATTGAACAAATGCAAAAAGATTTGGGGACTTCGACTCCTTCCCAAGAGCTGTATCCTTCTAGACCATCATCTCCCATGCATAAAAGCAATTTTGAAAAGATAGTCCAATATATCTTAAATTCTTCATCTTTTGCCTCTATTCAGCCGCCTTCTTCTATTCCTAACCTAATGGATCACTGTCGATCCCTGGTAGAATGGCAACTTCTGGTATGTTTCATATCATTTAACTTTATTATTATTTCTCTCTAAACGTCGACCTATGATATACTTTTTCTTTCAGATTTCCTAGAGTTGACTCTCCCTATAAGAAGGTGTATTAAAATCTTTCGCAGGAGACCTCAAGGCTTCGAGAGGAAATTCCAAATTTAAATAGCCAAGTCTCCTCCCTGTCTGTGGATAAAAACGAAGTTATGACAGAATTAGAGAGATTGAGAGCTTCTTTCGCCCAATCAGAATCAATTATCTCCGAAGAAAGGAAAGCACGTCAACTCCTTGCCGATGAAAATTTGTCCTTGAAAATGGTCCTTAAAGAATATGAGGATGAAAAAGCTCGAATGGTAGGAAAACAATTTTCTCTAAAGAAAAAGTTGAAGAAAAATAAAGATTCTTTAAAGTTGGCCATCGATATTATTTCTGATGCAAAGCAGTGGATGTCTCAATTCCTTGATACTTCTCTTGAGGACATCATTATCAATTCTTTTGAAGATCCCATGACGCTCGCTTACGCCGACAATGTAGATAAATGCCCAGACTTGAGCTTTCCTTCGCTCGACCTTGCTCTTGTCAATAGAGTTATGGACAAAATTAAAAGAATAGAGCAGGGGGTTAAAGTTTTTAAAAGAGAGGAGATCGATGCCTCTAAAATTCTTTCCTTCGAAGTAGACTTCGACTCCGAAGATGAAGGCGGTAAAGATGAAGTTGCCGAGGAAGAGGGTGGTAACAATGATGATGATCATGATAATAATGATGAAGATGACAATGACGATGACAACGTAAATGGTGTTCAAGGTTGAGGTGGCGACAGGGGTGGTCATGCTGAGGCTTCTGAAAAAGATGATGAGTACAACACCAGGGTTTCTGAAAAGGTCAATCCTGATCCATCCATTCATGAAGCAAGCCCACCTGAACCTCTTGCACCTTCTGACCCTACAGAGGAGCCTGCTAATATTAACGTAGAAGAACCAAGATAAAAGAAGAAGGTCCCTCAAAAATCGATTCCCATTTCTCAAGTATGGGATTCTTTGTTTAAACAGCTTTCACTTCCAAGATAATAATAGTTTAAATCCTTTATTTTAGATAAGGAGGAAACCCATTCACCCTTATAAAACCAAGCTTGAAAGAAACAAGCGGAAATAAATAGCTTGTATAGAGAGTTAGATAAACAATTGAAAGAACATAATATTCTCTCCAATAAGTATCATAGACTTAACAGAAGTGCGGTCATGTTAGCATCCTCCAAAAATCAAGAAGCTGCCCCACGACCGAGGAGGGTGCGCCTTCGATATGATGGTCTTTTAAAAGAGAATCGGGAGTTGATTACGCTTTTCTGGACATTGACTGAAGATAGAAACATCTTGGTAGACTTTTTATACAAAGCATATTGTAGACACCCAACTATAGATTTCTCGTACTTAGGTGATTTTAGTGGGGTCTACTTAGGCGTTTACACATAGATATTTGGATGAATTTGGATCTGACACACATCCTGGAGCACGTTGGAACTTACCACGAGTCAGTTCGATTCCCCAAGAGTTGCCTCCGGAAAAATTTAAATATTATAAGGACAGATTTGTTTCAAAGTTATCTACGAAGTCAATTTTGTATGAACCGGATGATCAATTATAATTATGTAATATAATATTGGTTTATGAATTTCTTGTTCTAATTTCCTTTTATACTTAGTTCTATTTTATTATGTTATCATAGAATGAGTGTCCCCCGGCAGCTTTGTTTCTAGAGTCTATTTAAGCAAGTATGTTAAATTAAGAAGATAATATCTAGAAAAGGCTTCACTTTTGAAATCTTCAAAATTAGCCAGATATTGCTTTCTTTGAGATTTGCAAAGAATTTACATGGAACACCCTCGTCTCCGTTTCGATTTTCTTGGTGAAGAAAAAGAAAAACTTCTTAAATAAATTCGGACATATCATACCAAATTGATATGTGTTTGTGATAGTTCTCCTACCGGGGAAAGGGACTATAGCAAATATCCTCCAATTATTACCTTGGAAGGATTCAATGTTCCATTCGATTCAATGGTTACCCTTTCAGCTAATTCTTTGAATAAAGCTAGGAATGCAATTTCCTATCTTTAGATATGAAACAATGTCTAATTGTACTTTTTTGTTTCATTTTACTTGAATTGTAACCCTTTATTACTGTAATAAAGAGATTGATTATTCTAGTGTAAACTTCATTTTCTTTTTGTTTAAATAGGAATTATAGTTATCTATAACGCCATTCTTGTTAGATTCTCCATCTCGTTTCATCAGCATCAAAGATCGTCTATTAGCAGACATTGAAAAGAGAAAACTCGTTAATGATCCTTTATCTGCTCATTCTCAAAATAATTCCACAGCTCTTAAATGGTACAGAAGATATCTGCTTCAAAAGACGATCATTAGAAATCTCAATGATCAGATCGCCAATCTTGAGGCGAATGTTAAGAGTAAAAATGAATCGATCTCTATACCTGAAGCACCAAATTAAATTAAATCCTTCAATTGACTTTGACCACAAGATGGTGGAACTTCTTCAACAAGTAAGTGATTTGGAAATTAAGTTGAAAGATAGTCAAGCTCAATGTGAATCGCTTAAATGCATTATGGGAAATAATTCCTTAAACATCGATTTACCAGCTTCTTCTATTGTTCCATTTACTACAAAATTAACAAGGTCTACTTCCCTTGCCATCCAAAAGTTACGTACTATGACTAATCCTCCTCCTGGTTTAGACGAAAAAGTAGTAGGAGAATGGTGCAGGAAAGTCAAATTTGAGATGATGAAGTATTTCGACGAAAAACAGAAAATGAGGTATGTGCAGCGCATAAATGAGTATGCTTCTAAAATTCAAAAACTTGAACGCGAGAAGTATCTCCTTCAGAAGCGTATCGCCGATTTGGAAAGGGAAAATAAAACTCTTAAAGGTGCAAACAAAGCTTTTAATCGTGCTTTAAAGACCAACATTGAGTCTATTGATGACGAAGACAAGATGAGGAAAAAAGAGAAGAAACTTAAAGTGGTTCTTCGCAATGCTATGCATCACATTGTGGATCCTTTAATTGCCGAGAATCTAAATAAGGCTGGTTTGTAATCCTTTCTTCTAATGTTGCTTTTGAATTAGCTCTTTGATAACTTGTACCATGATTTCTGTATATACATGATCTTTCAATCCTTTTTACTGATCTGCTTTCCCTAAAAAGCACGAAATAAACGATATTTCTTATTGTTAGCTCGAAATCTATATAGAAGTGTATTCATGTCATTTGTAGGAATTAACAAAATCATCATGTTAATATATGAAAAGTAATCCCATAATTGAATATGATTTAATGTCTTGAGACCCATCTTTGGTAATGATGAGAGATAACCAAGAATTCAACTTCAATTATATTGCTAGATTATTAGAAGTCTATAACATCCCCTTATTTGCAGGCCCAAAACTAACGGCTACGGATGCTGCAGTCATACATAGTTACTAATCCTCGGCGACTAAATGCGGCGGTGTTAGATACATTGATACATAGAACACAAGAATATGGAAAAACTTTAACAAATTAAAATCACATTCCCACATTCCATTCAAAACATTTCATGTTCATTACATAATCCCACAAACGTTAACCACGTTCAAAAATATATAATTATTACACATATGCCAAGAGCGACATATGAAGATGCCCCCTTGGTTGATCAGAGTATATAATAAGGCTAATAAGTCTGCCTTCACATCTAAAATACACAGCAAAAAAGATAACTCTAAATAACTAACTGCCTCCTGCACGCCTCCGGAAGATTTGTTCGTCTAAGAAGAGAACCTGGAAACCCTAAACCTCAAACTACTCAAAATCAATTGAGTACCCAAGAGTTCAAGGGGAAAACAAAAACTTCAAGTCAGACATAAAGCCTGGTATGAATAATAGTCTAACATCTCAATCCATTTAGATATCTAGTGAGACTACGCCGCTTAGCGGAACAGGTTTTCCCCTCACTAGTATCTTAAATCCTTTTCAAAACCACATACTATGATCATGCATCCACAATAGTTAAAAACATAGCATTTCAAAAATATTATGATGATATGTGTGTGTATAAACATTTTGTATTTCCCATCCTCAGTTTAATTGACTTCCTGTCATATATATAGTTTCTAGGGTCATCTTCGTAATAGAAGCTCCTCTTCGTATCTTGATACATCTTGGTCCCTCCATGATGAATTGTAAACTTCGATCGATGACACTCCTCCAGAACATCCCTCCTTAAGTTCTCTGCATCCGGAACGTATAATTGTCCTTTCTTTCTCAACCATCCTCTTTGGTCAAGGCTAAAATCCTTTAGGTTATCGATCTCTGATCCTATCTCAAGCCTTCTAATCCTCTCGGCTAAAACTGAATCCTCTTTTTGCTTAGAAGCTATCCTTTCGATCAATATCGGTCGAACTTCTAAGCAAGATAACATGGCAATACCCTGACTAGCACTAGCTGTAGATCTCAACTGCACACCACAACTGGCCAAGGCTTCTAGATCCTTCCATTCTGCCAACATTGCTAACACCACATTATGATGTTTTCTACTGAGAGCATTCGCTACCTTATTTCCTTTTCCAGAAGTATACTCTATAACGAAATCATAAGCAGCCAAAAACTCAGCCACCTATGCTGCCTCATATTCAACTCCTTCTGAGAGTAAATACTTTAATGACTTATGATTGGTAAACAACTCAAATCTCTCCCCTAAGAGATAATGCCTCCAAATGTTCAAGGCAAAGATCACCGTAGCCAACTCCAAGTCATGAGTAGGATATCTTACTTCGTGCTATCTAAGCTGCCTAGATGCGTAAGCAATGACTTTGCCCTTCTGCATCAACACTGCTCTTGATCCAGTCCCACATGCATCAATGTATACTACCAACCCTTGGTTTCCATCTGGAACTACTAACATTGGTGCATTAGTCAACAAATGCTTTAACTTAAGAAACCCTTCCTTACATTTGTCTAACCAAACAAACTTCACATCTTTCCGGGTCAACTTAGTCAGAGGTGCTGCTATCTACAAGAAATCCTTAATAAATCTCCGGTAATAGCCAGTTAGTCCAAGAAAACTCCTAATCTCGGTTACCGTCTCTGGTCTCTTCCAATTATTGATGGCTTCCATCTTAACAGGATCAACTGCCAATCCTTCCTCTGAAACCACGTGACCAAGAAACTTAACCTCTTTCTTCCAAAAACGACACTCGGAGAACTTCGCCTTCAGAGTATTCTGCCTCAGCGTCTCTAGCACCACTCTAAGATGAATCTCATGCTCTCTTTCATCTTTCGAGTACACTAAAATACCATCAATTAATACCAACATGAACCTATCCAAGCGCTCTCGGAAAACCCGGTTCAACAACTCCACGACGAAAGAAAGTGCATTTGTCAATCCAAATGGCATCACCAACCACTCAAACGAACCATACCTAGTCTGAAATGCTATCAAAGGAATGCTATCCTTCGCTACTCACAATTGATGGAACCCTGTCGCCAAATACAATTGGGAGAACACTCTGGCTCCACTCAACTGATCAAACAAATCATCCATCCTCGGCAGGTGGTACCTATTCTTGATCGTCCTCTCAATTAACTTACGATAGTCGATGCACATCCTTAACGACCAATCTGATTTCTTCATGAAAACCGTGCCCGCTCCCCAAGGCGAACTGCTTGGTCTGATAAAATTCCTTCCCTCAAGATCCACTAGCTGCACCTTCAATTCCTTCATCTTAGTCGGTGTCATCCTGCTAGATGGTCTACTGACAGGTTCAGCTCCCGGTACAAGATCTATTTGAAACTCAACAGCTCGTTTCGGTGGTAGCCCTGTAACCGGCTCAAAAAAATGTGCAAATTCTCTTACTACTGAACCAGACTAAGCTCATCTCCAACCTCCATGGCACTCAACAAAGCACAAACACTCTTACTAGAATTCTCCACAGTGAAGATGATTCGGTTTTGACTATCTGGGTGATATTTCCCTATCCTAGAAAAATATCCTAGCCTCATACCTAGCCAACCAATCCATACCCAAAATGATTCCAAAATCTATGAAATCAAAAACTACAGACTGCATGCAAACTATGACCTAACAAATCAAGTTCTAACCGGTCACATTTAATCCCTAGAGTTGCATACTCTCCTATTGGATTCGCAACCCTTAAGGAAGTAAAAAGGTATGTGGGTTCTATGCATAACCTATCAACCAAATGTTGCGATATAAATGATTGTGATGCACCGGTATCAAATAGTACCCTATCTAGTATACTCTAAATCAAAAGCGTACCTTCCATCACAGTTTTCCCTCTCTGCTGTAGTAGGTCTAAAAGAAGATGGTGGTCTAATAGCAAACACCTTCCCTTTGTCCGCCCTGGTTGGCTATGGACACTGGTTCTTATAATGCCCAACTTGGTCGTAGTTGAAGCATTTCACATTCTTCTTCTCTGCAGGCTTCTTTCTCCTGCATGTTCTACACTCGTGAGCGTGATGACCCTTCTTATCACACTTGAAGCACACAAAATCAGCCTTTGTCTTCTTGGTAGTCTCCCTTTTCTAGGATCCCTTCTTCTTAAAGAATTTCATTTTCTTTCCCTGAGGGACCATGGATTCAACTGGCTTCTCCCTAGCCGAAATAGCAAGCATATCCTCATGGTGAATGGCCACCTCCACCACCACATTACAAGGCTCTCTGACATGAGTCATAGTCATTCTGCCTAGCTCTGGCCTTAGTCCACGAATAAATCTCTCATTCCTCCTGATATCAGTGTCTACCAAAGCATAACCATACCGAGACAACTCATCAAACCTAGCAGCATACTCGATCATTGACATATCTCCCTGAATAAGATCCATGAACTTCCTCATCAATGTGGACTTGGCAACCTTAGATAAAAACCTCTGCTCAAAACCTTCTTCTAAAATCAGCCCATGTCAGCTTTTCCTCCGAAACTCCGGTTGTTGCACTGTTCCACCAGTGAAGCACTAACCCTTGCAACTGTTTAGAGGCTACTCTTCTCTTTTCTCCATCATCCAAGCCTAAATCAGTAAAGATTCTCTCACAGTTCAAAAGTCAATTCTTAACTTCAACAGCATCCTCTGTTCCAACAAAAGGCTTTCCACCCAAACTGGTATAGTCTCTGCTCAGCCTAGCATGATTATATATGATTGGAACTACAAGATTAACTCTACCAATATTACAAGTGGCTCCTGCTTGCAAAAGATTGGCCAACAAATGATACACCATCCCCGCATCTACTGGTGGATTTCCAGAATCTACATTGGCTTCAGCATTTTGGTTAGCATTAGCCTGTCGACCTTGATTTCTCCAGGTATTAGGTCGAGCATTTCCATTGGTTGTGGTGCTTCCTCCACCTAGATTTCCTCTTTCGTTTCCTGCTTCCATATCCTCTTTCTCGTAAATCTGCATACGAGCCTTAGTAAGATACAAAAGAATAGTCTAAGAGAGAGGGGAACACGTACTTAGATGTATATCTATATATCAAATACAAGTACGTTACTGTAACATTAACCCAAACCCCGATCATATTTTCAAATTCATTGGATTATGTTTCAAAAAGCTTTTAGGTTTAACTTTTCTTTTAAAGTTTCATAAACCTATGCTCTGATACCAACTTGTAACATCCCCCTATTTGGAGGCCCAAAACTAACGGCTACGGACGCAGTAGTCATCCATAGTTATTAATCCTCGGCGACCAAATTCGACGGTGTTAGATACATTGATACACAGATCACAAGAATATGGAAAAAACTTAACAAATTAAAAACACATTCTCACATTCCATTCAAAACATTTCACGTTCATTACATAATCCCACAAACGTTAACCACGTTTAGAAAAATATAATTATTACGCATACGCCAAGAGCGACATATGAAGATGCCCCTTGGTAGATCAGAGTATATAATAAGGCTAATAAGTCTGCCTTCACATCCAAAATACATAGTGGAAAACGATAACTCTAAATAACCAACTGCCTCCTGCACACCTCCGGAAGCTTTATTCGTCTAAGAAGAGAACCTGGAAACCCTATACCTCAAACTACTCAAAATCAATTGAGTACCCGAGAGTTTAAGGGGAAAAAATATCGAGTAAGACATAAAGCCTAGTACGAATAATAGTCTAACATCTCAATCCATTTAGATATCTAATGAGACCACGCCGCTTAGAGAAACGGGTTTTTCCCTCGCTAGTATCTTAAAACCTTTTCAAAACAGTATATTGTGCTCTTGCATCCACAATGGTTAAAAACGTAGCATTTCAAAAATATTATGATGATATGTGTGTGTGTGTGTGTGTATAAACATTTTGGATTTCCCATCCCTGGTTTAATTGACTTCCTGTCATATATATATATATATATATATATATATATAGTTTCTAGGGTCAATATTAACCTATGAGTTTTCATGGGTTTACCAATAACCTTTTTTTAATTCATGGACACCCTATCCTATTTCAGAGTTTTCATGGGGTCACTAAGAATCTATAGGCCCCTGCCAATTAACTTAATTCATTCATGGGTTCCCCAGAACCTATTGATCATTCCAATAACTCATCTTTTATCCTAGTTTTCATGGGTTGACTAGGAGCCTATGAATTACTCCAGTAACTTCCTTCTTAGTCTAGTTTTCATGGGTTGACTAGGAACCTACTGATGCATTCCTTAACTTCTTTCTTATCATAGTTTTCATGGGTTGACTAGGAACCTTTTGACTGATGTCAATTCTTAATCTAGATATAGTTTTAAGGAGTTCGCTACAAACCAATTGGCCTTTGCCAACCATCTCTAATATGTAGTTTTCATGGGTTTACTATGAACCTGTTGGTTACCCCCAATAACTTCCTAATCATAGTTTTCATGGGTTTACTATGAACCTATCTCCCGGACAACTTCAAGGTTTAGGCATCCAATATTTTGGTCTCCCTGACTCCCTGGATGCAATTCTACTCATGCAGGAGTTTAATCAATTTATTTTCACTACTGGGTTAACCTAACCAGTTCTTTTACCCTTTTATCCTTAAAATACAGTTATGGGTCCTTTATCATGTGAATATTTTCATATTTAAACAAGTAAACGTAACAACTTAGCAATAACACTCCTGTGGGTTTAAGGTCCTTGAAATACTTTTCATATAAAATGTTGTTAATCCCTTTTTATCAAGGCAATACTTAAAGTTATTTCAAAACTCCTTTATTTAGCCATGGGTTTTTCCTTTAAAATGAGTTTGGGTATTAAAAAGCCTTTTGATACCTTCGAAATCGTGCTTTCGACTTCATTAGACAATCCTCCTTCGAAAGCATTAAATTCCATCTTTAAAACATCAGGCTCCTACCTTTCGAATACTTCAAAACATCTCTTTCAAAACCTTTCGACCTTGTTAAAGTATTATCATATGAGTATAGAAGCATAGCTTCGAAACCATTCAAATATACCCATTTCGAAACCATTGAAGGTTACCCTTCGAAACCAATACCTTTTGAAGCCATTTGGTTTATATTTAAAATAACGTTTTTGGGTTAAAGTGAACATAGGAGAAAGCATCTCTTTTGAAACCATTCTTCATTTTATAAAAGTATTGGGGAAACTTGATGGTGTCGAAACCATCCTTTCGAAAGCATTAAAACTTTTGGGTAAAAGCATTGAAGGTTGGCTTCGAAACCCCTTTCGAAACAATTTCCTTTGAAACCCCTAACCTCTTTCGAAAGCAGTAGGAAGTGGCTTATATTTATAAAAACAATAGTACCTTTCGACAGCATTGATATCTTCTATACCATCGAAAGGCGTCAACCCACAGAAGGGTTTTGACTTGGTCGAAACTACCCCTTTCGAAAGCTTTAAACAAAATCTAAGTAACTCATTCGGAAGCTACTTCTTTAAAACATAGGTGGTGGCTCTCTTTCGAAAGCCTCTTTTGGAAATACCTTTAGCAACCAAAGGTTTCGACTATGTCGAGACCCCTTTATAAACAGGCAAGTGTTTTTCTTTCAAAACCAAATAAAACTAAGGAACCAACCCCTTTGAAAGCTACCTTTCGACACCCTACCTTTCGACACCCTACCTTCCGTCTTTCTCCAATCCACTACGTACCATCTAAATGATACCATGTGTATTGGTTTTACTAGTTTCGATCTAGAAGGTTTCGACTAGGTTGGAGGCGGAAGGTCTGAGTCGAAGGGTCCTTCTAAAAAAGGCGGAACCCCTTTTTCTGAGCAAAAGGTAGTTTTTACCGAATAAAGTAAACTTTTTATAAGAAACTTGCCTACTTGTAAACATTTGATTGGATGTCATAAACTTTCAAATAATTTGGATAACCGCATTTTCTTAGATTTAAAAACATGATAACTTTTCACAATTAAGCCCTTCCTATTATCAAAACAATTAAATCATTTAGGTCCTCCTTTCAAAATAATTTAATTTCCATAATAAATCAATTAGTAAAAATCCCCAAAAATTCTAGAAATTTACTTTAATCATGTTATCTAACATATCAAAATTTTAGACACAAATTCTTAATATATTTTCCAAAATAAATTTATAAACCCAAATAACCATATTTTCCTTTGAACATTCATAACTAATCCTCCACAGTTTGGAAAATTATAAAAATTGAAACCCAACTCCAAAATCATGTTTTCCATAACATATAATTTTCTATGGCATTTAAAAATCATTTAAACTCAGTTTTACCCCAAAACCGTGCATATTTCCTTTAAACAATCTTGTTTAAACCATACAAATTATAAACCAAGCATTCATAAAAATGAATTTATCCCTTAATTCCGAAACCATATGATTATAAAACCATAATAGAGATGTATTGATTATTATTCACCATAGTTTGGATAAGGAAATTGGAGATTGATTGAGATTGATTTCTTCTAGCTTGAATCCTAAGCTTTAGATTTGATTTTCCCTTCTTCTCTTCTCCCTAATGGCCGACTCCTTTTCTTCTTACGGTTATCATATTTGCTTATGATAAAATGAACGTGTATGGCCTTAGGAATGATGGTATAAGGGTAGGAAGCATGGGTGGCGATTTACTCTAGTGTCCTTATGTTTACTTAGCTAACACTTAACCATTTTAAGCCATTCATTATGAGCATGGCCACTGATATTTATTAATCAGCCTCAATCTCCTTATCACTCTACATTATTCTATTTAATTTGTTCTAATTAATTCTCCTGAATAATGTTATTAAAAATTAGGGGTGTTACTAAGTCTGATGGTAGAAAATCATAGATTCAACCAAGGATTTAATTATAGATGTTTAGAAATCCAATTTTTGGAGATAACCAATAGAAAATCGATGATGATCATGTAATAGAAGTCCAGTGACCCAAATTCAGGCATTAATAAATGAAATTTAAAAGTTAGAAGATCTGAAACCCAGATTTGGGTATTTGCGGACGATAACCAGAAATCCATATTAATTATCTTTAGAATAGAGATCTTAAGCCTAGATTAGGGCATTAATAAGTGAAATATGGTAATTAATAATAGTCTCGAAACCTAGATTCGGGTATGATGAAGACCATAAATTATTGGTAAAGACCCGAAATCCAGATTCAAGTTTTAACAAATGAATTCCAGAATTTAATAATGAATGACCCGAAAACCAGATTCGGATATTAATAAGTGAAGTTAAGAAACTCTTCTTTGATGATTAGTTGGAGGCTGTAGATTCTCACTTAAGCCTTCTGTTTTGTTCCGCTCTTTAGGTTTTGTCTCTTTCGACATGTGCCAACCCTTTAGGCCTTACATGTAGTTGTTGTTTGATTTGCTGCTTCTTGAGCTTGAATGTCTTAGTCCGTCATTTGATATGCCGCTTCTCGGGCGTGGATGTCCTAGTCCGTTGTTTCTTATGCCGCTTCTCGGGCTTGGATGTCTTAGTCCATCATTGTTTGATAAGCTACTTCTTGGGCTTGGACGTCTTATTCCATCATTGTTTGATATGCCGCTTCTTGGCTTGGACGTCTTAGTCCATTGTTGTCCAGTGCGTTTGGTTAGCTTATTCTCAAGCAGGACCCAAGGACTTACCCAACCTCCCACCAGGAGGCGCCTTGACCTGGCCATAGCGTAGCGCGGCCAACTTGTTGATGCTTTAACCTGGCCATAGCGTGGCATAGATAAAGGCTTACTCTAACCTCCCTCCAAGAGGCGCCTTGACCTGGCCATAGCGTGGCGTGGCTAAGGAATTGTTAATGCTTTAACCTGGCCATAGCATGGCACGGATAAAGGCTTACTCTAACCTCCCTCCAAGAGGCGCCTTGACCTGGCCATAGCGTGGCGCGGCCAAGGGCATGATGATGCTTTATCCTGGCCATAGCGTGGTGCAGATAAAGGCTTACTCTATCCTCCTTCAGAAGGCGCTTAGACCTGGCCAACTCGGCACGGACAAAGGCTTTGACCGTTTAAGATAATGTACAAGTGCCAGGAGTATTTCACTCTAAACCATGTAGATTCTCTTTAATAAAGTTGTTATTGAATTCTCTTTACAAACCCATTAATTTTGCCTTGTTTGAAAAAGTTGATTATTATTCTTTCAAGTGCTCTGAATTGATTTTGTTTCATGACCATTCATCATATGGTGGTGGCAATAGGATCCTCCCAAGTTCCTTTCATATTTAGGCATTTTCTTTTGGGATGACCAATAATTGAGTTCATCCTTGGTTAGCAAGTAGACGTTCTCTATAGATGTTGTTAAGTTGCATTCTTTAGGAAGTCTCGACTTGAAGCTTGTTTCTTGAGGATGCTTTCTAGGTCTTTATACTTGGTTCTTAAGTTCCACCCTTGACAACCGGTTTTTTTATAAATCCTTTGGAGCTCCTGTGTAGGTAGTGTCCCACTCGTTGCTTGATACTATTTATGTGCAAAGGCATTGTAACAAGCCATCATTCCTTCTTCAAAGATTGTGCCTTTGGTATAATGTTGAATTATTTTCCTCATTTGATCGAACAAGTTATCACTTTCATTTTTCCTTCCTCCTAAGGTAAAGATAGGGGTGGGGCCAATATGAAAAGGATTTAAACTCCATTTAACTGGATTATAGGCTTTAACTTTCTTTTTCTTTATGATCCTTAAAACCTTCATTCTTAACAGTTATTCTTCATGTAGGTTTGTATCAATAATTATTTCACAGAAGAATCCAATTAGATGTGGCTCCAAGGAACCTTGCTCGGATCTTCTAACTTTGCCAATCATGATGAAATAAAGTCTTAAGTAGATAGGCTTGGAATAGAATTGGGTTAGAGGAAAATGGTGTGGAAATTTAACAAGATCGGAGGTTCGAGCCCTTCTTCTAGCGCCAAAATGTTAACAAGAAAACATGTTAACACCCCAAAGTAGAATTAAAGTGCAGAAATGTCCTTCTAAGCATCTTTTGATTAAGTAGAAAAGGTTAGGATCTTATTGCTTTCTTTGATTAACCTTTCAAATAGGTCTTTGTTGTGAAAACTCTTCCTTGTCCGACCTTTCGACTCAGTCGAAACACTTGTATCCCTTACTTTTAAGTCCTTCGAGCTTGCTGAAGTTGTTTGGTTATCCTTTCTAAACCTCCTTTCAAAACGGTTTTGAAACACTAAAGGTTAGCACTAAGGACTAAAGAATATGGTTTGACTGGATAGGTTTCGACTTCATCGAAAGCTGGTCTTCTTAATGGCTTGGGTTCAAATCAGAAATCTAAGGGAAAACAAGCTAAGTTTATGGTCTTAAATCACTAAAAAGTGAGCGTTTGGTGAGTAGTGGTTTGGAGCTAAGGACTTAAGTGTATTGGTAAGTGAGAGGTTTCGACTCACCCGAAGGGTATCCTTTCGAGTAAGTTGATTCAAGCAGAACACAATTGAATCAAATAAAAGTCTCAAAACAGTTGCATAATCACCAATATCAAGATCTTGCTTTCATTAAACTAATGATATACAAACTGATCGATTTCCCCTAATCTGATTTCCAAATTAGGGTTTACAAATTTACAAACTTAAGAAAGTATAAAAAGAAGGTGATTGAATTTGGATCCCCAAAACAGACCCCTAGGGTCTTATTTATAGGCACGGGTTGGCACCTTTCGACTCAAAGCTTTCAACCTGGTCGAAAGGTGGCTTGATAGACCTTTCGTCACCTTTGACACATGCGCATCCCTTTGCTTTGCACTTGAATGGATTTTAATGCTTCCGCCTTCGTCAAAAGGTTTGGATGCGTCTTTTTCCTTTAGTGTTGCTTTGTTGTTGCAAGTAAGAAGAGGTATGAGCTTTCAACTCTGTCAACAGGTAGTTCTCTAGGGCTTCGAAGGTGTTGATATGTTGAGGGTTTCAATGCAGAAGGTTGCTTTCGAAAACATGCTTTCAGATAGATGCAGAACCTTTCTTGCTTGTTAAAGGCTTCAACTTGTTCAAAAGGCTTGATCATGCTTTCGAAAGGGTTGTTCTGATCATGGCATTTTGAGTAGTTTGAATGAATGCGAAACCTTTGGTTTCGAAAGGTTTGGCGTGCATGTGAGGGGTTGTTGTCTGCATCCTTCGAAAGGTATTCTTCCTCTTATTCGAAACGTCTTCATATAGGCGAAAGCATCTGTTTCGATAGGAAGACACTGAAGCGAAAGGGAGCTTTTGACACTTTTCGAAAGCTTGTAACAGACCAGGCTTTTGACTATTGCATCCCTTCGACTCATTCGGAAGGCTTTGTTGGTGTTGTCATTTCTTGTTCCCTTTTCCTTTCTATTGATTCTGTTTTCGACAAGGTTGAAGTGAGAATTGGTGGTAACCTGAGGTATAAAACCATTCCGCGTTAGCGACGTGGTCTCACAGAACTTTTATATGTTTCCCATTATTTGAATTTTTCTCAAGCTGGTATTTCCAGACTTATCCTCGTGTTATTTTATTATAATGCTGGAGTCAGACCGAGTATTTTCCCATGTTGGCTTTGGTGTTATGGAGATCTTAAAGAGGAGCTGGAGGTTCACCTATCATAGTGTTTTATTTTCCGCTGTATTATATAGTATCCATATTAGCAATTGTAAGGTCAGGATTTTATAACTGTCCAGCTGATAAGGTTTGCTTATAACTCTGATACTCTATATTTTTGGAGTGATAGTTTTTACTGCCCTTGTTATATTATATGTTTTTTATTCCGCTGTGAGATTCTGATTGTCTCTATTCTCTATTCTTTTCTATTTATTTACCCTAACAATCTGCGCTATTGGCGATTGGATGTTTGACAATTGAACACAGTGGTACTATTCAGTGTCGACTTTTGATGGTCAAAAGAACGGGTCGTTACAAAGGTTCACTTTAAGAGTATGTTCACCGAACTCCCAGTGTCTACCAGGACTCGACGTACAGTTGTCGGTCCAATCCCGACTGTTACAACCATAGGGTCGAAAGTTGGCGATTCAACTTCGTTAGCATCTCTATTTCTAAATATGATATCATCAACTATCATACTCTACTGCTTAGCCAGAGCTCCATCTTCTACAATGAAGTAGCTCTCCTACGGTATGTGCTTCAGCGAGCTTGCACCGTTTTATTACCTTATATCTTTTCTTTGTTGGATGGGGTCCTTTAATTATGGTATTGATAATCAACTTTCCATCGTTTTGTCAAGGCTCTTCTCCACTCGGTCCGGGCTAATTCCCTTGGACATGTGGCCTTTGGGGTCTTATAGCTTGATCGCCACTCTATGGTTCTTTGACTTACTGTAGATCCTATTCTTCCTTATCAGTTCATCAATAAGTTCCTTCAAATACTGGCACTAGTTCATGTTGTGTCCATGAGTTTCATGGAAATGACAGAAATTTCCAGAGCGCCTTTCCTGGTCGTTGCCTCCTTCCTTGGCTGGTTCTTATATCATTCTTTTCCTTAAGTGGCTAGGTATATGTTCTCCAATGCATCGTCCAGAGGACTGCAATCTTCCGGTCTTAGATTCCTTGGGCACTTCTTATTGTCATTATGCCTAACACTAGGTTCCTGATTTCGCTTCTTCTGGTTTCCATAGTTTCCAATATTAGTTGTCGCATTACCAATGTTATCTCCAGATTGCTTCATCGCCACATTGCTCTGGATAACCTCCTTTGACTTTCTATCTTCAGCATTGCCCAAAAGTAGATTTACTTCCTCCAAGCATAGAAACTGGTTAGCCTTCTGATGGAACTCCTCCATGGTTGTAGTTTGCTTCATCTTCAGTTATCTATCGAAATCCATGTCTAGATGAATGCCCTAGACTAACGACATGAATATTAGATTCTCCTTCGGATTGCTTACTTCAGTAACAGTAATGTTAAACCGGTTCAAGAAATCTTTCAATGACTAGGCCCTTGAGATAAGTTCAACAAGGGCATCGCATCCTTGGGTCATGCAGCATGCAGTTGAAACTGCTCTATAAATTTCCTAGCCAACTCATCGAAAGTCGATATGGACCTCGACATGAGTGTAGTGAACCACATTGATGCAACTGCTTCCAAGAAGATGGGGAAGCATTTGTTGCCCTAGCACCATCCATGTGTCATTCATACTTTAGTAAGTGTTGTATAAGATCGGTAGTTACATAGTATGATGGCATCGTCGGCATCGTAAACATCTTAGGATACTCCTCTCTCATAATATCGTCTGTGAATGGAGTTTTGCTTGGTTTAGAGCCCCAATTCTCGTTCTTTCTACCTTTGTTTTCTTCCACCAACAGCTTAACCACGTTAGCTATGTATTCCTCACTGGCATGGTATTCTGAAGGTCGACTATCAGGGGCTACACCAAGCATATGAATCCGCAAACAGTCTCGGTTTGCCGGTTGAAGTCCAGTCCTCCATACTTTGGGAAAACCACTCCTTCAGTATTCCGTGGGCGTGTGGTTGGTTCAGTTGTGGCTATTTGAACTCCGTCTCCATTAGCACCAACAACCAGCTCAAAATCATCATCAACAAGCTGCAAGCCTTCTTCCTCATCAGAAACATCCATTGCATTAACTTCCCTTCCCCCATTCTCTACCACATTCCTCTCGGTACCAGGTGGTCTTCTTGTGAGGGGAGCAATTCTGCTTCCTCCTACAGCTGCTCTTGTAACACTAGCAACTACCTCTTTCTGCTTTTGCTTTCCATCCCCTCTATTTTGGTTAGAAATATAGGAGTTTTCCTATTCTAACCCAGGTGAAGTTTCCCTTCAAGTTCTTCTGGTCCTCTGAGGTTGCTGGATTAATAGAGCTTCCATCTTTTCCATTAAGACTTTCTGACTATCCACCATCATATGATTTAATTCCTGCCACATCTTATCAAGTTTAACTCCAGTAACCATTTCTTATTGAGCAGATGATCCTAGTATCGTCTGTTGGTCACTAGCTTCCATTTGTCAAACAATTCCTTCATCACCACCAACCACTACTCTTGTGGATATACCGGATTTTCTAGGCGCCATTGACTTCAAATAGCAAACTTTCAAATTCTACATGCAAAACTTCTGGATCTAACCACTAGACCTCTTCAAATCCAAAATAGGAAGCTAGATCTAACTCTGAGTTGGATTTCTCGATGAAAGCGCCAAAATGTTGACGCCAAAAGTGGCACAATATCCAAATATGACCTGTTGTAGGATTAGATCTAGTAGAAACAATAAGAAAGTGCAAAAAATCATAGAAGAATAGAGAGACATAAGATTTTTATAGTGGCTTGGCAATTTCTGGCCTACATCCACTTTATATTTTTAGTGTTTATGGATCTGATAGAGATTTAGAGTTACAAATAGATCTGAATTGCAAAGCATGAGCGAACCTGTTTGTTAAATTTTGGTGATACAAAATTACAAATAGAAGGAAAAATATGCAAAAGGAAAGTAATTACGTGTGTTTTGCTAAATAAAGGAACAAGTGAATTACGTATTACTCTTTTGGTGCCAGCGTCATGATTGGATATCCCTACATCCCCTAAAGCACATATACTTTCATGCCAACATTATTTGTAACAAAAAGAATGCCTTGTTGTTAAATGCTACCTATCTCATATATATGCTCATCTCTTTTAGAATATCTTGCGATGTGGGACTAATCATAATCCAATCTACGCACCCACTCTAATTCAATGCAAGCCATGCCTAACAATTTTGTGCCCTAGCCTACCACAATGTTAACAACAAATGGGGTTTCTAAGAGCCGTTGCGCGATGATTTGAACCTCCACATTGAAAGCAGAGCAGCTTGTACTTCCGCAGTAGCCATGGGAATCGCAATTCCTCCTTCATCAAATCTAATTAAGCAACAACTGTTACACTATAGGATACTATCTCAATCTAGTGCTCATTCAAGTTCAAACATCAAAGGAAACATCTGATCTCCAACTTCAGCCATCAACGGTTTCAAAGACCATATTTTAGGTCATCTCAATAAAACTCCAACACAGACAAGCAATAAACAGACTTCAACGTCTCCAGTCTGAACCCAAAACATCACCAACGGTGTTGCTTATCAACAACATGTGAACAAAACTCAAATCCCAGACTCGTTAACTACTTTAATTTATCATAACTTCAATAAGATCCAAATTGTATATTCCCAAAAATGTGGTAGTTAAGAATATTGAAGAGATTGTAAATTTTGCACAAATGAAATGATTTGTTATTTCATACATTCTCAATTACACGGCAGTGTATTTATATTGTTACACAGCATACAATATGTATTGGGCTATAGCATTAAGTTTGTATTGGACTTTAGACCCGAAACCCGATTACAAGAGAAAACATTCCAACGGCTTTATGATATTCGTTACTCTTCATACCCTCCTTCAGACCTTACTAGGGTTAGGGTTTGCAACTTTCCCTTTAATGCCGCCGCTCTTCTAATTTCTTGAATCTCTTCAAAAAATAAAGGAAAAGTATCTTGCTTTCGACAATAATACATCAGATCCTGGTTATAATTGAGAGGATAATCTCAATTTGAGACATCGGATGCTCATGCGAGAAAGAATTCAGGAGACGTAACTGCAAAATTAGATCTTTGATCTGGTTTTGTAGTTACAGTAGCTTCAACAAGATGCTAAATCGATGAAGGAGCTTGAGATTTCGGAAAGGCTGATGGATTGTAGCTAGCTTCGGCAACTCTCAGATTTGACTTCAATTGAAGGGGGTTCTGCTTGAGCTTGAGCTTGAGATGTTTTGTAAGTATTTTGAGCTTGAGATCTCCGAGTGTCTGATAGATTGCTACTAGTTTCAGTAACCTTCAGATCTAGCTTTAGTCGAAGGAAGTTCTTCTTTGACAAAGGCTTTGTAAGAATATCAGCTCTCTGGTAGGTTGTTGGTATGTGATTTACAGCAATATTTCCTTTTTTACTTCTTCTTTGACAAAATATATGTTAAGTTCCATATGCTTAGTCCTTGAGTGTAAGACTGGGTTGGCCGAAAGTGCAATTGTACTCATGTTATCGCACTAGATTGTACCTTTATTGTGAACTTTTATCTTTAGTTCACTCAGTAGAGATTTAATCCATATGGTCTGTGCTATAGCACTAGCTACACTCCTGTATTCAGCTTCAGTGCTAAATCTAGATATAGTTATGTATTTTTTTGAACACCATGAAATTGGATTTTGAACCAAATAGACATAGTAGCCCGTTGTAGATTTTTGATCATTCAAGTCTGTTGCCCAGTCTGCATCTGCATATGCTGTGATATTGAGAGTTTTGCTTGATTGTAGAATTAAACCATGATTCAGTGTGCCATTTAAGTATCTCGGTATTCTTTTCACAGCCTTCCAGTGTTCATCAAGTGGGTTTTGTATAAATTGACTTGCTTTTTTTTACACTAAATGAAATTTCTGGTCTTGTGATGGTTGCATATTGTAAGGCTTCAACTATACTTCTATATTGCTTGATGTTTGAGATTGGTTCCCCTTCGTTTTTGGATAGATGTAAGTTACTGACCATGGGTGTATGTAGAAGATTTGAATTTTCCATACTGGCTCTCATAAGAATCTCTGTAATGTATTTTTTCTGACTCAAGTGCTTTGTTGAAGTTGATTCTTCGATAACTTCAATTCCCAGGAAATAGTTCAGATGCCCAAGATCCTTAATAGAAAATGCTTCATTTAGCTGTTTGATTGTATTACTAATCTCCATCTGATTGCTTCCTATAATAAGTATATCATCAACATATATCAGTATATATGTAGTTTCATTATTATTAAATTTTGTGAATATTGAATTGTCTGATTTAGTTGATGTATAGCCCATTTTGACCAAGGTTGATTTTAGCTTGTCAAACCAAACCCTTGGTGCTTGCTTTGATCCATAGATTGCCTTTTTTAACCTGCATACAAGCTGCTGTGAGTTGTCTTTTCTAAATCCAAGTGGTTGCTCCATATAAACTTCTTCCTATAAAACACCATTCAGAAAAGCATTATTCACATCAAGTTGCCTTATGATACAATTTCTATGCAAGGCAATTGTAAGAATTATCCTGATTGATGTTGGTTTCACAACAGGTGAAAATGTTTCACTAAAATCAAAACCACTCTGTTGTGATTACCATTTTGCCACTAATCTTGCCTTGTATTTAGAAATTGAACCATTGGCATCTTTCTTTAATCTGTATGTCAATTTACATCCTATGATGTTTTTTCTTTTGGTAATGGAACAAGTTCCTATGTCTTGTTCCTTAGCAGTGCTTCATATTCTTCATTCATGGCTGCTTTCTATTTTTCATTCTGAATCGCTTGATAATAAGTGCTTGGTTTATCATTTTCAGCAACTGTATTGTATATTTTTGACTTGAATATGCCTCTTTTTGCTCTTGTAATCATTTGATGACCAGTATTTTTAGGAATAATTTGTTGAGTGGTAGGTTAAGCAGTGTTGCTTGTTGAGGCTTCCTGCTGATTAATTGGTGGTTCTGAACCATCAATTGGTTGGCTGGATTCAGACAGGCTTCTACAATGTTGAGCATCTTGATGTGGGCTTTCAGAGCCATTTCTTTGATCATCACCTGCTACAGAGTTTGATGTGTCTTGCTGTGATCCTTGACCTTTCTCATTGATATTCTGCAGAGCTAAATCAGGTAATGAAGGTATAGAAAACCTTGCATTGTGCACTTTATGTGAAGTTTTTATATTCATATCATTAAGGGAAAAATTTGTTCATTAAAAACCACATGTCTAGATATAAAGATTTTCCCATTGCTGTCTATACACTCATAGCCTTTCTTATTTGCTACATATCCTAAGAAAGTACATGGTGATGATCTGAAATCTAACTTATGAGCATTATAAGATCTTAGACAAGAAAAACACAAACATCCAAATATTTTTAGTTCATGATAATCTGGTTTTCTATTAAATAGGACCTCCATAGGACCTTTTAAATTCAGAATTTTTGAAGGTAATCTATTTATTAAGTACACACTAGTAGAAAATGCATCAGGCCAGAATTTTAGTGGTAGTGAAGCCTAAGCCAATAGTGTTAAACCAATTTCAACAATATGTCCGTGTTTTCTTTCAATTAGACCATTTTTCTCAGAAGTATAAGGGCATGTTGTTCTATGAACAATTCCTTTTCTTTGTAGATAAGTTTTTAGAGGATAGAATTCTATACCTCCATCAGTTTGTAATGTTTTTACTTTACTGTCGGTTTGACTTTCAGCAAGATTAATAAATGTAATCACGACATTATGTGCTTCAGATTTTGATTTCAAAAAATAAATCCAAACATATCTTGAGTAGGCATCTATAAAGGATATGTAGTATTTAAAACCATAATCAGTACTGATAGGTGCAGGACCTCATAAATCAATAGCAACTAATTCCAATGGCATAGTATATATAGTTGTAGAATCAGAAAAAGCTAGCTTATGGCTTTTGCCCATTTGGCAAAAGGTGCAGACATATGGTAAAGAGATATTCTCAACAAAAATGTTATTGCTGCTTAATACTTGTTTTACAACTTTTGCATTTGCATGACCCAATCTGCAATGCCACTTATCAAAGGTCTTACACACATTTGCTTGAGCTATTTCTGAATTGTTACACCATTTATCTCTATGCATTTGATTTCTTGAGTTGTGAACATTAAACTTGTAAAGTCCATTACATTATTTACCCTGTAATAGAATTTCATTAGTTAGAAGATCTCTAATAAGACAGTAATCAGGGTAAAACTCAAAGTACACATGATTATCTTTAACAAATTGTGAAACACTAAGCAAATTTTTTCTAATTAGAGGTATTCTAAGTAAATTATTTAAATAGAGTTTTCTTGCACCTTTGATATAAGCATTACCAAAATGAGTGATGTTTTTGGACTTACCATTTCCCATGTGTATACCTTGCTTACCTTTGTATTCTTAATGGCCAAGATTTAGAATTCCAAGGTTGCTGGTTACATGATTTGTTGCTCCTGAGTCCGGGAACCAACTATCATCTAAAATGTCTTCAACTTTTGCAGTGTTTTCTATATGATTCTTTGCATCTTGTTGCATGTTGATCATATTTGCACTTTGATAATTCCTTTGATTGCTAACTCCTTGCTGATTTGGTGTATAATTACTATCAAATCTGAAATAGCATTTATTTGCACTGTGCCCATATGTTTCACAAATTTGACATCTCAACTTATTGTTGTCATTGTACCACCTGCCTCTTCTGCCTTTGGATCCTTTTGATGATCCACCTCTCTGATTTTTATTACTGTATCCTTTTTCTTAATTCTTGGATACATTATTGGCAGAAAAATCATTAATGACAGGTTTCTTTTGCTCAATTCTTCCTTCGTGAGAAAGAAGAATTGAGTGAACATAGTCAATAGAAGGAGTTCTTTCTTCAGATGAGATTATGGCTACAGCAGCTTCATATTCGTCATCTAAACCTCTTAAAATTGATAGTACCTATTCAGCCTCAAACACTTTATGTCCTGCTGCAGCAAGTTGATCACATAAAATCTTGATTTTATTTTGATAATCTCTTATGTTCATAGCTTCTTTCTTTAATTTTGCAGTTGCCTTTTATATTGCAATACTCTTGCAGCAGACTATGTATTGAATGCTTTCTCTATAGAATGCCAAATTTCATGTGATGATTTGCACCCTATGAGTTGTGGTAAGATGCTTGAACCAATGGAGGACAGAAGCCAAGAGCTGATGAGACTGTCTTGATTGGCCTTGCATCATTATAACTTAATCATAATTCCACTCTCCTAAAATACTACCATATATATACCTCATTGTATTTCGCATTAAGGCCATATAAGGAAAACTCCTTATTTCGTCTTTAATTATAGGTTAATTTCCAAAATTATCCTTAACTTCATTCCTATGGATTTTATGCTAATTACTAACCTATTTATTCTATATGATTAGTACGTTATTAATTATATATTAATAATATATTTATACGTTAACATATTTATACATATGTAATTTAGGCTAACCAAGTATTCCTAAGCATTGTTTGATTTCCGTGTCATATGCTAGTCGTTGTAAATGTAAAACTTCCAATTCATAAAAGTCTAACTCCATACAATAACTTACAAATTAGCTAATATCCTTATCTAAAAAATAGACTTGCATAAAAAAAATAGAATCAAATACCAAACTTATTTTATATTAATATGGTAGAATCGGCACCTATAAATTTTACAACTTAAACCCTTTATATCCTATTGAACTTTTACATATTCAATGAAAAAGGGATTCATGTTTGAGTTACAAAAATAGGCAGTGCAAACTACGAATAGGAGAATTCACACTTTACACACCATTTTCTAACTCATTTTCTTTTTAGAACCCTTTATCACATCAAAAGAGAAAAGTTGGAAGTATAATAGAATAAAATATTCAAACTGCAATAACAAAACAAATTTTACTATTTTAATATAAAACAATTGGGATTCCCATAAACATAAGAATTGACCTTTTGTTTGGTGGAATTTTGGGGTTTTAATTTTGGGTTATTTATGAAAAAATTCACCAAGGCATAAAAAAATCCAAGCTTCTACTATACAAATACTAAAATGTGACAAACTAAGATTTCCACTTGTAAATAAATTACCTGGCTTCTTCTAGATTTTATTCGTGCCCCTATTCTAATTTCTCCATCATACTTCTTCTTTCTTTTGAAATATTCAACAATTGGATTTTATATAAATTAAATTCAGGATTCAAGGATTAGGGAAGAATAAAAAAAGAATGAATATATATAAACATATTAACTTTTTCCCCTGAATTTAAATTCTTGAATCTAGTTGAGGAAGAAGACCAACAGAGCTTTGCTAGCATTCTTAAATAATTTGTGAATAAAAGTGATGGGGCTAGCCTCTTATTTATAGTGGTTAGAAGGCGTCAGAACCATCAAATTTAAGTCGGTTTTAAATAATAAAATCTGGGTCGTTCATGCCTAATGAAACCCAAGCCCCAATCACAACATTGTTTGACCACTCAGTATCAAATGGTCGATCGCTAGTGGTAGACCAGCCATGGTGAAGGGGTCTATCGGTCCTTATTTGGAAACGTGAATTTATTTGTTGTATTTTCTTTTTATTTGAGTCCTTTTCAAAACTAATCTTATCGTTTTCTTAAACATTAAGTACCCTTTAATGATAAAATATTTATTAATTTTTTAAATTTAAAACTTTAACATTAATTAAATTTTTAAATTTGAATTTGTTCGAGTTATTTTAAATTCAAAAACTTCAAACGTCAATAACTTTTCTATTTGAGCTCCGATCACAAAAGTTTATATATGAAAGTTGATAAGAAAATCATCACGAACGCAGTGGTGTAACTTTCATGGCTAAATTCCAAAATTTACAAAATCTCCATTTTCAGTCTTATTTTAATTGATTAATTTCTTATCAATTTTATGGGGTGTTACAACCATAGTTTTCAAACATAAACAAATGGTGACCTATAGCATTTTCTAGGCAACTTGCTTTTTATAATGTATAGGTACGAAGACCGGCAATTAAACAACTATTATGGAAATAGATTTAGAATATTCCACATAATTAATGATTGATATTGCAAAGTTTCTTAGTCTGAGAAAATAAAGCGCAGATTTAAGCACTTGGAAAAAATAATGGTGATCACAAATGCAATTTCAAAGCTAAGCGAATGTATCATTTATGAACTTTATTTATTAGTTTTCTCTTCTAGTTTGAAATCCAATTTTCAGATACCGCTATAGTGAAATAGTCATAACTTTAGCCCTAAAACTCAAATTTGTAAAATTCAAATACTTTGGAAAATAGACTGAAAATTCTATAAGTTGTATGTTTTGATATTTTCTAGATTAAGATCTTAAGCTATTGAAAAACTGCAAACAATTTAATATATTGTTGGAAAAATGGTTCAGAACTTGCAAACACAGTTGCAATATTTTGACCATAACCTGTATTCCATTACCCTGATTTATAAAAATGAAAATATTTTGAAAACCTTTCAGAAAATAATACAATCATAATCTTTGAGTTTTGATGATTCAATTCAGAATTCCTTAGGAAAATGCATTCAAATTGTTACTATGGTTAATAATCATTGTAGCACCTCGGAAATTTTAATAATTAATTAAAATATAAATAAGGGTAAAAAATTAATTTTACATAAAAGGATAAAACGGTAAATTTTTACAAACTTTGGAGTTATGCCTTAGGATCCATTCCATTACACCTGAAATGTCGTTTACAGTTAGTAAACATATATGGCTTGTTAAATTTGGTAAAATGGGTCAAAATTAGCGGGAATTAGACCCAATGGCATTTCTGTAAAATTTTGACTTCGCGATTTAACCTAGAAACCTTAGCATTCAATTATAAATAAGACCATAATCCTCACTCCTCATCATCCTAAACCCTACCCACCACATCCTCATTTCCACATGTTCTTTTTCTTATTCCTCAGACTTCATAACCTCTTCTCCAATTTCTAAAGAAAATAATTAAATTAAAAGGAGTCAAAAGCAACAAATCGAAGAGTGAAGAGTCTAAATTGAAAGAAGAAGGAGAAAATCAACAAAAAAGGGTGTAGTAGATTCAAAATCAAATTCGAAGAGAAATTCATTTGAGGTGAGTCGGTTGTGTTGTTTATAATGTTAAACAAGTTGTTGATTTCCTTTATAATTCTACCTAGATTAAAAAATGACTTTTGGATTTGGGATGATAATTTCAATTTAGAATGTATTTAAATTGATGAATCTAAATAGGTAGAATGATGATAAAACCCTAGGTGGTAATTTAATAAAATATCCACCGAATATGAGAAGGGATAGACTAGCGAAATTCATCTCTAATTCTATAGATATAAATTTCTTATGATAAAGGTTGATTTTGGATAGATCAAAGTAATTGAATACACTCTAGTGATTGCCTTAAATAATTCTAATTATTTTTAAATATACATAGATTTTTGATTGTAACACCCGTGGAAAGTCAATTGAAATGGTATATATAATTGTAGAGGTTAACTAGTTGAATTCTTATGAGCAATCAATGAATAACTATAACTAGACACTGTTACATACAATCTAGCATATATATTTAAAACTGCAAAAAAGACGAATGAAATAAATAAAGTAAACAAATTATTAATTCTCAAAAGTGCTTAACGAGACATCTAAATTTATTTTCAAATGTCTAGATTACAAATAGTTCGAAAAGAGAAGGATCGGTTCATTTCTGACCTTATTCAATCGTCAAAATTTATTTACAAACATCTAATATCAAAATTAGACGTCTGAATATAGAGCAAGATGTTTGAAGACCTATAGCCAAATTTTTCTATGGGATTTTAGATGTTTGAATAAAAAACAAGATGACTGAATGGCTGAGAAATTCCTAGGTTGAACCTGGACCTGGTGTAGGCTAACTAAGGCGAATCGGGGCACTTGTTCCCACTTTTTCAACTTTTTGGGCATCCACGTAACTGGATGGTGTCATCCAACGTAATGGAAAAGTATCACACTTAGTGATGTCCTAGGTTCATGCTTCATGAAGTTATAAGGCGCGGCATTTGACATGGCATGCGATTCTACCATGGTTGTATGCTAAGAAGCATACAAAACGGGAGGGTACTTGATGTCTTGGGGGCAACTGGTCCTAGGCATTTGTATGCCTGGTACTGTGCATAGTAATAGACACTAATGAGAGGTTACTCAATGCTATTGGATAATTAGATCCAAACATTATGGTGTATGCCAGCTGCGATGTGTAAAGAATATGATATCAGGCATTAGCGGGAGGTTACTTGATGTTTTTGGGGCAATTGGGCCTAGAAATTATGGTATATGGTTGGTATTGTGCATACTTTATCAAATCTTAGCGAGTAGGTTACCAATGATTTTAGGGCAAGTGGGCATAGGCATTGTGGGGTATGCTTGACGGTATGCATTGATTATCGAATTTTATACTTGGGATTCATATAGGAGATCGTCTATTCATTGTAGTAGTTTGAAGTTCCATCACTAAGGATGATTTTTCAATGTTAGATACACTTAGGGTGATTATTACACTTGGTATCAAATTGTTTCACTTTAGTGTATAGGTTACAATTTCTTTACCTGTATATAATCCATGAACGCAAGTGAACAACCTACCTCACATAGATTATAGATGAAGTTAAGTACTTGTGAACACCATAAATTAGTAATACAATCCATTCATTGTACTTTGTCTGATCCCCTCCTTTTTTCACTTTTATACCCATTATAGGAGGATAGAGTAGCAGGTGAGTTGATCTGAAAAGGAGCATGGAGATGGCGACATGACATTGGAGATTTATTTATTTGCAGCCATTCTCCTATGTAACATATAATATATTAGTCGGACTTATTTATGATGTTATTTGAATATTTTTATTTATGTCAGACAATGTATGTACTATGGTTATTTTGAGATTAAGTTGCTTTGGAGTTATTTTTAGTGTGTGTGTGTGTGTGTAATTCCATTGTGAGATCTGAAAGTGTTGAATGCCTTAAACTTATAATTGTCTTTGTGTCATGAAAACTCTAGACTCATGCTTTAGGACATGACGCGAATTCAGTAGCCATTTTAGGCCTTGAATCAGTATGTTTGGAGGTTTGGGTTATTGCATTTGGTATCAAAGCGAGGTTTAGGATTCTTTAGGGATTTTGTGTGTATTGAGGGAGCGTACTTGTATTTAAAAAAATTATTATTGTTATATATATAAGAATAACATGCATATTCCAATAATGCCTAACACAATATATGGAAAGTTACTAATAATTCCTATTTACAAATAGGTGAAATGTGCAATCAAACTAGAAGTATTTCTAGTAAGGCAGTTGATGGTCCTGGCATGAGCGTTCCTATATGTTTCCGTTGGAATCTTCAAGCAAGAGGCAGACTGAACTTAACCCTAATGGAGGACCCATAGACAAGCTCAAGGTGCAGCCTCAGGTCCTCCGCCTGCTTTGGATTTCCCTAAGCTATGTATAGACTTCCAGAGTATAGGTGGAAATAAAAATTTGGGGACTGAATCATTTGTCGAGACGTGGGTGTGCCTGAAGAATTATGATAGTATATTTGCTATGATGGGTGGGGGGATGTGATGACGAGACAGTTAGCTTCGTGGCACTTGCAAAGATAGGCCTTAAATTTATGAGAGATTGTTATTGTTGAGACAGAAGGGGTTTGATTGCTTGGACTTATATTAAGAGGCGTTTTGAGAACAAATTTATTCCCGAGGCAGAGTGGGGAGTGGAGTTAGAGAGGTCCATTCATTTGGAGCAAAGTAACCACAGTGTTAAGGAGTATGTGAATGAGTTTAATCAACTGGTGAACTATGGCCTAGATCTTATCAATATGCTTGTGAAAAAGGTGACAAAGTTTACAATGGGACTAAGTCCGACGTGGAGGGATATTGCTTTAAGTCTTGTACCCATAGTGGATACTTTTGAGAACTTGGTTGAGATGGCTTTGTTGAATTTAATTGCTAAACATGATTGTAAGAAGGTAGAAAGGAAGTCGGTTCAACAAAACAAATGCAAGAGTGGAATGGGGCCTTAGAGCAAGATAAAGAAACGGGGAGTCAAATTTAGAAGGTGCAATAACAAGGGGCATATAGTAAAGGATTAAAGAGCAAATATTTTGAAAATCAAATGCTACAAGTATAACCAATTTAGGCACATGAGGAAGGAGTGTCCGAATGCAACTAAGACTTCTACCCGGGTGATTCCAGCTTATTCACTAGATGTTGTTCCTAGCTCAAGTGTGGCTCGACCTACGGAAAATGTGAATAAAGTCATCATTAAAGTTGTGTTAACGCTCTTTAGTTTATCTATTCATAATTTATTTGACATCGGAGCATCACAGTCATATATTTCTAGTAGACTAGTAGATGAATTGCATAATATAGTTACATATCTGTTACATATCGAACCTCATTAAAGGATCGTTCATTTATCCATGATTTATGAGGGTTTGAAATTATATATGTTGGGTGTCGAATTCGATTGTAATGATTTTGTATTAGGATTTTCTGGGTTTGGTTTAACCTTAGGAATGGACTATATAGCTATGTACGGAGAAGTGGTAGATCGTGATAGGAAGGTTTTTTGTTTAGGTACTTGTAGTAAGCCCAACCTTTAGGTTTACCACGATCCCAAGTGTTCAGTTATGTTGAGTTACATATATTATTTAGACCTATCACATGATGAGTTAGCTTTGGTACCTATAGTTCATGACTAACCAGATGTCTTTGTCAAAATTTTCGAGCTTCTTCTCCATAGAGAGATCGAATTTTGAATTTATCTTGAAGAGAATGCTAGACCTTTTGGCTTACCGCTTAGGCATATAGCTCCTAGAGAAAGATGCAAGCAAAAAAAGCAAGTAAATAAATTATTAGAGAAGGGATTTATTCGTACAAGTATTTTGGAGTAGGGAGCATCAGTTGTCTTTGCTACCAAAGCCTATAGCTCTTGAATACTTTGTGTTGATTATTGTGAATTGAATAAGCTGACAAAGAAGAATCATTATCCAATACCATGTATAGACTATCTATTTGATCAGTAGTTGGAGCAAAGATATTCTCTCAACTTGACTTGGCTATCGAAATCCATCAGTTGCGTGTGGTCGAGAATGGTATTTAGAAAATCAATTTTCGCACACTTGATGAACATTATAAGTGATTATTCATGCCATTTGGACTAACCAATGCACTAGCATATTTCGTCAACCTTATGAGTGGAGTCTTTAGAGGGTTGTTGAATAAGTTCATGGTGGTATTTATTGGCAACATACTTGTCTATTCGAAAAGTGAGGAAGGACACCAATTAAATTTAGGAGATCTGCTCAATACTCTCTATAGGCATAAGCTAAAGGTGAAATTTTCCAAATCTCACTTTTGGCGCGATAGATTTTCTTTCTAGTACATGTTGTCTTCGAACATGGACTATCAGTCGATCCAAGTAAAGTCGTTGTAGTATAGGATTGGCACGTACTAAAGAATACTACGTAGGTGAGAAGTTTCCTTGGTTTGGCTAGCTATTATAGGAAGTTCATTAAGGCTTTGCTAAAATTTATATACTATTGACATGCCTTACAAAGAATAATTTAGCTTTCTCATGGAGCTCTGAATGCGAGGATGCTTTATTAAGCTAAATGAGTTGTTGACTAGTGCACTATTTTGGTACTCACTGATGATTCGAAGGCATTTTTGGTATATACCAATGCTTATGGTACAAGACTAGGTGTTGTGTTGATGTAAAAGGGTAGGTTTGTTTGTTATGCTAGTCAACAATTGAATGTTCATAAGAGAAACTATCCAACCTATGATCTTGAGTTGACAGCTATTGTCTTCGCCCGCAAATCATGGAAGCGTTATCTTTTGGGGCCGCAAGTTGAGTTTCTCACGGATCGTAAATCTCTTAGGTATTTATTCTCTTAAAAAGACTTGAACTCGAGGCAACAGAGGTGGATGGAGTTCTTGGCATCGTATGATTTCACTGCCTCATATATTTTAGACAAGGGCAATGCGGTACTCGATGATTTGAGTGGGTAACATGCGTTGCTAAACCCTTTGTTTTTGGAGCGGATGCACTTGGAGTTCATTTTAACATTTGATTTTCGACCTTCATTAGATGTTACACTAGGGTTGTTGGTAGCTTTAGACATTCATCCTTCACTTATGGATCATATCGGTTCGAGTTAGGAGCAAGACACATAGTTATTAGGTATTTTTGAAAAGCTGAACAAAGGAGAGAATTCGAGTATTTTGGACCATCATCCCATTGATTCTAGGGGATCGCTATGAAGAGATGCTAGGTTGTGTGTTACTCTTATTATGGAGTTAATCTAAAAGATACTAGCCCAGCCTCGTCGTTCTAGGATGACCATTCATCCTAGTGATGACAAAATATCGTGATATGAAGAGGATATTTCACTAGGGTTAGGGTAAAAGTTGGGTTGGACTATTATTGTCAAAGGAAGTGAAGGAATCTTAGTTCATGTCCTCAACAGAGTCCATAGTAGCATACTAAAGTGTTCAAAATGAGTATCCTAAATCATATATGCAATGCAATGAAAGTTAGCCAAGTATGCAACAAGTATCCAATGAAAATGATTTTGCAAATTATATTAAGTTTAAGTCCTTGATTACAAAGTCTTTAATTATAATTTTCCCTAATGGCCATGAATTGCCAAATCAAAGTTTACTTTACAATGTTGGAAAGAAAAATGAAAATAAAGCAGTTCTTGACAGATCGATCCCTCTTTAGGTGGAGGTACATATCTATTTATAGGGAAACTGAATTGTTGGATTCTTGACACGTGAAACCCACCTAGGAGTAGATGGTCATGATCTTCCTAAATGGCACATGCATGAAATGATATTTGGCACATTTTCTTTGAAATACTGCACGATCACTTTGATTCACCATCTTACAATAGTACACGATGGCTCCATGAGAATGCTTCGTGACTGCTTCGATTTACTGCTTTTTAATAGCAAGTGATGGCTTCCTAAAACACCCAATGATAGAAGGGAAAAACCACTTGAAGATAGCTTGCAATATCTTTATGGAACTCCTCATGACGGCTTGGCTTTAGCACTTGAACATTTCACACGATAGCCTTATGGAACTCCTCACGATAGCTTGTTTTAACACTTCAAGATAGAAAAAGATGGCCTTATGGAACTCCTGATGATGGTTTGGCTTTAATACTTAAAGATAACACATGATGGCCTTATGGAACTCCTCACTATAGCCTTGATTTATCACTTGGAGATTTCACATGATAGCACCTCTGATATTCTCAAAATAGCTTTGATCCATTACTCGAACATAATGCATAATGGCCTTATTGAACTTCTCATGGTGGCTTGTGTCTTCATCTCACGCCCACTCTAAGAACTATACCACAACCTCCATAACAGCCTTGCAATGATTTTGTAAGATACTTCACGATGGCTTTAGCTTTCCTCCTTATGAATCCACATGTGGGCAGCATGGAAAGCTTCATAATGAGTTTGATGTTTTCATTATCATATCACAATGGCTTCATTTTTTGGTCTTCGAAGACATCACGAAAAAGCTCCTGTAAGTTGCTCCATAAAAGCTTCCTTCTTAATATCACGAAAGCCTTTGATTTTCATTGCATGATGGATTCATTGAAATGTTTCAAATGGCTTTTGTCGTTTCTAGTTTTTCACCCTTTATTGTCCTACAATGGCTAACATATTTGGCTATAACATTTGCCCCTTATTATAATTTCGCTTTATAAGTTAGTATAAATAACGTTTCACATTTTCAAAAATCTTCCTCCTAGTCATTGATATTCCTTTTCCTTTTATCTTGTGTTTATGTTACTTCCCCTTCCTTCCTATAAATCACGCTGTTCTTAGACTTTTCTTTTTATTTGCTATACAGAAAATTTCATGTTCTTAATATCTTCCTAAAATTAAACCCTCATGATTTCTTCTTGGTAAATAACCTTCTGATTAAGTTGTTTATTGGTCACTTTGTTGTTCCTATTTTGATTCAATATGGTTGATCTTAAGTTTATAAATATTTGATTGGTCAAGTTGCTTAGTGTTATTTTTTGTTTTTGTTTTTATGATTTCTTTATGTCTTTTTCCATGGTCGTCACTTTGATCCAAATTTGTTTATGTAATGGTTATTTTTCTGTTTATGGTTTTCAGGTTTAACAATTTATATATCCATTTTTTTACTGAGCCCAACTCGTTATTATATGATTAAATCTTACACGAGGACGTAATGCACGAAAGCCTAGCCTTCGTGTGAAAACTACATTCTAGTTTGATACTCAAAACTTTATCCAGACCTTTTACTCATGATGGTTGAACCTAAGTTTGTCGTGACAAGTTTTAAATGCGAAGACCGGGTAGGCCTTGCCTACAAAAGCCTTACATTTTTCCAAATTGATTCATAAAAGCTTGTTGATATTAATTCATGAGTGTTATGTTTGGACTTTATACGTATGGGTCTTCTCTTCATTTGCTTGAAAGCTAGCCCTTTTAGCTTGACATGTGAAAGCCTTGACCTCAATTCTTCTCACGATGGAAATACATAAGCTCAATTCGAGAAAGTTTGACTTTGAACTTTGTTCACGAGAGCTATGTTTAAGGCTTAACTCTAAATTTTATACAGCAAAGCTTTATACGTGATGACTAATCATTTGATAACCAATTTTTATTCTTATGTAATCATACGATTTCTTAATTGTTAGTCATTTTATATATTTATATATCTTATCATTATTTGGTTTATGGTGGGATAAAGCTGAAAAGTTAATTTTAAAAGATTTCAAATATGAATGGGGTGATAAAGTTCTTAACAACTTTTTTATACTGCATATCGATATATACATTCTTTATAGAGAAATTAATAAGTCTTGTCCCTTGTGTGTGTATATATATAATATAGGCATATGTATGTAGCTCATGGACTTATATTCCTTATTATATAGATATTACTTTGATGTATGTACATATGGTCTCTTATATATTTAAGTATTTATTGCAAGTTTGTTTATTTAGTAGTTTTACTCTTCATTTTCAATTAAGAAGACGTCTTCCTATTACTGTTGGAGTTTTTGTTTTAATAACTAAAATCTTTCTCTTGTAGACTTAATGGCCGGAGATAAGAAACCAGGTTCCAAAGGAGCATCAAAATCTCCTAAGTCTCCCAAACCTGCAAGTTCTTCCGAGGAGAAGGTTTACACATCTCATCTATCCTACTTCACGAAGCAAGAAGATATAGACTTTGTCCTCTGCCTTTTTGGTATTTCGGAGATTGAAAGGAGGGTTTCAAACCCAAATGATCGAATCAACACCCCTCCTAAAGGATTCTTCACCTTTACTTCTCTTCACATTTATCACTAATATTACCTAAAATCAACCCCATTATCCACAATATTTTTTCTTTCCTGAAGATTGATACCATTCAACTAAATCCCAACTCTTATATTTGCATCATGTCTTTGTTCATTTTATTTAAAGAACTTAAGCTGGAAGAGCTAACTCCTTCCATCCTTTGCTCCTTAGTCACTCTTCAAAAGATGAAGAATCAACCTGAGGTTTCTATTGATTATCTTAGCTCTATCGGTGTGGAGTAGTACTGACTTTATTAATAGACCATGGGATTAGAGACACCAATTATTCTTCGTGAGATGTTATTCTACAAATATTACTAGAAGGTTTTTGGTCCTTGGTATGCATTTTTGTTAGTATTCATTTTTATTTGATTACTACCTATATTTGCTTTATTGATTTTTTTAGCAAAGCCAGTCGGCTTTATAGTGGGCCATGCCACTATATATAAATGGGAAAACAGATGTTATGTACATGCACAAGATAGCTAAAAGGAATTAGAGACCAAACCATCAAAAAAAGAAAAGCACAGGAGCTAGATAAAAGTGCCTAAACTACTATAAAGAACAAGACTAAGCACCCTCAAAAGAGGAGGAATAGCCACAGCCAGCATCCGACGCTGGACCAATGACATGTCAAAAACCAGAGAAGAGAGTAGCCAGATACGGATCATAACCCTCCAAAGTAGGGGAATAAACAAATTTCCTATCCCAGCAGGCATCATAAAAATTACTTTTATTCGCCTCACCAATCTCACCAACCCTAGTAAGGGACAGACCCTCACCCCCAATGTAATAGATAAGAAAATGACTCTCACCCACAATATCACTGGTAAAGGCATAAAAAGTGTCAGTCTCAGGTGGGTACCACATATCTGATGGAACATGATGCTAGGCCTATTTGTCAGAATTCCAAATAATAGTATCAGATAAAGAAGAAATGGCAACCTCGACCAGGACTGAAGGAGACAAACTGGCAGAGGGAGGAACCATAGGAGCATCAACAGTAGGAGCTACACCAACTAGGGCAATCGTAGAAATTGGATTAGAAGATGGAGGCACAACCTTTGGAACCCATTTCCAAAAAGGAGGACGTGGAAGTAGAACCCGATCAGCAAGAGGAACAAGGCCAGCGGAGGCCAAACTAGAACACGCTCCCAAAAAATGCCCAAAAGAATGACATGACGTATAAATATCTAGTTTCCAACTATAGCGAACTCTGACCTCTGCAAAATGGCCTCGTCTAGTCTGACTCTTAACACCGAAGGTAACGATTTGGTAGGTGTTATTTCAATCAAAGCTTTGGCATAACCTATTCTCTTTCTGGCTACAGTGTTAGTGTCATAACATAATACCTTACCTATAAGGCCTACTAGTCAGTCAATCCCGATAAAGGGCTGAAGTACAGATGGGATGTGAGAAAAGTGGGCCCAGACTGGAATAGACAATACCCGACCCTTAGCTCTATCAATAGACGAACTTCAGGTTGTAATAATGAATGGTTCCCCTCTATGAGAATAAGGTCAGCTTCTAGAATACGCTTTCCTTCATCACTAGGGGAGAATTTAAAATAGAACATAGCATTATCAAAATGAACACTCAGTCCACCCTTAGGCTTCCAAACCTGGTTGCATCTCATATTAACAAGCCGATAAGAGGGATTGGTGTCAAGGAAGAATCCCACCAAATAATCTTTCCAATAAAAAACACCGGCTTCAATAACTTAAATCGGTGGTATTATAACACCGACAGTCTCAAGTTTATTAAAACAACATGGAAAATGCACACCCGCATTTTTGGCAATTTGAAGAACAATGATGACCATTTTGGAGCTGCCCTATAAGGAGAATCCACGGGAACAGAATGAGTTTCATTGAGAGATCTAACAGTGGGTTTAATACCGGATGTTGGGAAATTGAGTTCGACATTTCCATAAGCACTAGGTGTGCAACCATGATTTTTACCATATTCAGTTGAAACGTACCCCTCGGCCTCAACCACAGTTTCATAATCAGCACCACCTACCACAACATTAGCCAAAGACTTATCTACCAACCCAACATTTTGCCCAATATCATCATCATCGGATTTAGGCATAAGGTTCAAGCCAACAACAGACTTCGTCCATGATGAACAATTAGCATTGGCCAAGAACGAAGATAGAGATACTCACCTGAAACCAATGGAGTGCTAGGCAACTATGGAGCAGTGAGTTGAGAGGAGCTCATATTAACCAGAAGACCAAAGAAAGGATGAACATCGCCGGACTTTCCAAGGCAAGGTCACTCATGCCGTCTAGAGCTTGTTACAATCAGAGGAAAATGAGGTGAATCAGACATTGACACAGGCGGAAAAGGCAGAGATGTAGTAGTTCGAGGAGACACATGAGATCTGAAAATTGGAAGAGCACCAGAGCACCTGAGGGGACCAACTAGATCTTGTGTAGAAGATTTGGGTTTCTTCTTCTTCGGAGGCATACATGATAGACGAAAAGGATGCGTGGTAAGGATAGACTATGGAAAGACGAAGAGGAGGAGCAAGGAATGAAGCAGCTCAAATGAATGGGAAGAACGATGTCGCCAGAGGAACTGTTTTTGATGAAAAATACTAGCTATCGAATCAAAGAACGTCGACCCTCAAGTTTTGATTAGTATTCCTAGCTTAGGGGATGCTGATGCAGCCCAGCCTGAGTCAAGTCGCCCCAATTTATTAAGTCGCTCAAGACAAGATGACGAGTTACCCCTAGGTCGCGAACGACCTAACGATGCAGCGCGTAACGAGTCAAGTTGCCCCAAAACCTTAGGTCGCTCTGGTTCCTTGAGTCGCGAATGACCTAGCGACTCATAGCCTACTCAGAGTAATGATGCCGTGTTCAAGCCTAGGTCGCTCAAACAACTCAGTGATGCAGCGCGAGCTTCTTTAGGTCGCGAGCCTTTTTAGGTCGCTGATCTCTTGGATCGCGGCCAAGCTTAGGTCGCAAGTCTTTGAAGAAGTATTATTTTCTTATGTCGCTGAAGGGTTTGGTCGCTCCAGATGCTAAGTCGTTATCTCGTAAGTCGCTCACAAAGCCGAAGCTCAACCTGAAGATGTGTTATCTTTTAGGTCGCTCAAGTGTTAGGTCGTAAGTCGTTCATGTTGTTAATTGTGATGTTGTAATTGTTGTAAATACTATAAGTCGTAAGTCGCACTGCTTTACTTTGTTGTGTTGTAATGTTTTAAGTCGTGTGTTGTTGTTGTAGCGTGTTTGTTAGGTCGTAAGTCGTAGGTCGGCCGCCTATTAGGTTGTGAATGTTGTGCTGTGTTGTAAACTGCCTATAAATATGGGTGTTGCGTCATTTGTAAAGTTAGTTGATTTTGAATAAACTTTTGTTTGTATGCTTTGTGCCACTTGAAATTGGTAGTTGAGTGTTATCTCCTATCTCCACCTTCGGCATTCGAGTGCGCTCGAATCAACGATTGTTGAAGCCAATTCACGGAATCAAGTGCGCTTGATCAACGTTCGAAGAATTGTAGATCTTCTTTCACGGCATCGTGCGCGATCAACGTGACGAAGATAGCTAGAATCCGGTATCTTTGAGATCAACGGATTTGGGCGTTTGGTATTTTCAATCCACCGATTGCTACTTTCATCGTTGTATTCATTTCTGTTATTTTCCGCTGCTTCATTTGGTATCAGAGCTTGACTTAGCCAATCATAGCTAAGCCGAGTCTTGGAGCCAAGGAGAGGAGTTTGTATTGAAGTGTAGAAGGTCGTGCATCACTTTGTCGCTCAAGGCTGAGAGTTGAGCCGAGCTAAGAAGTGTTGGAGCCGTGCGAGCTAAGTGCAGGCCGAGAGCAAAGATTTGAGTTAAGTTGAAGATTGTTTCATTTGACAATGCCGCCGAGAAGAGCTAACCGTCATCAAAATGTTGAAGATTTGTACAAAAGAGAAGATGCTGAACAAATGGAACAACGGATTAGCAATAAATTCAATGAGAAGTTGGATGAAGGTATTGGTAGATTGGAGAAATTGATGATAGATATGAATTAAAGTCAAAGGAGAAGGTCGCCAGTCTTGAACCATGGAGGAAACAGAGTTTCTCCATCGGTTATGGAAGCGAGGAGGGTGTCGCCACAATCTTACCAAGATAGAAGAGAATCATCAGTTTCAACGAGAAGAGATCACCATGAATATAGACATGAAGAGAGAAGAACTCCACGTGAGTTTGGAGATGAGCCATATCATGATGCTGAAAGACATAGTCGAAGAGATAAGCGTGATCAAAGAGATGTTGATGGTCGAGATCGATACCGAAGTACACGTGATTATGATGAAGAGAGTGATAGAAATAATATTCAATATCGAGATCGAGACCAAGTACGAAAGGCATATCGGGATGTTGAAGATGATCGACGATGGGAGTCGGGGATGAAAACTGAAATTCCAGAATTCAAGGGTAGTATGCAAGCTGAAGAATTCCTTGATTGGTTATCTAATGTTGAGGAAATTTTTGACTTCAAAGAAGTTCCTGAGGATCGAAGAGTGAAGTTGGTTGCTACGAGATTAAGAGGGAGAGCTATGGCGTGGTGGCAGCAGACTAAACTTACACGGAAGAGAATGGGGAAGTCAAAGATTACTACATGGGAGAAGATGAAGAAGTTAATGAAGGCTACATTCTTGCTGTATAATTATCAGTCTCTTATGTATCAACGATTGCAGAATCTGAGACAGGGAACAAAGTCAGTGAATGATTATGCGGATGAATTTTATCAATTGATTGCGAGGAATGATATCATGGAGACAGAGGAACAATTGACCGCTAGATTTGTTGGAGGGTTGAGAATGCAGATTCAAGATATGGTGAATATGTTTGATCCCAGATCTATTGCTGAAGCACATCAAAAGGCTCTAGCTTGGGAGAAGCAAGGTAGAAGAGGAGGTGGTGTGTTTACAAATTCCAACAATCAAATGAAAGGGGCTAGTAGCAATGCAAATGTTTCCAAGGCTGTTGCAAAACCGGTTGTTAGTGAAGTTGCTAAGACCAAGGTCAATAGTGGTATCAAATGCTTCAATTGTCAGGAGTTTGGTCACAAAAGCAATGAATGTCCGAAGCCAAAGAAGCGAGTGATGGTAGCTGAGGTTGAGGATGAGGATGTAGAAGCTGAATGTTCTAATTCACCACAAGTTGAGGAGGAAGAAGAAGTGTCGGAAGATGAAGGGTATTCATTAATGATGAGGAGATCGTGTTTGACACCAAAGCAAGAGGATGATTCAAGTTGGTTGAGGAGTAACATTTTCCAGTCAACGTGCACTATCTTGGGAAGGGTTTGCAAGTTTGTCATCGATGCGGGGAGCTGTGATAACATCATTTCTACCGAGGCTGTGAAGAAGTTGGCATTAAAGACTGAGAAGCATCTGAAACCTTACAAGTTAGCTTGGTTGAGGAAAGGTGGGGAGGTGAAGGTTGGACGAAGAGCTTGTGTTAATTTTTCGATTGGGTAGAAATACAAAGATGAAATTTGGTGTGATGTTGTGGATATGGATGTATGCCATTTGTTGTTGGGGATACCATGGCAGTATGATAGAGCTGTGCAACATGATGGACGTACCAACAGCTATAGTTTCATGTTCGAAGGCACAAAAATCACTTTAGTTCCTAAGAAGCGACAACAAGAAGAAAGCAAGTTGGAGGAGATTGAAGAGCTGAAAACTTTGCTATCATTGAAGGAGTTTGTTAAAGAAGTCGAAGATGAACCTGAAGTATTTTTGTTGATTGGACGTGAGAGTAATGAAGTGGTTGAAATTCCTGAAGAAGTAAAGGCAGTGCTGGAAGAATTTGACGATGTATTTCCTGAAGAGCTGCCAACGGAGTTACCACCATTGAGGGACATACAACACCAAATAGATCTTGTTCCAGGAGCTGTGTTACCACATAAACCACATTACAGAATTAGTCCAAAGGAGCACGAAGGATTGAGAAGGCAGATGGAAGAGTTGCTTGAACAAGGGCGTGTACAGGAAAGTTTAAGTCCTTGTGCAGTCCCAGCCTTGTTGGTGCCGAAGAAGGATGGAACGTGGAGGATGTGTACCGATAGTCGGGCACTGAACAAGATTACTGTGAGATATAGATTTCCAATGCCTAGATTGGATGACTTGTTGGATCAACTTAGTGGAGCTGCTATCTTTTCGAAGATTGATTTGAAGAGTGGTTATCATCAAATTCGAATTCGGCCAGGGGATGAATGGAAAACAACGTTCAAGACACGGGAGGGGTTGTACGAATGGCTGGTTATGCCGTTTGGTCTTTCGAATGCACCTAGTACGTTTATACGGGTGATGAATCAGATCTTTAGACCATTTATTGGGAAGTTCGTGGTGGTGTATTTTTATGATATACTGATATACAGTGGAAGCTCAGAAGAACACTTGCATCATCTGAGAGAAGTGTTAATGATACTGCGATAGGAACAATTTTATGTTGCAACGAAGAAATGCGTATTCATGATGCATAGTGTTTTATTTTTGGGATATATTATATTAGAAGGAGGTATACAGGTGGATCAGAATAAAGTTGAAGCAATCCGAAATTGGCCACAACCCAAGACGATAACAGAAGTTAGAATTTTTCATGGTTTAGCATCATTCTATCGAAGATTTATTCCACACTTCAGTAGCGTGATGGCACCAGTTACTGATTGTATGAAGGGGAAGCAATTTTCATGGTCAGAGGAAGCAGGATTTGCTTTTGAGAGGATCAAGGAGCTTTTGATGACAGCACCAATTCTAGTATTGCCGGATTTTCAGTTGTTGTTTGAGTTACATACTGATGCATCTAAGGTTGGAATTGGAGGGGTGTTAAGTCAGAGAGGCCGACCAATTGCATATTTCAGTGAGAAGCTTTCGGGAGCCAAGATGAGATATAGTACATATTATGTTGAATTTTATGCTATTGTGCAAGCCGTAAAACACTGGAGACATTACTTGATTCACAAGGAGTTTGTGTTATATACTGATCATGAGGCTTTGAAACATCTGCAAGGACAGGAGAAAATTTCAGCTAGGCATGCATCATGGATTGCATACTTGCAACAATTTACATTTGTGGTGAAGCATAAGTCGGGAATTACGAATCGAGTGGCAGATGCATTGAGTCGAAGGAATCATTTGTTGACTACAATGAAGGTTGAAGTGACGGGGTTTGATGTATTGCCAGAATTGTTTGTTGATGATCCTTACTTTGCTAAGGTTATGGATGTAGTCAATAAAGGGAAGACATATGAGTATGTGTTGGTGGATGGTTTTCTTTTTAAGTGGAATCGATTGTGCATACCAGAGTGCAGCTTACGAATGAAGATTGTGAAGGAGTTGCATGAGGAAGGTCATGTGGGTAGAGATCGTACTTTGCAGTTGATTTCTCAGTCTTATTATTGGCCTTCGTTGAAGCGGGAAGTTGAAAAGTTTGTGCGTAGATATCATGTTTGTCAGGTTTCGAAAGGGACAGCTACAAATGCGGGATTGTATATGCCTTTACATGTTCCTACAAAACCGTGGGTAGATGTAAGCATGGATTTTGTGTTGGGCTTGCCGAGGACTCAACGCGGAAATGACTCTATATATGTTATGGTAGACCATTTCTCGAAGATGGTACATTTTGTGGCTTGTAAGAAGACAGCAGATGCAGTCCATGTGGCACAGTTGTTCTTATGGGAGATCTATCGCTTACATGGTTTACCAGAAGCTATAGTTTCGGACAGGGATACCAGATTTCTGAGTCATTTTTTGCTGAGTTTGTGGAAGATGGTGGGAACAAAGCTGAATTTTAGTAGCGCTTATCATTCGCAGTCGGATGGACAGACTGAAGTTGTTAACAGATCCTTGGGAAATTTGTTGCGATGTCTTGTGAAGGAATATCTGAAGAGTTGGGATGTGAAGTTATGTCAAGCGGAGTTTGCTCATAATCATGCTATCAACCGTAGTATGGGTTTCAGTCCATTTCAGATTGTATATTCAAGCTTGCCAAAGGGGCCGTTGGATTTGACGATAGTGCCACAACCAAAGGGGACAGTTAAGCGTGCCGCTGATTTCATTGATGGGTTGATAGAATGTCATAGAATCGTTCAGGAACGATTGGAGAAGACGAATGAGAAGTATAAACGATCTACGAATCTGAAGCGAAGAAGTGTTGAATTTAATGAAGGAGATTTAGTATATGCTGTACTAATGAAGGATCGTTTTCCAGTGGGAGCATACAATAAACTTTAAGCTCGAAAGATTGGTCCTATAAAGATTGTGAAACGGATCAATGAAAACGCTTATAGGTTGAAGCTGCCAGAGGATGTGTACACTTCTGACGTGTTTAATGTTAAACATCTTATACCTTATTATGGAGATGAACAATCCAATGGGGAAGAACTTTTAAATTCGAGGACGAATTTTTTCCAACCTGGGGAGGATGATGCAGCCCAGCCTAAGTCAAGTCACCCCAATTCATTAAGTCGCTCAAGACAAGATGACGAGTTACCCCTAGGTCGCGAACGACCTAACGATGCAGCGCGTAACGAGTCAAGTTGCCCCAAAACCTTAGGTCGCTCTGGTTCCTTGAGTCGCGAACGACCTAGCGACTCACAGCCTACTCAGAGTAATGATGCCGCGTTTAAGCCTAGGTCGCTCAAACAACTCAGTGATGCAGCGCGAGCTTCTTTAGGTCGTGAGCCTCCTTAGGTAGCTGATCTCTTGGATCGCGGCCAAGCTTAGGTCACAAGTCTTTGAAGAAGTATTATTTTCTTATGTTGCTGAAGGGTTAGGTCGCTCCAGATGCTAAGTCGTTATCTCGTAGGTCGCTCACAAAGCCGAAGCTCAACCTGAAGATGTGTTATCTTTTAGGTCGCTCAAGTGTTAGGTCGTAAGTCGTTCCTGTTGTTAATTGTGATGTTGTAATTGTTGTAAATACTATAAGTCGTAAGTCGCACTGCTGTACTTTGTTGTGTTGTAATGTTTTAAGTCGTGTATTGTTGTTGTAACATGTTTGTTAGGTCGTTAACAACCTATACTAGGTCGTAAGTCATAGGTCGGCCGCCTATTAGGTCGTGAATGTTGTGCTGTGTTGTAAACTGCCTATAAATATGGGTGTTGCGTCATTTGTAAAGTTAGTTGATTTTGAATAAACTTTTGTTTGTGTGCTTTGTGCCACTTGAAATTGGTAGTTGAGTGTTATCTCCTATCTCCACCTTCGGCATTCGAGTGCGCTCGAATCAACGATTGTTGAAACCAATTCACGGAATCAAGTGCGCTTGATTAACGTTCGAAGAATTGTAGATCTTCTTTCATGGCATCGTGTGCGATCAACGTGACGAAGATAGCTAGAATCCGGTATCTTTGAGATCAACGGATTTGGGCGTTTGGTATTTTCAATCCACCGATTGCTACTTTCATCGTTGTATTCATTTCTGTTATTTTCCGCTGCATCAGATGCCATGGCATTCTTGAGGAGCGGACTGAGGCTTCTTATTGAGGAGAAATTAAAGAAGTATTCTTTGATTTTTATAACTCATTGTGACTTGGGCAAGAAGGAACATCTACCATCCCTTGTTGCTGATAAGTTCGACGCGTTCTCTACAAACTCTTCGGTGTAGCGCACAATGACTAAAATTCCTGGATACTCTCCAAGTATTATTTTTTATTCTCGTTTTCCTTTTCGTGTAGTGAAATAAATTTCTTTAATGCTTCCACCTTGTGAAAAGATCCTTTCGAAGGGCATCTTGTAAGCATAGATGCCCTACCACCCAATAAGGGTGATTACCGGTTCATCTTAGGAAACAGTGGAGGCGACAACTTCCAAAATTCCTTTGATGTCTGTTGTTTCTACCACCGAAGATACTATAGTTAAGGCTAGGGAAGATATGAAGAGAAAAGGTTCTAAGTTTGCCCTTACTCCATTGGAGGTTCCTCCTTAGAAGCCCAAAGGGGCTGAGCCTACTACATCTTCACTTCTTGCTCATTCTTTTGGCATCGTTGCCATCGTGATGGCACTCCCATTACAATATTATCCTACCAATGTCTTTGGTGCCTCTTTTTGAGAATCTATGGCTTCCTTACATTGAACTTTAGGGCTTTATACTCCACTTGAAGATATTACTCCTTTTCTCCCTGTGTCAGGATCTTCTTATTCTTCCAACTTTATGAACTTGTTCACGAAGGTCCTACATTCTTCCGTATTTGCTTCCTTAAGCTCATCTAACACTACTCCTTATTTTTTCACAAAATCTTTGGAAGGTCTTTCACAGCATCTTATTCGGGTGAAGTTCTCTTGCCTAATCATAGTATAATTATTGAGTTTAGTTACTTTTTAGCTTCTAATTTTTTAATGTTCTCTTTTTTAGATTGCTCGACACTTATTCTATTTTCAACAGTCATGCGCATCTTCCTCCCAAGATTTGGCCAGGTTGCAGGAACTGAACTCCCTATTATTTGAGAAAATATCTACCTTAGAAACCCAGCTCCAGGACCCCCAAACTAAGAACAAGTCACTGTCTTCTACGCAAAAAGCAATCATATCCTTGTTGGAACTAGAAAAGGAAAAGTCTTTTTAAGTTAGAAGAAGGGGCAAAGTCATTATAGGAGATACTTGAGAAATATCATGAACAGGAGGGGAAATTGAGATCTTTGGAAGGAAGACTTTCCCAAGCTCGATCATAGAATTCCATTCTTAAAACATCCTTGGCAAGAGTTTCTAATCTAGAAAAGGATTTGGACGAAAATAATCTTATTATCGGCAAAAATAAATCGTCTCTTCATGCCATGAAATCTAAAAGCTCCTCCTTTTTAAGCAATCCCCTTCCCCGATGGAAAGAAAAGTGTGCTGAAATGGTCCTATTTACTACTTATAAGGATAACATTGACCAATTCCCAGATAGCTTTTGCCTCATTCGATAAGTTAAGGGTGGACTACGAGAGGAGATTTTATATTTTACTAAGGCTTATTCCAGGTGACTACTCTGATGATGTGGGAGAAGACATTATTGATCCTACCAAGTTCTTGGCTTTTGATGATATGCCAGTAGATGATGATGATGATGAGGGATTGGGAATGAAGGAGCTGACAAAACAAATAAAGATGGTAATGACGACAACGATGAAGATGATAACGATGGTAATGATGGTCCTTCTGGAAAGGATTTTCTAGAAGGAGATTGGAATGATGGCCTAAGTCAAGGTGGGTCTAGAGTCCCCTAAAGTTTAGGTTATACATCTGACTTCCCTTCTTTAGGAGCTACTAAAGGTGTTGATAAATCTTAACCCCTAGACATTCTCCTTCTAAGTCAACACCTTTTGAATTTGGTGAGATGGGTCAAACACCTATTGAAGCTCAACCTCCTCTTGAAGCTCAAAATCCTTCTAATACTCCCACTATCCGATCCTTCAGACCTAATGGCACTGCTACTCCTCTATAGGTGATTTTCTCATTTTACTCATTATTTACTTTCTATGTGCATAGTCGAAAAATATTAATATGATTACTATCAATGTAGGAAAATGGATAGAAATTATGTGGAGATTAGTCTAAACAAAAAGAAAAAGGAAATCTTAAGACTTAACCAAGAAGAAGAAAGGCCATGCAAAAATTTGATCGAAAAAAAATGAGAATTTTAAAACTTCTAAATCATCTTGAGGATTTCAATAATAAAAATGTTGCGCCTTTCCTTCGGAAGTCTCGCTTTCACTAGGATAATTTTTGTAGGGAAAATAATGAATTGACTATGCTTTTTTTTGGATGTTGATTGAGGATAGAGCTAAACTTATGGAGTGTCTATATCCTATATATACTCGATTTTCCATGATCGACTTTTCTTTCCTAGGTGATGGTAGTGGGTGACTAATTAGACGCCTTTATATGAGGTACTTGGATCTAACAGATTTGATCCTCACCCTGGGGAGTGTTGGAATTTGTCTAAGGTTCCTAGGACGCCTCTGACAATTGATTCTGTAACATCCCCCACTTTAAGGCCCAAAACTAAATGCTATGGATGTTGCAGTGATCCATATTATTATTTTTCGGTGATAAAATGTGGCTATGTTAATAATATCAATAATCAAAAGCACATGACATGAAATTTTTTAAACATAATTCAATAGCAAACTTTCACATTCCATTTCATAAATAACATTTCATATTCATTGCATAATCCCATTTACAATCCCACGTTCCGAGAAAATATAGTTATTACAACATACTCTAGGAGAAAAATATGAAGATGCCCCTTGGTTGATTAGAGTCTAACACTTGGCAATTATATAACTTTCCATTACATCCATATAAACAAAATCAAACAACACAGTGAATTAGATAAGAACTCCTAAATAGCTAGATTGCCTCTTGCACGTCTCCGAAAGCTTATTCGTCATATTGGAAACCCGAGAGCCCTTACTCCCAACATACTCAAATGAGTAGCTGAGATTTTAAGGGGAAAAACAAAAACTTTAGGTCAGACAAACAGTCTGATATGAATAATAACCTACCATTTCGAACCAAAGATTGATATCTTGTGAGACCACGACGCTGAGCTAAACAGGTTTTCCCGTCATTAGTATCTTAACCAACATATCAATCATATATTGTTCTCCAGCATCCACAATGATTCAAACATAATAGCATAATTATATGCAAGTATGCAATGTGGGTAAGTCTAACTCTTTAGTCAACATAGGGTTATGTCTACCCAAAGTTCACCCTTCAACAATTCTGACTATCTGCCTTAATCCATAGTTTTCCTAGGGTCACTATGAAACTATTAGTTTTCATGGGCTGACTAAAAACCTACTAAAGCTCTTAAGGACTACCTGTTTCAAATCATAGTTTTCATGGGATCACTAGGAACCTATTGATTTCTACCAATAAAAATTTCCAATCATAGTTTTCATGGGATCACTATGAACCTATTGGATATCCTCTAATAAAATCTCTCAAATCATAGTTTTTATGGGATGACTATGAACCTATTGGATTCTTCCAATACCCTGTATTCAAATCATAGTTTTCATAGGATCACTTGGAACTTATTGGATATCTTCCAATAACACTACTCCAGCCATAGTTTTTATGGGATCGATATAAACCTATTAGACCCTTCCAATACCATATCACATTTCGTACTCTTTTGACCAGTTCTGGGCATCCTAACTCTTTTGATGTATCTAATCTCCATGATGCAATTCTATTCACTTTGGATGTTAAATCTGATTATACTCACTAATAGGTCAACCTAGCCGGTTGTTATGCCCTTCTATATCCCAAAATACAGTTATGGGTTATGATGATGTGAGTATGACTATAATAATCATGCAAAATAACTGATCAAATAAAGTAAGAACGTATAACATCCATTATTCAAATATGTTCAATCAATCAACATCTTATATTCACTCAACCTTAACTAATAACCCGCTTTGGTAATTTCATATAAAAACTTAGGCTAAATAATAATTCATTTCCTGAAAATATTTATCATTATATATGATTAATCCCTTTAATTCATATTTAAAACAAGGAAATTATAGTCCCTTACTTTATACAATATATTATGCCAAGATATATGTGCTTTTATAAAATAGCATTGATGAATTTCGACGTCACTTAGAGGTTGTCGCACCTTGAAACCATAGGCTATGAAGCCATATATAGGAAAACCATTGAATAGATAAAGTGTAGCATTGATATTGCCTATATCGGATTACCGCATCCCTCAGTACGAACTAAGATCGTCGAATACAAGTGGCATAGTTATGGGTTGCATAGTATAAAACTTTAAAACTTAGAGGTATGGAGGCATCATTGCTGTATAAAACCAATGTTAAAAAATAGCCTATAACAACATCATCATAGCTAAAACAAGGCGGCATAAGAAAATAGCGGCATCATTGCCTCTTTATAATCTATATCAAAAATAGCCTATAGTGGCACTATGGTCAAACACCATGGCATGAGAAAACAGTGGCATTGAAATCGTACGAAGTTGATATTGGAAACTGGCGGCATTGAAATCCTATGGAGTTGATATTGAAAACTTGTGGCATTGGAATCATACGGAGTTGATATTGAAAACTGACGGCATTGCTGTACTATAGAAAATAAGTAGCATTGATATGCAACATCGATACATGTGGTATAAAACAGGCGGCATAGAACATATGTGACATAGGAGACCACCAGCATAGAACACTAGTGGCATCACCAACGTCGTAGGCATCAATATCGGCATTGATACGTCCCAATCTTAGTGGAATCATTGCATACCAACCAAGTTGCTATCGTAAGCTTCCCTATAGGTTAGAGACGATAAGTGGCACAGATGGGCTATGGCATTGATTAATAACACATGGAAATACCATAATTTACATAAAAACTGTTTTATTTAAAAAAAACAATGTATTTTTACCAACTCAATTATTTGTCAAATTCTTATTAGATAATAACTTTCTTTACCAAATCTTTTTCGAAAAACTACTATAGATCTAATTTCTCATTCCCAAAATAATTTGCAACCCGCATAATTTATATTAATATTTTAATATAATTGTTAAGCTTTTCTAGCCTAATAAATTAATAATAATTCGTAAACGCTTGGGAAAAATCCCCAAAAATCACAATTCATATTTTTTAACATATAAAAATTTCATGGCCAAAAACATTATTTAATTATTTTTAATAATTAAAGCCCTATAGATGCTCTTTCTTTCTTCGGAAAATTCATAAAATATTCATATTTGGAAAATAATGAAATTACCATCTCCAAAATTATGTTTTAAACAACATATCAAAAAATCAAATCATTTGGAGATTAAAAACTTAGGTTTTACCTTTAAAACCTATTAAAATAATTTCATAAAAATTCTAGTAATTCATCAATAAGTATATAATCATTCAAAACATGACATAATAACATCAAGAATTTGGGTTTAATCATAAAACCAGACCAAACATAGAAAACTTGGGATGGATAATCATTATTCACCTTAATTAAGATGTTGGAGGTAGGATTTTGTAACGACCCCATATTTTGGACCATTCGCGTCCATTATAAGTGTATAGGTAGACACTCATGCCGGAGTTGAATTGCTCAAAATACCGCGTTGTTAATTTAAATTTGGCAAAACTGAACATATACAGTAAATAAATAATCACAGATCACAGACACAGAGTAATAAATTGCAGCGGAAATAAAAGAGATAGTAGTTCATGAAGCTACTATATGAATATATAAGATACATCAGAGTTTACAACAGAAGAATAATACAATACATCAGAGTTAAACCAGATACAACGGAAGAGTAACCCGATACATCAGATACAAATCAGAATGCATCACTGGAATCATCGAATACTGAAAGCCGGATAGATAGCTGGATCTCCAAGCGAAGCTCCAACTCCAAAGGTGAGTCTCGAAAACTGGTACACTCAGTCTGACCCGAGCGTAAAGCAAAATACAAAACACTCGAGTCAGGATTAACATTCTTATATTAATAAATCCAACTCAAGTGAAATAGCAATTGAAATACAAGTAACTCAAAGGATGTTTGGAATAACCATCCTTTAAGGATCCGTTAAACTATCTACTAGGTAGTAATGTACGCTAAGTAGATAATGTCTATCAGTAATATAAAGATATCAAAGTAGGGTTAAGCAGGGCCCATACACCTCTTAACCTGTTTATTCCCAAAAGCATATACAAGACCGTAGTTTCCCCAAAACCGGAAGTCACCAGAGGGCAATCCATATACTAAAGGTACAAATCAAAATCGTAGTGGTCGCGAATAGGATAATCAGTATGACAAGGTACATGAGGCGATACCAACTAGGATACTAGTAGTTGCCTGATCCGGACTGATGTTGGGCATAGCAGCTACTACCCCAACACCGCGAACAACACTCCCAAATCGAGGGGTGCACCCAAATCGAATCACAAAAGTAATAGATATGGTATCGAAGAAGTGTGTCCGCTAGAGATGGCGATCCTCAATGGCCCGGCGCGGCTCCTGTTTTAGTCATATCAGGGGTCATCCAAAATCGTTCTCTTTCTTCAGTCAACACGTACACCAAACCATCCACTTCATTCTGGATCATCACTCCGCGTATAGTTATTAAAGTGGTTTTCGGTTTAGATAGAGAGTATACCCATAACCGAATTCCGGTCTCTTTAATAACTTTCGTAATTATTACACCGATTGGTCGTTTGTTTATTTCAAAACCAAATCAATTCAATTTCAAATAGAATTGACAAATCAACATTTCGCTTGCTTTCAAAACCAATTTCCATACTTTACGTTTCAAACTTTCAAATTATCATTTCAAAATCTTATAAGTCAAATTAAATTTCTATTTAAACAATCCAAATATTAACTCAAGTTCGAATATAAGTTTCATTTCGAAAACATTTAAATTAATTTAATTTAACATTTAAATCAATATAAATTCATTTATCAATTTCATTCAATATTCATTAAGTAAATTTGCCATTCAAAATAATTTCTATTAAATTTCCAATTCATTAAATCAATTCTTAAGTTCAACTTCAATAAATCAAAATTTACAATTTTAATTAAATTAAATTCATCAAATCAAATTCTTTACATTTCAAGTCTTACGTTAATTCCAAAATATCACATTTTCATTTCTTGTTAAAGAAATTCCATTTCACTTATTTACTTACTTAAATAATTTTCCAAAACTTAATTAATAAAGAAACTCAATTTCAGTTATTACGAAGTAAAATTCACCTATTCAAAACTTAAATTTCTCTTATTAAAGAATCCAAATCAATTTAATCATTAAATAATTCAATCTTATTTAATTATTAAATAATTCAAAACTTAATTATTAAATAATTACAAAGTCTAATGATTTCAAAACTTAATTATAATTCCAAACTTAATTATTAAATCATTTCAAAGTTTAATAATTTCAAACTAAATTCAATTCCAAACTTAATTTCAAAACCATATTATTTATTCAAATAAAATCTTTATTTATTTAATTCAAATTCATTGACCAATCGGGTTTTATTTAAATTTCCTATCCTAGGTCAAAGTTCAATTTGGGTATTTATCATTTCAACCCGATTCCAATTCAATTCAAAATCAAAACATATCAAAGGGAACTTGCAGTGTGATAACTGGGATGGTGTCAAAGTAAATAAACAAGCAATAACAACAATCAATGTCAATCCAATAATCAATTCAAATAATCCCGAAATAACCGTATTAATTCGCATTGTTATTTGTACGAATTAATATAATTATTTCTAGAATCTACACTATCATTTCATGTAGATTAAAGATTATTACATTACGGTTTCCACTTGTCACTTCAATTACAATTTCATCCATCATCAATTTAACAACATACATTCAGTGGTTCAAAATGTAATTAAACAAATCCTACGTGTCAATAAATTCAATAGTTAAAGGGGTCATATTATACAAATGTCAGTTAATCAAATTTAACATTTAATTATCATATATCAAGTTCAATTTCATACTATTTATCATTTAACATTAACAATTTAACGTCCAATATAAACATCAACAATCAATCAATTAACAACCAAACAGGATTATCATTTCATATATATAACAGATAATGGTGTCAGATGTCACAGGTGAACTGATACAGGTAATAACATATATAACAGTGTAATTAACTAACAGCAGCATATTTCAATTGTCGTTTCAATTGAAATCAAATTTAATAAATAAAAAAAACGTTAATCGTGAGTGAGTGCTCACCTTTCGAGGCTAGAGATATTTAACGATGAAACGAGTTGTGAGTCCAAGCGCGGATTCCAAAACAAAGCTAGATTGGCACGGTTCGGCGATCAAAGCTGATAGATATGAATCGATGAGAATGAGTCAAATAAGCTCGATGCAAACGGAATATATATATATCAATTGTTATTATTATAATTATTATTTTCCCAAAACCCAATGTTAAATAAAATATACAAACGAAAGATATATATAACTCAACATATATTTTAAACAAACTGTACACCTGAAACTTGTAATAAAACTACTATACTTAAATCTATGTTCTGAAAAACACATATATACATATGAAACAATAAGGCGACTGATTTTAAAGTTTTATACATAACAAGCTTATATACTTCATAAACAACAACTGCTACAAAAAATTTTTTTTTTTTTTTTAACTCATGTACTAACATATTATATTGACCGTACTGTTACAAAACGAACAACCGGTATGTACAACAACTCATACTATAACCACCCCCGTATAATGCAAACTCAACAAAATATATATTAACTAGTATATATATAAAACAGGTTTATCAAAATATAATTTATAATATACAAAACAAAAGAAAACAATGAATAAACTGTATAATCCTTTGTAACATTTTATATAGGAACAAATATATATAATCCACTTACAATACTACTATATAATAATCTATATACTACTGTTTCAATTTCAGCACTTAAAGTAAACATTCAACATATGATTTCTCTAATAACTTATATTCGACACCAAATCTAGATATTCGAAATAATATATGTGTAACTTAAAATATTATCATATAACAAAATCTTAAAACTAAAATACATACTTTTAAGCATGTAACTCTTACTGCATATATAAATATGGACCATTGCAAACGCATACCAGCGAACAAAGCAGAGGTCGGCGAACTGGTGGAGGAAGGAGACGAACTGGTCGGAGCGGAGGTGTGCTGCAGCTCTTGGTCGCAGTTGGGTCGGATGTGGAGATGTGGACTTGGGAAGGAGGAGCAACAGGCGAATGGCGGAGGGAAGTCAGGCTACTGGTGGTGGACTGCTCGAGTACGGCTGGAAAGCGGTCAGTGGATGGTCTGCTAAGGAGGGCCAAGATGGGTTCAGGTATGGCTGCGGCAGGTGGCACGATGGCGTGTCAGTGAAGAGCTAGGCCAGAGTGAGGCTATGGAGCTGCTGTCGTGTCAGGGGCTGGATGGGGCGCTGTTGTTCGGCGAGGTGGTGATGGGTCGGGTTTCGGCAGTGGGTTAGGAGGCCGTGGAGGAGTAGTCGAGTTGGAGCAAGAGAGGGAGAGGTAGTGACGTGGTGACTTGGTGGAGCTGCGTCGGCGGAGGACTACGGGGTGCGGAGGGTGGTTGCTGGCCGAGATGGGCGGTGTACGGCATGAGCTTGCGGGGTTGCCTACACGGCATGGTGGGAGGGAGGGGAATGGGTGGAAGCGAACGGAATGCAGCGGAGCAAGGCTAACATTGATAATTTCTTCTTCTCTTTTTTTTTTAAAGAAGAGGATGTGGTTGAAATGGAAAGAAGAAAGCAAGCTTTTGAGATGAGAAAGAAGGTGGGGAACGAAACTAAGTTCCAGGCAAATGTAAATGAAAAGCTACATGAAAAGCTACAGGGAAGAATTGAAAAGCCTCTATATAAAATAGGTATGTACGTTTATTCATCACTAGGACCAAAAAGCAAAGTGAAAAGGTACAGAACAAAATAAATTAAATGAAAAGTGAAGGGACAGCCGGAAGAAACGAATTGAAGAAAAGAAATAATAATAAAATAAAACTGGAGGAGCAGGCTTTTAAGATGAACAACCAAAAGCTTTTTGTTATCATAATTATAGTCTATTCTTTTTGAAGTTTGTAACCGAAAAATGTGAAAGGATAGAACCAAAATTTGAACTATTGGGAATAGAAATGGTAAGCATGAGGTCTCAGTGAGTATTAAAGGTAGCCAACCGTTGAAAAATTTAAATAGACAAAGTAAACAAAAGCTCCAAATGTATACCGGTACATCGAACTGTTCAATTACTTCGTCGCGCAACTCAATCACAGAAATGAATATACCGCAGTGCTCAGCATGACGAGATGATCAAAACGGTATACATATATCAGTGGTATGATTGGATTATAAAATTTCGAATTTTCTACTACGGAAAATGCAAGAAAAACACTGAAAAATAAGATCGACGGAGCCAAAGATGTCCGAATTTTGAAAAACGACGAACTGAGGTCTTGCTCAGAAGATGATTTAGAATTTTTCTATGTAAAAATATTTAGGTTTCGAAAACATTTTATTTTCAACGCTTTTTAACTGATTAAATTGAAGTGAATTTACGTACAAAATAAATTTTCATATTTTCGGACGAAAATTTACCAGTTGCTATGTTTAACTAGACGCATTCCAAATATCAAATTTTTATTTCAAAATTTTAGCGTTTAAAATTTCACAAAATTTCAACTGATTACGTTATTAAAACAGTTGAAATTTTTCGGGTCGTTACACTCTCCCCCACTCAAAGCTTTTCGTCCCCGAAAAGGAACGAGATAGGAGAATAGAAACAACCAGAGAGAAAACAGATTTGAAATACAAAATAACAATTAATTTAAACCATATAAATTCAAATTTAAATTAATTGATATTCAATAATTGATTTAATCTATTTGATTTCACTAAAATCAATCTCAACTATTTCTAAATTCATTATCTTATTATCCAATTATCTTAAATTTACAATTTCTAAAACCATAAATTTGAATAGTCTTTTATTATAATCACATTTCCTTCAACCATTTTAAATTCTTCTTTTATTCCAAATTACTGTTAAATTTATTCTACTTAATATATCTTATCACATATATTTAACCCATATAAATTAATTTAAACCATAAAAGTTTCGATTTAAATTAATTTATATTTACTAATTGCTTTCAAATTCAAGGTATTTCATAAGTTGATCAAATTTCAATTTTTCAAAACAAATTTATTAATTCTTTCAAAACAAAATTATTTCATTATTAACTGAGTTTTACTTATTATCCTATCTAACTCTATTAACATCTTTATAATCAAAATTTAGTGTATAACATTTATTATAAACACCCAAATTTTATTTATAAATTCAATTTATCTTATATATTATCAAATTACATATTCAACTTCCGAATGATTTAGGTAAGTTGTATTAGAATGTAGTTGAACAATATACAAATAAATTTTCCCAATTCAATTATTCAAGTTTAAATATTTATTCCAAATTTTTGTTTTATTTATAATTAAATCATCCTTTAACAAAATTGAAGAATTAGATTTCCGATTAACTTTAAACAATTTAGAGATATCTATAATATATTTATATCAAATCAAATTAATTTTTAAAATAAGATACCTATATATATATATATATAAATCAGTTTATACTGAAGAAATTCAACTCAAAATATTTTTGAAAACAAAACCGTAGCAAAGCTACAGAATAGTCTCTCCACTTCGAAACTCGAAAATGAATATCGATGATGCGACCGCCATCACCGAAATTATTTTCCAGCGACAAAGAGAAGAGCACTGATTTAAACATTTTAAAATTCTTTGAAAACGATTTCTATTCGAAAATACTTTCAATAATATATACTTAAAATTTTAAAACCAAAGTTCGAAATCACCGGAAACTAAATTCTCAAATTTCTGAATTAAATTCATTTCAAATTCCAAATCAATTTATAAACCGTAGTTATATATTTATTTAGAACAATAAATGATAATCAAATATTATCATTTCAAACAAACAATTTTAATTAACCTATTAAATTCCAGAAAATTTTACTTATATTTTTTACAGTATAATCAAACAAATTTATTTCATTTACCAAATTTGAAAATAATATTGTGTCAGTTTGCTCTGTTCAAGTGTTTTGGAAATTCTATCGATAGCGCTGATCAGACGAATCGATCGAAAACCCAAATCAACATCAACAACTCAAACAACACAATATATTTACATTTTTAAAATTAATTTACAAATACACTTCCTCGCTCGACTATACAAGAATAGATTTCAAAACATGATGGGGATTCAAATTTGATGGACTCAAGTTAAAGAGAATTCTGATTTGAATACAAGTTCAAAGGAAAAATAAGATGATTCAATTAACAGAATCGGGTTGGATAAGCTTATTTAATTCACGGGCAATCTTAACCGGATCGTCCGTAACTCCAAGAATAAGATCGATGCTGAATTCCGAGGTAAATCAACACTCGATCTCAAGAGATGGAATTCAGGTATAGCAGGAGATAGATAGCATTGTAAACCGAGGATACAGAAATCTCCGGTAAATCAATGCCTATTGTAAAGGAGTTTACTCCTTTACGAATCATTCTAAGATTGGCGAGACTGCCGATCTATTATAGATATCATTCAAAATGGAGTTATGAGGTGCTCCAGAATTGAAAGAAAACGAATAGCGAAGGACACGAATGAATTTCGGAACCGAGGGGAACGTCCCAAAATTCAAAGTAATTGAGTCAAAGGAAGAGATTGAAACTCGAATGAGAGTGATTCTGTAAATACATTTACCATATATGTTGAGTTTTGCCTAGAGCTACCAAAGCTCTGATACCAACTGTAACGACCCCATATTTTGGACCATTCGCGTCCATTATAAGTGTATAGGTAGACACTCATGCCGGAGTTGAATTGCTCAAAATACCGCGTTGTTAATTTAAATTTGGCAAAACTGAACATATACAGTAAATAAATAATCACAGATCACAGACACAGAGTAATAAATTGCAGCGGAAATAAAAGAGATAGTAGTTCATGAAGCTACTATATGAATATATAAGATACATCAGAGTTTACAACAGAAGAATAATACAATACATCAGAGTTAAACCAGATACAACGGAAGAGTAACCCGATACATCAGATACAAATCAGAATGCATCACTGGAATCATCGAATACTGAAAGCCGGATAGATAGCTGGATCTCCAAGCGAAGCTCCAACTCCCAAGGTGAGTCTCGAAAACTGGTACACTCAGTCTGACCCGAGCGTAAAGCAAAATACAAAACACTCGAGTCAGGATTAACATTCTTATATTAATAAATCCAACTCAAGTGAAATAGCAATTGAAATACAAGTAACTCAAAGGATGTTTGGAATAACCATCCTTTAAGGATCCGTTAAACTATCTACTAGGTAGTAATGTACGCTAAGTAGATAATGTCTATCAGTAATATAAAGATATCAAAGTAGGGTTAAGCAGGGCCCATACACCTCTTAACCTGTTTATTCCCAAAAGCATATACAAGACCGTAGTTTCCCCAAAACCGGAAGTCACCAGAGGGCAATCCATATACTAAAGGTACAAATCAAAATCGTAGTGGTCGCGAATAGGATAATCAGTATGACAAGGTACATGAGGCGATACCAACTAGGATACTAGTAGTTGCCTGATCCGGACTGATGTTGGGCATAGCAGCTACTACCCCAACACCGCGAACAACACTCCCAAATCGAGGGGTGCACCCAAATCGAATCACAAAAGTAATAGATATGGTATCGAAGAAGTGTGTCCGCTAGAGATGGCGATCCTCAATGGCCCGGCGCGGCTCCTGTTTTAGTCATATCAGGGGTCATCCAAAATCGTTCTCTTTCTTCAGTCAACACGTACACCAAACCATCCACTTCATTCTGGATCATCACTCCGCGTATAGTTATTAAAGTGGTTTTCGGTTTAGATAGAGAGTATACCCATAACCGAATTCCGGTCTCTTTAATAACTTTCGTAATTATTACACCGATTGGTCGTTTGTTTATTTCAAAACCAAATCAATTCAATTTCAAATAGAATTCACAAATCAACATTTCGCTTGCTTTCAAAACCAATTTCCATACTTTACGTTTCAAACTTTCAAATTATCATTTCAAAATCTTATAAGTCAAATTAAATTTCTATTTAAACAATCCAAATATTAACTCAAGTTCGAATATAAGTTTCATTTCGAAAACATTTAAATTAATTTAATTTAACATTTAAATCAATATAAATTCATTTATCAATTTCATTCAATATTCATTAAGTAAATTTGCCATTCAAAATAATTTCTATTAAATTTCCAATTCATTAAATCAATTCTTAAGTTCAACTTCAATAAATCAAAATTTACAATTTTAATTAAATTAAATTCATCAAATCAAATTCTTTACATTTCAAGTCTTACGTTAATTCCAAAATATCACATTTTCATTTCTTGTTAAAGAAATTCCATTTCACTTATTTACTTACTTAAATAATTTTCCAAAACTTAATTAATAAAGAAACTCAATTTCAGTTATTACGAAGTAAAATTCACCTATTCAAAACTTAAATTTCTCTTATTAAAGAATCCAAATCAATTTAATCATTAAATAATTCAATCTTATTTAATTATTAAATAATTCAAAACTTAATTATTAAATAATTACAAAGTCTAATGATTTCAAAACTTAATTATAATTCCAAACTTAATTATTAAATCATTTCAAAGTTTAATAATTTCAAACTAAATTCAATTCCAAACTTAATTTCAAAACCATATTATTTATTCAAATAAAATCTTTATTTATTTAAATCAAATTCATTGACCAATCGGGTTTTATTTAAATTTCCTATCCTAGGTCAAAGTTCAATTTGGGTATTTATCATTTCAACCCGATTCCAATTCAATTCAAAATCAAAACATATCAAAGGGAACTTGCAGTGTGATAACTGAGATGGTGTCAAAGTAAATAAACAAGCAATAACAACAATCAATGTCAATCCAATAATCAATTCAAATAATCCCGAAATAACCGTATTAATTCGCATTGTTATTTGTATGAATTAATATAATTATTTCTAGAATCTACACTATCATTTCATGTAGATTAAAGATTATTACATTACGGTTTCCACTTGTCACTTCAATTACAATTTCATCCATCATCAATTTAACAACATACATTCAGTGGTTCAAAATGTAATTAAACAAATCCTACGTGTCAATAAATTCAACAGTTAAAGGGGTCATATTATACAAATGTCAGTTAATCAAATTTAACATTTAATTATCATATATCAAGTTCAATTTCATACTATTTATCATTTAACATTAACAATTTAACGTCCAATATAAACATCAACAATCAATCAATTAACAACCAAACAGGATTATCATTTCATATATATAACAGATAATGGTGTCAGATGTCACAGGTGAACTGATACAGGTAATAACATATATAACAGTGTAATTAACTAACAGCAGCATATTTCAATTGTCGTTTCAATTGAAATCAAATTTAATAAATAAAAAAACGTTAATCGTGAGTGAGTGCTCACCTTTCGAGGCTAGAGATATTTAACGATGAAACGAGTTGTGAGTCCAAGCGCGGATTCCAAAACAAAGCTAGATTGGCACGGTTCGGCGATCAAAGCTGATAGATATGAATCGATGAGAATGAGTCAAATAAGCTCGATGCAAACAGAATATATATATATCAATTGTTATTATTATAATTATTATTTTCCCAAAACCCAATGTTAAATAAAATATACAAACGAAAGATATATATAACTCAACATATATTTTAAACAAACTGTACACCTGAAACTTGTAATAAAACTACTATACTTAAATCTATGTTCTGAAAAACACATATATACATATGAAACAATAAGGCGACTGATTTTAAAGTTTTATACATAACAAGCTTATATACTTCATAAACAACAACTGCTACAAAAATTTTTTTTTTTTTTAACTCATGTACTAACATATTATATTGACCGTACTGTTACAAAACGAACAACCGGTATGTACAACAACTCATACTATAACCACCCCCGTATAATGCAAACTCAACAAAATATATATTAACTAGTATATATATAAAACAGGTTTATCAAAATATAATTTATAATATACAAAACAAAAGAAAACAATGAATAAACTGTATAATCCTTTGTAACATTTTATATAGGAACAAATATATATAATCCACTTACAATACTACTATATAATAATCTATATACTACTGTTTCAATTTCAGCACTTAAAGTAAACATTCAACATATGATTTCTCTAATAACTTATATTCGACACCAAATCTAGATATTCGAAATAATATATGTGTAACTTAAAATATTATCATATAACAAAATCTTAAAACTAAAATACATACTTTTAAGCATGTAACTCTTACTGCATATATAAATATGGACCATTGCAAACGCATACCAGCGAACAAAGCAGAGGTCGGCGAACTGGTGGAGGAAGGAGACGAACTGGTCGGAGCGGAGGTGTGCTGCAACTCTTGGTCGCAGTTGGGTCGGATGTGGAGACGTGGACTTGGGAAGGAGGAGCAACAGGCGAATGGCGGAGGGAAGTCAGGCTACTGGTGGTGGACTGCTCGAGTACGGCTGGAAAGCGGTCAGTGGATGGTCTGCTAAGGAGGGCCAAGATGGGTTCAGGTATGGCTGCGGCAGGTGGCACGATAGCGTGTCAGTGAAGAGCTAGGCCAGAGTGAGGCTATGGAGCTGCTGTCGTGTCAGGGGCTGGATGGGGCGCTGTTGTTCGGCGAGGTGGTGATGGGTCGGGTTTCGGCAGTGGGTTAGGAGGCCGTGGAGGAGTAGTCGAGTTGGAGCAAGAGAGGGAGAGGTAGTGACGTGGTGACTTGGTGGAGCTGCGTCGGTGGAGGACTACGGGGTGCGGAGGGTGGTTGCTGGCCGAGATGGGCGGTGTACGGCATGAGCTTGCGGGGTTGCCTACACGGCATGGTGGGAGGGAGGGGAACGGGTGGAAGCGAACGGAATGCAGCGGAGCAAGGCTAACATTGATAATTTCTTCTTCTCTTTTTTTTTTAAAGAAGAGGATGTGGTTGAAATGGAAAGAAGAAAGCAAGCTTTTGAGATGAGAAAGAAGGTGGGGAACGAAACTAAGTTCCAGGCAAATGTAAATGAAAAGCTACATGAAAAGCTACAGGGAAGAATTGAAAAGCCTCTATATAAAATAGGTATGTACGTTTATTCATCACTAGGACCAAAAAGCAAAGTGAAAAGGTACAGAACAAAATAAATTAAATGAAAAGTGAAGGGACAGCCGGAAGAAACGAATTGAAGAAAAGAAATAATAATAAAATAAAACTGGAGGAGCAGGCTTTTAAGATGAACAACCAAAAGCTTTTTGTTATCATAATTATAGTCTATTCTTTTTGAAGTTTGTAACCGAAAAATGTGAAAGGATATAACCAAAATTTGAACTATTGGGAATAGAAATGGTAAGCATGAGGTCTCAGTGAGTATTAAAGGTAGCCAACCGTTGAAAAATTTAAATAGACAAAGTAAACAAAAGCTCCAAATGTATACCGGTACATCGAACTGTTCAATTGCTTCGTCGCGCAACTCAATCACAGAAATGAATATACCGCAGTGCTCAGCATGACGAGACGATCAAAACGGTATACATATATCAGTGGTATGATTGGATTATAAAATTTCGAATTTTCTACTACGGAAAATGCAAGAAAAACACTGAAAAATAAGATCGACGGAGCCAAAGATGTCCGAATTTTGAAAAACGACGAACTGAGGTCTTGCTCAGAAGATGATTTAGAATTTTTCTATGTAAAAATATTTAGGTTTCGAAAACATTTTATTTTCAACGCTTTTTAACTGATTAAATTGAAGTGAATTTACGTACGAAATAAATTTTCATATTTTCGGACGAAAATTTACCAGTTGCTATGTTTAACTAGACGCATTCCAAATATCAAATTTTTATTTCAAAATTTTAGCGTTTAAAATTTCACAAAATTTCAACTGATTACGTTATTAAAACAGTTGAAATTTTTCGGGTCGTTACAGATTTGATGGTGTTCAATTCCCAAAGCTTTATCTTCCAAATCCCCTTTGATTTCATGCCCTTTTCCCCTTAAAAATGGCCGGCATCTAGATTTTTCTTTTAATTGTTTACGAGTGTGAGTAAAAGTGAGGATGATATGAGAGAAGGAGGGTTTAAGGGGTGAAAGATAGATCTATTCCTATTTTGTCCCTCTCATATATCCTTCTTTGTTTTAAGTTCTAAAATAGTCTTAACAATTAATTAGTTAGGGTTTGACCCGTTTATTTATCAAATTTCATCCTCCTTATCTTACTACGCTTTGCATTATACTATTTAATTTACCTAATTAAATCTCCTGAATAATGTTAATCAAACTTAAGGCTGTCAGAGGCTCTCCTCCTTAAAGAATTTTATCCTTGAAATTCTGTAAGGACTACATATAAGCATATCAAACTTGCAAACAATGCTAGTATATCATACCGGCTATAAAGTTTATAAGTTTATCAATATAGAATATACCATCATAACAAATCAGGATAAGTATCCCTAATCTTGTCCTTTATCTCCCAAGTGCAGTCTTTCTCGTTGTCACTCCATTGGATTTTCTAACTATCTTATTCCTTAACTGCTTCTCATCTCTTGCTAAAACACGAACTCGTTGCCTAATAAAAGTCAGATCTGATTCTACTACTAAATCTTCCAATATAGTTGAAGTAATAATGGCCTCTAGATCATGTACATACTTTCTAAGATGAGAAACATGAAAAACATTATGGACTCTTTCCAAACTACTTGGTAACTCTACCCGATACGTGAGTTTCTCGATCCTTTATATAATAGGAAATGGTCCGGCATATTAGAGCACAAGTTTCCCTGACTTTCCAAACCGTACCACACCCTTCATCAACGATATTTTAATGAAAACATGATTTCCAATTGAGAACTCTAAATCCTTGAGCCTTTTATTTGTGTACTTTCTACCTAGACCGAGCTTCCCTTATCCTAACTCGAATTAACTTAATCTTTTATGTGGCATCTCTTACCATATCTGGACCAAGGACCAATCATTCTCCGGTCTCCAATCAACATGCTGGCGATTTGCACGGCCTTCCAGACAAAGTTTTGAAAGGTGCCATTCCTATACTAGTTTGATAAATATTATTATAGGAAAACTTAAATAAGTGCAAATAATCTTCCTATGACCCACCAAAATCTAGTACATAAGCTCCCAACAAGTTTTCAGGTACCTTATTAACTTTTTCTATTAGCCCATCCATTTGTGGTTGATAAGCGATACTCATCTTAAGCTTGGTACCTAACACTACTTGTAGACTCTTCCAGAATTCACAAGTGAACAAAGTATCTCTATCATTAACTATACTACTAGGAATCCCACGCAGTATGACAAAGTTCTTCATAAACAACTTAGCCAATATAGGTGTTGTCCTGGTTGACTTAACAAGAACGAAATGTGCACTCTTGGTCAGTCTATCCACTATGACTCAAATAATTTCATTTCACCTATTCAACCTTGGTAATCCATCAACAAAATCCATGGATATCGAATCCCACTTCCAAACTAGTATATCTAAAGGTTAAAGAAAATCACTTGGCTTCTAATGCTCGGCTTTTACTTGCTGGCAATTCATACATTACTTAGCCCATAATCCTACATCCTTTTTCATACCTTCCTAGAAGAAACTTCTCTTCATATCTTGATACATAATTGTTCCTCCAGGATGTAAAGTAAACTTCGATCATTAACACTCCTTAAGAACTCCCTTCCTTAGGTCACCAACATTTGGAACACTATAACACCTCTAATTTTTAATAACATTATTTAGGAGATTTAATTAGATAAATTAAATAGAATAATGTAAATATTAGTATGATAAGGGAATTGAGATTTGAAAACTAAATTAGAGGCTGCACTTAATTAAATAAAATCTTAAAAGAGTGGGATTATGAATGGTTTCGTATGGTATTTAATAAGAAAAATAACGTAAGGGTATTATGGGGATTAGCCGCCAATACAACCCCATAACCCCTAAACCCATGTTCTCTTTTTTAACTCTACACGCTCATATTTCAAAACTCTAAAACGTAAATCAAAGAGAGAAAGCCGGCAATAACCTAAGGGAAAAAGAGGAGGAAAATCCATTAAAAGCTAAGGGATTAAGCAAAGAGGATTAATCTAAATCAAATCTCAAGCCTTATCCAAACCAAGGTAAATAATAATCAATACGATCTCATTTTCGATTTTTAATAAACATTTGATTTCGGGTTTATGTTTAAATCCTATATGATGATTTTAATGATGATATGCTTGGATTTCATGATATGTTGATTCAAACAACTTTGATTGATAAATGTTTATTTCGATTTTAAGGCTAAAATCATTTATAATGGGTTTTGAATGCCATGATGATTAAATATGTTATGCAAAACATTATTTTGATGAGGGGTTCAAATTTTTGTAATTATCCAAGCTATGGAAAATTTATTATGAATTTTCAGGGGAAGATTTAAAAATTTGGGTTTAAAATATTATTTCGGCTATTATAAAAAAGATTTGGGTCCAAAATTTATATATGTTAGTATAAAGTGAATTCCTATGATTTTTGGGGATTTTTCCAAAGTAATTTACTATGTAAATTAAATTATTTAAGAAGGAGGACTTAAATGTCTTAACTGTTTTGTTAAAGGGAAAGCTATTTCATTGATAATCTTTAAAATATTTCTACATAAATTTGGCAGTCTTTTTATAAAATATTTTGATAAAGTTTATGGCAACCAATCATATTTTTACAAATAGGTAAGTTAGTTGAAAAGTATTACTTAAAAGGCAATAAAAACAGTTTTGCATAAGTTCACTGTTTCACCACTTCCAACAGCTACATTTCGACCCTATACTTCCACCCCAACCAAGCCAAAATCAATACACAAGGTATCAAGCTTTGGTACGTAGTGGATTGGAGAAAGGCGGCATGTATGGAGTCAAAACCATGCTTTCGAAGGGGTTGAAGCCTTCATTTTGCTTTATAAAGAAATGTCGCTTGCCTTGTTTTAAAGGAATGCTTTCGAAAGGCATTAATACAGCTTTCAATGAGGTTGCCGCCTTTTTGTTAAAGGGTCACTTTCGAATGAGTTGCCTATTTTTAAAAATAAAGCTTTCGAAAGGGTAGATTGAACCTAGTCAAAACCACCCAACCGTCTTTATATCTTTCGAATGGATTAAAGTCATTAACGAGTTCGAAAGGTAGCCTTTGTTTTATAAATACCAAGCCGCTTCACAATGCTTTTGAAAGGGCTTTAGTGGCCAACTATACTAAAGGTTTCGAAGGCAATGTTGTCGAAAGGGTTTCGACGCTATCCTTCTTATTGTATTAACTTAAAGACTAATGCTTTCGAAAGGATGGTGCCGAAGCCATCTTTTTTTCCCCAAACTCTTTTTAATGGTTTCGAAAGGCGTACTTTCACTTGTATTCACTTAGACCCAAAAAGTTATGTTTATGATTAAACCCAATGGTTTTGAAAGGGGTACTTTCAATGCTTACGAAAGGGGCACTTTCAATGGTTTCTAAAGGGGTACTTTCAAAGGTTTTGAAGCCGTGCTTCTATAATTGCATAGTAATGCTTTAATTCTTTCGAAAGGTATGTTTTGACGGTTTCGAAAGAGATGTTTTAAAGTGTCTTGAAAGGCATATGCATAGCATTTTGAAAAGAAGATTTGAATGCTTTCGAAAAATGTTTCCAATGGTTTCGAAAGTAAAGGCTTAAGGTTTGGAAAGCCTTAGTTTTCAAAACAAAGAACCCAATCTCAATTTTTAAAGGTAAAACCCATGGCATTGTAAAAGAGCTTTTAAATGCTTTTAAATTGGAGTTTTTGAAGAAGTTTGCTTTGATATAAAAATGGGTTAAAGGGATTAACTAAATTTCCAGGGGAAAATGATTTCAAATATATTAAACCAAAGATGCTGGTATTATTTCTGTATATGCTTCTTCTATAAATGTATTCACTATGTAAAGGACCTATAAATTTATTTTGGGGGAGTAAGGATAGAATAACCAGGTAGGTTGACCCAGTAGTGAATATAAACTAAGTAACTCTTGAATCAATAGAGTTACATCCAGAAGGTCAGGTAGACCAGAGTATAGAATGCCCAAAGACTACTTAAGAAGTTGCTAGTTGAGACAGGTTCATAGTGAACCCATGAAAACTATATTTAAATAGAATTATTGGTAGGGACCAACAAGTTTGTAGTAAACCCATGGAAACTATATCCGGGTTAAGTTATTAATAGGAGTCAATAGGTTCGTAGTCAACCCATGAAAAATGAAAAAGGGGAGTTATTAGAGATACCAATAGGTTCAGGGAGAACCCACAAAATAATTAAATGAAGTTATTGGCGGGGGTCAATAGGTTCTTAGTGATCCCATGAAAACTTTGAGATCGGACAGATTGTTCATATGCTTTAAACAAGTTATTAGTCAGCCCATGAAAACTAATAGGTTAATAATGACCCTAGAAACTATAATTGAGACAAATAGTCAAATGAATGGCGATGGCAAATCCATATTAATTTACTTATTTGCATATTATCATAATATTTTAAATTGTTATGTTTTAACCATTGTGGATGCAGGAGCATAGTATATGGTTACTATAAATTTTTGGATAAGATACTAATGAGGGCAAAACCCATTCCGCTAAGCGACGTGGTCTTACTAGATATCTAAATGGTTTGATATGGTAGGTTATGATTCATAACAGGCTTTATGTCTGACTCCAAGTTTATGATTTCCCATTAAACTCTCGGGTGCTCAAAATTAATTTGAGTAGGCTGAGGTTAAGGGTTTTCAGGTTCTCCTTAGACGAATAAGCTTCCAGAGATGAGCAGGAGCTACTAGCTAAATAGGAGTTCTTTTTTTTTGATTCTGCAATGTTCGATGTAAACGAAAAGTTTTTTAATTGCCTATATATATATACACTCTGAACATCCAAGGGATATCTTCATATGTCGCTCTTGGTGTATGTTGTAATAATTATATTTTTCTAAACGTGTTCTCGAATTTGGGATTATGTAAAGAATCTGAAATGATTTTGAAATGGAATGAGAAATTTGTTTAATAGTTTTAAATTTTCTTCATATCTATGTTTTTCTATTGTATCAATGAAGCTAACATTACCGTATTTGGTCGTCGAGGATTAATAAGTATGGATGACTACAACATCCATAGCCATTAGTTTTTGGCCTCCAAGTGGGGGATGTTACAAGTTGGTATCAGAGCATAGGTTTATGAGAAACTTAAGTAAATTAAACCTACAAGATTTTTCAAAACATAATCCAATGAATCAGAAAATAAGATCGGGGTTTTAGGTTAACGTTATAGTAATGTACTTGTATTTGATATATATATATATATATATAAGTACATATTCCCCTCTCTCTTAGACTGTTCTTCTATATCTTACTAAGGCTCATATGTAGATTTACGAGAAAGGAAGATAAGGAGGCAGGAAACAGAAGAGGAAATCTTAATGGAGGAAGCACCATAACAAACGGAATTGTTCGACCTAATACCAGGAGGAAGTAGGGTCGACAGGAAAATGCTAATCAAAATGCAGATGCCAATGTAGGTGCTGGATATCCACTAGTGGATATGGGGATGATGCATCAGTTTTTCGTCAATCTGATGCAAGCTAGAGCAGTTGCAGGGGTGGCTAAGAATATTGGAGGAGCTAATCACGTGGCTCCAATTGGAAACGACTATGCTAAGTTAAGTAGAGACTATGCTAGTCTTAGTGGGAGCCGTTTTTAGGTACTGAGGATGCTATAGAAGTTGATAATTGGTTGTTGCATTGTGAGAGAATCTTCACTGACTTGGGATTGAATAATGAGCAAAAAAAGGAGACTATCCTCTAGGCGGCTGTAGGGAACTGTACTTTATTGGTGGAACAGTGTTACTGCTGGAGCTCCTGAGGAAGAATTGACTTGGGTAGAAGTTCATAGGAGATTCGAGGAAAGGTTTTTGTCTGAGGTTGCTAAGTCAGCATTGTTGAGGAAGCTCATGGATTTGGTGCAAGGCAAGATGTTGGTGATTGAGTATGCTGCAAAGTTTGATGAGCTATCTAGATATGGATATGCTACTATTAACACAATCATCAAGAGGAATGAGAAGTTTATTCGGGGACTGAGGCCCGAGATTGCTATTGTTACCTTGCTACATCTTTGTGATCCTTATAATGTGGTTGTGGGAATGGCTATCCGACATGAGGAAATGCCTGCCACGCATGGGAAGGAGAAGCAGATTGAAACCCAAAGTTCTCTTAGCAAGAAAAGGAAGTTCCTTAAGAAGAAGGGAACCCAGAAGGGAGAAGCTGCCAAGAAGGCAAAGGCTAATTTGGTTTGCTACAAGTGTGACAAGAAAGGTCATTATGCTCATGAATGCCGAACTGGAAAAGGGTAGAAGGCCACAGAAAAGAAGAGTGTGAATTTCTTTAACTATGACCAAATTGGGCATTATAAGAATCAGTGTCCAGAACTAGTCAGGGTGGACATGGGAAAGGTCTTTACGTCGGAACCATCTTCTTATAGAGCAACTTCTACTGAGTAGGGAAAGGTTGTGATGGAAGGTACGCTTTTGGTTCATAGTATACCAGATAGGGTACTATTTGATACCGGTGCATCGCATTTATTTATATCTCAGTGTTTGGTTGATAGGCTATGTTTAGAACCCACATACCTTGTTACTTCCTTAAGGGTTGCGAATCCGATAGGAGGGTATGCAACTCTAGGGATGAGATGTGACCAGATATAACTTGATTTGTTAGGTCATAAGTTTGCCTACAGTTTGTATGTTTTTGATTACATAGATTTTGAGATCATTTTTGGTATGGATTGGTTAGGTAGATATGAGGCTAGAATATTTAGCCGAGATATGGAAATATCACTGAGACACCCTGATAGTCATAACTGAATTATATTCTCAATGAGAGATTCTGACCGAAGTGCTTGTACTCTATTGAGTGCTATGGAAGTAGAAGAGGAGTTAAGTCAGGTTCATGTAGCAAGAGAATTTGCAGATGTTTTGAGTCGGTTACAAGACTACTATCGAAACGAGCTGTTGAGTTTCAGATAGATCTTATGCCAGGAGCAGAGCCTGTAAGTAGGCCACCTAGCAGGATGACACCGATCGAGATGAAGGATTTGAGGGTGCAGCTAGTGGATTTGGATAGGAGAAATTTTATTAGGCCAAGTAGTTCGCCATGGGGTGTGGCCACGGTGTTCATGAAGAAACAAGATGGGTCGTTAAGAATGTGTATCAACTATCATAAGTTAAATGAGAGAACAATCAAGAATAAGTATCCTTTGCCGAGAATCGATGATCTATTTGATCAGTTGAGTGTTTTCCCAATTGGATTTGGCGATAGGTTTCCATCAGTTAAGAGTGGCAGAGGACAGTATTCTGTTGATAGCATTTCGGACTAGGTATGGTTCGTACGAGTGGTTAATAATGCCATTCGGGTTAACGAATGCACCAGCTTTCCCGTAGATTTGATGAACCGAGTTTTCCAAGAGTACTTGGATAGGTTCGTATTAGTGTTTATAGATGACATTTAAGTATACTCTAAGGATGAAAAAGAGCATGAAGATCATCTAAGGGTAGTGCTTGAGACACTGAGGCAACATCAGCTGAGAGCGAAAATTTCCAAGTGTCATTTTTGGAAGAAAGAGGTTAAGTTTCTTGGTCACGTGGTTTTAGAGAAGGGTTTGTCAGTCGATCCAGATAAGATCGAAGCTATTAATAACTAGAAGAGACCAGAGACGGTGATTGAGATTAGAAGTTTTTTTTGGACTTGCTGGCCATTACCATAGATTAATTAAGGATTTCTCGCGGATAGCAACACCTTTGACTAAGTTGACTAGGAAGGACATGAAGTTTATTCATTTTGACAAATGTGAGGAAGCATTCCTTAAGTTAAAGCATTTGTTGACTAATGCGCCTATGTTAGTGGTTCCAAACAGAAACCAAGGGTTGGTGGAGTATACCGATGAATGTGGAACTGGATTAGGAGCTGTGCTAATGCATAAGGGTAAAGACATTGCCTACGCTTCACGACAGCTTAGACCGCATGAGGTGAGATATCCTAGTCATGATTTGGAGTTGGCTGCGATGATCTTTGCATTGAAGATGTGGAGACATTATCACTTAGGAGAGAGATTTGAACTATACACAAATCATAAGTCCTTAAGATATTTATTCTCTCAGAAGGAGTTGAATATGAGACAGCAGAGGTGGCTGGAGGTTTTAGCAGCTTATGATTTTGGTATAGAATATACACCTGGGAAAATAAATAAAGTAGTAGATGCTCTTAGCAGAAAAAATCAGAATGTGGTGTTAGCTATGCTGGTAGGATGGAAAGATTTAGAAGCTTTGACTGCGTGTAATGTGCGGTTAAGGTCGACTGCTAGTTCTTGTCAGAGTACTGCCATATTGTCCTGTTTGGAATTTCGACCAGTATTGATCGAAAAGATTGCTTCCAAGTAGAAAGTGGATCCATTATTACTCGAGAAGACTAGAAGACTTGAGGTTGGGTAAGAGATTGATGATCTAAAAGATTTTATTCATGACCAGAGAGGATGGTTGATAAAGAAAGGACATTTGTGTGTTTCGATTGTTGAGGACTGGAGAAGAAAAGTTCTTGGAGAATGTCATCGATCTAAATTTATGATCCATCCTGGGGGAACCTAGATGTATCAAGATATAAAGATGAGCTTCTACTACGAAGGTATGAAGAAGGATGTTGGCTTGTGGGTTAGACAGTGTGTGAACTGTCAACAAGTGAAGGTCGAACATCAAAAGCCAAGTGGATTGCTACAACCTTTGGATATTCCTATTTGGGAATGGGATTCGATATCCATGGATTTTATAGACGGGTTGCCAATGTCGAATATGGGAAATCAAAGTGTATAGGTTATAGTGGATAGGTTGACCAAGATTGCCCATTTTATTCCAGTTAAGTCCAGGATGGCACCTGTTTTAGCTAAGTTGTTTATGAGGAACATAGTTAGACTGCATGGAATTCCTAGTAGTAAAGTCAGTGACAAAGATGCTTTGTGTACTAGTGAATTTTGGAAGAGTCTACAGGATGTGTTAGGTACCAAGCTCAAGATAAGTACTGCGTATCACCCTCAGACAGATGGGCAGACAGAGAGAGTTAATAAGGCACTTGAGGATTTATTGAGAGCTTGTGTGCTAGACTTTGGTGGATCTTAGGAAGATCATTTACACCTGGTTGAGTTTTCCTATAATAACAGTGTAATATCCCCTATCCAGAGACCCGAAGCTAAGCCCTACAAATGCTGTAGTTATCCATAGTATTAACTTACGGTGACCAAATACGGTAATGTTAATGGTACCCATAATATCAGAAGCACTTGAATATGAAATAAAATCACAGATTTCAAAAAAAACAACTTTTCTCATTAAATTTCAAAACATAGTTTCATATCCAAGTTACATAATCCCTTGGAGGATCAGAGAACTAATAGACTAACTGTCTTAGTACAACACAATGGAATAAAACAAAATATTAGAACAACTCCTAAGTAGCTAACATCAGCTTCCTGCTCATCTCCGGAAGCATTATTCATCCTCCTACTAAAACCTGTAAACCCTAAACTCTCAACCTACTTAAATCAATTTTGAGCACTCGAGAGTTTAAGCAGAAAACATAAACTTCGAGTCAGACGTAAAGCCTAATGTGAATAATACTATACATCTCGGTTATATGATATTAAGTGAGGTCATGCCGCTTAGCTGAACGGGTTTCCCCTCATTAATATCTCTTTAAAACATATCTTTTTGCAAAATCATAATCCTACAACCAAACTGTTTAATCAAACTGATTTTATCAATAATAGCAATATCATATATGCTCAATAATAGGTATAAATGGACCATCTATCCAAAACAATGTAGTTATGTTTGGTTAACTACTAACCTTTGGCTGACTCGAGCCTACCAGAAAAAATAAAAAATAATCTAACATCTGTTAGACAAACTTTTGGAAGGTCTGTCCCAAAATTACATCTCCCAAGGTCTCCTGATCCTAATGGTTTTGCGGGCTCACCAATAACCTATCTGCTTTCTTTGTACATATATTCCTTTCTATATGTAACCATCATTTAAGTCTACCTGTGACTAAGCCCTGCAATTGAAATTTTAGACTAAAATTAGCTAAGGGCAATAGCTAATGTATAGGGCGCGACCCTACACCAGTCCCATACGGTCTTCTAATATCTGAGTCATTTTCTTAGGGTTAACTACCCTTTAAATTTTTCTTGAAAACCGTTTCGAAATGATTTAACCCTTTAAATCATACTTATACAAGGAAAATATACTCTTTGCTTTACTCAAAGCTATTTTCCATGTTATATGTACTTTACTCAAAATCATGTTGATGAAATATATTGAGTATTACCTATCCCTCCAAAATAAGTTAAAAACCTTTTTAACTTAAAAATACTTAGGCTATATTGCTAAGGTAAATCATTTGAAACCTTTGTTTAAAATCATTAAACAGCCCTTTCGAAACCATTGAAAGTATCCCTTTCGAAATCATTGAAAGTACCCCTTTCGATACAAGTAAACTACTTTACTTTATAACCTTAGGCCGAAAAGCCAAAACATACCTTTCAAAACCATTTACACTAATCCTTTCGAAAACATTGAAAACATATCTTTCAAAAGTTTTATAAACCTTAGACATCCTCTTTTCAAAACGTCAAACTTGCCTTTCGAAAGTAATTGGAAACCTTCCATTTAAAATACTTTTAAGTAAATTCCGAATCCATTGGGGAACCTCCCCTTCGAAACAAATGCTTATACCTTTCGGAAGCATCAAAGTCCTTTACTATAAACAAACCTTTCGAAAGCATTGGGTTCAAGCAAAAGCTTGTGGAACATAGTTTCGAAACCATTAAAGCCATTTAAATCGAAACCTATGGGTTTATCTTTCAATAGAACAAAGGGTCTTAAAACAACCAAGTCGAAAGCACTCTTTCGAAAGCAATTTTCCTAAGTAAAGAAAGTAGATGGTTTCGACACCATCCCTTTTGAAAGCATTGGAGAGGCGGCTTCTTCAATAAAGTCAAAAGCATCCCTTTAGAACCATGTTTAAAGGCAACGTCCTCAACTGGGTCAAAAGGTAGAATTGCGGTAACAAGGGTTATGACACTGTCAAAAGCCTATTTAAAAAAAAGGCGACAACCTTGGTCAAAAGCTTATCATTTTAATCAATTAACTAAGTTGAAAGCTATCTCATTCAAAAGCAAGCAAGTGCGTATTTTTAAAAAGCTAAAACAACGTTTCGACCCCCTTCGGAACCCCTGATTCGACCCCCTTTGGAACCCCTGATTCGACCCTATACCTTTCGCCTATCTCCTATCCACTACGTACCAAATTTTTGATACCATGTGTACTGGTTTTGAACTGGATGGAGGCGAAGGAATGTGATCGAAAGGTAGCTGCCAAAGATGGTGAAATAACATATACTTACAAAAACTATTTTCTTGCTTTGTAAAGTAATTTCTTCCTAACTAACTTGCTTATTGTCATAATATAATTGGTTACCAATTTATTTTCCAAAATATTTTTCTAAAAGTTCTATAGAATTCAGAATTTGTTCATTTAAACATTTACAAAATGCCCCTTCTCTTATTTTAAACATATAAAACATTTTAGTCCCATACCTTAAATAATTTTATATACTTAACAAAACAATAAGGAAAATTCTCCAAAAATTTCAATAAATCACTTTTAATATATTTTCTAACATATTTAAATGACCCAAAGCCATTATATTTTGGCCGTAAATAATTCTAAACCCAAAATAGCATTTTCTTCATTAGAAAATTCATAATAAATCCATAATAATTCAGAAAATTATGAAACTTGAAACCCATCTCCAAAATAATATTTCTAACCTTATATTAAATTCGCAAGTCATTTGGATGTCAACTAATAGGTTTTCTAAATCAATTCATATTATAAAATCTATATGAAATAGCCTAAATCATCAACAAATATATATATATATATATATCCATTTTAATCGATCAAAACATGGCAAAATATTTGCAAAATAGTTCAGATCTCAATCTAGTAACCAAAAACAGAAACATGAGATGTAACCTATTATTCACCTTTTCTCTGCTGGTAAGGAGTTGAGATTTGATTTTGGATTTAAGTTGATTAGCTTTTTCCTCTTGATGTAGCTTATCTTCCCCTTTTATCTTCTTTAATGGTGGCCAGCCTCTACTATTTGGTTTTAGTTTGTGAAATGAACAGGTAGAATAAATATGGTATGAAGGTTTAGGGTATTAGAATATTACTTATCCCTATATTGCCCTTGTCTACTTACCCTAACTTAATTCATTTTAATTCCCTTAGTTCCCTTGTTTTAAATTGGCACGGCTGCCCCTATTATCACAAATCTCACTCCCTTAACCAATTACATTATTTCATTTAATTTACCTAACTAAATTTCCTAAATAATGTTACTCATAATTAGGGTCGTTACAAACAATTACCAAACTAGTATAGAAATGTCGCCATTTGAAGCTTTGTATAGAAGCCATACAACTCACCAGCATGTTGGTTGGAAACTGGATAAAGATTAGTGTTGGGTCTAGATCTGGTTTGAGAGGCGACAGAGAAGATTGAGTTGATTCAAGAAAGGATGAAGGAAGCTTAGTGTAGATAGAAGAGTTATGTAGATAAGAGGCGTAAGGATCTGGAATTCTCAATTGGTGATAGAGTTTTCATTATGGTATCACCAACGAAGGGTGTGATACGATTTGAAAAGTCAAGGAAATTGGCACCGAGATATGTTGGTCCTTCCCAATTATAGAAAGGATCGGGAAGCTCGCATATAGAGTAGAGTTACCAAGTAGTATGGCAGGTGTCTATAAGTTATTTCATGTATCTCATCTTCGCAAGTATGTGCATGATCCAGAGACTACTATTCCTCCGACAGAGTTGGAAGATTTTATAGTAGAACCAAATTTGACTTTTGTTAGACAACCAGTTCAGGTTGTAGCAAGAGATGAGAAGAGATTAAGGAATAAGACAGTCAAGTTGGTGAAAGTTTAGTGGAGTGACAACGAGAAGGACTGTACTTGGGAAACGGAAGACAGGATTAGAGATACTTATCCTGATCTTCTATGAGGGTATGTTCTATATTTGCTTTATATAGAGCATTGCTAGTCAGGTAGGCTAGTACGGTAGTTAGGAGCTATTATGGATGATTGCTATGCTTAGTATTTACTCCTTACTAAATTTTGAGGATGAAATTCTTTAAGGAGGGGAGCCTGTAACACCCCTAATTTTTAATAACATTATTCAGAGGGTTTAATTAGATAAATTAAATAGAATTATGTAAATATTAGTGTGATAAGGGGATTGAGATTTGAAAATTAAATTAAAGGCCACGCTTAATTAAATAAAATCTTAAAAGAGAGGGATTATAAACGGTTTCAAATGGTATCTAATAAGAAAAATAACGTAAGGGCATTATGGGGATTAGCTGCCACCATAACCCCTAAACCCATGTTCTCATTTTTCACTCTACATGTTCATATTTCAAAACTCTAAAACGTAAATCAAAGAGAGCTAGCCGGCCGTAACCTAGGGGAAATGAGTAGGAAAATCCATTAAAAGCTAAGGGATCAAGCAAGGAGGATTAATCTAAATCAAATCCCAAGTCCTTATCCAAATCAAGGTGAATAATAATCAAAACCATCTCATTTTCGTTTTTTAATAAACATTTGATTTCGGGTTTATGTTTAAATCCTATATGATGATTTTAATCATGATATGCTTGGATTTCATGATATGTTGATTCAAACAAGTTTGGTTGATAAATGTTTATTTCGATTTTAAGGCTAAAATCGTTTATAATGGGTTTCGAATGCCATGAGGATTAAATATGTTATGTAAAACATTATTTTGGAGATAGGTTCAAATTTTTGTAATTATCCAAGCTATCGATAATTTATTATGAATTTTCATGGGATGATTTAAATAATTGGGTTTAAAATATTATTTCGGCTATTATATAAAAGAATTGGGTCCAAAATATATAAATGTTAGTTAACATATAAAAAGTGAATTTCTATGATTTTTGGGGATTTCCAAAGTAATTTACTATGTAAATTAATTTATTTAAGAAGGAGGACTTAAATATCATAAATTTTTTGTTAAAGGGAAGGGCTATTTCATTAATAATCTTTAAAAAATTTCTAAATAAATTTGGCCGTCTTTTTAGAAATGATTTTGATAAACTTTATGGCAAACAATCATATTTTTACAAATAGGAAAGTTAGTTGAAAAGTATTACTTAAAAAGGCAATAAAAACAGTTTTGCATAAGTTTATTGTTTCGCCACTTCTAGTAGCTACCTTTCGATCCTATTCTTCCGCCCCAACCAAATCGAAACAAATACATAAGGTATCAAGCTTTGGTACGTAGTGGATTGGAGAAAGGTGGCAGGTATGGAGTTGAAACCATGCTTTCGAAGGGGTCGAAGCCTTCATTTTGCTTTATAAAGAAATGCCGCTTTCCTTGTTTTAAAGGAATGCTTTCGAAAGGGTTTAATACAGCTTTCAACGAGGTTGCCGCCTTTTTGTTAAAGGGTAGCTTTCGAATGAGTTGCGCTGTTTCTAAAATAAAGCTTTCGAAAGGTTAGATCGAACCCAATCGAAACCACCCTACCGTCTTTATACCTTTCAAATGGATTGAAGTCATCAACGAGTTCGAAAGGTAGCTTTGTTTTATAAATTACCAATCCGCTTCCTAATGCTTTTGAAAGGGATTTATTGGCCAACTATACTAAAGGTTTCGAAGGCAATGGTGTCAAAAAGGGTTTCAATGCTATCCTTCTTATTGTTTAACTTAAAGACTAATGCTTTCGAAAGGATGGTGCCGAAGCCATCTGTTTTTCCCCAAGCTGTTTTTAATGATTTCGAAAGAGGTACTTTCGCTTGTATTCACTTAGTCTAAAAGGTTATGTTTAAGATTAAACCCAATGGTTTTGAAATGGGTACTTTCAATGGTTCGAAAGGGGTACTTTCAATGGTTCGAAAGGGGTACTTTCAATGGTTTCAAAAGGGGTACCTTTTGGTTTCGAAGCCGTGCTTCTATCATTGGATAGTAATGTTTTAATTCTTTCAAAAGGTATGTTTTGATGGTTTCAAAAGAGATGTTTTAAAGTGTCGTGAAAGGCATATGCTTAGCATTTTGAAAAGAAGATTTGAATGCTTTCGAAAGAGGTTTTCCAATGGTTTCGAAAGTAAAGGCTTAACGTTTCAAAACCCTTAGTTTTCAAAAAAAAGAACCAAATTTCAATTTTTAATAGTAAAACCCATGGATTTGTAAAAGAGCTTTTAATTGCTTTTAAATTGGAGTTTTTGAAGAAGCTTGCTTTGATATAAACAACGGGTTAAAGGGATTAACCAAATTTCCAAGGGGAAATGATTTCAAATATATTAAAGCAAAGATGCTGGTATTATTTTTGTATATGCTTCTTCTATAAATGTATTCACTATGTAAAGGACGCATAACCGTATTTTGGGGGAGTAAGGGCATAATAACCAGGTAGGTTGACCCAATAGTGAATATAAATTACGCAACTCCTAAATCAATAGAGTTGCATCCAGGAGGTCAGGTAGACCAGAGTATAGAATGCCCAAAGACTAATTAAGAAGTTGTCAGTTGAGACAGGTTCATAGTGAACCCATGAAAACTATGTTTAAATAGTGTTATTTGCAGGGGCCAATAGGTTTGTAGTGAACCCATGAAAACTATATCTGGATTAAGTTATGGAGACGAGTCAATAGTTTCATAGTCAATACATGAAAAACTATGAAAAAGGGGAGTTATTGGAGATACCAATAGGTTCGGGGAGAACTCATAAAATAATTAAATGAAGTTATTGGCAGGGGTCAATAGGTTCTTAGTGATCCCATGAAAACTATGAGACCGAACGATAGTCCATTGCTTGGAAAAGGTTATTAGTCGGCCCATGAAAACTAATAGGTTAATAGTGACCCTAGAAACTATAACTGAGACAGATAGTCATATGATTGAGGATGAGAAATCCATATTAATTTACTTGTTTGCATATCATCATAATATTTTAAATTGCTATGTTTTAACCATTGTGGATGTAGGAGCACAATCTTTGGTTATTATAAATTTTTGGATAAGATACTAGTGAGGGGAAAACCTGTTCTGCTAAGCGGCGTGGTCTCACTAGATATCTAAATGGTTTGAGATGGTAGGTTAATATTCATACCAGGTTTTATGTCTGACTCAAAGTTTATGTTTTCCCCTTAAACTCTTAGGTGCTCAAAATTAATTTGAGTAGGCTGAGGGTAAGGATTTTCAGGTTCTCTTTAGACGAATAAGCTTTCGGGGATGAGCAGGAGGCTAGCAAGCTAAATAGGCGTTCTTTTTTCTTATTCCACTATGTTTGATGTATAGGCAAAGTTTTTTAATTGCCTATATATATACTTTGAACATCCAAGGGGGCTTCTTCATATGTCGCTCTTAGCGTATGTTGTAATAATTATATTTTTCTGGACCTGGTTCTTGAATTTGGAATTATGTAATGAATTTTAAATGATTTTGAAATGGAATGAGAAATTTGTTTAAATAGTTTTAAAATTTCTACATATCTATGTGTTTCTGTTGCACCAATGAATTTAACATTACCGTATTTGGTCACCGAGGATAAATAGCTATGAATGATTGTAGCATCCGTAGCTGTTAGTTTTGTTCCTCCAAGTGGGGGATGTTACAAACACACAACCATCGCCTCTTCTTTAACCATCCTCTCTGGTTAAGACTAAAATCTTTCAATTCATCAATCTCAATTCCACCTTCCAACCATTTAATCTTTTGGGCAAGCAATGGATCATCACTTTTCTTAGAAGCAATCCTTTTGATCAATACCATTCGAACTTCCAAGTAAGACAACATAGCAGTATTTTGACTAGAACTATTAGTCGATCTTAATTGCACGCTACAAGTAGTTAACACCTCTAAATCCTTCCATTCTGCCTATATAGCTAACACCGCATTCTAATGTCTTCTGCTAAGTGCGTCTGCCAATTTATTTCCTTTCATAGGTGTATACTCAATACCAAAATCAAAAGCTGCAAAAAACTCCAACCACCTATGTTGTCTCATATTTAACTCTTTATGAGACAATAGATACCTCAAATACTTACGATATGTATACAACTCGAATCTTTCTCTTTGGAGGTAGTGTCTCCAAACTTTCAATGTGAAATCACCGTTGCCAACTTCAAATCATGAGTCATATATCTATCTTCATGTGGTTTGAGCTCTCGAGAAGCATAGGCAATTACATTACCCTTTTGCATCAATGCAACTCCTAACCATATTCTAGATGCATATGTATACACCACTAAGTCTTGATTACCATCTGGCACAACTAACACGGGCGCATTGGCTAACAACTGCTTTATTTTAAGCAATGCTTCCTCACATTTATCGGACCAAATAAACTTTACGTTCCTCCTAGTTAATATAGTAAGACACGCTGCTATTCGCGAGAAATCCTTAATGAATTTCAGGTAATTGCCCGCTAATCCAAGGAAACTCCTTATCTTGATCACCGTCTCAGGCCTCTTCCAATTATTTACAGCTTCAATCTTAGCTGGATCCACAAACAACCCCTTTTCGAAAACTACTTGACCAAGAAACTTCACTTCTCTTTTCTAGAAATGACACTTTGAAAACTTCGCTTTTAGTTGATGTTGCCTCAACGTCTCAAGCACTATTCTAAGATGAATCTCATGATCTCTTTCATCCTTAGAATATATTAAAATATCATTAGTGAACACCAACACGAACCTATCCAAGTGCTCTCAGAAAATCTAGTTCATCAAATCAACAAAGACAGCAGGCGCATTAGTTAACCCGAATGGCATTCTTAACCACTCGTATGAACCATTTCCTCTTCGAAACACTATCAAAGTAATACTCTCCTCCACCACCCTCAATTGATGGAACCCTGTCGCCAAATCTAACTAAGAAAATATTTTGGCTCCACTCAACTGATCAAATAAATCATCAATTCTCAGCAAAGTATGTCTATTCTTTATCATCTTCTCATTCAAGTTATGGTAATCAATATAATAATCTCAATGACCCATCTGGTTTCTTCATGAACACCGCGCCTGCTCTCCAAGGTGAACTACTTGGTCTAATAAAATTATTTCCTTCTAAGTCCACTAGCTGCACCTTTAACTCCTTCATCTCGGTAGGTGTAATCCTACTAGGTGGTTAACTAACGGCTTTAGCTCCCGGTACAAGATCTATTCGAAATACAATAGCTCATTTAGGTGGTAGTCTTGTAACATGCTCAAAAACATCTGCAAATTCTTTTACAACATAAACTCGATTTAACTCATCTTCGACATCCTAGCATCATGTCAACCGATCTGTTTAACCGGCTAACTTCCTATCGGTTTAGAAAATAGCCGATCAAATTTAAATTAAAAATAACCCCAAGCGCATGGCGTACAATGTTAGTACGTGGTGAGTACAGGTCGATCCGTAGGGAATTGTATTGATTTAAAATTCTATTCAATCAAATTAACCAAGAGGTTGAAATTGTTTTAAGCTAGAAATGTAGAAAACTAACAAAAGAAAATGGATAAAAATATGAGAGTTTGAAGGCATTTTAGAGGAAAATCCCTTCTCATGATTGTTTGCACAAAAAATGGGCAAACACCTCCAAGTCATATGATTTAGTTGATTTTATGTTGTTTTTAGTGATCTGGGTGATTTATTCAAATATATAAAAAGCAGGGACTAAACTGTAAAAGACACACAGATCTATAGTGGTTCGGCCAGAATGTGCCTACGTCCACTTTATATGTTATTCTCCTTTACTGTTCAGATTACAAGTACAAAGCTTTGATACAAGTATATGAAAGTTGTTTGAAAGTTCTATCCGTGCTTGAGCTCTCAAACTTGTCTGCCATTATTGTACCCCTACCCCTCTTTTTATAGAGTGAGGCTGGGGGTAGGGGCCTTGGAGGTATATAGCTGTTGGTGGGCCTGGGCTGATGTGATCTGGCCTGGCATTGTTGGTTCGGCAGTGGTTGGTCCGGTGGAGAGTGGTGAGTGTGAATTGGTTTGGTAGTGAGTGGAGTTGGTCCGGTGGTGGTTGCATTCTCCTGGTTCGGTGATGAGAACAGTTGGGATTGATTCGGTGGTCTCGGTCCGGTGATGAGTGGTGAGTGCAAATTGGTTCGGTAGTGAGTGGAGTTGGTCCGGTGGTGGTTGCATTCTCCTGGTTCGGTGATGAGAGGAGTTAGGATTGATTCGGTGGTCTCGGTCCGGTGATGAGTGGGATCGGTGCGGGCTTGGATCGGTGGTGAGAATTCGCCCAACATTTGCCCCCCAAAGTGGGGCATATGCCTGCATATGTCGCGCTTTGTTTATCTAGACACCCCCATTCGGCCCGAGTGCCGAACCAGTTGGTCCGGCTACCCTACTCTTGTCTATAAGTATGGGCTCCACGTCTTCGTCATTTCTTACTGTTTGAAAGAGCCGATCCAGATTCTTAACTGCCGAACCAGGTGAGGTTCCCCTCTACTGAACGAACCTTATGCTAGAGCTACCGAATGAGTCCGGGGAGCAAAAGCGCCGACTGAACTTTCGCCTCGTACTACCGAATGACACTTTAGGGAGTACGAGTGCCGAATGGGCTTTTCGCCCCGAACCACCGAATGCACCTTGGGAAGTACGAGTGCCGAATGGACTCCAAGACCGGGACTACTGAATGGTACTTGGGGAACATGGATGCCGGATGGACTCTAAGACCCGGGATACCGAATGATGTTTTTTATGTGTTGAATTTGTCTGTCTACATCCCTTGTTCTGACGATGTGTTTTCTCGTGTTGCAGATAATGTCTCATAAAGTAGAAACTCGTTCTGAAAAGAAGAAATCCAAGGACAAAGGAGAGTCCTCCATAGTGCCCCCAGTTCAGGCAGAACCAGGATGACATGTACCAACCCCGAGATCGTTAGTAGACGGGTACGGTCCTCAAGAGCTCTTGAACTCACCGCCTGACTGCTTTCCCAGCTCCCTCAAAGATGAGCAGCTTGACGCTATATCTAGATCCTTTGGGATTGATAGAGCGCATATGAGGTTGCCGGGGAACGGAGTGATGCCGTATAACCCCCCAGAAGGATATTTTGCTTACAGTAGGTATCATTGCATGTGCGGTGCTATCCCTCCGATCAACGCTTGGATAGTCAGCTTCATCACGAACTTGAAGGTGGCTCCTTTCCAGCTTCAGCCCAACTCCTATGCCATCTTGGTGAGTTTGTTCATCATCTTCCAGAGGAGATACGGGCGTCCTCCTTCCAACCGGGAGATCCGATACCTGTACAACTTGAGAGGCTACAAGAAGGGGTCTCCATATATTAGCTTAGAATCGGCCGTGTCTTTCAAGCCAGTCCTGGACTTATATTCAAAATTTAGCATGTTCAAGAAGGAATGGTTCTTTGTCAAGGACGACTCTGTTTCTTTCCACCGCTTCACCTCTGGCTGTAAGTTGAATCTTATTTATAAATTCCGTTCTGACTGCAATGCTCCTCCTTATGTGCTTTATTTCTTGCTAGCGACAAGTGGCTTTGCGGTTGTAGAGAATGATCGTCTGGTTCAGATGGCTGTGGAAATAGAAGCCATTCCGGAAGGCGAGAGGGCGGCTTCTTATTTGATCAGGAATGCTACTCTTTTGGGGTTCAACTTAATCCTGCCATGCCAGTCTGTGGTCAAGCAAAGAGACACAGCTGAGGAGAGGGCCGCCAAAGCTAAAAGAGGGGCTACGGCGAAGAGGAGTTAAAGGAAACCCTTCTCGAAGCATCCAATTGCCAGGGGGAAGAAACTTAAGAAGTCCGATGGACCCTCCCCCAGCACATGTCCAGATGTCCCGGAGGAGGAATATGTGGAGGAGGAAAGAGGCGAGGATGAAGGAGGTGAGGCGAAGAGTGGAAGTGGTGGAGAAGGTGATGGTGATGGTCATAGCGATGATGGTGGCGACGGACAGAGCGGTGGTGGTACTGGGGCTTTGTCTTCTAAGCAAGCAGGTGTGATCCAGGAGTGGACAGATGATGCTTTCCACCTAGCTTTTGAAGGGTCGGAGGAAGGATCAGCTTTAGTGGAGAAGCCTAAGAAAGCTGACAAGGCCGAGATCGGTGCTGATTCTTCTAAGAGCGCTTCAGCTAAGGCAATTCCTGCGATTCAAGGTGAATTTTTGACTCCTGCCGACTCCATTTATGATAAGGATTTAGGAATATTTTATGGCCTGCTCCCGTCCTGGAATGAGATTCAGGACTTATTGCAGTATCCTACTCCTCCCCAGGGTTTGTATAACAAAAGCATCTTTTTACTCTTCTTAACTTGATGTATTTATTGAATTATAGCTCAATGTATGCTTGTAACACTGGGTTTTTATCACAAAAGCGGGTAAGGTGGCCAAGACGTCGGATGTTCGGCACCGTCTTGAACAATACATACTCCTCAAGGCTTCTACTAAACCAAAGCCTCCGACTAATCGCCCTGGAGACGTAGTTGGCTACCGTCCTCTTCTTGGAGTTATCGAAGAGGATATCCAAAAGAAGAAGAGGAGTCGCTCCTTGTTTGAATCTTCACCTGGTCCTCGCCCCCCAACTCAGCCTCTTCAGGATACCACAGAGGAGAATACTGAGTTTATACCTTCTCTGCACCCATCTGAAAATCCTACCGTTACCCCAATAAATCATCCCGGCTTGGCTCGTAACCCGTTTGCGGGTCATCCGGATCTGGATCCTGGTTCTCATGATATTACCTTTGATGAGGCTACCGGTGAGCACCTTCTCCCTCGCAATCCTATGGTAAGAGTACTAGATGAAGCTAAGTCCCTGGACCTTGATTTGCTTAGCACTCGGGTTGTAACTTTGGGGGATGAAGCTAAGGCAAACATTGACCGGGTTGCTGAGGAAACCAGGAAGCTGATGGGGCATCATGCTCGACTGGTCAAGGCCGGAGAAGAAATCGGCAGTGCTAACATTCGACTGCGGTTAATGGTTTCCGACTAGGTCAAACAACTCGCTGATTAGGCCATCCAGATCTCTCAACATGAGGCCGCCTCTAGGCAATTAAAGAAGACCATGGAAGAGGCCAGTAGGGCAGAGTTACGGAAAATGGAGGCCGTCTGTAAGGAACGGATTGACATGGCTATTGCAATGGTGGATGAGGTTCGGCAAGCGGATCTCAAGCGGGTACATGAGTTATCCGAGAAACTTGAGGCCGCGGAGCTTGCTCAAACCAAGCTGAAGGAGGAGATGGAGGCGATGAGGAAATCCTTTCAGGCCGACTACTCGCGATACCAATCGGAGAGGGATGCTGCCATTGCAAAGCTGTTGGCTTCTGAGGACCGAATAAGGGAGTTCGAGGAGAATGAGGGGATAATGGATGAGATGCTTCAGGATATATACTTTCGCACTTGGAAACAAGGCAACTTATCTTGGATGGATGATTACCCCCGAGTCATGGCCAAGATTTATCTCAGGGCCTTGGAGGAGGCTAAGGCCGATGCAGATAAGGAGGGTGGCGTGGCCTTTAGAATGGATGTGGTTACGGCTCAATTCTCCAAGGAGGAGAAAGCGGCGGTGAAGGAGGGTATGCGGCTGCTTACTCCTAAATTAAACAGATTTAGCCTCTCATATTTGTTATCCTTTCAACAAATATAACATTCAACATGAAACAAAAACTAGAGGAAAATGCAAGTTAATTAAAAAGAGAGCTAATTAACATAAAATAAAAGCTAATCTACTTGCACAAATAAAAAGATCTACACTACTAACATGAAAGGAAAAGGCATGTAAATAAAAAAAGAGAATGAACTAAAATTGCATAAAAAGAAAATTACATAAAAGAAAATGGCTAAGTAGCCATGAGTAAGAGAAAGAGAGCTTTATAATTTATTTTTGAGCCTAAAACTAAACTAACCAAAGATGAGGCTAAGAGCTTAATTACATGAACATATAGGGTATTTATACAAGCCTAAAACCCTGATGTATATTTTTGGGAACTACCCAAATTTCCCTTGAGGAAGTGTGGCCACCAAGTTATCATTAGCATGAATTAATCCTCCACTTAAATTTCCCTTGAAGATGAATGAATGATGATTTGAAATTAATTTGAATTTCGGTTTAAACATGTTAAAATTACCTATATGCTCATTTTAATTAAATTAGATTAAATATGGAAGAAAAAATATGCACATTTACGTGCAACATCAAATCCATACCCAAAATAATCTCAAAAACCGCAAAATCAAACACAAGTAAAAGTATAACCCAGTAACTCAAATTCTAGATGGTCACATCTCAACCCTTAAGTTGCATACCCTCCTAATGGATTAGCTACCCTTAAGGTAGTAATGAGGTATAATGGTTTTAGATCTAACTTATCTACCAAGCAATGAGAGATAAAAGAATGTGATGCATCTGTATCAAACAATACTCTAACTAGTATGTTGTGAATCAAAAGCGTACCTCCCATCATAGACTTTACCTTCTCAACAGTAGTAGGTCTGGAATATGATGGTTCCGAAGCAAAGACCTTTCCTTTATCCGCTCTACTCAGCTCTAGACACTAATTCTTGTAGTTCCCCATCTAGTTGTAGTTGAAACACTTCACACCTTTCTTTTCTGCAACCTTCTTTCCCTTACTGGTTCGACACTCATGAGTAAAATGTCCTTTCTTATCGCACTTAAAGCAAACTAGATCATCCTTCCCTTTCTTGGCAACTCCACCCTTATGATCTCCCTTCTTCTTAAAGAACTTCCTCTTCTTACTCTAAAAGCCCTAAGCCTCCACTGACTTCTCTTCCTTAAAAGTCGCAAGCATCTCCTCATTTCTTATAGCCATTTCCACCACTACATTACTCAAATCTCGGATATGTGGCATAGTCGCTTTAGCAATCTCTGGCTTCAAACCCCAGATAAACTTATCATTCTGCTTAATCACGGTATCAATGGTAGCATATCCATACCTAGATAGCTTGTCAAACTTGGTAGCATATTGTAACACCGACATTTCTCCTTGCTCCAATTCCATAAATTTCCTAAGCAAGGTTGACTTAGGCTACTTCAGATAAGACTCCTCCTTGAATCTCCTTCGAAATTCAGCCCAAGTCAATTTCTCTTCTAGCACTCCAACGGTCACTCCATTCCAACAGCTCAAAGCAGCTCCTTGCAACTGCCTCGATGCCAACTCCTCTTCCTATCATCATTCAACATTAGGTCAACAAAGATTTATTCCCGGTGCAATAGTCAATTCTCTACTTCAGTAACATCCTCAGTTCAATAAAAAGCTTTCCTCCAACCTTGGTTCCTTTTGGTGTTGGATCGAATATTTCCATTGGTTGTGGTGCTTCCTCCACTTAGATTCAGTCTTCTGTTTCCTGCTTCCATATCTTGCTTTCTCGTAATCTGCCTATGGGCTTTAATAAGATACAGAAGAATAGTCCAAGAGAGAGGAGAGAATACATAATTATATATATAGCAAATACAAGTATATTACTATAGCGTTATCCCAAACCCCAATCTTATTGTCTGAATTATATGGGTTATTTTTTCAAAAATCTTTTAATCTTTTAAGTTTTATATAAACCTATGCTATGATACCAACTTATAATTGAAAGGGAGTGCGGATTAAGGATCTTAAGGCTAATTTAACACTAGAGGGGGGTGAATAGTTTTTAATGGATTCTAAGACTTATACGGACTAAATTAAAATTATGATACAAACAAATGCAGAACTTAATCACAGAACAATCATAGAATCAAACACAGATGCAAAAAGTAAATAAAAAGCAATAAAAAGAAAGAACACACCGGATTTTATACTGGTTCGGAGTTACCCTACATCCAGTCCTGTACCATGGCAGAACACCTCATACAGATTTTTATTATACCAAAGTCGATATTACAATCCTCAGTTTCTAAAGGCCTTGAGGTACCCTCCTGTCTCACGAGTCCGGGGCAAACTCTCTTGATTTACGGGCCACAAGATTACCCAATTGATTTCCAGGCACAACCACACCTTATAGAGAGACTCGATAAACTTTTGATTACAAATTGATCCTATAACTCTGAATAGCACTTTGATCTTCGAGAGAGGGCAGAGAATCAAACAAGAATGAGATTCTAATTTGATTCACTTGGGAATTCAGCAGAATTTCGGCACGATCATAAAAATATGAATATTTTAGAACATGGATTTGTGGAGAAGAAGGAGTGAAGAAAATAAGAAAGTAGTTGGTTAATGAATTCGTTTGTGAAGGCTATTTATAGACCAGTAACGGTCATAACCATTCGTGAAGAGATTTAAACGAATATACGCTTCTTTTGAAAATTGAAACTTTTGAATTTAACGGCCACCATTTCGACATGGGGTATCCCATGATGTCGACATCCCTTAGTTAAAAACAATGTAAAATTTGTTTTGAAAATGGTATTGAAAGGAAAATAAGATGAAATGATTCTGGAGTAAAATAAATTAATTTTCCTATGTTTTAAAATAAAGAAGAGTAGAAAAATATATTTTTAGAATGTATATATAAATTTGATTTTAAATCTCAAGTATATATATATTATAAAAGAATATTTAAAAATCAGAAGATAGTTTTAAAAACAAACGTAGTTTAAAACAAGAGTTTAGTTAAAAACAAAAACAAAGAATATTTTAAGGCTAAAACATTTTGAAAAGCAGTTTTGAAAATCATTTTGAAAAACCATTTTAAAGTAGTTTTGCAAGCTTCTTCCTGCAGAATATCTCATCACATCAGGACTCGAGAACTTGTACAAAACCAGGATGTTCGTGGGTTTGTAAGCCACTTGTCGTAGGTTTGTAAGCTACTTGTCGTGGGTTTGTAAGCCACTAAGAAGATATAAATGGGTTCCATCCCAAATGAAATTTGGAATGAAGATTTCCATGCTATTATGAAGTTTTAACAATAAACTAGTCACATATCTTGAATTTTGATCTTGATACTCTAGAGTCTTTAATCTTGAATCTTGAGTCTTGAGTCTTTATACTGATCAGTCTTCAGTAATCAATACCTGCATATATATATATATATATATCATGCTTATACATATCTATCTAGACAATAGTGTTAGTATATATTTTATAATAAGATAAGTTAAAAAGGTTGTAGTCATCAAAACCAACATCCCAGTTCCTAACAATATTGAGGTCTGAAACTAAGTGCTACAGATGCTACAGTCATCCATACTATTAATTTCCGATGACAAAATGCGGCTATGTTAGTTAAATCAATAATCAGAAGCACATGAATATGAAAAAATTTAAACACAACTTAATAGCAAAGTTTCACATTCCATTTAATAAATAACATTTCATATTCATTACATAATCTCATTCGCAATCCCATGTTCTGAGAAAATATAATTATTAAAACGTACTCCAAGAGAGACATATGAAGATGCCCATTTGGTTGATTAGAGTCTAACACTTGGCAATTATATAACTTGCCATTACATCCATACAGACAAAATCAAACATTACAGCAGATTAGATGAGAACTCCTAAATAGCTAGATTGCCTCCTACACGTCTCAGGAAGCTTATTCCTCTTACTGGAAACTTGGGAATCCTTACTCTCAACCTACTCAAATGAGTACCCGAGAATTTAAGACGAAAAACAAAAACTTCTACTCAAATAAATAGTCTGGTGTGAATAATAACTTACCATCTCGAACCAAAAATAGATATCTAGTGAGACCATGCCGCTGAGCGGAACGATTTTCCCCTCACTAATAACCAACATATCAACTATATACTATGCTCCTACATCCACAATGGTTAAAACATAATATGATAATTGCCTGCAAGTATACAATGTGGGTAAGTATGACTCTTTTGTCAACATAGGGTTATGTTTACCCTAAGTTCACCCTTTTACAAAATTCACTATCTGTCTCGATCCATAGTTTTTCTAGGGTCACTATGAACCAATCAGTTTTCGTGGGCTGACTAATAACTACCAAAGATCTTAAGGACTACCTGTCCAGAATCAAATTTTTCATGGGATAACAAAGAACCTATTGGTTTCTACCAACAACAATTTCCAATCATAGTTTTCATGGGATCACTATGAACTTATTGGATATCCTCCAATAACATCTCTCAAATCATAGTTTTTATAGGATGATTATGAACCTGCTGGATTCTTCCAATATCTTGTATTCAAATCATAGTTTCCATGGGATCACTAGGAACCTATTGGATATCTTCCAATAACACTACTCAAATCGTAGTTTTTATGGGATCACTATTAACCTATTGGACCTTTCCAATACCATATCTCATATCATACTCTTTTAATCAGTTCTTAGCATCCTAACTCTTTTGATCTATCCGATCCTAGATACAATTCTATTCACTCAAGATGTTAAATCCGCTTATACTCACTAATGGGTCAACCTAGCTAGTTATTCTGCCCTTCTATATCCTAAAATGCAGTTATGGGTTATGATGATGTGAGCATGAAAATAATAATCATGCAAAATAACTTATCAAATAAAATAAGAATACACAACATCCATTATTCAAATATGTTGTTATAATTAATCAACCATAAGTAATAGCCCTCTTTGACAATTTCATATAAAACCTTGGGCTAAACAATAATTTATTCTTTGAAAAGATTTATCACTATATATGATTAATCCCTTTAATTCATATTTTAAACAATGAAATTATAACTCCTTACTTTATCCAAAATATTATGCCAAGATATATATATATACACACGCTTTTATAAAATAACATTGATGAATTTCGAAGTCACTTATAGGTTTTTGCATCTCAAAACCATAAGCTATGAAGCCATGTATAATAAAACCATTGAATTGACAAAATGTGGCATTGTACCTATATGGGATTAACACACCCCTCAGTATCGAACTATGTTATAGTATTCGATTTATAAAACACAAGGCCATAGGGCCAAAACCATTTACGATGCATATTATAAATACATATAGATCGTCGAATACATGCGACATAGTTATGGGTTGCATAGAATAAAACTTTAAAACTTAGAGATATAAGAATAAGTTAGGCAACATCATTGCCATGTAAAACCAATGTCGAAAATAGCCTATAAGGGAATCACAGCTAAAACAAGGCGGCGTAAGAAAATAGTGGCATCATTGCCTCTTTATAATCTATGTCAAAAATAGCCTATAGCGACACTATGGTCAAACACTACGGCATGAGAAATCGGCGGCATTGAAATCATATGGAGTTGACACTAAAAACTGGCGGCATTATTGCCTTGTGAAGTTGATGTCAGGGTAGAAAATATGCGGCATTGATACATGTGGTATAAAATAGGGGCATAGAACATATGTGGCATAGGGACTAGCAACATAGAACACCAACGACATCACCAACGTCCTAGGCATCAATGTCGGCATTGATACATCCCAACCTTAGTGGAATCATTGCATACCGACCAAGTTGTTATCATATGCTTCCCTACATGTTAAAGATGACAATGCGGCAAAGATGGGCTATGGCATTGATTAATAGTGCATGGCAATACCGTAATTAATATAAAAACTGTTTTATTTCTTTAAAAAGCAATATCTTTTTACCTAGTCCAATTATTAGTCAAATTCTTATTAAATAATAACTTTATTTACCAAATCCTTTTCAGAAAACTACTATAGATCTAATTTCTCATTCCCAAAATACTTTGCAACCCATATAATTTATGTTAATATTTTAATATAATTATTAAGCTTTTCCAAACTAATAAAATCATAATAATTCGTAAACACTTTGGAAAAATCCACAAAAATCATAATATATCATATTCTTTAACATATAAAAATTTTGGGACCAAAAACATTATTTAATTATTTTTAATAAGTAAAACCCAAAATAAATACTCTTTCTCTTTAGAAATTCATAAAATATTCCTATAAATTTAAAAAATTATGAAATTAAAAATCCATCTCCAAAATTATGTTTTAAACAACATATCAAAAGGTAAATTCATTTGGAGATAAAAAAACTTAGGTTTTTCCTTTAAAACCTATTAAATAATTTTATAAAAATTCAAATAATTCATCAATAAGCATATAATCATTCAAACATTCAAAATATGGTATAATAACATCAAGAATTTGGGTTTAATCACAAAATCAAACCAAACATAGAAAACTTGAGAGGGATAATCATTATTCACCTTGATTAAGTTGTTGATGTTGAGATTTGATGGTTTTAATTCCCCTAAGCTTTATCTTACAAATCTCCTTCTATTTCGTGCCCTTTTCCCACTTAGAAATGGTCAACCTCTAGGTTTTGTTTGATTGTTTATGAGTGTGAGTAAAAGCAAAGATGGTATAAGAGAGGGAGGGTTTAAGGGGTGAAAGATAGATGTATTCCTATTTTCCTCCTCTCATATATCCTTTTATGTTTTAAGTTCTAAAATAATCTTAATAATTAATTAGTTAAGGGTAGACCTGGTTATTTATCAAATCTCATCCTTCTTATCTTAATATGCCTCACATTATTCTATTTAATTTACCTAATTAAATCTTGAGAGTAATGTTAATCAAAATTAGGGGTGTTACAAATTCCCTACCTCCTGATAAAGTTAAATTAAACAAGGATAGATTTGTTATCGAGTATTACAAAGAATCAGTTGTTTATGAGCCCTTATAATGTGGCAAACTAATAATCTTTTGCTTTTGAGCCGAAATTGTAATGATTTTGTGGACTTTGTTTTTAAATATACTCAATACCAATATGCAGGCTTCTAAATTTATTCCTATTTATTCATCATTTCTCATGTCAAGAGGCAATTTAAGTAAATCGATCAGATTAAAAAGGACCTTCAAAGAAAATGTCTCCTTGATTAACAAATCTCGCTTAACAAAATAGTACTTCCTTCATGACTCTCATCAAATGTATATTCAGTTTCCAAATTTAGATTTTAATTTCATGGGCAAATATAAGGATCAATTCCTTCATGCAATTTAGACTAATTATGCTAAGTTATTGTGTGGTGGACTTAGCCTCCCTCTAAAGAATGAGATTATCGTTGGTTTCCTCCAGTTAATGCTCCACCTGGCATCGATGCTCCTTTTAGCGCTTCGTTTTCTATTTCTCCTTCCTCTTTTAAGAAGATTTAGGATGTCCTTTCTCATTCTAAAAACTAACTATGTTGTAGCTTCTACTTTTTACCGCCTCTTTCGGATGGAATAGCTTTTATGAGGAATTTACTGTTGTTTAGTGGAAACTTTGTTGCCTTTCTTTCATCTTTATTAAAATTTTACTATTACTTACTTTCTGAATTAGAACGAAGGATTTCCTTTATAATTTGAAGCTTCGAACCTTAATCAATGCCTTGAGAATATTTAGACTAAATTGAAGACAACACTAAAGGAATGATCCTCCCTTTCTATATTTTGTTTTACAACTATAGATAGCGCCAAAGACAACAAGAGGTATTGGAAATATGTCAATGTGAAATTTATTCTAAAATCAACCCAGGAAATGGTAACAAATCTTAAAAAGAGAGTTTTACTAAAGGATAATGAAACCGCTTAATCGATTAGAAAACATGATTCATGTGCTGATTCCCAACGGCAGTTGGAGTTCGTTATGAAGATCGCTCATTTAAATCAACGCATTTTTTGACTTGGTGGTTGAAGTGATGAAGTATACGAACGATTGTCAATCTTACAAACTTGTATTGACTGAAGGTGAAATAGGGTTTCCTACCCCTACTCCAGTTGGATCTTCAAAAGGGAATCGCCACGTCTTTCTTCTTCATCTTAAAGGCGTTCGGCTCATCCAATTCTCCTCAAGTAGATAAATCAAGGGAACTTGTTAGACTGAGTAGAGCCTTCGTACTAGAGTGCATTTAAAAGGTGAAGGAGCAGTGAAACAAGAAATTTACCGAGACACTTTCAAAGGAAAGGCTATAGATTTAGATGGTAGATGAAACACCCCACACCCCTTAGTATACCCCAAAAAAGCACACTAAAAGATGTGGTGCGTTATAGGTATAACTAAAGCATTATAGGAACTATGATTCACAAGATAAATAAATAAAAACAGCAGAAAATGACATTTAAAATTAAACTTCATTTCAAAACAGAATATGTAACAACCCGAAATTTAACTCATAATAATTAATTCATTAATTAATTAGATAATAAAATAACTTTGTGAAATTATCATAATTAAGCCACGGAAGTTGGACCATTGTGTCCGTGATAATTTTATGGTCAATTTGCAAATATAGAACGTCAGAAGGTGAGCTAATATGACCAAGTTATAAAATAAAAAAAATAAGCAGAAGAAAAAAAATATAGGCAAGTCGACCGGCCGGTCGACCTAGGCACCAGGCGGTCGACCGCCCGGTCGACCCACCTGCTGTTTTGGGGGCGAATGAACAATTGTTCGTTCGTTCCAATGATGGTATGATTTTTAACCGACCGACGTGTTTTGCATTCTTCTGACCAATCCGGTCCATCTATTTTTGCATCTGATGGCTCCTATTAAGCCTATGATGCGGTTGCATCCTATTCAATCCCCAAATCCAACGGTCCAAGATCCACTTCTACCCCTATAAATAGACCCGTAGACCAAACACTTTTTCCCATTCTTGGTTTTCTCCAATTGGGTTCACCTTTCTAGGAAGGACCCTAAACGGAATAATTTTTCCAAAGGAGAATCGTTATAAATTAAATTATTTTACAAATCTAAGTGGATCCGGGAAGACCAAAGGAAGAGCTTAGGACCGGAGGTGAGTGATTGTAATTATTTTAAGATTTTTTTAAGTAATTTAAAATAATAGGGTTTCCAATAGTTGTAGTTCTACTATGATTTTGGAATAGCCTTTTTATTAGTTTTAGATCTATTTTTTAGCCTATTCCCTTTTAGTTATTCTTTTACAGTTAATTATAATTTATTACTGTTAAGCATAGATTTTTTATTTATTTACCGTTTATTTACAGTATTTAAGTTTATTTATTGTTATTTATTTCTTATTTACATCTTTTTCGACGTTTTGGATTTTACGCAAGCGTCTATTATCTTCTCCCTCCTTTTCTTCGTGTATGGATTAGAATAAATTAAACACGAATATGGATTATATAAGTAAGAATATTGAATGAAGAAAATAAGATGTAAATTATGAAGACTGTAATAAATAATGGAATTGGACTGTAATATAAATGTTATTTGACTGAAATTACGCCTAATTATGACGCTAATTGGACTGAATTAAAAAGATTGGCCTAGTTATGTTATAACTTGAAATTATAACTAAAAAGAGTAAAATAAGAAAGAAGCTTATTTTCACACTTAGACCTTGGGTTAAGTAATAAGCATGATTATAATGTAGGTTATAATAAGAAATAGAACAGAATGAGGCTTATTTTAAGACTTAGGATAAATTAATAAGCAAAGATAGTAGGGATAAATTGTAAAGGCTAATTTAAATAATTTATCTAAGTTAATAAGAAAAGATGAAAGTAGAACCTATACCAAATAGCATTCCCTATTAGACAAAACGGTGGTCCCACATTAGCCTGAAGTGAGACGAGGGCACGCTTTTGCTAAGAATGGTAGTAATTGGTCAAATAGTAGTCCAAATCACGTGGGATTTGGATAAGGGGAGCAACTAGATATTGTTTGGATGATGGGCCAGTACCAATGGCATTTTCCCTATTTTCTATGGACATACGGGGATCTCACATTAGCCTGAAGTGAGATGAGGGACACGCTTATGCTGGAGTTCGAGGTAATAAGAAGACCCAATAGGTGGAGCAAAATGTAGCATGGGCATGGTGGTAGTTACGCATGCGACTTTCATTCGGGTGCTCAGTAATCGCTATGAGTTTCAAGCGCTTAGTATGGGTGTCTTTGGTAGACACTATTGCCTTCTACGTAGGGAGCTATATATGTCGTTCGGATCCACAGTGGGTACTCTGTGCATCTTTCGTAGATACCATTGGCTGCTGTGTAGGGAGTTATATAGCATCTGGTCCGTAGTAAGGTCTATGGAGTAGCAGGTCAATCAAAAAAAGTAGAATAAGGGTTACATCCTAATTACAGGATTAGGAATTTAGCCTGTTTGCACAAAAAATGGACAAACACCTCGAAGTTGTATGATTTAGTAGATCTTATGTGATTCTTAGTGATTCGAGTGATTTATGCAAATATGTAAAAAACAGGGGCTAAACTGTAAAAAGACACGCAGATTTATAGTGGTTCAGCCAGAATGTGCCTACGTCCACTTTATATGTTATTTCTCTTCAGTTATTCCGATTACAAGTACAAAGCTTTGATATAAGTAAAAGAAAGTTATTTGAAAGTTCCTTCCGTGCTTGAGCTCTCAAACTTGTCCCCATTGTTGTACCCCTGCCCCTCTATTTATAGAGTGAGGCTGGGGGCAGGGGTCTTGGATGTATACAGCTGTTGATGGGCCCGGGCTGGTACAATCTGGCCTAGTAAATCCGGTTCTGTATCGTCTTGGTCCGGTGGCAAGTATGGTTCGGTGGGAAGCTTGATTCGGTAGGAAGTATGGTTCAGTGGGAAGTATGGTTCGGTGGGAAGTATGGTTCGGTAGGAAGTATGGTTCTGTGGGAAGTATGGTTCGGTGGGAAGTATGGTTCGGTGGGAAGTATGGTTCGGTAGGAAGTATGGTTCGGTGGGAAGTATGGTTCGATGGGAAGCTTGATTCGGTGGGAAGCTTGATTCGGTGGGAAGCTTGGTTCGGATGTGGTGAGGATGCCGAATGAAGTTTAGCTCTCCATGGTCTAGAGATCTCCTGGGTGAGAAATTTACCCAACATTTGCCCCCCAAAGTAGGACGTGTGTGCGCGCATGTCCTGCTTTGTTTGAGTTTGAGCAATCACATCCGGCTCTGGGAACGAACCAGGTGGTCCGGTGAGTCAACCTCCTCCTATAAATGGGAGGCTTAGGCCATTGCATTTCTTCACCGAACATCGCTTGTAACCGAATCACTTACAGCCGAATTAACACGCGCCGAATCATTGTAGCCGAATCACGTGTTGCCGAATCACGTATCGCCGAATCACGTGTGCCGAATCGCTGTAGCCGAATCACATGTTGCCGAATCACGTGTGCTGAATCGCTATAGCCGAATCACGTGTTGCCGAATCACGTGTGCTGAATCACTGTAGCCGAATCACATGTTGCCGAATTACGTGAGTTGCTTTATCACCGAATGAAAGCTTATACTACATATTACCGAATGGGCTACAGACGTTTATTTGTTTACATCCTCCATTCTAACAGCACGCTTTTCTATGTTGCAGATAATGTCTCGCAAAGCGGAAACTCGATCGGGCAAGAAGAAATCCGGGGGCGAAGGAGGTTCCTCTGCCGTGCCCCCAGCTCAGCCGAATCCAGAACGTCATGGACCAATCCCGAGATCACTAGTGGACGGGTACGGCCCTCAGGAACTTCTGAACTCCCCGCCTGATTGCTTTCCTAGCTCCCTCAAGGAGGAGCAGCTTGACGTCATTTCCCGGTCTTTTGGAATCGATAGGGCGCGATTGCTATTGCCTGGGAGAGATGTTATGCCGTATGATCCTCCTGAAGGATACTTCGCCTACAGCAGATACCACTGCATGTGTGGTGCCATCCTTCCTCTGAACGCTTGGATAGCCAGCTTTCTTACATACCTTAAGGTGGCCCCGTTCCAGCTTCAACCCAACTCCTATGCTATACTGGTGAGCCTCTTCGTCATTTTCCGGAGGAAGTATGGTCGTGCTCCTTCCAACCGAGAGATCCGGTATCTATATAACCTGAGGGGCTATAAGAAGGGGTCCCCATACATTAGCTTGGAGTCAGCTGTGACCTTCAAGCCGGTCTTGGATCTGTATTCCAAATTCAGCATGTTCAAGAGGGAATGGTTCTTTGTTAGGGACGACTCTGTTTCAATTTGGCGCTTTACTTCGGGATGTAAGTTGAATGCTTTTACTTATAATTTCCATTACGATTGCGATGCTTTTTCTCATACTTCCTCATTTTTGCTAGCGATAGGTGGCTTTGCGGTTGTGGAGACTGACCGCCTGGTTCAGACGGCGGCTGAGATAGAAGCTATTCTTGGGAAATATAGATCATCTGCCTTCTTGATCAGAAATGCGATTCTTCTGGAGTATAACTTAATCCTTCCACAGCAGTCAGTAGTTAAGCTGAGGGAAACGGCGGAGGAGAGGGCGGCTGCTCAGACCAAGGAAGGTGTTACGGTAGAGAGTAGCAAGAGGAAACCTTTCACAAAACCTCCAGCTGTCGGAGGTAAGAAACTCAAGAAGTCGGACGGTCCCTCCCCCAGCAATTGTCCACTTACCCGTGAGGAGGAAGACATAGAGGAGGAAAGAGGCGAGGGTGGAGATGGTCGGGAAGGTGATAAAGGTGGCGATGGCATCGGGGCCCTGCTTCCTGGGCAAGCGGGCGAGATTCAGGAGTGGACGGACGATGCGTTCCACCAGGCTTTCGAGGGGCTGGACGAAGATCCACCTTTGGTAGAGAAAACCGGGAAAGCGGACAAGGCCGGGACTGGTGCAAGCGAGTCTTCCCAGACCATTCCAGCCAGGGTGGCTCCGACGACTCAAGGTGAACTCTTGACTCCTGCATGCTTCACTAATGATAGAGACTTAGGAATATTTTATGACCCACTCCCGTCCTGGAATGAAATCCAGGACCTATTGCAGTATCCTACTCCTCCCCAGGGTTTGTACAACCACAGATGTGTTTCAATTCTTTTAACTTGCCGTGTTTTCTCGAAGTATAGAACAATATATGCTTGTGACACTTTTTTTTTCATATCAGGAGCAGGTAAAACGGTCAAATCCTCAGATTTTCGGCACAGGCTTGAACAGTACAAGCTTTCCAAAACTTCTGTCAAGCCGAAGCCTTCGACCCACCGCTCCGGGGATGTAGTCGGCTACTGTCCTCTTCTCGGGGTTATCGAAGAGGGTATTCAGCAGAGAAAGAGGAGTCGTCCTTTATCCGAACCTTCGCCTGGTCCTCAGTTCCCGGCTCAGCCTCTTCATGATATCACGGAGGAGGATAGCGAGTTTGCACCTTCTCCGCACCCGTCCGGAAACCCTTCTGTTACTCATATCGACCGTCCTGACTTGGCTCGTAATCGATTTGCGGGTCATCCTGATCTGGATCCAAGCTCTCATGATATTACCTTTGACGAAGTCACCGGTGAACACCTTCTCCCCCGCAACCCCATGGTACGAGTACTTGATGAAGCTAAGTCCTTAGATCTCGATTTACTTACTACTCGTATAATCACTATGGGAGACGAGGCCAAGGCTAATATTGATCGGGTGGCGGAGGAGACTAAGAAGCTGATGGGGCATCATGCCCGGCTGGTTAAGGTCGGAGAGGAGATTGGGAGCGCCAATATCCGACTTCGATTGGTGGTTTGGGATCAAGCCAAACAGCTTGCGGATCAGGCTATTCAGATTTCTCAGCATGAGGCTGCTACTGGACGATTAAGGAAAACCATGGAAGAGGCCAGTCGGGCCGAATTGCGGAAAATGGAAGCTACTTGCAAAGAACGGATTGCCATGGCTATTGCCACGGTGGACGAGGTTCGGAAAGCGGATCTTGAGCAGGTGGAGGAATTGTCCGGGAAACTTGGGGCTGCAGAGCTTGCTCAAGCCATGTTGAGGGAGGAGATGGAGGCAATGCGGGGATCCCTTCTAGCCGACTGCTCGAGATACCGGTCGGAGAGAGATGCTGCCGTTGGGAGGTTGTTGGCTTCCGAAGTCCAGATGAGGGAGTTTGAGGAGAATGAGGGGATGATGGACGAAATGCTTCAGGACATGTACTTCCGAACCTGGAAGCAGGGCAACCTATCCTGGATGGATGATTATCCCAGGATCATGGCTAAGATCTATCTTCGGGCTCTGGAGGAGGCTAAGGCCGATGCGGATAAAGATGGTGGCGTGGCCTTCAGCATGGATGCGGTCACTGCCCAGTTTGCCAAGGAGGAGAAGGTGGCGGTGAAGGAAGGTATGCGGTTGCTTGCCGCTGAGGAGGTAGGCGTGCAGGTAGAGGATGACGATCAGGATAGTCAGGAAGCAGGTGCTGGTAAGTCTCCCTTTTTAGTTTCTCCATCAACTTGGTTGCTTATTGCTAATGAGTCCCTCCTTTTTTTTGACTGGACAGGGGGTCAACAGGGCAAGGATAAAGCTCCACTGCAGCCGGCCCCTTGATTATACCTGGAAAAACTCCTTTTGTGGATTCGACAGTGTTGTATATGTTAGTCGAAAAACAGTAACGTAGCCTTTAGGTTGTAATATTTTGCCACTTGTAATAAATAGTCTTATTTTTAACGTGTAATTCTTTAACTTAAGCTGATTTTGTCGTCTTTTGAATGTTTGCTGTTATTTTTGGCATATCGTATGAGAAATATAGCTATGTATATTCTTGTAATTAAATTGTGTTTGATGTCAGATTCTGGTTCTAAATCATAATTTCATGACTTGCAATATTAGCGTGTGGTGTGAACAAACTATAGTCATGAATTAGTACATAAAAGAAGAAAATACCGCCTTTCATGTTTTAATCGTAGATGGCAGTCTTGAATATCTTGTATGACCGAGCATGGAATGCAGTCGAATGTCCTGCCACTGTGAGTCCCTACACCCATTGGCGAGTATCTCCTACTCTGTATCATGTACTTTAAGGATTGTTATAGAGGATAGGAAAAAGCTTTTTAAGTGAAATTGAAATACGTGAAAAGGTAAAACTTCCAATCACGGAAGGCCTTCGATGTGCTTAAGTTCGTGGCAAACGGGTTTTGTAGTCACTTTCCCTAGCTGTGGGTCTTGGAGACATTCGTCACCCATCTTACGCCTCCGCGGGGAGTTAATTCTTTTTTACCACAGCCGCACTTAAGAAACATCGGAGCCGAGATCGCGCACAGTAACTACCCGAACCATTATGGCCCGTAGTCGTGGGTATTATTCGATTTACTGTGGCCGGCTAGCGTGGGTGCCGATCGTCAACTGTGAACTGCCCTTGGCTGGCCACACCTTATGTTGGGGCTTATAGTCGGTTCACAGTTGCCGGCGAGCCTAACGCCGTAATGAGCTGCCTCGGCTATAGTCGGCCTTCTCGGTGGCTTATAATCGGCTCATTACAGTTGGCTTTGAGGGCCGTCGCGAGCAATGAGTTAACCCGCAGCAGAGGGATGCCGGAGCAAAAGTGTCTCATTGGCGAGGGCATAGATTCGCATAGTACCTGCTAAGTCTTGTCCAGGAGAAGTTGCGTTGTAGAGTGCTTTGAATGGAAATGCTATATACTCAGGATTTTGTTCAACAGAAAAGGATAAAGTTAACAGGCAGCCAAGATACAAAGGAACAAGTTAAAAAAAGAGACAAGGTTTTTTAAAGTGGTTCGGCACGAAAATGCCTACGTCCACTGATTCTCTTTGTTAATTCACTTCATATGGGCAATACAAGTTAAGAAAAGTATCGACGGAGGTGTTGGATGTTCCATGCCCTCTGGAACACCTCTCCGTCCACTTTTGACAAAATATAGGCTCCGTTGTGGAGATCTTTATGAATTACATATGGCCCATCCCAGATTGGGTCTAGTGCTCCGGGGCGAGGGAAGATTCGCTTGAGGACAAGATCCCCTTCTCGTAAGGTACGATGCTTGACTTTGGAGTTGTATTGTGCCGCCACTTTCTGCTTGTGGGCTGCTGCTTTAAGGACTGCATCATTCCTTCTCTCCTCAACTAGATCCAAAGACATGTTGAGGAGTTCTTCATTCTCTTCTGGGTTATAGTGGATCCTACGGTGGAAAGGCATAATGGTTTCAACTGGGAGCATAGCCTCCGATCCGTATGCCAAAGAGAAAGGAGTGTGCCCTGTTGATGTTCTGAAAGATGTGCGGTAGGCCCATAGTGCCGTAGGGAGTTCATCCACCCAAGCGCCCTTTGACTTTTCGAGCTTCTTTTTGATCAGAGTTTTCAGAATTTTGTTGACTGCTTCGACTTGTCCGTTTGCCTGGGGATATGCTACGGATGAGAAGCTTTTATGAATTCTATGTTCTTGGCACCAGTTGGCGAATTCCTCGCTGTCAAACTGAAGTCCATTGTCTGATATGATTTTGAGTGGGACTCTGTACCTGCACAGAACATTTTTAATTAAGAAGTTAATAACTTTTGCTGAAGATACTTTATTTAGAGGTTCCGCTTCCACCCATTTGGTGAAATAATCAACTGCCACTATAGCATATTTGGCCCCGCCTCGTCCCATTGGTAGCTCGCCGATTAAGTCAATTCCCCATATTGCGAAGGGCTGGTCATCTGAGTAATCTCGGTTGTCGGTAGCCGAGGAATCTTAGCAAATTTTTGGCACCTGTCACACTTCTTGACGAAATCTAAGGCGTCCTTGCTTAAGGTGGGCCAGAAATATCCGTATCGGAGTATCTTTTTTGCTAATGTTTGCCCTCCGGTGTGATCTCCGCAGCTTCCTTGATGAATGTTGGATAAGATTTCCTTGGCTTCCCTTCCGGCGACACACCTTAATAATGGATTAGAGAACCCGCGCCGATAGAGGATGTCTTCTTGTATTGTATAGCGGGATGCTTTCCTCAAGACTTTCTTGACTTCATTACGCCTGTCGGGTAGTGTGCCACTTTGTAGGTAGTCTCGGATGGGAGTCATCCAAGTTGCTTCTTCGGTTGCAGTTATCAGATTTACTTGTTCAAAACTTGGGGCCATTTGCTTTGAGATGGTCACTGCCCCGAAGATGGTGATGTCTCTCACACTTGCTTGCTTTGCTAATTCGTCGGCCTCTCGGTTCTCCTCCCGAGGGATGTGTTTGACTATGTAGTGGTCCAATCGGCTGAGAAGTAACCTGGTCTTCTTTAGATATGCTATGAGTCGTTCTTCTCGAGCTTGGAATTCTCCTAGTATTTGGTTAACAATAAGTTGAGAATCGCTGTGAATACACAAAGAATTGGCCCCGATTTCTATGGCAATTTCTAGCCCAGCTATCACCGCTTCATATTCTGCATCGTTGTTGGTGGCAGCGAACTCCAACCTTATAGCATAGTGCAGTTTGTTTCTCCTGGGAGTGATTATTACTACACCTGCCCCCGAGCCTTGTTCGTTTGATGCACCATCCACAAAGAGATTCCACTTGATATCTCCTGTTATTTCCAATTGCTCCTGATCTTCGTTGGTAGTGAACTCTGCAATGAAATCAGACATGGCCTGTCCCTTGATGGCGGTGCGAGGGTGATAGGTGATATCATACTGACTTAGTTCAATACACCATTTAAGTAATCGCCCAGAAGTGTCGGGACGATGGAGTACCTGCCTCAGTGGTTGATCGGTCAGAACTTTGATGGAATGGGATTGGAAGTAATGACGTAGTTTTCGTGAAGTGATTAGTAGACAGTATGCTAATTTCTCAAGTTTAGGGTATCTAACTTCTGCCCCAGTAAACCTTTTGCTGACGAAGTAAACCGGCCGTTGCGTGCGGTTGTCTTCCCTTACCAAGGCAGCTCTTAGGGCGTGGGATGACACAGCGAGGTATAGGTATAATTCTTCTCCTTCGCTTGGAGTTGAGAGCACCGGTGGTTTCTGGAGGTGTTCGATTAAGTGAAGGAAAGCGGTCAGGCATTCATCAGTCCATTCGAACTTTCCCTTGTCTTTCTTTAGAGCCTCAAAAAAGGGGACGCACTTGTCTGTCGCCTTGGAGATGAATCGGCTTAGAGCGGCCACTTTTCCGTTCAAACTTTGCATTTCCTTCCGAGTGGAAGGTATCTTGATATCCCTTGGCGCTCGGACTTGTTTAGGGTTTGCTTCTATTCCTCTGGCATGAACGATGAATCCTAAGAACTTTCCAGATGACACTCCGAAGGAGCATTTTAGCGGATTCAACTTCATTCCATATTGTCGAAGCACTTGAAACATCTTGCCTAGGTGGCTCACGTGATCTTTGGCTTTCCTTGACATTACTAGCATGTCATCCACATATACTTCCATAGTTTGTCCTATTAGCCCCGCAAACATCTTGTTGACGAGGCGCTGGTAGGTGGCTCCTGCATTTTTAAGTCCGAAAGGCATTACCTTATAGCAGTATAAACCTCGATCGGTGATGAAACTAGTGTGGTCTTGGTCGGGAGCATGCATAGGAATTTGGTTATATCCTGAGTATGCATCCATAAAAGATAGGAGTTCGTGCCCAGCTGTGCTGTCTACAAGTTGGTCGATTCTGGGAAGTGGGAAGCAATCCTTTGGGCAGGCGTCGTTTAGGTTGGAAAAGTCAATGCAGGTTCGCCACTTCCCATTAGCCTTTTTTACCAGCACCGGGTTGGCGATCCATTCCGGGTAGATAGCTTCTCGTATGAAGTCATTGGCGAGTAGGTTTTTTACTTCTTCATCGAGGGCTGTTGATCGCTCTGCCCCCATGCTTCTCTTTCTTTGTTTTACAGGCGCCTTGGTAGGATCAATGTTTAATACGTGGCATGCTATGTCGGGGGAGATTCCAGTCATGTCAGCGTGTGACCAAGCGAATACATCCAAGTTGTGGCGGAGAAAATCGATGAGTTGTTCTTTCAATTCGGCTTTTAGTTGGGACTCAATTTTCAATAGTCTACTCGAGTCATGCTTGTCTACAGATATAAACTCCATAGCCTCTGCAGGCTCGGCGGTGGCCTCCTCCTCTTTGTCCCTAGGATCTAATTCATTGAAAGGGTCGCTGGTATATCGAAGAGGAGGGGCTTTCTTTAATTGCTACGCTTCTAGACTTTTTGTGCAGAGGGCAATCTCTACACCCTTCCCTTTATCCTTCCTGTGGTTGCTGCGAAGTTCAGTCACATAGCAGTCTCGAGCAACATCCTGATCTCCTTCCACTTCCCCTACTCCATTGTCCGTTGGGAATTTCATCTTTAGGCACCATGGGGCTAAGACAATTTGGAAGTCAGACAAGGATGGCCTTCCCAAGAAGGCGTTGTAGGCCGACTGGTTTTCTATTAGCACAAACGTTTGTTTCCGTACAGCAGAGCGGGGATGGCTTCCAATCTCGACAAAAAGGTCCAGTTGCCCGAGGGGCATCTTCGCGTCTCCAGTGAAGCCGTGTAATGGTTTATCGCAGGGGGATACATCCTTCATTGATAGCTTCATTTTGTCGAATGCGTGTTTGAACAGGATGTTTACCGAGCTTCCAGTGTCTACCAGGATTCGGTAGACTTCAGCGGGACCAAGTCGGGCAGAGATGACCATGGGATCCATGTGAGGGTACTGCCTTCCTTCTAGGTCACGCTTACCGAACATGATGTCATTACTTTCTTTCCGCTTCGGGTGGCACTCTTCTATAACCGAATTGACATAGTCTTTATATTTTCTAAGAAAAGATTGAGTTACTAATATTAAACCTCTTATTGCTTGAGTAAATAGAAAGCTATCCCAAGCCTCTGATATTGCTATTCGTTCATTTTTATTGTCTCTAAGCGACTTTCCGTATCTTTCCATCTCTTTCTAGCTTCTATCTGCGATGTGTGGCCCTCCTGAGATGGTATGGACCACTATCTTTTCCTGACTAGAGCTGCTAGCGTTGCGGTTTCCTCTGTCGGCCCCCGGGGAGGGTAGCCTTGGGTTTTCATTGGCAGGAGCTGGGGTCCTGTCCTGACCTTTTACATAACGTTCCAGTTTCTTTCTTCTGATGTGTTCCTCAATCAGATCTCGGAGATGATGGCATTCGTTGGTATCATGCCCGTGAGATTCGTGGAAGCGGCAGAATTTTCCAGACTTCTGTGCGTTATCTGATTCCTTCTTATATGGTGGGCGTTTGTATCTAACTTCGCCTTGGGTGGCAAGGAAGATATTTTCGACGGTCTTGTTCAAAGGAGTGTAAGTGTCGAATCTTGGTCCTGGCCGATATAGGCGCTTTTCTCCCTTCTTGCCCCCAGCATTGTCTCTGGAATCAGTTCTTCGAACGTCCCTTGCCACAGCAGGGGCGTTGCCATGGGTTGTCTTATTTTGCTGTCCTGACTGCCCCTCAACGGCAGCATCCTCAAGCCTCATGTACTTCCCGGCTTCATGGAAGAAATCGGGTAAAGTAGCTGGCTTTTCTTTTGTCAACCTTCTAGCAAATTTAGTGTCCGGATGCACACCACTGCAGAGGTCCATTAGGATAAGCTTCTCATCGGCGTCTTGGACTGCGGCTGCTGCGGCGTTGAATCTGGTTAGGTATTGCTGCAGCTTTTCTCCAGGTTTCTGTTTGACGCTGGATAAGGAATAAGCATCCATAGGTTGCTCCACATGAATGCGGAACTGACTGATAAATTTTTCTTTCAACATTTCCCACGAGCTGATGGATCCTTGGGGTAGATGACAGAACCAGGAGGTAGCAAGATCTGCTAAGAAGAGCGGAAAGCATTTGCATAGTACTCCCTCTGTTGCTCCACTCATGAGCATATGCTGCGTGTACCTTTGTAAGTGTACAACGGGATCGGAGGTTCCTTTGTAGGGTTCCATTGTTGGCATCTTCCATTCTCGGGGGGTGATAGCAATTTCGATATTACGGGCGAAAGGGCTGGTTACCCTAGCGCCTATCCCTCGATCTCTTTGCTCCCGTTGGACACACTCTCTGAATAAGCGGGCCATCCTTTCATCGGAACTTGGAGTAGATAGAAATGAGTTTGGTTCTGTTCTGTGGGATTGATTCCGTCCAGATGACCTGTAGGGATGGTATCGTCTATCATTCCTCATATTTTCCAGTGGCTGCCTTTGATCTTCTGGGAGCATGCTTGGGTCAGCTACAGTTGGCCCTTGCCTTGATCTCCCCCTGTTGGGTTCTGATCTAAGCACTTCCTCGGGTCCAACTTCGGGCTGGACTCTAGCTCGGCCCCGTTCACTGGCGTTTCTGTGGTTAGGCAGCACGACAGGCTCAGCTACAGTTGACCTTCGCCTGGTACCTTCCCTGTTGGGTTCGGTACAGAACGTTTCCTCAAGCCTAACTTCGGGCTGTGCTTGGTCTCAGCTCCTACCATGGCTACTTCTGCCGTTAGCTCCTTCGAAGAAGGGAGATCTTTGTTGTCTCTGAGATCCTCCAGACTGGGACTCGCCCCATGATTCAGTGTTGCGGTTGGATTCCTCAGCGTCCCTTAAGCGTGACATGAGATGGTCCACCAAGGCTTCCTGCTGGGACGTGAAGCGGTTAGTTACTTCAACCACAACTCTGTCCAGATCTGCTCTAGTAATTGCGGCAGGCTGTTCTGTGGCAGGAGTAGTTGGGTTAGCCTGTTCTTCATTTGTTACTGTTGCTGGAGGAGGACGATTTACTTGATTCGTGACAGCTGGATCTGGAAGACTGCTGGATGCGATGTTTTTTCGTTTGTTAACATCTTTTCTCTGTTTGGGAGGCATGTTTTCCAAGTGGCGGACAATGCTGTTAAGAAAACTTGTTAAGCGGATGAAGCTGAAGCTTCGAGCTTCTAGCTCTCAATGAAAGCACCAAAAATGTTTGCACAAAAAATGGACAAACACCTCGAAGTTGTATGATTTAGTAGATCTTATGTGATTCTTAGTGATTCGAGTGATTTATGCAAATATGTAAAAAAACAGGGGCTAAACTGTAAAAAGACACGCAGATTTATAGTGGTTCAGCCAGAATGTGCCTACGTCCACTTTATATGTTATTTCTCTTCAGTTATTCCGATTACAAGTACAAAGCTTTGATATAAGTAAAAGAAATTTGTTTGAAAGTTCCTTCCGTGCTTGAGCTCTCAAACTTGTCCCCATTGTTGTACCCCTGCCCCTCTATTTATAGAGTGAGGCTGGGGGCAGGGGTCTTGGATGTATACAGCTGTTGATGGGCCCGGGCTGGTACAATCTGGCCTAGTAAATCCGGTTCTGCATCGTCTTGGTCCGGTGGCAAGTATGGTTCGGTGGGAAGCTTGATTCGGTAGGAAGTATGGTTCGGTGGGAAGTATGGTTCGATGGGAAGTATGGTTCGGTGGGAAGTATGGTTCGGTGGGAAGTATGGTTCGGTAGGAAGTATGGTTCGGTGGGAAGTATGGTTCGGTGGGAAGCTTGATTCGGTGGGAAGCTTGATTCGGTGGGAAGCTTGGTTCGGATGTGGTGAGGATGCCGAATGAAGTTTAGCTCTCCATGGTCTAGAGATCTCCTGGGTGAGAAATTTACCCAACATAGCATAATCAAAGTAGAAATCAAGGACAGGTGCAAGCAATCAAAGTTAACCTATCTTATAAATTGAGCAATATTTAATCGTACTTATTTTCAGTTTATTCCTTTCATACTCCCTTTGTTATCCTTATTTATGCTAGAACTGTTGTAGAGTCTATTACTTTTATCTTGCTTAAAGACTCTAGTAATTACTATCATTCACCAGACTTTTAGTCTGACCCACTCCTCTATTTTCCCCTCCCCCCATAGGCAATCAAGGGAGAAGTCAGTAGATTGCTGTTGCTTGGAGTTTTCTTGGAGGAGATTTCTACTATGTATTTCGTTTATTTTTAGCTTTTGTTCTTTCTATGTACTAGCTTATTATTAGGGATATTATGTACTCTAATTTTTGAGACTATGAGTTTTTGTTTCATGAGACATATTGGATTTTTAGACATGTATGTGGTATTTGACTTATTTATGAAGCAATTATGAAGTTTTGTTTTAATTAAGTTATTATTAAGTTTTCACTGTTTTTATCTATATTTGTCTTGTGAATATTAGTCTATGTTAGCTTTAGTTATACCTACAACGCACCACACCTTTTAATGTATCCTTTTGGGTATATTATGGGGTGTGGGGTGTTTCACTTGGTATTAGAGCCTAAGGTTATTGGATTCCTAAAAAAATTATTTTTAAAAGTAAAATCCCCTCATAAGTCCAGTTCAATCTCCCTTTGACTCTTTGCTAAACTATCGTTTTCTTTTTATAGAATGGCTACTACCCTAAACCTTCCCGAGGGCATCCCTATCCCAGCCTAGTTTCATAGGTACTTACAAGCTACGACTCCAGAGATGCACGGGCCTGCGCCCAATCCTGCACCAACGGGTGGGAATCCCATCAACCCACCTGCCGCCATCAATTTATCTAAGCTTTGTAAATATTTTGCGAGTTTGGGTGGGAAGACTTTTCTGGCAAGGAGACTTTTATGGAGGCGAGAGCATGGCTTAATGACACAGAGAGGATTTTCGGTCTTTTGGGAGTGGATGGTCAACAGCGAGTTCAGCTAGCCGCTTGGCAGCTGAAGGAGGAGCCATCTTATTGGTGGGAGGTGATCGAGTTGGCGGGAAGGAATATTACTTGGGATGGATTCCGGGCTCGATTCGATAGAAAGTTTCTGTCTTAGGCGGAAGAGAGTGTTCAGCTGGAAAGGTTTATCAATTTGAAACAAGGGAGTTTGTCCGTTAATGAATACGTCAATTGATTCAATGAGTTGTCGCAGTTTGGTATGGATTTGGTGAACACCCCGCACTAGAAAGCTATGAAGTTTGCAAAGGGATTGAATCAACCCCTTTAGGGATTGTTGCCGACTTATGTACCGATGGGAGCCACTTATGAGTCTTTGGTCGAGATGGCACTTATGTCGGATACAGTCTAGGAGGGAGAGTCTAAAGAGGAGGTTGAGTCAGAAGGTTCAAAGAAGAAGAGGTGGGAAAAGAATAAGAAGAAGAAGAAAGGTGATGGTCCTCAGAAGCAGATTAAGAAGGGAGTAAAGTGCCATAGTTGTGGAAATGTTAGACATATGGCCAAGGATTGCATAAAGGATAAGATGAGGGGTAAGTGCTATGTTTGCGGGCAGCCCGGTCATATGAGTAGGAGTTGTCCCTAGAGAGCTGGTCAGGGAGCGAGTGTGCTAGCTGCACAGATTCATGCATTAGACGCAACACCTTCCAGTAGCATTCCAGATAGAGGTAGGAAAGTCACAGTTGAAGGTTTGATTTCTATATCTGATTTTCCCATTCGGACTTTATTCGATTCTGGAGCATCACATTCTTTTATCTCTAGTTCTCTAGTAGATTGTTTGTACTTGGACATATCATTAGTAGTAGACCCGATTATTATTTCAAACCCCATAGGAGGATCAACACACTTATATATGGTTTGTAGGGGTTTGAAAATCTTTATCCTAGGCATAGAATTTGACTGCGACGCCTATGTTTTGGGATTCTCGGGGTATGGGATGATCTTAGGGATGGATTGGCTATCCACATACGGAGCTATATTACACTGCGAGAGCAGAGTCGTTAGACTTGAGACTTGCAGTGGTAGGACTCTGGAGGTATCTTACGACCCACAAGGGTCAGTCATGTTGATTTTTCTCTATTCCCTTGATTCATCGTCATCAGAGTTGCATTCGGTTCCTGTCGTCAGAGATTTTGCAGACATCTTTGAGGAGGTTAGGGGACTGCCCCCTAAGAGAGAGATTGACTTCAGGATTTATTTGATCGAGAATGCTAAGCCAGTATCGTTACCTATGAGGCACATGGCACCTAGGGAGAGGAAAGAATTGAACAAGCAGATCCGTGAGCTTTTGGAGAAGGGATTCACAAGAAGAAGCATATCGGAGTGGAGAATGCTAGTCGACTTCGCCACTAAGGCGGATGGTTCCCTCCGACTTTACGAGGGCTATAGAGAGTTAAGTAAGCTCACAAAGAAGAACCAATATCCACTCCCTAGGATAGATGATCTTTTTGACGAATTAGTTGGCTCTTCGGTATTCTCCCAGTTTGATTTAGCCACTGGATTTCATCAGCTTAGGGTCGCTGAGGATAGCATTAATAAGACCGCATTTAGGACACCCAACAGATTCTTTGAGTGGTTGGTTATGCCTTTTGGACTAACCAATGCCCTAGCCTATTTTGTAGATTTGATGAGCAATGTTTTTAGAGATGTCCTAAGTAAGTTCGCGGTGGTATTCGTGGATAACATTTTGGTGTTTTCCAAGAAGTATGGAGGAGCATGTTATCATCTTATGGAGGTTCTTCGTATAGTTGAAGATAGAACTCTTGAAGTGACACTTCAGGCATAAGGAAGTGTGTTTTTGGGGCATGGAGAAGATCTACACATGGTAGGAATGATTTTGTACACTTAGGATTCAGATTTTGGAAATCCAAAGAAAGGTAGGCTAAGGTTAGAGATGTACAATAAAATTCAGTAGATAAGGAAGCCCATGTGTAGATAATTGCAGAAATTATAATTGTATCAGACAATTGGATTTGACGGTAATGCCTTAGAATAAATATGAGTATACAAGAGAAATAGGAGTAAAAGTCATTAGTTTAGAAGAAATATTCCGATGATAGTAAGTAGGAAAATCCACTTTATATATAACCCAATAAAATGAAATTATTAGAATTAAAAAAAATTGTCAAATTTTGAAAGTAAATATGGGGTCTTTGGAAATATGGTAAGAACTTTAAATTTGTTTTTATATGATGAAAATTTTGTTAAAAATAAATTCTTTTAGAAAAAATTATTATAGAGCATATATAACTCTCTAGTTTCTTTGTAAGTAAACAAAGATCTTAAATATAAAAACATAGAGTCTATTAAGTATCAAAAAACATATGTTACAACATTTATTGTTGTAATATATGTTTTCGTGAAAAATAAAAGAGCATAGACTATAACCCTATTGTTATAGTAAGTAACTCCTAAGAGAAATGTTTTTATATAGTATATGAGATTTATTAGTATTTATTAACTTCATACACTAGTACTTTTGGGTTGTAGTAACAATGTTTTACGCAACATCTGTTTTAAACCGAAATAAAAATGTATTTTTAAAGATAATTTCTAAGAATAGAAATTAAAGTGATTTATGAATATACTTATTATTTAAATAAGTATAAGAAAATGTTTTCTGGTTATGGATACATTAAAACAGTTTTGAAGATGAGTTTTTCTGAAAAGAAAATGTGTAAGTTAGATATTAGAAAATATTTATCATGGAAGAATATAAATTAAACATACTTTAATCTATTGGAATGAAAAGAATAATGGTATAATTCTCTATTAAACCAATAAAAAAATTTTGTGTAAGTAAGAAGGAATACACGAAAGAGATGTACAAGATATGGGAAGCACCATATTTTGTATAGTCTATTTTGAAAATATAGAATAAATTCCTTGTAACTTCACAAAAACACGAAGTCCTCTTTTAAAAGGTTCATAGAAGATTTTAGCGTTAATAACTTCTCATAAGAGAAAGTAGTTCTAATACATTAAGATATGAGACTGTAAGGTGTAATAAGAAGCTATTTTGAAAACACATATAGGATATTTTAAAGATATTTTAAAAGAAAATGGTTTGGCGAAAAAGTAAATAAGTTTTTGAAATGAAAAACTTAATAAAAGTAAAATTTGAAAATTCAAATTTTTATAGAAAACTATAAAAGTCTTTAAAGATAGAGAGATATAAGTTTTAGACTTAAAAATTTGGAAGTTTTTCCCTCTAGGTTTAGGAAATAATATTAAGTGGCCAAGTATTTTTGAAATTAATAGAAACTGAAAAGATATCACTTTTAAAGACAAAGATTTTGGGATATGATGTTTTAAATTTTTTAGAACCTTAGTTTTTAAAACAAGGTGATAAATACCAAACCAAACTCTTAATTGTGGAGTAGATAAGAATCGTTTCTTAGGAGTAACAGAAAAGGTGTAAGGAGACAGCAGTAATTAATTTTAGAAGTAATAATGGAAGTTTCCATAAAGTGTATAGAAAACTAGTAAGAACCTAGGAATGTTGATTCATGAAGAATAGTAAATTGAAATTAGTTGGATAGTAAGACGAGCATGGTTGAGAATGAGTATTCTTGATTTTGGAAGAACTTGGGAAAAGCATCTTTCTTTAGTGCAATTCATATGGTAGTAATTTTCAAGCTAGCATTGGAATGACACCTTTTGAAGCTCATTTTGGAAGGCCGTGTAAGACGTCTTCATGTTGGTTGGAGTCTACGGAAAGGTTGCTTCTTAGTTCCGACATGGTTAGAGAGATTTCGGAGAAGACTAATTTGATTAGGAGAAAATTTGTATCTCATATCCATGTCCCCTTGATAATAGGTTTTAGAATTTCCATTTTCCATCTTTAGTTTTGAATAGGTTCTTTCCTTTATTTTCCTCTGGGAGGGTAGAACTTAGGATTTAACCTATGGATGGTAGGATTTGATGCAAACATGTTAATAGAACATGTTATGAATGATGTATGCTAGTGATTGCAAGTGTTTGCTAGTGGATGTTAATGGACGCATATAGGTACACTAGGCACTATTATTTTTTAGGGATCGGCCTAACTAGGACACTAGAGCATATGCATATAGATGTGTGCGCATTTTTATTTTATTTCTATGGTTGCTATAAATGGATGTTTATCATGTGATTTTTGATGTTTGTAGCATGCATATAGAATTATCAGTTATCATTAGGAAATTTTTGCATTCATTTAGATACATGGCACGGACATGATTGCATAAAAGGAGGTCAAATGAATCAGTGCACCGCCTAATCTTTTGCATTAGTTGGGGACATTTACACTACACTAATTGCATAAGTATCATAAATTGCATTAGAAAAACTTAAGGAAAATGGATGAATGGTTGATGATTGAGTAGTTGGTTGTAGAATTGGATTAAAACATTTAGTACATTCTTTTATCCTTAGAGATTTCGGGGACGAAATCCCTAAAGGAGGGGAGAATGTAACAACCTAAAATTTAACCCGTAATAATTAATTCGTTAATTAATTAGATAATAAAATAACTTTTCGAAATTATCATAATTAAGCCACGGAATTTGCACCATTGTGTCCATGGTAATTTTCTAGTCAATTTCCATATATAGAACGTCAGAAACTGAACTAATATGACCAAGTTATAAAATTAACAAAATAAACAGATATATATATATATATATAGGCAAGTCAACCGGCCGGTCGACACGCCTGCTGTTTTGGGGGCGAACGAACGATTGTTCGTTAGTTCGAATGATGGTATGATTTTTTTTAACCGACTGACGTGTTTTGCAACGAATCTGGTCCATCTATTTTTGCATCCAATGGCTCCTATTCAGCCTATGACGTGGTTGCATCCTATTCAATCCCCAAATCCAATAGTCCGAGATGCACTTCTACCCCTTATAAACAGACCCCTAGACCTAACACTTTTTTTCATTTTAGGTTTTCTCCAATTGGGTTCACCTTTCTAGGAAGGACCCTAAACGGAATAATTTTTCCAAAGGAGAAAATCGTTATAAATTAAATTATTTTTCAACTCCAAGTAGATCCAGGAAGACCAATGGAAGAGCTTAGAACCGAAGGTGAGTGATTGTAATTATTTTAAGATTTCTTTAAGTAATTTAAAATAATAGGGTTTCCAATAGTTGTAGTTTTACTACGATTTTGGAATAGCCTTTTTATCAGTTTTAGATCTATTTTTCAGTATATTCCCTTTTAGTTATTCTTTTTCAGTTAATTATAATTTATTACTGTTAAGCATAGCTTTTTTTATTTATTTACAGTATTTAAGTTTATATATTGTTATTTATTTATTATTTACATCTTTTTAGACATTTGGATTTTATGTAAGTGTCTATTCTCTTCTCCTTTTCTTCGTGTATGGATTAGAATAAATTAAACGCGAATATGGATTATATAAGTAAGAATATTTAATGAAAAAAATAAGATGTAAATTATGAAGACTGTAATAAATAATGGAATTGGAATGTAATATAAATGGAATTGGACTAAAATTATGCTTAATTATGACGTTAATTAGACTGAATTAAAAAGATTGGCCTGGTTATAATTTAGAATTATAACTAAAATGAGTAAAAGAAGAAAGAAGCTTATTTTCACACTTAGACCTTGGGTTAAGTAATAAGCATGATTATAACGTAGGTTATAATAAGAAATAAAATAGAATGAGGCTTATTTTAAGACTTAGGATAAATTAATAAGCAAAGATAATAGGGATAAATTGTAAAGGCTTATATAAATAATTTATCTCAGTTAATACGCAAAGATGAAAGTAGGACATGTACCAAATAACATTCCCTATTAGACAAAATGGTGGTCCCACATTAGCCTGAAATGAGACGAGGGCACGCTTATGCTAAGAATGGTAGTAATTGGTCAAATAGAAGTCCAAATCATGGGGGATTTGGATAAGGGGTGCAACTAGATATTGTTTGGATGACGAGCCAGTACCAACAACATTTCCCCTATTTTCTATGGACACACGGTGATCTCACACTAACCTGAAGTGAGATGATAGGCATGCTTATGCTGGAGTTCGAGGTAATAAGAAGACCCAATAGGTGGAGCAAAATGTAGCATGGGCATGGTGGCAGTTACGCGTGCGACTTCCATTCGGGTGCCTAGTAATCGCTATGAGTTCCAAGTACTTAGTATGGGTGTCTTTCATAGACACCATTGCCTTCTATGTATGGAGCTATATATGTCATCCGGATCCACAGTGGGTAGTCTGTGCATTTTTTCTAGATACCATTAGCTGCTGCGTAGGGAGTTATATATTGTATGGTCCGCAGTAAGGTCTATCGAGTAGCAGGCCGATCAAAAAGGGTAGAATTAGGGTTACATCCTAATTACAGGAATAGGAATTCAGCCTAATCAAAGCAGAAATCAAGGACAAGTGCAAGCAATCAAAGTTAACCTATCTTATAAATTAAGCAATATTTAATCGTACTTATTTTCAGTTTATTCCTTTCATACTCCCTTTGTTATCCTTATTTATGCTAGAACTGTTGTAGAGTCTATTACTTTTATCTTGCTTAAAGACTCTAGTAATTACTATCATTCACCAGAATTTTAGTCTGACCCACTCCTCTGTTTTCCCCTTCCCCTCCATAGGCAATCAAGGGAGAAGTTAGTAGATTGCTGTTGCTTGGAGTTTTCTTGGAGGAGATTTCTACTATGTATTTCGTTTATTTTCAGCTTTTGTTCTTTCTCTGTACTGTCTTATTATAAGGGATATTATGTACTCTGATTTTTGAGACTATGAGTTTTTGTTTCATGAGACATATTGGATTTTTAGACATGTATGTGGTATTTAGTATTTGACTTATTTATGAAGCAATTATGAAGTTTTGTTTTAATTAAGTTATTATTTTAAGTTTTCTTTGTTTTTATCTATATTTGTCTTGTGAATCTTAGTCTCTGCTAGCTTTAGTAATACCTACAATGCACTACGCCTTTTAATGTCTCCTTTTGGGTATATTAAGGGGTGTGGGGTGTTTCAAAATATGTCTTAAAAACCAAACACACATGTCTCATGAAAAATACAATCTCTGTCACATCAACAGAGTACATAAACAATAAAAATCATCCCTCTCATAAATTACCAGTACGTCCAAAGTCAAATGAAAAGAAAACTGAAAAGTAGAAGAAGAATACATGAAGAACTCCAAGAATATATCTCCAAGCGATTTGAATCTACTGTCCTCGATTATGCTGGTCTATGGTGGAAAGTGGAAATAGAGGAGTAGGTCAGACTATAAGTCTGGTGAGTGAAAGTAATTACTAGCATTCTTAAGCAAGATAAAGATAATAGACTAAGCAACAATTCTAGTTTAAAAGGAAAATAAAGGAAAGTTAAACTAGCATAAGATACAGTTTAACTATTTTCTTGGATTGTTTCGATTGTTTGCACTTGTCTTAGATTCCCGTGATTAGGCTGGAATCCTAATTCTACCCGTTGCTCGACCTTCTATCTCTGTTGTGCCACTGTGAGCTGGTCCAATCCTGTTGGTCCTACAGCAAACTGTATAGCGCTCGGAACGCATTAGCGAATTATTTACCCTAATCGATGCCGCATGCTCAGTCATCATCGGTACACACTAATTGTCGTTCCCTCTTTTGACCTCTTATTTACCTTAATCAACATAAGCATGCCCAGCCTCACCTAATCTATTGTGAGACCATCAGTCCTAGTCCTGAAAGGGAATGCTGCCCAGCCTCACATAAGTGTTGTGAGACCATCAGTCCTAGACTGAAAGGGAATGTTGCCGGGACTGGTCCTAACAAACAAATTCTAGTTTGCATCCCTTACCCAAATCCGCAGATTTGAGCCTGTATCTATTGGCCACTTATTTACCCTAATTAGCATAAGCGTGTCCCGGCCTCACCTAACTGTTGTGAGACCATCGGTTCCTGACTGACAGGGAATGATGTTGGTTCGAGCCCTACTTCTATTATTGCTTATTAACTTAGTGTAAGTTTTAAAATAAGCCTGTTCTGTTATTTCTGCTATATTTTCCTATTAACTTAATCTAGGTTTTAAAATAAGTTTTTTTTGTTCTCTCTAATTATAACCTATGTTATAATTGTTACTCTTCTATTTTCTCTTTTTAGTTATAACCACTAGTTATCAGCATGCTTGCAAATGTCTCAAATTTGCCTATTTCAGTCTATCTTCTTTTTATTACAGTCTTTCTTATTTTACATCTAATTTCTATAAATTTAGTTTTTTTCTATATTAATCCATATTAGCGAATTCTCCTCTTTTTAATATTCTTATATTTTATTCGCGTAAAAAGGAATAAAAAGAAACTAACATTTACAGGCTAAACTTTAACGTAAAATAGATGTAAATAAAGACAAATAACTGTAAATAACTATAAATAATCAAATAAAATAGCTAAATAAAAATAGACTGAAAAGAACTTTAGAAAATGACTGTAAATAACTTATATAAAAACTGTTTCAAAATTGCAGAAAAACTACAACTATTAAGAACCCTATTATTTTAAATTACTTAAAAATCTAAAATAATTACAAAACACTCACCTATGGTCCTGATCTCTAGTTCTTCGTCTTCCTTGATCCACTTCTAGAGCGTAGAATATTTTTATCAAAAAGATTTCCTCCTTAGAAATTTTTTCTATTTAGGGTCTAGCCTTTGGCACTGAACTCGAATAGGAAAAAATCTGAATGAGAAAAATAGCTAGGCCCAGGGTCTTATTTATAGTGTAGCTTAGAGATCTCAGACCGTTGGATTTGAAGATTAAATCTGGTGCAACCACGTCATAGGCTCACTAGGAAGCGTCGGATGGAACCATGAACGCAAAGGATTGAAGAAATATTGCAAAACACGTCATCGCTTGAACCTGGACGTTTCTTCGTCAAATAAAAGAGGCAGGTCAACCTACATGTTGACCTATAGGTCAACCTATGGCCTTGGGGGTCAACCCTAGGGTCGACCTGACCATGGGCTTGGGTCAACCTAGCCCTATTTATTTTTTTATTTTTTTTCATTTTCTTGATTTCTTGTTTCTCGCGTATCTTCTTTATACTAACTCGGATTTTGACAAATTATATATGGAAATTGACCAGAAAATTACCACGGACACAATGGTGCAACTCCCATGGCTTAATTCCGACAATTTCACAATATATTTTTATTATTTAATTAATTCGTTAATTAATTATTATAGCTCAAATTTTGGGTTGTTATACTAGAGGACCAAAAAACGAGATTACACTGAAAATCAAGGTTCTTGACAAAATATTAGCAAGACAAATCATAGAACTTATCACTTAAATGGCATGAATAAAATATATAAAAGGGCCTTATTAGTTTAAATTGATTTCTTTGAATCTCTTAACATCATCCGTCGCAAGGGAGACAACCAATGAAGTACCTCCTAATCGCCTTACAACACATTGTTAATCCTCTCTCTGTGCTTGAAACCCTTATGAATGAGTTAAAATAACTCGAAGGTCAATTGATATTAATGTTGTTTTATTCCACTAGAGCATCCCAGCTCGATTCCCTTGTTGATTACTTAATCAAAGTTATAGTTGCTTTTAAATTAAACATTAATTTCAAATTTTTAAGTGCAGAAAGAGATAGTTGATCGAGGAAGGCGATCGTTTCTAGTTATCAAAGATTATATCATTTTTTCAAATATGGATGCTTCGAAGCTTTGAAAGAAATTAGAGGGCCTACACTTTTGTATAAAGAATCAGGTTCAACCACTAAACGACATTCTTGCACTTTAGATATGGAGGGAAAAGGTAAGGTGATCGTTTACTAGCATCATCCACTCCCTCATCCTCCTGGACCATAAATGTCAAGGAGAAATACATTTGTTACAAAAGAGATTTTCCATGTTATAACAACTATGCCATGTCTTTGTAAATTCCATGGTGCATAGCCCTTGTATGAGATTGTAGTGTATACATATGTTGATAAGTAGAATATACTTCCCTTCGGTGGTATATTTGGTGAAATATTCCCTATAGCTTATTATCACGATTTCCTTGATTTCTAAATGCTTTAGACAACCTTGAATGGTTGAATGTTGAATTCCATGAGCGGTATGCAGTCCATTCACTTCTTTTGGATATGTGCTTTAGCCAGGTCCGGGGGCAGGACCAAAAGCTTAATTGACCATCACTCTTTGGATGGGTGCTTCGGTTAGACCTGGAGGCACGACCAAAAGCTTTTCGACCATCTCCCCTAGACGGGTGCTTTGGCCAGGCCTACAATGGGACCAAAGGCTTAATTTACCATAACTCTTTAGATGGATGCTTCGTCCAGGCCTAAAGGTGGGACTGAAGGCATTTCGTCCATTTCCCTTGGATCGATGATTCGGCTAGGCCCAACGGCAGGACCAAAGGATTAATTGACCATCACTCTTCAGATTAGTGCTTCGGCTAGGCCTAAAGGTGGAACCAAAGGATTTTTGACTACCTCCCTATGATGGGTGCTTTAGCCATGCCCGACTATAGGACCAAAGGCTTAATTGACCATCACTCTTTGGATGGGTGCGTTAGCTAGGCCCGAAGCAGGACCAAAGGCTTTTCGACCATTTTCCTTGGATGGGTGCTTTGGCCAAGCACGGTGGTAGGATCAAAGGCTTTACTGACCATCACTCTTTGGATGGGTGCTTCGACTGGGCCCGAAGGCGTGACCAAACCCTGTTCGACTATCTCCCTTAGATGCATGCTTTGACTAGGCCTACCGACGAGACCAAAAGCTTAATTGAACAGTTTGGCAATCGTTATCCTTATTTCAAAGATAGAACCTTGATTATTGCTTGACTTTCACACATGGCTTTAGTTTCTTTTGCTTTAATTCCTCGAACATTGAGGCTCTGTGAACTCATGTAGTTCTCCTTTCCTTACATAATACTCGATGATCCTAGATAGAGCTCGACAATCATTAGTTTGGTGCCCATTAGCTTGATGATAGTGGTAGTATGATCGTCCCTTATATCTTTCCTCCTTTTTGTAGCATTTTTAGAGATCTGATAGTTTAATCTTTCCTTAGTTCGAAAAAACACTTCTTTTTAAGGATGAGAAAAGGAGTAATGGTTTTTGACTTTGTCCCATTTGCTATAGGATTTGCTTGTTCATCTTTATACCTTTTCTGGATATTCATACCCTGTAAGTCCATCTTGGGTTTGTATAATGACCCACCTTTTCGAACCCCAGAAATCGACACTAATACATCCACGATATTCACGTACAAAAAAACAAAGTGCCAGAAAGACAGATTATTAGGGAAAGAAAAGAGATAGAAGATAAGAAGAAAGTAAAACAATCATAGAATCTCACAATGCAAAAGAATAACGTATATTGATCAACATAATACTTTACAAACTCATTTCAAAAATGATACATTAGAGTCATACTAATACAATTATACCCTTGGACAGTTATAACAGCATATCCCTACATAACTAATACAAGATACATATAATACAATGGAAACTAGATAATAACTAGATATCGATAAAGCCTCTTGCCTCCTGCTCCAAGCTCCTCTAGAATGCATTCGTATAAACCTGAACTATTTGGCTGGTCATAAAAATTTGAGCACCCAAGAGTTTGAGGAAAAGAAAGAAAAACTCCGGGTCTGACATGGGTCTGGTGTGAGTAAACTTAAACAATTGAATTTTTATGTTTAAATATTTCTTTTAAAATCAAAGGTATCTCATAAGACAACACTGCGCATAAACACAGATGGGTTTTAACCTTACGATAACCAAAACATTTTTTATAGATTTTCCAGTGATATTATGATAATGTCTAAAGGTTCAAAGTAAATATTTAAAATAGCTGAAACTCTTGCATCTCACATTCCAACATATTTGGGTACAACTAAAAACGTACGACACTTATTGGAGAATGGATTCCATACAATGACTGGGCTATTGAGGTACCGATCGCCATAGTACATCTCTAGATAAACACACCGAGAACCTTGCCTGGATTCCCTACCAACACAGGACCAACCTACCCCTTGCTAAATAGTACCAAATACATCACCACCACGGTTGGAACTAGAAACCATACTGAAGCATACAAAAATGGGTCAAATACCGATTCTATATTTGGTGATGACATACCTTAATGGGTGCGACCTGCATTCCTTGCTACATCTCCCCTGTTTTAGTCATTCCCAGTTGATGAGAAAAGAGGCTACGTCTTTACCTTTTCGAATAGCAATCCACTTCGAATGCTAACACTGCCTTCCAAATAGCAATGCAGTGCCAACATTCATCCATACGAGTTGTCCAAGATAAGGAAAAACCAAAGGCACTACTTCTACTATATCCATTTTGGAATAATCCTCTGGATTAATAGCAAGTAGCCCTTGCACTTCAATGACTTTATCTTCAGTTCCATACTCTTCAAGATGTCTTCATTTAAAAACGCTTGAGTTGGATCGAAGTGGTTTTCAGATAACATATTCGATCTCGATCTCTTCGAAACAACTTTCTATAATTTTCGGTAAACTCAAACCCGGTTCTTTAGGAAATAAGTAGATAAAAGATAAGAGCGGAGTTCACCTCCTAACCATTTGTGGACAGGTTTCCTTATCATTTACCCTAGAAGAACGAAACGAGATTTTTACGTACAGTACAACATTATTGGGGATGGCTGTGCCATATAAGACACGTGTTTCTCCTAGATATTTCTAAATTACGTTTTAGTCCAGATTCAATAGTCAATTATTTAACTACCAAACAAACAATCATTCATACATTGATTTAATTCCACATGGATCCACTAAGCCTTTATTAATTAATCTTTCATTAATAAAAATCACTTTATAAACATTCGATCAAAAGATCTTTTACAAAACATTATTTTCAAAATCCCTTGCATCCCTTTTATACTTGGAAAACATTTATATACTTATCTCAATGATATAAGTATAATACCAAACTTTATAAGAGATTTCCTCTCTTCATATTCCATATTAAATGACCAAACAAATTCCGTTTAAAAACATTTCTTCCTATAAAACCAGCCCACTTATCCTTTCTGAAAAGTTTCCTTTCTTAAAAGTTCATTTCATAATTAAAAATGCCTTTACAATCCATAAAATCATTTATACATCATTTTCCTATTTTTAAAATACTTTTAATAAACCTTCTTAAAGAAAAATCCTTTACGAACATCATTTCCAAAACATCTTTTGAAAATCACTTTAAATAAACCCTTTTTATAAAGCCCATTTTTAACAAATTATTATTTATAAATACATTTATTAATTAATTATATAACTTGAAAATCATTTATAAACTTTAAACCCCAAAATTAATTAAAGGATTGAAGTTATATCAAAATCATACTTTATAAATCCAAAAGGAGGCTTAGCAATCCTAATGGTACTAGTTAAAGTTACCATTCAATTTCAATCTCACTTTCAAGTCATTCAACAATTTATTTACATAAGTCAACATATATGTAAATACACTTCATATCCAAATCAGAAAAAAGAGGTCAATATAAACTAACTGGCATATGCATGTCCGAATAACATAATAGCAGGATAGTGATTTGTCTTGCCAAATAGGTATCCAACAATCAAACAATTAACTTATAGCAGAACGAGGATTTATTATGCTAATACGTACATACAATCAAGCAATCTATATTATACTCATTCATAGTTATATGGTTCCTTAATGGTATCGACACTTGAATCCCTTGTATTCAGCCCTTCTTTGAAAAAAAAATTCCTTTAAAACAATTTGATTCTTGAAAACAAAGGATTTAAAACTTAAAACTCTCTTTTAAAATGATTAATTACAAGTTAAACTCTTATTAAATCATAATTAATCTTCATTGAATTTGAACTTAATTCGATTATAAATTAATTAAATAATTAAATCTTTAATAAATAATTTATTTATATATTAAGCCCTTAATTAATCCATTATTAATTATTAAATAATAATTTAAAACCATTATTAATAATTAACTATTAATTAATCTCAATTAATTAATTAATTAATCTTTTAATTAAAACTTAAATAATAGATTAAACCTTTAATAAATAATATTTATAAATTAAAACCTTAATTAATTTATAATTAAAAATAATTAAACACTTGATTAATTAAATTAATAAATAATTAACCCTATATTTATGTAATAATTTATTAAAACTAATCTTATCTTTAAAAGATAATTACTTAGAAACTAAATTTCATTAATTAAAGTTAATAAACATTGTTTATTTAATTATTAATTATTAAAAACCTAATTAATTAAAAACTAATTATTAAATCCTTAATTGAATTTTTAAAACATTATTATTAGGTTTATAAGGCATTTACAAAACAATTTTATGTATGAAAACTTAAATTTAAAAAATTCGGATTTTTATCGAAACTGCCTCCATAGCGACTATCACTATGGATGCCTTTTCTTGGAAATGTTTCCTACTTTACTTTGAATTCATCATCTTTGAAAACTTGCTAACTTTTGAAAATAAAAGGTAAAGTTTTTGTAAACTAGAACAAATCTTGAAAACTTGAAAACACTTTTTAATTCCAAAACATATATACATAGTTTACATATAAGGGTTTAAAGTAGTCATTACCAACAAAAGTCCAAACTTCCTTAGCATTTACATCAAATATCCAAATCTATACCTAACCACAACATCCAAAATCATATCATACCCTAAACATAAGCATGATCTAACTTAAACCATTTAGAACAATTTTAGACTTCAAATTCAAGTCTAATACCATACCACATGCAAACATTCATAAGCATATTCAAATCAATATCATATTTATCCAACAAGCAACTAATTTATTAACCAAGTATTCACAATCATAAAGTTACAAATTTTTAAACAAAAGAACTTTACTCGGCAAAATTTTGCAAAACTCTTTTGAACACTTGAAATACTTTAGTACTTGCAGAGCTTGGAAAACCATAAAATCAACCCGAAAATGAGTCATCTTCTCCTCGATTTTTGGCCATATTACTCTTGGAATTTTAAAAAGTGGTGTTTTCGGGCTTGAAAATATAGCTTCGAAAATTAATTTGATAAAAATGTATTTTTGACCAAAAAATACTCGAAATTTGAAAAAGTATCTCAAAAGAAAGTTGTAGCCACTGGAATTCTACGTGGTTTGAAAAAAAGGAAAATCTTGCTTTGGAGTAGTCTAGAGGAAGTTATGGCTGAATGAAGTGTGAGTAAAAATGGAGGAAGTGGAGTATTATATTTAGAAATGTTTTAGCAAGTTATGGAAAATTTTACATGGAAATACATGGATTTTAAAACTTGAAAATATGTTTAGAAAGCCATCGAAGAATGCTTAAAGCTTGGAAAAGCTTGCAAAAGGAAAAGGAAATGAGAAAATGGAAAATTAATTTAGGAAAATTAGTTTTATTTGAAATGTATAAGGTGAATTACCATTTTACCCTTGCACCTATACCCTCCACTACATGCATGCCACGTCACCACCTCCTTACCACCTCACCATATCAGCCCACAAAGCGTCCCCCTCCCTCTCATGTCAAGGGAAATATGTTTAAACATGTTTTGACATGTTATGGTATCTAATGGTACTTATGTCCCCTAACGATGTGACCTATACTCTTTATATATATATATATATATATATATATTAAACTTAGCATACTTAGGTGTAAATGCATACATACATACACATATATACACACACACCAATGCACATATATACCCATATTCTAACTTATTTAGAAATGTGCATACTTAAGTGAAAGAGTTTACAACGTTTTCGATAACTTTTAGCCGACGAAAGTCGAAAATTTAAAAAACGAATTCCGATCACATTTTCAATTTTTCTTCGAACTAAATTGTAAATACATCTTTGAAAATATTCACCATCATTATTTATTATTTAAAAGAGTTTTATTCTCATTATAAAACCTATATATTGAGTATTTAAAATTAATTAAATACTTGCAAATTAAGTAGTGAAATTCCGGATAATTACACTTTCCACTTTCTTAATGAAAATATCCTTTTTATAGAGACCAAATAGACCAGCTCTCAACATTCTTGGGCAAATTTCTTGAGATCAGGTTCAATTTGGTTTTACAAATAGTTTCTCATGCTTGTGACTGAATGCTTTGCCTAGCCTGTGAGAATGGGTCTTCTCCAAATTTCACATTATTCCTATAGTTTGAATTCGATTAATAATCTATTGGCCATGGCATAGATTGGTTTATTCATACATGAAAGGAATTTAAACTCCATTTAGTTGGACTATATTGAGCCACCCTCTTCTTTTCCTCCGAAGTTTGCATGGCTAGCCTTCTCAAGTTCAACTCTTACTCTTCACTAAATTATTGATTGCATGATTGGTAGGATAAAAGATTTAGATGTGATTCAGAAGAGCCTTTATAGGACCTAATTACCAGTTGGAAATCCAAATGAAGTTGGTTTATTTCTGAAGGGAGAGTGGGTGAGAGTGAACCTTGAGTTAAACTCTCAGTGAAAGCACCAAAATGGTAGGATAAAAGTTCGACTAGACTATTAATGTCAAAGGAAGTGAAGAAATCTTAGTTCATGTCCTTAATAGAGTTAGTTTATCAAAATGTTCAACATAAAAATTCCAAATCATATAATGCAATGGAAGTTAGCCAAATATGCAACAAGTATCAAATGAAAATGATTTTGCAAATTATATTAAGTTCAAGTCCTTGATTACAAAGTCTTCAATTACAATTTTCCGTAATAGGCATTAATTCCCAAATCAAAGCTTAATTTACAATGTTGGAAAGAACAATGAAAATAAAGGATAATGAGGTCTTGAAAGATTTGATCCCTCTTTATGTAAGGGTACATGTCTATTTATAGAGAAAGTAAATTGTTGGATTCTTGACACATGGCACCCAACTAGGAGTAGACAGTCATGATCTGCCTATGTGGCACATGAACGAAATTACGCATGGCATATTTCTTTGAAATACTCCACGATAACCTTGATTCACCACTTCACAATAGAACGTGATGGCTCCATGAGGATGCTTCATGACTGCTTTGATTTATTGCTATATAATAGTAAGTAATAGCTTCTCAAAACACCCTACGATGGTTGGGAAAATTTGCAATGCCCTTATGGAACTCCTTGCAATGGCTTGGCATTAAATTATGAAGATTGCATATGATAGTGTTACTCCAAAAATCAACATGTCGACTTAGTCGACAACATTTTAAGAAGAAGACAAAAGAAAGCAAGAGAGGAAAACATCAGCTAGACCTTTCAAAAGAGTCAAAGGGATGCTACCGTTAAAGTCTGGAAGCTTCAGGACCTTTCGAAGGCGTCGGAAGGTTTCTCCAATCAATGTCAAGAAAGTTCTTACCTTTCAAAGCAGATGAAGGAGTGGAAGCACCCTTTCGCCTTCAGTAAAAACCTTTCAACTAGATGAGGACCTTTCGATTACGTCGAAGCCATACCTTTCGAAGAAAATAGAGAACAGCTCTTTGAACATATGCCAAACCATTCGAAACCAATGGTTTCTCCTTCATTCAAACTGGTACAAAGCAAGTATTATCCTGAGCAACCCCTTCGAAAGCTATAGTAAGACTTTCGAATTGATCGAAACCAATATGGTCCAGGAGTTTTCCACATTAGATTAGAAACAAGAGCATAGGCATAAACAACATCATCGAAACCAATGAACAAGGGCTATTGATAGAGTCGGAAGTACTTACAAGACAACTCAAAGAAGAGGAGCGCAACCATACCTTTCGACAAAGGCGGCAACATGCAAAGCCTTTCGGTAGCCACCTTTCGACCCAATCGAAAGCATCAGGGTCAAAAGACACTGACCCGCATCTATAAATAAGACCCAAGGGGTCACGTTCTGGGGAACCAATTCCTCCCATTCCAAACTTGTATTTATTTAATGAGAAGTGTTGTAAACCCTAATTGCTAAATTGAATTGAGGATTTGAAGTAATTAAATCATCATTGGCTTATAGAAGGGAAGTCTTAAATATTTTAGATCACTCTATTGTTCCATTGAAGTTTTTGTTGGATTCACTCTTGTATTTCCGGTTTCGACTATACCAAAAGGCAACTGTCGACATAGTCGAAACCCAGCAGATTGAAATAGCTTTCATTACCAGCTTCCAACTATCTTTCCCCTGAGCCACTGCATTCGTCAAGGTCGGAACCAAGTCAAGACCTACTTAATCCTTCAACTAGTACAGAGAGCCCGAGGTTCGACTTTTGACAAGGTCGAAACCCTTCACCAAAATAATGTAGCTTGAGATTACTAGTTCAAACCCAAGAATGATAAGCTCACCGCTTTCAACAAGGTCGAAACCACTATTTTAGATCCTAGCCCAAAGTCCAAGTAATTTAACTGCATAAAGCCTCCGACCAGGTCGAAACCAACTGAGGCGAACCTAATTCAGGATATTCTAGCTGAATCAAGAAGGATAGCTTTCAAAAGAGAATCCACCCTGATTCAATAGGGTCGAAAGGTCACTAAACACTGAAACCAAGCCTTTCGACAGAGTCGAAAGGTCAATTTGGAAAACTTTTGCCTACAAAAGCCTTTTCAAAAAGTAAATTAAAGAATGATACATTCCATCCATCTTACTCTATCTTTTAAGGAATAATCTTCCTTCCTTAGCACTACCTTAGGGTGTTGACAAGAAATCTTGTTAATATTTTTGGCGCTAGAAGGAGGGCTTGAACCTTCGCTTGGTTAAACACCCAACACTACTATTCTCTAACCCTACTTACCTCAATCTCAAGTTTATCTACTTTGGTTTAATCATGGCTAGAAGAATCATAAGATCTAAATAAGGATCCTCTGAACCTCATGAGATAAGATTCCCCTCAAAATGCGTTAAGAATTCAAATCAAAATGAAGAGCAAAGACTAAGGCCAAAAGCTCTGAGAATTGTAAATAAGAAAAGAGTGGAATCATATGGTCCAGTGAAATGGAGCTTAAACCCCTTTCATGTTGGCCCCACCCCTATCTTTGCATTTGGAAAGAAAACAAATGGCAGTGACAATATATTCAATCAAATGAGAAAAATCATCCAACACTATTCCAAAGGCACTATCTTTGAGAAAGAAATAATAGATGATTACAATGCCTTTGCATATAAATGGCAACCAACTACAACAAGAACATTTCCAACTCAAGAAATTTGAAAGGTGGTAAAAAGAACAATTGAAGAGAATGAAACAATAGGGCCAAGGAACAAAAATTCAAAAAGTCATCCTCAAGAATCAAGCTTTAAGTCTAGACTTCCAAAAGAATGTAACTTGAAAACATCTATAGAGAACATCTACTTGCTTACAAAGGATGAGCTTAACTATTGGCCTTCACAAAAGAAAAGGCCAAAACATGAAAGAAATTTGGGAGGATCCTACTGTCATTACCATATGATGAATGGCCATGAAACCACTCATTGCGAGCCCTGGAGGGGATGATCATAAATTTCTTCCAACAAGGAAAGATTCATGAACTTGTAAAGGGAACTTAAGGAAAATTAATAAAGAGATACATTTCGAAGAGAAATCTACATGGTTGGGAGTGAAATTCTCCTTATATTTAGATACTACCTAAATGGTAGTCTACCTAAGATGGTAGTAAAGCCTCTGTCCATGACGAGTTGGCCAGGACAGAGCATCTCCTGGAGAGAGGGTGTGTAAGCCTTTAGCTGCGCCATAAGAATGCCAGGTTAAAGCACCGGACAAGCCCTTGGTCGTGCCTCTGGTCAGGTCAAGGCACCTCTTGGAGGGAGGAAGGAGTAAGCCTTTAGTTGTGCCATAAGATGGCTAGGTTAAAGCACACCGAATAAGCCCTTATCCGCGCCATGCTATGGCCAGGGTAAGGCACCTCCTGGAGGGAGGATGGAGTAAGCCTTTATCCGCATCATAAGATGGCCAGGGTAAAGCACCGAACAAGCCCCTATCCCTACCGCAAAAGGGCCAGGGCAGGGCGCCTCCTAGAGGGAGGTCGGATATGTCCTTGGTTCCAACCTCTAAGATGAACAAACCAAGAGCACCAGACAACAATGGACTAAGACGTATAGGCCTAGGAAGAGACCCATCAAACAATGGACTGAGATGTCCAAGTCCAAGAGAGGCACATTCAGCAATGGATTGAGATGTGTAGGCCCGAGAAGAGGCTCATCAAATCATGAACTAAGATGTTCAAGCTTGAGAAAAGGCATTTTCAATTATGGACTAAGACGTCCAAGTTCAAGAGGCAGTTAATCAAATTATTCTATACAAGGCCTAAAGGGTTCGCACATTAAAGGAGTAAAACAGAGCTCTACTTATTAATACCCGAATCTGGGTTTCGAGTCTCTCATATTAGAATTTCATCTATAAATACCCAAATCTGGGTTTCGGGCCTCTCATGCAAGAATTTCATCAATTAATACACGAATCTAGGTTTCGGGACATTCATTTTGGAACTTCATTTACTAATACCTGAATCTGGGTTTCGGTCTTTATCGATCACTGATTATCTTTATACCCGAATCTAGGTCGTAAGGGTATTACTTATCAATGCCCTAATCTGGGCTTGGAATTTCTATTATGAATCTCTATAATGGATTTCTATAAAAAAATGCCCGAATCTGGGACAAAAAATACTCTAATGGAGATTATTATCATAAATTTCCGAATCTGGATCACGGTTTCTAATATTACAAATTCCATTAATACTCGAGAATGGGTCGGTGGATTTTTACTACAAATATTAGGATAATTATTCCTAGATTTAATTCTATTGAAAATCTCTGTTCAACATGTATGCCCTTGCGATGGTGCGAGATCTCCTATCAAAAAATTTCAGATATTCCAGCCAAATGGTTGAAGTTAAATTCTTGATTATTCCTCAGCACGGTTAAAGATGGGATTTAGATGTTTAATATAAACTATTTATTATGCAATTAACCAGATGATTTGTTAATCTAAACAAATGACACACATAAACTGGTATGTCAATTTCAAGCTAACAATTAGAAATATTATTTGCTGCATACCTTTTAGGGAAATCAACGCAGCAAAGAGAGATGAAATATTCAGCAAGTACGGAAATTATGAATGAACTATCAAAAAGCATTTCAGAAGTGACATCACAGAAGGGGATTACAAATCAGGTGATATTTAAAAAATTTATATGGTTTTCATAAGTCATGAAATAATTTACAGTATTATGAAATTATTCACATATATACAAAATGAGTTTATACGTCCTAAAGATACAGAGAAATCATAAGTCTTGGGCGGCTTTGTTAAGAGTCTCGGCGATTGAAGGATCAATCATGTGACGAATTGCAGCACAGAGCACTTCTTTCAACTTTTTCTCCTTTTACTTGATCTTGTCCGCATCATTAACTACATCAATATTTGTTTTCAGAGCACTGTTGAAAGCTCTGTTTGCACCCCTAAGGGTCTTGTTCTCCCTTTCTAACTCTACAACGCGCTTCTGAAGAAAATATTTGTCACATTCGAGCTCCTAAATTTTAGCAACATGCTCATTAATACTCTGTGAGTATTTTTCTCTTTGCTTCTCATCGAAATATCTAGTGATTTCAAATCTTAATCTCCTGCACCAGTTACCCACAATGTTTTCATCTAAGCCAGGAAGAGGGGTGAGCATTGTTGGGAAGCTCTGAGTAGCAAGGGAAGTGGACCTCATAGTCCAAGAAACAGAAGGAGTAGTGTGAGGGACCGGTAATTCGATATTTGGAAGATTGTCTCTCATGACATACTCCAACGATTCGCACTGCGCCTGACTGTCCTTCAATTTTAATTCTAAGTCACTAATTTGTTAGATAATTTCTAACATCTTAAGATCAAAATCGATTGAAGGATTTGCTTTAACTTGTTGCTTTAGTGACAAGATCGTTTCATCTTTGCTTTTAATGTCAGCCTTGAGATAAGCAATTTGATCCTTTTGATTGCTAGCTATGGTTTTCTGAACAAAGTATCTTTTGTGCCAGTTCAAGGCCTTAGCGTGGCCACCAAAGCGTTCTATTAAAACATCATTGCTAGGCACTCTCATTCCACTTGATTCTATTAGTCTCTCCCTAAGATTAGCGATGTGTTACGATAGATCAAGGGGGAGAGAAACTGTAGATAACTGTAACTCCTATTTAAGCAAAATAAATAAAACAAAGTTAAAATTAGAATGAAGAACCTCTTTATTATTAAAATAAAAAATTATAGCTCAAACAACTACGAAGTCAAAAAGTCCAACAAACAGTTGGTTTACATCTTAAGCTTAGAAACTACATTTTAACTTTGTCTAATAAATTGGCAGAAAGATTAACTATAGAATCAAAGGGAATATTTAGTCCGTCTAGGGTTAACACTGGGGGACATTTGCTATAGTTCCACTTCCCAACTGGAGGGCTATCGCGGTCGCAAATTAATTTTATATGGAATGTTCTGATCTCTTTAAGGAATGTCTCTTTTTTATCACCAAGAAAGTCAAAGCAAAGGCGAGGATATTCCAAATAGAGCTTTTGCAAATCTCTAAGAAAACAATATCTTGCTAATTTAGAAGATTTTAAAAGTGATGCCTTTTCAAGATAAAACCTCCTCAGTTTAACATACTGTCTTAAATGGTCTCTAGAAACAAGATGACCTAATGAGCAGTCACTCTGTGATAATATAATAAAATAAAGCTAAACATAAAGGCAAAACTAAAAAAATTATTTATAAAACAATACAATGTTACATGTTTACAACTACTCATCTGGTTCAAATAATACAGATTTAGAAAATAATTCAGATACAAATTTGTCCTTGTAATACTTAAGCTTTTTTGGGCGAAGATCTTAGAGAATTGGTCTGACCCATGGTAAGTTCCAATAAGCTTTAGGGTGCGGGTCAGATCTTAATTCATCCAAATATCTCTTATGAAAACGTCAAGGTAAACCCCCGCTAAATTCTCCTAAATACGAAAAATCAGTTGTTGAATGTCTACAATAAGCTTTATATAAAAAGTCAATTAGAATGTCCTTCTCTTCAATTAGCATCCAAAATAAAGTGACGGACTCCCTGTTTTCCTTCAAGAGAGCGTCATATAAGAGGCGCGCTCTCTTTAATAAGTGGGCAGTCTTCTGATGTTTAAATGACGCTAGCACTGAGGCACTCCTATCAAGTCTATAGTACTTATTAGAAAGCAAATTATGCTCTCGTATCTATTTGTCTAACTCCCTATATAGCCTGTTTATTTCAGCTTGTTTTCTCTCAAGTTGTGTTTTATAGGGGAGGGTGGACTTCTTCCTTATCTAAAAAGAACGATTTACACTATTATAACCTTTGAAGTGATATATTTTTAAATGGAGAATCCCATACCTGCGATATTAGGATAGAAGTTGGTGAAGCCTGCTCTTTCCCTTTAGGCTCTTCAACGTTAGCAAGAGCAGGCTAATCGTCTTGAGGAGCAGAAGGCCCAATAGATTCAGGCGGGGTAGCTATAGAAGGAGTTGGTACTTTCTCTGAAGCTTTTGTGTTGTCATCCCCATCCTTATCAGAGGCTTCGTTGTGAGCTCCTCCATCTCCGCTTAGACCCTGACCACCAGCAAGGTTATCATCATCATCATCATCATTGTTATCATCATCATTGTTATCGCCATCATCATTACCTTCTTCCCCGACGGCATCATCCTTGTCACCCTCATCCTCGGAGTTTGGTTCAATTTCGAAGGATGGGACGTCAAAGGAAAGGATTTTAGAAGCATCGATTTTCTCCTTATCTGCAGGTTCAATCCCCTACTTCATTTGGTTAATTTTTCCTATTACTCTATCAATCGGGGCAGAATCAAGCGAGGGGAAATCGAAGTCGGGACACTTCTTGAACTTGTCAGCATAAGCAAGCATGAGGGCTTCTTCATAGGAATTTAGCAACATTTGTCCAAGAGTAGTACCAATAAATTGAGATACTCGCTACTTAGCGTCAGAAATGGTGTTGATAGCGAGTTTTAATGAAGCCCTGGTTTTCTTGAACTTTTCCTTCAAATAAACATTCTTGGCAATTAAGCAAGCTTTCTCATCGTCAGAATCTTTTAAAGTGAGCTCCATTGCGAATTTCTCCTCAGCAAGAAGTTGGTGAGCCTTTCTTTCTGCCAAGAGATCAGTTTCTGCCTGAGCAAGAGAAGCTCTCAGTCGCCCTAATTAAGAAGTCGCATCATCATTGGTCGTAGAAAGTGTAGACACTTCATTCTTAAGGGCCAAGATTTCCTCCCGGGACTTAGATGATTTAAAGGAAACTTTGGCTGCATGTTCATGAAGAGTTAACAACCTCTTAGAAATCTGAAAGAATAAATGCAACATAAGTTAGTGATTTAAGGAAAACCAAAGATGATAAAGACAATTGAAGTGGAACTTACCAGAAATTATTGCTCTATTAGGGAGCGATAATGACCAACCAAATTTGGAACGAAAGAAGGCGGGTGAATTGAAGTGAAGGACTCAGAGTGTAGGATAGACTCGGCTATCTCTTCGAAGTTGATGGCGGGAGGAGAAGAAGATGTTGGTTGAGAAGGTGTGGGCCTTAGAGTGGGGGCATATCCAAAGCTAGCTGCATTTGTGCAAGGGTAGCCGGAGAGTTTGAAACAGAAATGCGAGTGAGGGGAACAATCACAATAGGGGTTTGCTTTGGTTTGTCCATGGGGGCCTCCGCAACCGGGCACTTCAGAGCTTTATCAATAGATAAATGCTCCTCTTTCTCTATATCTACAACTTTAGCAACCTTCTTTGGAGGCTCTATTTCAGACGGTTCCATCAACTTCCTTTTAAAAGCCTTCTTGGTTTTACTGAAGGATTCGATGATAGATAGCGCACCAGAAGTTTCAAGAGGAAGGACAACACTACTAAGAAGCGTTGTGACCTAAGAAGAAGCTGAAAAGAGTTCAGGCAGATTAAAAGTCAGCAATATAATTTAGAAAACAAAAGGGATGAAAAACAAGTATTGTGCCTATAATTTACCAGAGTGGTTTGAGAAAATGGGTGACATAGGTGAAAAGTGTTCAGCATCTCCTAGAGAGAAAGCGTTTTCCCTTTCAAGAATGCTGGATCAAAGGGGCTAACCCCAAAACCCTTTGGCCAGAGAGGAGAAGAGAATGCTTCTTAAAGTTTGATGGTATAAGCAACTTTAATATGTTCCCTATCTTAACAAAAGCTGCGGTAAGAGACTCTACCATTCTTCTATTCACTTCACTAAGTTCTTTGGTGGGAAACTTGGTATAAGATGAAAGTTAGAGAAGGGTAGAGATAAAATGGAAGGAAGATAATGAAAATTTGAACTTACGAGGGGAAGAAAAGATTCAACTGATGTTTGGGAAACACCGGACAAAGAAAAATTGGTTTTCCCAGTCTTTAAACTTGTTGACCCCATCCGATATAAGCTTCTTCGTGGGGTTAGCTCTAAAGATCTGGTGATTAAGAATGCTAAGTTTGACTAGTCGAGTCAAGTAGTCAGAACTTCAGCATTTAGGGAAGGAAGTACTGACTTTAGTGCCATCAGCTCCAGAGATAAAAGGTAGGTGTATACATTTGGAGATAACTGAATTGGAGCAATTCCAAGATGTGAGAGAAATCTAGACAAGAATTCAGGAAAGAGCAGGAATCCTCCAACCATATGTGGATGGCGGTGTAGGCAAAGAACCCTTCAGGAGGGTTGTTGATAGTGTCAGTCTCCTTAGGAGGAATAGATTCAATACCAGTAAAACCCAAGTCATTAAGGATGGCATCAACTTCATCTTGAGTTGATATGAGAGAATGCTTGGAGATAGCTTCAGCCTTCTTTGGAGAGCTCATGATTCTGCCAGGTGAACACGTTTCAGTTAAATTTTTTTTGTTAATTATGAATTTAGCATACTTTCAAGAATTAATAAAAAAAACCTACTTGGATAACTTAAACATAAACCAAATATGAAATTTCAAGTTTTATAAAATGTTTAAATTAAAAGTCAAGAGTATTGGGCTTCCGACGGAGTCGAAAGGAAAAAACACCAACACTTAACAAATACATCTCGACATTATCGAAAGCCTAATTAAAATTATACCTTGAGCTATCGACAAGGTTAAAAGGATAACTAAAAATGTTTATTCAATTGACACTTTTCAACAGAGTCGAAAGTTCCACATGAACCAAGTTATTAAGTGGGAACATATAAAATCAACTTAAAAAATTGGATAAAAATATACACTACCAACACTCCAAAAACCAAGTAATAAGACCTTTCGACACTGTCGAAACCAATAACTTAGGCTTCCTAGGAAATATACAAATGTTGTCAAAACCTTACATATGCATTGGGTCGAAAGGTTGTGAGTTAAACATATGTACACTTAGGACGTTTCGACAATGCGGGAGAAAGATAACTATGGGGGGAGGGGAGTTCGACTCAATAGATTTAAATGGTGTCGGAAGGGTCAAAGGGGTATGATGTTTTCGAAGGTAAACTAAAAAGAATGAATTGCAATCGGCACTAAGGTTTCGACTAAGTCGAAACGTTGACTACACTCCACTTAACTACATATCCTTTCGACAAGGTTGATCAAATTGGCACCACAACACCATTCGACCCCATCGAAAGAGGCTAAGGATAAAAAACCAATATTGCCGCATCAATTCCTTTCGAAGGGGTAGAAAAGTCATTTTGTGGCGTTGGTTTTTCATCTGTACATATGAAACTTCTGGGCGAAGAAAACAGGTTTCACTGCCTTCCCCAAACCCAATTGCAAATCCAAAGTTTCAGAAAAATTTCTTTAAAATAAATAAATTAAGCTTGTCAAGAAAATGAATTTTAACAGAGATCAAACTTTTTCGATTTCAAAGATACAAAAATTATTATCAAAATGAAAATTTAGATCTTCTAAGGAAGAACAAAAATAGCAAATATTGAAATGATAATCCAAACCCGACAGGGAGATAGATTTCAATATCAAACACTGTCAATTTCAAAATCATAAACAAGAATTCAAACTCTATCAAAATAGTAGAAATCATAAAGTACTGAAGCAAATCCAAAACGAGAAACAAACTTTATCGATTCGAGAAATTGAATCATAAAAAATTTCTTAAAAATAAATCAAATACACTCTTAAAGAATCGAGATTCGAACATTTCAAAGTCGAATCTCAATTTTGAAGTCTGGAAAAGCGAAACTCAATATAAACATGAACATAGAGGAAAAACTAGCAAAATAGAAATGAATCTAAACTTATGACTTAGATTTGAAGTTTACTTTGATTTTTATAAGTGGATAAAAAGTTTGAGGATATTTGGGAATTCTTCTACTTTTGCTCGAAAGGTTGATTGTAGTTAAATGAGGAAGAAGAAGAAACAATACATTTAAAAGAAAAGTCTTCTCAGAGCTGCAAACCAACAGATCAGATTCAAATAAGCAGCCCCGATTCACGTGGGCAATTCGAAGGGCGGGGACTTTTTAGGTTTCGACACAGATGACTTGGAAGGTCATGGGCATCCCTTCGCAGGGGGGGGGGAATGTTACTCCAAAAATCAACCTGTCGACTTAGTCGCCACCATTTTAAGCAGAAGACAAAAGAAAGCTAGAGAGGAAAACATTAGCTTGACCTTTCAAAAGAGTCATAGGGATGCTACCATTAAAGTCTAGAAGCTTCAGAACCTTTCGAAGGTGTCGGAAGTTTTCTCCAATCAATGTCTAAAAGGTTCTTACCTTTTGAAGGAGATGAAAGAGTCGAAAGCACCCTTTCACCTTCATTAACAACCTTTCAACAAGATGTAGACCTTTCGATTAGGTCGAAGCCATACCTTCCGAAGACAATGAAGAATAGCCATTTGAACATACGTCAAACCATTCGAAACCAATAGTTTCGCCTTCATTCAAACTGCTAGAAAGCAAGTATTATCCTAAGAACCCGTTCGAAAGTTATAATAAGCCTTTCGAATCGGTCAAAACCAATGTGGTCCAAGAGGGTTCCATATTAGATTAGAAACAAGAGCACATGCATAACCAGCATCATCGAAACCAATGAACAAGGGCTATTGACAGAGTCGGAAGCACTTACAAGACAACTCAAAGAAGAGGAGCGCAACCATACATTTCGATAAAGGCGTCAACATGCTAAGTCTTTCGGAGGACACATTTCGACCCAGTCGAAAGCATCAGGGTCAAAAGGCACTAACCCACATCTATAAATAAGACTCAAGGGGGTCATGTTTTGGGGAACTGATTCCTCCCATTCCAAACTTGTATTTCTTTAATGAGAAGTGTTGTAAACCTTAATTGCTAAATTGAATTGAAGATTGGAAGTAATAAAATCAACTATTGGCTTATAGAAGGGAAGTCTTAAATATTTTAGATTACTCTATTGTTTCATTGAAGTTTTTGTTGGATTCACTCTAGTATTTCAGGTTTCGACTACACCAGAAGGCAACTTTCGACATAGTTGAAACCCGGCAGATTCAAATAACTTTTATTACCAGCTTCCAACTATCTTTCTCCAAAGCCAATGCATTCGTCAAGGTCGGAACCAAGTCACGACCTACTTAATCGTTCAAGTAGTACAGAGAGCCCAAGGATCCGAATTTTCACAAGATCGATACCCTTCACCAAAATACTATAGCTTGAGATTACTAGTTCAAACCACAAAAGGATAAGCTCATCGCTTTCGATAAGGTCGAAACCCTTATTTTAGATCCTAGCCCAAAGTCCAAGTCATTTAACTGCATAAAGCCTCCAACCAGGTCAAAACCAACTGAGGCGAACCTAATTCAGGATATTCTAGTTGAATCATGAAGGATAGCTTTCGAAAGAGAACCCACCCTGATTCAATAGGGCCGAAAGGTCACTAAACACCGAAACCAACCCTTTCGACTGAGTCGAAAGGTCAATTTGGAAAACATTTGCCTACTAAAGCCTTTTCAAAAAGGAAATTAAAGAAGGATACATTCCATCCATCCTACTCTATCATTCTAAAGAATAATCTTCCTTCCTTAGCACTACCTTACGGTGTTGACAAGAAATCTTGTTAACATATAGCCTTATGGAACTCCTCACAATGGCTTGGCTTTAACACTTAAAGATAGCATAGTATGGCCTTATGGAAATCCTCACGATGGTTTGGCTTTAACACTTAAAGATAGCACTCGATGGCCTTATGGAACTCCTCACGATAGCTTTGATTTATCACTTGGAGATTGCACATGATAGCTCCTCTGAAAATAGCTTTGATCCATTATTCGAACACAACACAAGATGGCCTCACTAAACTTCTCACAATGGCTTTGTGGCTTCACAGCATGACCACTCCTAGAACTATATCAAAACCGCCATAACAGCCTTTCAATGATTTTGTAGGATACCCCAAGATGGCTCTGAATTTCCTCTTCATGATTCTACATGATAGCAGCATGGAAACTTCACGATGACTTCGATGTTTTCATTATCATATCATGATGGCTTTAGTTTTTTCTGTTTAAAGACATCATACAAAAGCTCATGTAAGTTTCTCCATGAAAGCTTCCATCTTAATATCATGAAGGTCTTTGATTGTTATAACATAGTGGTTTCCATGAAATATTTCATGATGGCATTGTCCTTTGTAATTTTTCTCACTTTATTATCCTATGATGGCTAACATATTTGGCTATAACAACTAGCCTAGTATGAAGAGGAATGTTGCGAAGTTTGTTTTCAAGTGTATAACTTGTAAGAGATTAAAGGCGGAGTATAAGAAGTCTGGTGGAATATTTACAGCCGTGGGATATTCTGTAGTGGAAATCGGGGAGCATCTCTGTAGACTTTGTATACATGCTACCTAGGAGTAAGAGGGGGAATGAGGGTACTTGGGTCATTGTCAATCGACTAACCAAATACACTCAGTTTATTCTGGTTAGGAGTAGGAGGACAGCTGCATCATTGATGACCTTATATGAAAGATAGGTAGTTCATTTTCATGTAGTTCCTTCTAGCATTTTTAGTGACCGAGATCCATTTTTCACTAATGAGTTTTGGAGCGGTCTTCTGGAGACCTTGGGCATTAAACTAAATTTGAGTACCGCGTATCTTCCACAGACGGACGGGCAGACTTAGATGATGAATTGAGTATTGGAGGACCTGCTACAGATGTGTATTTTGGATTTTTAAGGTTCTTAGGAGGATCACTTGCCATTAGTAGAGTTTGCATATAATAACAACTATTAGACAAATATTGGGATGTCACTATTCGAGGCATTGTATGAGAGGCCATGTAGCTCTCCATCTTGTTGGTGGGACACTACAGACTGAATCATTCTTGGACCAGACATGATTAGGGATACTTCGAAGAAAGTAGACTTATCCGTAGAAGGATGAAGACTGCCTAAGATAGACGAAAATCATATGCTTATAAGAGACGCATATAATTGGAGTTCACAGGGGGCGATATGGTCTTCATGAAGATCTAGCCATGTAGAAACGTTATTTGGTTTGGTAGTTTGGGGAAGTTAGCACCAACGTTTGTAGGGCCTTTTTGATCTTGGAGAGAGTAGGGAAGTTAGCTTATAGAGTGGAGCTTCTTGAAAAATTGGCCGGGGTTCACAATGTTTTTCATGTGTCATACTTGCGGAAGTGTTTATGTGATTCAGCCACCATGGTCGAGTCGAGTCCATTGGAAGGAGTTGGAATGGAGAGAGAGTCGCTTGTTTATTGCGCACCTACCCATATTGTTGAGCATGGGACAAGGTGACTTCGCAACTAAGTAATTTGACTGGTTAGAGTCCAGTAGGTAGATGATCCAGTTGAGAGTATGTGGGAGCCTGAGGAGAAAATCCGAGTTACCCATCCACAGCTCTTTTCTGGTACGTTTCCATTTAAGTTAGTATAAATTAGTCATACACATAGTACTTAGCTTAGTATATTCCATAGGTAGGAGTGTTTGGATGCTAGGCATAGTTGTGAATATGTCACTAGAATAAGTTTTGGACGATGGCTGCTAATGGATGTATTTTATTTGTTAGTATTGCACATTTGGCCTGATATGTACATGTTAGCCTATAACACACATCACATTCTCCATTTTATTATATCAATTATATGCATAATGGTTGTCGCATTTTTGCATATGTATAGAATGGTCGCTCACCCACATAGAGTTGCATGTATAGGACTTTGCATATATTTTGGATACATTATCTGTATGTTCATATGTATTTATACCTCTATGTACATGTTGAATTATAAATTTGAAGGTCGATTAGTTGTATGTTCATATGCATTTATACCTCTATGTACATGCTGAATTATAAATTTGAAACTATGAACAACGTTTGCAAGTGGTTGATGGTTGTGTAAATGGTTGTAGATATTGGTTGTATGAACCAATTCATTTTTCCATGCTTAATTATTTTGGGGATGAAATCCTTTTAAGGGTGGAGAATGCAACACCTCAAAAAATTTAATAATAAACTAAAATATAAATAAAGGCAAAAATATGTAATTTTACTTAAAAGGATAAAATAGTAAATTTTCACAAACATTAGAACTAGGCCTCGTGGCCTATTTCGTTGCATTCGAAATGTGGTTTACAAACATATATAACTTGTTAAATTTGGTAAAATGGATCAAAATTAGTAGGAACTAGACCTAGTGACATTTCCATAAATTTTAATTTCGGGATTTGACCTTGAAACCCTAACTTTCAACTATCAATAAGAACCTAACTCTCACTCTTCTTCATTCTAAACCCTAGCCACAACCTCTTAATTTCTATGTGTTCTTTCCCTTATTCTTCTTCCTCCAAACTTCTTAACCTCTTCTCTAATTTTTGGAAAAAAACAATTTAAAAGGAGAAGGAGAAGCAACAAATCGAAGAGTGAAGAGTCTAAACTGAAAGAAGAATGAATAAATCAACAAAGAAGGGAAGCAACATCTTTAAAACCAAATTAGAAGAGGAATTCATTTAAGGTGATTGGGTTGATTATGATGTTTATGATGTTAAACAAGTAGTTGATTTTCAATTTAATGCTACCCAAATTAAAATTATGATTTTTGAATTTGGGATGATAATTTGAATTTAGAATCAATGTTTATTAATAAATCTACATGGGTATAATGATGAGAAAACTGCCGGTGGTAATTTAATAAAATAACTATTGAATAAGAGAAAGGGTAAAGTAGTGGAATTCACCTCTAATTTTTTGTATATAAATTTCATACGATAAAATTAGAGTTTATTTTGGATAGATGAAAAGTAATTGAATACACTCTTGTGATTACCTTAAATTAATTCCAATTATTTTGAAATATACATTGATTTAAAATTGAAACATCCATGGGAAATCAATTGAAATGGTATCTATAATTGCAGAGGTTAACTAGTAGAAGTCTTATGAACAATCAATGAATAACTATTGCTAGATACCTATTAAAAATAAGCTAGCATCTATATTTGAAACTTCAATGAAGATGAACAAAATAAATAAAGTAAACAAATTATTAAATCTGGAAAATGCTTAACCAGATGTCTAAATTTATTTTCAAATGTCTATATTTCAAATAGTTTGAAAGATAGAAGGATCGGTTAATTTCTGATCCGATTCAAACATCTGAATTTATTTTCAGACATCTGAAATCAATGTTAGACGTCTGAATAGTTATAACCAAATTTTTCTATAGGGATTTAGTTGTTTGAATTAAAAATCAGACTTCTGAATGGTTGAGAAATACCTAGGTCGAACCCAGACCGGGTGGAGGCTAAGTAGGGTGAATAATAGGACTTGTTCCCACCTTTTCAAATCCGAGGCCATCCACGGAATAGGATGGAATCATGCAATGAGATGAAAAGTATCACACTTGGTGACGTCCTCGGTTTGTGCGTCATGAAGTTATAAGGTGATGTGCACGTAAATGTGCATATATATATATATATACATCCATATTTTATCTCTTTTTATTTAAATAAATATCATATTTTGGCATTTTAACATGTTTAAAACCAAAATTCAATTGTTTCCAAAACATCATATATTCATCTTCATTCAGGGGTAAAATGGTCATTTTTGTGCATGTATCAATTTGAGAATTTTTACCTGGAAATTTTTATGATTTCTATAGGAAATTTTGATGCATATGGAAGAGGGTTCATGAAGATATATGCATTCACAAGGAAATACAAAGGAATGAAGAGGAAATAATTCAAGTTCAAGATCATGGAGGACCCCACCCACTTGCCTAAATCTACAATTAGAAGCTAATGGACAACTAAGTGGAGGTTAAAGCTTCATGCACATTTAATGAGAGATTAATTAGTGGCTAATGGTTACTTGGTGGCCACACTTCCTAAAGGGCATTTTGGGAAGCTCCCTAAAAATAGAATTAGGGTTTTATGCATGTATAAATAGCACTCTTATGTACATGTAAATATCTTCTACTCTCTTATATATTTACTTAGGAAATTAGCAAGTTGTAAACACATATCGAAGTGAAATAAAAATGGCTTCCAAGCCTTTTTCTCCTCTCTTCTCTACATGCTTTTCTTTGTTTTATTGTTAATGTTTATTTCTATGCTCTCTCTCTCTCTCTTTTTATGTTCATAGCTTAATTAATGCAAGTAGTGTAGCTTTAATTTATGCAAGTAGTTAGTAGCTAATCTATTTTGCTTTCTTTGCTTAGTTTTGTTTCTTTTGCTTTTTAAATGTTGAAATTTACAAGTGTTGATTTGATAACACAAATGAGTAGCTAAACCCCTTCAATTTAGGGTGATGAAGCTCTCTAACTTTATGTAGTTTCAACATTTTTTATGATTTATGATCTCTTTTGGTTTCTACTTCATGAGAGTGAATTTTGATGCAAGTTTATACAAGTGGGTTTGATAGCTTATGTTGCTTTTGCAAATGAGCTATTCTTATTCAACATAAACACAATTTGCATCATCATTTGCTAATCGATTTTCGATTTTGAAAAGAAAGTGAAAACAAAATTTGATGGTCTATCTTACTAATTACAATAGTAAATAGATCATACTTAAAATAGCTTTTGCTTTGGCTTCATTTTCATGAGAATTATAAGTGGTATAATTGTTGTACTATGGATTGAGTTATGTTAATCAATAACATAAACAAACCATACTTATGATAAATGCAACGATTATTTCACCTAATACCATAATTGGAGATCATAAATTATTGATTGTTGATTTATAAAAATATGAGAATGGATTTATCCCTAAATTGTTCTCTAGTCCAATAGTTTTCAAATCACATTTTAATTCTAGTTCTAGCTTCATTTTTGTAGTTAACAATTTCCTCTCACTATGGTCTAATTTGATTGAATTTATTTTTAAAATCTAAAACGATTCCCTGCGGATCGACCCGTACTAGCCGCGTACTAAAATTGTACGTCGTGCGCTTGCGGTTATTTTATTTCAAAATTTATCGGCATTTTTCTAATCAATAGAAATTTTGTCGTTAAACAAGTTTTTGGCACCGTTGTCGGGGAATTGTTTTGATTTCAATTTTCTATTCTTCGAATTATTTTTGTTTGATTTTTGTGTTTTTATTTTGTGTGTTTCTTTGCATTTAAAACTATATATATATTTTGTGTTTGTTTAATTTTTGTGTGCCTTGTGTTTGTGTACTTGTTTCTTATTTTCTAGTTGTTTTTGCATTTGTATATTTAATAAAAAAGAGGCATACACAATTTCAAAAGGAAAAAATATTTTATTGCATTCGCATCTTTTTACATATACGTTTCATTTTCTCTTTTTATTTACATTTACAAAAAAAAAGATTTCTGTGCATATAACAGTGCACTGTGCACCTTACTGCATATCAACACTCTCTATTTCTGCCCATCACCATTACCCTTCAGACAACCTCACATACTACTTCTCCACTAGAACCACCACTTCTGCCACACATTCCTATCACCACTACAAACTGCTACACACCATAACTATTTTCTGCATACCACTCCACTCCACGCTTCCCTTAACATCAACCACTTCATTCCTTCACCATTGGCTGCCCTCCTCAAATTCAACTGCTGCACCACGCAAATCCACACAAACTGTCATCACTTCTAGTTGTTTCGAGCTTCTGCCCATCCTCCTCCTTCTTATACTCCTATTACAACATCTGATAACTCCACAGCCAGCAGTAACCAACATCTCTTTATACAAACTTCACCACAACTCCTTTCCAACCACCATACATATTTCTTGCAACAACTCCTCTGACTTTCTCACAACATTGCCTGCAATACCACACTACAACACATTCAAGCAACCCAAGTCTGAAACATTGCACATACCCACAATCCTACCACTTACTACAAATCTTCAACATCTACAATTTCTGCCATCCACCAAACAATTCCACCATCGGACCATACTATTCCCACTTTACAAAACTTCCCTCTGACCATCCTCCTATTCTCCACTTCAACCTATCTAATACAAAACCACTACTGTTTTATATCATTTCTCAACCATCATTTCTCTTTCACTACTTCAACAAAGATACTCAACTGATACAAACCACTCCTTGCTGCCACACTTATCCACGAATCACCTGCATTATAAGCAACTGCCTCAAACCACCACTTCAGATCATAACTTAAGGCTACATCAATTGTTTCTCTCCTACAAACCCACTGTCAGTACCGCTACAAACCCACTGTCAGTACCGCTACAAAACCCACTGTCAGTACCACTATAACTTCAGATCATAACCTACTACTTCAACCCCACTCCCTCAACAAACTTCAAGCTGCTGCTACGCGTTCACCATTGCATACCCACCATCCTCCCCAAATCACACCATACAACTGCTGACCAAAAAAAGAGAGAACAAAGTAAAAAAAGAAGTATACTGCCATTCAACCCAGCAACTTACCCACTACCTTCTACTTACATCCAAGACTTCATCTGATCAACCTATCGGCCACTAGTGCTATTGATCCTAACTTACAATCACCTCACTCAAAACCCTCTCCTACATATCAGTGCCCGTCATCAACACACAACCATATAATACAACAGTACCACTACAGTTCATCTTTATTTCTCCTATATACAACAGCAGCCATACAAACGTCATCACGTACTCTATCGTTCAACGTATCTTCAATTCGCATCACCTCCCTTCCATTCTTACCCCCTGACAACCGATGCACTGTTTGCCACAACCACACCCCACCCCACTGCCTCGACATCACCAACACAAAGTTGCAATCACCACATGTTCCAAAATTCGAACTTCAAAACTCCAAATCGCGACTGAAAAATTCAAAACAACACAATCGAAGAAATTCTCTAGACCAGAAACCACTCGAGATACCAACATCAAATACCATAAGTCATAACTCACCACCCACCGCGAACACAATTCCCAACTTGCAAAACCCATCCATCACCAAAATCGTACGTACGAACCTCCCCCTGAAGCCACATCGCCAATCACTGAGAACCACTGAAACAAACCAGAATTTGATTTTGCAATTTCTTCTTCTTCTTCTTCTTTTCGTGGATTGAGATGGATTCGTTTGAGGAGAACGAGAGTTTAATTTTGTTTCTGCAAGTGTATTGGGTTTCTCCGTTAAAAAAGGGGGGAATACAAGATGTTCTCGAATCAAAGATAAGGATGTTGGCAATTTTTTTCTTTTATTTATCTTTGGATTGATTTCAGTGGGCCGGGCCGTGTGATTAAAAAAAACATTCACTTTCAAGTGTATTTGGGTGGATTTGGTTTCAACTTGTTAGTGGGACGGGCTGTAGGATTGGTCCAATCCCATTTTTTTATTTGTTTAGTTCAATTTATTTTTCCATTTTCCAAAAAAAAAGAAAAAGAAAAAAAAGGGGTTTTATTTTAAATTTATTTTGTTCTGTTTAATTTGTTTTAACTTCCATCCTATTTAAAAAAAAGAGAAGAGTTTGCTTAATTTGTTTTGTCTTGTTCTAAAAAAACATTCTCTTTTTATTAATTTTTTTTAGTTTCTTTTGTTTTCTTTTAGTTTAAAAAAATATAAATAAATAAACTGTATATATATATATATATCTTGTTTTTATTTCAGGTCGCCAAAGCAGAATTTCAAAAGGAGAAGAACTGTTGCTAAAAATAAAATTGCTTGCTTGCTTGCTTAAAAAAATCGCCGCTAAAATAATTGATAATAAAATCTGCACGCTCTAATATCGTGCCTCTATCTCTTGTTTTTATTTGAATTGCATTGTTGGTTGCTTGCATTTGCATATAAAAAAATTTAAAATCCAAAAAACAACTTCATTTTAGTTGCATTGTAAATTCACGTTTAATTTTTGTTTTGCATCCATCTCATCTTATTTTCTTTTCTAAGGGCAATACCCCAATTCACATAAGGTGAGGGATTTCATCACCCTTTCCTTAGCCCACAAACGCATTTCATCGTAGAATTTGACTAGTACTAAAGGTTAGACATTCGACTTAAGGGTGTCGCGAGCTCATATAGGGCTTAATTGTATCATCACAATTGTTTTATTTGAACAATTTTATTTCTTGGTGTCTAGGCTACGGCAGAGTAATAACCAGTTATAAAAATTATGGTGATTCGTAAATATTATACTGGTTGTTCCTTTGAGGGTACTTAAACCTTCGGCTGCATTGCTACGGTGATTCATGGTGCACTGATAACTCCTGCCCGTTACCTGGTTGAGAAATATTTTTGTTGATATAAGACAAAGTGTGATTATACAATTTTGGGTTAGGAGCTACTAAGGAAAGAAAAATGTAATTAATTCTTTTGCATTCATTCAATTGCATTAGTTCATGCATATTTAAAAAAAATCCAAAAAAATCCAAAATCAAAAAAAAAAGGTTTTGTAAATTTTACTTAACTTAGTTTTTAATCCACAAAAAAATCTTCCTTCCTTTCCTTTGAAAATTTTCAACAAAAAAAAATCTTTTCAGAAAGAAAAAAATTTAAAAATTCAAAAACAAAAAGAAAATTCAAAAACAAAACAAAAATCAAACTTCTCTTTTGAAAATAAATTTCACTTGGTAAATAGTTTTCTCCCTTGTAAAAAAACAAATTTTTCACTTCGTTTTTCAAAGCATCTTTCATTCTCTAAACTCGTTTCTAACTTCTTTCTCTTCTCGACTTTCACTTGTGCATGAGTACTTAGACTCGTGACACAACAACAAATCGTTGGACTTGCGACTCAACAACTAATCGTTTAACTCGAACAGACGATCCTCTCGAAATGGCGAACGAGAACGCCCCTCGAACTCCTATGGATAGAATCTTTCCCGATAGAGTTTCTATTCCATCTTGCATCATGTTACCCGCCCCTACGGGTAACCACTTCGAAATTCACTCCAACCATATTGCCACACTTCCGAAATTTGGCAATTTCGAGCATGATGATCCCTACATTTTCTTGACTAAATTCGAACAAGTTTGTGCAACCATATAACTCCAACAACTTTCCGTTGATGGAATCAACTTTGATTAATCCCATTCGCTCTTACGGATTACACTGAAAAATGGTTGTACAGCTTACCCTCGAACTCGATTAAAACGTGGGAAGAATTCGTAAAGGCTTTCTTAAAAAAGTTCCACCCCTTGGAAAAAATGAGTAGAATTCGAAACGAAATTGTAAATTTTCAACAATTCAAGGGAGAACCATTCAGAAAATATTTTAAAAGATTCAAAGAACTTTTGATAAAATGTCCACACCATAACTTCGAAAAATGGACGATTTGCCAAATTTTATACAATGGACTCGAAAATAGCACACAAATCATGCTCGAATCAATGTTCCAAGGCAACTTTCTTACCCAACATCATGATGGTGCTTGGCAATTTCTTGAAAAGCTCGTCGAAAAGTCGTCCCAATGGGAACGTCCGAACGAAATCAATTTACTCACGATCGAGTGCACACTCGATAGGATCTTCTTTTGCTTTGGAAGCTAAGATCGACGCAATGATCAAAAAATTCGATAATGTTTTCTCATCGAATCAAATGAACTAAGCTTCCCAATCGATGTGTTATAAATGCAACGATCCTAATCATATAGCCGATCAGTGTCCCAATTATGTCAAACAAATCAATGCTTTCAACAAAGCAAAAAACGACCCGTTTTCACCAACGTACAATCCTGGTTGGAGAAATCATCTGAATTTTGCTTGGAACCAAAACAATCTCAACACGAATACGGTTCGTCCCAATTTTCATGCATTTCGGAATAATTCTTTGAATCCTCCCTTTCAGCCCAACAATTTTCAACCGAACTATGCGGGTCCATCCTATAATCAACCGCAACAATCAAATTTTCAACCAAATTCTGCTCATCCTCCCCAAGATGATAAGCATTTAACTTCGCTTGAGAAAACTGTTGAAACGTTGGCTAAAGCAACTACTCAAAGCCTTCAATCAAACAGCAATTTGCAAAATTTATTGACCTTATATATGCAAAACACAAACCAATCAATTGCAAAACTCGAAATGCAAATGAGTCAATTAGCCACGTCTGTAAGTGAACGCGAACGAGGAACATTCCCAAGCCAACCCCTTCCAAATCCCAGAAAGCAAAATGCAAATTCAAATCAAGCCCATATTGTTCAAGATAGCAACATCACACAATTGAATGCTATCACAACTTTACGTTCCGATAAAAAAATCGATAATAAAGTTGTTAACCCAAACGATTTACCGGAAACCTCTCTCGACACTTCTAAAACAACAAACGAATCGGAACAGAATATGGAGCCAAATGTTGAATCGAATGCCAATCAAAAAATTTCTTCTTCTACTCGAGTAGACCCGTCTACCGAGTATCGTGTTCTATTTCCACATCGTCTTCAACCCAAGAAACACTCAGACTAAATGGAAAATATGTTGGAAATTTTTAAACAAGTCAAAGTTAACATTTCGCTTCTTAACATCGTTCAGCAAGTCCCAACGTATGCGAAATTTCTTAAGGACTTGTGCACCCAAAAGCGACACACTCAAGTGCCCAAAAAAGTCTTTTTAGCCGCCAGTTTGAGTGAAGTCTTGTCCCAATCCATGCCCGTTAAATACAAAGATCATGGCTGCCCTACCATTTCGTGTACAATTGGAGACAAGACGATTAACAAATGCTTGATAGACTTAGGCACAAGTGTCAATTTGATTCCATATTCCATGTACGAACAATTAGCTTAGGTGAGCTCAAACCCACAAACCCACAAAGGTTACGCTTCAATTCGTTGATCGTTCCATTAAGAAACCTGTGGGAGAAATCGAGGACGTGCTCATTTGAGTAGGGCAATTCATATTCCCCGTTGATTTTATCGTTCTCGAAACACAACCCGTGACAAATCCCACGAGTCAAATTCCATTGATTTTAGGCCGACCATTCTTAGCCACCTCAAATGCCTTAATCAATTGTCGTAACGGTTCGATGAAAATCTCTTTCGGAAACATGACTTTGGATCTTAATATTTTCAATCTTCAAAGCCAATCGAATGAACCTCATGACCAAATATTGGAAGTTAGTGTCATTCACAAAAACTTTGAAAACGAGACACTTGATCTTAACGATGAACACGAGGCCGAGTATGAAAAATTATTTCACGAAATTTCCAACAAATTTAATACACTCTTCCCTTTAAATCGCTTCCAGTTGAGTCCGAATCTCAACCCAAATCGTTGATCGAAAAACTCCCGAAGTTGGACCTCAAACCACTTCCCGATCACCTTAAGTACGCATACTTAGGTGATAACGAAACATTGCCCATAATAGTGTCCACAACACTTTCTCTTGACCAAGAAGCTTCGCTTCTCTCTATTCTTTCAAAAAACAAGGAAGCAATTAGATGGTCGATTACCGATATAAATGGAATTAGTCCCGCTCTTGTTCAACACCTCATCCATTTCATCGATGATGCCAAGCTTGTTCATGATGCACAACGAAGGCTTAATCCAAAAATGAAAGATGCGGTGCATGATGAAATTCATAAACTTCTCGACAACGGAATCATTTACCCAATCTCTGATAGTTCATGGGTTAGCCCAATTCCCGTTGTACCGAAAAAGTCTCGGCTAACCGTTGTCAAGAACGATTTAAACAAACTTATTCCAACTCGTACTCAAACGGGTTGGCGTGTATGCATTGACTATCAAAAACTAAATGTCGAACACATAAAGATCACTTCTCTCTTCCTTTCATTGACCAAATGCTCGAACGCTTAGCCGACCACGAATTCTACCGCTTCCTTGATGGTTATTCCGGCTATAACCAAATTCCAATCGCTCCCGAAGATCAAGAGAAAACGACTTTCACGTGTCCATTCGGTACCTTTGCTTATCAACATACGCCATTCAGACTTTGTAACGCTTCTGCGACTTTCCAACGATGCATCATTGGCATCTATTCTGACATGATTGAATGCTTTCTAGAAGTTTTTATGGACGATTTCTCTATCTTTGGTGATTCTTTTTCCCAATGTTTACATCACCTCGAGTTGGTTCTAAATCGATGTAAAGAAAAACATTTGACTTTGAATTGGGAAAAATGCCACTTTATGGTCAAACAAGGCATAGTCCTTGGACATATACTCTCAAATAAAGGCATTGAGGTAGATAAAGCGAAAATCGATGTCATTGCAAATCTACCCATTCCCAAATCTGTTATGGACATTCGATCATTTCTAGGACACGTTGGCTTTTACTGATGCTTTGTGAAAGACTTTAGCAAAATCGCTCGTCCTTTGACGACTCTTCTTGGAAAAGATGTTCCTTTCGATTTTAACTCTGATTGTATCTCTTCTTCTGAACGTCTTAAGGGCGAACTCATTTCTGCTCCAATAATTTGTGCACCCAATTGGGATCTTCCATTCGAAATAATGTGTGATGCTTCAAACTTTGCCATTGGTGCTGTCTTAGGACAACGCACCAACAAGATCCTTCACGTCATTTACTACGCGAGTATGACTTTAAACGATGCTCAACTCATCTACACAACAACCGAAAAAGAGCTTCTAGCTGTTGTTTTTTCTCTCGAAAAATTCCGACCTTACTTGATCGGGTCACACATTACTGTGTACATGGACCATTCTGCGCTTCGATATCTCTTCGCTAAAAAGGATGTTAAATCCCGTTTGATTCGTTGGATCCTTTTACTTCAAGAATTTGACCTTACAACTAAAGACAAAAAAGGATCCAATAACGTCATAGTCGATCACTTGTCTCGTCTTACGAACGCACCATCTTCTTTGCCAATCAATGAAAACTTCCCCGATGAACAACTCCTTTCAATTTCTATCGATCCATGGTACGCTGATATAGTGAACTACTTAGTCACTAAAGAAACACCCTCATCTTGATCCAAACAGGACAAATACAAATTCATGTCCCAAGTGAAATATTTCTATTGGGACGATCCATACTTGTTCAAATATTTTCCCGACCAAATCATCCGACGTTGCATTCCAGATAATGAGATCAGGAGTGTTCTTTCGTTTTGCCACAATCAAGCGTGCGGTGGACATTTCGGTCCTCGGAAAACTGCGAAAAAAGTGCTTCAGTGTGGTTTCTATTGGCCTTCTCTTTTCAAAGACTTGTTTGAATTTTGTAAAACTTGCGATCGATGTCAAATGCTTGGACTAATTTCTCGACGAGATATGATGCCTCCAAACCCCATTCTTACGATCGAAATCTTTGATGTTTGGGGTATCGACTTTATGGGACCTTTTCCCAATTCTTTTGGAAACTTGTATATCCTTCTCACTATTGATTACGTTTCAAAATGGGTCGAAGTCGTTCCTTGCAAAACCAACGACCATAGAATTGTTTTGAAATTTCTCAAAGAAAACATCTTTTCGAGGTTCGGCACACCTCGCACAATAATTAGTGATAACAGAACCCATTTTTGCAACCATTCTTTTGAAACTTTATTGAAAAAATACTCGATAACCCACAAGCTATCCACTCCGTACCATCCTCAGACTTGTGGCCAAGTTGAAGTTTCAAATCGACAAATAAAACAAATTTTGGAGAAAACTGTTAACAAAAATCGAAAAGATTGGTCTCTAAAATGGACCGACGCGCTTTGGGCTTACCGTACTGCTTTTAAAACTAACCTTGGGATGTCCCCATTTCGTTTAGTTTACGGTAAAGCTTGCCATTTACCCATTGAAATCGAACACAAAGCGTTGTGGGCAATAAAGAACTTAAACTTTGATCTTGAGAAAGCTGGCAAAAACGAAAACTACAACTCAATGAACTAGAAGAACTTAGGAACGATGTGTATGAAAACGAAAAAATTTACAAAGAAAGAACAAAAGTTATTCATTACAAGTCAATCCTAAGGAAAACGTTTTCGCCTAACCAGAAAGTTCTTTTATATGACTCAAGACTTCATTTATTCCCTGGGAAACTTAAATCGAGATGGACCAGACCATTTGTGGTACGAATTGTTTTTCCACATGATGCCGTAGAAATAGAAAACGCTAGGGATGGGTCGATATTCAAAGTCAACGGTCATCGTTTGAAACCTTTCTTGGAATTGCCCAGTAACCAAGAGGAGGAGCTCATGATCCTTCATGAGCCAAGCTACGTCTAGTAAGAATGTTACCCACTTTTGTAAATATGTACATATTTTTCCCCGTTACAGTCATTATATCGTGCATTGAGTGTGGGTACACAGTCAAAATTAAGTGTGGGGGGAGTCTCATTTTCATTTTTTTAAAGTTTCATCGTATTTTTGAACTTTCATTTTTAATTTAAAAACATAAGCTCTCAAAATTTCTAAATCTCAAAATCATTTTCTTTTTAGCATTTTGATTTATTTTTGAAGAAACACTATGGGATAAGTATAAGTTTTGGTTAATAAATTGAAATTTTTGAAAATTTATTTGTCTTAACAAAAATAAAAATGAAGTTTGATTACAAATAACAATGGTTTAACTAAAATATAGGAAGGTTCATATATGTTAATTATGAAGTATGTTCTAATTGAAAATCTTTGTTTAAAAAAGTGGTAAATTTAAAGTAAAGGATATAACATTTTTATCTTCTAAGTTAAATGGTACTAAGATGATTTTGCAAAACTCCCTCTTTCTAAAAAAAATAGAATATATATATATATATAAGTAAAAAAACATTTTAATATATGTATATATATTTTTAACACCTAGAGTCATGTGTTCACACTCGTGTGTTCACTCGCCATGCTCTGTACCCTTCTCGCGTAAGCCCAAAAGGCAGTGTATGATCGGTATATCTGGCCTCAGTTTATCTGAGTTAGGTGTATGTATATAAAAATTCTTTTTAATAATGCCTATAGTCGATAAGTGTTCACACTTGTGTGTTCACTCGTCATGCTCTGTATTCCCCTCATATCAATCTGTAAGGCAGTGCATGGGTAATATATCTGGCCTATGTTTATCTGAGTTAGGCATATGTAAATATTGTTAATATCAATGAAATTTTCAAGTAAGAGAGAGTAAGCAATTGAAATCCAAGCACCATTTTAACTTGTTTGATTTAACTTGTTATTGAAAAGAAATGAGAATAACACTTTGACAAATTTTGATAATCAACTAAGGATTTATTTGATAGTTACACTTTGTTATCAACCGAAACAACAAGTTAAACTATTGTCTAGTTGCTATGTTAACTTTATTTTTTTTGGAAATTTTGACGAGTAAATTACATAAATTTTCAAGATAATGACCAAGACTTATATTTAACTTATTTGTGTTGATTTAAAAGTCAATCCTTCATTTGTAAATATTTTCAAAAACTCGCATTCATCTCATTGTAAATAAATCCTTCATTTGTAAATATTTTCAAAAACTCGCATTCATCTCATTGTAAATAAATCCTTCATTTGTAAATATTTTCATCCTACATTTGGATTTTGTGGGTAGTATCCGCTGAAAACCCTCATGAGACAACACTCAGTCTATCGGAGACACCTAGAGGTTTAACGGCTTGTTGCATACGCTCAATGCAATCGTGCACCCTACGAAAATTGATTTACCTTAGTTTTCCTTTATTCGAGGACGAATAAAAAGATAAGTGTGGCAGTATTTGATGTGCACGTAAATGTGCATATATATATATACACATCCATATTTTATCTCTTTTTATTTAAATAAATATCATATTTGGGCATTTTAACATGTTTAAAACCAAAATTCAATTGTTTTCAAAACATCATATATTCATCTTCATTCAGGAGTAAAATGGTCATTTTTGTGCATGTATCAATTTGAGAATTTCTACTAGGAAATTTTTATGATTTTTATTGGAAATTTTGATGCATATGGAAGAGGGATTCATGAATATATATGCATGCACAAGGAAATATAAAGGAATGAAGAGGAAATAATTCGAGTTCAAGATCATAGAGGACCCCACCCACTTGCCTAAATCTACAATTAGAAGCTAATGGACAAATAAGTGGAGGTTAAAGCTTCATGCACATTTAATGAGGGATTAATTAGTGGCTATTGGTTACTTGGTGGCCACACTTCCTAAAGGGCATTTTGGGAAACTCCCTAAAAATAGAATTAGGGTTTTATGCATGTATAAATAGCCCTCTTATGTACATGTAAATATCTTCTACTCTCTTATATATTTACTTAGGAAATTAGCAAGTTGTAAACACATATCAAAGTGAAATAAAAATGGCTTCCAAGCCTCTTTCTCCTCTCTTCTCTACATGCTTTTCTTTGTTTTATTGTTAATGTTTATTTCTATGCTCTCTCTCTCTCTCTCTTTTTATGTTCATAGCTTAATTAATGCAAGTAGTGTAGCTTTAATTTTTATGCAAGTAGTTAGTAGTTAATCTCTTTTGCTTTCTTTGCTTAGTTTTATTTCTTTTGCTTTTTAAATGTTGAAATTTATAAGTGTTGATTTGATAACACAAATGAGTAGCAAAACCCCTTCAATTTAGGGGTGATGAAGCTCTCTAACTTTATGTAATTTCAACATTTTTTATGATTTATGATCTCTTTTGGTTTGTGCTTCATGAGAGTGAATTTTGATGCAAGTTTATACAAGTGGGTTTGATAGCTTATGTTGCTTTTGCAAATGAGCTATTCTTATTCAACATAAACACAATTTGCATCATCATTTGCTAATCGATTTTTGATTTTGAAAAGAAAGTGAAAACAAAATTTGATGATCTGTCTTACTAATTACAATAGTAAATATATCATACTTAAAATAGCTTTTGCTTTGGCTTCATTTTCATGAGAATTATAAGTGGTATAATTGTTGTATTATAGTTTGCTGGCTTGAGTTATGTTAATCAATAACACAAACAAACCATACTTATGATAAATGCAACGATTATTTCACTTAATATCATAATTGGAGATCATAAATTATTGATTGTTGATTTACAAAAATATGAAAGTGGATTTATCCCTAAATTGTTGTCTAGTCCAATAGTTTTTAAATCACATTTTAATTCTAGTTCTAACTTCATTTTTGCAGTTAACAATTTCCTCTCACTTTGGTCTAGTTTGATTGAATTTAATTTTAAAATCTAAAATAATTCCCTACGGATCGACCCGTACTCGCCGCGTACTAAAATTGTACGCTGTGTGCTTGCGGTTAATTTATTTCAAAATTTATCGGCATTTTTTTAATCAATAGAAATTTTGTCGTTAAACATAAGGCGTGCCATTCGACATGGCATGCGGTTCTATCACGATTGTATGCTTTGGAGCATACGGGGACTAACGGAAGGTTATTCAATGTCTTGGGGGAAACTAGGCCTAGGCATTATGGCCATATGCCTGATGCTCTGCATAGTTACAGACACTAATGGGAGATTACTCAATGTTAGTGGACAATTAGGCCTAGATATTGTGGTGTATACCCAGTGTGGTGTGTAAAGAATAGGTTATCGGGCACTAACAGAAGGTAACTCAATGTTTTTGAGGTAATTAGGTCTAGAAATTTTTGTGTATGCACGATGTTGTGCATAGGATAGTGAATGTTAGTTAGTAGGTTACCCATGAGAAAAGTTGGCGTAGGCATTGTGGGGTATGCTTGGTAGGATGGATTGATTATTGAATGGTATACTTGGGATTCATATAGAAGTTGTGTATTAATGCCCCGCTAAAGCCTTGCAAAATCCCCGCTATAGTGCATAGCACTCTTCGACCGCTGTGTTATTTCAATTTAGCGCTATTAAACAGTAGACCCTTCTTAAGCCCCGCTATTTTTCGCTACACCCAGTAAATCAAGTCTTTTTAGGACCCGCTTAGGAATATTAATATACAAATGTTGATTTTACTAGTTCTCTTTTAAACCAAATCAATAAAGTTATGGTAAAGACCTAATTTTGAGGCATAAGTGCTCAATATAAGTTAGAAATCTAATGTTTTCACTAAATCTAGTCTGCACAAATCACGATATTATTTGGTTTTGCTATATAAGATTAAACAATATTTCATTTTCCCATACAAATGATGTGAGAATGAGAATAAATTAACTTTAAATATTTTGTTTTATGTCAAGTGAAGCTTTTTCACCTTCGCTATTTTCCGATATATCATCGCTTTATCCCCGCTATAACTTTTGGCACCTCCACCACTAGAAGTGCTTTAATATACAGTATAGTGGATTGTCTACTCAGTGTAGTAGTTCCGGCGTCCATCACTAAGGATGTTTATTCAATGTTAGGTGTTATACCACCTTTTGACTAGGCAATATATCATAAAAGTTGGCTAAATGGCTTCTGTGATCATTAAGGCAGGAAGCCCAGAGAGACGGTTATCTGGCTCGGAGATCGGCTATAAATAAGACTATGAACGATGGTCAAGAGAATTCAGATTGGGTCCCCAATTTTTGTCCAACCAAGGTGCAACCAGAATGAAGTGACAAGGAAGGCCCCATGAGACTATGTTTTAAATTTCAAGTTGATTGGAGTTCATATGCTCGAGTTATGGACAAATGAAGAATTTATATGGATCGATCTAGAATGAACCATAAAACAACGTAAATCGATGAAGATCGATCAATATCTCAAAATCTACAAAGCTAATGCACTTCAAACTTTCAGAGCATTAATATATTGAAGAGTGGAGCCCATAAAAAAGATCGCATGACAAAACTCCCAAAACTTGGAAAAAGAAACCGATCGTTATTCAAATGATTGTACGAATCACCAAAACGATCCATATTCAATGAAGGTAATATGATATCTCACAAACAATACGTTGGAATTGCACAAAATTTGGAGAGTGAGTAATTTATATCAGAAGAGCCTACATTATCGATCGCACAACCGAACTCAAGAAAAACATAAAAAGACACCGACCGTTATTGGACGATCAGCATAACGATCGGTGTTCTACAAAGAATGGACGATATCTCAAAAACTATAGCTCAGAATGACACCATATTTTGGGAGCAAGGCCTAGAAGCCTATGGGACCACTCAAGAACGATTACACATTGATTGGAGCCAAGAATAAAGATTGGCCCCAATCGTTATTTTTGTAGAATATAGACTGCCGATCATTCTGGTGGGCCTCTACAAATCTGGAGACTCTTCTACCGAATTTCAAGCGAGATATTTCATCTCCTCAACCTATAAATACTAGCTTCATTCTTCATTTAAAGGATCTTCAAACTGGTTGTTATTCTAGACTCCATTGTAATCATGTGATATCACTAATCTACCATTGTAATCCGATTTATGAGAGAGTAATAAAGCATAATCTTCAAAGTGAACGTAGGAACACAATGCTGAACCACTATAAACCTCTGTGTTTTGGATTACCGCTTATTCTCTGTTGCTTACTTATTCATTTACTCAGTTTAATTTTACTTCTCTTCATTTACTTCTCTACAAAAATTATTCATGGGTGTTTGTGACCAATTTTGGTGCAAACATTTTGGTGCTTTCACGAAGAATGACTTGCACCCGCAGATTTGGAAGCTAGGACCTTGGATACTAGGATCTAGGAAGCAATGGCTGGACAATCAACAAGGAGACCATTAGCGGATAGGAGCCATCATGGAGGGAGTCCAGAGGCTTCTTTGGAAGCTGTAGCAAATCAAACATCTATCTACATCACCAGAGATGTAATGGAAATAATGATGGATGTATTGCATGAGAGGATGCTAAAGAGACAAGAGGAGATGCTGCAGAATCTACTCTGATAGATTGGACAAGCTGGAGCACAAAACCAAGAAAATGGAGTAGCAGGAAATGCTGGAAATATGGATCACGGAGTTGGAACAACAAGAGCTGAGGAAAACCTGAATGAGGACCAAGGAAACGAAGTTAACAAGATGTAGTATAGAGTGGAACAGCCAGGAGAAGCCCCTGACCAACCAAAAACGATCGATGCCTGTCGATCCATACTTAGGGGCATGCCTCAGAGTCATGCTGGATCGATCCCAGGTAGGATACCGAGCGGTGCTGTGCAGTTTGGCGTTGATCGGAATGCAAATACTCATCTAAAAGAGTAGATTTTAGGATTCTCCTATGGACTCGAAGGGTAGGTTAGAGACAATGATCAAAGACTACCACTGGGTGACAATGACTGGTTGGCGGAAATGGTCAGACAAGCTATGAGAGGAGGATTGATAAATAGGGATCTGAAGATGTAAATAGGAGTCCCTTCACTCCTAGTATCAGGCAAGCTAGAAATCCATTGGAATTTAAACTACCAACGCTTGAGACATATGATGGAAAAACGAATCCCACTGTTCATCTGACAAGATACATGAGACACATAGAAGTACTGGGGGAATCGGAGGAAGTCATAGCACAGTGCTTTCCCTTGTACTTAACGGATATAGCTGCACTATGGTTCAGACAGTTGGAAAGCGACTTTATTAGCACATGGAAAAAACTGATCGAAAGGTTCATGAGGCAATTTCGGGTCCATATCACGAGACCCAAGATTGTGATGAGTTTAACATCGATGAAGCAGTGGAAAAGAGAATCACTTAGGGATTTATTAACTAGGTTCAATGCGGCAGTAGCTTCGGTTGATCAACCTGATCCGTCGATGGTTCTGATGGCAACGATGTTAGGGATTGCGGATTACTCGAATTTCAAGATATCATTGGAATGGGATCCACTAGTGGATCTCGGGAAATTTTTCCATGAAGCAGAAAGGTTTCTATGATATGAAGATGTGACAGTTGGTAGAGAGGGAAAAGAAGAAGTGGAAGTTTATGCGGTTAAAGGCAGAGACTCGCCCGGGGAAGGTTCAAACAAGGATAAAGGAAAATGGAAAGCAAAGGACGGCTCTGATGGATCGCAACAACCACGAAGGGAACCGAGATTCACCCCTTACACAGAATTGACTAAGACATTGGAACGAGTATATCCGGATATTAGGGGCAGATCCCATATCGAAGGCCAATGAGTAGAGAGCCTACAAACACTGAAAAGAAATCAGAAAAATATTGTTTGTTCCAAGAGTTGAACATGCATAGTACAAATGACTACATGAACTTAAAGGATGAGATTGAGGAACATGTCCAGAACGGCAGACTTTCATAATACGTAAGAACTCAAGTAGCGGTAGTGAAACGGGAGCAACCGACATCCGCATCAAATGTAAACTACCTTGGATCGAGGAGTTAACTTGTCATCAATTGATCGGGATGGCAAGGAATAAGTAATAAACTCCATAATAAAACGACTAAGTCACTTACACATGTACGGGATCGAGAACGGTCCTTAGGCATGCTCTGAGATGACGATGAACCGTCACACCCAAAGAGGCATGCATTGTAGTGTTTAGTTTCTAATTTTTTTTTCTGTTAATAATTGGACTTAGTTTTATTCATTGAATATTTTGATTATAAAACTCACTCGAATGTGAAATCTGACATTAATAATTTAGAGTCCCATCCGGATAATCACATCTCGCCTCGAACGGTAATTGATCTCGAACAATCACATTTCACCTCAAACAGCGCTCGATCTCGAACGATCACATTTCACCATGAACGACACTCGATCTCGAACGATCACATTTCGCCTCAAACGGCACTCGATCTCGAACGATCGCATTTCGCCTCAATTGGCAGTCGATCTCGAACGATCACATTTCGCCTCGAACGACACTCGACCTCGAAGGTTCACATTTCGCCTCGAATGGCAGTCGATCTTGAACGATCACATTTCACCCCGAACGGTAATCTATCTCGAATGATCAAATTTCGCCTCGAATGGCACTCGATCTCAAACGATCACATTTCGCCTCGAACGGCTCTCGGTCTTGAACGATCGCATTTCTCCTCAAACGGGCATTCGATCTTGAACTATCAAATTACGCCTCGAACAGACACTTGATCTCGTGCGATCATCATCAGCCTGGGATGGCTACGGATTTAGTTAATGGTCCCGGATGAACATAACTAGTGACCAGGCAAGATAATAGATTTGTTCATAGGTCATCAACGGATTTCGAACATTGGACTTAAAGCAGTTCAAAACACGCCTTCCGACCGTAATGCATGTTTTGGAAGACAAATATTATACCATCTTTTGACCGAGTAGTATATCATAAAAGTTGGCTAAATGGCTTCTGTGATCATCAAGCCAGGAAGCCCAGAAAGACAGTTATCAGGCTCGGAGATCGGCTATAAACAAGACTATGGACGATGGTCAAGCGGATTCAGATCGGATCCCTAATTTTTATCCCACTCTAGGTGCAACTAGAATGAAGTGACAAGGAAGGCCCCATGATGGTACATTTCAAATTTTAGGTCGGTTGGAGTTCGTATGCTCGTGTTATGGACAAATGAAGAATTTATGTGGATCAGTCTAGAACGATCCATAAAACAACGTAAATCGATGAAGATCGATCAATATATCCAAATCTGCATAGCCAATGCACTTGAAACTTTCAAAGCATTAATATATTGAAGAGTGGAGCCCACAAAAACGATCGCATGACAAAACTCCAAAATCTTGGAAAAAGAGGTCAATCGTTATTGGAACGATCGTACGAATCACCAAAACGATCCATATTCAATAAAGGTCGGATGATATCTCACAAAGGATACGTCAGAATTGCACAAAATTTGAAGAGCAAGTAATTTACATCATAAAGAGCCTACATTATCGATCACACAACAAAAATTAGGAAAAACATAAAAATACACCGATCATTATTAGACGATCGGTGTTCTACAAAGAATGGGTGATATCACAAAAATTATATCTTAGAATGACACCATATTTTAGGAGCAAGGCGTGGAGGCCTATGGGACCACCCATGAACAATCACACATTGGTTGGGGCCAAAAATAATGATCTACCCTGACCAATATTTTTGTAGAATATAGACCACCGATCATTCTAGTGGGCCCCTACAGATTTGGAGACTCTTCTGTCGAATTTCCAGCGAGATATTTCATCATCTCAACCTATAAATACCAGCTTCATTCTTTGTTTGAAGGACCTTTATGCTAATTCTTATTCTATACTCCATTGTAATCAAGTGCTAGCACTATTCTACCATTGTAATCAGATTTACAAGAGAGTAATAAAGCATAATCTTCAAAGTGGACGTAGGAACACAACGCCGAACCACTATAAACCTCTATATTTCTGATTATCGCTTATTCTTTGTTACTTACTTATTCATTTACTCAGTTTAATTTTACTTCTCTTCATTTACTTCTCTAAAAAAATTATTCTTGGGTGTTTGTGACCAATTTTGGTGCAAACATTTTGATGCATTGAGGGTGGCTGTTACACTTATCAAACTGTTTGCACTTTAGTGTATGGGTTACTAGTTCTTTACATATATATAGTCCATGAACATAGGTGAACACCTTAGGTCATGTAGATTATAGATGAAGTTAAATACTTGCAAACAACAGACACTAGTAACATAATTCATTCACCAGATTTTGTTTGATCCCCTCCTTTTCTTCCCTTTATACCCATTACAGAAGGACACAGAAGCAGGCGAGTTTATCTAAAAAGGTATGTAAAGAGGGCAACATGACGTTGAAGATTTATTTATTTATTTACGACCATTCTCTTATGTACCATATGATATATTAGTCAGGTTTATTTATGATGTTATTTGGATATTTTTATTTTTTTCAAACATTGTATGTACAATTGTTATTTTGAGACTATGTTGTTTTGGAATAATTTTCAGTATTTATATGTATTTCCTTCCGCTATGAGATCGGAATATGTAGAATGACTTCAAATTATAATTGTTTTTGTACCATAAGAACTCTTAAAACCTAATGGATCGTATTTTTTGGCATGACGTGAATTTAAACGCCATTTTAGGCCTAGAATCGATGTGTCCAAAGGTTCAAGTTGTTACAATCATTCTAGAATTGTATTAACATGGTTGTGGTTAAATGACCATAACATAATAACCATAACCTCAAAATCTATAATTCTTTAAGTTTTGGAAAGCACACATGAATCTATAACTTTTAGCTTTTTGAGATTTTGCTGATTTATAATATAAAACCTTGAAAAACAGTAACCAAATCAGTACATTGCTTGAAAAGTGATTCTGAATTGTTCAAACAAGCTATAGTAGTTTAGATGTAACTTTTGATCTGTTTTTCATTTTGGCTTAAAGCTAATTTTTTTGATTAGCGGTTTTAAATGTCTAAAACTATATGTTTAGTGCTAAACAGAATTCTTTCAGATAATGGTTCCAAAACAGATTGACTTTTCAAAATAACAATGGTTAATGTTCAGAGAATGAGGATAATGTTTTGATTTACAAGTGATTATGATATTCATCATTATGAGATGACATTTTTTTTTCACTTTGAATGATCACAGACAAATGGTATGCTTGAGGTTTTCATTTTTGTTTTTGTGCTTTGTTTGGCATATGTGTTTTTTGCTGAGGAATTCGAATATGGAGCATCTTTGAATGACATTATGGAGCATGTAGAACTATAGTTTGATGATGCTTATATTTCATGATTGAATTTGATGATGTGGGTATGTTCTACCAAGCGTTCATGAGGAGAGTATGCAATGACCGGTTTTGTGACAAGATGGTGAAAGTGCAAAAGATATCTAATATGGCTAAATAATGTAAATGTATATATAACCAAGCTAAATAACGATAAAGTAAATTAAAGTAAAAGAGATCACACTAAGATTTTTATACTAGTTCGGACCTTCCGTCCTACGTCCAGTTCCGAAGTTCCCTTTCAAATCTCCACAATCAATCACCCTCACCTAGCCCGGAGGAATGGGCGTTACAAGAGTTTGTTGATTGGACATATTGTGTTCTATCAACATGGATTTGACTTCTATTACAAACTTCCTATAATCTCCTTTGATGATTTAATAATGCGTGTTATGTGGTCAAGGAAGTGGAAGGAGTGCTTTGAGTGAATACGTAATAAAAGCTTTTGAAAGCAACAGTCATAAAGAAATTTAGAAAGTAAGAAGTAAGTTAGGTACGAAAATTCTTGTATTAGTCTTATTTATAGTAATCAATAGCTATTCTAAAAAGTTGTTCAATTCCAGAAAGTATTGCTCCTTAAAAGAAGAACTATTGAAGAGTTACATCTCTTTTGTATTAGAAAATTCAGTTATTATAGTCGTTACTATTTACTTAGTCGAATGGGAGTGATGACCAATTGATTGGCTATTTGTTAAAATCATTCCGAAGAAGAATACCGAAAATAAAAGGATAAAAAGGCTTAGCCAGTCGACTTGCTCAGTCGGCATGAAGTGTAGTCAATCGGCAGTCTCAGTCTACTGTCGAGCAATTCCAGTCGATTGTCCTTCATGTTTTTTAAAGCTTTGTAAAAATTTAATTGTAATTTTTTTCTTTGTTTTGAAAATCTTGTGTACTAGTGATATGCGTATATGTATAATCTTGGAGATTTTACAGATTATTTCCAAGGATAAAAGAACATACCTTTTGACTTGTAGATGCCTACTTCTTTCTTCTGCTTCCTGTCACTTCGAATCATTGATGCCTTCAAAGTACTGTATAATAGATGCTACTATATATATATATATATAGTTGTCATCATTAAAACAATCATAAAATCATGGTTCTAACATTCTCCCTCTTTTTGATGATGAAAACTATATCTATGACATATATGAATATATAATCTCCCCTTTGACGAATGCTCCCCCTTTCACCATACTTTCTCCCCTTTGTCATTAGCAAAAAGGACATATGCATACTAGAATAAACACAAAAATTAATATACTCACATAAGACTATATACAATACAGATGCATAGATAAGAGTAGATATACATAGAAATATATAAAGATGCAGTCATAAGAGTAAGTGCACAAATACAAAACAAGTCAAATAGTACAGACGATAAATTATTTTTTTAAGACACATATTTCTCAAAAATTAAAGATGTAGATAAATACAGATAAGGTTGACAAAGAGAGACAAAGAAATATCCTTAATCTTGCTCATGATGGGAAGAGGCATGTGAATGAGATGGAGAAGGAGATCGTGACCAAGAATAGATCTTATGCCAAATATTCTCAAGAAAACCCATTGTGGTCTTCTCTAAATTCTTCATCTTTTCACTAAACTTTTTCTGATTTTGAAGAAGAATTTCCTAGTTTTGAATAATGGCATGTTTATAGGACACAATCTTTGAAGGATAAACCAATGAAACATCTTTATCATTATTAGTGGTACATGATTCCTTTTCAATTTCTTAATGAGATAGAAGTTGTGATAAAGTTTGGGGATGAGATGATGATTGTCCAATATTCTCACAAACAATATAGCAAGATATTCATTATAAGGAGGAAGCAGTTCCATAGTTGATGGAGGTTACATTAAGGAAATCAAATTTTGATCCCTTACTTTAGGGGTGATGAAGTCGGATAATGCTTCTTCGTTGATTCCAAAATGAACAAAGATCTTAGTTAAATATGAATCGTGGAAAATGGTTTGCCGAGATCCGGCGTTGAAACTTTTAATCTCATCATGGATAACTTTAACCTGATTTGTGTATATTTTTGAGTAAATTGCATATAGGGCTTTATAGTTATTGTCAAACATTTTCCCATAGCTGCCCTTTATCGAAAAATCGTATGGAGTATCATCTTATTAATAATTTGTGCTTAAGGTCGTAAGTTAAAGGAAACACTATTTGTTCATTTTGTTCGAAATAGATAACTTGTTGCATTATACGCAAACTCATCATGGTCTATTTCTTCTAAGTCCTAATTTGACAAAGAACACATAAAATTGTACCCAAGTCCCTAACATATAGTCGAATATCCCCATAATAATCGACTCCAATAAAGACTGTCATCATTATCAGGTTTGTACTAATTACCACAGAGATTAGAATAAAGTATTCAGATAAGAAAAAGGTAAATTTTTACGTTATTTTGGTTGTTATCAATCAGAGATAACAATCCATTTTCCCATGCCATTTCTTCTATTCCAAATTTGGAAAAAAACATGACATTTTTTAGAAGGACTTCTAGTAGATCCTCTTACCATTGAGCTCATTAAATATTTTTAGGGCAGTTTAACTCTGATTCATCCATTCTACAAGTTGATCATCTGATGCAAACTCAAGATGAAATGGTGTTGAAGAAGAGGCTTTTCCCTTTGTGCTAAGATCATTCTTCTCTTCATTGGTAATTTTTGTCTTGGAGGCATTAGAGAATTGTTTAGAAGCTTAGATCGGGTTGACTTTTTGATTTTGAAAATGAGGAAAGTGAAAAGAAAGAGAAGAAAACTTGTTATAAATGAAAAGGCATGACTTTTAAAAAAACAGAGTAATGAAGATTCAGTCAACTGAAAGTAGGGGTGTCGACTGAATTAAAAAAAATATATTCACAAGAGCACATGCTAATTTAGTCGACTGGAAAATTTAAATAATCGACTGGCTAAGGAATTTTCAGTCGACTGCTACAACTGATATGTCAACTAAAATAGAAGGAAAAAAGTTTTCGAGAGCATGGTATGGTTCAATCGATTGAGGCATATCAAGTATCGACTGAAATTTTGGAATTTCTGATATTATGAAAAAAAATCAACCCAAAATGTAATTTTCCTAAATCTTTTTTATTATAACTTATTCTTAGAATTTATAAAAACTATCGTTCAATTAATTTATTTAAAGAACAAATACCTAATTCTCTACGTAATTTTTCAAAAGTTATTTCACACAATGGTTTATTGAAAAATTTAGTAATTCGTTTTACGGCTTGATAATGTGATTTGTTGGGATTGCATGAAATCGTGCACACAAGCAAACAATCATCATATTGGGTCTACTAGCGGTTGAATAAAGTAAGAAACCTATCATACTTCTATAGAGGTTTTGATCCATATCTTACCATTTTCACCTTTGTCTAAATATAAGCTAGTACTTATTAGAGTAGGTTTATTTGAAGTGATATCCATTCCAAAAAGCTTTATTAATCTTCTAAAGTATTTTTCCTGATAAATAAAAATTTCTAAATGTTTAATTTGTAAACCAAAAAAGAATTTTAGTTCTCCGATATGAGACATTTCAAATTCATTTTTCATGATAGTTGCAAAATTGTCACAAAGATTTTCATTTGTAGATCCAAATATTATATCATCAACATAAATTTGAACGATTAAAATATTAACATTTTTGATAAATAACGTAGAATCAATTTTACCAATTTGAGAACCGGAGTTTAAAAGATGACTTTTAAGTCTACAATACCAAGCACGGGGCGCTTGCTTAAGACCATAAAGTGCTTTTTTAAGTTTGAAAACTTTTCATGAACAAATAAATGTAGTTGTTTAATGTAAATATTCTCTTTAATAAAACCGTTTAAGAAAGCACTTGTAATGGACCGGAATTTTCGACCCTCGAAAATCGACATCAATACGTCCATTGTATAGAATTTCGAGCCATCGAGTGCCGGAAAACACCATTTCATTAGGGTGAAGAAGAAAAGGAAGAAGAAGAAATAGAAAACAACAACACCGAATCTCACAATCGCAGCGGAACAAAATATAATATATAATAACAGATTTTAAATACAAGAGTTGTACTGTTAATATACATCCCATTATCAGAGTACAATAAATAACAATCAATCTGGACAGTTTAATAACTTGTCCTCACATACATAACATACACAGCGGAAACATAAATCAACTACGGGAATACGTCTCTATCATCCAGCTCGCCTCCTGAATTTCATAGCTTAGTATCCTGAATCTATAATACTCGGTCTGACTCGAGCATTATAATAAAATAACACCCGACTCAGTCTGGAAAACCAGAATGAGAAAAACACACTCAATTTGAATTATTAACTTTTTTTTCAAAATCCTTTGAAAAACAAAGGCATCTCGTAAGATCACGTCACACATAAACACGACGGGTTTTTACCTTTCGATAACCAAAACATTTTATCAAAATCGTCTGGTATTATAATAGTGTCTAAATCAAGTAAATAGAAAATAGCTGAAATGCTTGCATCTCACATTTCAGCATAGTTGGGCACAATAAAAACCATACGGCGCTTATTGGAGATTGGATTCCATACAATGACTAGGCACTAGGGTACCACCTATCATGGTACATGTCTAGAAAAATGTACCGAGGACCTCGCCGGATCCCCTATAACACAAGACCGGCTCTATCCCTAACCTGGATAGAACTGAATATGTTATCATCCCGGGTGTTCCCACCCTTATCGAGAGCTCTTTCACATGCACCTTATCCATATAATATAATATATCCGAGGTTATCTAGAAAGGTGATAACATACCCTAATTAGGTATGACCCACTTAGCCTTGCTACATACCCCCTGATTTTTAGCCATTCCGGTTGATGAGGCTAGAGGCTACGATTACCTTTCGAGAATAATTTCACTTAAAATGCTCATCGTCCTCCAATGACGATGTTCTGATAGAATTCATCCATACAAGTTGTCCTGGGTTTGGACAAACCGAATCACCATCCTCATCATCTTCACGGTATTCATTCGTAACGTTCAAATCAAATCGAAGTGGTCTTCAGATAATTAAATCTGATTTCGACCTCTTCGAAACGATTAACGAAATTGGCTAAAATTGATAGTCGGTTATTTAACTATCAATACACATCCAAAAACAGATATCAGGCCTTATTACAAACTTTTCCAAAATTTATTTCAAAATATCTCTATAAGATATTACTTCCAGTACTTCAACATTTGAAAATAGTTTTTCAAATCTTTATATTTTCAACGAAATATTTCCACCCTTTCCCAATACTTAGAATATTTTTCCACTTTATTTTATATTCAACACTTAGGAAGTATTCCATTTATTTCCTATTTTTTTTTCTCAAAATCATTTACAATTTATTTGTAAATTTCTTAACTCATTCATAACGAATTTTACAAGTTTCGGAATTCTTTAATTAATTCCCTTCAATATTTCCAAAGTCAAATATATTTACTTATAACTCCAATTTCCCTTCTACTTCTTTTATGAATTCTATTTCATTTTTCGAAGCTTACTTTTATTTAACTACTTCGGAAATTTTCTTACTTTTTCCCAAATTTTGTTTTGAGAATTCTCTTATAAGTCCCATCTACTAAATAACCCTTTCCAACTCTCAAGAAGATTTATAAATAAATTTAAACCATTTCAAAACTCTATATATATACATATGTAAATAAAAATAAGTATTTTAAGGAATAATAATAATAATAATTTTTTTAAGACATGTTCAAATAATTATCTAAAATATTGAAACACTTTTTATAACATCACTTTTCAATGCAGGTTTAAAAATTTACGATTTATTAAAATAAATATTAAGTATTTGAAAAAAGTTCACTTCTGGAGTATTCCAATATTAACTAACTTTAAATTACATAGTTTAATAAATTAAAAATTTCTTTTTAAATAAAACTTAACTTATTAATAAACTTATATTTTTAAAACTCAATAACCAAATTTTAAATTTATAAATCCCTTTCGATTTCCATTACCTCACTTCCATTTCGGTCTCCTTAACCGTTTTCACTCAAAAATAGTATCCACTATTTTTCTCTCACCCTATTTCCGTATTCAAAATATAAATTCTCCCTGTAAATTTATATATCCAATTTATCATCTGATATCAATTCCTTTATTTATAAATATTTTTTATAAATTTTAAACTCCTTTGAGTTTCACTAAAAATAATCTCATTTACAAAATTCCTTTTTATAAATTCAATTCCATTTATTTTTGCCAATCTATTTTTAATCGATTTCAACTTCTTTCTATATTCTTTCCCGAATATCGCTTTAAAATCCAGTCTTAAAAATTCCTCTATATAGTTTATTCTAAAATCACTATTTAAAATATTTTTCCCGCATTATTTAGTACGATCAAAAACCAATTATTTCTTATTCAAATCAATCTGTTTTAAATAATTCAATTTTTGATATACATATTTTTATATTAAAAGTCTCCTTTTAATTCTTTAAAAAATATTCAAAATAATATTTATGGTATTAATATACCAAAGTTAATTCCCATGCTATAATAACATTTAAAAATTTACAGCACACAAAAAATCCAGCAGATTATTCATTCATATCATATATTTTTATATATATGAAAACACTAAATATATTTAAGGAATCCAGCTGGATCCCTCCAACTTGTTTTTCCTACATCCACAGATGTTAGACAATATAAAATACCAATCCCACTTCGAAGGGGATATCACGGTGTTGGGAGTGTTTTCGCCTACTACCGGACCAAACTCCCCTCTTATGCATGGCCGAACCAGCCTCTGCTTCACTGCCTACCGAACCAACTACAAGGTGCCTCTATCGGACCAACCCCTAAGACCAAGGATGTCGAACAAGCCCTCTACCGGTCCAGAGCTACCGAACCAGCCTCCCTCAGGCCTCACCGGACCAGCCATCCACCGAACCAACTCCTTCCACTCCTCCCACCGAACCAACTCCTTTCACTCCTCCCACCGAACCAACTCCAACCTGTCTCCCACCTCACTACCGAACCAACACATAACCAACTCCAGTACCGAACCTGCTCCACCCAACCGGACCACTCCTCACAACTCTTCACCGGACCAGAACCACCGGACCAATCACAACTCCATTCATAACCAAACCAACCTGGCTAGGCCAGATTACATCAGCCCAAGCCCACCAGTAGCTGTATACATCCTAGACCCCTACCCCTTGCCTCACTCTATAAATAGAGGGGTAGGGGTACAGCAATGGGGGACAAGTTTGAGAGCTCAAGCACGGAGAGGACTTTCAAACAACTTTCTTTTACTTGTATCAAAGCTTTGTACTTGTAATCTAGACAAGAGAAGAGAAATAACATATAAAGTGGACGTAGGCACATTCTAGCTGAACCACTATAAATCTGCGTGTCTTTTTACAGTTTAGCCCCTGCTTTTCATATATTTGCATAAATCACCCAAATCACTAAGAACAACATAAGATCTACTAACTCATACGACTTTGTGGTGTTTGTCCATTTTTTGTGCAAACATTTTTGGTGCTTTCATTGAGAGCTAGAAGCTCGAAGCTTCAGCTTCTTCCACTTAACCTTCTTCCTAACAGCATCGTTCATTGCTTGGAAAATATGCCTCCCAAGCAGAGGAAGGATGTCAACAAAGGAAAAAACATCGCAACCAGCAGTCTTCCTGATCCAGTGGTCACAGATCAAGTAAATCGTCCCCCTCCAGCAGCTGTACCGAATGAAGGTCAGGCAAATCCAACCACCCCTGCCACGGAACAGCTGGCAACCATTACAAGGGCAGATCTAGACAGGGTTGTGGCTGAAGTGACTAACCGCTTCACGTCCCAGCAGGAAGCCTTGGTGGACCATCTCATGTCACGCTTAAGGGATGCTGAAGAGTCCAACCGCAACACTGAATCATGGGGTGAGTCCCGGTCTGGAGGATCTCAGAGACAACAAAGATCTTCCTTCTTTGAAGGACCTAACAACAGAAGCGGCCCTGGTAGGAGTCGAGACCGAGCTCAGCCCGAAGTTAGACCTGAGGAAGCGCTTAGGACCGAACCCAACAGGGGAGGTACCGGGCGGAGGTCAACTGTAGCCGAGACCGTCATACTGCCTAACCACGAAAACACCAGTGAACGGGGCCGAGCTAGAGTCCAGCCCGAAGTTGGACCCGAGGAAGTGCTTAGATCAGAACCCAACAGGGGAAGATCAAGGCAAGGGCCAACTGTAGCTGACCCTAGCATGCTCCCAGAAGATCAAAGACAGCCACTGGAAAATATGAGGAATGATAGACGATACCATCCCTACCAGTCATCTGGACGAAATCAATCCCACAGAACAGAACCGAACTCGTTTCTATCTGCTCCAAATTCTGATGAAACGATGGCACGCTTATTCAGAGAGTGCATCCAACGGGAGCAAAGAGATCGAGGGATAGGCGCTAGGGTAACCAGCCCTTTCGCCCGCAATATCAAGATTGCTATCACCCCCCGAGAATGGAAGATTCCAACAATGGAACCCTACAAAGGGACCTCCGACCCCATTGTACACTTATAGAGATACACACAGCATATGCTCATGAGTGGAGCAACAGAGGGAGTACTGTGCAAATGCTTTCCACTATTCTTAGCAGATCTCGCTACCTCATGGTTCTGTCATTTACTCCAGGGATCCATCAGCTCATAGGAAATGTTGAAAGAAAAGTTTATCAGTCAGTTCCGCATTCATGTGGAACAACCCAATGACGCTTATTCCTTATCCAGCATCAAACAGAAACCTGGAGAGAAACTGCAGCAATACCTAACCAGATTCAACGCCGTAGCAGCCGCAGTCCAAGATGCCGATGAGAAGCTTATCCTAATGGCCCTCTGTAGTGGTGTGCATCCGGATACTAAATTTGCTAGAAGGTTGACAAAAGAAAAACCAGCTACTTTACCCGATTTCTTCCATGAAGCCGGGAAATATACGAGGCTTGAGGATGCTGCCGTTGGTGGGCAGTCAGGACAACAAGATAAGGCAACTCACAGCAACACGCCTGCTGTGGCACGGGATGTTCAAAGAAATGATTCCAGAGACAATGCTGGGGGCAAGAAGGGAGAAAAGTGCCTATATCGGCCAGGACCGAGATTCGACACTTACACTCCTTTGAACGAAACCGTCGAAAACATCTTCCTTGCCACCCAAGGTGAAGTTAGGTACAAACGCCCACCATACAAGAAGGAATCAGATAACGCGCAGAAGTCTAGAAAGTTCTGCCACTTCCACGAATCTCATGGGCATGATACCAATGAGTGCCATCATCTTCGGGACTTGATTGAAGAACACATCAGAAGGAAGAAACTGGAACGCTATGTAAAAGGTCAGGACAGGACTCCAGCTCCTGCCAATGAGAACCCAAGGCTACCCTCACCGGAGATCGACAGAGGAAACCGCAACACTAGCGGCTCTGGTCAAGAGAAGATAGTGGTCCATACCATCTCGGGAGGACCGCACATCGCAGACAGAAGCTGGAGAGAGATGGAAAGATATGGAAAGTCGCTTAGAGACATAAAGACTGTGTCAATTCGGTTTTAAAAGAGCGCCACCCAAAGCGGAAAGAAAGTGATGACATCACATTCGGTAAGCGTGACCTAGAAGGAAGGCGATACCCTCACATGGATCCCATGGTCATCTCTGCCCGACTTGGTCCCGCCGAAGTTTACCGAATCCTGGTAGACACTGGAAGCTCAGTAAACATCATGTTCAAACACTCATTCGACAAAATGAAGCTATCAATGAAGGATGTATCTCCCTGCGATAAACCACTACATGGTTTCACTGGGGATGCTAAGATGCCCCTCGGGCAACTGGACCTCTTTGTTGAGATTAGAAGCCATCCCCGCTCCATTGTACGGAAGCAGACGTTCGTGCTAATAGAAAACCATTCGGCCTACAACGCCTTCTTAGGAAGACCAGCCTTGTCTGACTTCCAAATTGTCCTAGCCCCATGGTGCCTAAAGATGAAATTTCCAACAGACAATGGGGTAGGGGAAGTGGAAGGAGACCAGGACGTTGCTCGAGACTGCTATTTGACTGAACTTCGCAACAACCACAGGAAGGATAAAGGGAAGGGTGTAGAGATTGCCCTCTGCACGAAAAGTCTAGAAGCATAGCAACTAAAGAAAGCCCCTCCTCTTCGATATACCAGCGACCCTTTCAATGAATTAGACCCTAGGGACAAAGAGGAGGAGGCCACCGCCGAGCCTGCAGAGGCTATGGAGTTTATATCTGTAGACAAGCACGACTCAAGTAGACCACTGAAAATTGGGTCCCAACTAAAAGCCGAATTGGAGGAACAACTCATCGACTTTCTCCGCCACAACTTGGATGTATTCGCATGGTCACACGCTGACATGACCGGAATCTCCCCCGACATAGCATGCCACGTATTAAACATTGATCCTACCAAGGCGCCCGTAAAACAAAGAAAGAGAAGTATGGGGGCAGAACGATCAGCAGCCCTCGATGAAGAAGTAAAGAATCTACTCGCCAATGACTTCATACGAGAAGCTATCTACCCGGAATGGATCGCCAACCCGGTACTGGTAAAAAAGGCTAATGGGAAGTGGCGAACCTGCATTGACTTTTCCAACCTAAACGACGCCTACCCAAAGGATTGCTTCCCACTTCCCAGAATCGACCAACTTGTAGACAGCATAGCCGGGCACGAGCTCCTATCTTTTATGGACGCATACTCAGGATATAACCAAATTCCTATGCATGCTCCCGACCAAGACCACACTAGTTTCATCACCGACCAGGGTTTATACTGCTATAAGGTAATGCCTTTCGGACTTAAAAATGCAAGAGCCACCTACCAGCGCCTCGTCAACAAGATGTTTGCAGGGCTAATAGGACAAACTATGGAAGTATATGTGGATGACATGCTGGTAAAGTCAAGGAAAGCCAAAGATCACGTAAGCCACCTAGGCAAGATGTTTCAAGTACTTCGACAATATGGAATGAAGTTGAATCCACTAAAATGCTCCTTCGGAGTGTCATCAGGAAAGTTCTTAGGGTTCATCGTTCATGCCAGAGGGATAGAAGCAAACCCTGAACAAGTCCGAGCGCTAAGGGATATCAAGATACCTTCCACTCGGAAGGAAATGCAAAGTTTGAATGGAAAAGTGGCCGCCCTAAGCCAATTCATCTCCAAAGCAATGGACAAGTGCGTCCCCTTTTTCGAAGCTCTAAAGAAAGACAAAGGAAAGTTCGAATGGACTGACGAATGCTTAACCGCTTTCCTTAACTTAATCGAACACCTCCAGAAACCACCGGTACTCTCGACTCCAAGCGAAGGCGAAGAGTTATACCTATACCTTGCTGTGTCATCTCACGCCCTAAGCGCTGCCTTGGTAAGGGAAGACCACCGCATGCAGCGGCCAGTTTACTTCGTAAGTAAGAGGTTTACGGGGGCAGAAGTCAGATATCATAAACTTGAGAAGCTAGCATACTGTTTACTAATCACATCACGGAAACTGCATCACTACTTCCAGTCCCATTCCATCAAAGTTCTGACCGATCAACCACTGAGGCAGGTACTCCATCGTCCCGACACCTCTGGGCGACTACTTAAATGGTGCATTGAACTAAGTCAGTATGATATCACCTATCACCGTCGCACCGCCATCAAACGAACAAGGCTCGGGGGCAGGTGTGGTAATAATCACTCCTAGGGGAAATAAGCTGCACTATGCTAAAAGGTTGGAGTTCGCTGCCACCAACAACGGTGCAGAATATGAAGCGGTGATAGCTGGATTAGAACTTGCCATAGAAATCAGAGCCAGTTCTTTGTGTCTTCATAGCGATTCTCAACTTATTGTTAATCAAATACTAGGAGAATTCCAAGCTCGAGAAGAACGACTCATAACATATTTAAAGAAGACCAAGTTACTTCTCAGCCGATTGGACCACTACTTAGTCAAACACATCCCTCGGGAAGAGAACCAAGAGGCCGACGAATTGGCAAAGCAAGCAAGTGTGAGAGACAATGCCACCTTCGGAGCAGTAACCATCTCAAAGCAACTGACCCCAAGTTTTGAGCAAGTGAATCTGATAGCTACAACCGAAGAAGCAACTTGGATGACTCCCATCCGAGACTACCTACAAAGCGGCACACTACCCAACGGGCGTAACGAAGTCAAGAAAATCTTGAGGAAAGCTTCCCGCTACACAATACAAGAAGACATCCTCTATCGGCGTGGATTCTCTAACCCGTTATTAAGGTGTGTCGCTGGGAGGGAAGCCAAGGAAATCTTATCCAACATTCATCAGGGAAGCTGCGGAGATCACACCGGAGGGCAAACATTAGCAAAAAAGATACTCTGATATGGATATTTCTAGCCCACCTTAAGCAAGGACTCCTTAGATTTTGTCAAAAAGTGTGACAGATGCTAGAAGTTTACTAAGATTCCATGGCTACCAACAACTGAGATTACTCAAATGACCAGCCCTTGGCCCTTTGCAGTACGGGGAATTGACTTGATTGGCGAACTGCCAATGGGCCGAGGCGGGGCCAAATATGCTATAGTAGCAGTCGACTATTTCACCAAATGGGTGGAAGCAAAACCCTTAAATAAGGTATCTTCAGCAAAAAGTTATTAACTTCTTGATCAAAAGTGTTCTATGCAGGTACGGAGTCTCATTCAAAATCATATCGGACAATGGACTTCAGTTTGACAGCGAGGAGTTCGCCAACTGGTGCCAAGGGCACGGAATTCACAAAAGCTTCTCATCCGTAGCTTATCCCCAGGCAAACGGACAAGTCGAAGCCGTCAACAAAGTTCTCAAAACTCTAATAAAAAAGAAACTCGAAAAGTCAAAAGGGGCTTGGGTGGATGAACTTCCTACGGCACTGTAGGCCTATCGCACATCTTTCAGAACATCAACAGGGCATACTCCTTTCTCTTTGGCATACGGATCGGAGGCTATGCTCCCAGTTGAAACCATCGGGCCTTCCCACCGTAGGATCCACTATAACCCAGAAGAGAACGAAGAACTCCTTTACATGTCTTTGGATCTAATTGAGGAGAGAAGAAATGATGCAGCCCTCAAAGCAGCAGCCCACAAGCAAAAAGTGGCAGCACAATACAATTCCAAAGTCAAGCATCGTACCTTACGAGAAGGGGATCTTGTCCTCAAGCGAATCTTCCCTCGTCTCAGAGCACTAGATCCAATCTGGGATGGTGTAATTCATAAAGATCTCCACAATGGAGCTTATATTTTGTCAACAGTGGACGGGGAGGTGTTCCAGAGGGCATGGAACATCCAACACCTTCGTCGATACTTTTCTTAACTTGTACTGCCCATATGAAGTGAATTAACAAAGAGAATCAGTGGACGTAGGCATTTTCGTGCCGAACCACTTTAAAAAAAAACTTGTCTCTTTTTAACTTGTTCCTTCATATCTTGGCTGCTTGTTAACTTTATCCTTTTCTGTTGAACAAAATCCTGTGCAAATAGCATTTTCATTCAAGGCGCTCCACAGCGCGACTTCTCCTGGACAAGACCTAACAGGTACTATACGAATCTATGCCCTTGCCAATGAGACACTTTTGCTCCGGCATCCCTCTGCTGCGGGTTAACTCATTGCTCGCGACGGCCCTCAAAGCCAACTGTAATGAGCCGATTATAAGCCACCGAGAAGGCCGACTATAGCCGAGGCAGCTCATTACGGCGTTCGGCTCGCCGACAACTGTGAACCGATTATAAACCCCAACATAAGGTGTGGCCAGCCAGGGGTAGTTCACGGTTGACGATCGACACCCATGCTAGCCGGCCACAGTAAATCGAATAATACCCACGATTACGGGCCATAATGGCCCGGGTAGTTACTGTGCGCGATCTCGGTTCCGATGTGTCTTAAGTGCGGCTGTGGTAAAAAAGAATTAACTCCCCGCGGAGGCGTAAGATGGGTGACAAATGTCTTCAAGACCCACAGCTAGGGAAAGTGACTACAAAGCCTGTTTGCCATGAACTTAAGCACATCGAAGGCCTTCCATGATTGGAAGTTTTACTATTTCACATATTTCAATTCTATTTAAAGAACTTTTCTCCTATCCTCTATAACAATCCCTGAAGTACAGGACACAGAGTAGAAGATACTCACCAGCGGGAATGGGAATTCACGGTTGGATAGCAGGACATTCAACTGAGCTCCATCCTCGGTCGTACAAAAATATTCAAAACTGCCATCTACAATTAGAACATGAAAGGCGGTATTTTCTTCTTTTATACAAATTCCTGACTATAATTTACTCATACATCACACTAGCATTATAAGGCATGAAATTATGCTTTAAGCAAGAACTTGGCATTAAACACAACTGAATTACAAGCATATGCATAGCTATATTTCTCATACAACATGTGAAAATAACAAAAGCATTCAAAAAAAAAACGACGGAATCAGGTTAAGTTAAAAAATTACTCATCAAGAATAGAGCTATTTATTACAAGTAGCAAGAATTACAACCTAAAAGTTACTCTACTGTTTTAAGACTAACATATACAGCCATGTCAAGTCCACAAAAAGAATTTTCCAGGTCTAGTCAGGGAGCCGGCTGCGTTGGAGTCTTGTCCTTGTCCTGTTGCCCACCTGTCCGGTCAGAAAAGGAAATCATTAGTGATAAGCAACAGAGTTAACAAAAGAAGAAACTAATGAAGAAGAACTTACCAGCACCTGCTTCTTGACCATCATGGTCATCATCCTCTACTTGTACACCTGCCTCCCCCGGCAATAGCATGCGTGCTCTATCAATCCCAAAGGAGCGGGAGATAACATCAAGCTGCTCGCCTTTGAGAAAGCTTGGGAAACAGTCGGGAGGTGAGTTCAGAAGCTCCTGAGGGCTGTACCCATCCACTAGTGACCTCTGGGTAGGCCCATGACGTCCCGGTTCTGACTGAGCTAGGGGCACTGCGGAAGGATCGTCTCTATCCTGGGATTTCCTCTTTTCTGATCGGGTTTCAACTTTACAAGACATTTATCTGCAAACACAAAGAAATGCGTCGTTAGAATAAAGGAAGTAAACAAGCGAGTGTGTGCAGTCTGGAATTTCACTCATAATTCAAGTCATAAAAGTGCATTCGGTAGTTCAAGGCCGAAAGGTCATTCGGTATTCAAACCATCAATCTCATTCGGCAATCATACTCCTCATGGTCATTCGGCATTTCAAGCACGAAGTTCATTCGGCAGAGAATGTCTCACCTAGTTCGGCAATTAGAAACCGGTTCGGCACTATAATCGATTCGGCAGTCAATAATTTGGTTCAGCTATTTCAAAAGGTAAGGGACAACGAAAGCCTCAAGCCCATACTTATAGGCAAGCACCAAATAGCCGGACCAGATAATTCGGCATTCAAAACCGGATGGGGGCGTCCAGATAAACAAAGCGCACCAATCGCAAGCATATGCCCCACTTTGGGGGGCAAATGTTGGGAGTGTTTTCGCCTACTACCGGACCAAACTCCCCTTTTATGCATGGCCGAACCAGCCTCTGCTTCACTGCCTACCGAACCAACTACAAGGTGCCTCTACCGAACCAACCCCTAAGACCAAAGATGTCGAACCAGCCCTCTACCGATCCAGAGCTACCAAACCAAAGCAGCCGAACCAGCCTCCCTCAGGCCTCACCGGACCAGCCATCCACCGAACCAACTCCTTTCACTCCTCCCACCGAACCAACTCCTTTCACTCCTCCCACCGAACCAACTCCAACCTGTCTCCCACCTCACTACCGAACCAACACATAACCAACTCCACTGCCGAACCTGCTCCACCCAACCGGACCACTCCTCACAACTCTTCACCGGACCAGAACCACCGGACCAATCACAACTCCATTCATAACCAAACCAACCTGGCTAGGCCAGATTACATCAGCCCAAGCCCACCAGCAGCTGTATACATCCTAGACCCCTACCCCTTGCCTCACTCTATAAATAGAGGGGTAGGGGTACAGCAATGGGGGACAAGTTTAAGAGCTCAAGCACGGAGAGGACTTTCAAACAACTTTCTTTTACTTGTATCAAAGCTTTGTACTTGTAATCTAGACAAGAGAAGAGAAATAACATATAAAGTGGACGTAGGCACATTCTGGCTGAACCACTATAAATCTGCGTGTCTTTTTACAGTTTAGCCCCTGCTTTTCATATATTTGCATAAATCACCCAAATCACTAAGAACAACATAAGATCTACTAACTCATACGACTTTGAGGTGTTTGTCCATTTTTTGTGCAAACACACGGTATATAGGGTCATCCACTATTATGTGGGGCGCATATGGTCTCATCCGTTATAATGTGCGGGAATATCACTCCAACTGCTAATATATATATATATATATATATATATATATATATCACTATATATTATATAATCATCCAACGGATGATTAAAATTATCAAATCATTCAATCAACCGATAATTTAAATTTTCAACATTTTAAATTAAACTGTGGCAATCCAAATGAGTGAGAAATTCTCACCTTGATTTTAATTTGTAGACCCATTCCAATTTTCCTTCCGTATCCTACGAATTAAATGCCATGACCTCGTATGAATAATTTACGATGGATATACGTTAGTGATTTTTTTGAATTAAACTAATTACGCATAAATTAAATTTAATTAAAACTAATAGATTTAATATTTTACCTCGCTACATCACCTAGCACGCTGCCTTTACCTAACTTATGCTGCTTCTCCCCCTATGCAAAATTCCCTTCCACAGCCGTGCCGCCGATGCCTGCAGCCCTTCCTCATGACCACTGCCGCCGCCACCTCCAAGTCCCCAGCAACCCTAAAAAAATACAAATAACACTCCTTGATTTCGACCTAACTTGGCTACTGCTGTCGCTCCGCCTCTAAATCGAGCAACCCTTAAATCATGCACACCAATCAATGTCGCTCTCCCCTCCAGTCACTTTTGCCACGCGCGCGTCCACGCGAGCACCCAAATCTCGACACCACGCCTCCATGCTTTGCCGACCATCGCGCCACTCCTTCGACCACGTGCGCCCAAAACTTGTTCAATCGATTCCTCTCCTAACAACGGCGATTCCTTTCTTGTTTTTTTATCCAAGACTTCGATTTCGATGTCGATTCTACAATGGAAGAATGAATGCGCGATTTTGTGTGTATGTATATTTATTTTTTTTTTGTTGTAACGAAGTCGATTTCGATCGAGTACAGAAGAGGAAGAACGAGTTTTTAACTGGCAAGCTTTGTTTGTTTGTTTTTTCGTTACTTTTTTCTTTTATCTTCCTCTGCAAGGTCGCATGAAATTTAAAGGGGAGGGGATGTGATGTTGGCATGTAGAGGAGAGGCTACAGTGTTCTGAGATGAGCAGAAAACCAGCTGATGTGAACCAACGGTCAAAGTCAAATAAATGTGTGTGTGTGTGTGTGTGTCATATAAATTTTCAAACCGTCTCGATTCACACAACTCAAAATCTCGAACCCTTATCAAGGCGTGCCGCTAAGCATTTATAATGTTATACCCCTATTCCAAACGCAATGGAAAAGGTTTCGAGTCATAATTCGATCGTATGGAGAAGATAGCTTTTTGAACCCAACTATTATATTAAATTTCGATATTAATTTCAACGTGTTTATATACCGTACGACCAACCGATAACTCCAAACACTACAAAATTTAAAATTCGATAATAATACACTATTACGGATCCAATGGAACTGGTTTCGTCGAATTCCGACTGTGCCATGGATCGCTATTTTAACATGTCAATTAAATTGACGATTTCTAAAATTGACAGATCACTTGAAATATCAATTTTAAAAAACTCGTTACTCAATTATAAATCCCAAATCCAATATTTAAAACCATTTAAATATTCAAAACTAAACGGCAGAGAAATCTGGGTCATTACAGCACTATTAACATCCATTTGATAAAGTTTAAAATTGTGATGGCATGCAAAAGCAAGTAATATTCGGTTAGCTTCTAGTCATGCTACAGGTGCAAATGTTTCTTCATAATCTATTCTTTCTTCTTGATTATATCCCTGAGCAATTAATCTAGCTTTAATACAAATTATATTACCGTTTTCATCGACTTTTTTTAAAATACCCATTTTGTTCCAATAACGGATTGATCATTAAGTCTTGGTACAAGTTTGCAAATGTTATTTCTGTCAAATTGATTAAGTTCTTCTAGCATCTCTAATATCCAAAATTCATCTTTAGCGACTTCTTTATAATTCTTAGGTTCAATATATGAGACAAAAGCTATGTGATTTATTTGATTTAGTTGAAACCCTAGTATTTACATCTCCTATTATATTATCTATGGGAATAGTCTTTTAAAGTTCTAGGAGTGTGAGAATGTGGATTAAGGATCTTAAGGCTAGAATTAACACTAGTGGGGGGAATAGTGTTTTAAGAAATTTGTTAATCTTTTTGATTTTATCTTAATTTGTTAACAATGTATACACTAATCAGACACAGATATGAACACAGAATCAAACACAGATGCAAATATAAAGTAAAAGCAGTAAAGGAAAGAACACACCGGATTTTATACTGGTTCGGAGTTACCCTACATCCAGTCCCGCACAACTAAGTACGGATTTCCTTTCAAAAGCAATTCAATAATTACAACCCTCGGTTTCAAGGCTACGAGGTACGCCCTCCAGGATCACAATCCTCTGGGTAGAGATACTTGATTTCCGGGGCCATAAGTTCACCCAATTGATTTCCAAGGCTACAATCACACCTTCTCTCGCTCAATTGATTACAAAAAGTCTATAACTCAAATTAGCACTTGGATCTTGTAGAGATAGTGGAGAGAATCAAAACCAGAAACTATCTAGTTAAATTCGATATTGATTTCGGCAAAGTAATGGTGTAATTTGTAAATAAGAAAGTGGAGAAGAAGAAGAGAAGTTAAATCAGAGAAAAAAGTCATTAAAATTCGTTGAAAACACCCTTTATTTATAGTAGATCAATAGCCATGTCCATTGGTGAAGGGATGTGGCGAATAGACACTTCTTTTAAACAATTTAACTGTCACCATGTCGATAGGGGTACATGTGACCATGTCGACATGCCCTTGTATTTTTTGGTGATTTGTTTTTCTTTGAAAATAATTTCTATATTATATTATACTTATATTTAAACTTTAAAATATACTTATATATATAGTTATAATACATAAATAGCTATAGAGAACAATATTAAAATATATATAATAATTTTCTATACTTTTATTTAAATCTTAAGTATAAACAGCTAAATATATTAATATCAGAATTATAGTTTAAAAACTTAGGATAATAATTTAAAATCAAAGATATTTAAAACTAAGGATATTTTTTAGGCTAAAATATATTGAAAAACTAGGACAGATGATTTTGGTTTTAAACAGGAATATTTAAAATCATTTTGAAAAACAAGCTATATATATTTTGAAAATCATTTTGAAATAAAAGTAAGTGGATACAAAAAGATGTTCCACTAGATTTTTCGTAGGTTCCATCCTACTTAGGGTTCCATCCCTTTAACGAGCACGAAGTGGATTCCATTCCACGAATAAAATAGATTTTAAGATGTCAGTGCCTTTCTATGAGTTTTAACAATATTCCTAACTATATAACTTATCTTGGAAACTTGAACCCTTGAAATTCTTGATACTCATGGGTCTTGAATCTTGATATTCTCAATCTTTGATCTTGAATCTTTATACTGTACAGTTCTTCATTATTTAGTACCTGCAAACATATCTATATATATCTACACAATAATGTTAGTATTATATATTTTATAATCTAATTCTAAGTAAGGTTGTTGTCATCAAAACCAACTCCTCAAGGACTAACAAGGAGGAGACCTTTAGGTATTATAGTTAGAATTTATATTATTTTCAATTTCAGTATCGTAATTAGTATTAGAATTTGAGAGATTATTTTCTATAACACATGGTTGATTCATTTCTAAAATTTCTTCATCGTCATTTTTATTTTTAAAGTTTTCATCAAAAGAAACATGTAAACTTTATTCAATTGCGTTAGTACGTATATCGAAAACTCTATAAGCTTTACTTCATTTCGAATAACCGACAAAAATGCCATTATCAGCTTTCAGATCAAATTTGCCTAAATGATCGTTAGTATTTAAAATAAAATATTTTGACCGAAAAACAAGAAAATATGAAATTTTTGGGTTTCTTTCCGTAAAAAAATTCATAAGAAGTGTTCTTAGTCATTGGCTTTAAAGATACATGATTAAGTACATAGCAAGCAGTAGCAATGGCTTTGGCCTAATTTTTTTTTTTGTAAATTGCTATTACTTAACAGTATTCTTGCGCACTATTGTAAGGTCCAAATTTTCTTTTCTACTACACCATTTTGTTGTGTTGTTCATGGAAAAGAAAAGTTATGACTAATACCCTTCTTATTACAAAAATCATTAAAACATTCATGTTTAAATACTCCTCCATGATCACTTCTAATATTTTTATTTTTCAAATTTTCAAATTTTATATTCTTTTTGCAAAAATTTTGAACATTTCAAAAGTATCGCTTTTGTGCTTTAAAAATAAAGTCCATGTAAAACTAGAAAAATCGTCAACAATCATAAAAATGTATTTGTTATGTTTTATTGATCTCACTTGAGTATGACCAAATAAATCTAAGTGTAATAATTCAAGTGGATGGTTTTTTAAATTTTCTTTTTTGATTTAAAAGACATTTTAATTAATTTTCCATATGACATGCATCACATAAATTAGTAGATTTAAAACTTATTGTTGGTAAACCTCTTACTAAATTATTTTTAGCAAGTTTATGAATATATTTAAAATTAATATGGCAAAATCATTTGTGCCAAAGTGGAGGATCATTATTATTCGCAACTAAGCATATATTGTTATTATGATTAAAATTCATATTTAATACATAAATATTTCATTTTCTTATACGTTAAAAAATTAAATTTTATTTTGATAAAAAATATTGCATTTATCATTTTCAAGTCAATTTAAAAACCTTTATCGCATAATTTACTAATACTGAAAAGATTCATAATTAAAGGAGAATTAGATATACCGACATTGATGACGTCTCCTTCCAACTATGAATCCTTTTGAGTTGTCTTCAAATGTTACAGTTCCTTCATCTATGTATGTAATGTTAGACAGCATGTTTGCATTGCCCATCAAATGCATGGAACTTCCACTATTGAGTATTCACTTCTCCGTTTTGTTAATAGCTACCTGCAAAAAAATAAGATAAACATTTTATTGGTACCCACTTCCTACATTAAGGACCTATGTGAAGTAGCCATACCCATAAGAGTTTGAGACCTTTAAATATGTAGGTACTACTATAATATACATTTTTTAGAAAACTATCTATATGCTTTTGTCTGATCAAATTGTGATTCATTTTAGGAACCAAACCTTAATACTTTTAGAGTTTGGATTATTTGTTTTAACATTATTTTTAGGTTTCCTAAATTTTGTGTATAAGGTGCTATACTTTTTAGTACTATTTTTTATTTTCCCTGATTTTTAAAGACGGGACCATTTTTATTGCTAGACGGATTTGAAATTTTAATTAAATTTTCCAAATTTTGTTTTTCTTTATTAAATTTTGAAATATTATTAGTGATTTGTTCTAACTTTTGTTTTAAATCATTTAAAATTGATATACGAGTTATATGTTTTGGAAGTGGTTATAAAGTGGAATGTTGTAAAGTTGAACTATCTATCCTAAGGTTATGTCCAAGAGAGAGGTCAGCGTTAACATTTTGGACAGAAGCTATAGAGTTAAATTGTCTATCCTAAGGTTAAGTCCAAGGGAGAAGTTAGCGTTAGCTTGTGTGGAATGACTTATGCTAGAATCCATGGAGAGGTTCGTGAACTGTTCGAATGTTAGAATCCATAGAGAGGTTCAAGAACTGCTCCAGTGATGAAGACTTGTGTAGGAGATGCTGAACAGGTCTTCACCTTTGGAAATGATAGAAAATAGAGTAGGATGCATAGCTGGGGGTTTAGCTAATCCAAAAGGATACATCAACTCCAAATATCTAGAGATGCTTTTGATTGGTTGGCGCCAAGAGTTAATGGTATTCGGTATCACATGTTCGGGCATGGGCCTGCTATGTTTTACCTAGTGGTATATTTGATCTAGAGATATATGTGGTCTTGGAAGGTGCTTTCTGGCCCTTTTTAGGAGGCCTGTCCTTAATGTACTGAAAGCACCTCCAGTAGAAATCCATATGCAAACATACCTTAGCGATTTTACTTGTAATTTGAATATTTTTGTCTTATGAGATGCAAGCAGCGAAGCTATTTTCTTATTTATATTCTATATTCTAGACAATATCTATTATATCACCTTGTGTACTTATTATATGGGTTTGGTTCTTTTGAGGGGATAACCATCTCGGCGATTCAGGTGGTCTCGAAAGATATCGTTATATGCTGATCACATATTTCTTAGTTTCTTATACCAGACTTACTTTTGATTTCGTAAAAAAGAAAATTAAAAGTGCACTTTTTGGAGGATAAGCTCCAATAGAATTCTTAGCTCAAACTCAAAGTATTAACTAAAAACACACGAGAATTCATTTCTCACTGTTCACATCTGGCTCATGGTTTTATCTTTTACTTAATTTGTTGGGTGCTCTTTTGTGCTGTCTGAGAAAGGCATATTTTCGTTAGATATTTTTTGGAGCTCAAGGCGTAGAGTTGGATGTTTTCACCTACCGTAATATTTTATTTCCACTGCACTACTATTATGTATATACCAGCATTTTTGAGGACATACTATTATAACTGTCTAGACTGATGATAGTACTTAGGATTGTAACTCTGAAATGCTATGTATCTTAAGGTGACACTTTGTACTATTATTTTGATATTATTTGTTATCGTCCCATTGTGAGATTAAGATGTTTTGTTCTCTTCTTTCTTGTTCCTTTTCTTTCTACTTCTTCTTTTTTACCCTAGCAATACGTCTCTTCTACACTTGGGTGCTCGGCACGTGAATATCGTGGATGTATTAATATCAACATTTGGGGGTCGAAAAGTCTGGTCATTACATACCACAAGCAACGGTAGTTAAGGTAAACTTTTACCTCCTTCTAGTATAACAAGAACAGGAGCATTAGTCACCAATTACTTATCTTAATGAAAGTGTCTTCACTATGTGCATCTCATAAGAAAAATGGGTCCATAAGTTAGTCATGTCAAAGGTGTAGAAACCATGAAGAAGTCCCTGACAAACTTCTGATATTATCCTACCATCCCAAGAAAACCATGAACTTTAGTCATATTACTTAGTTTCTTCCAATCATGCATGATGGAAACTTTACTTGGATCGATGGAAATTCCATGCTCAGATATGACATGCCCTAAAAATCGCACTTCTGTTCTCCAAAGTGGCATTTAGAAAACATCGCCTTCAATTGATTTTTCCTTAACACTTCCAACATTTCTTTCAATTGCAACTTGTTTTCTTCTTCACTCTAATGAAAGATCAATATAACATCTATGAATACCACTTCAAATTTATTCAGTTGGTGCAAAAACACATGACCCATAAGTTTAACAAAATATACCGGTGCATTTGTAATACAGAATGACCTTACCAACCATTCATAAGATGCATTAGGAGTCCTAAAGGTGGTCTTTAGAATATTATCTCTAACCATCATTAATTGATGAAAATCCATAGTAAGATCCAATTGAAAGAAAATCTTTGCTCCTCGGAGTTGGGGAAAAAAAAATTTAATATGAGGTGGAGGATATTTTTTTCTAGCGGTGACAATGGATGGATTTAGAGTCCAAATCAAGCAAACATTGTAGGATTGATTTCACCCTAGAGGACGGGTGAATAGGGTGATACTAATAATAATAATAATTAATACGAAAAAATATATATAAATTGCAGCACAGATAATAGCAAAATAATAAAAGCACAAATAGAACAACACAGCTTTACCCAGCTTCGGCAATAACCTGCCTACGTGCTGCCCCCAAGGTTTATACTAGAAATTAAGTAGTCAGACGCTTACACACGTAAACTTGCGACACCCGCTATCGACTAACCTAACTCTACGCTCAAAACCCTACCACAACTCAGCCACTGAGTTGCGAATTCTCGAACTACACCACCGTAGTTCGTAACCTAGTCGCACGACTAGAATTTTACAAAAGTTTAAAAGAAAATTACAAAATAGAATAAAAACTAAACACAAAACCCTATTAATGATTCAAGACCAAAATAAGAATAAAGAGACCGGACCAATTGAAAATAAAGAAGATGTCCCCTTTTTTTCTTTTCCTTTTTATCTGCTGATCCATTTTGCTTTTGTTCAGTCCTTTGGCCATTCATTCCTCTTTCAAAATTTAGGGCTTCATGATTGAATCTACCACTTGATTTTCGAGCAATTGAAGTGATTAAATTTCTTTGCTTTGCTCCATCAATCGTCTCCTAGCTTTGATTGGCTTTCGGCAGCTTCAATAAGTCGAGTTGGATGTTGATTGATTGGTACATGATTTTTCCCTTTTTAGTTCTCGACTTTGATTCGAGTTATGAATTTGTTCGAGATTTATTCTGAGTATGCTCACTGATTTTAGTCTCGAACTCGAATCTATTGGATTTTGCCGATGATGATTTTTGGGTTTAAATAGGGATTAAAGTCCCTAAGTTTTCGTTCATATATTTGAATTGAAACTCATCACTTGTATTGCTTGGCCATTCGATTTTTGCTTGAACGATTGTGATATTTTTCTGACTTGTTCATTTTATCATCAGTTGAATATGTTTCCAATATATTTGGATTTTGTTAAACACATTTGAATTCCTCCTTTCTTTACTACCAGTAACTTGTTTAATATTTCATTCGCTATTCCATATGACCTCTGACTGAATTTTATCTCGGCCTTGACTTTGATAAAACTGTTGCAGATCATTTCTCTTCGAACCATGACTTGATTTTTTCTGTGACTATATTCACACTACTGGCTACTAATAATTTTCTATAACACATGGCTTCACTATCATTTCATTGTTGAAACTGCTCCTTGGTTTTGGCATTTTTAATTTTTGATAATATTGACTTGACGAAAAAAGAAAAACACTTCAACACAGTTTCAATTGACAAATTCTTTTTAAAATGTGAACGCTGTTTTGTTCAAACTACTTTGACTTGTTAACTTTAAACACTTTTTTGTCAACCCGAGTGCTTGCTGGTATGGTGCACTTCAATTTTCTCCATATTTATACATACATGTATGTATATATGTGTGTGATTTGTGTGCCTATGCACTTGGTTGGCTTCGTCATATTTGTTGTATTGTGGTTAGCTTCGAGTTCCACTTGTAGAGTTTGCATAGGTCTACATTGATGAGATTGTTGTCTTGTTGTATTCACCTCTGGTTTACTTGAGTATGGTTTGCATTGTGTTGGTGGTCTGAACTGATGTGATCATTGTTGTTGTATGTTAAAGTCTGTTGTGTGATTATGTTCTGGTCTCATCTGCTGTCATGTTGGTTTGTACATTTGTTTTAGTATATTTATGGTGCACTACCCCGGTCTTGTTTGAGACTTCATGTGTTACTGAATCTGGTTTGTTTCGAGTTAAATTTATCTGCACCGTGTCTTGATTGAAGCTTCACTTGCGCACCGGTCTTTTCTGGTTTCATTTGAGTTCCCGAAGCTTGTTGTTGTTATTACTGATGTTGTATTGTGGTCTTGTTCCAGTGTTTACAATGTCCACACATGCATATTTGGTTCCACATATTTGTACATGCCTTAATCTCTGGTTGTCACCTCTGTTGCATTGTGTCTAGTTCAAGTGTGTTCATGTTGGTTTCCTTGTGCCATTGTGCCATTTTAAATTCTGTATGCAGTTATGCAGTTGTACAGTTGCTTCATCAATGCATGTGTGTGTGTATGTATGTATACATGTGTTTATGTACTGTCATGATGTTGATTTGTATGATTGTTTTTGAAGTCTGGTTATCTTTGTGTAGTCTAGCATTTTGGGTCTGATCTGGTTTTGTGTTGCAGCCACTTGAGTCTGGTCCAATTTTTTTGCATTCATTCTGGACTGTAGTAGTCATTTTGTTCATATGAGTCTAAGCTTGCATTGTTTTCAGACTTTGACATTACCTTGTATCTGACCATATGCATAAGAATACATATGTTACTTGTTGCGGCCAAACTTGTTTTCATGTGCTTGGGATATGATAGTATGAAGTATTTATGTATTGCACCTGAGTTGAATCCAGCCATGGCTCGGGTTTGACCTTGTGCTCACCTGTCCCTGCAGTTTTATCAAGTGTATATTGGTGTTCATGGCCTTGTGGCATGTACAGTGATACATTGTGCATGTCACAAGTTGTTCGTGTATGATGGATTCAAACGAAAATGATGACGAACAACCCAAATAACTGAGGCAAATAACATTTTCAACACACACTTTAATTTGCACTGCAAAATATTTTCTTTTTCAATTTTACTAGATCAATGTTTATTTTGCAGATAGCTCAGATGCTGGATTCAAGCTGTAACAAAGTTGAAGATAAAAATACGAGTGATGAGTGAATATGTAGTGAGGTCAAAATTGTAAATTAAAATTTGTGATGTAATTGAAATTGTAATGTAATTGAAAAATGTATATATGTAGTGAGAGCTCAAATTTGTACTATTCAAAATTGTAATAAAATATTTGTTTGAATATGACTTGTGTTATTTATTTTATTCATCAAATATTTATTTAGTTATGTGAAAAATAAAATAGTACAATAACAAATACATTTAAATGATTATATATATGTTTATTATCATCAAATAAAAACCATAGGCTATTGTATTCTACAAACATGCCTCTATTTTGCCCCGTTCAAACCTACCCCATTAGGTCATTTGGGCATGTAGATGCATGATCGGCTCTAGAAAGCTCTAGGTCTCGGGTCGAGTTGGGGCTTTGCAAACCCACCCTAAACTAACCAAAATTCTTGAGACCTTAATATCAATTAATTGTGATTTGTTTATCTATCTAAAAAAAGTGTTATAATGAGGGTATCATAAGGTTTTATTCAATAAGTTCTAGCATTTTGAAGTGCTAAGTTAAACTATCTCTAAATGTAAAAAAATATGCATATTATTGAATTGTAATTGAGCACTTCATTTTTTTTCTTTTCGTTGTATACTTGTTATTATTTATAATCAATCTATTTTTTAATACCCATCATTCTTATACGAATTATTGGTGTATATATTAGTGGTAATATACAAAAATTACATCAGGTATTGCGGTGGGGCAGGTCCTAGGCTTACCCATACGGGTCTCGGGTTAAAGAACAAATCTAGATCCACATCGGTTCTATGGGGCAGGTCTGGGTTGGGGGTTTAGCAAAACCAAGTCAAGTATAGGGCACGAAATACCCATACTAAGCCGCTCCATTGTCATTCCTAGTTTTTCCATATCAACTTACTCAATTATTCATAGTGGACACATAATCATAAGGACCCAAACCCTTTGATGGCGAGCACAACATGTGCTCCCTACTTTGATGTACTTCTTCGAATGAGATCTAGAAATATGAATTTCTAATTCCCCGAAGCCATGAACTTGATAGGTAAAACAATCTACTTTGCAACTCTTTCTAAATAAATATAGAATTCCATTTCCTTATGAGGTGGTGAACCCGAAACCTCTTCAAATACATCTGTGAAAATCCACACAATGGGAACCTTTTCCACCCACCGCGTGAGAGGTTTAAAGAGAATAAATAGCTTAACATCATAGAACTCTCGGGCTCATAATAGACAATAAGCTTGCTCCCACTACTATCCTTAATGCGAAGTACGCGAGCATCACAATAAATGATACCCTTGTGCCTCATCATCCAACCCATCCTAAGAATAAGTCCATAACCTAAAAAACTGTGTACATAAGAATCATAGGAAAATCCAGACCTACCGTTAAATAATTTAATATCTCTACATGTAATAGAAAGATATGCCTACCCCCCTCCCTCATAGAATTGGATTCAACACAATAGGCGAATCATCAATAACATAGGGCACTGGGTGCAAAGCATCAACTAGATGACTAGCATTAAAAGAATGTGAAACTCTTGTATCAAATATAACACGCATCGGAAAGTCATAAATAGAAAGCACACCTTCCATGATGATGTTGTTCCCTTTGTCGAGCTTAGATGGATAATTTGAACTTGGATTAGCATGGATAACATTAGATTTGAACATTGTCCAGTTTTTGGAAAAGAGGGACAATTCTTGTCAAAATTGCGCAGTTAGTCACAATTGTAGCATTTCCTCGCTTGGAGATTGACTTTTTAATCTCTACAAAAATAACTTTCCAAGCGGCGCCTACTGCAAGTCATTCCCTCTTATAAGCTTAGCCTTAGTCACCCTTGTCCTATATGCCTTGAAATTATGGCCTGGCTTCAACTTAATCATCTTCCTTCTCCCGATACTCCTAGGAAAGAGAATTCAATAAAGCCACTTGGACAAGACCTTCGAAAGTAGCGCCCATAGGAACATGATTACGAACAAGATCCCCGTTTCCGCCAAAATTGGTCACAAACACACAAGAATAGATTTGTGTAGAGAAGCAAATGAAGAAAGTAAAATTAAAACTAACGAATAGAATAAACTAACAAACTAATCCAAGCAGTAATCAAGAACACAGGAATTTATAGTGGTTCAGCTTTGTATATGTACGTTCACTTTAAAGACTATCTTTATTGGTCCATTAACAGTTTTGATTACAGCAGCCAGAAGTAAGAAAAAGCTTGATTACAATAAAGGCCTCAGTAACCAGCAGTTTAAAGATCCTCATAATGAACCAAGAGGCTTGTATTTATAGGGAGAGATGATGAGATATTTCACTAAGACTTCGGTAGAAGGCTCTCTAGGTCCATAAGGGCCACCATAACAATCGGCGAACCTATCTCGGTGATTTGGAACAATCGACCAAAGTTTACCCGATCGTCATTTTCGCCTCCAATTTACGTGCAATCGTTTCTAAAAGGTCCGATATGCCTCTTTAACTTGGACCTAAATTATGGAGTCAATTTGAGCTATAGATTGTGAGACATGGATCAATCTTTGCTGAAATTGGATTACGCGCTGGGAGACATCGATCGTTTTTAGGACTTGGCAAAAACGATCGGCCAATAACGATCGACCAAATCCTAAATGCAACTTTAGGACTCACGATCATTTTTTGGGAGGGGGTCCCAAATGTCACTTGACACTACTTCTAAAATATGGGATCATTCCAACTTGTAACTTAGGAGATATGGATTGACCTTGGTTGAAATTGGATCGTTCATTGAGTCTTACCGATCGTTGTTAAGGATCAACAAAAACGATCAGCCTAAAACGATCAGCTATCCTTGAATTTCAATGTTTTGACCTGCGATCGTTTTTTTAGGCTCCACTCCTTATTTTATTGATGCTTTGAAAGTTTTAAGTGAATTAGTATTGTGGATCTTGAGATATTGATCGATCTTCGTCGATTTACGTCGTTTTATGGATTGTTCTAAATCGATCAATATAAATTCTTCATCTATCCATAACTCGAGCATACGAACTTTGATTGACTTGAAATTTGAAATATGGCCTCATTGGACCTACCTTGTCACTTCATTCCGATTACACCTTGATTGGGTACTTAGCCGTTTTTTGAGCGTTGTCCATATGAATCCATTCAACCATCGTCCATAGTTTCAGCTGTAATTGATTTTCAGTCCATCCACTTTAGCCAAATCCATGATATCCTGGCCTAACCAAAAGGCGGGATAACATTTGCCCCCCAAAACATGCCTTGGGGTAGGAAGGTGTATGTTGAGTTGCCATAAATCCAAAATCCTAAGTCCATAACACATTGATTGCCATATTATCCAATCCAGAATCCAATCCATTGCCAATCCAATTCCTTGATCTCTGCAGATCATTAGCGAAATCCGTGACTGTTTTGAGACGATATCCAATTCCAAATCCATTCCAAATTCATTAACCAAATCTACGATCTCTCTAGATTGTTTTATCCAAATTTGGGACCGCTCTAAGTCCATATCCAAATCCATAGACCTCTCCGGGTCATTTTATCCAAATTCGGGACCGCTCCAGGTCCATATCCAAATCCATATACCTCTCTGAGTTGTTGTATCCAAATCCAGGACCGTTTTGAGTCTATATCCAAAACCATAGACCTCTTCGGGTTGTTAGCCTAATCCAAATCCTTGATCTCCCCGGATCTTTACCGAGCATAATCCGTACTCAACGACCTGAGTAGGTCGACCCTGTCGCTCTCCGACGAAGCGGCCTAACCCTTGCCGGGCATAGTCCACTCCCAACGACCTTGATCTCTTTGGATCCTTGCGGAGCACAATACATACTCAACTACCTATTGGGTTTTATTCTCCGGCCTAGACTCTCCAGTCAGGGGCTTAATCCATGGGGTATCCTTCTACGACATTGGTTCCCAATCGAGACTTAATCCATGGGGTATCCTTCTCCAGCCTCGATCCCCAATCGAGGACTTAATTCGTGGGTTATCCTCCTCCGGCCTCGATCCCTAGTCGAGGACTTAATCTGTAGGGTATCCTTCTCTTGCCTCGATCCCCAATCGAGGACTTAATTCGTGTGGTATCCTTCTCCCGCCTCGATCCCCAATCGAGGACTTAATCCATGTACGAATCCATCCTGTCGCTCTTCGGTGAAGGGACTCATGATTTGCGGTTATTTCCCCATCTTTCTATTCGGGGCCATAATCATGACCTGTGTTATTTATTACATTAATCTGGAATTAAGCATCCTTATGTCCATAAAATAAGATTCCGTACAACTAATAAACCACAGTTTAAAGAAAATAAGAAGAAATAAAACGAATTTCACAAACCCGAGCACAACATTTTATTGACATCTCGGAGCATGCCTAGGGACCGTCCTCGATCCCGTACATGTGTAAGTGACTTAGCCATATTACTACGGAATTTATTACTTATTTCATGCCATCCCGATCAATTGATGACAAGTTGATGATGATGCCTTGATCTAGTGCCATTTTCGTTTGAGGTGGACGGTGGATGCTCATGTTCCACCGTCGCAGCCCGAGTCCTTATGTATTGTTGTAACTGACCATTCCTCACATGTTCCTCAACTATATCCTTTGAATGCATGCAGTCAATTGTATTGTGCCCATCTAGCTCATGGAATATGCAATACTTTCCTGATGCACGCTCATGTTCGGAGAGTTCCCTCCTTGCCGGCCTTCGATACTGAAGGCATCCTCGAGTATCCAAATAAATCCTTTCCAGAGATTCAGTCAAATCCGCATAAGAAGAGAATTTTGGTTCTCTCTATTGACTCTTCGACACACTAATGCCATCATCCATTTTTCATTTGCCTTTATCATGCTTGATTACATCTCATGATGGTCCTCCACTTTGCATAACATTCACCTTTGGTTTGTTTGCTTGTGCGTCTTCCTATCGCAGAAATCTTTCTTCTTCATGATAGAACACCCCGAGATCCATAGGTGAATCCCACACCAGTGTGTCCTTGAACTCAGTGCCATCAGCAATTCCAAATACAGCTACCATCAAAACCATGGATGGATCTGGATGATCTAACGATGCCGCCGCGACATTAAATCGTGTTAGAAAACTCCTCAAGGACTCTCTAGTCGTCTGTTTCAATATTGCCAAACTCATCACATTTTTGGTTCTCGAGATGTGAACCCTAAACTACCTCATAAACCTTTCGACCAATTCCATCCATGTGCTAATAGAGCTGCTTTCCAACTGTCTTAACCATAGTGCAGCTATACCCGTTAGGTACAAGGGGAAACACCGTGCCATGACTTCCTTCGATGCCCTAATACTTCCACGTGTCTCATGTATCTCGTCAAATGAACAACAGGATCCGTTTTTCCATCATATGTCTCAAGCGTTGGTAGTTTGAACTCTAGTGGATTCCTAGCTTGCTGATACTAGGAGAGAAGGGGCTCCTATTTACATCTTCCGTATCCCTATTTACCAATCTTCCTCTCATAGCCTATCTGATCATCTGTAAAAACCTATCATTGTCGTCCGATGGTAGTCTCCTATCATTATTCCTAAGCTTATTAAGATTTTGACTCTATTAAATGTATTTTGATGAATTCCATTTGCTCCCCCTATTTGAATGCTCCCCTTACATCAAATTTCCCCCTTCACATATGGATGAAAATAAATAAAAAAATATGCAAATGAACCTAGATGGGAATATGCAAATAAAAAATATGACTTGACTTATTTTTCAAAATCTTAACTTTTCTCTCCCCCTTTTGTTATCAGCAAAAGAGTAATAGTGTTAGAAAAATATGAACAAAGTGATAGACATTAATACAACATTAATACCTAATCGAGTATAAATATTAAATTTCAATAAAAAATCATAAATACTCTATTAGGCGCATATTCCACTTTAGAGTGATAGGGGTAATGTCGGCATATAAAACCATATAGTTGTGTCTATTTGTGATATATTTATATCAGGAATTTGAATACTTACTAACCATGCATAACCGTTAGGACTTTTAAATGAGATTAGTAGTATTCCCAATTTAAAAAAAACGAATTTCAAGTATCATCTAACCACGCATAACCGTGAGGACTTTTAAATGGGATTAGAATCAACTCGTTTATTTAATAATCAATTTGATATGTGTTCCATACATGCATAACGTGAGGACTTTTAAATGAGCATGAAAGCACATAAACAAATATTCCAAGTAATTCACCCATGCATAACCGTGAGGACTTTTAAATGAGAGTGAATACTTTGATGTTATTATTGCTAAAAAAATGAATAATTTCCCGTTTAAAATACCACATTTTGTCATACTATATGGGATTTAAATGAGTGATGGTCGTTAGAAATATGATAGAAATAGAGATGGTCATGGAATTTTTACCAACAAAAGTTATTATAAATCTTATTTAAATTTTTAAAGAAATTTACTAAATATAATGTCTCAAGTCATAATATATGATTAATATCAACACTCATCATTTTTTCAATCATTATTTATCTTTTCGATAATCAGTAGGGAGTCAGATTAGTTAATGTATTCATTTAAGATCAAATCCAAAATAAATATAATCAAATTTCTAAAATGTCTAATCTAAAATGAAGTCAACAAAAACTATTTTTTGAAAGGGGTTTTATGAAAAAAATGTCTGCCAATCGAAAATCAGTTAAAATGAAAATTATGTAGATATTTTATTTGGAAATGTGATGCAACTTATGAATGTCCCTACATAAAACATATTCCACTAGTAATTTTTCTATCAACTAGACTACCAGCAAAATCTACATCTGAATACCCCTTTAAATCACAGTTATCATTAAATAGATATCATAGACTATACCGTGAAGTGTGCAACAAATACCATATAATCATTTTACATCTTTTAAAATGTGATTCCTTAACGATTTGATTGAAAACGTGCACATGAACAACCACAAAACATAATGTCAGGTCAAATATATCCACGTGTATCTAGAATAATCATCAACCAATAAAACACCATCATTAGTACAAACAAATCTATATGAGCTAGTTTAAAGACTCTATAGGTACTTTATAGTGTTCTCGACATAAAAAGATAATTGGCCAACAATTTTGCAAAATCAAAATCAACATTCATTTCTTTATCACGTAACTGCCTGATATAAATCAGATTATGGTGCAGATTTTCAACATATAATATATCGTTCAAGGTAAATGTACTGTTACCTATGTCACCTTTACCGATAATATTTCATTTATCGTTGTTGCCCACTGTGATTCCGCCACCATTGTGCTAGGCTAAGGAACTTTGATTTGTCGCTCATCATGTGCCTGGAACAGCCAGAATCCAAGTATCACTCTTGTTGTTCCTTAGCCTACCACCATACGTACACAAGGAAATATTTTTGTGACCTATTTGTTTTTATAGGTCCATGATTGTTAGTCACAAAAGATTTTGAAAAATATGTTTGAGTAGACACAAGACAATTTATATTTGTTCCTTTTGGCACCCAGATTTGTTTGACTTTAAGGGATTTTATATTTGTGCCTTTTGGAACCCAAATTGGTATGGGTTTCACGTGTTTGGGTCTATACTAGCAATTATTGTGATTTTGTCCAGTTTTTCCACAAATCATGCACTTGGAATTGACTTGATTATTTTCGCTTCTAACATGTTCAGATTGATTATACCCAAGTCCTTGTCTAACAGTATTGACGGTTCGTTTCCCTATTAGCATATTTAGTGATTTTTCTCCTTTGGAGAATTTTCCTAAAGTTGTAGACAATTGTAGGACTTGTGTTTTGAGAGATTCATTATCATTCAACAACAGAGTGTGCCTTTTAATAGAATTTTCACTTTCTTTCAAAATCAGAGTTTCATTTTCAAGTGATTTAACTTTAATTTCTGATTTTTTAATCTCTTCTTCAAATGATGGACACTTATCACACTTAGGGCTCTTATTTCGATAGTTTTTAACCAATTGATCAAGTTGTTTATTTAGTTCTATTAAACTATCTCGTTGTGATTCAATTTTATCGTACTTCTTCCTAAGTCGTTCAAAACAGCCATTTACTTCGTGAAAATATATAAGTAATTCTGAGTGAGTACCTCGCTTGGCTCGTCATCATCGCTATCACTTATTTCTCCTTGAAGACACAGTTTTGTTTTTTCATTTTCACTGCCAGTGCTTTCATTACATTCATCAGTTTCAACCGAAGTAGCTGCAAAACTTTTCCTTTTCGGTTTCTTTCCTTGGCTGAGTCGATTCTGAGCCCAATTTGGCTTGATATTACCAGGTTTATTGCACTTGTGACATATAATCTCCTGCTCCTTTGAGTTGTCTTGTACTTTGACTATTCTGCTTTTCAATTGTTGATTTAGAGCTGGATTTCCATACTTGTGATTCCACCTTTTGAATTTATTTATTATCAGTGCCAGTTCAGCTGCACCATCATCATCATTATAATCTTCTTCACTTTCAATCGTTTCTTTGAGAGCTATTGATTTCTTTCGAGTATCACTTCCTTCACGTTCTTCCTTGAATTTCATTTCTAGCTCAGAAGTGGTGAGATTTCCAATGAATTCTTCAACTTTAACTTGTTTCAAATCTTTTGATTCTTAAATTGCAGTCACTTTTGCTTCAAAATTTCATGGAAGAATTCTGAGTATTTTTCGGACCATTTCCAATTATGTGTATGGTTTTCCGAGAGCTTTTGATTTGTATACGAGATTAGAAAGTCGTTCATACATCTCTTTGACATTTTCATCCTTGGCCATTGTGAAGTTCTAGTATTCGCTACTAAGCATGGAAAGAGAGATTCTTTGACTTGCGAGGTTCCTTCATGAGTCACTTCAAGTGTGTGCCAAATTTCCTACGCAGTTAGACAATGTGAAACACGATTAAATTCAATTTGATCTAATGAACAAATAATAGAATTCATAGCTTTAGCATTAGCATTTTGCAGTTTATTTTCAAGATCTGTTCATTGATCCATAGGTTTTTCTACTTCTAGATTATCTACCACTATTTTTGGTGTCCTATATCCCGTCTCAACAATTTTCCATGCATCTATGTTTTCCAAAAAAAAATTCATTCTATTTTTCTAGTAAGCATATTCACCATTGAACATGGGTTTTCTAACTATGGACTGACCCTCAGTAAAAGCATTATTAAAAGAAGCCATTTAAAAAATTAAATTTTTAAAACAAAAATTGGTTTTTGAGAAGTCAAATTTTTAAAACAAAAAATGGTTTTTGTTCCTAGCTCTGATATCACTTGTAGGATCGATTTCACCCTAGAGGGAGGTGAATAGGGTGATACTAATAACAATAAAAATTAATGCGGAAATATATATATAATAATTGCAGCACAAATAATAGCATAATAATAAAAGCAGAAATAGAATAACACAGATTTACCCAGCTTCGGTAATAACCTGCCTACGTGATGCCCCTATGTTTTCTACTAGAAACTAAGTAGTCAAATGCTTACACACGTAAACTTACGACACCCGCTAATGACTAACTTAACTCTACGCTCAAAACCTTGCCACAACTCAGCCACTGAGTTGCGAATTCTCGAACTATACCACAGGAGTTCGTAACCTAGTTACACAACTAGAGTTTCACAAATTTTAACAGAAAAATACAAAATAAAAACTAAAACAAATAAAACCCTAATTAAAAAAATAAGCCCAATACAAAAATAGAAGGCCGGCCCAAAAACTTATAACTCGTGAAAATAATTGTTTCCCTTTTCTTTGTTATTTGACCGCCTCCTTTTCTCTATGAAATGACTTCGGTCAATTTCCTCTTCAACGATTAGGGTTTCTTCAAATTGAGGCGACGCTTAGAAATTGATCGATTGAGAGTATATTTTCACTTGATTGGCTTCATCGATCGATCCCTTTTGCTTTGACTTTGTTGCGGCTGCTCCGATTGTCGAGCTTGAATGCAGTACATGATTTCTCTTTTCCAATTTGCTTTTGCTCGACTTGGTTCGAGTTTTAAATTAGTTCGTGAATTTATTTTGATGCTTGCACTTTGGTTTTGCTTGAACTCGAATACCATATGCCGATGATGATATGGGCTAATTTATAGGGATAAAATCCCTAAAGTTTCATTCATATATTTCTTTTTGAATTTGTCACGTTGCTATGCTCGGCCGTGATTTTTTAATCGAACAATGGTATTTATTTTTGACTTGTTCGTTTCATACTTGGTTGGATTTGATTCCGTTCTTTTCTGGCATTTGAATTTGTGATACTCTGGACTTTAAATCTTGACTTGTTCACACTCTTGACTTTGTTCTAATTTTTTTGTTACTCTCTGATTTCACTGACTATTTCGGCTTGATCAATTTAAGAAACAAAACTGCTGCTTTTCTTGAAACTGTGACTTGCGACTGTGTTTACTGTAAACATATAACCATGTATATACATACATATATGTATTTATATATGTGTACGATTGTTGCCTATCAACTTGGTTTCATTGATTGTTCATGGTTGTTGCTCTCTGGTCTGTATATATGTCTATAAATGCTTCTTGGAGAATGGTTGCTTAACTTTGAATCATACTTACTGTCACACACTGTCACTTGATCCTGGTCTGGTACCATATATGCTCTGGTTAGTGAACATTTTACTGTGCATTTTTGAAATGTTGTATGCGTGGTTGTGTCCTCTTGGAGTCTGGTATACTTGTGATTCTGGCCTGGTTCATCTGAGTGTTGTATGTCTTGTGCACTGATTTGTTTGAGTTACATTGATATTCAAGTGTGTCTGGTTGCAGTGTTAGTAGTCTTGTTGTTGTGTTCATTTGTTTGGAGCTTTGGTTTAACTGGTGGTTCCACTTGAGTCTGATCTGGAGCTTGTTGCAGTCTTGGTTTACTTCTGTTGTATGTTTGGTTTTGATGTTTGAATGCATGTTGACTTTGCTGTTGCACATTTCCACTGGTCTGGTTCATCATTCTCTGGAGTCTTGTTTCACTTACATGTGTTGAGTACCAGTTGTCACATGTATGCATACATGTCTAGTTGTTCAGTTATGAAGCTTCATGTATACATTTGTGCACGTGTATGGTCTTGATGTATACATCATTGAACTGATTATGAACTTGCTCATTGATGTTATATATGTGCATAGTTCATGATGTAACTGGACTTTCCATTGTTTCATGCTATACTGCTTGTATTGCCATATATGATGTCCTCTTTCTTGTGTTTGGTCTTTTTGAAACTGACCATTGCATTACTGGTGCACATATTGATTTCATATTCGAATTCGATTCATATGTGTGTTGCCTCGAGTTAAACTACAACTTGCCTCTTCACTTTCATATGTTTGTCACTTTGGTTTGTGCACTTGGTTGCACTGTCCACTTTGTTGCATATGTTTGGTGCACATGAGTCAGGTTTGTTGAGGCCGCTGTGTTTGCATTGTTTTTAGACTTTGACATTGCCTTGTATATGAAAATATGCATATGTATACATATGTTACTTGTTCTGGCCAGACTTGTTTTCATGTGCTTGGGCTATGATGGTCTGTAGTCTTTGTGTATTGCACCTGAGTTGAATCCAGCCATGGCTCAGGTTTGACCTTGTGCTCACCTGTCCCTGGATTTTAACAAGAAAGTGTATATCGGTGTGCACAGCCTTATGGCATGTAGAGTGATACACTGTGCATGTCATAAGTTGTTCGTGTAGATGAATTCCAAAGAAATAAATGACGAACAATCCAAATAACCGAGGCAAATAACATTTTCAAAACACACACTTTAATTTGCACTGCAAAATATTTTCTTTTTCAATTTTACTGCATCAGTGTTTATTTTGCAGATAGCTCAGATGTTGGATTCAAACTGGAACAGAGTTGAAGATAAAAACACGAGTGTTAAGTGAATATGTAGTCAGGAGTAATATGTAAATTGAAAAAACATGATGTAATCGAAATTGTATTGTAATCAACAATGTGTAAATGTAGTGAGAGCTCAAACTTGTACTATTTGAATTTGTAATAAAATATTTGTTTGAATAAAATATTTATTTGAATTTGAATTCTGTGTTATTTATTTTGTTCGACAAATATTTATTTAATCATGTGACAAAATAAAATAGTACAATAGAAAATACATTTAATCAAATATATATATGTTTATTATCATCAAACAAAAATCATAGGCTATTGTATTCTACAAAGCTGCCCCTCGAGTCTACAAGGGAATTCTTGAATGTACTCCTCTGGACGAGCATCCACATCCTGATCAATGCCAAACTGCACAACACCGCCCGATATCGTGCGTGGGATCAATCTAGCATGACCCTAAGGGCATGCCCCCAAGTATGGATCGATTGGCACCAATCATTCTTGATTGGTCAGGGGCCGCTCCTGGCTGTTCGACTCCATCCTACATCTTGTTAACTTCGTTTCCTTGGTCCAGATTCTAGATTTCCTCAGCTCCTGCCGCTCTAACTCCATGATCCACATTTCCAGTGTTTCTTGCTATGCCATTTCCTTGGTTTCGCACTCTAGCTTTCCCAATATGTCGGAGTAGGTTCTACATCATCTCCTCCTATCTCTTTAGCATCCTTTCCTATATAGCATCCATCATCATTTCCGTCTCATTTCTAGTAATGAAAAATGAAGTTTGATTAGCTCCCTAGGAAGCCTCTTGACTCCCTTCATGATGGATCCTATCTGCTCTCTGTGTCCTTTTTGATGGTTTCACAATTTCTCTAATTCCAAGTTCTCTAGTTGATTCCAAATTTAAACTCCAAGTTTGCGAAGGCTAGCTTTCTCAGTGAAAGCACCAAAATGTTTGCGCTATAATTGGTCAGAAACACCCAGGAATAGATTTGTGTAGAGAAGTAAGTGAAGAAAGTAAAATTAAAACCGAGCAACATAATAAACTAATAGACTAATCCAAGAAGTAATCAAGAACACACGAATTTATACTGGTTCAGCGTTGTATGCCTTTGTCCACTTTGAATAATATCTTTATTGATCCACTGACAGTTTGATTACAGCAGCTAGAAGTAAGAAAAAGCTTGATTACAATAAAGGCTCCAGTAACCAGCAGCTTAAAGATCCTCAAAACGAAACAAAAGGCCTGTATTTATTGGGAAAGATGATGAGATATTTCGCTAAGACTTCGGTAGAAGGCTCTCTAGGTCGATAAGGGCCCACCATGACGATTGATGAACCTAACTCGGCGATTTTGAACGATTGTCCAAAGTTTAGCCATCGTTATTTTCGCCTCTAATTTACATGTGATCGTTTCTAGAGCTCCCATATGCCTCTTGAACTTTTCCCTAAAATATGGAGTCAATCTGAGCTATAAATTGTGAAACATGGATTAATCTTTGCTGAAATTGGATTATGCACAGGGAGACACTGATCGTTTTTAGGACTTAGCCAAAACGATCGGCCAATAACGATCGGCTAAATCCTAAATGCAACTTTAGGACTCTTGATCATTTTTGGGGGATCCAATATGTCTCTTGACACTGCTTCTGAAATACGGGATCATTCTGACTTGTAACTTTGGAGATATGGATCGATCTTGGTTGAAATTGGATCCTTCACTGAATCGTACCGATCTTCGTTAAGGATCGGCAAAAACGATTGGCCATCCTTGAATTTCAATGTTTTGATCTATGATTGTTTTTGTAGGCTCCACTCCTCGTTTTATTGATGCTCTGAAAGTTTCAAGCGAATTGGTCTTGTGGATCTTGAGATATTGATCGATCTTTGTCAATTTTCATCGTTTTATGGATCGTTCTAAATCGATCCATATAAATTCTTCATCTATCCATAACTCGAGCATACGAACTCCAATTGACTTGAAATTTGAAATGTGGCCTCATCGAGCCTTCCTTGTCGCTTCATTCTGATTACACTTGATTAGGTACTTAGCCATTTTTTGAGCGTTGTCCATCCGAATCAATTCAACTGTCATCCATAGTTTCAACTGTAATCGATTTTCAAGCCATCCACTATAGCCAAATCCATGATTCCCAGCCTAACCAAAAGGCAGGATAACAAACCATAAGAGGTTAATTGAGTTCCATTGCAAACTTCTTTGACTTATTCATCGAAGCACTCACCATGTTCATCCTAAATTGAGCCAAAAATTTGAACTAGTTAATCTATTCCTTCACGGTCTTCTCATCTTTTTGGAGATACATAGACTTCTCTACTTGTAAACCCATCTCAATCTCAAAAACAATTCAAGCCTCAAACCTCCTTCGAAACTCTTCCCATGTCTTAGCATGCACATCCACCTCCCGTACCACAACATTCCACCAACATAAAGCTTCCTATTAAAGTTTCCTAAAAGAAAGCTACTTCTTTACCAAACTCTAAAGTTCTATATCATCTAATATCTGACCACTAGTGTAGGGCCATGCTATGGTCTCAATAAATGACTCTATTTCCATAAAAGGCTTGCCTCCAAAGCGAAGGTATCTCTATTAAGCCTAGGGAAGTCAAGTAATGGAGGTAGGGGTAGCGGAGGAATAGGCATTACTTTTGTTGGTGCTAGTACAGGCAGGAGTTCTATTGGTGGTGGGGTGCCCTACGTTGTAGCCAACAAATATTACCAGAACTATGATGAAATCTTGAGATTCTAAACCTCAACCATGTCTCTTACTATTGTTGCTCAAGTGGCTTGACTCATGATAGCTATCTTTAGTTGAAGATTATTAGAAACTTTCCCAAAAGATAGTATTGAGTAATAGAAACGAATGTGTAAGTGATTAAATTCTATATGCATAAAAATAACAAAGTACAAGTGCGCTCTCTCAATCTTATGAAAATTTATACCGATCTAGTAACCTAATCTCTGATACCAAATGTAACGACCCACCATTCGTAACACCCATAGTCCATGCATACAAGAACTCAGATTCCATAAGTATTATGGATGACGGTTAATTAAGAGTAGAATTTTAAACAACAACACAAAGCATATCAATCACATCTATATATACTACATCTCATGGTGGAAGGAATAAATATATCGTCAACATAAAACATATAATAAACTAAGTGCATATCATTTCAAAGGATCATATAATTTAATATCATGATACATCATGCAAACAGTACATAAAATCTCATACGCAACTTATCTCAAAATGAATATAGTCTAACATGTCCCAAATTACTGGATAGATATAATCATAATGGTAATAGCTATAGCTTTATACCTCACCTCAACAAGTAGAATCCCCTTCCCTAAGTCAAACTATTTAAGGAATACATAAAAAAAGGCAACAAATTAGCATGATTACCAATACACCACTATATCATGTACAATACTATATGGTGATATATGTGGTAATGAAATCATACCACAATCAATATCTTCACCAGCATCTAATAAGTTAGCACATTTCTACTATATGCTATGTAATATGCAATAAGTCTAATCACCATGGCATCCAAATGTGAGTTAACCATCACATACGAGGCTAGTAGGCATTCGGACTCCCAAAAAAGCCAACACCCACTATGTTTGGTCATTAATGTAACACCAATACTAAGACACTTTACCACATTGTCCACCACCTACAATCGTATTGAATGAAAGTAGATAAACAAGTTTTAAACCAGCACCATTTTTTAATAGGAGGACATAGGATATTAAACCCGAGGCCTATAACATTGCTACAATGTAGCTTAAGGACTATCGCCTTTTTCACCAAGATAGAATGACTTCTATCTCTAAATTGATGCCTTATAACATGAGAAATCAAGATAACCAAACCTCATTCCATAATTGGTTATAAATATCAAATCCTAAGGTTGTAGTCAATTGATACAGACTTACTCCAAATATGCAAAACAATACGGAATCGCTTATCGCGATACCCTAGTCTTCTTATCTCAAAGCCACAAGACGACTTTACAAAATCACCATATAAATCAAATTGCATCTTGAGCGACCGTCATAATCTTTATATCGTCCAACATCAACAGCAAATTTACCGATACATGGCGTATCTTCCTCGAACTCATCATATTGCTCTATAGTCACTACGGACTTGCGAGCATTTTTGAATCTCCAATATAGACCCAAACTCGAAAAACTCCAATGTTTTAAAACACAAATCTATTTCCCAACAACACAACGGTTCAGACATATTTAAATAGCATTCAGGAGATTGCTCTATTTCTAGATGCTTGGATAGGAAAATCCAAATTTTCAAATGTCCTAATTTTACACTTTAATAATGGGAGATACATTTCCTAAAAATTTAAGCATCTAAATTATTGGTAAAAATGTCTGAAAGCTTAATGTGGGTAGGTTTGAACATTGATGGTAGAATTTCTTTAGTAGAAATTCATTCCACCTCCTTCCCATTTATCTTTCTTTCTCTCATCTTAGACGTTTGGATTTGTGTTATCGAGACACTTCACACTAGCATCTCTTGACTCAAAATCACACCCATGTTATAAATCGTTCGACATTTGAACGAGTATAGATTCATACTCGATGAGCAACTTTGAGGTGATGAATCGTTTCAAACGACCATTCGATTTTAGCTGCTCAATTATCAATCTAATCTCTACATTAATTTAACACTACGATTATCATATATCTCACTCACTTCCCATTTAATCCAACATCTCCAAACAACATCAATCAATGAAATCTCAAAAAACAGCTAATATACAATACAATAATTATCATGCTTTTTAAACTTCCATTTTAGGATTAAACACTTGTTAAACATTCACTATTTAAGATTCTCATCTCAAAAATAAAATTCAAGTTCATTCATTAAGCCCTAACACAACATTGTATATTTAACACTAATACATATTATAAATGGTGATCATATATTTGGAGAACAAATCCAACTCACCAATCACTATGAAATCCAAGCTCCAATTCAACCCAAGTTTACATATCTCTTGATTTCAAATCTCTGGCTCTAATATTCTTTAAAATGCAAACATGAAGCTAGATTAATAAAGAATCTTTTATCTTAAATTTAGAGATTTAATTCAAAAAATTATTGATATTTGAAAGAGTTATTGCAACACTTCATATTTTAGAGGGTCCATAATATGGGTAATTAAATTAAACTAATAATAATAGAATATTATTGAAGAGATGAATAAGATAATTGCAAGAATTTATTAAGAGAGATTTGGTTAATTAAGTGTGGGACACTTTAAAACTTAGTTGAATGGACCAAGGCTAGTTAGAGCAATTAAAGTTCGCCTTGTTAATAAAGATAGTAAAATATGTTCTTGAGTGAGAAGGAATTGTGTTATGGGAGATGCATTGGTGAGACTAGACTGGAAGTGATATTAGCCATAGCCAAAATCACTAAACTATTATACTTAGCCACAATCTTTCATTCCTCTTCATTTCATTTTCAAAACAAAAATCCCTAAAGCTAAACATGGTCGACCACCATTTCCAAGCTAAGAGAAGAGAAAATCAGGGCTAGAAGAATACAAGCTTTCAACTTTAAGAAGGAAGAGAATTAAAGCAAGGTTTTAATCAAGGTTCTCTAAATCAAGGTGAGCACATTTTTCCCTAAAACCCTTCCTAAACCGTTGAGGTTCGGATTTAATGATGAATAAATGTTTTTAATAATGATAAATATGTTTAGATTGTCAAACAAAGCTTTGAATGTGTTTTAAAAATTAAATAGAAGGAATTGGTTCATGTTTTAAGATAAAACATGGTCTAATCATATTTAAATGTTGTAAAAATTTAACGTGAGATTTATAATGATAAAATTATGATGGGTTTTAAATTTCATATTTTTTGGAATTAAATTGAGATTTTTATGAAGTTTCTTAGTTGAGAAAATGATTCATTTCGAAGTAATTTTTTTAGCAAAGGCTAGCGGGGTTAACAGGGCCCCTACCTGATTTTATTGCAACAAACAATAAAATACAAAGCTTGTTCATAGAATAGAAACAAGCAAGAAAAAGAATAAAGGGGTTAACAAGAGCAAAATAAAATTAAAAACAGCACACTGAGAAAACTAGAGACGGAAAACACCAAGACCACCAACTATCTCCACACATCTCTGTTAACAGATGGAAAAGAGGGCAGTAACATCATAGCTTGATAAATATCTTTCTTCAAAACTTCCCATAACACATGCCCATCCCTCCTCTTCTTTTCAAAACAAATCAAATTTCTTTCAAGCCACACAATTGACATATATTTCTTCAGGCAGATAGTTAGGCATCTTGCTTTCATAGTACGCCACCTAGTAGCTTTATATATCATGTCTAGATCCACTGCCCTAAGACTGGACAGCAAATTACAACCAGCATGTTGCATCATTTTGTCAAAAAGCATCATAGTATAGGTACATTGAAAAAACAAGTGATGCGTGGTCTCCGTTTCATTATCACAGAAGAGGCAAGTCAAACCAGCATCAAAACCCATCTCCATCAACCTGCTTTTAGTTAACAAGGCATTCTGAACAACTTTCCATAGCATCAGATTATCCTTGGGTGAAGAATCAACAGACCAAATGACCTCACACCATTTAAACGCTAGGCTACTGGATCTTTGCAAATGTTTATACACAAGAGAGACTGTGTGAGGTTTGGCATTCCAATGCACAGCATCAACATCAACAGCAGGGTAGTATTTACCTTGGATTGCATTCCAATAAGACCTGATGACTTGATTTGAGGAATAAGGGAGTTGCAGGTATTCATGGTTAATATAATCAGCAGCAAAAGCATCAAAGGGAATACCAGATTGAATCAGTTGTTGGTTGCTGAGTAGTTTATGCAATAACACCCCATTGGCAACCCAAAGATCGAACCAAAATTTAACAGCAGAAGAGGCAGCCATTCTATGAACAAGGAGGGGAAGAAATGTTTCATGCAAACGAAGAATCTTTCTCCATGTCCAACTACAAGTTTGAGGAGCTGGCATAGTCCAGAAATTAGACCTACCAATTCTGTGAGCCCATACCCACGTAACCCAACTTGAATTCTTCCTGACTAATATAGAGTTCAGATGAGAACTGAAAGCAGCTATATTCCAATTGGCAATATTCATAACTCCCAACCCACCAGACTTCAAGTCCTTCTCCAAGAGACTGAAAGAGCAAGGCAGAGGCTTCCTGTTGTTGATGGAACCAGTCCAAAAAAATCTGTGCATAGCACGTCTAACCAGATACAAAAGCTTAACTGGAAGAATAAAAGCTTTAGACTAGTAAACAATAATAGAAAATGCAACAGATTTGATAAGCACGAGCCTTCCTGCCTGAGATAAGAATCGGTTAGACCACTTGTCAAACAAAGTTACAATTTTAGAGTACAGGGGTAAGCAATAACCAGTCTTCAGTCTAGAAGTTAAGAGCGGGAGGCCAAGATATGTCATATTTGTGACCATACTTTGAAGACCAGAAAGTTGCATAAGAGTGGAGGAAAGTTCAGCGGATATCCCCGCAAAAGATATACCAGACTTAGAACAACTGAGTTGCAAGCCAGTCATCTTGAAAAAATCGGACAAAGTATTTATAACACACTGAATTGATGGACGGTGAGGCTTAGTAAAAATCATTATATCATCAGCAAACATAAGAGAAGTAACATTTGTAAGCTTACATTTGGGATGATACCTGATCAGACCTGAAGAGAACTTGGTATTGATATACCTCGTTAGGACTTCCATCACAAGAAGAAATAAGTAGGATGAGATCGGATCACCCTGCCTAATACCCTGCCTACTCTTGAAATAACCTACAGGTCGACCATTCAGAACAATGGTGAAACTAGGAGTTGATATACATTTATAAACCCAACTAACAAAGGGCTTTTGATAGTTCAACATTAATGGCGTCTACCACTACCCTGCCCTCTGCCCCCAACACCCCCTCCTCCCCTCATCCTCCTCCAATTTCCTTTGTTCCGCCAAGATATGCTCTGCACTTCCGGCATCCTGCCCCTGCTCAACCCCCCATCCTCCCTACCCCACCATCGTTTGCCTCCCCCCCCCCCCCGACATCCTGATACCTGCCTCGCCAGAGGTGTCCCATCGCTATGCCAGCAAATACCCCACATACCAAAAAGGCGGCCCCAGCTTCGCCCAAGTCGTGTTATCCCATCAACCTCCGCCTCTCCTTCCCAAACCCAAACGTCCCAAACTCGTCCCAAAATTCAAATCCACGCGGGAAACGGTCATTTTCCTGTGTTCCAGAGGGCGGTGCCTGAAATGTGCAGGCATTGGACACGTGGAAAAATCATGCAGAAATGGAAAGATTTGCTATTATTGCGGATTCTTTGGTCACTTTTCATCCACCTGCCCCTTGAAGAGACAGGCTTCATTCCCTGTGCAGCCCGTCCTCTCATCTTCCAAGACTAATAATGCCAAAAAACTCTCTCCTCCAAATAATTATCCCCATTCTGCACCCAAAACCCGATTTCCCAGACCTAATCCTTCCCCTGGACCCACAGAAGCTAGGGCCCCACAACCTGATTCAAAGTCGATTCACATCCCATCGTCATCATCAGCCCTTTCTCCACTTTCCAATATCAACCTAAACCCTCCCTCTCCTAAATCCTCCCCACATAACCCTTTAGCTCCTCTCTTCGCAAAAAAATTTCCAAGCCCTCAATTCCTCATGGAGAACTCAGCCCGCTACCTCATTGCCACAATAACCCAAGGCTTCTGGAGTATTCTAGACATCCAAGCTGCCCTTAACCAACATGGGCATCGAGAAAGGCCAATTTGGATGTTGACCGATAACAGCTTTCTCATCTACTGTGACTCTGAGAGAGAGAGAAATGTCTTCGTCACGACTGGTTCCTTAGCCAAACCAGGTGGCACTGTCTTCCTGAGACCCTGGACTGATCATGACAACTTCTCCGCCCCCTCCCTCGAACCTGAATCTTGGGCGAAAGTTGAAGGTTTCCCCGAACTGCTCAAGGAGAACCCAGATGCCATTGGAGAAGCCTTAAAACCCATGGGCATACTCATTGCTTTGGATGACTGCGACTGGGCCTACATTGATCACAGGTTTCTCTACGCTAAATTACAATTCTTCGAGGGCATCTCCACTCCCTGTTCCTTCGTGGCATCTCTCAACAACACCGACTTCCTCCTAACCATCAACCACTGGCAACACTCTCACCCGAACCGTGCCCCTGATACCACCTACCTTGGCCTTGATTACAACCTTGAACAAAATTTCAACTTTCTTGACCAGAAATGGTCTACCCCTGAAATACTCTTAGACCAAGATGACTTCTTTGATGCCATGTTCCACGAAGCCACCTTGCCACCCCCTACCCTTCCTGTTTTGCCACTACAAGACACCTCCTTTGAAGTATCAGGTCCCAGAAGAGGGATCCCAGCCCAATTCGATAGATGGGACCCAATGCTGGATCTCGACCTTTCCATCCCTCTCCACCAACAACCTATTCAGTCTCCCGAACCTGGTTTCGTCCCCTCCAACCTCATCCTCCCTGACTTCCCCATTATCACAGCCCCTGTCCTAGCCGACTCCCACCCCGTTGACGTCTCCTCTCCCATAAATGTGGCCCCTCCACTTGAACTCAATCTGGACGCGGTAGTTCAGACCCCCCAGCTCGACGCAGCAAAATTCCTCTCCCCAGCACTGGTTAGGCGTAGCTCCAGATTGGTTGGAGCAGCTTCAGATCCTAGACAACCTGGTAGTTTTTTATTGCCTATTGTTTTTTCATCCGCAAATAAAAGGCTTAATAAAATTTTATCTCGTTGCGTGGGCGTGAGTTTGCACGATGAACACTACACATGCATGCAAACTCTAGAACAAGAGCGTATTTCCCAATCCCAATGAAACTCATCACTTGGAATGTACGGGGGTTGGGGGACCCATCTAAGCGCTATGTTGTAAACACAATCCTGTCCCCCCACAAAATTGATATTATAATGCTTCAAGAAACTAAGTTAGCCGACCCCACACAATCTCACTTGACACAAACTGTTGGTACACTCTTATCTGGGTGGGCCCACATTGATGCTATTGGATCCCGTGGTGGGATCATAACAGCATGGAATGAAAATAAATGGTCCCTACATCAAATCATCAAATTCCCCTCAGTACTTAATGTCGCTCTGCAAAACTCTGAATCTGGCATAATATACTTTTTCTCAAATGTATATGGTCCCTCCGACTCACAAGGCAGGGCTGTCTTGTGGGACCATTGCATAGACTTCGCAGCCCGAATAAATGGCCCATGGATTATTGCCGGCGACTTTAACACCACTAGACACCCCTCTGAAAGAAACTCTGGTAACCTTTCCAATGACTCAACCGCCTTCAACAACTTCATCAATTCTTGTGTGCTAATTGATCCCCCCATCAGTAACCGCCTCTTCACCTGGTCTAACCGTAGAGACAACCCATCCCTGGCCAAATTAGACAGATTTCTTTTCAACACAACCTGGGAAGACCAACATCCCCTCTCATCTGTTTCGGGCCTAGCAACCACGATCTCAGACCATTGCCCCCTCCTGTTTGACACTGGCTCTCTGAACACCACCCACAAACCATTTAGATTCGAACAACTCTGGCTTCTAGAACCATCTTTTGATGACTTTGTCAAGTTGGCCTGGTCTCAACCCACCAATCTAGAATCTCCTACTGCTCGTATTGTGGCCAAGCTCCGTTCGCTCAGAAAATTGATAAGACCTTGGGCCAAATACATCTGGGGTTACCTTAAATATTGGATCTCACATGTCCAAGATGAAATCCTCAACCTTAATATCCTAGCTGAATCCCAATCCCTAACTGAACCAGAAACACATCAGTTGAACCTCCTCGAAATGGAACTGGACAGGCTCCTTAAACAGGAAGAAATCGGTTGGAAACAACGCTCCAAAGCAAAGTGGTTGGAAGAAGGAGATAGAAACACGGCCTACTTCCACAGGTTAGCAAATGGACGACGCAGATCCTCGACCATCTCTAACATTCAACATAACAACATCACCTACTCTGACCAATCTGATCTCCTCCGCCTCTTCACCAACCATCACCGCAACATCCTTGGCAAACCTTCCCCCCCTCTACCAGACATAGACTGGAGTCTCCTTTACCCTGACCCCCATAGTCTGCAAGTAGATCACCCCTTCTCGGAACAAGAAATCTGGAATGCAGTTAAAGATATGTCAGACAATAAAGCTCCTGGACCTGATGGCTTTGGCCCCCTTTTCTTCAAACACTTCTGGAATACTGTGAAATCTGACATTATGGACATGTGCCTCGAATTTCAAAATGATCCCAGCTCGGTTACACGAATCAACTACGCCATCATATCCCTCATCCCAAAATCTGATGACCCCTCCTCCATTGATTCCTTTCGACCTATCAGCCTCCTCAACACCACCTTCAAAATCATTACAAAAATCCTGTCAAACCGACTTCAAGCGGTAATATCCCCTCTAGTTGGCCTGGAGCAATCGGCCTTCATACTCGGGCGCAATATCCTAGACTGTGTGGCCGCCACTCAAGAAGTGGTGTCTTTCTGCCACAGAACCAACACCCTAGGAATCCTACTTAAGCTTGACTTCTCCAAAGCCTTTGACTCTGTCAACTGGAACTTCATTCTCGCTCTACTACGGCATAGAGGCTTCCCACCGAGATGGTGCTCCTGGATATCCTCTATCCTGAACTCCAGCAAGTCTTCTGTATCAGTCAACGGAGAACTTGGCGGTCTGATCAAATCTATGAGAGGCCTTCGTCAAGGAGACCCCCTCTCCCCCCTAATTTTTGTTCTTATTGTAGATGTCTTCAACCGTATGATTAAACTGTCCATCTCCAACAGTCACTTAGCCGGAATCAGCATCCCTACAGCCAACCTTCAAATTTCCAACCTACAATTTGCAGACGATACCATCCTCTTTGCCTCACCCAATCCTAATCACCTACACTGCCTCAAAGTTCTCCTCTACGTTTTCGAATTAATCTCTGGCCTTTCCATCAACTTCCACAAAAGCTCCCTTATCATGCTCGGCAATTCCAACCACCTTGGTCCCGCAACCGCTGCCATTCTCAACTGCAAACTTTCCCAGTTTCCAATTTCCTACCTGGGCCTTCCTATTCGGCCCACCAGACTCACGCGTCCTGACTGGTTACCCCTCATCAACAAAATAGAATCCCGCCTCGCATCCTGGAAAGCGGCTTCCCTCTCGACAGCTGGTAGATTAATCCTAGTTAAATCGGTCCTCTCTGCCATCCCCTCCTACTGGATCTCCTTCCACAAACTCCCCTCTTGGGTCTCCAATAAAATTGACATATCCCGCAGGACCTTCTTATGGAATGGCTCCAAAGCAAAATGCCTTATCAACTGGCGCTCAGTCTGCCTCCCAAAATGCCATGGTGGCCTTGGTGTCCCGGATCTCTCCTCGCTCAACACTGCCCTATTAACAAAATGACTCTGGCGTTTTCTCTCTCCCGAAAATTTCCTCTGGAAGGATTGGATCCTTCTCTCATATCACTACTCTAATCCACACCTAGCTCTACACCTCCCCCCCAGTTGCAGACCTTCTCCATTCTGGTCCAATGTCCTCCACACCATCCCCCGAGTCAAATCCCTCTTTCATGTTTTAATACGCAATGGCAACAATTGCCTTTTTTGGCATGACACGTGGGTAGCCTCTTTCCCCCTAGCCAAAACACTACCTAACCTCTTCTCCTCCACAAATCTACAACTGGCCACCACTTCTATCCTGTGTCACCTGGGCCCCAGTAGCCTTCATCCCCCCTCCATTTTTTCCATCGAAACTTTCAATGAACTTCTCGTAGCCTCGAAAATCATACAATCCCTTCGCCTGTCCCACTCACCAGACCGCTTCACCTGGGCACTTAACCCATCCAAAGGCTTCTCTGTATCATCTTGCTACTCTTTCCTCATCCACCCTGGCCGCCTTTTCCCCTACAGCAGGATCTGGAACTGCCATTCACACCCTCGATTTCTCTTCTTCCAATGGTGCCTCATTCGTAACCGTATCAACACCAAAGACAGACTTATCCGCTTAAACATCCCCACTGACCCCCTCTACGTTCTTTGCTCCTCTCAAGACGAAACAATTACCCACCTTTTCTTAGACTGCGACTTCTCTTTTGCAATTTGGGCCCCAACCAGCGCACATCTTTTGGGTTACATTTCGGATTGCATTTCATTTTTTGAATACTGGCAGCAAGACCCTGGAAATCACAATCTCGACATCTTTATCACTATTTACTGCTGGTGCATCTGGAAAGAACGAAATGCTTTTGTCTTCAACAAACCTAGATCTTCATCCACGGCCATCTGTAGCAGAATCTCACAACTTTTCTACTACTGGACAGGTACCAGCTCGGCTCCTTTCAGATTTAGGCTGAGGTCCGCTCCTGCTGACTCGACAGAATCAATGGCCAGTACCAGTGCCTCCCCGCGGTAGCAGCTCCGGCGCGTTTCTGTCTGCCCCTTTTTGTTTGATAAATCATCGATGCTGGTGATTTTGTCCCAATCTGTACTCCATTAGCTCTTATGTACATTTCTATGTTAGCTAACTTAGCCTATTTTTTTGGCCACCGGTTGGGCTTGTCAACCGGTCTTCACTTCATATTTTCCTAATATTAATATTAACCGGCTGTGTAGTCTATCACTACACAACCGTCTCTCTCAAAACAAAGGGCTTTGGGAAATTCATTAAAGCCATAATACGAACAATTGAGGACCAGTGTAAGGAGTCGTAAGCTTTCGTAATGTCTAACTTTAACATTGCAGAAGGAGAAGCACTAGATCTCGCATACCCACAAAGAAGATCTTGGGCAAGAAGAATGTTGTCAAAAATTGAACGGTTGGGAAGGAAGGCTACTTGATTGTTCGAAATGATATTAGGGAGGACAAGCAAAAGCCTAGAAGCAATAATTTTCGAAATACACTTATACACCACGTTACAACATGAAATAGGTCTATAAGAAGAAACAGAGTTAGCTTCAGGACTTTTTGGGATAAGGGCAATGTTAGTAGAGTTAACTTCAGTAAGGAGAGCGCATTTGTTAAAAAAATTGTGTACAGCCTTGCAGAAGTCAACATGAACAATGTCCCAGCAACAAACAAAGAAGAGAACGTTGAAGCCATCAGGACCACCACTCGATTTTCTATTCATGGCAAAAAGAGTTTGCTTTATTTCCTCATCAGTAACCTGCTTAACCAGCATCTCAGCCTGCAAACTGGAAATGGCTGGAAGGGAGATGCCATTTAACATGTCTAGGTCCGGGCTAAAATTAGAGGAGTTACCAAGTAAATTTTCAAAATAGTCTATGAATGCAGCATCAATTTGGTCAGGGGAGGAGATTATAGAACCATCAGGAGTAAGAATTGAGCGAATAGTTTCTTTAGCTTGCTTTATTTTTGATCGAGGAATGAAAAAACTCAGTGTTACGATCACCAAATTTAAGCCACTTACAGTGCAACTGCTGTTGTTTCATTCCACTTTCAATTTCAAGGGCTTTGTTGAGAAGCACACAGAGCTTGCCCTCCTCCTCAGCAGCAACCGGATCATGGGGGTTGCTCATCATAAACTCCTGTGCTTGTTTATACTTATTCTTCAAAGTAGTAGTTTGCTTGGAGCCATCACCATACTTTTCAGCCGCCCATGTCCTCAAGTGCTTTTTAACAAAATTGAGCTTCCTGCAAAGAATAAACATAGGGTTACCATAACAATATGTGGACCAAGCTTTACCCACAATTGGTTTGAATTCAGAGGAGAGTGTCCAGTCATTAAAAAATTTGAAACTTCTTTTTACATTTTTCATATAGGGACCATTTGTTAGAATCAAAGGAGAGTGATCAGAGAGGATGGGGTGGATAAGATTGACCGAGAGATTGGGCGAGCTAGTAAGAGCTTTGAAATTGGAGAAGGCATGATCAATAGTGGAGAATGTTCTGATGCCACTCCTACTTTTATTATTCCATGAATATCTTGCTCCAGAAGAATGAAGCTTGAGAAGGTCAGAATCAGATATGGCATCACTTAAAGGTTGGATATGCTTTGGGAATAAAGGCTGGCCACCAAACTTATCATCAAGCTGAAAGCAGCTGTTAAAATCACCCATAACCAGCCATGGGTGCGATTCTTGCCTGAGAAAAGGCAAGAAGTCAAAAAGTTTTTGTCTTGAAGCAGTAGAATTGTCTGCATAAATAAAAGTTAGATAGAAGGATGATTTGGAATGCTGTCAGAAGATTTTAGTATGAATGAATTGCCGTGAATAAAAAACAGAGCTTATGGAATAAGCAATTGGATCAAAAAGGATTAAAATCCTACCATAATCAGCATCAGATAGATTATGGAGATACTTCCAGTTAGGGTTAACATAAATAACAGTCCTAGAAGTTAAAGAGAGATTGAGTTTAGTTTCGAGGATGGCAATTATTTTAAGATTGTGGGAGCAGATGATATTTTTAACTTGATCAAGTTTCAAATGGCTATGAGCACCCCTAATATTCCACACACCAATATTTTGTATCATCATAAGCTAAAGAGATTGGTGGATAATGTTTTTCCTACTCCTAGTTGCAGGAGATTGGGAATCAACTGGGCCAGCTTTGGATTTAGGCAATTTTTTAGCTATCGTTCTGGTATTACAGTCATTGATACCATGGCTAGATTCACCACACAGTTGCTTACCTTTATCAAACCAACCTGGTATAGTATCATTATGAACATAAGGAAAGAAGGCTGCAGAAGAAGGATTAGAAGGAGACAAGTTTCGATTGAGGGGGGCAGGTGAATATGAAGCTGGATCAGAGAGGTTTGGTATAGTAGAAGTCAAGTTTCGATTGAGGGGAACATGTGAAGATGATAATGCTTCAAAGAGATTTGGTATGTATGTTGAAGGAACATCTTGCATTTCACAGGCAAGTTCAAAAATGATTTTAGCAAAAGAGTTGATGTGATTGGATTCTGAAGAAGTAGAGTGATGGATATTTATTTCATTTGATGCCTCCGTTAGAGTTTGATCATTATAAGTTTGAGGGAGACTTGTTTCAAGCTGTTTGATATCAGAACTGAAAATCACATGCACAGGTGATACACCGTGCACAGAGGCTATATCTTGTGTATTCCCATTTTCAGTTACTTGGTGATAGTAAGCTGGAACTACCATGCCAACTTCGAGTAATTCTCCCTCCTTACTGCTTAAAACATCAACTATTGCTTTTTCCTTAACTACCTGCGCTGCTACATTAGTTCTCCTAGAATTTCGTCAGCAAGGACTTGAAAGCTATTCACCATACTATTATCATTTCCATGAAAGGCCAGGGGTATATTTTTATTTTTTAGAGTTCTAACCTTGGAAACTCCCTCCACACTTGTAGTGGTACACTGCAAAGTCTTGGTGATAGCAAAGTCGGTTAAGTTTTCATCAACTTCTAAAATACTAGCATCCTTGTTCTTGCTTTTATTATTATTAACTTTTATCCAAACCTGTTTCTGGTTTCTATTCATGCTTGACATCCCATTCTTGACTTTAACTGACTCCTTGATACTATGAGCAACTTCTACTTCATGATTTGTGACTTTAGCAACTTTTGTAGCAAAAGAGCAGTTATGTTCAGCGTGACCAAATTCTCTACAAGTTACACACACCTCTGGTTTGCATAAGTATTCAACTGAAACAATCTGGTCGCTGCCATCCATCAGCTTTACAAGGAAATTATCGACTAATTCCTTGTCAGGAGTAACCTCAACAAGGCATTTAGCATATGTTATCCTCTCCAATCGCTCAGTAGACTGATCCATGCACAGAAACTTCCCAACCCTCGAGGCCAACCAATTTACTCCATAATGCGACCAGGCATACAGAGGTATGTTATATAATTTGATCCAAACAGGAATAGAACATATTGTCCCACAACTATTTCCCACAGTAACATCCCAAGGCTTTATGATGAACAGCTTATTTTTCATTATAATTGGATCTGCCTCAGAGATTCTATGCTTATCCTCAGAAGAAGAAAAGCTGAAAAGAAACATGAAACCATCAGACTTTACTTTAACTTCACCTTTCAGCTTCCAAACTTTCTTCAGATGATACACAACAGAGACATAAGGTAGAGGTTTATCAAGGAAAAACCCTATGAGGTAGTCCTTCCAAACATCAGTGCCTGCCTTTATTATATCACTGGATGGCACAAGCACGTCACCAGAGAACTAGAGCGGGATTTCCTGGGTGATATACGAGCCAACATTTCGTGGTTTTGTTTTGAAGAGAGAAGTCCAAGGCACCGAGTCAAGCATAGAAGATTGGTTCAAAGGTGTAATAAGACAATGGTCAAGAGAAGGAGACAAGGAAGGAGGATACTGTCCAACGACAGCCAGAGGAGGGGGATCAGGAGTCGGTGGAGGAAGAATGGGTGTGGTTACTGAAACAGGGACATATTATTAAACTGACAATGGAGGAAAGGGAGTGGCAGTCGAGGGAACAGTAGAAAGTATGGTAAATTCAGAGGGTGGGACAGAAGAAAGGACGGGAAGGGATGGAGAAGAAACGGACCCCATGAAAAAACGCTTTAAGAAACAGACCCCATTAAAAAAAAATAAGATAAATAATTATTTTGACCTGATGTGATAAATTGGATTTTTAGAGAATTTTTGTGATTTTTCGCATTAATTTTCAATTTTATATGAATTATTTGGCTAAAGAAAGAAGTAATTAATTAGCTAATTCTGAAATGGAAACTATAAAGTAACACATCGACCAATAAGAATTCGACACCAAATGGGATTTGATGTAAAGTAACTACTTAATAAGGTAACTAAACAGTTTTCAAGATGATCACGAATATGCCATTCAACTTGTGATAGCTTATAAGTTGTCAACCTACGCTAGCTACTTAAGTTATGAACCCAAAATAGCAACAAGGTTATCAACCTGTGATGGCTTTAGGAAAGTCAAGATGCGATAGCTCCTTAGAGCTCGACCCGCCGTAGCTATCAATTAGCGACAGCTAAACATTCTTCAACTTATAAAGGCTCGATGGAAACTCAACATTCGAAGGCTACTTGGAGCACAAAACGAGATAGTCGGGGAAGCTATCAATGTGCGATAGCATTTGAGGCTCAACATGTAATATCTTGGGAAGCTATCAACTTATGATAGCTCATAAGAGCTTAACTCACGATATCTAATGAACTATCAACATGTAATGGCTAGCTAATGGTCAAATAGCGATGGCCATGGATAATTAACATGTGAAGGCTATGAGAGAGTCAACATGTGATATAATTTGCAAAGGCTATGAGATAACCAATATGCGACAACTAAGTTTAACTCACAGTAGCTTGGGAAGCTACAATTTTCTAAGTAGAATGAGAGCACTTTGGAAGGTAGTTGCCAACTGTTAATTGACTATTTCACAAGAATGAAATAATTAAAGAATTTTATAAGTTAAAATTGTATTAAATTATTTTTGGAAATAAAAGAAAGCTTATAGAAGCTAATGAATGATATGGTATCATTTATTCAAAAGTAAAGATGTTTTATCTAAAAAGACGTAGGTTACACTATTACTAATGAAAGAAAAGGTTGAACCATGATCGTAAATATATATCGGCTCATGGAGTTGTTGGAGGCAGAGTGCCTTGACTATTAGTCTAAAGTCCAATGGTATATGGTAGGGTGCCACGATAGGGTTCAATCTTGAAAGAATTATAAATCCTAAAGGGGAGATATGGAAGGATGCCAAAACGTCAGGGTGGTGTTATAAATAAATAAAATAAATTGGAAATGTGAACGATAACAGTTTAGGAACTAAGAGGGGCTATTGACGCTCAGTAGGGACGCTTACTGGAATGTATTCAGGATGTTTACATTTAACCTCTTTGGAGAGTCAGGGTAGCTCCCATTGGTGGAATGAGTTGCCAATTCATCAGGTTTCATTGTTCAAGAAAAGATAATTAGTGATATACAGACCTAGGGAGGCGATAACTAAACTGGTTAATGATAACTTAAAGAAGAACGCCTAAAACAACAAATTTGGTGATGTTTGCATGGATGATGGATGGTTGGATGACTTGGCTCATGAACGTATGTAAGTATAGGGTATACTTAATTTGAATTAAAAATGTAAATTTGACATGGTTCATAATTGGATAGAAAGTTTAAGGTACAATTCTAGATTGAATGCAATGCACATGGTTGCTTTCGATGTAATATTTGTTTATATGATACGATGTGGTTGCTATGATGCTAAGGTGAGGGAAAAACATGTTCCGTGCTATAATGGCATGGTCTCACTATAAATGCTTAGGGTAAACATTTACCATACCAGGCTTTATGTCCAATTGCGTTTTTATTATTTCCCATGGTTTCATGGGTAATCATTCTTGTAAAATGCATTTGTGGATTAGGCAGGTATCTTTTGGAAGGACAAATAAAGATTTTGATGATGAAGTAGGAGCTTACCTAGCTACTAAGAGTTATTTTGAAAATTCCACTGTGTAAATCCAGCAATTACAACTGGTTACATGTTGTGTTGGCACCAGACATGACAATACTCGTATTTCCTTATTGCATCTCTACTTGGGAATGAGAAGGGTTAATGATGATGATGTAATGAATCTTATAAAAAAAATTTGTGTAATGGAAATTTATTTAGATGCTCTGTTAACCTAATGCTGTATAAAATAATACTGAACTCACTTTGTCGCTTGAAAATGATTCTAGTGTCGACTACAGCATCATCGGTGTCTATTTTTGGGTCTCAAAGTGGGTGATGTTACAACATTGTATCAGAGCTTAGGTTAGGAAAACACGTAAGTAAAACAGAGCTAAGTAAAAACTAATTGGTAGAAAATGAACGCCTTGAGGGGGTATACGCTATATATATAATGTACTTATATTTTGATATAGATATGTGGTAGAATATATCTGCACCTTTACTATTGCTCTCCCTCTCTTTTCTTCCGTTCCTTTCAAACCATTACTTATGTAAAAGGCAAGAATGGACCTATGTAACCGATGTTTGACCATAGAAGTATAAGAGAAAAACCTAGTAGAGGCACTAGCAGTACGCAAACTAATGGCCAAGGAGGCGAGGCAACCCCAAAAGTTCATACCGGAGCCGGTACTCAAATGCCTGCCCTAGCTGAAGAAGGAATGGATATGAATGTTTGTTTCTGCTAATTTATGACAGAGATGATGAGGCAACAACTAAAAGGAGTTGTTATGCTAAGGCAAGAGGAAGCAAAAGGACCACACTTTTCTAAGATGAACAAGGATTTCAAACATTATGGAGGAAAGGAGTTCATAAGGAAGGAGTCTGCCTTGGAAGTATTAAACAGGTTAAACGTGTGAACATATCTTTTGAGACTTGGAATATGGCAATGCCTAAAAAAAGAAGTTGGCTTCTCGTCAGCTTTAATAGGATGCATTGGATTTTTGGGAGGCTGTGATTGCTAGATTCCCAGAGGAGGAGATAACCTGGGATCAGTTTAAGGAGTGATTCGAGGCACATTTTATCCCGAAACCACATAAGAGTACACTATGTAGGGAAGCTCCTTAATTTGAAACAAGGAGAGATGACTTTGGTAGAATACAGTCAGTGCTTTCATGCTTTGTCGAAGTACGGATGGGAGCATATTAATACTCCACTGAAGAAGAATGAGAAATTCATAGAAGGTTTGAGAAAGGGGCTAAATCACAAGGTGATGGTTCATTTGTTGGCTCCTTTTGATATGGTGGTGGAAATGGTAAAATGGTATGACTGCTTATTTCAGGAGGAGAGGAAGGCTAATGTTAGAACCAAGGGTGGAAAAAAGAAAAGATTCAATCCATATCAAAAGGGTAGAAAGAATCAGAAAGGAGGAAAGCCTTTTGGAGGAGGAGCACAAAAGCCAAATATAGCAGATATTACTTGTTTTAAATGTGCATAGAAGGAACGCTACTCCACTACGTGTACCAAGCTGGAGTGTTAGTCCTTGAGAAGGATGGTTTTGATGACAACAACCTTAGGACTTGTTATAAAATATAAATACTAAAATTATAGTTTAGATATATATATATATATATGTATGTATATACAGGGTATAAACATGCACGTACCAAGAATGAAGACTGTACAGTATAGAGATACAAGACTGATGAATTTAAAGATTGAAGATATCAAGATTGAAGAATCATGAGTATCAAGAAATCAAGTTATCAAGAGTTCAAGATTTCAAACAGTACAAGATAATGTAGTTAGTTTAGAATTATGTTAAAACTTCTTGAAAGCACTTACATCTTTATTCGAAATTTATTCGTGGAATGGAATCCACTTCGAGCCTGTTAAAGGGATGGAACCCTAGTGGGATGGAACTCCGACAGTATCTAGTGGAACATATAGTGGTCCTATTTTGATATCCACTAATTTTATAAAAATGTTTTTCAAAAATATATCTCTTGTTTTTTAAATGTTTTCAAAACTTTCTTTCCAAAAAGGCATCTCTCTTGATTGAAATATTTTAGCCTCAAAACTATTTTTATTATTTTTAATATTTTGATTTCAAAATTGTCCTTGTTTTTAAACTATCTCTTGTTTTAAACATTTAGGTTTAAAATATTTATTTACTCAGATTTTAAATCACTTTATAGATTAAGATTATATATATCAAAAATTACTTTCTAAACTCTTTTATATGTTTAAACTATATTCAAATATATTTACAAAGTTTAGAAATCGTTTTGACAAATTATAGAAATCATTTTTAATAAGAAAATCAAAATCATCAATTTTGCCTAGAGCATGTCGACATCCCTCAACCCTCCATGTCGACATGGTGTCCATTAAATTCAAAATTCAAATTTACAAAAGAAGTGTCTATTCGTCGTATTCTTTCACGAATAGATATGGCTGTTGATTTACTATAAATACTAGTAGTTCTAAATGAATTTTTAATCAGATTTCACTTGTTTTCTCTTCTCTTGATCTTCTACATTTATTCTAAAGAATCCCAAACTATACTCTGCTGAAATACCAAGTGAATCAAACTTTATTATCTCTTGTTTGATTATCTGCCACTCTCTCCATAAGATCTCAGTGCTATTCAGAGTTATAGGATTATTTGTAAATCAAACTGTTGAGTAAAAGGTGCAGTTGAGCCTTGAAATCAATTGGGTGTGATTGTTGCCCCGGAAATCGATTAGGTGATCTTTTGGCCTGGTAAATCAAGAGAGTTTGCCCTAGACTCGAATACAGGAGGGTGTACCTCGTGGCCTTGAAATCGGGGTGTAATATGGGAGATTATTTTTGATAAAAAATCCGTACGTTTGTACGGGAATGGATGTAGGGTAACTCCGAACCAGTATAAAATCCTGGTGTGTTCTTTCCTTTACTGCTTTTATTTATTATTTGCATCTCTGTCTGATTCTGTAATTATATCTGTGTCTATGAATTGCATTTGTTGGTGATTAAATTTACATAAGTTTCAAAAGATTTAGAAAATCCACTAAACACTATTCACCCCCCTCTAGTGTTATTCCAGCCTTAAGATCCGTAATCCGTATTCCTCACATTTGGTATCAGAGCAAGGTTTTCAAAGTTTTCATAATCTGAATTTTGAAAAGTTTTTAAAAAATGGCTACCAACACTGGTTCTGTTAACACTATCACTAGTTCATTTGTTGAGGGTCAGTCTACTTCCATACCACCACTTTTTAATGGCAGTAACTATGCATATTGGGCATGTAGAATGAAAATATATTTACACAATAGGATTAAACACTTGGAATATCACACAGACTGAATATTCTGAACCTATAATTAATTTTGCACAGTGGACTGCTGAGCAAAAGACTATTGCACAAAATAATTCCAAAGTAATGAATATTTTATTTTGTTCACTTGATAGAAATGAATTCAATAGAGTATTTGTTTGTATGTCTGCATATGATATCTGGAAAACTTTGCAAGTTACTCATGAAGAAACAAGCAAAGTCAAACAGACCAAAATATCCATACTCACGAATCAGTTTCAATTATTCAAAATGAATTCTAATGAGTCCATTTCAGATATGTACAGTAGATTTTAGGATTTTGTGCATTTTCTAATATCATTGGAAAAAGGTTTTTCTGAAGAAGATCAAGTCAGAAAAATACTAAATTCTCTTACTCCGGAATGGGATCAGAAAACTCTTGCAATTGAAGAAGCAAATGATATCGGTACTTTAAAGATTGAAGAATTGATTGGAAATTTAATGTCATTTGAAGTACAAATGCAAGAGAGAAGAGATAGCAAGGCATTCGAAAAGAAGTCAATTGCATTCAATGCATTAACAAATGGATCAAAATCGGGAAGTGATGATGATGAAGAAATAGCCTTCATGACAAGGAATTTTCGTAAGTTTCTAAAATACAGAAAGATAAAAAACTTCAAAAAGAATGATCATAGGAATTCTGGAAATCATAATGAAGTACCAAACCACGTCAAATGTTTCAACTGTGACGAACCAGGTCATCTCAAAAGAGACTGTCCGCACCTTGATAAGCAAAAGTTTCCTACAAGCAATGATTATACAAAGAAAAGGAAGAGAGCGTATACGACTACACTAGACGATTCAGACTCAGACTCATCCTTAAGCAATGATGATCAAAAGACAAAAAATTCAAATATGTGCTTTACGGCTATTCATGATTCCGATGATCTCAGAGATACGAGTCTAGAAAAAGGTACACGTTTACAATATATTGGTTGAAATTGTTTGCTTAAAATTGATCTATTGTTTGATTGTTTTTGTTTGAATTTTTATTTTTTAATATTATAATATTTTTTTATTAAAGTAATATTATTATATTAAATATTATTCCAGAAAATATATAGACATTAAAAATAATATATAAATATATAGAGATTAAAGTATATAGGAAAATATAAGTCACATGAATTCTCTGACCCATGTGGACATAGTCCTACCCATGATGTCGACATTCCTGTCAGAAATTTGAAATTCAAATTTTAATTCAAATCTTTGAACTTCCCTCCACCTTTTCACCAACTCCAATGTTCTGGAAAGGTACCTCTTGACCAGAGAACATGACTATTGAATATCTATATATTTCCCTTATCTTATCATATCTTTTCACTTTCATTTTAAACTTCAAACTCTCTTTCACTCTTTCAAACTTTATACTCTCTTCAAAAATGGCTTTTTCAAGCACTCCATCCACAATGAGGTTGTCTAAAACCATCAAAGAGTATCTCTATAATGATCTGGAAGCAATCAAGGCTTATATAAGCTATGCTAATTACGGAAAAGTTCATATGGGAGAGTTTGCTATCTTTAGCGATTTCTCTACATATGAAATCAATACTCTTCTTGAAGAGAACCATATTCTTAGTCTTTTTGACAATTCTGAAAATGATTTTGTTTGTTATCCAAATCTTGTTAAAATGTTTTATGCAAATTTGAATCGCAGTTTTCATGAAGGAAATGAAAATGAAATTTGGAGTAGTGTTAAAGGCACTAAAATTGTTTTAAATTGTGAAATTTTGGGCAACATTCTTAATTGCAAGAATTCAGGAATGGATCTTTCTACTTTTAATATTGATGAACATGATCGTGAGACATTTCATCACATTTTCGAAGGAGATGACAACTTTGAATTTAAAAATAGTAACTTTCGTCCGAAATCACTTATTGTTAATCTTCTTTTGCAACATACTATCACTCCTAGATCGGGAAATTTCAATAACCCGACTTTAAAAGTTTGTAAAGCTCTTTTTGCCATTTTTGGTCATATGACATTAATTGGGCGCAAGTGATTATGGATGAACTTCGTCCTAAAAATTTGGAAATGGGTGATAATACTTTGTATCATGGAATCTATCTCACTCGGATTTTTAATTATTTTAGTGTTGATTACAAAAGGAAAGAATTTATTTCAAGAAAAGTGTTTAATGATGCCAATATTTCTCTTATGAAAATTCCTTTCATATTTCAACAATATGAATCTCTTGCCGAAAAGGGTGAAAGGTTGGCACATGAAGAGATGGAGGAAGAAAATGAGGAAGAAGAAGAAGAAGGGGAGGAAATGGAAATTGAAGAAGAAATTGAAGATACTTCCTTGGAAAGTATTGAATATCCTAACAATCCTTCCAACAAAACACTCCTCAAAAATCAAAAGATCATAGTGGAAAATCAACGGACTCTCAAAACATCAGTTAGTAAGAAACTGGATAAAATGACCACAAATATGAACAAGTTCTTTGCTAAAGTTGGTCGGAAACTTGGCTTATCATCATCCTCCTCATCCTCTTGCACATTCTAAAAACTAGGATGTGATGTACTAGTTTATTTTGTATGAACTTGTATTGCTCTTTTATCATGTTATGAAGTATCTCATGTATTAACTCATTTATCTATCTTATGTTATTCTACCTTATCGTGTCTCTAGAATAAATGTTAATATAGTATATAAGTTTATATGTATACATACTTATTCACAAAACAAAGAAGACACATAGATTAACATACCCATGTCGACATACCCCAACCCACTATGTCGACATATAACTGTCTGATTTGGTTATTTTTTTAAATTTTGAAATTAAAATAACTAACTCATGTCTATTCATTTTAAATGAATTTCTGCCTATTTAAATACCTGTTTCTTCCAGAAATTTGTAATCTCTTCATTTTTACTTATCTCTATTTATATCTTTTAACTACTTATCAAAAATGGCTTCCTCTTCTCAAACTCTAAGTGAAAATCTTAAAGAAACTCTCAATTCATTCAAGAATATACTTACTTTTATTCTCCGCAATCAACGGCACTTAGAACTAAGTCAAATGCAGATGATAAAAGAACAAGAGAAGCATTCCGATGCCCTCGGTTGGATTATTTCTACCCTAAACAAAGATGATCTCAATGCAAATCCTGATGGAACTTTAATTCAAGATAATGAAGATTGGGAAGATATTAAAAAGGATCCTATCTTTAGAGAAGAAGGATGGGTTGAAGTTCCTAAAATTATTTGATCTCCTTATGATTTGAATTGCTTGTTTATGAATTGTTTGATTTGATTTGAATTGTTTGATTTGATTTAAATTGTTTGATTTGATTTGCTTTGATTAGAATTGATTTGATTTGAATGGAATGTATAAAATTATATGACGATAGTATATGTTTATTGGATTTAAACTATCATATTGGTTATGTTTTCATTAATTAACTCATGTTATTATATATATGTATACTCCATTTTAATTTGTCATAGGTACTCCAATATAAGACTAAGGGGGAGTTATTTTAGTTTAGGATTGGTTTTTGTTGATGACAAAGGGGGAAAAATATAAAATAGAGTAGTTAGGCTTAGATTAAGAGGGAGTTATTAGTTTTAGGGGGAGTTATTAGTTTTAAGGGGAGTTATTGAGAAGGGGAAGTATATTTTATAAACATAGGTTGTCATCATCAAAAAGGAGGAGATTGTTAGTCCTTGAGAAGGATGGTTTTGATGACAACAACGTTAGGACTTGTTAGAAAATATAAATACTAACATTACAGTTTAGATATATATATATATATGTATATGCAGGGTATAAACATGCAGGTACCAAGAATGAAGACTGTACAATATAGAGATACAAGACTTATGAATTTAAAGATTGAAGATATCAAGATTGAAGACTCATGAGTATCAAGAAATCAAGTTATCAAGAGTTCAAGATTTCAAACAGTACAAGATAATGTAGTTAGTCTAGAATTATGTTAAAACTTCTTGAAAGCACTTACATCTTTATTCAAAATTTATTCGTGGAATGGAATTGTGACGACCCGACTTTCCACTCCCGGAAAATCGCATCGACAGTAAGAAAGAAAGGGGTGAGAAATAGAAAAGAGAAGAAGAGAAAAGAAAACAACAACAGATACTCACAGCGGAAACGAAACGAAATATAATATATCACATAAATATTACATAGTATTATATACATCATCTATCAGAGTTACACAGATTACACATCACATACTAGACAGTTATAAACATCTGTCTAGTTATTACATCTCAACACAATACAGATCAATACAAAGATCAACACAGCGGAAAACTACTATCTATATCTACAACGCCGAAGCCTCCTGCTCCATTGCTCCTCCAGATTACTCGTCAAAGCTAAACCTGAATCCCTTGGCTACTCGTAAAAATTTGAGTACCCAAGAGTTTATAAAACAGAAATAAACAACTTGGGTCAGACATGGGTCTGGTGTGAGTAACAGGTTAAACTTGTTTAACTTCAAAACCTTTTTGAAAGAAAAGGTATCACGTAAGACTCCCCACCAATAAATATGGGTAAGTTTTTACCTTACGCTAACCAAAACATTTGATAGGAAATTCGATTGTATTATAATAGGGTCTAGGGTTTTCAAATAAATATGAAATAGCTGAAATTGTTACATTATTAAATTCCAGCATACTAGCCACAAAGTGGGTTATACAATCAAATCCGTTATCACTTATTGGAGATTGGATTCCATACAATGGCAGGGCTACCGGGGTACCGCCCGTCACAGTACGTGGCCTAGATCACCGTACCGAGGATCACTCCCAATCCCCTACAACACAAGGTCGGAACATCCCTTACTGGATAATTCCCGCACAAGATATCCCAGCAGTTGGAGCTCACAACTGCCCACACAGCCGAATAATAATAAGAAGGGACCTCTAGACAGAGATAATCTTGTCCTACTTGGGTGCTACCCACTAACCTTGCTGCACCTCCCCTGTTTTAGCCATTCCCGGTTTGTGAGGCTTGAGGTCACGATTACCTTAAAACAGAACACATCACTTAGAATGCTCATCGTCCACCTGACAATGTTCTGAAAGCATTCAATCCATATAAGTTCGTTCCGGGTTCGAACGAAACCGAAGGCATTATCTCGTTACACTCGTATTGGAATCACCCTCAGAGTTAACGACAATAACCTTTGCACTCTTGAATCTTCATCTTCACTTGATTCACGACCTATCGTTAATTTGGATCGATGTGGTATTCGGGTCTCCAAACCTGGAAATCCGGTATACGGAAACCCGATCCCGGTCTCATCGAAATCCAAAACGTATCTTTTAAGGCCAAGTTGTTTTAAAGGTTAAAACAATTTAATTCAATTATCTTTATACACTTAGAAAGAAAATTCACAATAGATAATCAACATTATCAATATCATCAGATAATCCATATTATCACAATTCAACTAAACATACATATCACTTAGCATATATCTCATCAGAGATATCAATCAAATGCAAAGCATTCAGTATTATCGTCCATTCATAAGTAATGATCTATATCATCTCTAATTAATTTAAAGTTAATTAAATTAATTACTTTTATTTTATAAATCCTTCTTACTTAAACATTAATTAATTACAAATTAATTAATTATCCTCTAATTACCTTTTTCAATTAATCATCTTTGATTAATTATCTTTTAATTACCTTCAAGTAATTTATCTTTAATTAATTACTCAAATTAATTAACCTTAACTACTTATAGTAATTGACCTTTAATTACTTCATTAATTAATTAACTATAATTAATTAAATTAATCACTATAATTAATTATATTAAACCTTAATTAATTACATTAATTAATCACTTCATTTATTAATTATACTTAATTAATCAATCTTAATTACATCATTAATTATATTAATTAATGATCCTTAATTACAACTTAATTATTAATTACTTTAATTAAATTAATTACATTAAGTAATTAACCTTAAATTAAATAACATTTATTAATCACCTTGATTAATCTTCAATTAGTAATTAACTACCCTTAATTACTTTCATTAACTAAATTAATTACTTCCTTAATTAATTTCTTAATTAATCCCTTGATTAATTCATAAGTAATTAAACTCAAATTACTTCCTTTAATTAATTACTTCCAGTAATTATCTATTATTTATTTCCCTAAATAATAATACCTTAATAATTACATTAAGTAATTATTTAACAAATCAATCCATTGATTATTCTAAATTAATTTAAAACTTAATAAATTAACTTAACTAAACAAATTAACTTCAATTAATTACAATGAGTAATTAATTCTTTTAATTACTTCCACTAAGTAATTCATTTAAAACAAATTCTACAATTGATTATCTTTAAATTAATTAATCTAATTAACTATTGAAATTAATTACATTAATTAATTATTTAATAATCCATAGTTAATGACCTTCATTAACTATTAACAACTCTTTAATTACTTTTCTTAAGTAATTAACTTAGATTAATTATTGTTAATTTCAAATTAATAAATCTTTATAACCAATTAATTAATCTCTAATTATTTAATTAATTAAGTGTTAACCATAACTTAATTAATATTTAATTACTTTATTAATTAATTCTTAACCAGTAATTAATACTCTAATTTATAATTCTTAATTATAAATTAATTATTCTAATTAATTTATCTTACCCATTAATTAAAATCAAATCCTATTTAATTAATGAATCTTAATTACAAGTTAATTATTCTAAAAATAATAAATCTTAAACTTTTAAGATTAAACCTTTAATTACTTTTAAGTAATTATTTACTTCATTAATTTATTAGATAAATTAATTATTCATTTAATTACCCTAATAATTAAATGCACAAATTATTGACTTATAATTTAACTTCAACAAGTTTTAAAATCAATTTAAAACTTTTAAATGATAAATAATATATTTCTTATAAAAGAAATTTTACAAGATTTAAACAAATCCCTTTTTAAATTCAAAACATTTAAATTTAACAACATTTAAACTTATTAAAACATTTGAATTTATAAAACTTATTTATCTTAAATCTAAGATTCAAAACTAAACTTGAATCCATATTTTAAATTTTTGATTTCAATTCCTGTCCTAATATTTCATTACCATTTAAATTCAGTTTAAATATTATATTAACAGGCTTTTTGAAAAACCTGGCAACACATAAAAGTTCTCGGGATTCCACCAAAATGCTTCGAGTCAACATCCTAAATACTTCGAGCCTTACTCAAAATAACTCGAGAAACACTCGAGAATATCATCTTCCCCAACGCTCTACACTCCAGAAATTCCTGAGACTTTGCTAATTACTTTGTGTCGAAACTTAAAAACTTCGATCATCACTCGAGAAATATTCGAGCACCCCTCTGTTAACAACCAGATACAAGTCACAATCGTGTGCACGTGCACCGCCGTCGCCATCAACGTTGACCACTCGCGACCCCATACGCAAGTTGGCGATCACTTCCTTATCTAATTCCGACCATTCAATCTTCGATCTAGCAGCGAAATCAAAATCGAGCATAAAGACCAAAACTGGAACCACTTCGAAACCTGGCATCATCACGAAATCGAAACTTCGACCATCAGAGAAGCTAATTTTCTGGCCATGCCTTCTCTCATCTTCAATCTTCCACTTCCCAAAATATAGGAGCACTCGGTTCACCAGAGACGTAACCCCGATCAACTCAGTCTAACCTATTCAAACTAGGTTTAAAAACAAAAACGATTTCCTATCACCTGCACAGTGTTTTGAACATCACTTAGATAATTTTCCTAGACCCTCCGACCATTCCTGCATCTCCAATGAGAATCTCCACCACCCCGATCAACTAGATCGCCAGAGGCAACCCAAGTCTCCCATTACTGATCAACTAGGACTGCTCCTCTGATTCAATACTAAAAACTATGATTTTAGTTTTAAAATTCATATTTTTACATGATGTTTCAGATCCTAACCCTGAAACGATAATTTATGAAGTTTGAATTTTTACTTATTTTAGATTTCATCAGTTATTTGTTCTCCAGAGTCATTTAAATGTTTTCTGTTAACTTAAGTATACCTTTACACTAAAATTTGAATAAATCAAACAAGTTTGATTTGAAACTGAAGTTTACAGAGACCAAAATCAATGGGTTTTGAACTTAAATCAAAACAAGAACAAAAACTGGAAAACAGAGAAGTTACATTTATTCAAATACATGCATACATCATACTTCAGCAATTCACTAATATAAAATCACAAATATATCACACAATACAATATTGAACATAGAAATGACATACAACCAATTTAGACTTAAGAAATTTTTAACAAAATGCTACTCATCTAAAAACAAAGGTTGAACAGAGCACTTAAACAGCATGCACAACATTTCAGACATTCAATTATGCAACATACATTTATATTATACTATACTAGCATGCAACCAAATTTTATTTTTAAATTTTAAAAGTTACTCACTTAATTGAGAGTGAACAGAGCCTTGTATTTGGATAATCTTGAAACTGTTTTTGAACTTTAAAATCTGAATGCCTTTCTTTGAAACCTTAGACTTGCATGCCTCTTTTGATTAAAAACTCGAGTTGCTGGCTTTAAATTGCTTTAATCTACATGCATGCTTGTATTCCAGGTTAAAGAAATAAATGCAGACAGCTACTGACTTGAATTGGTTCCAGATTGAAAATGAAGGCAGGCTTTGATGTTGAAAAGAATTGCAGGCTGGTTTTAAGTTGATTCCAGATTGCAAATGAATGCAACAGAGCTTTGTTTTGGTATTTAAAAATGAGATTACAGGGATTGATTTCTCTTGAATTTTGAAGAATGAGATTATAGGATCTTTGAATTTTGTTTTTGGTTTGAGGAGTTTAGATTACTGATTTTCAGATTTTGTATTAGAGAAAGGTTTGTTACAGGCTTTGAAAAATGAATTGAAATTGTGGTTTTGAGAGGAGTTTAGATTACAGATCTGATTTTGCTTCAGATTTGTATTAGAGAAAGAAATTTTGAGTTCCTCTTGGTTTTGAAAAAGAAATTAGAAAGAATGGAATGAAGAAAAGCAAATGTATATATGTAAGTGAATTTATGATTTATAAAAATAAAAGAAAATGAAAAATGAATAAAGACACTTGTCATTACATTAGCTAATTAAATTACACATGTTAAAATGAGTCATTAGATAAAGACACATGTCTCTTAAGTAATTATCTTATTTCTATTTATTTTAAAGTAATTAAAAAGCCTTTTTCTTATTTTATTAAATACTTATCTATATATAAATTACTTTTTAAAGAAACAAAACTAACTATATTTATAAATAAAAGTTTATACAAATATTATAATATCCAAACAATTTAAATATTTATTCTCTTGAATTTCAAAGCTTAAATTCAAATTCAATTAAATTAAATCCTAAGATTCAATTCAAAAAGTCAAGTTATATATATATACATATATAACTATTTATTCAATTAAATAACAATTTCATATTCTTTAAAATCCATTCATATTAATAAAAATAATACATTATACTTATTATTTGAAATTAACATATTTGATATTTAAATAATTTATATAAGAGATTATATTATCAAGTGATATTTTAAAAAGAAACAAAACAAGCCTTTTTGTTAACTCTTATATAATTTTAAACTTAAGTAAAAATATCTTAAGCAATTAAAGTATTTTAAAACTATAAATTTACTAATTTAAATAACTTTGAAAAGTCATATTAAATTAAATCTAAATTCCCAATTTACCAAAGCTTCTATTTATAATATATACAAATAAATATATATTACAAATAGAAAATATCTTATTAGCCTTTAAAAGATAAAATTTACCAATTAAATACTTATTTAATTAGATTATTAAATTAAATTCCAATTTTATTATCAAAGATCATCAGTATCAATTTAATTATTTAACAGATTATTAAATTGATATTGTTAAAATTTCCGGGATATTACATTCCTTCCCCCTTAAAATAATTTCGTCCCCGAAATTTAAACAAAGGTAATTTAATAATCTTATTAAAGATTTTAATTTAAAACACAAGCCTATACTATCATCCATATGCTAACAACCATAGCAGCCAATCATCCAATCAAACAATTTTAACTATCCAGACACAATTCTAGATAGAATTCCTCGAGTTTCCCCAAGTATATATATATATATACCGGGATACTCGCTCTACAAACAATCTAAACTACTAAGCTATAGATCTCCTACTCATCTAGATCTACAGAACTAAACAGAATATCAGACTACAGACGAGTCTGACTCAACAACCAAATCTTCCTGAACTACTGATTTCAAAAACCAGAAATAGATCAAACACGTACTCCCTCAGAGATACGTAAAACACAATGAATTCCAGTTGTCCAAACTGACAATTCAATCCTGAAGACCAAATACTTATCCAAATCAGAACATAGAAGAGATCCAAATATAACTTTACTTCACAACATCAGTAGATTCCAAACTTACTTCTCCTATCCAGAGATATACTCCAAACTGCTTTTGCTGCTCAATTCTGATCTGAGGTAGAACACAAGCACAGACTGGACAACTCATTCCAGAAATAAGGTTCACTGATCCATAAATAAAACTCAGATACTTCATCAAAACTTGAGTTGCTGCACCAACTCTATCTCTAGAAGACATCCTTCAACTAGACTGAACTACCGGTACTACTCCTGGAATCCAGTCGATAAGAAAACTCAACCTTCAGATGCGGACAACTCCTGACTTCTCTGAAGACACTCAGAAAAACTCTGATAACCCAAGAGAACACTCAACTATCGCAAGTCACTTTTGCAATCAACCCAGCCTATTTCCAAAGAAAACTGTTCCTCTTAACAAATCAGAACAGCCCATACTTAACTATCCAATCCATCGAAGAAATGGATGCACCCTGCTGCTTCTGAATTTCACCTCCAGAAAAACTGCTCAGCCAGAAAACTTCCTGCCAACACAGAACACTCCAAGCTGCACTGCTGATACTGATGCCAAGGACTTTCTATCCAAAGATCTTTGAGAAACTCGAACTCCAAACCAAACAGAAATACCATGCTGAACTCAGCCATAACACTGAAACAGACACACTTCCTTAAACTCGTTCCAAAGAAAACATCTTCGGGAACATCCATCGTCACTGCATCTCATCTCACAGCTACTATTACCTGAGGTATCAAGATACCATCACTTGCTTCTGTTCAACCGATAGATCCAAACTCTACTCTTCCAACTTTACAGATAAACTCCGAACCTTAACAGGTTTCCTTCAGAGATTCGATGAAATCCTTCATCACAGCAAAACTTACTCGAGACAGTATTGGGTCTACAGTCTCGATAAATACACTTCCAACCTTAATTCCAACCATTGGTAGTCGTGTTTCACACACCACCACCTTATCTACCTTTATAACTCATATTGGAAAACCTGTACGGGTAACCCAACAATATAGGTAGAATATATATATATAGTTATATAAAAATTACAAATACGCTCTCTCACGATAGATACCACTCCAGAGCTAGGTATTCACTCAACCAATAGCTCTGATATTCATTTAACCAAAAGCTTAGGCATTCGCTCAACCTAAGCTCTGATACCACGTGTGACGACCCGACTTTCCACTCCCGGAAAATCGCATCGACAGTAAGAAAGAAAGGGGTGAGAAATAGAAAAGAGAAGAAGAGAAAAGAAAACAACAACAGATACTCACAGCGGAAACGAAACGAAATATAATATATCACATAAATATTACATAGTATTATATACATCATCTATCAGAGTTACACAGATTACACATCACATACTAGACAGTTATAAACATCTGTCTAGTTATTACATCTCAACACAATACAGATCAATACAAAGATCAACACAGCGGAAAACTACTATCTATATCTACAACGCCGAAGCCTCCTGCTCCATTGCTCCTCCAGATTACTCGTCAAAGCTAAACCTGAATCCCTTGGCTACTCGTAAAAATTTGAGTACCCAAGAGTTTATAAAACAGAAATAAACAACTTGGGTCAGACATGGGTCTGGTGTGAGTAACAGGTTAAACTTGTTTAACTTCAAAACCTTTTTGAAAGAAAAGGTATCACGTAAGACTCCCCACCAATAAATATGGGTAAGTTTTTACCTTACGCTAACCAAAACATTTGATAGGAAATTCGATTGTATTATAATAGGGTCTAGGGTTTTCAAATAAATATGAAATAGCTGAAATTGTTACATTATTAAATTCCAGCATACTAGCCACAAAGTGGGTTATACAATCAAATCCGTTATCACTTATTGGAGATTGGATTCCATACAATGGCAGGGCTACCGGGGTACCGCCCGTCACAGTACGTGGCCTAGATCACCGTACCGAGGATCACTGCCAATCCCCTGCAACACAAGGTCGGAACATCCCTTACTGGATAATTCCCGCACAAGATATCCCAGCAGTTGGAGCTCACAACTGCCCACACAGCCGAATAATAATAAGAAGGGACCTCTAGACAGAGATAATCTTGTCCTACTTGGGTGCTACCCACTAACCTTGCTGCACCTCCCCTGTTTTAGCCATTCCCGGTTTGTGAGGCTTGAGGTCACGATTACCTTAAAACAGAACACATCACTTAGAATGCTCATCGTCCACCTGACAATGTTCTGAAAGCATTCAATCCATATAAGTTCATTCCGGGTTCGAACGAAACCGAAGGCATTATCTCGTTACACTCGTATTGGAATCACCCTCAGAGTTAACGACAATAACCCTTGCACTCTTGAATCTTCATCTTCACTTGATTCACGACCTATCGTTAATTTGGATCGATGTGGTATTCGGGTCTCCAGACCTGGAAATCCGGTATACGGAAACCCGATCCCGGTCTCATCGAAATCCAAAACGTACCTTTTAAGGCCAAGTTGTTTTAAAGGTTAAAACAATTTAATTCAATTATCTTTATACACTTAGAAAGAAAATTCACAATAGATAATCAACATTATCAATATCATCAGATAATCCATATTATCACAATTCAACTAAACATCCATATCACTTAGCATATATCTCATCAGAGATATCAATCAAATGCAAAGCATTCAGTATTATCGTCCATTCATAAGTAATGATCTATATCATCTCTAATTAATTTAAAGTTAATTAAATTAATTACTTTTATTTTATAAATCCTTCTTACTTAAACATTAATTAATTACAAATTAATTAATTATCCTCTAATTACCTTTTTCAATTAATCATCTTTGATTAATTATCTTTTAATTACCTTCAAGTAATTTATCTTTAATTAATTACTCAAATTAATTAACCTTAACTACTTATAGTAATTGACCTTTAATTACTTCATTAATTAATTAACTATAATTAATTAAATTAATCACTATAATTAATTATATTAAACCTTAATTAATTACATTAATTAATCACTTCATTTATTAATTATACTTAATTAATCAATCTTAATTACATCATTAATTATATTAATTAATGATCCTTAATTACAACTTAATTATTAATTACTTTAATTAAATTAATTACATTAAGTAATTAACCTTAAATTAAATAACATTTATTAATCACCTTGATTAATCTTCAATTAGTAATTAACTACCCTTAATTACTTTCATTAACTAAATTAATTACTTCCTTAATTAATTTCTTAATTAATCCCTTGATTAATTCATAAGTAATTAAACTCAAATTACTTCCTTTAATTAATTACTTCCAGTAATTATCTATTATTTATTTCCCTAAATAATAATACCTTAATAATTACATTAAGTAATTATTTAACAAATCAATCCATTGATTATTCTAAATTAATTTAAAACTTAATAAATTAACTTAACTAAACAAATTAACTTCAATTAATTACAATGAGTAATTAATTCTTTTAATTACTTCCACTAAGTAATTCATTTAAAACAAATTCTACAATTGATTATCTTTAAATTAATTAATCTAATTAACTATTGAAATTAATTACATTAATTAATTATTTAATAATCCATAGTTAATGACCTTCATTAACTATTAACAACTCTTTAATTACTTTTCTTAAGTAATTAACTTAGATTAATTATTATTAATTTCAAATTAATAAATCTTTATAACCAATTAATTAATCTCTAATTATTTAATTAATTAAGTGTTAACCATAACTTAATTAATATTTAATTACTTTATTAATTAATTCTTAACCAGTAATTAATACTCTAATTTATAATTCTTAATTATAAATTAATTATTCTAATTAATTTATCTTACCCATTAATTAAAATCAAATCCTATTTAATTAATGAATCTTAATTACAAGTTAATTATTCTAAAAATAATAAATCTTAAACTTTTAAGATTAAACCTTTAATTACTTTTAAGTAATTATTTACTTCATTAATTTATTAGATAAATTAATTATTCATTTAATTACCCTAATAATTAAATGCACAAATTATTGACTTATAATTTAACTTCAACAAGTTTTAAAATCAATTTAAAACTTTTAAATGATAAATAATATATTTCTTATAAAAGAAATTTTACAAGATTTAAACAAATCCCTTTTTAAATTCAAAACATTTAAATTTAACAACATTTAAACTTATTAAAACATTTGAATTTATAAAACTTATTTATCTTAAATCTAAGATTCAAAACTAAACTTGAATCCATATTTTAAATTTTTGATTTCAATTCCTGTCCTAATATTTCATTACCATTTAAATTCAGTTTAAATATTATATTAACAGGCTTTTTGAAAAACCTGGCAACACATAAAAGTTCTCGGGATTCCACCAAAATGCTTCGAGTCAACATCCTAAATACTTCGAGCCTTACTCAAAATAACTCGAGAAACACTCGAGAATATCATCTTCCCCAACGCTCTACACTCCAGAAATTCCTGAGACTTTGCTAATTACTTTGTGTCGAAACTTAAAAACTTCGATCATCACTCGAGAAATATTCGAGCACCCCTCTGTTAACAACCAGATACAAGTCACAATCGTGTGCACGTGCACCGCCGTCGCCATCAACGTTGACCACTCGCGACCCCATACGCAAGTTGGCGATCACTTCCTTATCTAATTCCGACCATTCAATCTTCGATCTAGCAGCGAAATCAAAATCGAGCATAAAGACCAAAACTGGAACCACTTCGAAACCTGGCATCATCACGAAATCGAAACTTCGACCATCAGAGAAGCTAATTTTCTGGCCATGCCTTCTCTCATCTTCAATCTTCCACTTCCCAAAATATAGGAGCACTCGGTTCACCAGAGACGTAACCCCGATCAACTCAGTCTAACCTATTCAAACTAGGTTTAAAAACAAAAACGATTTCCTATCACCTGCACAGTGTTTTGAACATCACTTAGATAATTTTCCTAGACCCTCCGACCATTCCTGCATCTCCAATGAGAATCTCCACCACCCCGATCAACTAGATCGCCAGAGGCAACCCAAGTCTCCCATTACTGATCAACTAGGACTGCTCCTCTGATTCAATACTAAAAACTATGATTTTAGTTTTAAAATTCATATTTTTACATGATGTTTCAGATCCTAACCCTGAAACGATAATTTATGAAGTTTGAATTTTTACTTATTTTAGATTTCATCAGTTATTTGTTCTCCAGAGTCATTTAAATGTTTTCTGTTAACTTAAGTATACCTTTACACTAAAATTTGAATAAATCAAACAAGTTTGATTTGAAACTGAAGTTTACAGAGACCAAAATCAATGGGTTTTGAACTTAAATCAAAACAAGAACAAAAACTGGAAAACAGAGAAGTTACATTTATTCAAATACATGCATACATCATACTTCAGCAATTCACTAATATAAAATCACAAATATATCACACAATACAATATTGAACATAGAAATGACATACAACCAATTTAGACTTAAGAAATTTTTAACAAAATGCTACTCATCTAAAAACAAAGGTTGAACAGAGCACTTAAACAGCATGCACAACATTTCAGACATTCAATTATGCAACATACATTTATATTATACTATACTAGCATGCAACCAAATTTTATTTTTAAATTTTAAAAGTTACTCACTTAATTGAGAGTGAACAGAGCCTTGTATTTGGATAATCTTGAAACTGTTTTTGAACTTTAAAATCTGAATGCCTTTCTTTGAAACCTTAGACTTGCATGCCTCTTTTGATTAAAAACTCGAGTTGCTGGCTTTAAATTGCTTTAATCTACATGCATGCTTGTATTCCAGGTTAAAGAAATAAATGCAGACAGCTACTGACTTGAATTGGTTCCAGATTGAAAATGAAGGCAGGCTTTGATGTTGAAAAGAATTGCAGGCTGGTTTTAAGTTGATTCCAGATTGCAAATGAATGCAACAGAGCTTTGTTTTGGTATTTAAAAATGAGATTACAGGGATTGATTTCTCTTGAATTTGAAGAATGAGATTATAGGATCTTTGAATTTTGTTTTTGGTTTGAGGAGTTTAGATTACTGATTTTCAGATTTTGTATTAGAGAAAGGTTTGTTACAGGCTTTGAAAAATGAATTGAAATTGTGGTTTTGAGAGGAGTTTAGATTACAGATCTGATTTTGCTTCAGATTTGTATTAGAGAAAGAAATTTTGAGTTCCTCTTGGTTTTGAAAAAGAAATTAGAAAGAATGGAATGAAGAAAAGCAAATGTATATATGTAAGTGAATTTATGATTTATAAAAATAAAAGAAAATGAAAAATGAATAAAGACACTTGTCATTACATTAGCTAATTAAATTACACATGTTAAAATGAGTCATTAGATAAAGACACATGTCTCTTAAGTAATTATCTTATTTCTATTTATTTTAAAGTAATTAAAAAGCCTTTTTCTTATTTTATTAAATACTTATCTATATATAAATTACTTTTTAAAGAAACAAAACTAACTATATTTATAAATAAAAGTTTATACAAATATTATAATATCCAAACAATTTAAATATTTATTCTCTTGAATTTCAAAGCTTAAATTCAAATTCAATTAAATTAAATCCTAAGATTCAATTCAAAAAGTCAAGTTATATATATATACATATATAACTATTTATTCAATTAAATAACAATTTCATATTCTTTAAAATCCATTCATATTAATAAAAATAATACATTATACTTATTATTTGAAATTAACATATTTGATATTTAAATAATTTATATAAGAGATTATATTATCAAGTGATATTTTAAAAAGAAACAAAACAAGCCTTTTTGTTAACTCTTATATAATTTTAAACTTAAGTAAAAATATCTTAAGCAATTAAAGTATTTTAAAACTATAAATTTACTAATTTAAATAACTTTGAAAAGTCATATTAAATTAAATCTAAATTCCCAATTTACCAAAGCTTCTATTTATAATATATACAAATAAATATATATTACAAATAGAAAATATCTTATTAGCCTTTAAAAGATAAAATTTACCAATTAAATACTTATTTAATTAGATTATTAAATTAAATTCCAATTTTATTATCAAAGATCATCAGTATCAATTTAATTATTTAACAGATTATTAAATTGATATTGTTAAAATTTCCGGGATATTACAGGAATCCACTTCGAGCCTGTTAAAGGGATGGAACCCTAGTGGGATGGATCCCACGACAATATCTAATGGAACATATAGTGGTCCTATTTTGATATCCACTAATTTTATAAAAATGTTTTTCAAAAATATATCTCTTGTTTTTTAAATGTTTTCAAGACTTTCTTTTCAAAAAGACATCATAACAACCCTGTATTTTTCAAATATTTTTAAATTGATTTTTCCAGATTCAAATGCTTTATTTATGAAAAAGAATAAATTTTGTTATTTTAAGTATAAACTTTGATTTTGATGTGGATTAGAATTCCAAATATGACTAAATTTAATATTTCCAGAAAATGTGAATTTTGGTCAAATAGTCAAACTTTGACTTTTAAATTTAAATTTTAAATATTTTAAATTATAAATTTTATCTTTTATTATGAAAATAGATTTAATAACATGAATACTGCTTTTCGTTTCATTGAAAACGAAGTCAAAATGTAAAAGTTATGTACATTTCAATTTTGAGTATAAACTGTTTATTTAACAATTTGTCTATTTTAAATTGTATAAATTACTCTTTCTTTCTTATATTTTGTTTTAATATGTGTTAATATGTTTTTATGCATATTTTGTCTTTTTATATTTTTAAAATGATAATAGAATTTTTCCAAAATTTACTGTATTTATTTTTTCATTTTTAAAGGCTGTGTTAAAATGTGTGTCTTACTCCTACATGTGTGTTAACTTGTGTGTCTGCCTATGCACCTGGCGGGTGCAGCATGATAGGGGGTTCTCGCATTTGGTTTGGTAGCGAGCGGATGACTCTTACTCCTACATGTCCCTACGGGGTTGGTGCAGTCGAGAGGCTGGCTGTAAAGGCAAAACACAGGTACTGCTGTATGCTACGGTGGGCGTTACCCCACTGACGCGGTCTGTTACAGTTGGTATCAGAGCTTTGGCTTTGAGGAAAAACTCAACATATGGAGTAGATTTATTTACAGAATCACTTTCGTTCGAGTTTGAATCTTTTCCTCTTGATTCGAATTTCCTTTGAATTTTTGGAACGTTCCCTACGGTTTCAAAATCCATTCTTGTCCCTCACTATTCATCTTCTTTTGATTCTGGAGTATCCCATAACTCCACTTCGAATGATCTTTATAGTGAATTGGCGGTCTCGCCAATATTCTAATTTTCTTGTAAAAGGGTGAAAATCCTTTACAATCAACATCGATTCACCAGAGATTTATATTTATCCTTGGTTTAGATGTTAATATCTTTTATTATTCCAATCTTTATCTCTTGAGATCGAACGTAGATTTATCCCAGAAAAATCCACATCGATCTTATTCTTTAAGTCGCGGTTGACCCGGTTAAGGTTGTCCGCGATTTATTTAAGCTTGTCCATCTCCCTACTCTGTTATTTAATCATCTTGTCTTTTGTTCCAATCTATCTTCCAAACATTTTGAACTGTACTTGTAAATTAATGTTTTGTTTTATATATTGTGTTGTTTGGGTTGTTGATGTTGATTTGGGTTTCCGATCGATTCGTCTGATCAACGCTATCGATAGGATTTCTAAAACACTTTGACAGAACAAACTGACACAATATTATTTTAAAATTGCTAATGAAATAAATTTTGATATAAGTAAATATTATGGAACTTAATAAATTGATTTAAATTGATTATTTGAAATGATAATACTTGATTTATCATTTAGTGTTCTATAAATAAATTTATAAATAGTTGTTTATAAATTTATTTGGGAACTGAAATGAATTTAAAACAAGAAATTTAAGAATTTAATTTCCGATGGATTTCAAACCTTGTGTTTAAAGTTTTAAAAGGATATATTATTTAAAGTATTTCCAAGTAGAAATTTGTTTCTAAAGGATTTTTAAGTTTAAAAATTTAGTGCTCTTCTCTTTGTCGTTGGAAAATAATTTCGGTGATGACTGCAGCATCATCGACGTTCATTTTCGAGTTTCGAAGTGAAGAGACTGTTCTGTAGTCTTGCTACAGCTTTATTTTGGGGAATTTAATTGATTTGAATTTCTAAAAGATGATTTGATTTATAAAATACATAGATATATGATTTAAATTTGATTTGACAAATTATGTACATACATTTATTTATCTCTAAATAGTTTGAAAGGAATCGAAAATTTTATTCTTAAATTCTATCTTAAATAATAACTTCAAGTATAAAAAAAAATCAAAAATTTGGATAAATGATTCAAAATTGAGATAATTGAATTGGAAAGTTTTATTTGTATAACACACAATTTCATTCCAATATAACTTACCTAAATTACACAGAAGTTGAATATGTAATTGGATAATATACAACATAAAAGGGTTTTATAAATAAAATTTGAGTGGTTACAATAAATGTTATACACTTGAATTTTAAGTTATAAAAAGATTAACAGAGGTAAATAGAGAAAAAAAGGAATTTAAAGAGATTTTATTTAAATAACTTAATAATCAAATTTGATTTAATATGGAACCTTAAGTCCAACCTAGTAATTTTAATAAAGGTTATTTCCTGAAATGAATATGTTGTATAATAAATAATGTATCTTTGAATAGATAAAATAAAATACATTTGAATTGGACTTTTGGTAATAAAGTTTATTTAACTTGAATTCATAGTTTAATTGATGTCTAAATGAATAAATGTGTAAAGAAATTTGATTGTTATATTTGCTATGATAAATATTTTATTTATGAAATTGATATGTCTTGAAAAATGAATAATTATGATTTAAATAGTTAAAATGTATTTTAACATCACTAAAACTTGATAATTGAGAATTTGGTTTTCAAATGGAAATTTTAAGTGTAACTTATTAAAGGAATATTTGTTTATGAAATGGGCATTTTAAATAAAGTGTTAGGGTATGTGTTAAATTTAGAGCTAAGTAAAATAGTGAGCTTTTGACTTAATAAACGAAGTATAGTTTAATTTGGATATTCCATTCATAAAAGTTGTTTTAATAAGTCATAAGTTAAATGATATCCAAATGAATATTCTAGAATAAAACTGATTTGAAATATTAATATATCTACTGTAGCATTTTATAAGTGCTGCTGTTTTGAAAATACAATGTTTTGGAAATTTTTAAAATTGAATGAACTTAGAAATGTTACAACTTTAAAATGAATATTGTTTGATCTTGGATTAAAATGGTTTAAATGAAGATTATTTTTAAAAAAGGTGTTATGATTTTCTAAGTGTTATGTGTTTTTAAGAATAACATTTCCAAAGTGTTATGATTTTTAGTAGTATGATTTCCAAATGATAACATCTCTAAATTGTTATGATTTCAAAGCATTATGGTTTCAAATTTATTATCTTATTTTGTTTTTTCCAAACTATCTTTTGGTTGTCCTTATTTCCCTTATCTTGTTACAGAATGGGAAGGCTATTGCTTATACCAGTCTATTTAGAAATCTTTCTGTAATATATGATAATCTTTGTTACTCATCTGGATCTGAACACTGTTTTTCCATTCATAGACTGTCGGTCAAGTGAAAGGGAGATTCAGACTCTAGAGGATCTTTTTCGTGCTTATATTCTTGATTTGATCACCTCCATCTTGTTAAACTTACCTATAACAATAGTTATCAGGTGTAATTCCAATCTTCTTATCATCTTATTTTAATCTTATTTCATTCTATCTTTTTCTGTGCTTTCCCGTACCTCGTTCCTTTTCGGGGACGAAAAGTTTTGAGTGGGGGAGAGTATAACAACCTTGTATTTTTCAAATATTTTTAAATTGATTTTTCCAGATTCAAAAGCTTTATTTATGAAAAAGAATAAATTTTGTTATTTTAAGTATAAACTTTGATTTTGATGTGGATTAGAATTCCAAATATGACTAAATTTAATATTTCCAGAAAATGTGAATTTTGGTCAAATAGTCAAACTTTGACTTTTAAATTTAAATTTTAAATATTTTAAATTTTAAATTTTATCTTTTATTATGAAAATAGATTTAATAACATGAATACTGCTTTTCGTTTCATTGAAAACGAAGTCAAAATGTAAAAGTTATGTACATTTCAATTTTGAGTATAAACTGTTTATTTAACAATTTGTCTATTTTAAATTGTATAAATTACTCTTTCTTTCTTATATTTTGTTTTAATATGTGTTAATATGTTTTTATGCATATTTTGTCTTTTTAGATTTTTAAAATGATAATAGAATTTTTCCAAAATTTACTGTATTTATTTTTCATTTTTAAAGGCTGTTTTCCTATTTTCTGCTATTTTCTTCATTAAAAATTATATGTAAATTAAATTTTAAATATTTATTTTGTGAATATATTTTTATTTTATGTTATTATTTATGTTTAAAAATATATTACAAGCTCATATGAATTTTCTAAAATTATTTCATTCAGTTTCAAATTTTCTAGTCTAGTTCACTATTTTTAACTATTTTCCTTAATTTGACTTTATATAATTAATAAATATTATATATATTTCTATATTCTGTTAAAAATTTCGAAATTTCATCTGATAATATTATTATTTCAGTAATGTAAACTTATATAAATAATTAAAGGTAAATTGAAAGGGTTTGTGACTTTCTATTTCCAATGACTTTTGATTTTCCCACCTTTTCACATTTTAACTTACTTTTACAAATCAATTAGCCATAACTACACACATACTTCAGCTGCCTACCTCCATTCTTCATTCACGTACATCATTTCTCATCTCATTTCTAAAAAAAAATTCGGCCTCATCCTATACAAAAGTTTTGGTAAAATCTCTTTTTCTTTTTCACTTTTTCATTGTTTTGTTGTGATTTTTGCACTTGCCTTCATCTACTTTATGTTCGGCCTACCATCTCCAGCCACTTTGCTGCCTCCACCACCACCTATTCCAGCCACCATACCCTCCTCTCCACTGCCATTCCTGAGCCGAGCCATCCTATGTTGAAGATCCACCTAAAAATGAACAAAAAACTCCATTTAAAACACCATAGCTGAGCTACCTTGTTGCCACTACTCCACCATCATGTTTTGGCCGACCAATCCACCACCACCACCACCACAAACCTGAGCTTTAGACCTTGCCACATTTGTAGTGGACCTTTCTAGATCAGGCCATGCCCAATAGTCCCTTGGTCGAAGACATTTAGGCCTTGGAATCCATGTTGTTGCTTGTAGTTGTGTGTTGATGCACACATATGCCTTCATCTCCTTCATATATTGTTATGGCCAACCTATATGACCTCAACCTGACCAAACCTGATTCAAAACCATCCCATTGCAGTACCTTCCCAGCCCATAGCTGAAGCATAAGTGGTTGAATGCAAGTGCAAAAGTTTAGCTATGTATTGTGCTTATATTTCTAGCTTTGTTATAATAGTTTGGTTTGAAATTCATGTTGTATATTTTGTTTTGTTTGATATGTGACAAGACAAATAACATTGGCTCTCCCTCATTCAAATCGTAGTCATGTTTTCGTGCCTTTGTGGATCTCTGTTTTGTGTATTTGGTCGTAATTTCCAGCTTTGAACAGGTGAGTTATTCTCACCAGACAATATGTACCTATATAACTAGTAAATTGACACCCTGCGAATCTGTAGAAATATATTATCATGTTATATATGCTTATATTATTATCATATGATGTTCACACCTGTTATTACACCTGTTATATCATATGTTACTGTTATTTAATGTTATTCTGTTATTTATATTTGTTATCACCATTGCAAGTTCCCTGTAGATTAGAATCACTATGGGTTGAAATGATACATACCCGAACGGACTTTAGAATAGGGAAAAAATCATTATGGGCTGAAATGATAGGCCTGAACGATTTTTATTTATTTATTTTAACTTGGGATTGCAGGTTTGAAATGATAGAACCCGAATTTTTCTTTTTTAAACTGCGGATTGAAATGATACATATCCATATCACTTGACCTAGGCTAGAAAACTATATACAGGCCCGTGGTTATTTTATAAGGTGTTTTGGATATTTTTAAGTATTTTAAAAATATAAATTTATGAAATTTGATTTAAAAATATTTTGAAATATTTTGAATTAAACAAATTATGATTTTTCTATGTGTTAAAAATGTAATAAATGAATGGTTTAACTAGATTTTTTTTAAATATATAACTCAAGTTTGGAAATTTGGAAATTTGGAATTTTGGTTAAAAATGATATTTAAGTTATATAAATAAAATGGAAATTTAATTATATTTGGAAAATGGTAATTATGATAATTTGATTTAATTTGAATTTAAATGATTTATTAAAGTATTATTGATTTTTCTATGAATTTAAGTGGTTAAATAAATGAATGTTTAAAAGTGATCTTTTAAAATATAACTTGACTTGGAAATGTGAAATTTAGTTTAATTAAAGGTTTAAGTTAATTAAATAAAATTGGAAATTTAGTTAAATTTGTGAAATGGTAATTAAACTCTGAATTTGATTTGACAGCATTTTTGAAATGTATGTAAAAGATATTACAGCATTTTGCAAATGCTGTATTTGTTTAAATGAACTAAAAAGAAAATTTGAAATAAAGGCTATTATAGCACTTTGTAAGTGCTGTAGTGGTTAAACTTAACATTTAAGTTTATTTTAAATTTAATGGAAATATATTACAGCATTTAAGTGCTGTCGTTTGTTAAATGAACTATTTTAAACTATAACTTTACGTAGCATTTTGTAAGTGCTACGGAAACTGTATTTTGTTGTTTTAATAAATTTTAATGAAAATAATCTTTGGAAAATGATATAATTTTGGAAATTAAATGTTAAATTTCTAAAGATAATGAAGAGACATTTAAATGGTTTTAAATGGAAGAATTTGATTTTAATGTGAGTTTAAAATGGTATTTAAATTTAATAAAATGAATGGATTCAAATGGTATTTAAATGAAATATAAATGAATGATGCTTTGAATAATATTTTGATATTTTGAAATGTATATAAATGATTTTGAATTTATGAAATGTGGAATATTTAAGCTTTGAAATATACTAAAGATTGAATATTGTATTTTGTGAATTAAACCTATATTTGAAATTATAAGATTTGAAATGGTTTGTTAGTAAACTGAATTTGAGTTGAAAATGATGGTTTGAATTAAATTAAAATTAAAAATTTGGAATTTGGGTTTAATTTAATAAATTTGTGAATATGTAGAATTAAAAGATGATTTCAAATATATGTTTTCGAAATGTTGTGATTTTCAAAGTATAATGATTTCAAATGTTTTAGTTTCAAAAGAATTATAACTTTGAAAGTATAGACTATTTGAAAGGTGAATATATGTTTGAAATGGAAATGATGTTGTTTTGAAATGAACATAGTTTTGAAATAAAAATGATTTTGGTTTCGAAGTATAACTATCAAAGATATGATATTTTGATATACTAAAATGATTTGAAATGAAGTTTGAAAAGATATGATATTTTGATATATTAAAATGATTTGAAATGAAGTTTTGTAAAGATATGATATTTTGATATATTAAAATGATTTGAAATGAAGTTTGAAAAGATATGATATTTTGATATATTAAAATGATTTGAAATGAAGTTTTGTAAAGATATGATATTTTGATATATTAAAATGATTTGAAATGAAGTTTGAAAAGATACGATATTTTGGAATATTGAAATGATTTGGAAATGATAAATCTTTATTTTGATAAATATATGGTTTTGAAATGATATTTTATTTTGAAGTAAAGTATTGTTTTAAAAGTTATAACCACGGGTTATAATAATGATTGGTTGTTAAAGAGACCGAGATCGTATATGGACATACTCTCTGTCGATACCGAAAACCACTTTGACAACTATGTACGCGGTGGAGTTTCCAGAATGAAGTAGGATGGTGGCGACGATCCAAAGGTATATACGTGGACCCAACTCCCGTGAGTTGGCATAAGGTGACTAAAACAGGAGCGATCTCGGGCCAGTGAGGTAGCACCTCGTATCGGACACACTTTTTCGATACCATTCTATTACTTTGTGATTTTTGGTGGCCACCCTTGATTTGGGAGTGTTGTTCGAAGTGGAACGGTAGTGGCTGCTATGCGTATCCATCAGTCCGTGTGCGTAATTGGTATATCTACCCTGGCATTGCCTTATGTGCCGTGTCACCTACCATATAGAGCTTTACTACGATTATGATTTTAAGATCCGACCGCGTTAAGGTTCTCCATCCCCTTAATGCTATTTTCTATATGATTATACTTTACTAATTAGACACTACTGTATATAGCGTATATTACTACATAGTAGATAGTTTAACGGATCCTTAAAGAATGGGCGATCCCAAGCATTCTTTAAGTTACTTGTACCTTATTACAGTTCACTTGAGTTGGTTTACATTATATAAGTATATATTATCCTGACTCGAGTGTTTTGTGTTTTGCTTTACGCTCGGGTCAGCCTGAGTTATTCACAGATTTGGATTTCCACTCTCTTGGAGATTTGAATCGCTGGAGATTATCTGCTTGTCTTGTCCTATCTACTTCAGTTTCGTTGTCCTACTCAGCTTGTACTTGGTTATCATATTGAGACTTATGTTGTATTTTATTTCTTCTGTTGTATCTTATTTAACTCTGAGATATTTTCATAGTAGCTTCATGGACTACTATCTCTTTTACTTCCGCTGCATTATTTTACTCTGTGTCTGTGATCTGTGATTATATTTATTTACTGTATATTCTGAGATTTGCCAAATTTTATTTACAACGTGGTATTTTGGGCAATTCAATTCCGGCATGAGTGTCTACCTATACACTTATAATGGATGCGAATGGTTGAAAATACTGGGTCGTTACAACATCTCTCTTGATTGAAATATTTTAGCCTCAAAACTATTTTTATCATTTTTAATATTTTGATTTCAAAATTGTCCTTGTTTTTAAACTATCTCTTGTTTTAAACATTTATCTTTAAAATATTTATTTACTCAGATTTTAAATCACTTTATAGATTAAGATTATATATATCAAAACTTACTTTCTAAACTCTTTTATATGTTTAAACTATATTCAAATATATTTACAAAGTTTAGAAATCGTTTTGACAAATTATAGAAATCAATTTTAATAAGAAAATCAAAATCATCAATTTTGCCTAGAGCATGTCGACATCCCTCAACCCCCCATGGTGTCCGTTAAATTCAAAATTCAAATTTTCAAAAGAAGTGTCTATTCATCGTATCCTTTCACAAATAGATATGGCTTATGATTTCCTATAAATACCAGTAGTTTTAAATGAATTTTTAATCAGATTTCACTTATTTTCTCTTCTCCTATCTTCCACATTTATTCTAAAGAATCCCAAACTATACTCTGCCGAAATACCAAGTGAATCAAACTTGATTATCTCTTGTTTGATTCTCTGCCACTCTCTCCATAAGATCTCAGTGCTATTCAGAGTTATAGGATTATTTATAAATCAAACCATTGAGTAAAAGGTGCGATTAAGCCTTGAAATCAATTGGGAGTGATTGTTGCCCCGAAAATCGATTAGGTGATCTTATGGCCTGGTAAATCAAGAGAGTTTGCCCCAGACTCGAATATAGGAGGGTGTACCTCATGGCCTTGAAATCGAGGGTGTAATCTGGGAGATTATTTTTGATAAGAAATCCGTACGTTTGTACGGGACTGGATGTAGGGTAACTCCGAACCAGTATAAAATCCTGGTGTGTTCTTTCCTTTACTACTTTTATTTATTATTTGCATCTGTGTCTGATTCTGTGATTATATCTGTGTCTATGAATTGCATTTGTTGGTGATTAAATTTACGTAAGTTTCAAAAGATTTAGAAAATCCACTAAACATTATTCACTCCCCTCTCTAATGTTATTCCAGTCTTAAGATCCTTAATCCGCATTCCTTACATGGAGAACAAGGACAGGGCCAAGTGCTCTATTTGTAATAGGTCGGGCCATAAGAAGAGGGATTGCCCGAAGGTAGAGCAAGCAAAGGTTTATGCTTTGGAAGGACCTTCATCTGGACCGACTATCAAGAAAAAGGAAAAGGTATGTTGGAGGAATGATTACAATTTCCAGTATATCAGTTAGAGTTCTGTTTGATACTAGCACTACTCAATCTTTCATTTCGAGAGATTTGGTTGATATGTCAGAATTAGACACTACCTATTTAATTTTGTCCTTGCGTGAAGTTAATTTTATTGGTGGGTATTCCACTCTCGGATTTAGGTGCTCCGACCTTGACTTTGATTTGTGTGGACACTTGTTCACTTGCGACCCTTAGGGTATGGTGTAATTTTGGGCATGGATTGGTTGGTGCATAATGATTCTAGGATCTATTGTGCGGATAGGATGATCGCCTTACGGAATTGTAGAGGTGGAGAGAGAATAATAATAACATTAGATGTAATGAAGGAGAAGTCGGACTTGGTGTCATGTGCTATGAAATATAATGATGAGATTAGTGGAGTACATATGGTTAGGGAATTCACGAATGTTTTTGAACACATAATAGGATTACCATCAAGGGTCATTAAGTTTTAGATAGACTTGATGCTTGGGGCACGGCCTGTTAGTAGACTACCTAGAAAAATGCCTTCCAAGGGGATGTAGGAATTGAAGAAGCAACTGGTGGAACTTGTAGAAAAAAGTTTCATCAAGCGGAGTAGTTTACCGTGGAGAGTATCCACGGTGTTCATAAAGAAGTCGGTTGGATCTTTACGAATATGCATTGATTATCGAAAGCTAAATGAGTTGATCGTGAAAAGTCGTTATCCATTGCCCAAGATAGATGACTGTTTTGATTAGTTGAGTGAAGCTAGAGTGTTCTCGTAGCTAGTTGAGTGGAACAAGTTATGGTTCACATGAGTGGTTAGTGATGTTGTTTGGACTGACCAACACCCTAGCATTCCTAATTGATCTTATGAACTGAGTCTTTCGTGATCAGTTGGTTAGATTTTCCTTGGTCTTCAATGATGATATCTTGGTATAATCTAAGGATAAGAGAGACCATGAAGTCCATCATAGATTGGTGTTGGAGACGTTGAGATAACACAAGTTGAGGATAAAGTTTTCGAAATGTTATTTTTGGAAAATAGGAGCTTACGTTTCTTGGGCATGTTGTTTCAGAGAATGAATTAGCAGTGGATCCATCAAAGATAGAAACCATTAATGGTTGAAAGATGCCAAATAAGGAAATGGAGATGATAAGTTTTTTGCGTTTGACTGGTTATTCTTGACTAGGCTAACCATAAAGAACGAGATGTTCATTTGAACTGATAAGTGTGAAGGGTTATTTCAAGAGTTGAAAAAATTATTAATAAATGCTCGTTTTTTGATCGTGCCTGAAAGGAATCAATAGTTAATAGTGTACAAGAATGCTCGTGGAATAAGTTTAGGAGTAGTGTTGATATAGAGAGGGCAAGAGATTGCTTATGCATCAAGGCAATTGAGGGGCTATACGAGGTTAGGTCCTCGACTCATGACTTGGAGTTGGCATCAAGGCAATTGAAGCTTTGACTAGGAATCATTAGAATGGAGTGTTAGGCATGATTAAAGAATGGAAAATGTTAGAGATGTTAGCCTCTTATGGAGTGCACTATAGGTAGAATATGAGATCAAGTAGGGATATGGGTGTGTTGGCAAGTTTGGAGGTACATCCAGCACTTATAGACAAAATTGCTATAAGGCAAAAGGAGGACCCATCGATTTTCGAAAGGATTAAGCAGCTAGAGATGGTGGAAAATATTGAGGATCTGAAAGGTTTTGAGACAGACTTAAAGGGATGGCTTAGAAAAGAAGGAAGACTATGTGTTCCGAATGAGGGAGACCTTCAGAAAGAAGTCTTGGAGGAAAGTCATCAGTCTAAGTTTACTATTCATCTCATTGACATAAAGATGTATCATGACATGAAGAGGGTTTTCTTGGTAATGTGTGAAGAAGTGCTTCACCTTTTAGCAAGTGAAGGATAAGCATTAGAAGATGAGTGGTTCACTTGAACCCTGGGAAGTACTGACTTGGTAGTGAGATTTAGTATCCATGGATTTCGTAGATGAGTTGCCTAGGTTGAGTTCGGGATATGATAGTATTTAGGTGATAGTCGACGAACTGACTAAGAGTGCCCACTTTATCAAAGAGATGTCAACAAGGGCGGTGGCTAGCTTAGTGAAGCTATATACGAAAATATATGATGAGACTACATGCGGTTCCGAGTAGTGTCATGAGTGATAGAGACCCATTGTTAACTAGTGAGTTCTAGAAAAGTTTGCAGAGTGCATTGGGTACATAGTTAAACCTGAGTATGGCTTACCACTCATAGGATGATGGTCAAACCGAGAGGTGAACCATGTGCTTGAGGATCTACTGAGAGCATGTATTTTGGATTTCAGAGGATGTTTGGAAGATCATTTGCATTCGGTAGAGTTTGCCTACAATAATAGCTACCAAGCAAGTATTAGGATGGCATCGTTTGAGATACTGCATGGTAGACCGTGTAAGTCCCGATTTATTAGTTAGACAAGAGAGATGGACTTATATTTGGGCCTGATTTTGTAGGAGATGCTACTGAGAAGGTATAGTTGATTCACACCAGGATGAAGACAACGCAATCACGGAAAAAGAGTTATACTGATAAGAGAAGGAAAGAGCATGAGTTTGCGGTAGGTGATCACGTGTTCGTGAAAGTTTCTCCGATGCGATGAGTTATGCACTTTGCGAGGAAATTTGAACCTAGATACTTAGGACCATTGCCAATGATTGGGAGGATTGTTAAATTCGCTTATCGGGTTGAGTGACCAAGCATTTTGGCAGGTGTGCATAATGTTTTTCATATATTGCATTTGAAGAAATGTGTGCACAACCCCAAGTTTGGTAGTGGAGCTGAGGGTGATTGAGGACTTATATATGGAGCCAGATTTGACTTATGTGAGATTACTAAAAGGGATTGTAGGTTGCGATACGAAAGAGTTAAGGAACAAAGCCATCGAACTTGTCTACATCCGGTGGAGTGATGATAAGGAAGATTGTAACTGTGAGGTAGATGATCAGATTTGGAATATCTATCCTAAGTTGTTTTAGACATTCACGTATATAGTAGGGTGCTTCATTTGTCTATTCTATGTACTAGTACGGTATTAGTGTATTTATGTGCAATATGATTGTATGTTAGTAGTTGCACTAATGCAAGTATGATTGATGATTGATGGTTTACATTAGTAGGGTACTAGTGTAATATTTTGTACTTATGTGTACATAGATAATGCTGACTTTACATTTTGATGGTGTTAGTGCAAAAAAATTTACTTATTGAGATTTTCGGGACAAAACTTTTATAAGAAGGGGAGACTGTATTACCCATATTTTCAGAGGTCCATAATATGGGAAATTAAATTAAATTAATAATAAGAAGATATTATTAAAGTGATGAATAAGATAAATTTAATTGCAAGAATGGCTTAAGAGGGATTTGGATAATTAAATGTGGGACACATTAAAAAGTTAATTGAAAGGTAACTAGAGCAATTAAATTTGGACTTGTTAATGAAGATAAATAAAAAATAAGTTTTTGAGTGAGATGGAATTGTATTAGTGGAGATGCATTGGTGTGACTAGGCTAGAAGGGATATTCGCCTAAGCCAAAATCACTAACTTATTATCCTTAGCCACATTCTTTCATTCCACTTCATTTCATTTTCAAAACAAAATCCCTAAACTTACACTACACTAGAACATAGTATTCGCAATGAGTATAAACGTTGCGACTAATTTCAGTAACACTTATACATGTTGCTATAGGGTTGCAGGCATTTATTTGTAATACTTATATCCGTTACTAAATTCTAACTGCCAACAGTTATAAGCGTTGGAAGATATTTTTTCCCCATGGTTATAAGCGTTGATAATACGATATTTGCAATGGATATATATGTTACTGAATTCGATCTTCCAACGGAATTAAGTGTTAGCAATGTGCATTTTGTAACACATATATCATTTGCAAATTTCACGATAACAATATATATAAGTGTAATCAATAACAAAATAGTAACATAAATAGATGTTGGTATTTCTATTTCTTAAAGTTAATAACCGTTGCAATAATTAATACAGTATGCATGATTATAGCATAGAAAATATTTAATATGAATTCAAAAATAATATTATCTCAATTTAATTTTTTTAACCAAATAAATATCAAGAAACAACATCCATGTGACGACCGCCCGACCCTCTGATGCTCATATATTTGAATAGTAAGCTGCTAAAGCATCCGGTCGATGTAAGATCGTTGTCTAAGGAAAGAAAAGAAATAAAGAAGAGGAATAGAAGAGAAGAGAAGGAAGAGAAAACATCATAAAATTAGAGAACCTGTCGTATATCTCAAGCGCATCGAATAAAATATAATAATCATCACATATACAAAATAGGCGAGATAGTAATAACTACATGAACCACAAAATCAAAGTACACAGGCTCATTCAATTATACAAAATAGTAATAAATATTATACTATTGGTAAATAAACTCAACTGATAAACTATTTCTAATAATATTAAGTCAAACACTGTCAAAGCTCCACGGTGTCACACATCAGAATAAGCAATAATAAGCACAAAATATAGATATGAGAAAGTGACGCCTTCTGCCAGTTATCTGCACAACTCCATGTGCTGCTTACACCTGCTATCTAGTTTACTCATTTAAGAGTACCCAAGGTAATAAGAAGTAAAGCATAAAACCCCGAGTGAAGCAACTGTCAGGTGTGAGCGATAAACAATCTCGAAATACTATGAAAATCAATATAGTATATATAACAGAGGGTATGGGGAATCATACCTGACATGTCCCTGCATCCAAAGAGTTAGCACATAACATTAATAATACACTACTCAAACATCATAAAGGTGTACTCCATCCTAAATACAATATCGAGGTGTCTAGTTATCCCTATCCACAATACCTACATTATGTGACATCCATAAAGTGACAGACTACATAAACACAATCATGGAAAACATAGCATCCATCAAATAAACTTCACTGTTACTTAATGTGCTTTGAATATATGATAACTCATATGACCATCCCTTCGCCAGGGATTAGTGGAAAAGTCCCGGTTTTTTTCGCACTCAATACACTCCTCGAAGCTGATAATGGACCCAAAACCACCGGACCAGGGTATACGTATCCAAACAACCGACCCAGGATAACCAAATAAAGTACCCATGAGTGCCCTTACAATACCCCCTCTATAAGTATAACAGAAAATAGTCTGAGTATCAATGATCCTTAGCACATGTATCCGAGCCCTTTCCTGGCTCCATCTAGTTTCCATTATTTTCAAGGAACCATTCCACATTCCTTCATTCCATGATAGAATCAATCACCATTCTATCCATAGGTCAGCCTTCCTAGAACCCACCCTTGTGGAAAAATCTTCACGACTCCATCTTCATCGAGCCGTCATCATCAAAAAACAACTCCATCACCATCGAGTCATCGTCATCAAACTCCTGAAGCTGTCATGTCGAAGCATCACATCATCGCTTCATCATCAAAATCAAGACCAAGAGTCAGCCGTACGAACATACCACCACATCACGCTTCTTAAAGTATCCTCATCATCCATGTCAAAGATTGGCCAAATCATCAATCATTAATAGTGATGGGCATCGATCACTCTACATATGTCGATACCGACCACTTTGGTCGTATGCTTGGCCAAAATGGATAAGTACAAACCAAATGAAAACATCCTACGTCCATCTTGAAATTCAAAGCCCATCCAAGTCCATCGTCTTCCATCTTCAAATTAGTCGGTATGCATCCTGTTACTCTTCTATAACTTATCCCGTCTGTTTGGGTTCCTATCATTTGTGTGTCTCCATCGATATGCCAACAATCTCTTATCCTAAAATTTCCATCGTTTCTGCATCTGATCAATATGCATAAAACCCCAACGTAAGAAATATTTTCTAACACTAGATCACCGATTGATCGGCATTTTCAACTAAAACAAGCAAATAAGCATACATGCAACCAACAAGCATACATACATCCAATATAGTATACACACAATATGTATAACGCATCTATATCAACCAAAGTGGGATTCATATTAAAAATAGCCTTAAACTTGCAATTTTTAAAAATAGCACATCCTTAATAACAAGTGTGAAATCCATTTAAAAACAGTTTTGAAACACTTTTAAATTCTTTTACAAAATTAGGTGTGGGTTTAAATATACTAAAAATCATGTTTTAAAGTTGGAAATCTGTTTAAAACGTCATTATTATACCATACTAACAATCATAATATGATAAGAGACAATATCACTCACCTTAACAGGAGCTTACCAATCTAATTTCAAGTCGTAGAGCTCTCCATCACGAGCGCAATGCAAGAAACCGTGTCCAAATCGAACCTTATATGCAAAAAATATGGATTTTATAAGAAATGAGATTAGATAGAATAATTAAATCATTAATTAATCCACTAATTACCTCACTTGCCCCTAATCACACTTCTTCCCTAATTGATACTTCCAAGTCGTGCACAGATATGCACATCAACCCATTGTCGTATTCCTTCTCTCATCCTTTTCTCCTTCATTTCTCGACGAATGGTCAGTTGTGTCAAGCCAAACTTCGCGCTCTCTTCACGACGGACTCCTCCTTGCAACACTCAAATGCCTCTGTCGAAACACGACCTGGAAATCTCACAAGCGACATAACAAATGTCGCATTCCACCAAGAGCGACCACACCTCCCCATAAAGCTTTCATTCACTCGTCTTTGCACAAAAATCACAACATCTCTCTCTGTTTTTCCTATCTCGTCCTCTAACTCTGGCAATGTCAAACCCTAGTCATGGCCCAAAAAGTCAAGCTCAACCAATAACATCCGCACACTACCTTGTCATCACCGATGTGAAGCTCTCCTCTTCCTAAGTTCAACAAATCCAACCTCGTCAATTTTTATGGCTATAGCACTCGATTTAATTCGTTGAAGGTTTAAAGGAAGAGGGAGGCTATTTTTCTTCTACGAGAAAGAGGAAGAGAGAAAAAGAAATTAAATTTGAAAGTGAAAATGAGTGTTATATATATATATATATACTATATATAATTTATTGATTTCTTAAATAAATTTTCATATGTTTTAAGCTCCCACGATCGCACATCACATCCGATCGCAATGATACTCGTCGACGCACATCACATCAATTTTTTGGTCCTAATGGTATAAATTTCGACACTATCCGAGATATCGCTCCGAGATGATAATTTCACGCATTTCGAAATGGTTTTGGCCATCGGATCGCCTGATTTTGAACTGTAGCGATATTTGTACTCATTTCATTCGCAGCATCGATCCGAACTCAAAGGAAGTACTGTATGCGAAAAATCATATTTTTAGACCTATAATTAATTAACAATTCAATATTTATTTAAATCAATTATTTAAATATCTACCGTTAAAAATATGGGTCGTTACATTCTCCTCTATTTAAAATGATTTTGTCCTCAAAATTCTTAAAGTCAGGAAAATGTCTCCTAACCAATAGGTTTTCAAAGCTCCTCTTGTTTTGAAAAATTTGACAACACCTCATTTGCGTAGCTAGGTTCGGAAAAATCCCAAAACAACATAGATACGTATACATCTCATATCCGAGACATCTCATATTTAGGCATCTCATTTCTAAGGACATACAAGCATATAGACACACACACACACCCAAAACTACATTACAGATCTTACGTACCTCTTTTATAGCAAGAACATACCATTTAGATGCGAATAAAAGCAATTAAGCATCCAATTAGCCAACACCTTCTTCCATGTACCTAAACATGTGTACAACAAAGAGCATTAAACACATTTGCAATATCATCATGTATTTAAGCATGCTAAATCAAATATAGCAATCATCTCAAAAAAATATGCTATGTCAAACCATAACTATCCCGCATACCTAATAACCATATAAGCACAAGTAATCATATTAAATGCCAACAACCAACCATCAAACAAGCACATATAAGATCAAACATAAAAAAGTAACATCCATGCCAATCCTAGCATGCATGATACTAAACTATCTAGTATAAAACATCAAGTATGATATCCAATATGAAAACTGAAAAAAATGGAAATCTTATCAAGTGAAAGCTCCAGACAAATAGTCCTTATGCTCTCATCGGTCTCTTATATGCAATCACCTTCGCCTTCACTCCACTGAACCTTTACCACTTCACTGTGTCCCTCCAAAGCTATTTTGTACCACGTCCTACAATAGGATAAGCCTACGAGGTCTTGAAGTTTTTGGGTTTGGTCTCGATGTCATTTAATCAATTCGGTGTCATATTTCCCAACACCTCTTGTAAGTTATCCCAAAACCCACTAGTGAACAATGGGTTTTAGCCACTTACAAGGCTCTTCGACACACCACGGAATCAGACAATCCACCTCATGTATAACTCAACCATTTTCGATGACTTCAACTGAACCAAACAAATATAAGCCTAGCACTTATCATCAATCTATCGACCATAATTCAATTGTTGTCGTGTCCTCTTCTGGTCCTCGACAATCCATCGATGAAGCCCATAGATATATGCTTCCATTTCTACACGAGAATGAACAATCTCTTATCCCTACAGAACCAACCGTCTCGGTTGGGTAGCATTGCATCGCCTCTACCGACACTACTCGTTCCTCTAACTTAGCCATGATCTTTGCTCGTCTAGCTTTACACCTGTGACCAGTACCGATTTGCTAAATAAAAGTAGGTCTGATAGTCAAATAAGCCATCATTTCTGGCTGTAGCTTACATCGAGTTCTGAAGTCATAACCAGCGATAAACTCAAGCTGTGTTCGCTCTAGTAACATCGTCCCCGAACTGGCATGCCTTCCACTCAAAGCATCAAAGGGCTAAGAATTATGACTAATTTTGCCGGCGAAGGTTAAGATCCTTTATGGAGAAGAGATACTTCAATGATGTCGGATCAAAGAACAATTCTAACTCTTCTCCTAATAGATAGATCCTATAAATCTCCAAAGCAAATGTTATCGTTGCCAACTCCAAATTATAAGTCAGATACTTCCTCTCATGTAGTTCCAAATGTCGACTAGCATATACGACAACCTTACCTTTCTGCATCTATACCCCACCTACTCTAGTATCGCGAGCGTCTGTGTATACTATCAACTCCTCATTCCCACTTGGAATGAGTAACATCGGTGCACTCATCAACCTCTCTATCAGACTCACAAATGTCTGTCCGCACCTCGCATCCCAAACAAAATTCTAACTTTTCCCATCAAATAGTTTAATGTAGAATATGTTAGCATATGATTTTTGTTTGATGATAATAAACATATATATATATCTGTTTAAATGTATTTGTTATGTACTATTTTATTTTTCCACATAATTAAATAAATATTTGTTGAATAAAATAAATAACTCGGAATTTCAAACAAATATTTTATTACAAATTCGAATAGTACAAATTTGAGCTCTCACGACATTTACACATTTTCAATTACAATACAATTTCAATTACAACACAATTTTCACTTTACAATTCTATATACATATTTCACCTCACTACATATTCACTCTTCAAATTTGTTCCAACCTATATCCAGCACCCGAACTATCTGCAAAATAAACACTGACGCAGTAAAATTGAAAAAGAAAATATTTTGCAGTGCTCAATAAATTGTGTGTTTTGAAAATTTATTTTTGCCTCAAGTGTTTGGGTTGTTTCTTTTCATATTTTATGACAGAGACCAAATATATGTGCACGAACAACTTGTAATATTCACAGTGTGTCACTGTGAATATCACAAGGCCGTTTCCCAATTCCATCTCACAGATTAGTGCAAATGCACACATGTAGAAATCGAATATAAATGGATACGGCACATGTATTACACAATTGCATATATATACATGCATATGTATGCATGTATATACATGAATATGTTCATGATTTTCAAAATCAATGAGCAAATGCAGGTTCAGAGGCAAACCAAACCATACTTCAAAAATAGGTCAACGTCAATGAAATCCAACATGCAAACAGACTTGGATCAGGTGAACATGGCAACTCAACAAGCCAGTGAAACAAGCATAGACCAGACATGCTCATGAAACCAAAAAGTAGGAACCACACAAGTAATGGTCAGTGCATAAGCAAACATGAACACAAGGAACCAGACCACCAAATGTACAAAGTGAACCAGACCTCAAATGGCACAAAGGCAAAAGGAAAACAACATGACAGTATGGAAACACACCAGATTCAATAACCAGAGGCACAAACAAAAATGTTCAAGCAAAATGGATATGCAAGCACTCAGTTTCATCATGTACAAATGGAACCATGACTACAATAACATGAAACAAAGCAATCAAGCTCGAACACACATGAAAACCTGTAACCGGACCAGAACATCAGTGCAACAAGACATGTACACAGTGTAGACCAACCAAGTGTAACATGACAGCAGCTCAATCAAGTGCGACAAGACTTCAAATTGAATCAGACTACAAATGCAAAACAACACACACCAGACTTGACTCGATTGAAAAAGACAAGCAGCAGTGAACACGAAGGCAAGAACACAAACCAGATCAATGATAACATACAACCAAACTAGTTCTACATATGCAACAGCAAGTCTAAACAACCAGAGTTGATACTAGAGGCATCACAACACATATATACACACATACATATGTATGTATATATATACATGGTGACACACATACAAGTGAACATGACATGATCAAAGCATAGTATCTGTAGCAGTTCGAACACAGTGAAGCAGTTTGTATTTTTATAGAAAAAAAAGTCGCACAGTGAAGCAGTTTACATGTTTACAGCAAAAACAGTCGCAGTTCGAACAAAGTCAAGGTCGTTTTTCAAAAAGAAATGATCAAACACCTTTATGCAAAAATTCAAAAATTGAATGCCAGCCAAGAATGGAACCAGTGAACAATTCAATCTCAAATTCAAATGCCAAAGTCATAGGAGCAAAGAACGGAATAGACCCAAATCAATTCAACCGATGATATTAATGAACAAGTCAGAATTCATCACAAGCATTCAAATCAAAATATATAAACGATAAAATAGGGTTTCGGTCCTTATAAATTGAACCCATATCATCATCGATAAATTATCGAGTTCGAGTTCAAGCAAATCAATAGAGAAAATAAAGTAAAAAATCACATACCGAATTTACATCATTCGAACTTGACCTTGAACCAGCCATATGAAAATCGAAGAATACAGTAGTAATCAAATTGAGGAACAAAAGCATCAAGGCAATCAATTTGAACTTCCATTTCCAAGCGGCGGCTTCAAGCAAACCGAAACCCTAATTTCAGATTGCAAGTAACAAGACGGTATGAATGAGCAGTGAAAAGGGAAACGCATTTATCTTTTTGGGCCGAAGAGATTACACAAGAAAACAAAAGGGAACGTATTTTCATTAATTACTTGGTCCGGTTTTTTCTTTTGGGCTTCAATTAAAAAAATATATCGGGTTTTGGCTTTTAGTTTTATTTTTATTTGTAATTTTCTCTTTTAAAATTTTGTAAACTTCTAGTTATGTAACTAGGTACAAACTACGAGGCATAGTTTGAGAATTTGCAACTCAATGGCTGAGTTGTGGCAGGGTTTTCAGCACAGAGTTAGTTTAATCAAGTTAGCGGGTATCGCGAGTTTATGTGTTTTGTAAGCGTAAGATTACTTAATTTCTAGTAGAAACCTTGGGGGCAGCACGTAGGCAGGTTTTTGCCGAAGCTGGGTAAAACTTTGCGTGATCTTTACTGCATTACTTTCTGTTATTATTTTTATTTCCGCACTAATTTTTAGTATCGCCCTATTCACCCGCTCTCTAGGGTGAAAACGATCCTACATTTAATGGTGCTGCTACCTTATAGAAATCCTTAATAAAATGCCTGTAATATCCTCCTAATCCGATAAAACTCCTCATATCCACCGCACCATTGGGTCTATTCCAATCCTGGACTTTTGTAACTCATAGGATCCATAGCAATGTTCAGCTCCAAACAACGTGACCCAAGCATCTCACTTCCTTCCTTCAGAAGTGATACTTCAAAAATCTCACTATCAGTCGGTGCTTTCTCAACACCTCCAACACAATCATCAATCATTTCTTGTGCTCCTCTTTCGTCCATGAGTAAACGAAAGTATCATCAATGAGCACAAGCACAAACTTACTCAAGTAATCCCTCAAAACACAGTTCATGAGTTCAACAAAGCATGTCAATGCGTTGGTTAGCCCGAACTACATAACTAACCAACCAAAAATCAAGGTAGCATACGAAACACTATGATTGGCACACTCTCTCTAGCTACTCTCAGTGGGTGAAACCCCATCACAAGGTCCAACTGAGAGAACAACTTCGTTCCATAGAGTTGATCGAACAATCCATCAATAAGCAGAAGTGCATTCTTGTTCATCATCTCATTCAGCTTATGGTAATCAACGCATAACCTCAAAGTGCAATCCTCCTTAGTAGCGAACACTATAGGTGCATTCGACTCAAATATGACACTATGAATGAGCCCTTGCCTTAATATGTCATCTGCTTGCACCTTTAGTTTCCTCTGTTCTTTAGGGATCATATTTCTCAAATACATAACTACCAGTCTAGCACCTCTGACCGTATCGATACATAATTCTATCTCCCTATGTGGTCGCAATCCAGTCACCTTATTGAATATTTCTAGATACTCTCAAGCTATAGGCACAAATGACAACCCTTCAAGTGGGATATTGAGTGAATATAGATCACCTCATCATCAGGTGGGCTGCCGAACACTACCTTTCACTCATCGATAGTCCATGTCGTCACTAACAGCCTCTCATAGTCCACCACTATTCCGTTCCTCTTCAACCAGTCCATTCCTAGACTATAATATCAAACCCAGTTAGACCCAAAACAGATCAATAACAAACAAGCAAAAATCCATGACTTAATAAGGCTAGTTCTCGACAAACCATGCACAGGTGGGCTGAGCCTCCAATAAGGTTCATCATAATTTAATGGTTGGTCAACTATCTCGGATCTCAGTCCTAATCTATCTATCAAATAACTAGACATGAAGGAATATAAAGCCTTGACATCGAATAAAACACCTCTAACGATAATGCCCTTTCCCTTCTCTTCTGTCGACAGAGCACTCGATGAAATAGGAATGACAATCAATGCATATGCCATCATGGTTTGTCCCTACTTAGTTGGTTCGGGAAAATCCTTCTACATTGGGTATAGTGTAACGACCCGTAAATTTTAACTGTTTTAATAACGTAATTGGTTAAAAAATTTGTGAAATTTGAAACGATAAAATTTTGAAATAAAAATTTAATATTTGAAATGCGTCTAGTTAAATATAGCAACTGGTAAATTTCCATCCAAAAATTTGAAAGTTTATTTCGTGTGTAATTTTATTTCAATTTAATCGGTCAGAAATTGATGAAAATAAAATGTTTTCGAAACCTGAATATTTTTATATAGAAAATTCTAAACCATCTTCTGAGCAAGATGTCATTTTTCGTTTTTCCAAATTAGGACTTCTTTGGCTCCGTCGACCTTATTTTCTCTGCGTTTTTCTTGCACTTTTCGATAGTAGAAAATTCGAATTTTTATAATTCAATCATACCACTGATATCTTTATACCGTTTTGACCGTCTCGTTGTGCTGATCTTAGCAGTATATTTCTTTCTGTATTTCGAGGCCCGGTACGCGACAGAAACAGAAAGTCTGTGCGTCGTACCGTACCGAAATTGCGACCTTTTGTTTCTTTTGTCTCTTCAGACTTGAAATGTGCAACCCACGCGGGCAATTCATTTCTCTCCTTTTCACCTTCCCTTTGTTTTTGGTGCGCGTTCCGTTCGAAATAATTAATACTTGCTTTGAGATATGAGGAGACGTGCAAACATACCTCACTGCCCATTCAAAAAACGAAACCAGGTTTTTCTTTCTTCTCTTGTTTTTTTTATTTTATTTCTCTACCTTTCCTAAAATTTTCTTTCTTCTTCCTTTATTCAGCCCTTCACAAGCAACAGCTAGTGTACGGCCCTTCTTTTTCCCCCACCGCCTGGTGCAGTGCGACCCGAATTCCCATGCTCAGCCTCGCATCACCACACTCGGCCACCAACCACCGTACACCGAGCTTCTTCCGCCATTCCAATCGCAGTACCTTCCTTCCCTTCACCGTGCAACAACCGACCGCTTATCACCCTTGGCACCTCCGCCACCCAGCAGTGCCCAGCGACCATCTCAAACAGGCTTTGCCAATGCCCAAAACTCCAAAACCCATCGCCTTCTGGTCAGCCCACACCTTCGCACCGCCCATGCGTCAGACCCCTACTGCCCTCCGCCTCCATTTGCCACGTCACCACGACCCTCGCCTTGCCAAACCACTGCTCCGCCGTACAAGAACCCAACTCTGTAGCAGCCCCATCGTCTTATGCAATATATAGTACGTATATACATAAGCTGTTTATATTTTTTTTTCTTCTGCTTCATATTATTCTTATGAACAGTTTTATAATTTTCTTGGTTACACTTTTTGAGTCATACCCTATTTTGAAGTATTAATTTCATTTAGTGTACAGATGGTTTATATCTCATGTGGAACTAGTAACGTATAAAAATATATATCTACATATATTTTCTGTAAGTTTATATATACGTGATATGTCAGTATAATTTTTTTTATGTTAAACACTATTTAAAGATATAATGGGTTTGTACATAGAAAATTTGAAGAAGCAAGGCTTTAAGGGTTGTCGATACAAAGGTACATAATGTGTTAGTTATATTGTGTTGACAGCCTATATTTTTACAATGTTTACTGTTAGCTCATATGTTAGTCTATAAGGTTTTCATAATTCAGTTGTAGTTGATGAGTCTGCATCTATAGATAGATTGGTATTAGTTGTATATAATAATGATGGAAGTATGTATATATTGTTAAGACCTCGGTTTCGATGTCTATTATGTATTTTGACAAACGACAACTATATACATTATTTACTAACATATTTTTTGCAGGAATAGCCACAAGACTGGATTCATATAATCTTCATGCTGCATATATGTTGTTTTGGGTCATTGTTTAGAATTAAAATATTGTGAAAATCTCTCCTTTAGATATATATAAATACACACCAGTGCCAAAGAATAAAACTCAATTTTAGGCTAAATTCAGACGTCTGAAATGACCTATTCAGACGTCTGAATCTGAAGTTAAAATTCAATTTTTTAACAATATTCAGACGTCTGTTTCTGTTATTTCAAACGTCTGAATATAGATAAAAATAGCCTATTTACTCTCTGTTTTGCACGCTTCAAATTTCAGAAGTCTGAAATTTATTTTCAGACGGCTGAATTTCTACAACTGCTATTTTTGTGAAAAGACACTTCTCTTCACCAAAGAGAAACTCTTTCAAAATCAATGGTTGCAACTGTTCTTTCCAATATAACTTTTCATCTATAGTTGCAACTCTTTATACACTATAAATAGATTACAGAATTCAACAAACAATTAACCGAATCTAATTTTAATATTCTTGAATTCCTATCTATTTTATATTTTCAAACTGCACTCAAACTGCTTACATTCTCTGATCGTTGATCACTCTATCTTCCACTATTCTCAAAGCACATCACACTATATATCATAAAGGAGAAGATTATAGGAAGGTTGTACTATCAAGAGACAAATCCGTGTTATTGAGAACACACAGTGTCAAATACCTTTTGTATAAGTTGAAGTCCTGTTCTGCTGTTCAGGCGTGTGAAGTCCTCTTCGGCTGTTGAGGCAAAATCCTGTTCTGTTGCTCAGGTCCCTTGTTCGGCTGTTCAAGGGTGGTTGTAAACCTATTCCTCCGGGTTAAGTGAGGATTGTTGTTAGTGAAATTCCAAAAGGAGTCTGGGACTGGACGTAGAACGGGAAGTTCGAACCAGTATAAAAATTCCTGGTGTGCTTGTTTTATATTATTCATATTACTAATTTATCTTAGTTTATTTCCGCATTAGTATAATTCCATATAGCACGATCCGCACCGAACTTTCATTTGGTATCAGAGCGAGAATCTAATAACCGTAACACAGTTATTTGATAATCTGCTTATATGGCCAACATGGATAACAACGCTATTCCAAATCCTGTCACTATCACTAACTCTGGCATCATAGAAGGACAAGCCACTGGTCGACCTCCATTCTTCAATGGATTAAATTATAACTATTGGGCGACACGAATGCGTATTTATATGCAGGCTAATGGTTTTGATGCATGGAATATCACACAAGCCGAATACACTGCACCAACCACTGAATATACTACTTGGTCGACAGCTCAAAAAGCAGAAGCTACCCTAAATGCCAAGGCTATGAACATGCTGTTTTGTGCTCTAGATAGAAATGAATTCAATCGTGTTAGCATATGCACCACTGCATATCAAATATGGCAAACATTAAAAACAACTCATGAAGGAACAAGCAAAGTCAAGCAAAGCAAGATATCTATGCTCAAAAATCAGTTCCAAAATTTCAGAATGAAGCAAGACGAGTCCATAAATGATATGTACTCTAGATTTCAAGATATCCATCATGCCTTGATCGGACTTGGTGTAACATATTCAGATGCAGATGTTGTCTCGAAAATCCTAAACTCTCTAACTGACGAGTGGGAAAGAAAAGTTTTGGCAATTGAAGAAGCTAACGATATTTCAGAAATGAAGCCAGAAGAATTAATAGGAAATCTAATGTCATATGAAGTCAATCTGCAGGCAAAACGAGTTCAAACTCAAGACAGGAAGAATATAGCCTTCCATGCTGAAAAAGATGAATCAGAATCAGATGATGAAGATTTAGCATTTATTGCTAAAAATTTCAAAAAGTTTCTCAAACACAAAAAGGGAAATAGAAACAATGGAAAAAGGAACTTTAATAAACCATCTTCATCAGTTCTAGAATGCTTCAACTGTCACAAGAAAGGACACATGCAAAAAGATTGTCCAGACCAGAAGAAATCGAATTACAACAAGTTTAAGAAGGACAAGATCAAGAAGAAAGCATTCTCTGTCACTTGGGATGATTCAGACTCTTCGTCTTCTGATAGTAGCAGTGAAAGCGAAAATGAACAAGCTAATATATGCTTCATGGCTACTGAAAATGAGGTATCAAATTTTACCTTCGATGATATGGTTGAAATTAATACTGAATTAATTAGTACTATGAAAAATCTCAAGAAAAAGTATAAAGAAGCTGTTGAACAAAAGAACAAAGCAGAATTCGAAAGAGATATGCTTAAAGACGAGAAGAAAATATTAGAAGAAGAATTAGAGAAAATTCAACTTTCATCTTCTAATAATGATTCTCAATTAACTTTCTTGAGTCAAGAAATTGAAACTCAAAAAGAAAAGAACGATGCTTTATCTTCTGAAAATCATGAGCTAAAATCTAAAGTCAAACTGATTGAGCTGGAAAATACTGGATTAAAGGCTAAATTAGAAGATATTTCTAAAAATATCTCTAATTTTAATAAGGGGAGAGAAAATTTATCTAAGATAATTGAAAACTCTCAGCCTTCTACCAGTAAAAAGGGACTAGGATATATTAAGAAACAAATAGCTCCTCAAAATAATTGGAGACAGTTTGTTAAATCAAAATCCACATCGGTTCAATCTAAAAGAAATCATGAACTGAAAGCTTCTATACATAAACCAAAAAGGATACAGATATCTAAAACCATAAAAATATGGGTTCCTAAAACAAACAATAGTTTGATTAGGAATAAATATATAAAATCCTTTTTGGAAACTGTTCATAAAAGTCAGAATTATATTTACAAAGGGAATACCGGGTCCGAATGGGTTTGGTTTCCTAAGACCTAACTCTTAGGACCCTATAAAAAGGTGGGTACCAATGGTCTTAATTCTATTTTTTGCAGGTCCCACTTAAAAAGAGAGGAAAGTGGATTCTGGATAGTGGTTGCTCTAAACATATGACTGGAGACAAAAGTATGCTGACAAATATTACCTACACAAATGAAGGCTCAGTCACATTTGGAGATAATTCCAAAGGTTATATCATCGGCAAAGGCGATGTGAGCAACTTCGGTAACTCTAATACTCCTCTTATCTCTAATGTTTTACTTGTTAAAAACCTGAAGCACAATTTGTTGAGTATCAGCCAATTGTGTGACAAAGGATTCAAAATCTCTTTTTCCGAAGATAAGTGTAGCATTTTAGATCACAGTGGAAATCTCATATTTGAAGGTAATAGAAACAGAAATATATATGTTCTGAATATGAAAGTCAATCATAATTCAGATATGTGCTTAATAGCTAATGAAAATGATCCTTGGTTATGGCACAAACGATTCTGTCATATTAACTTCAAATCCATTAATAAGTTATCTAAAAATAACTTAGTAAAGGGGTTACCAAAAATGAACTTTAAAGTAGATCATATTTGTGATGCCTGTCAATTAGGTAAATTAACAAAATCATCATTTAAATCTAAAAAGGTCATTTCGACATTACAACCACTAGAGTTACTTCATATGGATCTATTTGGACCAACACAAGTGCAATCCATAAATCATAACAAATATGTGTTTGTAATTGTCGATGATTTTTCTAGATATACTTGGACAATTTTTATGAAAAATAAAAGTGATACTTTTGATCACTTTAAAATTTTCGTCAAGAGAATCCAAAACTTGAAGGAATTAAAAATTAAGAATATTCGGAGTGATCATGGAGGAGAGTTCGAAAATGAAGCTTTTGAACAATTCTGTAAAAAGAAAGGAATTTCTCATAATTTCTCGTTTCCTAGAACTCCACAACAAAATGGAGTTGTAGAACGAAAGAATAGAACTTTACAGGAATGTGCAAGAACTTTGTTAAATGGAAGCACACTTCCAAAACATTTTTGGGCAGAAGCTGTAGCAACTGCCTGTTATGTTTTAAACAGGGTTTCCATTCGACCTCTCACTAAGAATACTCCGTATGAACTCTTTAATAGCAGAAAACCAAATATATCCTATTTCAAAGTTTTTGGTTCAAAATGTTTTATATTAAACACTAAAGATCAGCTTGGCAAATTTGATGCGAAATCTGACGAAGGTTTCTTCCTAGGATATTCGGATCGAAGCAAGGCCTATCGAGTGTTTAATAAAAGAACAAATACTGTTGAGGAAACTCTACATGTATCGTTTGATGAAAATTTTCAACAAATAACAAGTATAAATAATGATGATAATGATAACATCATAAATACAGAATCTGAAAATGTTAAAATAAATGAAAACGAAATTGATAATCCTAATGAGAACAATAATATTCAAAATGAATTAAAATCTCCACCACATATCTTACGGGATCATCCTGTTCAAAACATTATTGGAGAAATTAATTCAAACGTTCGAACTAGGAATCAATTAAACCAAATGGGCCACGTAGCATTCTTATCTACTATCGAGCCAAAGAACCCAAAGGAAGCTTCTACCGACGAATACTGGATCATTGCAATGCAAGAAGAACTAAATCAGTTTGAGCGCAATGAAGTTTGGGAATTAGTTCCTAGACCAAGTAATCAAACTGTTATTGGAACAAAATGGGTTTACAAAAACAAGGCGGACGAACAAGGAAATATCACTAGAAATAAAGCAAGATTGGTGGCTCAAGGATACAATCAGGAAGAAGGTATCGACTATGAAGAGACATTCGCTCCTGTAGCAAGACTAGAATCAATTCGAATACTACTGGCCTATGCGTGTTTTCATAATTTTAAACTTTATCAGATGGACGTTAAAAGTGCCTTTCTGAATGGATACATTAAAGAAAATGTGTATGTTGAACAACCTCCCTTATTTGCTCATGAAAAATATCCCAATCATGTATATAGACTTAAGAAGGCTCTATATGGTTTAAAACAAGCACCACGTGCTTGGTACGAACGACTTAAGAGCTATCTAATCTCTTCGGGATTTCAAATTGGAAAGGTTGATCAAACATTATTCATTAAACATTCAAAAAGGGATATTTTAATAGTTCAAATCTACGTTGATGATATCATATTTGGTTCCACCAACGAAAAATTATGTCAGGATTTTTCGGATATTATGACTAAGGAATTTGAAATGTCCCATATGGGAGAATTATCATACTTTCTTGGTCTACAGATTAAGCAATTACCGAATGGTATATTTTTTAATCAAGAAAAATATTGTAATAATCTAATCAAACGCTTCGGAATGGAAAATACTTCTGCCAAACCAACTCCTATGAGTACGACAACACATCTTGAAAAAGATGAAAATGGCAAAAGTGTTGATCAGAAACAATACCGAAGTATGATTGGATCATTACTATATTTAACTGCAAGTCGTCCTGACATAATGATGAGTGTCTGTTTGTGTGCTAGATTCCAAGCCAATCCAAAAGAATCACATTTAAGAGCAGTGAAACGTATACTACGTTATCTAACAAACACAAAGGATTTTGGTCTATTCTATCCTAAAGAATGTCCATTTGAATTAGTTTCATATAGTGATGCTGATTTCGGTGGTTCTCGAACAGACCGAAAAAGTACAAGTGGTACGTGCCATTTTATTGGAAAATCACTTGTATCTTGGTTTAGTAAGAAACAAAATTGTGTTTCTCTTTCTACATGTGAAGCAGAATATATTTCTGCTGCTTTGGCTTGTACTCAAGTAATCTATATGCAACAAACACTCAAAGATTTAAATATAAATTTATCAAATTCAACTATATATTGTGACAACTCTAGTGCTATTAACTTATCTAAAAATCCTATTAATCATTCACGAACAAAACATATTGACATTCGTCATCATTTTCTTCGTGATAATGTTGAAAAAGGGACAATTATTTTAGATTTTGTTTCTTCTGAAAATCAGTTAGCTGATATTTTTACAAAACCTCTTTTAGAAAATATTTTTGTAAAACTAAGGCGAGAACTTGGTATTGTGTCTCTTCAAAATTTATGATTTTTTTTTCTGATAAATTTTATATTTTTTAAATTTTTTTTTGTTTTGGCTAATATCCTTTTTACTATTTTTACCTTTTGTTTTAACAGACGGATATTACTAACAAATGAGTTTCAGCCATTCCTTTTATACTATATTTGAACTTTCTATCTTATTATAAATTGTTCAATTCTAATCTTCTTTTTTCATCAAAGTCATTTCTATTTTCTGTTTTTTTTTCCTCTACAATGAAAATCAACTTGTTCATATTACTTCTCTCCATGGCTTCTGAATCCGATGATTCTCCATCATCTTATTCTACATCATCTCTTGAAATTTTAGTAACTCCAACACCTCATGAGAAAAATAGACCTTGTCCTTCTCGTGAACGTTCTAGCTATACTCCTGAAAAAAAGAAATCTCGACGGTTTCTTTTCTTTGGCTCTCCATCAACCAAAGAGAAAATATCAGAGATGCATCATTACCAAAGGGAACAGTTGGATTTACAACGAGAGATGTATTACGAACAAAAAGTTAATTCCAAACGACTTAGTTTTATTGAACAAGTGGCTTTGAAATTCTGTGGTACATCTCCTAAGAAAGATGTAGTTCAACCTTCAACATCTCAACAAATAACTTCATCTGGATGGAATTCATTGGAGCCGAGTCCACAAACTCCTTCGGTTCCACAAAACTCTTGGGAACGTCAACCATATTGGTCTCCCTTGCGACCATACACAGAGATAACCAAGATCGAACTAGAAGAATGTAAAACTCCAAGTGACTCGGATACTTATAGATTCTTTTTATATTTTGTGTATCTCTTTTTTTTTGTAAAAAGTAAAATTTCAGACGTCTGAACTCTTTATTACAGACGTCTGAACAGTGTAAGAGAATAATGTTTTAACAGTTTCAGACGTCTAAAACTATGATTTCAGACGTCTTAAAATAGGCTTTTTTGCACTGTTTTCTTTCTGTTTCAATTTTCTTATATTCAGCCGTCTGAAAGTATTTTTCAGACGTCTGAAAACTGGAAATTTTTTTTTCAAATTAATATTACACGAATTTCAAGACACCAAACCCTTTTATTCCACCCGTCCTTTGCTTTTTTGCTCTTCTTCATCTTCTTCTTTCGGTTATTACTTCTCCATTGTTATTACTTCTTTCTCAAACAACTCAAATGGCACCTAAATCAAAAAGATCAAGACCATCATCCTCTTCATCTACACCAAACATTGATCAGTGGCTATGGAACGACCAAGCAAGGCAACGATTTGCTCAAATGAATAGATCCAATTTTTTCCCTGGAGCCTTCATCAAATTCGAAGAATTCAGCGCTTATCGTATTCATCAATTTGTAAGAGCAAATGGGTTAGAGTCTCTAGTCTCTTTTGATGCCAACAATATCAAAATTAATCATCTTTTAGTAAAATTATTTTTTGCAAACATGAATCTAGACCATCATACTCCTCACAATCGCAATGATTGTATTTGGACTTTGGTTTGTGGAGTTAAAATATATCTGCCAATTTCAAGGCTTGGTGAAATTCTACGTTGTCCATCAACCGGAATTGATTTAGATGAGATTGATGTGTCTTTAGATTTAACTAATAGAGATGAAGTTTCACATCAATTCCTGAATGATGATATTAATCGACTCACTTCTATTCAACTTCGTCCTCAAGCTCGCATTCTTCATAGAGCATTAATTCGTTCTGTTATTCCAAGGACAGGAAGTTATGAGATTGTTAATAAAAGAAATTTTCAAGCCCTATATGCTGTATACTCCGGTCAACCTATAAATTGGGCTCAAATAATTTTGGAAGAATTCATGGATGTCAATCATAGGAGACGATATAAGACCTTCCACTATGGTGCTTATATTATGAAAATACTTCAAAATTTTAACATTTCTTTTCCTGACTCCGAATTTTCTTCGATCAAAGAACTTGGGTCTAAAACATTAGGTCTTATGGGATTGCCAAAACACCCGGAAAGTTTAGCATATATCTCTTTCCAAGAATGGGTTGCCAACCGTGATCAAAACCAGCCACAACCTCGTCGGTACGATTCTCATACTCAATCATCTATCCCTCCATCGGAAGAAGAAGATGATAATGATATTGTGATTCTTTCTCCCGACTCTAGCTCAAGGAATGCCTTAGTAACACTTTCCCAAAATCAAGCAAAACTTCAAAACCGAATGAAATCAATAGAACGAAAATCTGAAAAACGTTTTAATTCCATTCGAGGCTTTCTTAACAAAATTTGGGAACGTATTGGTTGTTCAACTTCTTCATCTACCGATGTTTTCAACCCCACTCCTTTTCAATGGTCATCAAGTTCAGAGAATAGAATTAGTGGTGATGATGATGATGAAGTTGGAAGTGACTCCAGTCCTAGATTCTGATCTTTTTTGCTCTTTTATGTTATTTGTTATGTGTCTTTTATGTTGTTTGTTATGTGTCTTAAACTCTCTTTTGCAACTTCTTTAATTTATGTCTACTTTGATCTATCTTGTAAAATTACTGATTACCTTTTTGCAATGACAAAGGGGGAGAATATGGTGTTAATTCTTTTTGACAGGGGGAGTTTTAGTATATAGTTGATAAAATGGTGTTAATTCTTTTTGACAGGGGGAGTTTTAGTATATAGTTGTCATCGTCAAAAAGGGGGAGAATGTTAAGACCTCGGTTTCGATGTCTATTATGTATTTTGACAAACGACAACTATATACATTATTTACTAACATATTTTTTGCAGGAATAGCCACAAGACTGGATTCATATAATCTTCATGCTGCATATATGTTGTTTTGGGTCATTGTTTAGAATTAAAATATTGTGAAAATCTCTCCTTTAGATATATATAAATACACACCAGTGCCAAAGAATAAAACTCAATTTTAGGCTAAATTCAGACGTCTGAAATGACCTATTCAGACGTCTGAATCTGAAGTTAAAATTCAATTTTTTAACAATATTCATACGTCTGTTTCTGTTATTTCAAACGTCTGAATATAGATAAAAATAGCCTATTTACTCTCTGTTTTGCACGCTTCAAATTTCAGAAGTCTGAAATTTATTTTCAGACGGCTGAATTTCTACAACTGCTATTTTTGTGAAAAGACACTTCTCTTCACCAAAGAGAAACTCTTTCAAAATCAATGGTTGCAACTGTTCTTTCCAATATAACTTTTCATCTATAGTTGCAACTCTTTATACACTATAAATAGATTACAGAATTCAACAAACAATTAACCGAATCTAATTTTAATATTCTTGAATTCCTATCTATTTTATATTTTCAAACTGCACTCAAACTGCTTACATTCTCTGATCGTTGATCACTCTATCTTCCACTATTCTCAAAGCACATCACACTATATATCATAAAGGAGAAGATTATAGGAAGGTTGTACTATCAAGAGACAAATCCGTGTTATTGAGAACACACAGTGTCAAATACCTTTTGTATAAGTTGAAGTCCTGTTCTGCTGTTCAGGCGTGTGAAGTCCTCTTCGGCTGTTGAGGCAAAATCCTGTTCTGTTGCTCAGGTCCCTTGTTCGGCTGTTCAAGGGTGGTTGTAAACCTATTCCTCCGGGTTAAGTGAGGATTGTTGTTAGTGAAATTCCAGAAGGAGTCTGGGACTGGACGTAGAACGGGAAGTTCGAACCAGTATAAAAATTCCTGGTGTGCTTGTTTTATATTATTCATATTACTAATTTATCTTAGTTTATTTCCGCATTAGTATAATTCCATATAGCACGATCCGCACCGAACTTTCATATATATATATTTTCAAATATTTTAGTTTTGACCGTATAAGTTTAAAGTATGGGTTTGTTCACAGTTGTAGTAGATGTATCCTCTGTTACAGTAAAAAAAAGTTTAAGATTATAAAGTTATTTATATACTAGTCTGTTGTTTTAAAAGTGGTATAGATATAAATATTAAGTTAGCTGTACATAAGTTACACTGGTCATATCTTGTTAGTTGTTTATATGATAATACGTTGTATATATAACTTGTATAATTGGTTCTGGAGTACTCTGCTCATCATTTTGTGAAGTCTGCATAAGGGTTCAAGAGGCTCACACATGTTGCTTAATATACATAGTCTGGTTATGAATTCGAGTAGCATATGTGTGTGTTATAGTAAGGTAAATTTATAATTTTAAATATAAGTATGTCGTTGGATAGTAAATTAAGAGAATTTAAATATTATATATATATATATACATTTTGGTTTTTTTAGATTCTAAATTATAATATATAAAGTGATTTGGATAAGTATTATGATTGAAATATAACATGTAATTTAAAAATGAATATTGGTTTTAGAAAAATAATGATATAATATACTTTTGTTTTGATTATATCTGCATCGACCCAATTCCAATTTGATTTCGTCTATTCCTTGTTATCAGCTTTGATCGTCTAATCGTGTCCATCTAGCTTTGCTTTGAAATTTGTAGCTCGTTCTTTGTCAAATCTATCTAGCCTCGAAAGGTGAGCAATCACTCACGATTAATGTTCTTTTATTTATTAAATTTGATTTCAATTGAAACGACAATTGAAATATGCTGATGTTAGTTATTTACACTGTTATATATGTTGTTACCTATATCAGTTCACCTGTGACATCTGACACCATTATCTGTTATATATAATGATAATCCAGTTTGGTTGATAAATGTTTGATTGTTTGATGTTGACATTGGACGTTAAATTGTTAATATAGTAAGTGAAAAATAATTTGAAATTGAAATTGACGTAGGATAGTTAGATTTGTTATATGTTAAATTTGATTAGAGGACATTTGCATAATATGACCCTTTAAATGTTGAATTAATTGACATGTAGCAATTTGGTAAAATACACCTTGAACCATTTAAATGTTTGTTGCTTAAATTGGTGCTGTATGAAATTGAATAATTGATATCAAACGAAGAACCGTATTAATATTATTGTAATAATCTTTAATCTACATGAAATGATAGTGTAGATTCTAGAAATAATTATATTAATTTACACAAACAACAATGTGAATTAATACGATTATTTCGGGATTATTTGAAATAATTATTGGATTGATATTGGTTGTTGTTATTGCTTGTTTATTTACTTTGACACCATCCCAGTTATCACACTACAAGTTTCCTTTGCTATGCTTTGATTTTGAATTGAATTGGAATCGGGTTGAAATGATAAATACCCAAATTAAACTTTGACCTAAGATAGAGAATTAAATAAAACCCGATTGGTCAATAATTTGATTTAAAAATAAAATGAAGATTTTATTTGAATAAATAATATGGTTTTGAAATGAAGTTGAAATTTGAATTTTTAATGAAAGGTAAATGTTAATATTTAATAATCTGAAACAAAATATTAACAATGTAATTGATGAAAGAACGTTGTTTAATTTGAGAAACGATTGAATTAAGTTTGAAATGATTTAATAATTAAGTTTGAAATTATAATTAAGTTTGAAATTATTAAACTTTGAAATTATTTAATAATTAAGTTTTGAATTATTTAATAATTAAATAAGATTGAATTATTTAATGATTAAATTGAATTGAATTCTTTAATAAGTGAAATTGAACTTTTGAATAAGTGAATTTTTACTCCGTAAATAATTGAAATTGAGTTTCTTTATTTATTAAGTTTTGAACAATTATTTAAGTAAGTAAATAAGTGAAATTGAATTTCTTTAACAAGAAATAAAATGTGATTTATTGAAATTAATGTAAGACTTGAAATTTAAAGAATTTGATTTGATGAATTTAATTTAATTCAATTTGTAAGTTTTGATATAATGAAGTTGAATTTAAATAATGGATTTAATGAATTGGAAATTTAATAGAAATTGTTTTGAATGGCAAATTTACTTAATGAATATTGAATGAAATCGATAAATGAATTTAAATTGATTTAAATGTTAAATTAAATTAATTTAAATGATTTCGGAATGAAACTTATATACGAACTTGAATCAATATTTGAATTGTTTTAAATAGAAATTGAAATTGAACTATAAGATTTTGAAATGGTAATTTGGAAGTTTTGAAACGTAAATTATGGAAATTGATTTAGAAAGACAAATGAAATGTTGGTTTACAAATTCTATTTGAAATTGAAATTGATTTGGTTTTGAAGTTTATTAAACGACCAATCAGTATAATAATTACGGAAGTTATTAAAGAGACCGGAATCGGTTAGGGACATACTCACTATCTAAACCGAAAACCACTTTAATAACTACACGCGGAGTGTGATCCATAATGAAGTGGTTGGAATGATGTACGTGATGACTGAAGAAAGAGAACGATAATGGATAGCCTTGACACTTGTCTCAAATTGGAAATGACTAAAACAGGAGCCGTGCCGGGCCAAATGGAGGTTGGCTGCCTCGAGCAAACACACTTCTTCGAAAACTACTCATTACTTGTTGTCGATTGGTGCACCCTTGATTTGGGAGTGTTGTTTCGCGGTGTTGCGATCGCTGCGGCGATGCGTTCTCACCAGTCCGGATCGGGCAAACGGTAGTTTCACTACCTTGGGTATTGCCTCATGTGTCTTGTCATACTTGTATCCCTATATACGCGACCACTACGATTTGTTTTGTGTTATACTTATGGAGTACTCCCTGATAGCCCACTAGTTTACGGTGGAGTTTACAGTGCTGTATAGACTATAACGCTTATATAAAATGTGTTAATGGGGATAATGGTAATGCCTTAACACTATTTTGATATTTTATATTACTGATAGGCATTATCTATTTACCGTACACTACTACATAGTAGATAGTTTAACGGATCCTTAAAGGATGGTTATTCCAAACATCCTTTGAGTTACTTGTATTTCAGTTGCTATTTCACTTGAGTTGGATTTATTGATATAAGAATGTTAATCCTGACTCGAGTGTTTTGTGTTTTGCTTTACGCTAGGGTCAGACTGAGTGTACCAGTATTCGAGACTCACCTTTGGAGTTGGAGCTTTGCTTTAAGATCCATCCATCTATTCTGCTTTCAGTATTCGATGATTCCAGTGATGTATTCTGATTTGTACCTGATGTATCGTGTTACTCTTCTGTTGTATCTTGTTTAACTCTGATGTATCTTATATATTTATATAGTAGCTTCATGAACTACTATCTCTTTTACTTCCGCTGCATATTATTACTCTACGTTTGTGATATGTGATTATTTATTTACTGTATATGCTCAGTTTTGCCAAATTTAAATTAACAATTCGGTATTTTGAATTATTCAAGTCCGACATGTGCGGATGCGAATAGTCCAAAATAGCGGGTCGTTATAGTTGGTATCAGAGCTTTGGTAGCTCTAGGCAAAACTTAGCATATAGGGTAAATGTATTTACAGAATCACTCTCATTCGAGTTTCAATCTCTTCCTTTTGACTCGATTCCTTTGAATTTTGGAACGTTCCCTGCGGTTCCAAATTTCATTCGTGTCCCTCACTATTCTTCTTCTTTCAATTCTGGAGCATCTCATAACTCCACTTTGAATGATCTTTATAATGGATCGGCGGTCTCGCCAATCTTCGAAATTTTGTAAATGGGTGAAACTCCTTTACAATTGGCATCGATTCACCGGAGATTTCTATATCCTCGGTTTAGATGCTACTATCTCTTGTATGCCCTGATTTTATCTCTTGAGATCAATGTCGATTTGCCTTGGAATTCTACATTGATTTTATTCTTGAAGTCACGGTTGACCCGGTTAAGGTTACCCGCGATTTATATAAATTTATCAATCTTCCTACTTTGTTATTGATCATCATATCTTTGTTTCGAACTTATCTTCGAATCAAAATTCTCTTTGATTTAAGTCCATCAAAATTTGAATCTCTATCCTTGCTTTGAAATCCATTCTTGTATCGTCAAGCGAGGAAGTGTATCTGTAAATTAATATTAAAAATGTTTTAAAATATATTGTGATGTTTGGGTTGTTGATGTTGATTTGGGTTTTCGATCGATTCGTCTGATCAATGCTATCATTAGGATTTCCAAAACACTTGAGCAGAGCAAACTGACACAATAGTATTTTCGAATTTGGCGAATAAAATAGTTTTGTATGATTATATTATATATAAGTATAACTTTTCTGAAATTGAATTGTTAACTGAATTGGTTGTCAGATAGGTAATATTTGATTTTCACAATTTGTTTTGTAAATCATTGATTATTCCAACATAAAAATAAATGGAATTATAAAAGTTGGTTTATAGATTTATTTAGAAATTTAAATGAATTTAAAGTAAGAATTTGAGAATTTAATTTCCTAAAATTTCAAGCTTTGGTTTTAAATTTTTTTAAATGTATATTATTGAACGTATTTTCAAATAGGAACCGTTTTCAAAGAATTTTAAAATGTTGAAATCAATGCTCTTCTCTTTGTCGCTGGAAAATAACTTCGGTGATGGCGGCCGCATCATCGACATTCATTTTCGAGTTTCGAAGTGGAGAGACCATTCTGTAGCTTTGCTACGGTTTTGTTTGGAAAAATATTTTAATTTGAATTTCTTAAGTATGACTTGATTTATATATATATATATGGGTATATTATTTTAAATTTAATTTGATTTAATATATATAGTATATACATAATTATCTCTAAAGGGTTTGAAATTAAACGGAAATTTAATTCTTAAAAGTATGTTAAAGGATGTTCTCAATTATAAATAAAGCTAAATTTTGGATAAATATTTAAACTTGAAATAATTGAATTTAAAAATTTTATTTGTATAGTACTAAATTGCATTTCAATATAACTTACCTAAATTATTCATAAGTTAAAATGTAATTGGATAATATACAATATAAAATAATTTTATAAATAAAATTTGAAGTGTATATAATAAATGTTATACACTTAGATTTTAATTATAAAAAAATGCTAATAAAGATGATAGAATAATAAGTTAATTGAATGAGATAAATAAAGTAAATTTTGTTCTGAAAGAATTAACAAATTGAATTGAATCAGCTTAATGAAATACCTTGAATTAAGATCAATTATTAAATATTAATTGATTTAAAGTGAAATTTATATGATTAGAATTAACAGTTGAACTAACAAATTTAAATCGAATGACTATTTATTGATTTAATATAAATGGATTTAACCAAATTGAAAAAAAAAATTAATTTAAAATTGAAATTTATATGGTTTAAATATATGTAATAAGATATATTAAGTGGAATAAACTTAATAAAAATTTGGAATAAAAGAATTAAATTTGTTGAATAAAATATGAGTACAATAAATGATTATACAAATTGATGATTTAGAAGTTGCTAATGGAGGATGAATAGACAACAAGATAATGAATTTAGAAATAGTTAGGATTGATTGTAGTGAAATCAAATGGATTAAATCAATTATTGAATATTAATTAATTTAAAATTGAAATTTATATGACTCAAATTAATTGTTTTACTTGTATTCCAATCTATTTTCTTTCTGGTTTCTATTCTCCTACCTCCTTCCTTTTCGGGGACGAAAAGTTTTGAGTGGGGGAGAGTGTAACGACCCGTAAATTTTAACTGTTTTAATAACGTAATTGGTTAAAAAATTTGTGAAATTTGAAACGATAAAATTTTGAAATAAAAATTTAATATTTGAAAAGCGTATAGTTAAACATAGCAACTGGTAAATTTCCATCCAAAAATTTGAAAGTTTATTTCGTGTGTAATTTTATTTCAATTTAATCAGTCAGAAATTGATGAAAATAAAATGTTTTCAAAACCTGAATATTTTTATATAGAAAAATTCTAAACCATCTTCTGAGCAAGACGCCATTTTTCGTTTTTCCAAATTCGGACTTCTTTGGCTCTGTCGACCTTATTTTTTCTGCGTTTTTCTTGCACTTTTCGATAGTAGAAAATTTGAATTTTTATAATTCAATCATACCACTGATATCTTTATACCGTTTTGACCGTCTCATTGTGCTGATCTTAGCAGTATATTTCTTTCTGTATTTCGAGGCCCGGTACGCGACAGAAACAGAAAGTCTGTGCGTCGTACCGTACCGAAATTGTGACCTTTTGTTTCTTTTGTCTCTTCAGACTTGAAACGTGCAACCCAGGCGGGCAATTCATTTCTCTCCTTTTCACCTTCCCTTTGTTTTTGGTGCGCGTTCCGTTCGAAATAATTAATACTTGCTTTGAGATATGAGGAGACATGCAAACATACCTCACTGCCCATTCAAAAAACGAAACCAGGTTTTTCTTTCTTCTCTTGTTTTTTTATTTTATTTCTCTACATTTCCTAAAATTTTCTTTCTTATTCCTTTATTCAGCCTCTCACAAGCAACAGCTTGTGTACGGCCCATCTTTTTCCCCCTCCGCCTGGTGCAGTGCGACCCGAATTCCCATGCTCAGCCTCGCATCACCACACTCGGCCACCAACCACCGTACACCAAGCTTCTTCTGCCATTCCAATCGCAGTCACTTCCTTCCCTTCACCGTGCCAACAACCGACTGCTCATCACCCTTGGCACCTCCGCCACCCAGCAGTGCCCAACGACCATCTCAGACAGGCTTTGCCAATACCCAAAACTCCAAAATCCATCGACTTCTGGTCAGCCCACACCTTCGCACCGCCCATGCGTCAGACCCCTACTGCCCTCCGCCTCCATTTGCCACGTCACCACGACCCTCGCCTTGCCAAACCACTGCTCCGCCGTACAAGAACCCAACTCTGCAGCAGCCCCATCGTCGTATGCAATATATAGTACGTATATACATAAGTTGTTTATATTATTTTTTTCTTCTGCTTCATATTCTTTTTATGAACAGTTTTATAATTTTCTTGGTTACACTTTTTGAGTCATACCCTATTTTGAAGTATTAATTTCATTTAGTGTACAGATGGTTTATATCTCATGTGGAACTAGTAACGTATAAAAATATATATCTACATATATTTTCTGTTAGTTTATATATATGTGATATGTCAGTATAATTTTTTTTATGTTAAACACTATTTAAAGATATAATGGGTTTGTACATAGAAAATTTGAAGCAGCAAGGCTTTAAGGGTTGTCGATACAAAGGTACATAATGTGTTAGTTATATTGTGTTGACAGCCTATATTTTTACAATGTTTACTGTTAGCTCATATGTTAGTCTATAAGGTTTTCATAATTCAGTTGTAGTTGATGAGTCTGCATCTATAGATAGATTGGTATTAGTTGTATATAATAATGATGGAAGTATGTATATATATATATTTTCAAATATTTTAGTTTTGACTGTATAAGTTTAAAGTATGGGTTTGTTCACAGTTGTAGTAGATGTATCCTCTGTTACAGTAAAAAAAAAAGTTTAAGATTATAAAGTTATTTATATACTAGTCTGTTGTTTTAAAAGTGGTATAGATATAAATATTAAGTTAGCTGTACATAAGTTACACTGGTCATATCTTGTTAGTTGTTTATATGATAATACGTTGTATATATAACTTGTATAATTGGTTCTGGAGTACTCTGCTCATCATTTTGTGAAGTCTGCATAAGGGTTCAAGAGGCTCACACATGTTGCTTAATATACATAGTCTGGTTATGAATTCGAGTAGCATATGTGTGTGTGTTATAGTAAGGTAAATTTATAATTTTAAATATAAGTATGTCGTTGGATAGTAAATTAAGAGAATTTAAATATTATATATATATACATTTTGGTTTTTTTAGATTCTAAATTATAATATATAAAGTGATTTGGATAAGTATTATGATTGAAATATAACATGTAATTTAAAAATGAATATTGGTTTTATAAAAATAATGATATAATATACTTTTGTTTTGATTATATCTGCATCGACCCAATTCCAATTTGATTTCGTCTATTCCTTGTTATCAGCTTTGAAAGTCGAATCGTGTCCATCTAGCTTTGCTTTGAAATTCGTAGCTCGTTCTTTGTCAAATCTATCTAGCCTCGAAAGGTGAGCAATCACTCACGATTAATGTTCTTTTATTTATTAAATTTGATTTCAATTGAAACGACAATTGAAATATGTTGATGTTAGTTATTTACACTGTTATATATGTTGTTACCTATATCAGTTCACCTGTGACATCTGACACCATTATCTGTTATATATAATGATAATCCAGTTTGGATTATAAGTTAATTAATTAAAGGTTAATTAATTTGGAATTAAGAATCATTAATTAGATAAGTATGGATTTATAATAAATGATTAGGAATAATGAATCAAGTGATTTAAGATTAATTAAGTAATTAATTAAGTAATTAGAGATTTATTAATTTGTAATTAAGAATTTATTAATTTGTAATTAATAAATAGTTTATTAAAGTTTAATTACTTAAAGAAAGTAAATAAAGAATTGTTAATAATTAATGAGGGATCATTAATTAGGATTATTAAATAATTAATTAATAAATGGGATTAATTTTGATAATCAAATAGATTAATTAATAAATGATAATCATTTGTGAAATTGGTTAAGTATAATTACTTAATTAAAGTAATTAAGGAAATTAATTACTTAAGGTAAGTAATTAAATAAATTGATAAGTTTAAATTAATTTGTTTAATTAATTTAAGATAATCACTGGGTGATTGATAAGTATAATTACTTAAAATGTAATTAGTGAAGTGTAATTACTTAGGAAAGTAATTAAAGTTAATTAGTGGATGTAATTAACTGAAGATGATTTGAGTTTATTTACTTTGAATAATTAATCAGGGATTAATTAAAAGATAATTAATTAATGAGTAATTAATTTATGAAAGAGTAATTAAGGGTAGTTAATTACTAAATGAGATTAATCAAAGGTGATTAATAAATGTGATTAATTAATTATTAATATAAATAAGATAATTAATTAAGAATAATTAAGGATCATTAATTAATATAATTAATGATGCGTCATTCTGTGGAATGAGTGGCGGGTCGTTACAGAAATGTTTGATTGTTTGATGTTGACATTGGACGTTAAATTGTTAATATAGTAAGTGAAAAATAATTTGAAATTGAAATTGACGTAGGATAGTTAGATTTGTTATATGTTAAATTTGATTAGAGGACATTTGCATAATATGACCCTTTAAATGTTGAATTAATTGACATGTAGCAATTTGGTAAAATACACCTTGAACCATTTAAATGTTTGTTGCTTAAATTGGTGTTGTATGAAATTGAATAATTGATATCAAACGAAGAACCGTATTAATATTATTGTAATAATCTTTAATCTACATGAAATGATAGTGTAGATTCTAGAAATAATTATATTAATTTACACAAACAACAATGTGAATTAATACGATTATTTCGGGATTATTTGAATTAATTATTGGATTGATATTGGTTGTTGTTATTGCTTGTTTATTTACTTTGACACCATCCCAGTTATCACATTACAAGTTTCCTTTGCTATGCTTTGATTTTGAATTGAATTGGAATCGGGTTGAAATGATAAATACCCAAATTAAACTTTGACCTAAGATAGAGAAATAAATAAAACCCGATTGGTCAATAATTTGATTTAAAAATAAAATGAAGATTTTATTTGAATAAATAATATGGTTTTGAAATGAAGTTGAAATTTGAATTTTTAATGAAAGGAAAATGTTAATATTTAATAATCTGAAACAAAATATTAACAATGTAATTGATGAAAGAACGTTGTTTAATTTGAGAAACGATTGAATTAAGTTTGAAATGATTTAATAATTAAGTTTGAAATTATAATTAAGTTTGAAATTATTAAACTTTGAAATTATTTAATAATTAAGTTTTGAATTATTTAATAATTAAATAAGATTGAATTATTTAATGATTAAATTGAATTGAATTCTTTAATAAGTGAAATTGAACTTTTGAATAAGTGAATTTTTACTTCGTAAATAATTGAAATTGAGTTTCTTTATTTATTAAGTTTTGAAAAATTATTTAAGTAAGTAAATAAGTGAAATTGAATTTCTTTAACAAGAAATAAAATGTGATTTATTGAAATTAATGTAAGACTTGAAATTTAAAGAATTTGATTTGATGAATTTAATTTAATTCAATTTGTAAGTTTTGATATAATGAAGTTGAAGTTAAATAATGGATTTAATGAATTGGAAATTTAATAGAAATTGTTTTGAATGGCAAATTTACTTAATGAATATTGAATGAAATCGATAAATGAATTTAAATCGATTTAAATGTTAAATTAAATTAATTAAAATGATTTCGGAATGAAACTTATATACGAACTTGAATCAATATTTGAATTTTTTTAAACAGAAATTGAAATTGAATTATAAGATTTTGAAATGGTAATTTGGAAGTTTTGAAACGTAAATTATGGAAATTGATTTAGAAAGACAAATGAAATGTTGGTTTACAAATTCTATTTGAAATTGAAATTGATTTGGTTTTGAAGTTTATTAAACGACCAATCAGTATAATAATTACGGAAGTTATTAAAGAGACCGGAATCGGTTAGGGACATACTCACTGTCTAAACCGAAAACCACTTTAATAACTACACGCGGAGTGTGATCCAGAATGAAGTGGTTGGAATGATGTACGTGATGACTGAAGTGTAACGTCCCGAAAATTTTTGACTTTCGAAAATTCAACATCGATACTCACTTTATCGACTGCTGAGTCATCGAATGCCAGAAACCCGAAAAGTTATGGTTTTAAGAAAGAAGAAAAAGGTGGAAGGAAGAGATAGAAGAAAAAGAAAGAAGAATAACAACAGAACAAGAGCAGAAACAGAAACAATATCAGAATCTCACATATCGCAGCGGAACAATATACAATAGATAATTACTAGTCTTTTAAAACAAAGAACTATATCAGTTTATACATACATCAATCATCACAGTCAATATACAACAATGGACAGTTATATAACTTGTCCTCATACAGAATACACAGCGGAATAAATATATCAGATACAAATACTACGTCTTGACATCCAGCTTGCTTCCAAAGCTCCAGAATATCCAGAATATCCTGATAATATAACTCTAGGCTGCCCGTGTGGAAATTGGTGGGCACCCAGAGTTTAGAAGGGAACAATAAACTCCGAGTCAGTCATGGTGACTGGTGTGAGATCGTAAAACAGTTATTCTTTCACAAAGAAAATAAAACAAATTCGCAGTGCTTTTGGAAAATGAAACTACCATAAGACCTCCCACCACACACACAATGCAAACGCAGAATTGGAGGAGATTTCTTCTTATGATAGTCAAAGATGCTTACTACGCAAAATCAAATTCTTTTTGATATTATTATTAGTGCATAGTGTAGAAAACATTTCGAAAGTATAATATTAATCTTAGCCAACATACGACTAGTATCGTATGCCTACTATAGCTACTATGTTCAATAGCAGGTTACCGCCACATTCCATAGCAGGTAATACAACTAAAACCGTACACGTCACGTATTGTTTCTTTGGATTTCCAACAAATGGTCAGGCTAAGGAACTTCCTTTCCTCCTGCCGAATAGGATCGCCTCTGGCTGGACGTCCCGAGAGACAAACTGCTCTCTGCCAAACAAGGCCGGGTTACCCTTGTAACAGGTAACTCACGAATATGTCATCACCCGGTCCTTTGGGACCTTTATCCGAGCGCTCGATATCCAACATCACAAATCATAAAGAAAGTGTATCCACATGAGTAAGTATCTGGGCTCCATACCATGATACCACCCCTTTCCAGAAGGAAATGACATACCCTAAAGGGCGCGACCCTCATAACCTTGCCGCAACATTCCTGTTTCGACCATTTCCGGGGTGTGAGGCTCGACGAAGTCTCGTCCACAAAGCTACGCTTTCTCAAAAAGCCCTGCTTCGGGTCAAACAAAATGATCAACCTATGATCATTAAGATATAAGATCAAACAAATGATCATATCACAAATGATCAAACACTGATCATTTTATAGCAACACTCAGTATGCCACGTTACCAAATTGGGAATATATCGCTGATAACTTCAACTACATAACCTCTGAGCTCGTACGTCTCAGAGAAGGGTGTTAAGCTAAGAGAATAAATTCTCCGCCACCAACAGATATGTATTTGAAAGAAATCAGCTTTATATCTCAAAGTGTAATGTCAGACACACAATCCATACAAGTCTGTTCCGGGATCGAACAGAACCGAAGGCACTTCTCACGAAGCCCTTGCAAATCCGGATAATTTTCAATCACGTCGGGACTTCCCATCACTAAGGGTGATAAAACCTCTAAATCGGAGATCAGCCGATGTAGAGTAACTCGACGGTAATCCTTCCGTTTTCAAAAATATCCGGTCTTCAACACTGGTCTTCAAATGCAATTCATAACGACGTATCACATATTCGGAATGAGTTATACAACCCCATGGTCCTTTCCCGGCTAACCCGAATAGTGAGCGATTTTTCAAAAATAAGTGTGGCATTCAAATTCATCCAATTCACAACAAATGCCTATCTAAAGGTAATTATTGAGAGTCGGTTATTTAACTATCAATAAAGATGCGCAACATCATCAGATTCCAAATAATTTTCCCAAATTATTTTATCTTCCAAAATATCTTTTACTAGATATAAAATTTCCACACTTAATCATTTGAAAACAATTTCAAATCAGTTTCCACATTTCATTTTATCTTTGAAGATAAAATCTCAAAACAGTTAATTTCATATTGGAAAAGCATTTCCATACTTATTTAAAAATAAGTATTTCACAAATCATTTATTTTCAACATTTGAAAATATTCAATATACTTAAATCAATATTAAGTATATATTCATTCTTTAAGGAAATCATTCTCTTTAAACACATTTATTTGAGTCAAAATGAATGTTACGTAAAACATCGTTACGACGACTCAAAATCACTAGTATAGGGATTCGGATTTTAATAGATATATAAATCCCAATACTACATCAAAACATTTCCTTTCGGAAATCATTTACTATAACAACAGTGTTATAGTCCATCATTTCCTTATTCTCTCGAAAACGTCTATTTCAACAATAAATGTTGAAATCTATGATTTCGATAATTCACACGTTTTAAAACATCTTTTAAAACAATTACTTCATTTTATAATATCGCTTTCCCAAAACATATCCATTTTATTTAATAATATATTCACTGTCCAAAATCGTGAATATACTTCAAAAACAAAATTTCAATCTTTTCTACACATTTATTTCAAGAATTGTCCACTATCCAAAATCGTGGATAAAATTCCCTTAATAACCTTCTATCTTAAATTCATCAAATTTGATTGATTGATTTCCGAATTTATAAAACAACGTTTATAAATTCCATTTTTCTATTTTATATAACAACTCCGGTTTATAAATCTCATTTTATTAACTTCAAAAATTCACTTATAAGAATAAGTGATTTCGGATTTATAAAACAACGTTCGGATTTATAAAACAACGTTTATAAATCACATTTGTACTTTATAACGATTTCAACTTACAAAATCATTTCATTTTGCAATTTCTATTTATATCCCATCAAAGTGCAAAAGTCAAATTTATAAGTAAATTTCTTATAAATCTTTTATTCTACAATATCTATTTACTTTATAACTTCACGTTATAAATCTATTAATTTCATTCACTTATGAAATCCATTTATACTTCTTTCTAACACTTATAAAAATTCGTTTTATAAGTCCAATATTTTGATTTACAAAAATATCAATTTTTATAAATCTTTCTATACAAATCGTTTATAGTTATTCAAAATCCCAACTTAAACCATTTTATAAATAAATCGACTTTTATTTCAAAAACGACACTTCGGTTATATTTCACTAAAAATTATAACTTTTATAACTTTAAAATTTTACGTTTATAAATTGATTCAAAAATTCCATAAAACGTATATTTTCAAAAATCACTTTAAAAACTTTTTTTTAAGGTAAAAGTCGTTATTTTTACATTTCAAAACTGAATCCGATGATGCAACAACACCAATCAGTCCATCACAACAGTCAATATCATATATCAATATGATAACAGAATATATATCAAAATCTGTAAATAAGTAAATACAGTTGAGGAATCCAGTTGGATCCCTCCAACCTGTTTCCCTGCATCCAAAGATGTTAGCACAATACCAATTTCGCTCCAGTACGGAATTATCGTGGTATATAGGTTTTATAAAAATCCGCTTACTAACGGCGCAATAGGGTCTCATCCGCTATACGAGGCGGGAAATCATCAATCCAATATATACATATGCCAATATGTATATATTGCTATATATAGATATATATCCTACTATATCTAATATCACACATCAATAGCAATCAATAACTGCAAAAATTCCACATTCAATTTGAGTGAGAAGATCTCACCGTGATTTTAATTCTGATTTCAGCGTTTTATTTCGAATAAAATTAAACGCGCGTTTAATTTTACCCGAAATTCAAACTAGCTCCGAACGGCTCCAAATCAGTTCCATAGCAAAGTGCTCGACGAAACGAAGACAACGCAACTAGTTTCGTCGAATTCTGACCTCGTACGAAAAAGTTATGATAGTTTAAACATCGTACAATTTAAACTAAATTATATTTACAAATTCTTTTTAATATTTTATACCCAGAACAAATCACAGCCGTTAATCTCCTTGATGAAAATCTGGGCCGTTGCCCCTCTCCTCTCCCTCACGCACGTATCCAGGTCGAAGAACCCATGCTAGCCGCCATCTAGGGTTAAATTATACCCCTCCATCATCGACATATACTTCGATCAGAGAGTGCCAGATCGAAGTCCATCTCAAGAGCTACGTTCGGCATGAACCACTAGAAACTCGGTCCCCCCATCGCCTCGGAATTCGTACCCTAAGAACGCACGAACGCGGCGTCCTCCTGGCCTCCCTACTCCTCCGATTCCAATCTCCACCGTCAATATCGTAGAGCTCGGAGAGCCCTACATTTTCCATTTAGAAGTCGAAGCTCGAAAATTAATGGATGAAGAGATTTTGGGGAAGAGAGTGCATTGCGTTTCGGCCATTGATATGAATGGTGGCGGCCACTGCAAATTAGGGTTAGGGTCTCTCGGCCAGAACAACGTATATATATACGTATAAGTGAATAATTTAATATTATATCCACAAATTACTTGATTTTTCGGACAATCTCCAAATCACACGTGCCGCCTGGCGTTCGTAAGGTTTACCCTGCATTCCGAACACAATGGAATAGGTTTCGGAGGCTAATTCGATCATCTGTGCGAGTTACAGAGAAAAACGATCAGATTTAAATTAAACCAATTTAAATCGATTTCGATGCGTTTAAATTCGTACCGGACAAACGGTAAATCCAAAAATTATGAAATTTGAAATCTTACAATAATATCACATTACGGATCCGATGAAACTGGTTTCGTCGAAATCCGAGACCTTTTGAAAAATGACTATTTTTACTCGCTGAATTAAATTAAAATAATATCAATGCGTTTCGAGTTGCCACGGTCAAACGATAACTCCGATTGCAACGAAAATTGAAATCCGATAATAACTAACTATTACGGATCCAATGGAACTGGTCTCGTTCAATTCTGAGACTGTTCGAAAATTGGCTATTTTTCAGTCGATAATTAAATATTAAAATATTCAATTTTCACAGATTAACTCCAAATTCAATTTTAAAAGTTCTATAACCTTTCTATAACTCCAGTATGATTAAATAAAATTTTCCAAATCATTTCCAGCACATTAAACCCATACTTCAATTATTTCTGGAATTTCAATCATTAGATTATCGATTTAATTGACCAAATTAAATCCAATATTCGAATAATAAATTATTCGACTACTTAAATTCATTTATTAATATTTAAAATCAATTAAATATTCGAATTTTAATTATCAAAAATTCTGGGTCGTTACAGACTTCCCCCCTTAAAAGAATTTCGTCCTCGAAATTACAAGTTAGGAAAAAGATACAAAATCCGTTAACTTTCCAAAACAAACCGTTCAAATTAGATTTTCAAATCTGTTAAGTGTTTAACTTCTCCAAAATTCATAGTTAACTTCTCACAAAATCTTTACTAAGTTTTCAAATCATAACTTAGTTTTCAAAATTTTCAAAGTTTCTCAAAAATATTCTAACGCCTTAAATTTTCAGAAAATTTCGCCAGCGTCTCCTTTGCACGGCTCGATTCGAGAAAAAAAAATGACAGTGTATATATATCACAAATATACATCCCATCAAGTGATGAGGCATCCCGTAGGGAAAAAAGTGTAAAAGTACGATATTTAATCCGAGATATGTACCTTATTATATTTTTAGCGAGCGTATACGGCTAATATAGCGCGAAAGCAAGCTCCAAATGCGAAGCAACGCCATCCGCACCTACTAAACACTCAACAAACCATATGAGAACATGTAGATATGAAAATATAGTCAATATACATCATATAGCAACATAATACTACATATGTCAACATAGCAAATGCAACAAAACAACAAATGCATTCAGAAGCAACAATGCAACCATCAAACCATCATCATCCAATAAACATCCAACAAATCCATACCGAATCAATATTCATTCATTTCTCATTAATATTCATTGAATTGGTTTTCAATTTACTCACATTTGATTCGTTAATATTGGATTTAACTAACATTCATTCATTTGTTTCCAATTAGTTTACATTCACTAATTTACATTCATGTTGGTTCATTTTCAATTTGAATCAAATTCATTTCTATTCAAATTTACATATTATCAATTTGAATTTAATCACTTTGCTTCCAATTTGTCGATTCAATTTCATTAACCCTTAATGAATTACACGAAATCAACTAACAATCAATCTAACAACCAATGTATAACCAATCATAACCAAATTTATTCAATTTACATTTCTTTACATTCAATTTGGTTCAACACTTTAAGTTTCAATTTGTTGATATTAAATTGATTTCCATTCAATTATTCAATTCCTTTAGCTTCTAATGAATTAACACTTATATTCATTGCTTCGTATCAATTATTTATATTCAATTGATTGACATTCAATCCATTTATTAATTCAATTGCTAATTCATTTTAACAAATAAAATTGAATTTTATATAACTCAAGTTCACATTCATTTAATAAATTCACTTTATTAATTTCTTTGATATCAAAATAAACTTCACTTCAACATCACTTAAGTTATTTTCCATTTCAAACATCATTTGTTCAACTTAACTTAAGTTTCCACTTATAAATCCAATTCAGATTTTGTTTTTCTTAACAAAATTCATTTAACCTTTTACCAAAATCAAATTTCATCAATCATTCAAATTTATATCACATTTGACTTTCTTTTAGTTAAATTTCACATCATATTTCATTATGCTACTCCAATTCATTAACTTTACCAAAGTTAAATCTATTATCTCATATCATAAGTATAAATCTTATTTCACTTATATTTACCATATTTAAATTTGGACTTAAATTTTCAAATTTGTTTATCACAACAAAACCTCAATTTCCAATTTACTATGGTAGCAAATCAATCACACAGAAACTCGAAAATGATACCGATGATGCTGCAGTCATCACCCTTATTATTTCCCAGCAACAATAGTGAAATCAGTGCTTAAATTCTTTCAAAAATTTCCTTGATTTATAAATCTCATTACAAATCTTTTTACTTATAAAATTTCTCTATTTATATATAAGATTATTTTACCATTGTAAATCATATTAATTATAACTCCATATTTATAATTCATTCTCTTATATATTTTTCTCTTTCACAATTGTTGTTTTAATTCAACTTATTCAAACAATCTTAACAATCAATTCATATACACTTTAATAATTCTTAAAAAATTATTTCTTTATATACAAAATATAATCAAGGTAAAATTATTTCATTTACCCAATTTTAAAACAATATCGTGCCGAATTGTTCTATATAAGTGTTTAGAGATCCCTATCGATAGAGTTGTACGGACAATACCGACCAGAATCCATATACCACTCAACAAATCAATCATCACAATATAAAACAATTTTATATTCACTAACAAATACGCACTCATATCTATTATTACACTCAAACTCATTCTAGAGTACTACTGACTCTATCTCTAATGAGTAACACCCAACAGAGCAGGGTTGTCGCTTAACCATATGCTCTGATACCAAATGTAACGTCCCGAAAATTTTTGACTTTCGAAAATTCAACATCGATACTCACTTTATCGACTGCTGAGTCATCGAATGCCAGAAACCCGAAAAGTTATGGTTTTAAGAAAGAAGAAAAAGGTAGAAGGAAGAGATAGAAGAAAAAGAAAGAAGAATAACAACAGAACAAGAGCAGAAACAGAAACAATATCAGAATCTCACATATCGCAGTGGAACAATATACAATAGATAATTACTAGTCTTTTAAAACAAAGAACTATATCAGTTTATACATACATCAATCATCACAGTCAATATACAACAATGGACAGTTATATAACTTGTCCTCATACAGAATACACAGCGGAATAAATATATCAGATACAAATACTACGTCTCGCCATCCAGCTTGCTTCCAAAGCTCCAGAATATCCAGAATATCCTGATAATATAACTCTAGGCTGCCCGTGTGGAACTTGGTGGGCACCCAGAGTTTAGAAGGGAACAATAAACTCCGAGTCAGTCATGGTGACTGGTGTGAGATCGTAAAACAGTTATTCTTTCACAAAGAAAATAAAACAAATTCGCAGTGCTTTTGGAAAATGAAACTACCATAAGACCTCCCACCACACACACAATGCAAACGCAGAATTGGAGGAGATTTCTTCTTATGATAGTCAAAGATGCTTACTACGCAAAATCAAATTCTTTTTGATATTATTATTAGTGCATAGTGTAGAAAACATTTCGAAAGTATAATATTAATCTTAGCCAACATACGACCAGTATCGTATGCCTACTATAGCTACTATGTTCAATAGCAGGTTACCGCCACATTCCATAGCAGGTAATACAACTAAAACCGTACACGTCACGTATTGTTTCTTTGGATTTCCAACAAATGGTCAGACTAAGGAACTTCCTTTCCTCCTGCCGAATAGGATCGCCTCTGGCTGGACGTCCCGAGAGACAAACTGCTCTCTGCCAAACAAGGCCAGGTTACCCCTGTAACAGGTAACTCACGAATATGTCATCACCCGGTCCTTTGGGACCTTTATCCGAGCGCTCGATATCCAACATCACACATCATAAAGAAAGTGTATCCACATGAGTAAGTATCTGGGCTCCATACCATGATACCACCCCTTTCCAAAAGGAAATGACATACCCTAAAGGGCGCGACCCTCATAACCTTGCCGCAACATTCCTGTTTCGACCATTTCCGGGGTGTGAGGCTCGACGAAGTCTCGTCCACAAAGCTACGCTTTCTCAAAAAGCCCTGCTTCGGGTCAAACAAAATGATCAACCTATGATCATTAAGATATAAGATCAAACAAATGATCATATCACAAATGATCAAACACTGATCATTTTACAGCAACACTCAGTATGCCACGTTACCAAATTGGGAATATATCGCTGATAACTTCAACTACATAACCTCTGAGCTCGTACGTCTCAGAGAAGGGTGTTAAGCTAAGAGAATAAATTCTCCGCCACCAACAGATATGTATTTGAAAGAAATCAGCTTTATATCTCAAAGTGTAATGTCAGACACACAATCCATACAAGTCTGTTCCGGGATCGAACAGAACCGAAGGCACTTCTCACGAAGCCCTTGCAAATCCGGATAATTTTCAATCACGTCGGGACTTCCCATCACTAAGGGTGATAAAACCTCTAAATCGGAGATCAGCCGATGTAGAGTAACTCGACGGTAATCCTTCCGTTTTCAAAAATATCCGGTCTTCAACACCGGTCTTCAAATGCAATTCATAACGACGTATCACATATTCGGAATGAGTTATACGACCCCATGGTCCTTTCCCGGCTAACCCGAATAGTGAGCGATTTTTCAAAAATAAGTGTGGCATTCAAATTCATCCAATTCACAACAAATGCCTATCTAAAGGTAATTATTGAGAGTCGGTTATTTAACTATCAATAAAGATGCGCAACATCATCAGATTCCAAATAATTTTCCCAAATTATTTTATCTTCCAAAATATCTTTTACTAGATATAAAATTTCCACACTTAATCATTTGAAAACAATTTCAAATCAGTTTCCACATTTCATTTTATCTTTGAAGATAAAATCTCAAAACAGTTCATTTCATATTGGAAAAGCATTTCCATACTTATTTAAAAATAAGTATTTCACAAATCATTTATTTTCAACATTTGAAAATATTCAATATACTTAAATCAATATTAAGTATATATTCATTATTTAAGGAAATCATTCTCTTTAAACACATTTATTTGAGTCAAAACGAATGTTACGTAAAACATCGTTACGACGACTCAAAATCACTAGTATAGGGATTCGGATTTTAATAGATATATAAATCCAAATACTACATCAAAACATTTCCTTTCGGAAATCATTTACTATAACAACAGTGTTATAGTCCATCATTTCCTTATTCTCTCGAAAACGTCTATTTCAACAATAAATGTTGAAATCTATGATTTCGATAATTCACACGTTTTAAAACATCTTTTAAAACAATTACTTCATTTTATAATATCGCTTTCCCAAAACATATCCATTTTATTTAATAATATATTCACTGTCCAAAATCGTGAATATACTTCAAAAACAAAATTTCAATCTTTTCTACACATTTATTTCAAGAATTGTCCACTATCCAAAATCGTGGATAAAATTTCCTTAATAACCTTCTATCTTAAATTCATCAAATTTGATTGATTGATTTCCGAATTTATAAAACAACGTTTATAAATTCCATTTTTCTATTTTATATAACAACTCCGGTTTATAAATCTCATTTTATTAACTTCAAAAATTCACTTATAAGAATAAGTGATTTCGGATTTATAAAACAACGTTCGGATTTATAAAACAACGTTTATAAATCACATTTGTACTTTATAACGATTTCAACTTACAAAATCATTTCATTTTGCAATTTCTATTTATATCCCATCAAAGTGCAAAAGTCAAATTTATAAGTAAATTTCTTATAAATCTTTTATTCTACAATATCTATTTACTTTATAACTTCACGTTATAAATCTATTAATTTCATTCACTTATGAAATCCATTTATACTTCTTTCTAACACTTATAAAAATTCGTTTTATAAGTCCAATATTTTGATTTACAAAAATATCAATTTTTATAAATCTTTCTATACAAATCGTTTATAGTTATTCAAAATCCCAACTTAAACCATTTTATAAATAAATCGACTTTTATTTCAAAAACGACACTTCGGTTATATTTCACTAAAAATTATAACTTTTATAACTTTAAAATTTTACGTTTATAAATTGATTCAAAAATTCCATAAAACGTATATTTTCAAAAATCACTTTAAAAACTTTTTTTTAAGGTAAAAGTCGTTATTTTTACATTTCAAAACTGAATCCGATGATGCAACAACACCAATCAGTCCATCACAACAGTCAATATCATATATCAATATGATAACAGAATATATATCAAAATCTGTAAATAAGTAAATACAGTTGAGGAATCCAGTTGGATCCCTCCAACCTGTTTCCCTGCATCCAAAGATGTTAGCACAATACCAATTCCGCTCCAGTACGGAATTATCGCGGTATATAGGTTTTATAAAAATCCGCTTACTAACGGCGCAATAGGGTCTCATCCGCTATACGAGGCGGGAAATCATCAATCCAATATATACATATGCCAATATGTATATATTGCTATATATAGATATATATCCTACTATATCTAATATCACACATCAATAGCAATCAATAACTGCAAAAATTCCACATTCAATTTGAGTGAGAAGATCTCACCGTGATTTTAATTCTGATTTCAGCGTTTTATTTCGAATAAAATTAAACGCGCGTTTAATTTTACCCGAAATTCAAACTAGCTCCAAACGGCTCCAAATCAGTTCCATAGCAAAGTGCTCGACGAAACGAAGACAACGCAACTGGTTTCGTCGAATTCTGACCTCGTACGAAAAAGTTATGATAGTTTAAACATCGTACAATTTAAACTAAATTATATTTACAAATTCTTTTTAATATTTTATACCCAGAACGAATCACAGCCGTTAATCTCCTTGATGAAAATCTGGGCCGTTGCCCCTCTCCTCTCCCTCACGCACGTATCCAGGTCGAAGAACCCATGCTAGCCGCCATCTAGGGTTAAATTATACCCCTCCATCATCGACATATACTTCGATCAGAGAGTGCCAGATCGAAGTCCATCTCAAGAGCTACGTTCGGCATGAACCACTAGAAACTCGGTCCCCCCATCGCCTCGGAATTCATACCCTAAGAACGCACGAACGCGGCGTCCTCCTGGCCTCCCTACTCCTCCGATTCCAATCTCCACCGTCAATATCGTAGAGCTCGGAGAGCCCTACATTTTCCATTTAGAAGTCGAAGCTCGAAAATTAATGGATGAAGAGATTTTGGGGAAGAGAGTGCGTTGCGTTTCGGCCATTGATATGAATGGTGGCGGCCACTGCAAATTAGGGTTAGGGTCTCTCGGCCAGAACAACGTATATATATATACGTATAAGTGAATAATTTAATATTATATCCACAAATTACTTGATTTTTCGGACAATCTCCAAATCACACGTGCCGCCTGGCGTTCGTAAGGTTTACCCTGCATTCCGAACACAATGGAATAGGTTTCGGAGGCTAATTCGATCATCTGTGCGAGTTACAGAGAAAAACGATCAGATTTAAATTAAACCGATTTAAATCGATTTCGATGCGTTTAAATTCGTACCGGACAAACGGTAAATCCAAAAATTATGAAATTTGAAATCTTACAATAATATCACATTACGGATCCGATGAAACTGGTTTCGTCGAAATCCGAGACCTTTTGAAAAATGACTATTTTTACTCGCCGAATTAAATTAAAATAATATCGATGCGTTTCGAGTTGCCACGGTCAAACGATAACTCCGATTGCAACGAAAATTGAAATCCGATAATAACTAACTATTACGGATCCAATGGAACTGGTCTCGTTCAATTCTGAGACTGTTCGAAAATTGGCTATTTTTCAGTCGATAATTAAATATTAAAATATTCAATTTTCACAGATTAACTCCAAATTCAATTTTAAAAGTTCTATAACCTTTCTATAACTCCAGTATGATTAAATAAAATTTTCCAAATCATTTCCTGCACATTAAACCCATACTTCAATTATTTCTGGAATTTCAATCATTAAATTATCGATTTAATTGACCAAATTAAATCCAATATTCGAATAATAAATTATTCGACTACTTAAATTCATTTATTAATATTTAAAATCAATTAAATATTCGAATTTTAATTATCAAAAATTCTGGGTCGTTACATGAAGAAAGAGAACGATAATGGATAGCTTTGACACTTGTCTCAAATTGGAAATGACTAAAACAGGAGCCGTGCCGGGCCAAATGGAGGTTGGCTGCCTCGAGCGAACACACTTCTTCGAAAACTACTCATTATTTGTTGTCGATTGGTGCACCCTTGATTTGGGAGTGTTGTTTCGCGGTGTTGCGATCGCTGCGGCAATGCACTCTCACCAGTCCGGATCAAGCAAACGGTAGTTTCACTACCTTGGGTATTGCCTCATGTGCCTTGTCATACTTGTATCCCTATATACGTGACCACTACGATTTGTTTTGTGTTATACCTATGGATTACTCCCTGATAGCCCACTAGTTTACGGTGGAGTTTACAGTGTTGTATAGACTATAACGCTTATATAAAATGTGTTAAGGGGGATAATGGTAACGCCTTAACACTATTTTGATATTTTATATTACTGATAGGCATTATCTATTTACCGTACACTATTACATAGTAGATAGTTTAACGGATCCTTAAAGGATGGTTATTCCAAACATCATTTGAGTTACTTGTATTTCAGTTGCTATTTCACTTGAGTTGGATTTATTGATATAAGAATGTTAATCCTGACTCGAGTGTTTTGTGTTATTCTTTACGCTCGGGTCAGACTGAGTGTACCAGTATTCGAGACTCACCTTTGGAGTTGGAGCTTTGCTTGAAGATCCAGCCATCTATTCTGCTTTCAGTATTCGATGATTCCAGTGATGTATTCTAATTTGTACCTGATGTATCGTGTTACTCTTCTGTTGTATCTTGTTTAACTCTGATGTATCTTATATATTTATATAGTAGCTTCATGAACTACTCTCTTTTACTTCCGCTGCATATTATTACTCTGTGTCTGTGATCTTTGATTATTTATTTACTGTATATGCTCAATTTTGCCAAATTTAAATTAACAATTCGGTATTTTGAATTATTCAAGTCCGACATGTAGTCCAAAATAGCGGGTCGTTATATATAGGCTCTCGTGTCATAAAGCCTTCTCGATCAACTTCTTGAAGCTCTCATCGGTATGACCAATCAATTGCTTCCCAAGATAATCACTTAACCCAACGATAAAATTTTCATTCTTTTTGAATGGAATATCAATGAAACATGGGTCGTACTTTGACAGCACATCGAATTTGGCCATATACTCCGACAAAGACATATCGCCTAATTTCAAGTCGACAAACTTTCTAAACAACATCGACTTTTGAAAAGTTGAAATAAATTGCACTTCGAACCGAACTATGAACGGATCCCAAGTAAATAATCCTCAGGAATCGCAATTATAAGTGCATTGCACCAATTCATTGACCATCATTAAAGTTAACTAGAGGCCAACTCCTACCTCATAGCATCATCTAACTCCCACTCATTGAAGATCCTTTCATAAGTATCCTACCAGTCTTGCACCTCAACAGCCGACTCTGTTCTAAGAAACGGTCTACCTCTTAGACGCATGGAGTCTTTATACAGCTCAGCAAAGTTGACTCTAGGCATTTTCACTTGAGCAACATAATCATTTGGAGCAACTTGGGCATTCCAGATAATGTTTTGCTCCATCTCAATGAACATATTCTACAAATGGAGGTCAGTGGCCATCGATTATGGCCACTCCTCAACTCTCGAGATGGAGTCAATAGCAACATTTCTCATATTCCAGATCATTCTTAATACATAATCAGAATGATCAGTCCCTCATAAAGAAAAACTACATCAGTGGTACTCGTGTGTGCAAAACAACTTATATACTATATATACTACTACATAGTTTTAAAAGCCAAAATATATAACAAATACGCACTCTCTCGTATATATGTATATTATTGATCCACTCTAAGGCGGCAACTACTATCCTATCCCTACTGCATCACAGTATCAACACAGGTTAATCGCGTAACCTAGCTTTGATAGCAAATGTGACGACCGCCCTACACCTTCGATGATCATATAGTAGAATTGTAGCAACCCAAAATTTGAGCTAGAATAATTAATTAACGAATTAATTAAGAAATAAAATAATTTTTTGAAATTGTCAAAATCGAGCCATGAAAGTTGCACCATTGGGTCTATGGTAATTTTCTAACCAATTTTCATATATAACTTGTCAAAATCCGAGTTAGTGTGGAGAAGTTACGAAAGAAACAAGAAACCAAATTATATTATAATTAAACGAAAAAAAAGACCCATAAGGGTCGATCCATGTTATGGTCAGGTCGACCCATAGGTCGACCCCCAATGAGCTAAGGTCGACCCACAAAACTTCCTGGATGATATTTCATCTAGGTACGAGTCGAAGAGAGTAAAATTCGATTTTTGTGCAATCCTGTGCGTTTGTAGCTGCATCTGATGGTTCCTAGTGAGCCTATGACGTGGTTGCACCAGATTAGATCTTCAAATCGGATGGCTTGAGATCCCTAAGCCACACTATAAATAGAACCCAAGGCCTAGATACTTTTCTCATTCAGATTTTCTCCTAGTTGGGTTCATTGCCTGAGGCTGAACCCTAAATAGAAAAAATTTCTAGGGAGGAAATCTTTTTAATAAAAATATTTTACACCCTAGAAAAAGATCCAGGAAGGCCCAGGATCAGAGCTAAGGACCGCAGGTGAGTGTTTTGTAATTATTTAAGATTTGTAAGCAATTTAAAATAATAGGGTTCTCAATAGTTGTAGTTTTTCTACAATTTTGAGATAGTTTTTATGTAAGTTTATTTACAGTCAGTTTTTAAGTAAATTTCAAAAGTTTTTTTCAGTCTATTTTTATTTAGCTAGTTTATTCAGTTATTTACAGTTATTTACATCTACTTTAAGTTGGAATTTAGCCTATAAATGTTAGTTTCTTTTTATAGAAATTTAATCCTTTTTGACGTGAATAAAATATTAAAAAGAGAAGAATCCACAAATAAGGATTAAAATAGAAAAACACTTAATTTACATAAATCAGATGAAAAATGAGAAAAAATGAAATAAAATAGAGATGGACTGAAATAGGCAAATTGGAGATATTTGCAAGCATAATTATAACAAGTGGTTATAACTAAAAAGAGGAAATAGAAGAGTAATAGTTGCAAGAAAAATTATAACATGTAGGTTATAATTAGAAAGAAAGAAATAATAGAAGGGGCATATTTTAAAACTTAGATCTTGGATTAAGTTAATAAGCAAATATAACAGTAGTGGCCCATACCGGCGGCATTCCCTTTCAGGTCTAGGACAGATGGTCTCATACGTAGGTGAGGCTGGGCAAGCTTATGCTGATTATGGTAAATAAGTGGCCAATAGATAGAGGCTCAAATTTGGGGATTTGGGCAGGGGGCGCAAAGTTAGAAGATTTGTTTGTTAGGACCAGTACCGGCAGCATTCCTTTTCAGGTTGAGGACTAATCGTCTCACACGTGGGTGAGGCTAGGCACACTTATGTTGATTAGGGTAAATAAAGGGTCAAATAGGGGAAGACAGTTAGTGTGTACCGGCGATGACCGAACGTGCGGCATCGACTAGGGTAAATAATTCGCTACTGCGTCCTAAACGCTAAGAGGCGTCATTTGCTGTGGGACCAACAGGATTGACTCACAGTGGCACAACAGAGATAGGAAAGGTCGATCAATGGGTAGGATTAGGATTTCAGCCTAATCAAGATTAGCAGTTAAGAAAGGATTAGGGTTCAGCCTAATCACAGTAGTTTAATATAAGTGCAAACAATCAAAGCAAACAATCAAAGCAAATAGTCAAACAGAATCAGAAACAATATTTTATGCGAGTTTTATCTTTTCTGTATTTTCCTTTCATGCTAGAACTATTGCTTAGTCTATTATCTTTACCTTGCTTAGAAATGCTAGTAATTACTTTCTCCCTAGACTTATTGTCTGACCCACTCCTCTATCTTCCGTTTCCCCCCCATAGGCCAGCAGAGTTAAGGATAGTTGATTTAGGTTGTTTGGAGATTCATTTCCGGAGTTTTCTCATTTCAGATGTATTCTTCTGCTTTTCATCTTTTTCATTTAGCTTATGGCTTGTGAGAGGGATTATGATTATTATTATTGTTGTACTTTGATTTTGTGAAACTGAGATGTATTTTCATGAGACATAAGAGATTTTTGATCCATGTTATGTTTTTATGACTTATTTTGAGATGAAGATTAATTTTGAATGATAAGTTATTATTTAAATGTTTTCCACTGCTTTGACTTATTTGCCTTGTGAATCTTAGTCTCTGTGATGCTCTAGCTATACCTATAATGCACCACATCCTTTGGTGTGCCCTTTTTGGGGATACTAAGGGGTGTGCGGTGTTTCATTTGGTATTAGAGCCTAAGGCTATAAGATTCCTAAAAACTTGTTTTCAAAGTAAAGTATTTTTCAAAGGTAACATATCTTCAAACTAAAAGTATTTTTCAGAAAGAAACTCTTATTATAGAAATAGTTTTCAAGTATAAGAGAGTTTTTATAAAAATCCCCTCAAAGTCCAGTTCAACCTTCTTTCGATTTTTTCGAGCCTAAATATTCATTTCTTTGCATAGAATGCGGACGACCCAAATCTTTCAAAGGGTGTACAAGTCTCTGGCTGGTCCCATAGGTACCTCTAAGCTACGGTACTATAGGTGCAAGGGCAAGCGCCCAATGCAGCACCGACGAGTGGAGGTCCTGTTAATCTACCTACAGCAGCCAATTTTTCTAAGCTATGCAAGGACTTCGCCAATCTAGGAGGCAAGACGTTTTCTGGCATGGAGGATTTCGTAGAGGCACGGACTTGATTGAGGAATACAGAGCGGATATTTGGGCTGTTAGGATTGGAGAACCAACAGAGAGTTCGGCTTGCATCTTAGAAGCTGAAGGGAGATGCTTCTTACTGGTGGGAGATTGTAGAGAAGGAGGGTAGAGACACTTGTTGGGTTGGATTTCGGGAAAGGTCTAAGAGAAAGTTCTTGTCACAAGCCGAGGAAAGTATGCAGTTGGAGAAGTTCATTAGTCTAAAGCAAGGGAGTCTTTCGGTGAAAGAGTATATAAATCAATTTAATGAGTTATCGAGGTTTGGGATGGAGCTTGTTAACACACCGTATAAGAAGGCCACCAAGTTTGCTAAGGGTTTGAACCAGCCCCTCCAAGGGTTAGCTTTGACACATGTACCTATGGGAGTGACGTATGAGTCACTTGTGGATATGGCCCTCATATCACAAGTTGCTAAGGAAGAAGAGGTTAAGGAGGTTCCTAAATCAGAAAATTTTAAGAAGCAGTGGTGGAAGAATAAGAAGGATAAGGACAAGAAGAAAGGAGGAGGACCTCAAAAGGGACAGATAAAGCAGGGCAAGAAATGTCATAATTGTGGATTGGTTGGGCATTACTCAAAGGCCTGTAAGAAGGATAGGAAGAAGGGGAGATGTTACAGCTGCGAGCAGCCTGGACACCTTAATAGAGCTTGTCCTCAAAGGATAGGGCAGAATGCAGGCGCACCTATGGTGCAAGTACAGGCTTTGGATGCAGCACCTTCTAGTAGTGGACCGGATCGAGGTAGGAAAGTTTCTATAGAAGGTTTGATCTCTATTTTGGATTTTCCTATTTGGACTCTTTTTGACTCCGGAGCATCACATTCTTTTATTTATAGCTCCTTGGTTGATTGTTTGAACTTAGATATTTCTCTAATTGTAGACCCTATAGTTGTTTCAAATCACATAAGAGGATCAGCACATTTATTCATGATTTGTAGGGGTTTGTAAATTTTTATACTAGGCATAGAGTTTGATTATGACGCCTATGCATTGGGATTTTCGGGATATGGGATGATTTTGGGGATGGACTGGCTATCCACTTTGGTGCGATATTGGACTGCGAGAGGAGAGTTGTTAGGCTAGGGACATGTAGCGGATGGACTCTCCAGGTTTCTTGTGACCCACAGAGGTCAGTCATGTTGAGCTTCATTTATTCTCTTGATTCATCACTAGGTGAGTTAGATTTAGTTCTAGCTGTTAGAGATTTTCCAAACGTTTTTGAGGAGGTTAAGGGCTACCCCCTAAGAGAGAGATCAACTTTAGGATCTATCTGAATGACAATGCTAAGCCAGTGGCATTGCCCGTGAGACATATGGCTCCTAGGAAGAGGAAGGAGTTAAGTAAGAAGATTGGTGAGCTATTAGAGAAAAGCTTCATCAGATGGAGCATATCTGAGTGGGGGTGCCAGTTGTCTTCGCTACAAAGGTGGATGGTTCCCTTCGACTTTGTGTAGACTATAAAGAGTTGAATAAGCTCACGAAGAAGAACCATTACCCACTTCCTAGGATAGACGATCTTTTCGATCAGTTGGTTGGCTCTTCAGTATTTTCTCAGCCTGACTTAGCCACTGGATTTCATCAACTTAGGGTCGCTGACGATAGCATCGAAAAGACAACATTTAGGACACCCGATGGATTCTTTGAGTGGTTAGTTATACTGTTTGGGCTGACCAATGCCCCAGCCTATTTTGTAGATCTAATGAGTCGTGTTTTTCGAGATGTCCTAAATAAGTTCGTTGTAGTGTTTGTGGATGATTCCAAGAGTATAGAAGAGCATGCTATTCATCTAGAGAAAGGTTCGAGCTTTTCACTAACCATAAATCATTGAAGTACATGTTCTCACAAAAGGATTTAAACTTGAGGTAGCAGCGTAGGATGGAGTTTCTGGCATCATATGACTTTGAGATAGCTTACACCCTTGGCAAGGGGAACATGGTCGCGGATGCGTTAAGTACGAAGAGAACAACCCTTGGCCCAATGTTCGTGGAGTGGAAAAGCCTAGAGTTTATTTCCACATTTGATTTTAAGCCCTCTACGGACATTACTCCTGGATTATTGGTAGCACTTGAGGTTAAGCCTATCCTCATAGATCAAATTAGATCAAGGCAGCGAGAGGATTCTGAGCTCTGGATAGGATTAGCAGAGGAGAGGTCTCTAGACATCTCCAACGTTATTCCATCGATAGTAAAGGGTGGCAACGGAGAGATGGAAGACTTTATTTCCCCCGCATTGGCGATTTGATGAGTGCAGTTCTAGTAGAAGCACACTATTCTCGAATGACTATTCATCCCGGTGGTTATAAGATATATAGGGACATGAAGAGAGTGTTTTATTAGAGTGGCATGAAGAAGGATGTAGCAGAGTTCGTGGCTAAGTGTCTTTTGTGCCAAAGGGTTAAGGCGGAGCAGTAGAGGCCTGGCGGATTGCTTCAACCATTGGATGTACCTGAATGGAAGTGGTATAGTGTTTCGATGGACTTTATAGATGGTTTACCTCGATCTAGGAAGGGGAATACCAGTATTTGGGTGATTGTAGATCGTTTGACTAAGAGTGCCCACTTTATTCTGGTCAAGAGTAAGAGGACAGCACCTTATTTGGCATCCATATACGTTCGTAAGTTAGTCCGACTTCATGGAGTTCCCTCTAGCATAGTGAGCGACAGAGACCCTATCTATACTAGCGAGTTTTGAAGGAGCTTGCAAGAGGCTTTAGGGATACAGCTTAGATTGAGTACGGCCTATCACCTTCAAATGGATGGCCAAACGGAGAGGGTTAATAGAGTTCTTGAGGATTCGTTGAGGATGTGCATTCTTGATTTTGGAAGGACTAGGGAGGAGCAACTTCCTTTAGTGGAATTCGCATATAATAATAGTTTTCAGGCTAGCATTGGGATGGCTCCTTCTGAAGCCCTTTTTGGAAGACCTTGCAAGTCGCCTTCTTGTTAGTTGGAGTCTACGGAAAGATTGCTACTTGGTCCCGACATGGTTAGAGAGACTTCAAAAAAGATTGATTTGATTAGAAAAAGAATGAAGACGACCCAAGATAGACAAAAATCCTATGCAGATAAGCGGAGAAGAGATATTGAGTTCGAGGTAGGAGATTTGGTTTTCATTAAGGTGTCTCCATTGAGAAATGTAGTGAAGTTTGGATCAAGTGGGAAACTTGCTCCCAGATTCGTAGGATCGTTCCCCATTGTGGAAAGGGTAGGGAAGATGGCGTATCGGATAAAGCTATCGGAGAGGCTTGCGGGAGTTCATGATGTTTTTCATGTTTCTCACTTGATAAAGTGCTTACATGATTCGGCAGAGGTAGTGGAACCTATCCAACTTGAGGAAGTTGAAGTGGAGAGAGAAGCATTGGTTCGTCGCATTCCTACCAAGATCGGTGTACATGATATCAAGAAGCTTAGGAATAAGGAAGTCCCTTTGGTTAAGGTGAAGTGGGGAGATAGTGTTGAGGACGCTACATGGGAGGCTGAGGAGAAAATACGTACCTCTTATCCGCATCTCTTCAATGGTACGTCTTGAATTTCCTATTTCCATCTTTAGTTTTGATTAGGTTCTTTCCTCTAGTATCCTTTAGAAGGGTAGATCTTAGGATTTAACCTATGAATGGTAGGACTGAATGTAAACATGTTACTAGAACATATTATGTATGTTGGATGCAAGTGTTTGCTAGTGGATGCTAATGGACGCATATACACACACTAGGCAATATTATTTCTTAGAGATCGGCCTAACTAGGTCACTAAAGCATATATGGATGTGTGTGCACTAGCATTTTTATTTCATGGTTGCTATGAATGGGTGATTATCATATGATTGTTGCATTTGGATGATGATTGTAGCATGCATATATAGAACTATCAGTTGTCATTAAGGAATTCGCATTCACTTGGATACATGGCACGGGCATGAGCGCATAAAAAGGAGGTCGACTGAATTAGTAGACCGCCTAATCTTTTGCATTAGGGACATTGACACTACACTATTCCATATATCATAAATTGCATTAAAAAGCCTAAGGACAATGGATGTAATGGATGATGGTTGAATAGTGGTTGTGGAATTTGGATGAAAATATTTACATTCTTCTGTCCTTGGAGATTTCGGAGACGAAATCCTTTAAGTAAGGGAGAATGTAGCAACCCAAAATTTGAGCTATAATAATTAATTAAGGAATTAATTAAACAATAAAATAAATTTGTGAAATTTTCAGAATCGAGCCATGGGAGTTGCACCATTGGGTCCGTGGTAAATTTTCGATCAATTTTCATATATAATTTGTCGAAATCCTAGTCAGTATGGAGAAGTTACGAGAGAAATAGGAAATTAGAATTATATTATAATTAAACGAAAAATAGACCAATAAGGTTCGACCCATGTTATGGTCAGGTCGACCCATAGGTCGACCCATAATATTTCCTGGACGATATTTCGTCCAGGTATGAGCCAAAGAGAGTAAAATTTGTTTTTTGTGCAATCCTGTGCGTTCGTAGCCGCATCCGACGGTTCCTAGTGAGCCTATGACGTGGTTGCACCAGATTTGATCTTCAAATCTGACGGCCTAAGATCCCTAAGCCACACTATAAATAGAACCCTAGGCCTAGCTACTTTTTTCATTCAGATTTTCTCCCAATTGGGTTCGTTGCCTGAGGTTGAGCCCTAAATAGAAAAAATTTCTAGGGAGTAAATCTTTTTAATAAAAATATTTTACACCCTAGAAGTGGATCCAAGAAGGCCCAGAATCGGAGCTAAGGACTACAGTTGAGTGTTTTGTAATTATTTTAGATTTGTAAGCAATTTAAAATAATAGGGTTTTCAATAGTTGTAGTTTTTCTACAAATTTTGAGACAGTTTTTATGTAAGTTTATTTACAGTCAATTTTTAAGTAAATTTCAGAAGTTCTTTTCAGTCTATTTTTATTTAGCTATTTTATTCAGTTTTTTACAGTTTTTAACATCTGTTTTAAGTTGGAATTTAGCCTGTAAATGTTAGTATCTTTTTATAGAAATTTAATCCTTTTTTATACGAATAAAATATTAAAAAGAGAAGAATTCGCAAATATGAATTAAAATAGAAAAACACTAAATTTACAGAAATCAGATGAAAAATGAGAAAAAATGAAATTAAATAGAGATGGATTGAAATAGGCAAATTTGAGACATTTGCAAGCATAATTATAACAGGTGGTTATAACTACAAAGAGAAAATAGAAGAGTAACAGTTGCAAGAACAATTATAACACGTATGTTATAATTAGAAAGAAAGAAATAACAGAAGGGGCTTATTTTAAAACATAGATCTTGGATTAAGTTAATTAGAAAATATAGCAGTGGTGGCCCGTACCGGCAACATTCTCTTTCAGGTCTAGGACTGATGGTCTCATGCGTAGGTGAGGCTGGGCACGCTTATGCTGACTAGGGTAAATAATTGGCCAATAGATAGAGTCTCAAATTTGGGGATTTGGGAAAGGGGTGCAAAGTTAGAAGATTCGTTTTTTTGGACCAGTACAAGAAGCATTCCCTTTCAGATCGAGGACTTATGGTCTCACGTGTGGGTGAAGCTGGGCACACTTATGCTGATTAGGGTAAATAAAGGAAATAGGGGGTGATAATTAGTGTGTACCAGTGATGACCGAGCGTGCGGCATCGATTAGGGTAAATAATTTGCTACTGCGTCCTAAGCGCTAAGAGGTGTCTTTTGCTGTGGGACTAACAGGATTGGCTCACAGTGGCACAACAGAGATAGGAAAGGCCGATCAATGAGTATGATTAGGATTTCAGCCAAATCAAGTTTAGGAGTTAGGATAGGATTAGGGTTTCAGCCTAATCACAGTAGTTTAAGACAAGTGTAAACAATCAAAAAAACAGTCAAATAGAATCAGAAATAGTATTTTATACGAGTTTTATCTTTTTTGTATTTTCCTTTTATGCTAGAACTATTGCTTAGTCTATTATCTTTACCTTGCTTAGAAGTGCTAGTAATTACTTTCACTCACCAGACTTATTGTCTGACCCACTCCTCTTGTTGAATATGCGTGTATATGACTTTTTGTTTGATGATAATAAACATATATATACTCATTTAAATGTATTTGTTATTGTATTATTTTATTTTCACAGATTAAATAAATATTTGCTGAATAAAATAAATCACACAGAATTTAAATTCAAACGGATATTTTATTCAAACAAATATTTATTACAATTTTGAGTAGTACAAATTTGAGCTCTCACTATATATATACAATTTTGATTACATCATGATTTTTCATTTACAAATGCACCTCACTACATTTCACTCACACTCGTATTTATCTTAACTCTATTACAGATTGAATCCAGCATCTGAGTAATCTGTAAAAATACACACGGATGCAGTAAAATTGAAAAAGAAATATTTTTGCAGTATAAAATAAAATGAGATTTTGAAAATATTATTTGCCTCAGTTATTTGGGTTGTTCATCATCATTTAATTTTGAATTCATCATACACGAACAGCTTGTGACATACACAGTGTATCACTGTATATGCCACAAGGTGGTGCAAACCGATGTACACTTGATACAATTACAGGGACAGGTGAGCACAGGTCAAACCCAAATGAAAAGACGGGTTCAACTCAAGTGCAATAAAAATAATGTCACGACACGAGCACAAGGTCAAACCCGAGTTGCAAGCTGGATTCAACTCAGGTGCAATACAAAACTATGGGTCAAGATACATACAACACGGCCTCGACCAAAATTCGAATATACACTTGAACCAATGGCCAGATCCAAACAACTCAAGTGCACCAGGGCAGTTGTACATTGGAATCTGACTCAAGGAAAGTTACAATGAGGTGAAGATATCAAGTGCACCAGTACTAAACAGAAGTATGGATGAACTCACATATATATAAACAATGCCAACAATATGGATACAGTGAAGTATACAAGCAGTGCAGACGCGATGCATCAGTGCACATGAGCTTAATGCAACTCATCACAATATCATATAAACAAATACCAGACAAAACAATAGAGCATCATTAGCAAACAAAGTCAACATGACTGCATCAAGAAACCAAAACCAGGCAGTGACAATAAGGGATGCATCAATGACTACAAGAGCAGCAAAACAACACTACAACACCAACTAGACCAGAGGATGAACTAAATCAAGACAGTCAGTGCATATATATATATATATATGTATATATATATATACATGTGTAGAGATCTGCCTCAACACCAATGTACAGTAGAACATGTGCATATATATACACAAACCAGACAGCAATGGAATCAGACCAAGCTAATGAATAAACAAAAGACCTGGCAGCATGAATTACTCGAACACACATACATATATGAACACACATGTATGCAATATCCAGAGCAAGCTCGAATGAACAAGTGTAGCCTCAACATGAAGTTCAATGGCAAAATGCATATGGTCAAGTAACAGACTTCAAAATGACAAGTACCGGGAATTTCAAAAAAACAATGCAGACCTGACAACAATGATGAACCAATAGAAGCAACAGCAAGCTAATGATCAACCCAAATATAGCACAAAGAAAGGAATCAATGTCAAGGTAAAAATCAGAGCCGTGGTCCGATAATATCAGTGCTGTTCAATCTAGTTAAACAAGAACAGAATCAATATCAAGTGACCAAAGTCAAAGCAAAGCCAGACATGCCAGAGTTTTCATGAAGCGAAGATGAACAAGTCGAAATAAAATTCCCATCCCAAAAATATCAAAGGTACGAAGTCAACTGAAAATCAAGCCGTGGTAATCAAGAAATCAAATAATGTTAACAACAAGTTCAAAAGCAAATCAACGCCGTGGTGACCAAGGAATCATGTTCACTGCAAAGTCAGAGCCGTGGAAAGCAAGAAATGGAACCAAGTCAGTAATCAAAACCGTGTTAATCAAGTAATCACAAAATATACAAATTGAACAAGTTAGTGCAAATCATCAACATTCAAGTTGAATCGAACGGCAAGCCAAAAATTATCAGACGAAGTCAATGAATTTATACGAACGGAAATATAGGAATTCGTATCCTATATAAGCAATTAACATCATCGGCATTTTCATCATTCGAGTTCAAGCAACAACTAAAATGAACAATCATTCAACTTGAATCAAAGTCAAGAAAAGTATAAATCGAAAATGGACTAAACGTACCAATTCAATTCAAAGCATCACTCACGACTTCGCAGCCACAAGCTAACTCTGACAGAGGAAAGTATTCGAAGCATCTTCAACAAATTGAAGCGGCGCCTCAAAGCCCTAATTTCAGAGCAAAGAGGAACAAACGAGCATCACAAAGAAGAAAGATACCAGGCCGATAAAATAAAAAGGAGAAGAGGGCGTATTTTGTTATCAACTATTTTTGGGCCGGTTATCTTATTTCTATTGGGTTTTAATATTTAAATTAGGGTTTTTTTGTTTTAATTTGTTTTTAAATTTAAATTATTCTTTTAAAACATTGTAATTTCTAGTCGTGTGAATATGGGACAAACTACGTGGCGTAGTTTGAGAATTCGCAAATCAGTGGCTGAGTTGTGGCAGGGTTTTGAGCGTAGAGTTAGGATTAGTCGATAGCAGGTGTCACGAGTTTACGTGTGTAAGCGTCTGACTATCTAATTTCTAGTAGAAACCTTGGGGGCAGCACGTAGGCAGGGTTTTGCCAAAGCTGGGATTAGTCGATAGCAGGTGTCATGAGTTTACGTGTGTAAGCGTCTGACTATCTAATTTCTAGTAGAAACCTTGGGGGCAGCACGTAGGCAGGGTTTTGCCAAAGCTGGGTAAATCTGTGTGTTCTATTTTTATTCTGTTATATCTGTGCTGCTATTATTCTGCTGTGATCTGAGATGAAAATATTTTATATAAACTTCCGCAATAAATTTTTATAATTGATAGTATCACCCTATTCACCCCCCTCTAGGGTGAAATCGATCCTACAAGTGGTATCAGAGCTAGGAATAGAAGTAAATTTTTGTTTTTAAAAATTCGATTTTTCAAAAATCAATTTTTGTTTTAAAATTTGGAATTTTTAAAATGGCTTCTTTTAATAATGCTTTTGTAGAGGGTCAGTCCATAGTTAGACCACCAATGTTCAATGGTGAATACGCTTACTGGAAAAATAGAATGAAATTTTTTCTGAAAACCATTGATGCTTGGAATATTGTTGAGACAGGTTATAAAGCACCAACTATAGTCGTAAATAATCAGGAATTAGAAAAACCAATTGATCAATGGACAGATCTAGAAAATAAGTTACAGAATGCTAATGCTAAAGCTATGAATTCTATTATTTGTTCATTGGATCATATTGAATTTAATCGTGTCTCACATTGTCTAACTACGCAGGAAATATGGCACACACTTGAAGTGACTCACGAAGGAACGTCTTAAGTCAAAGAATCTCGCCTTGCCATGCTAAGCAGCGAATACGAGAATTTCACAATGGCCAAGGAAGAAAATGTTAAAGAGATGTATGGACGACTTTCCAATATCGTATACAAATTAAAAGCTCTCGGAAAATCATACACAGAGTTGGAAATAGTCCGGAAAATCCTCAGAGTCCTTCCACGAAGTTTTGAAGCAAAAGTGACTGCCATTCAAGAATCAAAAAATTTAAAACAGATCAAAGTCAAAGAACTCATCGGAAATCTCACCACTTATGAGCTAGAGATGAAATTCAAGGAAGAACGAGAAGGAGGTGAAACTCGAAAGAAATCAAGAGCTCTTAAAGGAACAACTGAAAGTGATGATGATGACGATGATGATGGAGCAGCTGAGCTGGCACTATTAATGAAGAAATTCAAGAAGTGGAATCGCAAATATGGAAATCCAGCTCTAAATCAAGAACTGGAAAGAAGAATTGCCAAAGCACTAGACAACTCAGACGAGCAAGAGATCATTTGTCATAAGTGCAACAAACCCGGTCATATCAAGCCCAACTGTCCACAAAATCGATTCAGCCATTGAAAGAAACGGAAAAGGAGAAGTTTTGCAGCCACTTGGGATGAAACGGATGAGGATGATAAAAGCACTGGCTGTGAGAGCGAAAAAGCAGATCCGTGCCTTCGAGGAGATATAACTGACAGTGACGATGATGACGAGCTAAGCGAGGTATCAAAACTTACTCATTCAGAGTTGCTTATATATTTTCATGAAGTAAATGGTTGTTTTGAACGACTTAGGGAGAGATATGCTAAACTTGAATCACAAAAAGATACTTTGATAAATTTTGAATAAACAAGTTGATCAATTAGTTAAAAACTATCAAAGTAGAAGCCCTAAGTGTGATAAGTGTCCAACATTCGAAGAAGAGATTAAAAAATAAGAAATTAAAATTAAATCGCTTGAAAATGATATTCTGATTTTGAAAGAGAGTGAAAACACTAGAAGAGAAAATTCTATTAAAAGGTGCACTCAATTATTGAACGAAAACGAATCACTCAAAACACAAGTCCAACAACTGTCAACGACTTTAGGACAATTTTCCAAAAGTGAAAGATCGTTGAATATGCTATTAGGGAAACAAACTGTTAATACAGTTAGAGAAGGACTTGGATATAATCAATCTGAATCCGTTAATAAAGTCAAATCCAAGTGCACAATTTGTAGAAAAATTGGACATAATCAAAATATTTGTTGGTATAGACCCAAACACGTGAAAACTATATCAATTTGGATTCCAAAAGGCACAAATATAAAATCCCTTAAAGTTAAACAAATCTGGGTGCCGAAAGGAACATATATAAATAGTTTTGGGTCTCCACAAAATTATTTTTCAAAATGTTTTGCCACTAACAACCATGGACCTATAAAAACAAATAGGTCACAAAAATCATTTACCGTGTAGGTGTGGTGGCAGGCTAAGGAGCAACCATAGTGTTATCTGGATTTTGGCTGTTTCAGAAACACAACAGGCGACAAATCAAAGTTCCTTAGCCTAGTACAAAGGTGACAGAATCACAATAGGGCAACAACGAAAAATTATCGTAAAGGTAAAACAGGTAATGGTATATTTATTTTGAACGATTATATTAAATGTGATAATCTGCACCATAATCTGAATTAAATCAGTCAATAATGTGATGATGAAATGAATGATGATTTTGATTCCGAATTATTCAAAATGTTGACCAATAATCTTTGAACTATAGAACTGCTTGGACTAATGATGATGTTTTTATTGATTGCTGATTACTCACGATACACGTGAATATATTTGTTTATCCTATGACTTCTAGATCTGACACTATATTCATGGTTTGATTATTTACACGGTTTCAATTCAAATTCAAAAGAAATTCATTCAAAAGCTGTTAAATGATTTTGACATATTTTGTTGAACACATCACGGTCTGGTTTATAACATTCAACTATTGATAATTTTGAGTTGAAGGAAAATTCGGATGTAGATTACACTGGTAATCTAGTTGATAGAAAAATTACTAGTGGAACGTGATTTATATTGAGACATTCAGTAGCTGCATCGTTTTTAAAGAAAATATCTGCATATTTTTCACTTGAAATAATTTTTCAAATAGCAGACATTTATCTAAAACCCCTTCTAGAAAATCATTTTTGTTGACCTTGTTTCAGATTAGTTATTTTGGAAAATTTGATTTTATAATTATTTCTGGATTTGATTTTAAATGACTGCATTAACTAATCTGACTCCCTACTAATTATCGAAAAGGTAAATAGTGATTGAAAAAGTGATGAGTGTTGATATTAATCATATATTATAACTCGAGACAGTATATTTAGTAAATTTCTTTAGAAATTTAAACAAGAGTTATAAAAACTTTTTGTTGGCAAAAATTCCATGACCATTTCTATTTCTATCATATTTCTATCGACCATCACTCATCAAAATCCAATATAGTATGTCAATATGTGGTATTTTAAACGAGAATCATTCGTTTTTCATTTTATTATATTTTTAACAAATAAAAACATCCAAAGTATTCACTCTCATTTAGAAGTCCTCACAGTTATGAATGGGTGAATTACTTTGATTTTTGATTATGTGCTTCCATGCTCATTTAAAAGTCCTCACGGTTATGCATGTATGGAATGCATATCAAAATTGATTAATTAAATAGACAAGTTGATTCTAATCCCATTTAAAAGTCCTCACGGTTATGCATGATTAGAAGATACTTGAATTCATTTATTTTTAAAATTTTGGAATACTACTAATCTCATTTAAAAGTCCTAACGGTTATGCATGGTTAGTAGATAATCAAATTCCTGATATAAATATACCACAAATAGACACAACTATATGGTTTTATATGATGACATTATCCATATCATTCTAAAGTGGAATATGCGTCAAACAAAGTATTTATGATTTTTGTTTGATTTTTTATTGAAATTTAATATTTATACTCTATTGGGTAGTAATGTTGTATTAATGTCTATCACTTTATCTCTATTTTTCTAACACTATTACTCTTTTGCTGATAACAAAAGGGGGAGAGAAAGGTTAAGATTTTGGTAAAATATTTTATTTAGTATTTTCTAAATGTATCTAGGATCATTTGTATATTTTTATTTATTTTCATGCATATATGAAGGGGGAGTTTTGTGTAGAGAGGGAGCATTCAAATAGGGGGAGCAAAATTGAATAATCAAATACATTTAGTATATTCAAAATCTTAAATATGTTTGTTATCATCAAAAGGGGGAGATTGTTGAATATGCGTGTATATGATTTTTGTTTGATGATAATAAACATATATATACTCATTTAAATGTATTTGTTATTGTACTATTTTATTTTCATAGATTAAATAAATATTTGCTGAATAAAATAAATCACATAGAATTCAAATTCAAACAGACATTTTATTCAAACAAATATTTATTACAATTTTGAGTAGTACAAATTTGAGCTCTCACTATATATATACAATTTTGATTACATCACGATTTTTCATTTACAAATGCACCTCACTACATTTCACTCACACTCGTATTTATCTTAACTCTATTCCAGCTTGAATCCAGCATTTGAGTAATCTGCAAAAATACACACTAACACAGTAAAATTGAAAAAGAAATATTTTTGCAGTATAAAATAAAATGAGATTTTGAAAATATTATTTGCCTCATTTATTTAGGTTGTTCGTCATCATTTAATTTTGAATTCATCATACACGAACAGCTTGTGACATACACAGTGTATCACTGTATATGCCACAAGTCCGTGCACACCGATGTACACTTGATACAATTACAGGGACAAGTGAGCACAGGTCAAACCCAAATGAAAAGCCAGGTTCAACTCAAGTGCAATAAAAATAATGTCACGACACGAGCACAAGGTCAAACCTGGGCTGCAAGCTAGATTCAACTCAGGTGCAATACAAAACTATGGGTCAAGATACATGCAACACGGCCTCGACCAAAATTCGAATATACACTTAAACCAATGGAAAGATCCAAACAACACAAGTGCACCAGGGCAGTTGTACATTGGAATCTGACTCAAGGAAAGGTACAATGAGGTGAAGATATCAAGTGCACCAGTACTAAACAGAAGTATGGATGAACTCACATATATATAAACAATGCCAACAATATGGATACAGTGAAGTATACAAGCAGTGCAGACTCGATGCATCAGTGCACATGAGCTCAATGCAACTCATCACAATATCATATAAAAAAATACCAGACAAAACAATAGAGCATCATCAGCAAACAAAGTCAACATGACTGCATCAAGAAACCAAAACCAGGCAATGACAATAAGGGATGCATCAATGACTACAAGAGCAGCAAAACAACACTGCAACACCAACTAGACCAGAGGATGAACTAAATCAAGACAGGCAGTGCATATATGTATATATATATACATGTGCAGAGATCTGGCTCAACACCAAAGTACAGTAGAACATGTGCATATATATACACAAACCAGATAGCAATGGAATCAGACCAAGCTAATGAATAAACAAAAGACCTGGCAGCATGAACTACTCGAACACACATACATATATGAACACACACGTATGCAATATCCAGAGCAAGCTCGAATGAACAAGTGTAGCCTCAACATGAAGTTCAACGGCAAATTGCATATGGTCAAGTAACAGATTTCAAAATGACAAGTACCGGGAATTTCAAAAACAACAATGCAGACCTGGCAACAATGATGAACCAACAGAGGCAACAACAAGCTAATGATCAACTCAAATATAGCACAAAGAAAGGAATCAATGTCAAGGTAAAAATCAGAGCCGTGGTCAGATAATATCAGTGCAGTTCAATTCAGTTAAACAAGAACATAATCAATATCGAGTGACCAAAGTCATAGCAAATCCAGACATGCCAGAGTTTTCATGAAGCCAAGATGAACAAGTTGAAATAAAATTCCCATCCCAAAAATATCAAAGGTACGAAGTCAACCGAAAATCAAGCCGTGGTAATCAAGAAATCAAATAATGTCAACAACAAGTTCAAAAGCAATTCAACGCCGTGGTGACCAAGGAATCATGTTCACAGCAAAGTCAGAGCCGTGGAAAGCAAGAAATGGAACCAAGTCAGTAATCGAAACCGTGTTAATCAAGTAATCACAAAATATACGAATTGAACAAGTCAGTGCAAATCATCAACATTCACGTTGAATCGAACGGCAAGCCAAAAATTATCAAACGAAGTCAATGAATTTATACGAACGGAAATATAGGAATTCGTATCTTATATAAGCAATTAACATCATCGGCATTTTCATCATTCGAGTTCAAGCAACAACTAAAATGAACAATCATTCAACTCGAATCAAAGTCGAGAAAAGTATAAATCGAAAAAGGACTAAACATACCAATTCAATTCAAAGCATCACTCAATCTCGACTTCGCAGCCGCAAGCTAACTCTGATAGAGGAAAGTATTTGAAGCATCTTAAACAAATTGAAGCGGCACCTCAAAGCCTTAATTTCATAGCAAAGAGGAACAAACGAGCATCACAAAGAAGAAATATACCAGGCCGATAAAATAAATAGGAGAAGAGGGCGTATTTTGTTATCTACTATTTTTGGGCCGGTTATCTTATTTCTATTGGGTTTTAATATTTAAATTAGGGTTTCTTAGTTTTAATTTGTTTTTAAATTTAAATTTTTCTTTTAAACCATTGTAATTTCTAGTCGTGTGACTAGGGGACAAAGTACGTGGCGTAGTTTGAGAATTCACAACTCAGTGGCTGAGTTGTGGTAGGGTTTTGAGCGTAGAGTTAGGATTAGTCGATAGCGGGTGTCGCGAGTTTACGTGTGTAAGCGTCTGACTATCTAATTTCTAGTAGAAACCTTGGGGGCAGCACGTAGGCAGGGTTTTGCCGAAGCTGGGTAAATCTGTGTGTTCTATTTTTATTCTGCTATATCTATACTGCTATTATTCTGCTATGATCTGTGTTGAAAATATTTTATATAAACTTCCGCAATAAATTTTTATAATTGATAGTATCACCCTATTCACCCCCCTCTAGGGTGAAATCGATCCTACACCTCTATCTTTCATTTCCCCCCATAGGCCAGCAGAGTTGAGGATAGTTGATTCAGGTTGCTTGGAGATTCATTTCCGGAGTTTTCTCATTTCAGATGCATTCTTCTGCTTTTCATCTTTTTCATTTGGCTTATGGAACTTGTGAGAGGGATTATGATTATTATTGTTGTTGTACTTTGATTTTGTGAGACAGATGTATTTTCATGAGACATAAGAGATTTTTGAGACATGTTATTTTTTTATGACTTATTTTGAATTGAAGATTAATTCTGAAAGATAAGTTATTATTTAAATATTTTCCGCTGCTTTTACTTATTTGTTTTGTGAATCTTAGTCTCTGTGATGCTCTAGTTATACTTATAACGCACCACATTCTTTGGTGTGCCCTTTTTGGGGATACTAAAGGGTGTGAGGTGTTTCAAGAATAGTGCGCTGCTAGAGCATCCAACCGACATAGGACGGTGGGCTAAGGAAAGAAAAAAAGTAAAGAAGAGAAATAGAGAAGAGGAATAGAAGGGAAGATAAGGAAGAGAAAACATCATACAATCACAGAACCTTTCGTATATCTCACAGCGCGTCGAATAAAATATAATAATCATTACAGATATCAAACAGGCGAGACGGTAGTAACTACATGAACCACAAAATCAAAGTACACAGGCTCATATAGTTATAAAAAATAGTAATATAGTTTAGGTAAATAAACTCAATCGATAAACTATCTCTAATAATAGTAAGCCAAACACTGTCAAGGTTCCATAGTGTCACATAGTGAAATAATCAATAATAAGCCCAAAATATAGATACGACAAAGCATCGCCACCTGCTAGTCCATCTATACAACTCCAAATGCCGCTTACATCTACTATCTAGTCTACTCATTTAAGAGTACCCAAGGTGATAAGAAGCAAAACATAAAACCTCAAGTCAGAAGTGGGTGATAAACAATCTCAAAATACTACGAAAGTTGATATACTATATGGAATAGAGGGTATGGGAATTCATACTCGACCTGTCCCTTCATTCAAAGAGTTAGCACATAACGTCAATAATATGCTCCTTTACAAACATCATAAAGGTGTAATCCATCCAAAGTATAATATTGGGATGTCTAGGTATCCCTATACGCAATACCTACACCATGTAACATCAATTGAGCGACAAACTGCATAAAAAAAATCATGGAAAACATAGCATTCATTATAAAATCCTCACTGTCACTCGATATTCTTTGGATATATGACAACCCGTATGACCATTCCTCTACCAGGGATTAACGGAAATATCCTAGTTTCCCATGTACTTAATACACTGCCCGAAGTTGATACTAGACCCAAATCCACCGGTCTATGGTATACGGATCCGAACAACCAATCTGGGGTAACCAAACAAGTACCCATTAATGTCCTTAAAATACCCCTACTTTGAGTACAACAGAAAACACTCTGAGTATTAATGATCCCTTAGCACGCGTATCTGAGCCCTTTCTTGGCTCCATCTAGTTTCCATTATTCTCAAGGAACCATTCCACATTCCTTCATTCCATGATAGAATCAATCACCATTATGTCATGGATCACCCTTCCAAGAAGCCATCCTTGTGGAAAACCATCAACGACCCCATCATCATCATCAGAAAACAACTCCATCACCATCGAGTCATCGTCATCAAAGTCCGGAAGACATCACGTCGAAGCATCGCGTCATATCTTCATCATAAAAATCAAGGCCAAGAGTCGGTCACACAAACATACCACCACATCGCGCTCGTCGAAGCCTTCTCATCGTCTATGTCAAAGATTGGCCAAATCGGCCATCATTAATAGTGATGGGCATCGACCACTCTACAATGGCTGATACTGATCAGTTTGGTCATATACTTAGCCAAAAATGGATAAGCATAAATCAAATGAAATCAATCAAAAATGGATAGCCAGTTTGGTCATACTCTTCTACAAATTATCCCATCCATTTGGGTTCCCATCCTTTGTGCCTCTCATCGATATGCATGAAATTCTCTATTACCCTAAGAGTTTCCATCATTTTTGCATTCGATCAATATGCATGAAACCCCAACGTACGGAGTATTCTCTAACGCTGGATCGCCGATTGATTGGCGTTTTCAACCAAAATGAGCAAACAAGCATACATGCAACCAACAAGCATACATACATCCAATATATTATACGCATAACATGTATAACACATCTTTATCAACCAAAGTGAGATTCATATCAAAAATGACCTAAAACTAGCAATTTCTTAAAATTAGTACGTCCGTAATAACAAGTGTGAAATTCAATTAAAAACCATTTTTGAAACACTTTTAAATTATTTTATAAAATTGGGTGTGGGTTTAAATATATCAAAAATCATGTTTTAAAGTTAGAAATCAGTTTAAAAAGTCATTTTTATGCTATACTGCAATCATAGTATGGTGAGAGACAATATCACTTACTTCAACAAAATCTGACCGATCCAATGTCAGGACGTAGATCTCTCCATTACGAGTGCAACGCAAGAAACTGCGTCCAAATCATACCTCGTAAGCAAGAGATATGGATTTCATAAGAAAAAAAATTAAGTAGAATAATTAAATCATTAATTAATCCACTAATTACCTCACTTACCCCTAATCATCCTTATTCCCCAATTGATACTCTCAGGCCATGCATAGATATGTACATCACCCCATTGCTGCATGCCATTTCTCCTTCATTTCTCGATGAACGATCAGTTGCATTGCAGCACACTTCGCGCCCTCTTCGCGATGGACTCCTACTTGCAGCGCCCGCATGCTTACCCCAAAATGTGACCTAGGTAGCTTGCAAGCGATAAAGAAAATGTAGCATTCTACCAAGAGCAACCACACCTCCCCGTAAAGCTTCCATCCACTCGTCTTCACACGAGAATCGCAATGCCACTCTCCATTTTTCCTATCTCTTCCCCTAAATCCGGCAATGCCAAACCCTAGGCGAGGCCCAAGATGTCAAGCTCGACCAATCACAGCTTCACACCACCTCGTCACCACCGATGTGAAGCTCTCCTCTTCCCGAGTCCAACAAATGCAACCTTATCAATTTTGAGGCCTATAGCTTTGATTTAATTCGTTGAAGGTTTAAAGGAAGGGACAGCTATTTTTCTTCTACATGAATAAGGAAGAGAGAAAAAGAAATGAAAGGGGAAAGTGAAAATGAGAGAGTTTGTGTGTTATTATATATATAATTTATTTGATTTCTCAAATAAATTGCCAAACATTTTGAGCTCACATGATCGCACAGCACATCCGATCACAATGAAACTCATCGGCGCACATCACCTTAATTTTTTTGGTCCTAAAGGCATAAATTTCATTGCTATCCGAGACAGCACTCTAGGATGATAATTTCGCACATTTCGAAATCGTTTTAGCCATCGGATCACCCGATTTCCAAATATAACAATATTTATACTCATTTTAATTCGCAACGTCAATCCGAACTCAATAAAAGTGGTCTCGAATCCTATTTCGACAGTATGCAAAAAATCATATATTTGGACCTTCAATTAATTAACGATCCAATGTTTAAATCAATTATTTAAATATTCTATTGCTAAAAATTCGAGTCAATACAATCCATAATCATGGTAACAAAATAGATTATCAATTAACAAAAGACAAGTTCAATACATAAGTTACCATCAATACATAGTTTACTAAATTCCATACTAAAATCAAATTGGAATAACAAAAGACAAGACGTAGTTCATAGTTAATGTTTACAAATACCAAATACAAATTTCAAAATCATTTTCAAGATCTTCTACTCCACCATTACAACTAGAACCACCATCTAATTTCTTCTTTTCCTCTACTTCTTCTATATGTGCCTATATGCATTCAATATCACAGTAAATTGAAATTTATACTAAAAAGAATGATCATTAGTAATCAAGGTAGTAGCACATGATTTAACAATAAGAGACATTAAAAAAGGAATTTTTACAAAAAAATCTGTAGTCGCGAACTGCAGGTTGCAGTTAATTGCAACTACAGTAGTTGCAGTTTTGCAACTGTAGTTGCATAACCACTAATTCTATTTGTCAGTCTCTACTATTTTCTAGATATTTAATATTTTATGATTTTATTTCATAGAAGAATCTAATATAAAAATTTGAAAGCGTCTCAAGCAAAACCAATTAACATCAACTTTTCTATATAATATGAACCTAAAAACATCATGTAGCAAGCAACAGAAATTCATATAACAATAACATATATTTATCAATTGCCAAAATGCAATATCCCCAATACAACACATTGTTAAAGAAAAAATGCTACTAGAACACGATGAAAAAATATGGAAACACGATAGCAACAACAGCAATGAACATAGAAAATCTTAATCTAGAACAACTCAAAATTCCAACATAAGTTTTATAAGTTTAAACATTGGTTATGACCCGTAATAATTCATTTGAACTTAGCTTCATCATTTATCGAGTATGTTAACTTGAAACTCAATTAAAATCTAAGAAGAACATAATTTAAATCTAAGCTAAAATGATTAGTTTAAAAACCAAGTTCTCAGTTTTTACTAAGATTAAACTTACTTAAAAACCGAGTCTTATGTCTCAATTTTTAACTATATTTTATCTTAGTTAAATTCTAAGTACTCGGTTCTACAAAATAAGTACTCAGTTTAAAAACTCATTTTAAAAACTGAGTACTCGGTTTTAAAAACCGAATACTCGGTGTACTTAGTTTTTAAAGCTGAGCACTTAGTTTGTACTAAATTTTTTTTTAATTGAGTACAAACTGAGTACTCGATGTACTCGGTTTTTAAAACCGAATACTAAATGTATTCATTTTTTAAAACTTTAACATCAAATTCTTCTTAGATCGTCAATGTTGGATTAAATCAATCAAATTTTAATATAATTAAATCAGATATAGATCAAAAAATTAAAGTCCAGTTCCAAATTAGATCATTTTTGGCTTGAATTCATACAATCTAATCCACCATGCAACTCTAATACTAATTATTCAAACACAATAATAATCTTTTCCTCCAACAATTTTTTAATTCTTTGGTCGTGGTTCTACAAACTTAGCGGACGCTTAAAATATAATAAGTTGTACCTACTAAATTGTTGTTTTGGATATTACAGGCATGCATAAATGTCTTAAACTTCAACATATTTTATATAGGCAACTAAGTTCCACTCCTACGATGGTCGGAAGATGGGAAACGTAGCTAGAGGAAGAGACACAATCTATATAAGTTTTGGGAAAAGTGGAATTAGGCATTTTTGGTTCGCGTTGAAATTTTGGGTAAATTGTGGGAATTAATTTTCTCCAAGGTGGGGAAAAGGTGAAATGTCATTTAGGCAGTGTTTTGTTTATATTTAATTATATCTTCAAGTAAAAAAGTCCCTCTTGAACAATAAAATCCTTCTTTTGGATATATCATTATTTCATAGGTTAAATTCAATTTTTTCACATATAAAAATATGAGTGAAAACAAAATTACAGTTGTTTCTTGTGCAACTCCTTGAATTCATTTGTACAAAATTAACTGCCTAGCACTCTTGCACTAATGTATAATATGTAATTTAGCAAATATATTCATACATAGATCTCCATAAAAGATACTTACATAATATGGAGCAACCATTATGACATAACTTATGATTGTTTTATAGTTTTGTGACTAGCTTTATTTTGATATAATGTTTCATAATGTTTGAATAGTAATATAAGTTTGAGTTAAATAAATATCATATTTCAATAATACTTATTCTAATACATATTTAGTACTAGTGCAAACTTGTGCTACGCACACGGATTGTAGATATATTTTTGCAGATAATCACTAAGATATTAAACTATTTTGATGATAATGAACATTAGCATTTCATTCAATTAGTTTTTAGCAAACACTTTTCAGTCAAATGAAAATCTATTTCTTTCTTTTTGATATAAACTCTGTTGTATTCCATGAAACATAAATGAGCTCTGAAACTTTTATTCTTATGAAGACGAGATGAACATAAGAATATAACTATACAAAGCATCTCTATAAATACACATGCTCAAAATATATCTTTTGATGTATGAATCGGCACATAATAGTTTTTACACGCTTCATTTTAGTAGGTGGATGGTGCATAGTATATTGAAGATAAATATTACTTAGAATAACAAAAATCCTAAATTTGACTAGCAAGGTTATAATCTATAATGTTTAGACATAAACTGGAAAAGTTGAAAAAATATAAACAATTTGAAAAGATGAGGAGACCCACATAAATCTACAAATTCAAAATAATAATTATTTTGCGCAAAACCATATTTGGGCAAATATAAATTTACCCCACGATGGTAACATCACGTCAAAACTTTTATGTAGTGTTGTTTATATTGATCATCACTCTTATCTTCTGATGGTAACTAACTTTAACCTAGTTGTTATAGAAAGAATAAGAAATGTACAGCAATTAAGTTTTAAATCACCTGATCCTAATTATTGGTGTCCTAACGTGGCAGACAATTGAGAGTTAAGAAAATTTCACAAAATGTTCGAACATTAAAGTCAAATGGAATTATTTGTAAAATTATCACTCATTTATTTGGCATACCCAGAGACCAACAATTGTGGCTGGTCTTTAGATTCCCAAAATTAGGACTATCATGGTACAGATTTTGACCTGAGTCTACCATATTAATCTATGGTGGAGTATAGCTTTGGTTACCGACCCCATTACGATTAGTTGGTCATATATTAATTTTAAATGTTCAAGAGTGCATCTTTATTCAAAGGTTTAACATTAATATTTTGGTTAAGGTGTTTGGATTTCATCATAAGTTGTAAAACCTAATGTACCAGGTTTGAAATGTGTTTAAAATAACTAATAATACTTATATCGGGCTTGAGTTCTAATTACAGCAACAATGCTTAGATCCAAATTTTTAGCACCTCTATTCAAAGCCAATCCATTGATGGATCAAAGGAACAGTGCTTTGCGAAATCTTACAATTATAGCACAAATGTCATCAGCTCTTAGGTTTTTTTACATTACTTTAGCAGGCATACATACTGAAGTGCAAATACCAATCAAAGTAATCTATCAAGCTCAAGTTATGTAAACTACGCGCTTTATGAATGTGTTCAAAGTCCAAATATGATTATATTCAGTTAATTTTTATAGATATCAACACTTGGAATAGAACCCATTAAAAATATCTTAATTTTGTGACTCAAATCTATGAAAAAATTCTATGCTTTCTTTATTGTCTGCTTTCTTCTATGCATATGCTACCACCGGGCATACTTTACAACAAATTTAAATATTTTCTTCGCTTTTCACTTCTAGAAGAAGATGAATTTTTCAAAAAAGTTCCACCTTATATTCCGCCCAACACTTTCATAGCACTATTTCACTTTTAAAAGATAGCTCATTACTTTTCCCATAAATTTACGACTATCTTCCTAATTTTTAGCATATTTTCCAAACCTTTACTTCGCATTTCATTTATGAATTACATTATTCCAATTCTTAAATCTCTCATCGCATTTCTTTGATCTTCTACCAGTAATATAATCATGATGTCGTTCCCTATTATATTGTTCAATTTTTTATTCTTTACATCTTGATCATGATTCTTTCTAACATGGCTCTATAGTCGGCGCATAAAGATTATGCGGAGTGTCCAAACCACTTCATGTTTGTATTTATGGTCAGAAAAACAACAACAAAAAACTTTTTGAGTATATCAAATATGCATTATCAAGAAAAAACAATATTTGTCAACTTAATGTGTATTGTGAATCTTAACATAGTAAGATGTATTAAATGACAATATTTCAGACTTACTACAAAAGAGCTTTTAGCATATTTCCTGTTCAATATTGAATTGAGTGCACCAAACAATATAATAAACCATTCATTCTTGTACATATTTCTATAAGTTGAAGACTTGTCAATTCTGTAGATGTAAAAAAATAGTATAGGGTGGCATAAAAGATGTTACCACTTTCAATAAAATTTACAAATTATTTTTGTTTTAAAGTTATCATTTCCGTAACTTTTCTTCCATACCATCATTGTATTTTTCTCCTCACCACCTACTACATAAAATGAATTAATGTTTACCTCTAACATTATCCATATTATGCAAATTGTTATAGGTACTAAGTAAGTTTGTATCCAAATTGTTGGTGCTGAAATTGATTAAAAATTAGAAGCATTTGGCCAAAGATTATTTTGATATAACCTAACAAGTGGATGCATTTTCTTTCGATGGTTCTTTTTGCGCATGCATAATTGCATATGCTAACATGAAATAAATCCAAGAGTGTAGCAATCATCAAAAGAATAAAGAGACTTTGATATATATTTTTTCAGTGTAACAAAATTCTCCACAAAAACTTACATAGCTTAATTTCAAACAAACTTATCACTTATGCAGTTGAATAAAGGATTACGCTTGGATATTAGCTTCATTTCCTTTTATTATCATTTTCCCTAGCTATAATTTTGGAACTTCTAGTTTATAAGGTCTACAAAAAAATCTACTCAAACTTGATTAGAAATATGAGAACTATCTTTCATGTAAGACATGATACGCTTGTTAAGCTCAAAGATAACTAACTCAGTGCCTAGATATGATTGTTTTCAAGTCAATATCCTTCATCTATGAAGAGCGCTATACACAAAATCTACAAAATAAATAGATTGAAAACAAATCAAGTGTACTGGAGACCAATTTATTAAAATTACACTATAATAGCAAGTACAAAAAAAAAACAGTTTAGCTCAAATTTTAATTATGGAAAAATAGTGTTATAAATACTGCATACACAAATTCAGTTTTATTATTTAATTGTTTATTCATCGACAAATGGTACCACTAACTAATTATGTAGCTATTAGTTAGTATGTAATTGCAAATCCTATTAAACAAAACCTTGTGTTGAGACCATATGAAGTATATATCGTAGTCCTTCAAAGTTGTAGCAAGCAACACATGTTGAGTTGGGGTAAACTCCTTGTGTTAGGCTTTGTTGCATATAAACATGTAGTACATGCCAAATGCTAACCTTTTCAACTCTTCTTGAATTCAGGCGACTGCTAGTTTGTGAAAATTAGGAGATGTGAGATTGAAAATATATTGCAAGCTATAACAATCTTTTCTCTTAGCTAAAGCACAACACACATAAGCACAATACACATATACAAAAACAAATCAAATACTAAACTAAAAACAAATACCCTATACAATCATCATATCACCACATATTGTACTCAAAACCGATCGAATGTAAACTTCTTTAACTTATGCATCAAAAACATTTAAGTAGCCATAACTATTAATTATGAATATCAATTTTTACCAGTGGTTTAAAAATCTTGAGCATATGCCAAAAATGAAGTCATCTCACTGCACTCCATAATTATTTAATAAGGTGTGTAAATTTTTTATTCACCTTTTTTTCTATGGTCTAAGTATGGAATATGAAGAATGAGTTTTAATATTTTTCAGTGTATCATTGAAAACATATTAAAGGCTTCATTTACTTTTTCAATGGCCTTTGCATAATATTTACTTCAAATTATCTTTTTTTTTATACTACTAGAAAATTATTAAGATAGAAAAATTCTCTTAAATCACAATGACATTAGATCATGTATTATATAGATTGTTGTGATCATGTATTATTATCTACTGGAAAGCAAAAGAGCCAAACTTCCAGTTATTTCCTAACCCAAAAGGGAATAAGGTGGAAGTAGGTGCGTACATTAGATAATAATTAGATATGTGGAATTCAAGAAGTACAACAACAATGGTTAAAATACAATATATATTATTCTTACATAACCATTCATTTTGTATATGAAATAATGTAAACATATAACATAACTGAAAACCATATTGTATGATATTATCATGGATATGACCTCTACTTTCTAAGAACTAAAAAAATAGCAACCTATAAAGTAGTCTCATAATGGAGTAGTTATTTAACATTATATTTGCAAACAAAGATGCTTATCACCTGAATAATATATCGAATTTCACAAATGGAAATTTGCTATTCATTTTGTTCATCAGCACATAAAAACTAACCATAAACAATAATAAATCATGCTAGATCATTGACATTTTCATGTTAAACATTAACCTTTCTTGTTTACATAGATTGTCAACTGCATTGTAGATAGCTCAAGATGACAACCAAATGATAACTAATATCACCAACTCTATGCATTATTTATTTTAGCAAAAGGAGTCTCTAGACTCTCTACTCGCTTTTCCATAGTATAGATAATAGGTATGTATAGATTCAAATCTTGTCATATGTATAAAACAAAAACATGTATTTATTTATTGAAAAGATAAGAGCTTCTACTATTTGTCCAACAAAATTCTTAGAGGGGTTTGTTAATGGGAGAAGCATTTTGCATAAAAAATAACATCCATGGCCTCCTAATTATTTCTTCCTCGCGATTATCTGAGTTTTTCGCCTTCGCTTGTTGTTTTCTGCTCGTTTTATTGATCTGGTTTCTCTGCTGGTTGTTTTTCTCTGAGGCGACTGATCTCTCGGCTCTCGTCACTGTCCATCTAGGGTTCGGTTTTATGGATTTGGGGGTTTTCCTATTCCGTGGTACTTTCGCGATTTCTTGCCCTTCCTTTGATAGCATTGCAGCAGCGCTTCTGGAGGTGGTGGCTCCTCCTATTTCGGTATGCTTCTCCAGCTCTGTTTCGATTGAGGTTGGGGTATTCTCTGTTAAGGCTTTCTCGACACTAGCTCGGTTCAAATTTCTTGTGGTTGATGGGTGTTTCTTGGAATTGATCCCTGATTCAAGTGCGTGTTTATCGGTATCATCTCGAGGCTCGTCTTGTTCGAGCCCGGTGCCTGATAATCTGCCTGAGTATAGGGCGTATTGTTCCAGTTTGGTTTGGCCTTTCGGTGGTCCAGATTTCACTTCCCGTTTCACACCGAGTCTTTGCTATGGGAATTTGGTTTCTGATTTGGCATCTTGCCAGTCGGATCTGATTTTTGGTTCGTTTGCTGATGATTCTGTTAGTGATTTCGCTGGCAACTTGGCTGTTTGTGGCTCCAATACGACCAACAGCCGAGAGTTCACCACTCGGTTTGTTCCGCAACTGTCGTTTGTTGGGGCTGCTGCGGCTGCTGGCTGCCCGGTTGTGACTTCGTTCGTTTTTGGTACTGTGGGTGAGTTAGATGCTGCCTATGCTCTAGGGGAGATGGAGCTTTCCACCTGTCCTCTCCTAGCTGCTTGGCCTATGGTTGCAGTGGTGCCTAGCTGTGCCCTTTTGGCTTCGGTCGAACCTGCTGTGGCAGTTTTTGACAGCGTTGAATCGGTTTTGGCCACTGACCTTTTGGTGCTCTCCTCTATGTCATGCCCGCAATGTGTGATGGATCCTTCTCCGCCCGTGCAGGTATGTGAGACCTATTGCAGACCGGTATGTCCCCCGTTCTCCTGTTTCCTTTCCGTAGTTATTTGTGATTTGTCACTTGTTATCTGGTTGTCGACCGATGTGGTCGGCCATTGTTGTTTGAGCATTGACACTTGTCCGTGTGTGCTCCCTGACACTGCCGTATCGTTTGAGATCGGGGGTGTGTCAGGTCACTTTTTGTCGATTGCTTCGGAACTGTTGGGTTTTGTTTCAAAGTGGGGTGTGTCAGAACCAAAGAGGGATTCTATCTGTTGGGTTTTGTTTCTGAGTCACTTCGACTCCAGTTCTGTGTTTCTTGTGACTTGGTTGCTTTCTCGTTTCCCGGTATTGATAGTATTCTGTCGGAGCCATCGAACAGCTCAGTGGGCCTGGAGCGATTGGCGAGGACGGTATCCTATCTCCTTATCTGTGCGTATAATGATCGTCTGTGATCACTATACGGACAGCATGGGATACTGTCAGCTTTCGGCGCTCCGTTCTTCTGGTCCCGCTGCTTGGTGCGCCTCGCGAATCTTACCTACTTTGCGGGGCTGTACTCTTAGTGACAGTCTCGTTTTGGTAAGATTCCCACAGCAAGATGGGACGCATCCAGATTGCTCCCTTACACTTGACCGGTTTTATTTCTGTCTCCCCCATGTCGCTCTTCCTTTCCGTATTCTCCCGGATCAAGACCAGCAGTTTGTTGAGTCGGGGGTACCAGATGCTGTTATCCCTTCCTCCTCCTACATCCACTCTTTAGCGGCTCCTATCTGCCCCGCTACTGATCGGATCAGGTGGCAGTATACAGTTCGTCTGATTCGCCTTCCCTTCTGCTTACGATTTTCTTCTACTCTTTCTGCTCCTTCTGTTCCTTCGGGTCCATCTTCTTCTTACTGCTCAGCAGAGTGCTCCCTCCTCTCTTCTTCATGCTCTCTGTCCATTACCATCCCGATGATGAGTAAGGCAGAAATTGCGCTTCTGAACGCGCGCCTTGACTGTCTGTCCAAGAACTCTTTTACGGAGGTTGCTGGGGCTTCTCGGTCGGCCTCGACCGATAGTGAGGAGTCCTCTGTAGCTTCTTTTGAGCCCACGGTTTCTTCTGTTCGTCCGTCCCGTCGCAGATTTCGTAGAGTTCCTTCTACTCCTCGCACCATCCGTACACGCTCTATAGCGGCGTCCGAGCAGGTCGACAGATCTACTCGAAACTCTCTGTATCTTGTCTGAGCTACCTCGGTCATCCTGCTTGTTGTGGTCTGCTTTTTCCTTTTTCTGCTATTTTCGTCATGTCGAACTTTCTCTTCTGGAACGTTCGCGGTATTGGCAATGATGCATCTTTGGCTAGGCTTAAACGCATTGTCCGGAAACATTCGGTGGGTTTGCTTGCTATTCTGGAACCTTTTCTAGATCCGGTGGGCATAAACAGTACCGTTTTATCTTTAGGTTTTGGCGGGGGGTCTGCCAACGTCTCGGGTAAGATTTGGATTTTATGGTCCAAATCCTATTCGGTCCACTCTATTTTTGACTCGTCTTAACTATTCTCGGTAGCCTGCACTTCTTCTTATTTTGCTTCACCTTTTCTGTTTTCGGCTGTGTATGCCAAATGTGTCCGTTCGGAGAGGCTATCTCTTTGGACGGACATTTTAGGTCTCGGTTCACTGGGCTTTTCTTCCTCCGTGGTTGGCGGCGATTTCAATATCGTCGCATGCTAGGCAGAGAAACGGGGTGGAGCAGCCATCAACCGTCTTGCGATGGCGGATTTTAACTCGTTCATTGTCGGATCTGGTCTCTCCGAGCTCCCGTTAGTGGGATCGGCGTTCACCTGGTCTAATAACCATGTTGGACCTAGTCGTATCCTATCCAGGCTAGATCGGGTCTTCGGCTCGGAGGATTGGTTTCGCTTACCTTTCTCCTTCTCGGTTGTTCATCTTCATCGGACCTTTACTGACCATTCTCCTCTGTTAGTTCGATGCTCTCCTTTCTCTCTGTCGGGGCCCTCTTCTTTTCGCTTCCAAAGTATGTGGAGATCTCACCATACTTTTCATCAAGTGGTAGCTGATTCTTGGTCCGTTCCCATCGTTGGTCCTCCCTGTTCTGTTTTCAGTCGCAAGCTGAAGCGCCTCAAGTGCAGTCTTAAGGCTTGGAACACGAACGTTTTCAAGAACATTTTCGATCGTGTTCGGTCTGCCGAAGAATCTCTTATCATTGCTGAATCATTGGTAGACGAGTCTCCGTCTTTATCCAACAAGGAGGCGTGGGCTTCTGCTCAATCCTTCTTTGCTTCGGAACTTCGTATTGAGAATGACTTCCTTCGCCAAAAGGCGAGGGTCAAGTGGGTGGTAGAGGGCGACGCGAACTCCAAGTTCTTCCACTCTCTTATTCGGAAGAAAAACAACATTCTTTCCATTCGGGAGATCTTGCGCCCTGATCTATCTTTGGCATCCTCGCCTGAGGAAGTCAAAGATACAATTGTGACTCACTTCCAATCCTTCCTAGGATCGCCTTCGGTGGCCGAAACCGACCCTTCTCTTTTAGCTTTCATTCCCAGGTTGGTTCTCACGCCAGAAAGTGATATCCTTGCGGAATTCCCATCGCCTGAGGAAATCCGAGCTAGCGTTTTCGCTCTTAGTAAGGATAGTGCTAGCGGCCCTGACGGGTTCAACGGTACCTTTTACCGTTGTTGTTGGCCAATTATCCAGGCTGACTTCTGTCTTGCTGTCCAGTCTTTTTTCGCCGGTAGTTTCCTCCCCTCTAGCTGGTCATCCACCAACCTTTTTCTCATCCCTAAATGCGACCTGCCACGTTCCTGTGGCGACTTTCGACCCATCAGCCTTTGCAACTTTTCAAATAAGGTTATTTCCAAGATTTTGGCTAGCCGTTTGGCCCCTTTCCTTGAGCGTATTATCTCTTCGTCTCAAGCAGGTTTTGTTAAAGGGCGCTTAATTTCCGACAATGTCTTGTTGGCTCAGGAACTTATTTCCCAGATTGACCGGAAAGTGCGGGGCTCTAATGTTGTCTTCAAACTGGACATGGCTAAGGCCTACGATCGTATGTCGTGGTTTTTCGTCATAAAGGTTTTGAGAACTTTCGGTTTCCCGGAAACCTTCATTGACCTTGTTTGGAGGCTTATCTCCAACTGCTGGTTCTCTGTGCTCATCAATGGTTCGGCTAATGGGTATTTCAGGGCTGGGCGAGGTCTGCGCCAAGGAGACCCGCTCTCGCCTTCGCTTTTTGTGATTGCGGCTGAGGCTTTCATTCGCGGCCTACATACCTTAACGATTTATAGTCAGATTCAGCGTTTCGGGATTCCTAGGGGCTGTCCTCTCATTTCATCTCTGTCGTTTGCTGATGACATTGTAATCTTCTCTAACGGTAGTCGCTCCTCTATTCGGAGACTCCTTAGTTTCATTCATCTATACGAGAGATCCTCCGGTCAGCTCGTTAACGCTTCTAAAAGTTGTTTCGTCCGTGCGAAGGATTGTTCCGCCTCTCGATCATCCTGGATTGAGACATCTTCTGGTTTCAACGAAGCCACGCTTCCTTTACCCTACCTGGGTATCGTTCTGTACCGTGGTAGGAAGCTTAACGCTTATTTCGACCCTTTAGCTGACAAGGTGAGGGGTAAGGTCATTCGTTGGAATGCGGCTCTTCTTTCTCAGGCTGGCAGACTGGTTCTCATAAAGTCTGTGTTAGATTCGATGGGAACTCATGTCTTTGCGACTATGACCCCAACCTCCTCTTTCTTTCGGACGTATCGTTCTTTGGCATCTTCCTTTTTCTGGGGCAACAAGGTAGACGATCGTCGCCATCACTGGATCTCGTGGGACACGGTTTGTCGCCCCAAGAACGAGGGCGGATTGGGGCTGCGCAACCCCAAGGATATTTGCTCTGCATTCGCTTGCAAACTGTGGTACAGATTTGGTACTAACGACTCTTTATGGTCCTCGTTCCTTCACGCTAAGTACCGTAGGCTAGCGGGCTCTAATTATTCGGGTTGTCCGTCCTATGCTAGCGAGACTTGGAAGCACATGCAGTCAGTGAAATCTTTATCTGATTCCCATGGCGGTCTTTTAGGCTGGGACGGTGCCCCGTTTTCCATTCTCAGAGCTTGGACTTTGATTAGAATTCCTTCCCCCATCTGTCCTTTGTTTTCCTTCATCTGGGATTCTCGCTCTCCTCCAAAAGTTTCGACCCTGATGTGGCGTATCCTCCATGATGGCCTTCCATTAGACGAGAATCTCCAACGGATAGGCATCCCCTTAGTTTCCCGTTGCAGTTGCTGCGACAGTGGGGAATCAGAATCCTTGAACCATTTATTCTTCGCTGGTTCCACAGCCAGATCTTGCTGGAACTTCTTCGGAAATTTGGTTGGTGTTCGAGGAATTACCAGATCTGTTAATGATCTACCATCAACCTGGTGGTCTGGGAACTCCAGGAAATCTCTTCGTTCGATCATTCATCGCTTGATTCCTTGTCTCCTTTGCTGGCACATTTGGTGTGCTCGGAACAAGGCTATCTTCGACAGTTCTCCTATGGATCCCGTGGTCATTATTCGGCGCGTCAGGAATGACGTATTCCTTGCTTTCTGAGGTCGGCCTTTCAGGGGGCGCTTGAGCCCCGGTATCCATCATCTAGTGGGTCTCTTGTCTATTACTTGTGCGCTGAGTTCCGCTAGAACTGGCGTTGGTTGAGTGATTGATCCAATCGGAGCGTTGGTCCTCATCCGACGTTCTTGACTCTCTCACCCCCCCTTGTTGGTTTTGATGTGGTTGCTAGTTTTTTCAGGTTCAGGTTTTGTAGGGAGTTTTGGTCGTTATCTTTGGCTGGGGTTGTTTCCTTCGGTTGCACTTCAGTATTCCGATCTTCTTTTCGGCTGTTGGAATTCGGAGCTCATTGGGTCTTGTTGTTTGGATGGTTGGGTTTGCTTGAGGCCGCTTGTTCTGGGTCTCTTGGATTACAGTGTTTTGGCTTGCGGATCTCTACTGGTATTATCTTCCTCTGTCGGTGGGTGGTTTTCTATCTGGTGGACTGGCCTACACCTTTTTGGTGTAGCGGGGATGATGGTTGAGCGGTTGTTAGTTACTTCTTCTTCAGCATTGTCTTATGGTGCTGCTGTTAGCTTAGCTTTTTCTTTTTCATCTGTGATTTTCTTCTGTTTTTTTCGAATTGTGGGAGGCATATTTTGTATGTCTTGCCGTGTTTTGTGAGCCATTGGAGAAAGGCTCGTTTCTCCTTTTTATAATAATTCTAGTTTTTTTTTTTAAAAAAAGATCATGTATATGGGGAAAATGAAAAGAACAATAAAATAGATAAAGGGACAGTAGCTTTAAATAGAATTTTAATTTACATAAAATAGGCTTCTCTAATTTACTTAACACCCCTAATTCTTTCGTCCAGTTTCATGCAATGTCACTTCAATTCAAATCGCTATCTCTTCATTTAAAATAAAATATAACCATCTCATCAAATCTATCTCTCCTAAAGATTTTCATCTATTCTTTATCATCTTCCTCTGTAAGAAACTTGCTGACTACCCTCCCAACCTTAGTTTTATTAATCCAAAAGCCCTATTTTCTCTCACAAATTGAAAATGATAAAATTGTATCATTGTTTATTGTAAAATCAGTTAAAAAGGAAATTGGTGGAGAGTGAGATGGATAACGGGCTGAGTTTTCTACCACCGTGTCTAATTTCTACCTTTTTCTTGAATTATAATAGAAATTGCTAAATAGAAATTGCTTTTTCAGTGATTTTTTTGTAGTTGAATGGATACAATGAAAGCTTTTGGTAGGATGAATACAATAGTACATGAAAAAAAATTAAATTACGCAACAGTTGAATTAATAATGTTGTTTGATTTTTTATAAGAGGAGAACTAACTATTTGTTTCTCCCATTAGCAAAAATAAATAAATTAAAAAATGTTTTTTCCATTCGTTTATCCGAAGTGATTTCCCCTTTAACAGTTCCCTCCTTAAATTGTTTATATATGTGTTATTTAAAGATAAACCCTATTAGCATGTTACATAGAAGATTTACAGCCAAAATTGTATGCTTTGAAATTAAAAACATCAACAATTATGTTAACTTCAAAATGATTTCTTTGTTGAATCTAAACTCAATTAAAAGAAAAGGAGTTGTCTTGAGATAGTTATCCAACTTGATCCTTTGTGATACTATTAACCATGAAAAAGAACACACTATGCATTACCGTGGTCCATGATTAGCCACTTGAGACCCACCACCAATTTTTTTACCTTTTGTCAAAAATGAACAAACAATATAGAAACTTAACTCGACTATGCTTGACAAATTAAAATTAAGTATTGGAGGTAAAAGGAAACTGTGCTATTATAAATACAAAATTTTAGATAGAATAGTTTCCATAGTACTTTATATCTATTCTATTACATATAAAGTTGAATAATTGACTATTTGTATCCTTGCTTCTCATTTCATCTCATTTTAAATAGTGAGTTCTCTTTGATTAAGAATAAATTTTACATATTAACCCTCTAAAGTTTTTATTATTTGACTTGTTGTAATTAACAATAACCTTACAAATCTGTTCTATTATAGCCCGTATATAAAATCCACCATTTCCTCAAATTTAAAAAGTCAAATCAATGAAGGCCTGAGTTTCATAATTCTGGATGCCATTTTATTTCAAAGTGAAACTCTTTCATCCTCCCCAAGTTCATGTAATCTCTATCTTCCTCCAGGTCAAACCTGTAGTTCCTCCATTCTTCAATTTCTAGGGTTTTCGAACAATTAGTCTCTGTTTTCCTAAAGGTTGAACATTTACAAATGGTGAGTGATGTTTATCAAAATCAGTGCCGGTAGTTTTTGCATATTTTTCAAATTGTTTAGTCTAGAAGGGTATGTTGGTTTTATGGACTTTAAGCTGGTATTATATAAACTAGTGATTTTTCTTCTAATTTTGAACAATTAAGTCATCTATGTTGGCTTGGCTCTTGCATTTCAATTTATTTTCGCACTTGAAAGAAAAGTTCTTACCCTTTTTTTATATATGGGAGTTGAGAAATGATTTTACTTCGTTGCTTAAAAAAACATTACCTGAAAGTAAAGTTCGTGCAGGCCAATTTTCCATTATTTAATATATATACCTTTTGGAACCTTTATGAAATACCTTATGGAATGAGTTTTCTCTAAGAATGCATGTGGAGAACTCTGGGTTTGACTTATGTATATAATGTTTATTAGGGATGGGAAATTTGAGCATATTCATGAATTTCACATTGGATTTAGAAGCTTTTTGTAACAGTTGATTCTTATTTATCAATATGATATAGTGATAAAATTTGATATGTGCTAATAATATAGATTGAGGCAATGAAACTATTGTAATTACATGTTTTCGGTACAAATTGAGGCAACCAAACTATTGTAATTCCACTATTTTGGTAACTTCCATACACAAGGTACATACATACCACTTACATTAACTCATCATATCACTTCCCTATATACTAAAAGAAAACTGTTGTGTAATTGTTACTATAGGTTGGCTTATGGAAACAATTTTAGATAGAATAGTTTCCATAGTACTTTGTATTGTCTTTCATTTCCGGTTTGTATACTATATTACTTCAATAAATGAATATATTGCATTACGCACACACAGAGTTGATATGCATTAGACAAACTCACATGTGTGTAGAAAACAAGAAGTGATCTGATGGTCCATAATCCAACCTATAGTAGCAATTACATTTTCTTTTAGTATTTAGGGAAGTGATATGATAAGCTAATGCAAATGATATCCAACCTATAGTGATATGATATGGGGTTTTGGACCAAAGGTCCCTATTTTCAAAGCTCATGCACAAAAAGTCCCTGCTCATAAACACATGTAAATTAGGTCCCTATTTTGTTATTTTTTTACCAAACTGTCCTCTTTTAGAAAATCGACTTAGCATTCTTTTTAGGGGCAAAAGAGGTATAAATTAGCCAAAATCTAAAAATAGGGACCTAATTTTCATAACTTATTCGGGAGGGACTTTTCTTACATCATCTTTTAATTCCAAGGACTTGACAACGATTCCTTGATATATATACCTTGTGTATGGAAGTTACCAAAATAGTGGAATTACAATAGTTTAGTTGCCTCAATATGTACCAAAAACGTGGAATTACAATAGTTTCATTGCCTCAATCTATATTATTAGCATATATCAAATTTTATCACTAGATCATATTGATAATAAGAATCAACTGTTACAAAAAGCTTCTAAATCCAATGTAAAATTCATGAATATGCTCAAATTTTCCAACCCTAATAAACATTATATACTTAAGTCAAATCCAGAGTTCTCCATATGCATTCTTAGAGAAAACTCATTCCATGAGATATTTTATAAAGATTCCTAAAGGCGTATATATATATTAAATAATGGAAAATTGACTTGCACGAACTTTACTTTCAGGTAATGATTTTTTATTAAGCAACGAAGTAAAATCATTTATCAACTCCCATTTATAAAAAAGGGTAAGAACTTTTCGTTAAAGTGCAAAAATAAATTGAAAATTTTAAAACCTAATAAGATGCAAGAGCCAATCCAACATAGGATGACTTAATTGTTCAAAATTAGAAGAAAAATCACTAATTTATATAATACCAGCTTAAACTCCATAAATCCTACATACCCCTTTGGACTAAACAACTTGAAAAATAGGCAAAAACTATCGGCATTGATCTTGAGAAACATCATTCACCATTTGTAAATGTTCAACCTTTGGGAAGAGAGAGACTAATTGTTCGAAAACCCTAGAAATTGAAGAATCGAGGAACTACAGGTTTGACCTGGAGGAAGATAGAGATTACATGAACTTGGGGAGGATGAAAGACTTTCATTTTGAAATAAAATGGCATCCGAAAGCATGAAACTCTGGCCTTCATTGATTTGGCTTTTTGAATTTGAGGAAACGGTGGATTTTCTATACGGGCTAAAATATAACAGATTTGTTAGGTTATTGTCAATTACAACCAGTTAAATAATAAAAAATTGAAAGGGTTAATATGTAAATTTTATTCTTAATCAAGTAGAACTCACTATTTAAAATGAGATGAAATGAGAAGCAAGGATACGAACGGGTAATTATTCAACTTTATATATAATAGAATAGATATCATCTGATCTTTTTTAGTAGTTTATAGTATCAAATATAATGACCATAATATGAATTTAAAGTCTCTCTATGTGTTATATTTCTAATAAAAAATTCTTAGTCCCTCCATATGGTGTATATATATATATATATATATTTAAAGTCATATATTGTTATTCAGTTCCACTCCTAATAGTTCCTCATTTTAACTTCATGCTAATCGGTTATTTTTTTCCAACTATTTCATGCTAATTTGTCAGTATTTTTTCAACCACTTTGCCTAATATTATGTAGTATGTGAAAGTTTAACTATAAGCTCTTTCTACCCCTGTTATCACATTTGAATCCTTATAATAATTTGAAAAAACATAAATATTTTTTTTAGAATAGCAACCCGTCTAGTAGAAGTATACACTCTTACAATATGCAATGAAATTAATGATGGATACTGTTCTTTATTATTGTATAATCAAATATCAACCAACAGCTAGAGAAATCAAGATCAACCATGAACTATTAAACTCATTTAAGTTACAAAAATAAAACTAAAAATTTCGAATTCCAAATTCATTCAAATCTGAACAAATTTGAATTCAACAAATTCAAATGAATTCACATAACATTATCACTACATAGCATAATGGAATGCCCATTATAAATTGTAGGATTGACAAAGCAATCTTACATTAATGATCTTACTGTCAACAACTAAAAAGGAAACAATGGTATCGTATGTGCAAGGTTAATCATTTATAAACTCTAATGTGATTTATGATTGATTGATTTAGTGTAGTTAATTCTTTTTGCTATTAAGCGAAGCAATAGCAATCTTATGCCAATAATTCTACTAATAACCGGCATAATGAAGATAATGTGCTAATATCTGTAAGACTAAGAAAAAAAGACATTACATATTTCAAGCTAACTAAAACATTAATTCAACATCTTCATCATCATTGAAATAAAAAAATTTATATTAGTCTATGATTGCTATGATCAACCAAATTATCAAAAAAATTGATAAAAATTAGCAACAGAAGATATATTATTTCAAAAAAAATATCCGTTATAAAATTGTAAGTCGTGGAGAAAACTGCTGTAAATAAAGAATGTTTGTGTGAATTCAAGTAATAAGAACATTCTTTTAATATAAATTTAAGCTTAAACAAAGTACTTCGAATTTGATGCTAGATTGATTTTGTACAATGTTACATCATGCTCTTTTTCACAAAACTAAAATCAGTTATTCTATGTAACAAAATGTTTTATTTAATCATTATGCTTAAATCAAAATTCTATAAGATTGTAATATAAAACTGACAAGCAAAATGAATAGGAAATTTCATTTTTAATACTCTAGCTCGAAAATAGTGGACCGATACAAGGTAGAATTATTCATCGATGTAATATTTCCAATACTAAATCTCACGTTTGCAAAATTCAATGAAAACTATTTTTATCGGATTTAGAGAATAAGTAGAGAGTAAAGAAAGGTTGCATATACCTGATCAAAATCAGCACAAACCCAAACCAAAGAATTACACAATCGAGTATGTTACTGAATATAGAACAAAAAAGTTCAAATTTATTGGATGAGAGACCGAAATAAATCCCTCATTTTGTAATTTCAAGCCACTATTTAGATTAGTTTATTTTGCTCGTAAATATGCACCGATAAATTCAAATTAATTTGAGTTTGGATTTGTGGCATTAATAGTGCTTGCCCACTAGTTCATTGATAAAAGCAATAAAATCAAAAGAAAATAATTATTGATTAAGGTTATAGAAGTACCAACAAATTCGGGCTATGATGGTTTGATTCTACTGAAGTTCCTTCGCTTTAAGAAACCCTGATTCAAATCCCAAAACCCTAGATCCTAATTTACAGTGAGAAAAAGATGAGCGGAAGTGAAAAGATGCATAAACCTTGATTCCATTATCGTGAATTTCATTTTTTTCGTCCAAAAGAGAACTGAAGCGTTAGGACTAGGTTAAAACACAAGATGTTTACCTATTTACCATTAGACCACGCTACTTCCTTCTAATTCCAACTATACCAGATTTTCTAACAGTGTTAAGTGTCAGGACAAAAATAGAGAAACAAAAAAAAAAATTAATTTTTGTAACCATGTTTCCTTTAGTAATGGGATAAAAGTTTTGTTATATGCCAACGGGAAAAAGGTGTTGGTAGATAAAAAAATAAGTGTTGCAAAATCATTGTTTTGATGTAGTGCTATACAAGGCCGACCACGATTTTCAAGCTAAGTGAAGAGAAAATCAAGGCAAGAAGAATTCAAGCTTTCAACTTTAAGAAGGACAAAATTAAATTATGGTTTTAATCAAAGTTTTCTTAATCAAGGTAAGTAAAATTTTCTCTAAAACCCTTCCTAACCCATTTGGGCATATTTGATTATGAATAATTTATTTTGATGATGATTAATATGTTTAGATGGTTAAACATGGCTTTGAATGTGTTTTGAAATTTAAATGGAAGGAATTAGTTGGAATTAGTTCATGTTTTAAGTTAAAACATGATATAATCATATTTAAATGCTACAAAAATTTAATGTGAGGGTTATAATGATAAAACTATGATGAAATTCTAATTTCATAATTTTTGGAACTAATTATTGATTTTTACGAATTTTCTAAGTTGAAAAAATGGTTCATTTCGGGTAAATTAATTATTAAAAATAATAAAATAACTATTTACACCAGAAATTTTGATATGTGGTAACATGAGACCAATTGGACTTTGTAGAGTTTTTTGGATTTTCCTATTAATTTTCAATTTTATATAAATTATTTGGCTAAGGAAAAAGTAATTAATTTTAAATTAAGAATGCAATTAGCCAATTCTGAAAAGGAAACTGTAAAGTAACCTATTGACCAATAAAAAATTGACACCAAATAGGATTTTATGTAAAGTAACTACTTAATAATGTAACAAAATAGTTTTTAAGATAATCAAGGATATGTCATTTCAACTTACGATAGCTTATAAGTTGTCTACCTGTGATCACTACATAAGTTATCAACCCACGACAACACTAAGGCTATGAACCTATGGTGGCTTTGGGAAGTTAAGACGCCATAGCTCCTAAGAGCTCAACCCGCAATAGCTACCAATCAGCTAAACGTTCTTTGACTTACGAAGACTTATATGCAACTCAATAGGCGAAGGCTACCTGGAGCTCAACACGCGATAACTTAGGAAGATATCAATGTGCGATAGCATTCGGGCTCAACACCTGATACTTGGGAAGCTATCAACTTGCGATAACTCATAAGAGCAGAACTCATGGTTTCTAATGAACTATCAACATGCGATGGCTAGTTTAAGGGTCAAATAGCGATGGCCTAGAAGAATCAACATGTGAAGGCTATGGGATAGCCAACATGCGATCTCTAGGATTAACTTGCAAAGACTATGAGATAGCCAATATGCCACAACTAAGCTTAACTCTCGACAACTTAGGAAGCTATAATTTTATACGTAGAATGAGTGCACTTTGGAAGACAGTTTCCAAGAGTTAATTGAATATATTATAGGATTAAAATAATGAAAGATTTTAATAAGTCAAAATTGTGTTAACTTATTTTTGGAAATGAAAGAAAGTTATACCGACTCATGGAGTTATCGGATGGCAGGGTGCCTTCATTATTATTCTAAAGTCTAGTAGTATATCAGAGGGTGCCACTCTCGGTAAGGTACTTACTGGAATGTATTCGACGTGCTTACATTCAACCTCTTAGGAGAGTCAGGGTGGCTTCCATTGGTTGAATAAGTGCCATTTCATTAGGTGACATTGTTCGAGAAAAGATAAATTAGTGATATATAGACCTAGGGAGGTAATCACTAAAATGAGTTAATGATAACTTAAAGAAGAACACCTAAAATAAAAAATTAGATGATGTTTGTATTGATGAAGGATGGTTGGATGACTTGGTTCGTGAATATACGTAAGTATAAGGTATACTTAATTTGAATTAAAATGTAAATATGACATGGTTCATAATTGGATGGAAAGTATCGAGTATACTTTTAGATTGAATGTAATGCACATGGTTACTTTCGATGTAATGTTTATTTCAATGATATGACGTGGTTATTATGATGCTAAGATGTAGGGAAAACCCGTTCCATGTAAGCGGCATTGTCTCACTATGGATGCTTTGGTAAAGATTTTACTCATACCAGGCTTTATATCCAACCCGTGTTTTTATTGTCTCCCATAAACTCACGCGTGCTTATTCGAGTAGCCTGAGTTTCTAGATTAGGCGAGTATCTTTTGGAAGGATGAATAAAGATTCCAAAGACAAAGCAAGAGGCTTACTAGCTAAAAAGAGTTATTTTGGAAATTCCGCCTTGTAAAATCAAGAATTATAACTGGTTATGTGTCGTGTTGGCATCCTCATTTGTCGGATATGACACTACTCTTATTTTCTTATTGTATATACAATTGTATGGGAGCGAGAAGTGTTAATGGTGATGTAATGAATCTTGTAAAACAAATTTTTAAAGAAAATTTATTAAGTTGTTATGTCTACTTAATGATGTGCAAAATAATAGTGAACTCACTTTGTCGCTTGAAAATAATTTTGGTGACGATTACAACATCATTGGCATCTATTTTTGGGTCTCAAAGTGCGGAATGTTAAAGTTATGATGATTTTAATTCCAAAATACTAGTTTTCAACTAATGTAACAATCCAGAATTTTGAATACTTCGTATTTAAATTTCTGAATTATTCAATTATTTGAATCTTGGATTTAATATGGTTAAATGGATTTTATAACCTTGTTAATCCCCTTTTTATTAATAACTAATAATGGTAAACTTTTTTTTGAAAAATGTTTCCAAAAATAAATAGTTCAAAAAAATATCGACAATCTGACCAAAAACCATTTTATCGATAAACAACTTTTCACTCGGTAAAAGTTTTTCGAACTTATTGTGTTTCCTAATAATTATTGTGTAATTAATTAGTAACTAAAAATATTTTTTCATTAATGGTAATTAGTGGGGTAGGGTGATGTAAGCAATGATATCATAAGATATTTATGGAGAGGGGCATTTTGGGAAGCCGTAAGGGTAAAGTAATAATGTGTAAAGGTTGCACATGGGAAAAGCATAATGGGGCTTCTTTTGACAAGAAATAGAGGGTTTAGGAGGTGGTGGTAACCTATTGAGAAAGCCTACCAAATAGTCTTCTAAGCTCACAAAATTCGTTTGCTAGGTAAGAACTAAAAACATGCTTCTTCATGCCTCGTTCTCTTCTCTAACTTTCTCAAATAAATAGCAAATGAACTCCAATCTCTTCCAAACTTTGGAAAAGGCCTTAGAACACCATAACAATGAGGAAAATAAACTCAAAATTGAAGGAAGTTTAAAATGGGGGCACCCCAACTTGGCCTGTGAGCATTGACCGTAAGGGGAGGTGGCCAAGTGCAAAAGTGAGCTAAAGGTTAGATCTTTTGGAGGTTTGGGTGAGGTATGAAGTGTTCATGTGTTCTGATGACCTATGCTTGTGTTATCTTGGTTTTGGGGTGAATTTACTCATCATTTGATTGTATATGTTATGTAAATATAATGTTAAAGTGAATTAATGAAGTTATAAATTTGGACCATACTTGCTTTTGAAAGAAAATGGCAACTCTATATTATATATTGTCACTTATATCACCGTCTACAACATGTAATGTGGCCATGGCTTTGTATTTACATGTCTGGTTTGGTTTTATGTGGCATTAGAGAGTGTTGAAAGTATTCGAAGCGAGAATAGTCGCTATAAGTGCACTTTGAATCCCTTGTGTTTTAATTTTTTTAAATGGTTTTATAAATATATTTAACATTTTTGGCGCTAAAAGGAGGGCCTGAACCTCCGGCCTTGTCATTGTGTTACAGGCTAATTGTGGTTCATTTATCTTATGTAGGAAAAATGAGATCAAAACGATTAGTGGAATTGAAGAGGGAGTTGTCCACACCACTACTTTGGAGGAGAATATAGTTCCATCTTTTAATCTTGATGAGGCTGTTCTTGGACAATCTTAATCACCAGCACAACAAGACGAGAATACAGCTAAAATCAAACGCTTGGAACAACAGCTGTAGGAGATGCAGGAGCTACTAAAAATGGCTCTATCTTAGAAATCCTCTAAGACTCCAAAGCCAACTCAAGGGGAAGAGGTGGTCTCCCTCAGAAGGAATCTGAAAGCTAATTCCAATAAGTATAAGGGCAAAGTGGATCTAGCGTCCTCGAAGAAGAAAAAACTCCCCAACCGAAAGCTAACCATCAGGGAAAAATTCTCGACAAATCACTTGAACAGTCTGGGAGTTCAACATCAAAGAAATATTACCCGAACCAGAAAGATTATGGCAATGTTGAACCTTACCTAAAAGATGCTGCTGAAAGGGAATAAAAGATGCTAGAAACTCAAAAGGGAAGAGAATAATGGATGAGAATGTTAATGACAATGAATGAGTGCCTCCCTTCATTGATGAGATCAAGGCTACAGTTATCTCGCCATATGTCAAGATCCCATCAATGAAATATCATGGGGTTACAGACCCGAATGATCATCTGATGGCTTTTGACAGCCAAATGGATCTATACAATGCATCTGGAGCTGTCAAATTCTGATTGTTCTTAGTCACTCTCCAGGAAGCAGCAGCAAAATGGTACAGGTAGTATCGAGAAAAAACTATATACTCATGGAAGCAGTTTTCTTATGAATTTTTTCCCTAATTCTGCATCTGCAAAGATCCCACGATCGACTATACAGTTTTGGCCAATATAAAATAAAGATAGGGAGAGTCCTTAGGAGATTACCTGAGGAGGTCTAATGCTGAAGCTTTAAAGGCCAAGGACATGAATGATCGAGATAAGCTTATAACCGTTCATTCTAGCTTAATTGAAAACACCCCCTTCTGGAAGCAACTCTTTGTTAACGGCTACAAGGACTTGCAAGACTTCCACTTCCAAGCTGACAAGTTCATCTAGATGGATGAGCTTTACTATGCCAAGAAGAAACTACCCTCAAAAAAGAAGGTGGAAGATTTGGCCAAGACCGTGGCCACAAAAGAACGAGATGGGAAGAACCAATAGCTAACACAGTTGCTTTAAACAAGTCGCTGTCTTACGTGTATGTAGTAGCCAAGGAAAGAGTCAACTTTCTAGTCTCCTTTAAAGCCAAGATCAACCTTGAACAGAAAAAGAGAGGAGACTATTGTGCTTACCACAAGGCCAATGACCACAAAACTGATAAATGTAGGGTATTGGCTGGATTTATTCAGAAGCTGATTTCGAGAAGGTCATTTGAAGGAGTTTGTTCAAGATCAGAAGAAACCTAGCAAACAGAAAGTGGTCCATAAAAACATCTAGGAAATGCTGTGAATGACTTGGAAGATGAGGACCCCCTAAGCTTGAGCCTGCCAATCAACAGAATTGATGTAATCCACGGTGGGCCCCATTGAGCAAGAAATAGCAAAGGGGCCCGATACGGATACATTAAAGAAGCAAAGGAAGGTATCTATTCTGTCCTAAAGGAAACCCTAATGATGTACCCACATCTCAACATTCAGATGCCTAACCTGGTTGTCACTCTACAAGAGCTAAGAAAGGGGGTTCTCCATCCTCATAATGATCCTTTGATGATTACCATGCAGATAGTATTATCCGTCATCTCTAAGATACTGGTTGACAAGGGCATTGCAATCAATGTAATCTTCAAGCACGCCTTCGATCAGATGAACATTTCTAAAGACAAATTAGAGCCAAGCATGGAGCCCATATTTGGATTCAACAACAAAGGACCAACTCCAATGGGACAAATAAAGTTGCTTGTACAGATGGGGTGCCACCAGCCTACAGAACCTTTGAGAGTACCTTTGTGATAATCAACCAACCCTCATACTACACCGCCTTCTTCGGCAGGTTAGCTCTTGATGAGATAGATGCCTTCGTCTCCTCGAAATATCTCATGGTAAAGTTCCTGACAAAGCGAGGGTGGGGAACTGCCCGAGGAGAGCAGTTTAGCTCTCGCTAATTGTATTTTGCTACTCCTGACCAGTATAAAAGGGAGTATTCTACTTACTTTGATTCTTCTACTATTTGGCAGCCTTTGGATGATGGATTTTCACATCCAACATTCGAAGAAAAGGTTAAAATTAATAAATCTAACAAACGTATGTATCAAAGGTACATTCCTTCTAGAGGCAAGAGAAAGAGAATTGATGCAAACTTAGTGGAAGAAAGCCCAATAGTCACATAATTCGATTGTTGAGGGGATATGGAAAGGAAAAAACCCATAGAGGATCTTGAGGAAGCATATTTAGATTCAGATGACACCACCAAAGTGGTTAGGGTAGGAAAAGATCTTAATGGTGACATAAAGAAGGATTTGATACAATTTCTCAAAGTCAACAAAGACATATTTGCCTGGTCACATTCCGATATGGTGGGAATTGATCCAAAAGTCTTGTGTCATGCCCTCAATATTAATCTAGGAGCAATACCGGTAAGGCAGAAAGAGACAGATGGACAAGGTACGGTCAGAAGCTTTGAAGGAAGAGGTTAACAGACTCCTTAAGAATGGATTTATTCGGGAAGTATATTACCCAAAGTGGTTAGGGAATCCACTACTGGTAAAGAAATCAAATTGGAAATGGAGGACTTGCATTGGCTACACAGATTTGAACAAAGCATGTCCAGAAGATTGTATCCCATTGCCACGAATAGACCAATTAGTAGATGCCACAAGCAGACACAAGTTGTTATCTCTTATGGATGCCTATTCAGGGTATAACCAAATACCAATGTTCAAACCATATAAGGAGCATACTAGCTTCATTACTGAGTGGGAGATTTATTGTTACAAAGTAATGCCCTTTGGATTGAAAAATGCAAGTGCAACATATCAAAGGTTGGTCAATCGAATGTTTAAGGAGCAAATCAGCTGGAACATGGAAGTTTATGTGGACGATATGCTGGTAAAGCGGGTGAACCCGAAAATCATCTTAAGGATTTAGAAGAGATGTTCAAGGAATTACGGAAATATCAAATGAAACTAAACCCATAAAAGTGTTCTTTTGGAGTCCATTCTAGAAAGTTTCTAGGCTACCTTGTAAGTGCCCAAGGGATCGAAGCTAGTCCATATCAAATTCAAGCCATTAAGGACATGGCCGAACCTAAAACCAGCAAGGAAGAGATGAGTTTGAATGGAAGAGTGGTTGCCCTAAGTAGATTTATCTCAAAAGCAACCGATAAATGTATACCCTTCTTCGATGTAATCAAGAAGAAGAAGAACTTCGAATTGGGAGAAGATTGTAGAAAATCCTTTCAGGAACTAAAAAACCACATGGAAAAGCCTCCAATACTTTCAAGTCCCAAGTTTAGGGAAACCTTATACCTATATATGGCAGTTTCAGAGCATGCAGTTAGCTCAGTGTTGATTAGAGAAGGGAATGAGGCACAACTTCCAGTATATTATATTAGTAGACAGTTGAAGGATGCAGAAATTGTAACAGCCCAAAATTTTTAACAAATTTTTATTTAAAAATAAACGTTCTGTAATGTTGATTTGAATTAAAAGTGTAACTTTATTAAAAATTTTAAATTTTAAAATTATAAATGCCAAATTTTCATCTTGAACTGTATACAATTGTGTAACATTTGTTTCACTTTTGTTTTGGTCAGATTTGTTGTATACTTTTAAAAGTTGTAATAATTAGTATGAAACGGGAAATTTAACTTTACATTTCTTTTACGTATATTTACATCCGTTCCTTAACTTTATATTAGACAATCAAATTTTATTAATTATGGTATAATAGCTATTAAATTTTGGTTTAAAGCGATGGGTTATTTTTCTAATTGTAATGTTATCATTTTTAAATGTATTTAATAAGAGAAACAAATAAATTTGTATGTTACTTTGGGCATTACATTTTTACGTTCGTTTGTTTTCCTTTCTTTGTCTATTGATTTTATGCGCTGGCATTTCCAGTTCTTCAGCCGCGTATTCTCTTTTGAGAATTCAAACTCTTGCCCAAAAATCTTGCATTAAATCGTTTCACGTGAGAAATTACCGCTTCCCTTTGCCTTCCATACGTTTCCATCTATTTAATAAAAATTTATTGCCTAAATTTCTTACCGTTCCAAAACATTTCCTTCTTGCCTTCTCTCTCATAAATCAAGCGAGCAGCTGTTTTATTTTTCCTCGTTCACAAATATTTCCAGACTGCAAATTTCACTTTAGCCTCCACCAATAGAATTTTCGTGAGCATCTCACTAGAGGTAAGCTTGCATCCTTATTCATTTTATTTTTGTTTCGTTGTTCTCCTCCCCTGCCTAGCTATGTTCTGTTGCCTACTCCATCATGCTCGGCCCCTTTCACCATATTTTCCGACCCAACCCCATGCCGAGACCAACCACCACCGAACCATGTCGCCAGACCAACACCATGCCAGACACCCACGTCACCACGAACCCAGACCAGCCACGCCTCCAACTCCTCCAGACCGAACCCCTGCCACCACCGACCCCATGACAGATCACCACCGACCCCAGCCTAGACCACCACCACCTCCAACACCATGCCGAACCCTTGCCACCATGAAGCCCAGTCAACGAGCCTCCTTGTGCTTGAACCTAGAGCAGTGAACAAGTTGTCGTTCGCCACTTTTATTTTTGAAATATATTGCCAGACCGAGCTTTGTTTTGAGAAATGAACAAACTTTATTTTGTCACCACTGTATTTTGGCATTCTATTCTATATTCCCTCTGGCCTTTGTTTTAGAAAAGGAAATGAGAAAAAAATTGCTTTTGTCACTTTTGAAAATTTTGAAGTTATATTTCTACCTGGCCTTGTATTTGAAAAAAAAGAAATGAACAATTTGTTGTGGTCGAGGCTTTGTTTTTGAAGTTATAGTCTATATTTTAAAAGTGGTCGAGCTATTCCTTTCTAGTATTCAACTTGTTTTTCGGTTGGTTTGCTTCATTTGAAAATTGGTTATTCGTGCATTCTTAGATTTGTTTATTTATTTTGCTTTAGATTTGAATCTAGTTGACGCATCCGCTAACAACTGATCGTGCTTTCCATGTGCTTTTCGATAGATAGCGTATTTCCTTTTGAATCGAATCTCCAGCTCCGTAGAGGTGAGTAAATCTCACACGAATATTCATACTTATATGATTGTGAAACGACCGCAACTGAATGTGTAGAAAAAAAAATGATGTTATAAATACCTGTGATTATTTATATATGATGTTAAACTTGTTAAAATTGCATAACATATCATCTGTTATATTTTGTTCTTATTTTACTGTTATTCTATTCTGTTAAATCACACTGCAAGTTCCATGTAGAATAGAATCACTATGGGTTGAAATGATACATACCCGAACGGACTTTAGAATAAGGGAAGATCGTTATGGGCTGAAATGATAGGCCTGAACGATTTTCAATTTAATTTTATTTACTTGGGATTGCGGGTTTGAAATGATAAAACCCGGATTTTTCTTTGTAACCTACGGATTGAAATGATATATTATCCGTATCACTTGACTTAGGCTAGAAAATATTATACAGACCCGTGGTTATTTTCTGTATTTTTTTGGATATTTCTAAATATTTTTAAATATTTGTAATAATATTAAATTGATTTAAATTGAGTTTTTAAAATGATTTATTTAGAGAGTAGAAATGATTTTTCTTTGTGATAAATGTAAATAAATGAAAAAAATATTGACCTTAAAGTGTAACTTAAATTTGAAAATTTGGCTAAAAAGAAAAGATGGAAACTTATGATTTATTAAATTAAAATGAAAATTAAGTTTTAAAATGGTGAAAAAAATGGAGAATTAAATTTAAGTGTTGAAATAAATTGTTTAAAGAAAAAATGGAAATTGACACACTTGAAATTTAATAAGTGAACTTTGTAAATTTTTGATTTTATTTGTAAAACTTCTCTTTAGAAATCATAAGTTAAAGGTTTTAAATGAACATTTTTAATGTGAAAAATATGATTTTTATAAGTTTAAATGGTTTAAATTGAAGTTTATTTATGGCTGGAATTGCACTTAAAACCTAAAATTTAATTTATAGCACTTCAGAAATGCTACCATTTCTGGAAATTAACCAATTCTGAACTAGGTAGAATCTGCAGCACTTGTTAAGTGCTGTGGTTATATAAATGAACCAAAAGACTAAAATGAACTAAGGCTATGATAGCACTTGGTAAGTGCTGTTGTAGCAGGAACTAAATTTGAACCTGAACCTAATAAAGGGGCTACTGTAGCACTTGTTAAGAGCTGCAGTAGGCTGAAATATGATTTTGTTTAAAACTGAACTGTTACAGCAGTTTATAAAAGCTGTCTTTGCTGAATTAAATTGTTTTCAATATATCTTACCGCAGCACTTTTTAAATGCTGTGAAAGCTGAAATTTTAACGTTTTATTGTTTTTAAGTGAATAAATGAACTCAGAAAAGGCTAAATTTTTGGGAATTTAATATTTGATTTAAAAGAATAATGACTTTGTTTTTAAATGGTTTAATTTGAAGTATTTTGATATAAATTGTTTTAAATTTATAACCACGGGTTATAATAACGTTTGGTTGTTAAAGAGACCGGGATCGGATATGGACATACTCTCTGTCGATACCGAAAACCACTTTGACAACTGTGTACGCGGTGGAGTTTCCAGAATGAAGAAGGATGGTGGCGACGATCCTAAGGTATATACGTGGACCCAACTCCCATGAGTTGGCATAAGGTGACTAAAACAGGAGCGATCTCGGGCCAGTGAGGTAGCACCTCGTATCTGACACACTTCTTCGATACCATTCTATTACTTTGTGATTTTTGGTGGCCACCCTTGATTTGGGAGTGTTGTTCGAGGTGGAACGGTAGTGGTTGCTATGCGTATCCATTAGTCCGTGTGCGTAATTGGTATATCTACCCTGGCATTGCCTTGTGTGCCGTGTCACCTACCATATCGAACCCACTACGATTATGATTTTAAGATCCGACCGCATTAAGGTTCTCCATCCCCTTAATGCTATTTTCTATATGATTATACTTTACTGATTAGACACTACTGTATATAGCGTATATTACTATATAGTAAATAGTTTAACGGACCCTTAGAGGATGGGCGGTCCCAAGCATCTTCTAAGTTACTTGTACCTTTATTACAGTTCACTTGAGTTGGTTTACATTGTATAAGTATGTATGTCCTGACTCGAGTGTTTATGTTTTATTTTTACGCTCGGGTCAGCCTGAGTATCAGTTGGACTTCATCTTCACGGAGCTAGGACTACTGGAGATCATCTTTATCAAGCTGCTATCTATTTTGCTATTCAGTCTTTTATTTTAGCTTATGTAATTGAGACTATGTAATTTGTACTTGTTTTGAGACTATGTATTTTAGTGGCTTCATGAACCACTATGGTTATTTTTAAATTCCGCTGCGAGTTATTCTGATATTTCTGTGTCTGTGATTCTGTGAATGATTTTATTTCCTCCAAATTTTATTACAATCTGTTATTTTGCATTATTCAAGTCTGACATGTGTGGATTATTGTCGATTTGAATGGTCCAAAATACCGGGTCGTTACATTTGGTATCAGAGCCAGGTTTTTAGGCAAACCTTAGCCTGTGGAGCAAAAACTCATTAGAGATAGGGTAGAAATATCCTAGAATGAGTGAAATCAAACTCAGAATCATTTCTTTGTGAGTGAACGTATTTTCAAAGTATAAAATGATTTTTAAAATGATTTTAAATGATTTCTCAAATGATTTTAAATGATTTCTCAAATGATTTTCAAAGATTATTTTGATATAAAATTTTCTTGTTTTAAGAAGAAATTTTTTTCTAAACTTCCTTCTTTCTGTATCTACCTTGTTAGAAATTTTGTTATTAGGATATTCATTCAAGTAATCTTATCGTGTCTTATCTTAGCTTGTCTTTGTCTTCTCTGTACCTTTATCCTAAATTCATTCTTGATATTTCCAGGATGAATCGTGGAAATGCTAGAGGTAGGGGTCGTGGTACTGCCCTAGCTCCTCCACCTGTTGCACCTGTTAGGTTTACTGTTCTTTGCAAGGAATTCTCTCAGCTCGGTGGTACTAAGTTCACCGGTTCAGAGAGTATTATCGAAGCCCAACAATGGCTACGAAGTTTGGAGAGGATATTTACTAGTCTTGAGATCACTGATGCCCAGAAGCGTCAGTTAGCAGCTTGGCAACTGCAAGAGTCAGCCTTAGATTGGTGGGAGTCTGTTACGGCTCACACTAACGATGGTGATCTTTCGTGGGAGCAGTTCAGTTATCCTTTGTGTTATCTTGAATTTTCCCCATTTCCTTTTCTTTTGAATCTATCTTAAGTTCAGTTTCTGTATCTTCTTTCCAGGGAGGCTTTTGTAGCAAAATGGATGCCCGAAGCCGGGAAATCTCAGCTTTATCGTGAATTCATGGATCTCAAGCAGGGTACCATGTCTTTTTCAGAGTATGAGCGGAAGTTCAATGAACTTTCCAAATTTGGTCCTGGTCTTATCGACACTTAGCTAAAGAAAAATGAGAAGTTCATTGCTGGAGCTCGCCCAGAGTTCTACGATCGTCTTATTTCGCATGTTCATGGCACTTTTACTAAGCTCATGGATATGGCTATTCTCTATGAGAACCCTACTTCCAAGGGTCCTGTTGCTTCTGGTGCTCATGTCTCACAGTCTTCCTCTGCAAATTCCAAGAAGAGAAAGCCCAACTTCCACCAGCAGAAGAAAATTTGGCTCAAACATCCGGGCTTGGGATCTTCAGCATCTTCTCCTTCCCAGAGACACCCTATTGATCTATCCACCATTACCTGCTTCAAATGTGACCAGAAGGGACACTATACTAATAGTTGCCCTACATCGATTAGTGCTGCTGTTCCTCCACTTCATGTAAGCAGGAACAATCTTTGTCATGTTTGTCTTCAGCTAGGTCATTTTAGGAATGACTGTCCTTTATATCAGAAGGGAATGCCATCTGGTGCATTTTCCTATCACATCTGCTTCTTCACCTGCTGCACCTACTCCTGCTCCGAGCGATGATCAAGGTACTCTTCAGGGCACCTTTACTTTATTTCATCATCCTGTTCGTGTTTTATTTGATACTGGAGCATCGCATAGTTTTATTTTTGATAATTTGTGCAATAAGTTTGAACTTCTCCTTTCTCCTGAGTATGCTTCTGTTCCTCAATGTGTTTCAAATCCTATTGGTGGTCCCGCAAATCTTAATAAGATTTGTAAACATGTGAAACTCCTCCATTCCGATCACCGTTTTAGTGGTGATTTCTATATCCTTGGTTTTGATACTTTTGATTTATTGCTTGGAGATGATTGGTTAAGGAATCATGATGCCCGTATCTCTTGTAAATCCCGAATTGTTTCTCTTAAGGATGATCGGGGTAATTCTTTGGTTATTCAGTGATGTTTGCCTAATGATTGTGCTGGTAGCTTTATCTACTCATTGGATTCTTCTCCTGTTGATCTTCAGTCGACTCATGTAGTCAATCTCTATCCCGATGTATTTGGTGAAGTTACTGCTTTACCTCCTAGGCGGGAAATTGATTTCCGCATTGATCTTATTCCTGGAGCTCGACCTGTAGTTCTTCCTCCTAGAAGAATGGCACCCCGCGAGAAGGTTGAGTTAGGGAAGCAAATTGAGGACCTGTCTTCCAAGGGTCTGATCAGACCTAGCTATTCAGAATGGGGAGCTGCGGTGGTTTTCGTCACCAAGTCCGATGGTTCTCTTCGGATGTGTGTTGATTATAGGGAGTTGAACAAGCTCACTATGAAAAATAGATATCCAATGCCTCGCATCAATGACATGTTTGATCAGCTTTATGGTGCTATTGTTTTCTCTCAGCTTGATCTTGTCATGGGTTTTCACCAGCTCAGAGTTGTCGAGGAAAGTATTCCCAAGACTGCTTTCCGTACTGAGAATGGATTCTTTGAATGGTTAGTCATGCCTTTTGGTTTGACTAATGCTCCTGCTTTCTTTGTTGACTTGATGAATCGTGTTTTCCGTGATGTGCTTAATAAATTTGTTCTAGTCTTTTTTGACGATATTCTCATTTTCTCTAAGTCTGAAGAAGAACATGAGTCACATTTGAAATCTGTTCTTGAGACTCTTCGAAATCATCAGTTAAAGGCTAAATTTTCCAAATGCCATTTCTGGAAAGATGAAGTCCGATTCCCTGGGCATATTGTTTCTAGTAATGGAGTTTCTGTTGATCCAGTCAAGATCGCTGCGATCAATGTAAGTCTTTATTTCCTTCTCTTTCCTTGTTTCATTCAATTTACTCTATCTTTCCTATTATCCTTCTTTTTCCCTATTATGTGCGGGATTGGGAAACTCCTAAGACTCCTACTGATATCCGTAGTTTTCTGGGCCTTGCTAGTTATTACCGGAGATTCATTGAGAATTTCGCTCGGATTGCTACACCTCTCACTGCTTTAACTTGGAAGAATGCTAAGTTTATTTGGAGTAATGAGTGTAAGGCCGAATTCAATGAGTTAAAAGATAAGCTTACTTCCGCACCTGTTCTTACCATTCCAAATGGAAATGAGGGTTTAACAGTATACACGGATGCTTGTCGAGAAGGTTTGGGAGCTGTTCTGATGCAGGATGGTAAAGTGATTGCTTATGCTAGTCATCAGTTGAAGACCCATGAAGCCAATTATGCTGCCCATGATCTAGAGTTGCTTGCAGTTGTTATCGCTTTGAAGCTTTGGAGACATCATCTTTTGGGTACTAAGTTTGAGCTTTTCACAGATCATCAGTCATTGAAGTATATTTTCTCTTAGAAGGATTTGAATCAAAGATAAGTTAGGTGGTTAGAGTTCCTTGATTCTTATGACCTCGACATCAACTATACACCGGGGAAAGCTAATGTTGTAGCAGATGCTTTGAGTAGGAAGAAGGCTTTGTTGTGTCAGCTTGTTGTTTCTTCGCCTCTTGTGGATCGTATTATGGCTAGGCAGGATGAGGATCAGATGCTTAGATTAATTAAGGAAAATGTTCGAAGTAAAGTTGGAGGTAGTAGTCTTGATGGCAGTGGTGCTCAGACTGACGATAAAGGTGTGTTGAGGATTAATAATAGGATTTGTGTCCCGAATGTTGATGGATTGAGACAGGAGTTACTTCGGGAGAATCATCAGTCCAGGCTTTCTATTCATCCAGGCGTGACCAAGATGTATCAGGACATGAAGAAGTTATATTGGTGGAAAGGTATGAAGCAAGATATTTCCATTTTTGTTAATAGGTGTGCGACTTGTCAGCAAGTCAAGGCAGATCATCAGAAGACTCCTGGTTTATTGCAGCCTCTTGGGATTCCCAATTGGAAGTGGGAACAAGTTTCTATGGATTTCATTGATGGTTTACCGAGGACTAGGAAGGGTAACGAGAGTATCTGGGTTATTGTGGACAGATTGACCAAATCAACTTATTTCATTCCGGTCAAGTCTACACGTTCAGCTTCTAGTTTGTCTAAGATTTACATGAGGGAGATTGTTCGTCTCCATGGTGTTCCTCTCAGTATCGTTTGTGATCATGATCCTATCTTTACTAGTAGGTTTTGGAAAGCCTTTCAGGATTCTTTGGGTACTTGTCTGAATCTGAGCACTGCTTACCATCCACAGACCGACGGTCAAACGGAAAGGGTAAATCAGATTCTAGAAGATCTTCTTCGTGCTTGTGTACTTGATTATGGAGGATCGTGGGAAGATCATCTCCATCTTGTCGAATTCACCTATAACAATAGTTATCAGGCCAGTATTGAGACATCTCCGTTTTCTGCTCTTTACGGACGACCTTGTAGATCTCCTTCTTGCTGGATTGAATCCAGTAATCGTTTGGTTCTTGGTCCTGAGATGGTTTTAGAAGCTTCTGAGAGAGTTGAAGAGATTAAGAGGAAGATGAGGATTGCTCAAGATAGGCAGAAGAAGTACGCTGATCGTCGAAGACGGAGTTTAGAGTTTGATGTTGGTGATTTGGTTTTCCTTAAGGTTTCTCCCTTAAGGAATGTTATTCGTTTTGGTCGTAGAGGAAAGCTTTCTCCTAGATTTGTAGGTCCTTTCCGCATTGTGGAAAGAATTGTCTCTCTTGCCTATCGTCTGGATTTGCCCGAGAAATTTTCTGGAGTACACAATGTATTTCATGTATCTCATCTTCATCGCTATCTGCATGATCCATCTCTTATTATCCAGCCTTCTGCTCTTGATAGTTTGGATATTGAGCCAAATCTGACTGTTGAGAGGAAGCCACTACGTATCGTCGATCGAGGTACGAAGCAGCTAAGAAGGAAATCTGTCAACCTGGTCAAAGTGCAGTGGAGCACTGATGAACGGGATTGCACCTGGGAGACGGAGGAGAGCATTCATGCTTCGAATCCGGAATTGTTTATTTCAGGTACTTTTGCTCTACTGTCTTATCTTTCTTTGTTTTCCTTTTTCGTTCCTTTTCGAGGACGAAAAGTTTTGAGTGGGGGAGAGTGTAACAGCCCAAAATTTTTAACAAATTTTTATTTAAAAATAAACGTTCTATAATGTTGATTTGAATTAAAAGTGTAACTTTATTAAAAATTTTAAATTTTAAAATTATAAATGCTTAATTTTCATCTTGAACTGTATACAATTGTGTAACATTTGTTTCACTTTTGTTTTGGTCAGATTTGTTGTATACTTTTAAAAGTTGTAATAATTAGTGTGAAACGGGAAATTTAACTTTACATTTCTTTTACGTATATTTACATCCGTTCCTTAACTTTATATTAGATAATCAAATTTTATTAATTATGGTATAATAGCTATTAAATTTTGGTTTAAAGCGATGGGTTATTTTTCTAATTTTAACGTTATCATTTTTAAATGTATTTAATAAGAGAAACAAATAAATTTGTACGTTACTTTGGGCATTACATTTTTACGTTCGTTTGTTTTCCTTTCTTTGTCTATTGATTTTATGCGCTGGCATTTCCAGTTCTTCAGCCGCGTATTCTCTTTTGAGAATTCAAACTCTTGCCCAAAAATCTTGCATTAAATCGTTTCACGTGAGAAATTACCGCTTCCCTTTGCCTTCCATACGTTTCCATCTATTTAATAAAAAATTATTGCTTAAATTTCTTACCGTTCCAAAACATTTCCTTCTTGCCTTCTCTCTCATAAATCAAGCGAGCAGCTGTTTTATTTTTCCTCGTTCACAAATATTTCCAGACTGCAAATTTTACTTTAGCCTCCACCAATAGAATTTTCGTGAGCATCTCACTGGAGGTAAGCTTGCATCCTCTTTCCTTTTATTTTTGTTTCGTTGTTCTCCTCCCCTGCCTAGCTATGTTCTGTTGCCTACTCCATCATGCTCGGCCCCTTTCACCATATTTTTCGACCCAACCCCATGCCGAGACCAACCACCACCGAACCACGTCGCCAGACTAACCCCATGCCAGACACCCACGTCACCACGAACCCAGACCTACCACGCCTCCAACTCCTCCAGACCGAACCCCTGCCACCACCGACCCCATGACAGATCACCACCGACCCCAGCCTAGACCACCACTACCTAAAAACACCATGCCGAACCCTTGCCACCATGAAGCCCAGTCAACGAGCGTCCTTGTGCTTGAACCTAGAGCAGTGAACAAGTTGTCGTTCGCCACTTTTATTTTTGAAATATATTGCCAGACCGAGCTTTGTTTTGAGAAATGAACAAACTTTATTTTGTCACCTCTGTATTTTGGCATTCTAGTCTATATTCCCTATGGCCTTTGTTTTAGAAAAGGAAATGAGAAAAAAATTGCTTTTGTCACTTTTGCAAATTTTGAAGTTATATTTCTACTTGGCCTTGTATTTGAAAAAAAAGAAATGAACAATTTGTTGTGGTCGAGCCTTTGTTTTTGAAGTTATAGTCTATATTTTAAAAGTGGTTGAGCTATTCCTTTCTAGTATTCAACTTGTTTTTCGGTTGGTTTGCTTCATTTGAAAATTGGTTATTCGTGCATTCTTAGATTTGTTTATTTATTTTACTTTAGATTTGAATCTAGTTGGCGCATCCGCTAACAACTGATCGTGCTTTCCGTGTGCTTTTGGATAGATAGCGTACTTCCTTTTGAATCGAATCTCCAGCTCCGTTGAGGTGAGTAAATCTCACACGAATATTCATACTTATATGATTGTGAAACGACCGCAACTGAATGTGTAGAAAATAAATAAATAAATAAATAAATAAATAAAAATGATGTTATAAATACCTGTGATTATTTATATATGATGTTAAACTTGTTAAAATTGCATAACATATCATCTGTTATATTTTGTTCTTATTTTACTGTTATTCTATTCTGTTAAATCACACTACAAGTTCCATGTAGAATAGAATCACTATGGGTTGAAATGATACATACCCGAACGGACTTTAGAATAAGGGAAGATCGTTATGGGCTGAAATGATAGGCCTGAATGATTTTCATTTTAATTTTATTTACTTGGGATTGCGGGTTTGAAATGATAAAACCCGGATTTTTCTTTGTAACCTACGGATTGAAATGATATATTATCTGTATCACTTGACTTAGGCTAGAAAATATTATACAGACCCGTGGTTATTTTCTGTATTTTTCTGGATATTTTTAAATATTTGTAATAATATTAAATTGATTTAAATTGAGTTTTTAAAATGATTTATTTAGAGTAGAAATGATTTTTCTTTGTGATAAATGTAAATAAATGAAAAAAATATTGACTTTAAAGTGTAACTTAAATTTGAAAATTTGGCTAAAAAGAAAAGATGGAAAATTAAGATTTATTAAATTAAAATTAAAATTAAGTTTTAAAATGGTGAAAAAAATGGAGAATTGAAACAAGATCTCCATCATTCCTCTCCTTTCCAACCAAGGACCCTCCCACCTCACATCATTCCTCTCCTTTCAGGCAAATTGAAACATGATCTCTGTCTGCTCAGAGAAGAAACAAATCCTCCTCCCAACAATAATTGTTTTATGTATAAAAAAATCACAGCTTGGAATATCAGAGGAGCGCATAGCAAAATTAAACTTGATCAAGTTAAAAAGTACATATCTGCTTATAACATTTGTCTAGTTGGATTGCTTGAAACAAAACTTAACCTATTGTTATCCACAAAAGCAGCAACTTACATTGATCCAACCTGGGAATTCCATCACAACCTTGACACTGCTTCTTATGGTCGAATCCTGATCTTGTATGATCCTAAAGTAATTACCCTATCCCCTATCCTTTCAACTAGACAGTTCATCCATCTTCATGTTTTTGAAACTCTTTCTCAAACCTCTTTTTATGTCACCTTCGTTTATGCCGATAACTCTGTTCTTTCACGTAACACATTCTTCAACTCCTTGCCACCATTACGTCAGGCTTCACATCCCTGGGTTGTGCTTGGCGATTTCAATTCATGTTTTAATTTCACTGAAAAATGTGGGGGTAACCCTCTTACCCCAACAGACATTGCTAATTTCAACTTATCTATTGAACAATCTGACTTAGTCATGGTTAATAGGTCTGGTGTAAAATTTTCATGGAACAATAGAAGTCGTAGTGGAGTTCGAACGTTCACGACTATAGATCATGCTTTCTGCAACATCCAAGCTCTTCACCTCTGGCCCACCTTAACTGTCTTCCTCCCTCAACCTATATTATCTGACCACTCACCACTAATATTAACCCTGGGTCCCCATTTGCGAAAAGAAAAAAGAAGTTTCAAATTTTTTGATGCTTGGCTGAAGCATGACCACCTACTTGAATTAGTTTCTCAAGTTAGCAATGAATTTATTTGCTATGGTAACCCCATGTATAAGTTTTGCAGGAAGTTGAGAAGAATCAAGCAGGAAATCAAATTGTGGGCCTATGCAACCTTTGGAGCTGGCAGCCTTCTTTCCACAACTCTTAAGGAACAACTGAAGAAGCAACAAGAATACATGATGGAGCATCCCCTTGATGAGCAAGCAGCGGCAGAAGAAAGAAAACTATTTTCTGATGTTAACAATGCCTTATGCTTAGAAGCTAACATGAAGAAGCAGCAACTGCATGCCAAGTGGTCTGTTGAAGGAGACAATAACACCAAGTTCTTCCATGATGCTATTAAGGTCAAACATACAAGAGATAACATATTTAGTATCCTTGATGATCAGGGTAACCAATGTGACACTGTTGAAACTGTTGATCAAGCTTTTGTTAAATACTTCTCCATATTTCTTGGTAATGACTCTGGGTTCTCCCCTGACCTTGAACTAATCTCAACACTTACCTTGCCTACTATATCTCCCCTGGCAGCTCTTGATTTAATAAGGCCTTTAACTAATGATGAAATAAAAGCTACGTTATTTTCAATGAACAAACATTCTGCAGGAGGGCCTGATGGTTTTAATGTGTCATTCTTCATTGCTTCTTGGGGTGTTCTTGGTCATGATTTTTGTCAAGGTATCCACAATTTCTTTTCAAAATGCAAACTGCTTGGGGAAGTGAATAGTACTAACATAGCCCTGATACCTAAAGTATACCCACCAACTAGTGTCGCTTCGTTCAGACCGATATCCTGTTGTAATGTCTTATATAAATGTATTACGAAAATTCTTGCCACTCGTATGATTAGTGTTATGCCATCAGTTGTCTCCATGAACCAGGCAGCCTTCCTTCCTACTAGAAACATTCTTGATAATGTTCTGCTGACACAAGAACTGCTTAACGGTTATTTTAGAGTTAATGTGTCTCCTGCTGCCACACTAAAAATTGACATATCTAAAGCTTATGATTCTATACATTGGGCATCAATTGTGAGGATCATGGCAGTCATGGGGTTTCCCAAAATTTTTGTGTCATGGATATATGTGTGCATCTCCACCCCTACTTTCTCTGTTGTATTGAACGGTAGACCAGTTGGGTATTTCAAAAATAGTAAAGGAATTCGCCAGGGAGATCCCATATCTTCCTACCTATTCTTGTTAGTTATGGAAGTTTTCACAGTTGTGCTTAAAGAGAAGTACACTCAGAAGCTAATCAAGTACCACCCCAAGTGCTCTGCTCTCCAAATTCAATCATTGATGTTTGCTGATGATGTTTTGTTATTTACTAAACCAGATATTCCCTCTATGACCGGAGTTGTTGAGGCTCTCCACTCCTTTTACTGCATGACTGGTCTTTCTATTAACAAAGCAAAATCTTCCTTGTTGCTTGCTGGAGTCAGTGAAACCCAAGCTGCTGCCCAACATCTGCACACTGGCTTCAACAACATGGACAATGACATGAGGTATCTTGGACTTCCTTTACTCACCAAAAGAATTTCTAATTCTGACTGTGTCCCCTTATACAATAAGATCACATCTGTTATGGGTGTCTGGGCTAATAGGCAACTGTCACAAAGTGGAAGGCTTGTCCTTATTAAGTCAGTTGTTTTCTCATCTTTAGTCTACTGGGCTAGGTGCATTATCCTACCTACCAAGCTGTTGCACATGGTGAGGTCTGCTATGCATAGGTATTTTTGGACTAGTAGCATTCACAACAGGAAGTTGATACCATGCTCATTCACTAAATTTGAAATTCCAATTAAACTTGGGGGGCTAGGTGTTATTAATGCTAGCAAGTGGAACTGTGCAGCCATTAGTTCTCATTTTGAAGACCTCATCAATAAAAGAAGCAGTGTTTGGGCAAAATGGGTTTGGCAATTTTACATTAAGAATAAATACTTTTGGTGCATGGAGATCCCCCAATGCTGCAGTTGGATTTGGAGGAGCATTCTGAAATTAAGAATTGTTTACCTCCCTTTGATACAATATCATGTTAATGCAAAATTTGATGTTAGCTTCTGGCATGATCCTTGGCCGGGCAGAGGTCTCATCCTTTCAAAAGTTTGTGACTACCTTCATGTTCAACAGTCTGGAATTCATTATGATGCTCATGCCAATGTTTATGTTCATGATGGGATTTTGCAATTTCCAAGCAATAGTAATCAAATGATCAGGCAATTATGGTCTGAGGTTCAAAACAACTACAGCAATACTAATCAAATGCAGGCAGTTACTTGGGACTTGAGGCCTCACACAATCAGGGGTGTGTACACAAATATTTCTGTGCATGACACGCTGCCTTCTTCAAAATGGTGCTCAGTGATCTGGTCTGATGATTCTCCTCCAACTGATAACTTGATGATGTGGAAAGTCATAAACCATGCTCTATTGACTAGAAGTAAATTGAAGTATTTTGGTATGACATGCACCTCCTTATGTCTTTTCTGTGATATGCATGAAGAAACCACTGATCACATCTTTTTTGATTGCCCTGCTCTAAAAATTGTGATGGCCAGAGTCAGTTCCAATACTGGTTTTAATCTAACTGCTGGGGGTTCTGCATTGATATGGAGTATCATTTACAAAGCAACAAGGTGGAGAAAGTTTGAGACTAGAATTTTGGTTGTCTGTTTGAAAAAATATCTCATTGTTGTTTGGAAAGAAAGAAACACTGCTGTTTTCGATAATCTCAGAAGGAAGAATGAATTATTATGGAAAGATGTTAGGAGAACCACTCATTGGCAATTGATGAATTGCAACACTAAATTTCCAGACTCGCTGATCCATGTTTGGGTTTGATGTTTAGTTGTTGTTTCTTCAATTGTTTTTATTCTCCTTTTATTTTTTTATTTTTTTCCCTTTCTTCATTCATGTACTGTCCTCTTTTATTGTGTTGCAATAAAACTGGTAGGGGTCCAGTCAACCTCGCTGGCTTTGCCAAAAAAAAATGGAGAATTAAATTTAAGTGTTGAAATAAATTGTTTAAAGAAAAAATGGGAATTGACACACTTGAAATTTAATAAGTGAACTTTGTAAATTTTTGATTTTATTTGTAAAACTTCTCTTTAGAAATCATAAGTTAAAGGTTTTAAATGAACATTTTTAATGTGAAAAATATGATTTTTATAAGTTTAAATGGTTTAAATTGAAGTTTATTTATGGCTGGAATTGCACTTAAAACCTGAAAATTTAATTTATAACACTTCAGAAATGCTACCATTTCTGGAAATTAACCAATTCTGAACTAGGTAGAATCTGCAGCACTTGTTAAGTGTTGTGGTTATATAAATTAACCAAAAGACTAAAATGAACTAAGGCTATGATAGCACTTGGTAAGTGTTGTTGTAGCAGGAACTAAATTTGAACCTGAACCTAATAAAGGGGCTACTGTAGCACTTGTTAAGAGTTGCAGTAGACTGAAATATGATTTTATTTAAAACTGAACTGTTACAGCAGTTTATAAAAGTTGTCTTTGCTGAATTAAATTGTTTTCAAATATATCTTACCGCAGCACTTTTTAAATGCTGTGAAAGCTGAAATTTTAACGTTTTATTGTTTTTAAGTGAATAAATGAACTCAGAAAAGGCTAAATTTTTGGGAATTTAATATTTGATTTAAAAGAATAATGACTTTGTTTTTAAATGGTTTAATTTGAAGTATTTTGATATAAATTGTTTTAAATTTATAACCACGGGTTATAATAACGTTTGGTTGTTAAAGAGACCGGGATCGGATATGGACATACTCTCTGTCGATACCGAAAACCACTTTGACAACTGTGTACGCGGTGGAGTTTCCAGAATGAAGAAGGATGGTGGCGACGATCCTAAGGTATATACGTGGACCCAACTCCCGTGAGTTGGCATAAGGTGACTAAAACAGGAGCGATCTCGGGCCAGTGAGGTAGCACCTCGTATCGGACACACATCTTCGATACCATTCTATTACTTTGTGATTTTTGGTAGCCACCCTTGATTTGGGAGTGTTGTTCGAGGTGGAACGGTAGTGGCTGCTATGCGTATCCATCGGTCCGTGTGCGTAATTGGTATATCTACCCTGGCATTGCCTTGTGTGCCGTGTCACCTACCATATCGAACCCACTACGATTATGATTTTAAGATCCGACCGCGTTAAGGTTCTCCATCCCCTTAACGCTATTTTCTATATGATTATACTTTACTGATTAGACACTACTGTATATAGCATATATTACTATATAGTAAATAGTTTAACGGACCCTTAGAGGATGGGCGGTCCCAAGCATCTTCTAAGTTACTTGTACCTTTATTACAGTTCACTTGAGTTGGTTTACATTGTATAAGTATGTATGTCCTAACTCGAGTGTTTATGTTTTATTTTTACGCTCGGGTCAGCCTGAGTATCAGTTGGACTTCATCTTCATGGAGCTAGGACTACTGGAGATCATCTTTATCAAGCTGCTATCTATTTTGCTATTCGGTCTTTTATTTTAGCTTATGTAATTGAGACAAATGAATTTGGGATTTTTCGTGGTTGTTCAAACTGTATTGGTTTTAGACTATGTAATTTGTACTTGTTTTGAGACTATGTATTTTAGTGGCTTCATGAACCACTATGGTTATTTTTAAATTCCGCTGCAAGTTATTCTGATATTTCTGTGTCTATGATTCTGTGAATGATTTTATTTGCTCCAAATTTTATTACAATCTGTTATTTTGCATTATTCAAGTATGACATGTGTGGATTATTGTCGATTTGAATGGTCCAAAATACCGGGTCGTTATAGAAATCCAATATCCATGATTGAAAAGTTAGCCTATTGCTTGATTCTAACATCACAAAAGCTTAGAGCATATTCCCAAGCACACCCGATCAGGGTATTGACCAATTTTCCCCTTAAGCAAGTCTTTAGTAAACTAGAAACTTCAGGAAGATTGGTAAAATGGGGAATTGAGCTCAGCCAATATGACATAGAATTTCAGCCACGAGCTATAATCAAAGCACAAGTATTAGCAAACTTCATTAATGAGTGCACTAACTTTATCAAGGAGCAATCAGACAAGGAGAAAGAACAGAAGCCTATGTGGAAAATATTCATTGATGGTGCATCAAACAAGCAATATCAAACAAGCAATATCAAACCGAATATTCATGTGGAAAATGTTCTAGCGTGGGCCAGTTGTGGTTACCTTATGGTATATTTTATCTAGAGATATACATTTTCAGAAAGTAGTTTCTGATCCTTGTCATAGGGTCTGTCTCGATGTATTGAGGAGACTTCTACGGAAATCCTTATGCGAACGTACTCTAGCGGTTTTAGTTGTACTTCTAATATTGTTATGTTGTGAGATGAAAGCAGAACGGCTATTTTCTAATTTATATTCTACACCCTAGACATTATCTATTATATCGCCATATGTACTTATTAGATGGGTTTGGTTCTTTTGAGGGGAAAACCATTTTGGTGATTCAGGTGGTCTTAAAAGTACTATTATATGTGGCAAAGAATGAGAGTGGCACAAGAAAGACAGAAAGCATATGCAGATAAAAGAAGGAGGCCAGTAGAGTTTGAAGTGGGGGATTATGTATTTCTCAAAGTTTCACCCATGAAGAAAATACTAAGGTTTGGCAAAGCTGGAAAGCTATCACCAAGGTATATAGGCCCATATGAAATTGTTCAAAGGATAGGAACTTTGGCTTATAAATTAAAGTTGCCAGAGGAATTGAGCAACATACATGATGTATTTCATGTATCTCAATTAAGAAAATGGGTGCATAACAAGGAAACTATTCTTGAATCCCCTACACATGTTGAAATTCAAGAAAACCTGGTTTATAAGAAGGAACCAGTAGGCATAGTGGCTAGAGAGGAGAAGAAATTGAGAAACAAAATAATAAAGTTGGTTAAAATACAGTGGAGTCTAGATGGAAATGATTGCACTTGGGAGGCTGAAGATAGGATGAAGGATAAATATCCTAGTCTATTTTCTGCATAAAGGTATGCCTGAAACTATAATAAATTTAAGTACTATTTAAACATATATATATTTGATTAGTTCTGGATGCTTAAGTTTTTTTTAAATTGCTAGATAAAGATTAAACTCTTGCACAGTGGAAAAGAGAGATATATTTATAATTGTGGGACACAATTCCTTTTAGGAGGAGAGTATGTGGGGACCCAAAAAATTTTGAGATAAAAAAATAAATAATATATATATATATGATAAATTGGTTAACAGAAAATAATTGAAGAATAAAATGATTTGAAAATGAATATCAAAAGGAATAAAATATTTCAACAAATAATGAGAAGAAAAGAAAATTTTACTAAGGCATGAATGAGTTTTAAATACACATATCTTATGAATGCTATAAATATATATGTCCAGAAAAGTATTTGGACAGTGGAATAATTCCTTTTAGCAACTGAAATGCATACCAACTAGTCTGGTAATATTTATAGGTATGAATGTATTTTAAAATAAATCAAGATAGATGACCAAAATTTGTTAGCCAAAAATAAAGCTTGCAAAAGAAATGTAGGGCTGAGTCACATAAAAATGATGTGCAAGGAAATCATGCAAATAGCATGTGCACAGAAAAGTAATGAGGTAATTGTTTTACTGAAAATAGAAACCAAGAGAAAATGGCACTTTTAGCCATAAAAATGCATACATTAATCCCTGAGTAAGGTAGGGATAGAATGGGTTTTTCCCTCCATTTAAACCCTAACAGAATGATTTAAATCAAGGGAGGAGCAATAGTTGTCCAGGGAGAGAAAACAAAAATTAAAATAAAATAACTCACATTACCTTCAGACCTGAGCATTCCCGGAGAGAAGCAAAGGAAGGTGAGTGGTAATCACTTTGAGATTTATGGCACTAAGACCCATATTAAGGGCAGCCAAGTTATTTTCATGTATAAAATTTATTATGATTTTTAGTTTGATTTTATTCTCTGAATAAATGCATGCTAATTATGGGTGATGTTTTGATTGAACTTTTGGTTGGAGTTTTGATCTGTCTTTGTTTGTTAAGATGGTTTCAGTCTTTTGTTTTAAAATATAAGTAATCAAACATGTACTTAGATCATAGAAGTAGATTTAATGATCCAGTTTTTATATAAGAAATAAACTGAATATTATACTGAGAAATGGGATATCAAAGGAAAAATAGCAGGCAGCATGAATAATGAGATTTATGCTTATGCCTAGTCTATATTAAAATGACATGAACAATGCAGTATCATGTATAGGTGATGAGTTGTTCCTACTATAAGTTAATATGTTTTATGGGTTTATCTTAAAGAAAAAAATCATGTCCTATACTCTCAATAAAAATAAATAGATAGGATATGGTTTCATCATATTCATGTGAGATATAGGAAAACTTCTATAGATATATATATATATATATATATAAATTTCAGAAACATGATTTGAATAAATTAACCTTGGGATGGGATTTGATATTTGTGCATGAAAGCTTGTTATGTCTAATTAAAATCCCTGATGGAGTCTCTTAAACTATTTGATTTTTGAGAGAAAAGGAAAAGAATGCAAAGCATTTCAAGTGATAATAAAATCCTCATAAGATAAATAAGTATGGTCTCTAAATTATAAAAATAATTTAGGAATGGTGCCTTGATCTGCTCATCATCAAGAGGATGATGGGTATGTGCATGACTTGATAAAGTCCTGTAGGCCTCTGTGAAAAGGGATAACAGAACTGAGCCCCCTTTCAATGCACACATAGTGTTCAATGGCAAGGAGTTAGACCAAATACAAAATATAAAGAGAAATGAAATGAGATTGATCAGTCAGGCTATGGAATTGGAAATAATTTCATAGGAGTATGTATATGAAAATCTAGATGAAATGAATGCATGGTTGTTTGAGTGTATGATTGATAGACAAGTTCACCACTACTCAGATTTAGTATGAATTAGTTCTCATTAAATTGATATGTTTTCTATGTAGCATTAAGAAATTACCAAATGTTTAACCTGTGATTTCACTCATACCAGAAATTTATTTCTGACCCTATTTGTTGCTTTGTAACATTTGGGGTGTCTCATTTTTGTTGAGGCAGCTCTAGATGTTGCTGCAGGAAAGGAAGCATAAGAATCTTGTTAGCATGGATACCTGAAGACCTACTTGCATTTAGAGTACTTAAGGAATTTGGCAGAAATATTGTAATAATTAGGCTAAGCAAAACTTCATTATGTTTAAGTATTTTCTGGATTGATATGTGCTTATCTTTCTGAGTAAAGAATATGTAAAAACTTTTGTATTACATATATGTGGTTTTTGGTTTCTGTTTTAAATGACTGATCTGGATAATATCTGGTGAAGTATGATATAGAGGATCATGCCATATAACTTGATATGTGACCATGTTTCCTTTGGCAATGTCTGATTAGTTTTCAAAAGGACAAAGTAGAAATGATTATAGAAAGAGAGGAATATAGACATTCTGTAAAATATTTTAAAGTCTGAGTTGAACCAAAACTGAGTTAATCAGTAATGCATGATCATGGCTTATAATTGATATAAGCATATGTCAAGCCTGAAAATGAAACCTCTAATTTTTAGTTGGGTATTTAAATTTACAGTAGAAGCTTACATTGATTTGTGAAGTAGATTCATGTGCATTTTTATATTACCTATAGTTCTCACAGCACTATGTTCAATATATCTCACTATCTAGGTGCATAACTCAAGTCTGGATGCATTAGGTCATGATCAACTCGAGTCTGATTAAATAACTAGTAGCCCTTTTTGCAATAGGCATGCCCATCACTTAACAACACCTTAGATATTACTATTTAGTAATAAATAAACATTAGTTATCTACCAGATAAGTTCACCTGAGAATCTGTATTAATTTGGGTTGTAACTTAGCCAAAAATCATTTTGTCTTCAAATATATGCTAAATCTTTGTAGAGTATGTGTGATGCATTTGTACCCTGCCTGAATGGATGTGTTTTCTCTGCTTGGTCTTCCACCCAATCTATTTCTTGATCACTCACATGTTTCTTGCATACTAACAATAATTGATATATGAGTTTCTTTATCTAATACATAAATTTGTGTAATTATGAATTATGAACCCCGGGTTAAACTAGAAGGAAAGAGATATTTTAAACTCCCTCTTATTTTAGCATAGAACAATTAATATCAAATTACAAAATCCCAGAATCTATATATATATGGTTTTAGATCCAGGAAGTTGAACAATTGAAAAGTAAAGCAAGAGAAATAAGAAAAATGTTATTACTTGATCATGTAATCAAGCTTGAGTTCTAAGTAAGTAAAATCCAGAAAAGAGGGGCTATGTGACACCAAAACTCTGGAACAAGAGAAATAAGGTGTGATTAAATTCCTTTGCCAACTTCAATTACTCTGATAGGCAAAGAGTCATATATATATCTTCATATATATGTATGATCTAATTTAATTTAATATACTGATATTTTTATATTGGTCAAATAAGTGATCTTGGGAGAAATATGAAAAGGGAAGTGATCCATTGAAGCATAAATCTATATATGTAGAAAAAAAAAACTCAACAGAAAATTCATTAAAAAGAAATGAAATAGTAGAGGGTCACTTCACCTTTCGAATTGGTTAAAGGCCGTCTTTATAGTGTTATAACAATGAGTTCGAAAGGAAGGCTCTCGTTTTATTAATATTGAAGCTACCTTCCCTATGCTTTCGAAAGGGTCCTTGTAGCTGCTTTTATCAATGGTTTCGAAGGCAATGCTTTCGAAAGATTCATTTTGAAGCTATCCTTTTCTGCAATACTTCTATTTGAAGATCAATGCTTTTAAAAGGGTAACTTTTGCTTTTGTTCTCTTTGATCCAGAAGTTATTTTAATGTTAAACCCGAATGATTTCGAAAGAGATACCTTCAAATGATTTTGAAGCTATGCTTTCATTAATTTTACTTGAACTAAGTGCCTTCGAAAAGTAAGCTTTAAGTGTTTCAAAAGTTATATCTTCAATGGTTTTGAAAGGAAGGTTTCAATGCTTTCGAATGGAATGTTTCAAAAGATATGCTTTAAGTGTTTTAAAAGGAAGGTCTGAATACCATTGAAAGGTATGTTTTTAATGGTTTCAAAAGAGAAGGCCAAATGTTTCGAGAGCCTTAGTTTTCAAACAAGAAACCAAATATTATTTTTAAAAGTAAACCCATGGCAATATGAAAGAGTTTTGAAATGATCTTTAACTTTGGAGTTTCTGAAGAAGCTTTCCTTGCTAAAAATATTAGGTCAAGGGTATTAACCATTTCTCATTAAAAAAATGATTACAAGAAAATTAAACCATAGAGGTTTATATTATTGTGTTATGATCGGTTATCATGTATGCTTCTTCTGTAAATATATTCACTTTATAATTAACCCACAACTACATTTTGGAGTGTTAAGGGCAGAATAACCTGCTAGGTTGACCCAGTAGTGAATATACATTGGGTTAACTTCTACATGAGTAGAATTGCATCCAGGAGGTCAGGTAGACCAGAATATAGGATACCAAAGATTGATTAAAGGATTATTGGTTTACACGGGTTCTTAGTAAACACATGAAAATTATGTATGGCAATAGATATTAACAGGGGCCAATAGGTTCTTAGTGGTCCCATGAAAACTATGTATGGAAATAGTTATTGGAAGGGGACAATAGGTTCTTAGTGATCCCATGAAAACTATGTCTGAAATAAGTTATTGAAAGAGATCAAAAGGTTCATAGTGATCCTATGAAAACTATGACATGAGAGAAGTTATTGGAGAATCCAATAGGTTCATAGTACGCCCATGAAAAACTATGATTGGAGAAAGTTATTGTTAGATACTAATAGTGTAACGAACCGTATTTTTGATAATTAAAACTATTAAATTTAATAAGATTTTAGAATTTAATATTGGGAGAAATTAAAATTTATGATTTATGAATGGAAAAGATTACTAGAATGTAATTTAATAATGTTGATTTAATGTAATTGATAACTATTTTAATGTAACCTTAATCAATTGAGATATTTTGTAAAGTTAATTTGGTTATAATTGTAAATAAGGAAATAAAGTAAATGTTTTATTTAATGGTGAGATTGTATGTAATTAATTGAAATTGATTAATATAGAATATGAAATTGGTGTTGTGGTAAGTAGTTATAGTCTTTGTTTGCAAACAATAAATTTATAAATGCGATTAAATTACTTAAAAGTAACAATTGTTTATTTATCATCTCATTATTTAATATGTTTAGAATTAATTTGGAAATCAATGAAATTTAATGTAATTAAATATTGCAGTTAAATGAGTTAAGATGATAACTGTAGAATATGAATGCAATTAAATGTAAACTAATGTTAATTATATTCATAAGGTAATAGTTGATTCAATAATTAGAGTGTAAATCGATATAAAAGAATTTGATCAAAATTAAAATACAATTAACCGGGGTTTTACTACAGTTGTAATTGAACGCTGAAATTAGTGCAATATTTAAATATTGGATTTAACATGGAAAATTTATTTTAAAAGATTATAAATTTCTATGTAATCAAGACTGATAAAATTGTTAACTTTTAAATTTCAATTTAAAGGTGGTTAAATCAATTTAATAATAATTTATTTAATTAACATGAAAATTAGCATTTTTGGGCACTGTCTTGGATTTTGACGAAATCAGTTTCATCGGATCCGTAACAGTGAATTATTATAAGATTTCAAGTTTCGTAGCAAATGGACTTAACATTTGATCGTGCGAGCTCGAAACGCGTAGAAATCAATTAAAAGAATTTAAACGAATATAATTTGATTTTGAAAGCTAACTTCTATATACAATGGAATTAGGGTTTGAAACTAGTTCCATTGAGTTTAAAAATATCGAAAACCTATATTTCGATATATTAGATGACCTATTTTCGTTTCGGGAACGAAACGGGCTTGCAAGTTGTTGTTGTTGTTTCGACCCAATTCGATCTGTCCATTCATTCTTATGCATCTCTGTCTATATAAATAGATAATTTATAAAATCCTAGCAGCTTTTATTTCTGATTTCTGTACGTACTTTATTCTCATCGGTTCCTTCTCCAATGGCTGTCTTTCCAAAACCCTAATTTCAATTTCAAATCAAACTCCAAAATTCATACTCCTCAAACCATAACAAATTATATATCGTTGGAAAGCTCTCGACGAGCGTAATCTACATCTGCAGTTTTTTTTGCAATTGAGTCTCGGTTTGGCCAAAATTTGGCAAAGAAGTTTCGGCCGTCCATATTAGGGTTTTGTTCTCAACGATGGATCGTCGATTATACGATGATCAGAGGGTACCGCAGCGTAGAGGGAGTCGATAGGAGTTGATCGGTGGTCTTCGTTCGTGCTATTGGGGCACGAAGTCACCAGAAACGTGGCTATTGACGTACGGCGGTGGAGCCCAGGGGATGGTCGGAGGCGGCGGCTGCGTGGGCGAGAGGGCGGCTTGACATGGTAGAGGCAATGGCGATGGCGTTGTCTGATCGGAGTATGGGCGAAGGTGGCAGTGGCGAACTGGACATTGTCGAGGTGGCTGGTAGTGCGTGGATGGGTTCGGGGTTGAGCGCGTTAGGGTTGAGTTGAGAGAGGTAAACGATATTACATAATTGCCTTCCATTTTGTTTTTAGTTTAAATTTTTAAATTTCAATGTTCTAACGCCTATACTTTTTCATACGAGCTCGGATTTGGACACAGTTTCTTCCATTGGGATTGTATCGAAATTCTGAACAGCATGGAACTAGTTTGGTTGGTTTTGGAGATTGTACAAATTTTGGGTTTTATTTGGATTTTAAATCGACTATAAATCGAAGGTGGGTAATTTAACCAACTCACGCAATACTAAACCTTCTTATGTTAGTTGAATTAAATTTATGATATGATAAGAAATTTATATATTGTTGTTTGATAATTTAAATTGTCATTTAAATTTAATTTGAATTTATATTTGCCATTTAAATTAATATTGAATTTAAATCCTTATTAAATACCTAATAATGATAACCATTTAATTGTTGAGATTTATTGGCTGATTTGGTTGTTGATTGTGATGTACGTTATTGTTGACATTTTGGATGATTTGATGTTTATATCTCTGTTATCACTATGGGTTGAAATGATACGTACCCGAATGATCTTATAGAATAGGAAAATCGTTATGGATTGAAATGATACATACCCGAGCGATTTTATTGATTTGGATATTATTGATTCCGGATACGGGTTGAAATGATATATACCCGGGAAACTTAACTATTTTGGGTTGAAATGATATATACCCGGGAAACTTAACTATTTTGGGTTGAAATGATGCATACCCAATCACTTGACCGAAGGGTAGAAAATTATATACGGACACCGTTGGTCGGTTTTAAATTATTTTCTAAATGGTAAATTATGTTTGATTTAAAAATTTGATTTTTAAATTTAATTTAATGATTTTATTTAAAATTTATATTTGGAAAATAATTTATTTTATATGTTTTAAGCTTCAAATTACAAGTTAATATATGGTTTTAAATATAAAATTTAAGATTTTAACTTATAATTTTATTAAGTTTTAAATAAATATTTTAAATAGTTTAAAATTTAATTTAATAAAATATTTAATATAGTTTTAATTTATATACTTTAAAAAATTTAATTTAATGTAATAAGTATAGTTTTGATTTAATATAATTACTATAGACTTTTATAATAAATTTAATAGATAAAAGATTTAGAATTTTGTAAAAGGTTTTGTAAGGAATTTATAAAAGTTTTGTAAGAGATTTTATAATGGATTTATAAAAGGATTTTAGAAAAGATTTTGATAAAGGATTTTATAATGGTTTTATAAAAGAGTTATAAAGGTTTTAAAGGATTTTATAAAGGGTTTTATAAAAGAACTTGTATAAGGGATTTGGAAGCGTTTTAAAGGAAATTGTGTAGAAATTTATGAAAAGGGAAAGAGTTGTAAATTGTTTTGGAATTTATAAATGGTTCTGAAGCATATAAATAGTTTATAAATGGTTTGAGAGAGATTTGTAAATTATTTTCGAAATTGATTGAAAGAAATCTTCCTTGGTATTTATGAATATATTTATACTTTTGGAATAAGTATATAGATATCTTGATATGAAGGTATAAACTATTTTCTAGATTTATTATTAAAAATGTTTTATAAAATGACCACTGTGTGAAATAAGCGTTTGGTTGTTAAAGAGATCGGGGTCAGATATTGTAATACTCTTTGCCAATTTCAAAACCACTTTAACAACTGTGCACGTGGTGGAGAATCCAGAATGAAGTAGGATGGTTTGGTGAACACTACTGCTATGAGGTAAGAACACAGCCCTGACCTTCGGGTTAGCTTGACATGACTAAAATAAGAGCTATACCAGGCCAAGTGAGGTCGCTCCTCCTATCGCAAACGCTTCTTCAATACCATATATGTTACTTTGTGATTGATTGCTGGCCACCTTCGATTTGATTATGAGAGCGTCTTTCGAGGTGGGTGGTAGTAGCTGCTACGCATTACCACTAGTCCGGGAGGGAAAAATGGTAGAATCCTACCCTGGGCATTGCCTCGCGTGCCTTGCCATATGCCTTATCGAGCCCACTACGATTTTGGTTTGTGTGTACCTATGGAGTGCTCCCTGATAGCCCACCAGTTTATGTAGAGTTTACAGTACTGTACATACTACGGTGCCTATAAAATGTGTTAACGGGGATATGGGTAACGCCTTAACGCTATTTTAATACTTTACTGATAGACATTACATATATAGCATATTCTACTACATACAGATAGTTTAACAGATCCTTAGGAGATGGAAAATCCTGAAACATCTCTTAAGTTATTGCATGCACGTTATACACTGGATAGGAGAAGTGAAGTCCTGTAAACATCTCTGAAGCCATTAAACTCATATTTACTTATTGTTGATTTAACTTACATAAGATCTTTTAGTTCTGACTCGATGGTTTTGTCTTTTCATTACGCTCGGGTCAGCCTGAGCATTTTAGTGTTGAAGACTTTAATTCTAGAGGACGAAGGCGGAGTTTGGTATATTATATTATTAGTAATTTTCCGCTGCATCATTATTGGTATGTCATTGTTTGTACTCTCATTGTTGTAAAAATTGTGTAATTAAATGTATATTATAAAATAGCTTCATGAACTGTTTATTTGAGTATTATATTTTGTCATTCCGCTGTGAGATTCTGTGTTTTTTTTCCTTCTTTTCTTTTATTTTCTTATTTACCCACATTGACAATCCTCCCTTTGGAATGGTTTGAGTTTGACATGTGTGGTTTATTGTCGATTTAAACCGTCCAAAAAGGTGGGTCGTTACAGTTGGTATGAGAGCTTTGGTTTATGGATACCTTAGCCTGTTGGGGTTAACTCATTAAAGATAGGGTTAGTAATAACCTAGAATGAGTTTGAGTATATATGAGAGAGCGTATTTTTTAGTACTACAAAATGCTTTTATATTGTGTAAATTTGTTCTGTTTAGTATTTATAAATTCTGGTCGGTACATAGGATGCTATGGCATCGATATAGATTTCTAAACATTTAATAGGGCAGACGGACACAATATTGTTTTTGAAATATAGGTAAATGAAATAATTTTACCTAGTATTATATTTTGTATACAAAAGAATAATTTTTATAAATGAATATAGTTGTATGTGATATGTTTGTTTGTTAGGTAGTGAAATTTTATAAATATTGGTTGCAAAATAGGATTTACAAATAAAGTGAATATAATATAAATTGGAAATTTGAGAACCTAAGTTCCGGGGTTTTGAAATTGGTTTTCAAAAGATTTTGGAATATAATATTAGTACTATTTGGAAGTATTTTCGGATATAAATATTTTCAATGTGATTTGAAAGGAATGTTTTAAAAGAATTTTAAAAGGAAATAAGTTCTGTACTCCCCTCTTCTATTGCTGGAAAATAATTTCTGTGATGATCACGACATCATCGACGTTCATTATTGAGTTTCAAAGTAGGAAGGCCACTATAGTAGCTTTGCTACACGGTTGTTTTGGAGAAACAAGTTTCAATTTTAAATTTTCTTAAGTATGATTTGATATATATATATATATAAAAGATATGAATATATATATATATATATATATATATATATTATTTCAAAATAATTTGAAATGAACCCAGTATTTAGTTCTTAAGTTCCTGTTAAATTAATTATTTTCAATTGTAGAAATAAAGTGAAATTTCAATAGTTGGAAACTTCTAAAATGAAAAATAAGAAATTAGAAGCTAAGTGATTAATGAAACTATAAAGTAATTGGAGATTTGTCACTTTTAAATTAAAGGGTAATGAAATTTAGAAAATGTAAATTATTGAATATTTTTGCTAACTAAAATGAATAAGATAAATTTGTATAATGCTCAATTACATTCTAAAAACATATATAAAACTTACTAGAAATGTTTAAAAGTTGAAATGTTAATATGAATATGTAATAGAATTTTATACAAGTAAAACTTAAGTAATGGAGATATGTCTACAAATAAGAATTATGATGTACAAGAAATATTTTAAACATAAGTTAATATTTTGAAATGCTAGAAAAAAAGTGAATACTGTTTAAGTAAATGATTATAAACTCAAGAAAATTACTAAAATGATTCATTGATGAATATTAATATTAAAATGGATATCAAGGTTATAAGTAAATAATAAATGTGAAATAAACCATGTACGTTATACTTTAATAATGGGTTCATTTATGATTTCAAATATTGAATGGGAAATAAATTATGTAAGTAATGAAGGAAAATTAATAAAAAATGATTATTGTATGAATGAATTAAAACAAATGAAAAGTAAATAATGACGTGAAAAGAAACCAATAGAATAAAATATGTAAATTGTGCATAAATCATTTTGTTCGCATAACAATTCTGATTCAGATTTGAATACAAGATTTGTAATAATTCACACCAGTTCGAATTAGGATTTTTCGCTCGATTCTTGACGGTGAATAATTGATACGAATTTTTGATATGAATTTGAAGTTTTCTATTATGGTTTATGGCTATGCAAGGAAACGGAAATTTCGAATCAAGAAATCGGATCAGAGTTCGCACTAGATTGGCGGATTAACAATACTAGTTCGAAAGTGGAATGTGTGTATTCAAGAAAGCGATTAGAATTAATATTGTGTATAAAAGATTTATGTACATCGTGCAAATTTAAACAATACTTAAATTCTTTATTGTTTTGGCTGATGGGAACTTTGGGAAATGATACTTCAAATTATTTAAGGATGTATGAATAATCTATTAAGTAATTATCTAAGGCTATTCCGTGTAAGGTACACTTGGTTGTTTATTTATCACCCTTGTATGATGAAAAGTGTCTGAACCTGGACAAACCATAAGTTTTAGTTACTATGGATGTATGATTGGTTTCTTTGATTGCATGTCTTTTGTTTGCATATGATTATTTCATATTGTTGTGTTGTTTGTGCTACTTATTTGAAACAACTAAAATATTAATCTTTTATATAATTTTAACTCTTTAGATTATATAAGTGAAATACAGGTTTATGGAAGCAATAGCTACTGCTTTTGGTTTCATAAATAAAGTTGTTTGCCCGACATATAGGTACGTTTTTGGATTATGGTTTTTAGAACGATATTTTATTGTTTTTTCCATGGTTTGGGATGTTTTATTATTGAAATATTACATACATATTGAAATTATTGATATTATTATTTTTCCAGACCCAACTGCACAAAGGAGACTCTACCGAAATTTTTTCGTAAATTTTGGACTCAGAAAATTTCTGTAAAAGCTGAGTTATTTTCAAACTTTTACTAAAATTAATTATGTAAATTAATTGTTTATAAATTGAATAATTTGAATAAATTTTTATCAAGTTTCTTAATTCCTTCTTTTCCTTTTCGAGGACGAGAAGTTTTGAGTATGGGAGAGTGTAACAACTCGTATTTTGATGATTAAAACTATTAAATTTAATAAGATTTTAGAATTTAATTGTAACGACCTGATATTTTCAACCATTCGCACCCGCACATGTCGGACTTGAATTGCTCAAAATACCGCGTTGTAAATAAAAATTTGGTAAACTCATCATATACAGTAAATAAATAATCACAGATCACAGACACAGAGTAATATAATGCAGCGGAAACAAAGAAATAGTAGTTCATGAAGCTACTATATAAAAACATCAGAGTTAAGCAAGATACAATAGGAATACCAAGATACAACAGGAGTAACAGTATGAAAATCAGGTACAACTCAGAATACAACTAGAATCAACTGGATAACAAAATGAGTAGATATCTGGATCTTCAATGCAAAACTCCAGCTCCAAAGGTGTGTCTCTAATGCTGTATCACTCAGTCTGACCTGAGCGTAAATGTGACGCCCCACCTCTATACCCACGCTAACCAAGAACACTACGATGTAGTGCTGTCAATTAGCGCGGAGAATAAGGCTGTGGAGGAGCGACCATCCATGTAACTTCTTTGTGCGAGCACCGATACGTCAGATAGAATAGAATGCATATCTTTTAAGGAGGAAATCCGACATACCGATACAAACACAAAGCTATCACACGATGGCTATATATAATCTTCGGAAAACAAACATAGAAATAATCATAACATAAATCAGTCACAGACATCCATATCACAAAGGCGGAAGAAGATATGAATAAATATATAACACATGAAAGTGTACATCAGAGTAGTGGTCGGAAAGATCCACGATAATACAAAAGAATAGCATCACGTGCTATACAAAAGAATAAGTACACAACATAGAGTCTATATCTCAAAGGTGTACATCCAAAAACTACTAATCTAGGTAGTTAGCCAAAAGTCAGAATAATCCTGAAGAGAAGTCAAGCAGAAGCACCTGTAACATCTCGGTCTGACCCGAGTATTATTTATAAGAAAATAATAAACGGATCAGTCTAACTATAAATATCAGATGATATGGTATACAGTAAAAGGCATGACATGAACATGTAATAACCATAGCGACATACTACTATAAGTATGTAAATGATAATCAACAAAAGATTAATCAATATCACAAGAATCTTCTCAAAGATAAAATAGGGTATCATACCCTAAACTTGTATTCATAACAAGTCAATAACACATGAATTCACCAATGCACAAAAACTGATATCATATCAATGAAAATCATGAAAATTGGTGAAGCACAAAATTCCAGAAATCATCATCAGAACTCCAGAAAACACATAAAAAAGGGGGGAGGCCTAACACATGAATGGGAGCATGAAGCTCACCTACGCGTAAACACATGACGAGAAGCTATCTCATGGAAGCTATCCATTAAATTTTCACACAGGAATGGCCCGAAGACCGTAGGGTGCTACCCTGGAAATGTGATGGCGAAACATCACATGATCGGGGTATAGTCTCCCACGTAGACAAAGAGACATCGCTCAATCGCTAGTCTAAATCACAAAAATGATCGTCATGATCATAAGGAAGTGTCAATCACACCAAGCTAGTAAATATATGAGTTTAGCTTCATGTCCCATAACCACTTGCTTAACTTAAATATTTACGAACAAGCTGTAAATCTTCACTAGGAAATTGTCACAAAAAGGGTTCAATCGAACAAGTCCAAGAGCTAACCGACGAAGTGAACGCAAGCGTTTCATACCACTCGTTTTACTAAGTCGTTTAAGTCGATTTCTCATTCGAGTGAAGTAAAGGCTTGTATATACTAGTAGATTGAAAATCGGTTTGAGAAAACGAACTTTTGATACTTAAAATAGTGTTGAAATCGCTTTGATGAAAGAGTTTTGATATTTACTATTAGTATTGAAACCTTCATATATCTTTAAAGTGACAAGTCATAAAACGATGGTAGAACAAATCAATTCACGTTCGAAGACGTGAGTAAAGTCCAAAGAAGTCAATCCCAAAACCATCAAAGTAGAAATTCTGATAAACGTTTTTCAGAAGAGATTGCCTACGCAGAGTAATACGGGGTTCGACCTGCCCGGTCAGGTCGCGGGGGTCCAGGGGGCAGCGCCCACGGCGGGGTGCGGGGCAGCGCCCCGTCACGGTACGACTTAGTGAAGGCAAGCTGGTCCAGCGACCTAAGGAAAAGTAGGTCATAGGACCTAAGAGTTCACGCGACCTAACAAGGCTAAGGATAAGGTCGGAGACGACCTACGACTTAACAAAGTCCTGCGACCTAAGGAAAATCGCGACCTAAAAAGACCAAGTGTAAGGTCGGCGACGACTTAACTTGAACGACTTAACTGGGGGATAAGTCGGAGACGACCTATGAGATATACTGGCCGACCTAACTCGGGCGACTTAAAGACTTAGCAGGGTCGAGCGACTTACGAGCTACGACCTAAGATAATGAGGGCGTTAGGTCGGAGACGACCTAACACTTGACTCGCGAACGACTTATGGAAAAGAAGCTTAGGTCGGAGACGACCTACGAGATAAGCCCGTGCGAGCGACCTAAAGTTTGCCTGGGGATTTTAGGTCGGCAACGACCTAAGACTTAAGGTTTAACTCGCGAACGACTTAACGTTTTGCCTGGGATTTATAGGTCGGCAGCGACCTAAGTTTTTGCCTGGGATTTATAGGTCGGCAGCGACCTAAGATTTAACTCGCAGGTGACCTAAGACTTAACTCGCAGGTGACCTAAGACTTAACTCGCAGGTGACCTAAGACTTAACTCGCAGGTGACCTAAGACTTAACTCGCAGGTGACCTAAGACTTAACTCGCAGGCGACCTAAGACTTAACTCGCAGGTGACCTAAGACTTAACTCGCAGGCGACCTAAGACTTAACTCGCAGGTGACCTAAGACTTAACTCGCAGGTGACCTAAGACTTAACTCGCAGGTGACCTAAGACTTAACTCGCAGGTGACCTAAGACTTAACTCGCAGGTGACCTAAGACTTAACTCGCAGGCGACCTACGACCTATGGATGGACGACCTAACTCCGAACGAGCTAAAAATGGCCAGAACGACCTAGTAGCAGTTTTTTCACCAAAATCACTAAAATTTGGAATTTTTCGCCAATCCAATCCAAACCAAATGCAACAAACATGCTAAAGTGATGAGGAATCATTCCCAACAGTCCAATGACGATTATAGGCAAGATGTGAGATCAAAAATCTCACCTTTTCCACGAAATTGATGAAGATGAAGATTGAAAGCAAGGAGAAGCAATCCAAAGCTTGAATCCACAATCTTCTACTTGAATTTGATGTTGAATCTCGGATTTGCAATAGAATTTGAGTTGGGAGTTTTAATTTCTCTTTCCCACCACCATTTTTGACAAAGCTTGAAGTGTTTGAACAAATGAGGAAGAGGGTTGGGCTGAACTAAGGAAGTGCAGTCCAAACCAAAGTCTCAAGCGGGAAAAGTGACGAAAATTTCACTATCTCCAAACATATCGAAGTTTACACTCAAAAAGATCGCAAACGTCATTTTGAACTCAATGGGGGTGGTCTCGAGTCCTAATTTGACCGTATGCAAAAAGTAGCTTTTCGGACTAACATCCGACTAACGATTAAATATTTAAATATAAAATCGATAGATATGCGGGTTGTTACAGTAAAGCAAACACAAAACACTCGAGTCAGGATATACATACTTATACAATGTAAACCAACTCAAGTGAACTATAATAAAGGTACAAGCAACTCAAAGGATGCTTAGGATCGCCCATCCTCTAAGGATCCGTTAAACTATCTACTATGTAGTAATATTGCGCTATTATAATAATGTCTAATATAAAATAAACATACTTTTAAATAGCATTAAGGCTTTACATTTTCCACCTTAACACGTAATAATCCCAGTAGTCTATCCAGTATTAGCATACTCCCAAAATGGGGGCTACCCTCGATACTCCACATGCTACGGGAGAAATCACAACTCGTAGTAAAGCTCGATATGGTAGGTGACACAGCACACAAGGCAATGCCATGGTAGATATACCAATTACGCACACGGACTGATGGAAACGCATAGCAGCCACTACCGCTCCACCTCGGACAACACTACCAAATCAAGGGGTGCACCCAAACAATCACAAAGTAATAGAATGGTATCGAAGAAGTGTGTCCGATAAGAGGTGCTACCTCATTGGCCCGAGATCGCTCCTGTTTTAGCCACCTTATGCCAACTCACAGGAGTTGGGTCCACGTATATACCTTAGGATCGTCGCCACCATCCTACTTCGTTCTGGAAACTCCACCGCGTACACAGTTGTTAAAGTGGTTTTCAATATCGACAGAGAGTATGTCCATATCTGATCCCGGTCTCTTTAACAACCAATCGTTATTATAACCCGTGGTTATAATTTTAAAATAATATTTTATACTTCAAAATAGAATATCATTTCAAATCCAAATCTTTATCAAAATAAAGATTAAGTCAATTCCAAACCATTTCAATATATTTAAAATATCATATCATTTCAAAACTTCATTTCAAATCATTTCAATTATATCAAAATATCATATCTTTCCAAAACTTCATTTCAAATCATTTTAATATATCAAAACATCATATCATTTCAAAACTTCATTTCAAATCATTTTAATATATCAAAATATCATATCCTTTCAAAAACTTCATTTCAAATCATTTATTATATCAAAATATCATATCTTTTCAAAACTTCATTATCAAATCATCATTTGAGTTCAAATCCAAATATTCAACTTTAAATACCTTTTAAATTCAAAGATATCATTCAATTATTATCATTTCAAGTCACCTTTTAAATAGCTTATATTTCAATCAAAATAATTCATCTAAACCATTTAAAAGTGTAATTATTATACTTTCAAATCAAGTATTCAATTTCCAAAGTTTTAAACTATTTTGAGTTCATTTACTAAGTTAAAAACCATAAACATTGAGAATTTCAGCCTTTCACAGCATTCAGAAAAAGCTGTTATAAGTTATTCTTGAAAACATTTTAATTCAGCAAAGACAGCATTTTAAAACTGCTGTTAAATCTCAGTTTAGTTGAAACTTAGTTTAAAACAGCAAAGATAGAATTTCCAGAAGTGCCGTAATAGCTCAGGTTTCAAATTAAGGGTTTCAAATTTATTCAGCAAAGACAGCAGACCACTACAGCAGTTATAGAACTGTTGTAATAGACCTGAGTCAAGTTTTAGTCTATTTAGTTCAACTACAGCAACTACAACATTTCAGAAATGCTGTAATAGCTCTTTTATTCAATTTTAGTTCAAATCAGAAATCATAGCATTTATGAAGCTATTAAAGTAATTTCCAGATTTTAGTGTATTTCCAGCAAATAATAACCTTCAATATTAAACCTTTTAAACATTATAAAAATCATATTTTGACATTCAAAAATGTTCATTAAATTTACTCTTTTAATTTATGATTTTTATAAGAAACATTTACAGTAAAATCCAAATTTCCAATAATTTTACTTAACAAATCCAAATGTACAATTTTCTTTTCTTCACATTTTTAACAAATAAACTTAACACTTATATTTTATTTCCATTTCACAAATTAAACTAAATTTTCAATTCTATTTAATTAACTTAAACCTTAAATAAAAACCAAATTCACATTTCCAAGTCAAGTTATATTTTAAAATTACACTTTTAAGCATTCATTTATTTAACCATTTTAATACATAGAAAACTCAATAACACTTTATTAAATCATTTAAATTCAAATTCAAATCAAATTATCATATTTACCATTTTCCAAATATAATTAAATTTCCATTTTATTTATATAACTTAAGTATCATTTTAAAACCAAAATTCCAAATTTCCAAACTTAAGTTATATTTCAAAAATTCACTTTTACCATTCATTTAAATTACATTTTTCACTTCTAGAAAAATCCAAATTTCTTTATTTAAACATTAAAAATCCAATTTAAATCCAATTTTCATAATTTTACACTTTTAAAAATATTTAAAATATTCAAAATACTTTATAAAAATAACCACGGGCCTGTATATAGTTTTCTAACCTAGGTCAAGTGATACAGATATGTATCATTTCAATCCGCATTTTAAAAAGCAAAAATCCAGGTTCTATCATTTCAAACCCGCGATCCCAAGTCAAAATAAATTAAATAAAAACCGTTCAGGCCTATCATTTCAACCCATAATTATTTTTCCCTATTCTAAAATCCGTTCGGGTATGTATCTTTTCAACCCATAGTGATTCTATTCTACAGGGAACTTGCAGTGTGAGAAACAGATAAAATAAGCAGTATAACAACATATAGCAGTATCATATGATGTGACAGGTTAATAAACAGGGTTAACATCATATAATATACAATCACAGTCAGGTATAACATAATATAATAGTTCTACACATTCAATTGTTGTCAATTCACATTGGCATAAGTATAAATGTCAAGTGATATTACTCACCTTTTCAAGCTGGAGTTTGCGAATCAAAATACACAGATAAATTCCAGAAAGCACGATACGACTTTAGATTCAAGTGGAGAGAGCCAAGATGTTACTCTTGTATACAATAATAAAACAAAGCACTATATAAATATATTTTACATACAAATAAAGTCAACAACTTTAGTTTGTAAAACAATTGCAAAACATGAAAGATAACCAAACCTTAGAAGCAAAAGGCTTGTACAAGACAACATAGGCTTGGCCTAAATGCAAATGGGCTTGATCTCACCACACCTAGGCTCGGCCTAGGTCATGTATGCTCGGCCATGAGTCATGAGACATGGCTATGGACATGAAAATGGAAGGCAAGGGCATGAAGATGCAAAGATATGCAAGGGGTCAAGGGATGGAAGGTTTTGGGTCAAGGGATGTAAGGTTTTGGTGAATCTAAGGCTCGTCCATGGTCACTATAGGTCAAGTCAGAGGTTAAGCTGATGGTCAGAGGTCATGGCAGCAAGTGGTGGTGGTGTTAGAGGTGGTGGCCAAGGCTAAACATGAAGGTGATGGTGGAAATGGCTTGGCTAGGCATTGTTTTGGAGTTTTGCAATGTTTTTGTGGTGTTTGCATCATTTGGTTGCCATGGCTGATATGGTCAAAGGAAGGGGAAGGTCAGGCCGTGGATTAGGTGGGGAAGAGGAGGAGGTGGTGGCCATGGCTATGGAGGAGAGGCCGATCAAAACTATGGAGAGAACAAGGCAAAAATCATATGAAAATAACAAGAAAAATGAAGAAAACAAGAAGGAGCCCTTACCAAAATATTTTGAGCCGTGGATGAAGAAGTGGGATATGAGTTTTTGCATGAATGAGAAGTGCAAGTCACGGCTAATTGAGAAAAAATTTGCACGGCCAAAGTAAATGAGGAGAGTTATGTTAAATGAAGAGACATTGGAGACGAAAAGACTTAAGTTTCAAAAGTTTTTAAAACTCTTCATATTTCTTATTTTCTTTAATTCAAATAAAATAAAATAAAATCAGTAATTAGCTTTAAAACTGAAACAAAGTAATATAGAATAAAAATAAATAATTAATTTTAGAGAAAATGGAAAAAGAATATAAGAAATTGCTTAAAAATTCAAAACAATGTCCAGAAATTACAAATAAATCACCATTGACTTTGGAAAATTATCAACTTCATCTTAAAAATATTCTAAAACAAAATTTGAAATAAAAATGATTTTTAAACATTTTCAAAGTGAAGTAAATAATTAAATTCAGAGAAAATGGCAAAAGAACTGATGAAATTGTTTAAAAATAGGAAACATGACATGAAAATTTCAAATAAATTACCATTAACTCTAGAAAAATTTATACTTCTCTTAAAAATATTTTAAAACCAAAATATATACATAACAAGTTATTTTACCCATATAAATATAATTTAGAACATTACATGACCAAATAAAATATTATTTATATAATTTAAAATAAACAAATTGGTTAAATACAACAAATTACACACAATAGTTAAAAAGGCATAACTTTCACATTATAAATCAGATTTCAACGAAACAAAAAGAAATATTCTTAAAATTTTATTTACTATCATAATAAAAGATAAAATTAAAATTTTCAAACTTTTAAAATTTTAAATTAAAAAGTCAAAGTTGACCATATTGACCAAAAATTCACTTTTCTGGAAAATATACTATTTATTCATGTTTGGAATGATAATTAATATATAAATCAAAATTTATATTTTAAAGTAACAAAATTTATCCATTTAATAAATCAAATAAAGTTTTTAAATAAAAAATTCAATTAAAATAATTAAAATATACAATTAAAAATGATCACAAAATACAGGGTTGTTACACTCTCCCCCACTCAAAACTTTTCGTCCCCCAAAAGGAATGAGGTACGGGAAAGCACAGAGAAGATAGAAATGAAATAAGATTAAGACAAGATGAAAAGAAGGTTGAAATTATACCTGATATTATGGTTATAGGTAAGTTTAACAAGGTGGAGATGATCTTCCCAAGATCCTCCAGAATCAAGAACACAAGCACGAAAAAGATCCTCTAGAATCTGATTCACCCCTTTCCGTTTGACCGTCGGTCTGTGGATGGTAAGTAGTGCTCTAATTCAGAATAGGGATAAGTAAGAACCATAGAAGAGATAGAAAAGTTAAATGATGAAGGAAAAGAGAGAGAAAGAAAGACTAGAACAAACTTATTAAGCACAATACGAAAAACACGATTCATCAAATCAACAAAGAGAGCAGGAGCATTAGTCAAACCAAAAGGCATGACTAACTATTCATAGAAAAACCATTTCAGTACGGAAAGCATTCTCGGGAATACTTTTGTAATGACCCAGGATTTCGAACAAATTAAATTAAGAATATTTAATTAATTTTAAATATTTGAACGACGATTTAATTTGAATCCCGGATATTTCTTTGAAGTTGGCGATTAAATTATAAAATTTAATCTATTGTAAGTCGAATAAAAATCCGAATCTTCATTTTTAAGTTGAAGAAAAATATTTCAAAAGCTTTTAAAATTCGTATAAATAATACTGAAGATAATTGGAGCTTCAGGATCGAATTTGAAATTGAATTGTTCAGTTTTGAATTTAATTGTTCGAACCGATATTTAAAAATAGTCAATTTTCACACAGTCTCGGAATTCGACGGAACCAGTTCCATTGGGTCCGGAATATTGGATTATTGCCAGATTTCAAGTCTCGTATTTTTCGAAGTTTATATGTGAGCACACGACAGGAAAACGCATCGAAATTTATTCGAATTCGAATTTAAATTTAAACTTAAATTTGGTCAAACGACAACAGATTTTCTTCCCAAATTCGCGCAGGGAATCACGAAAAAAAAATCGTGTAGAGCATGCCTCTACTGTTTTTAAATATCTCATCCCCTCCCTCTTTAAAACGAAACCGAGCTCTCTCGTTTAAAAGAATTGCAATGCCGACACTCCTAATTACAGAAGAAAAATATCAAATTCAAAACTTCCCCAAATTTCTCAAATCAAAACAAATCTTCAAGCAATGGCCGAAGCCTGGGGTCGCGAAGCAGGGGAAGGTCGCGAAACATGGAAAGCTCGATTTCGAGCATCTCGAACTCGATTGGGGAGGAGGCTCGGCATCGTCGTATGACGATTTAGGGTTCGAGGGGGATTGCGTTTGACATGGGGGCACTCGCGAGGCTGGAAATGATGGTCAGGCGCTCGCGATGCATGAAGTCGAGGTCGCTAGAGAAGGGAGCGCGCGCGCCCTTGCGTGCGCGTGGGAAGACCAGAGACGATAGTGCGGCGGCGCGAGATGGAGTCTGGGGCACGAAGCAAGTCTCGAGTAGGCGAAGTTCGATGATGAGGGTTTGGGGTCGCGATCGACATTTCTGTTGGTGGCGATTTCTGTTGGTCGAGGCAAGCATGGGTCTCGAGCTCGAGTTCCGTGGTTGATCGCGTGAATGAAGTTTGGGTTTCGTTCGAACTCGACTGTAAGCATTTTTATAAATTTTTATTCAACGATATTTTTTAGATAAAGCAATATAGAAGATAAATTTACACGTTTCATCAAAGAAATATTTAGGCAGTTTTGTATATATGAAGTTCAAAGAAAAAAATGGTGTATATTTTTAATGTACCAATTTACTAATAGGGGGATTGATTTAACCGGAAAATATATTTTTGTTAATTAAGATTTTACAGTAAGGAATAATCTATTTTTGAATTTAATTTTTTTTATACAAGCTGAAAAGAATACTTGTAGACAAGGTTTAGAAAACAGAAGTTTAAATGATTTATATTAAAATAGTATAGTTAATAGAACATTTGTTTAAAAATAAATCATTTGATAAAATTAAATTTTTGGTTTAAATAAATTTACAATGATAATTTATTTCCAATTTATTTAAATATTTATTGATTGTATAAATTATTTATACAAGGTTAAAGTCGTGAAAACGAAAGAAGAATTGGAAACGGATTGCAAAATAAAAAGCAAAGGTGAGATTTTCTCACTCGAAGGAAAATTTAATTATACAGTTATTGATTGATATGATTGCTATGTTGATTGTGCTATTAGATATAGTAGGATATATCTATTATATATATAGCAATATATACATATTGGCATATGTATATATTGGATTGATGATTTCCCGCCTCGTATAGCGGATGAGACCCTATTGCGCCGTTAGTAAGCGGATTTATAAAAACCTATATACCGCGATAATTCCGTACTGGAGCGGAATTGGTATTGTGCTGACGTCTTTGGATGCAGGGAAACAGGTTGGAGGGATCCAACTGGATTCCTCAACTGTATTTATTTATTTACAGATGTTGATATATATTCTGTCATCATATGATGATATATGATGTTTGATGTTGTGATGGACTAATTGATGCGTTGCATCATCGGGTTCAATTTTAAAGTTTAAAAATAAACGATTTTTACTTTAAAAGGGATTTTGAAGTGATTTTTGGAAAGTATACGATTTATTTAATTTTGGAATTTATTTATCTTAAAAATAAATAAATAAATGTTATGAATTTAAAGTTATGAAAATTTTAAATTGTGAAATATACCTGAAAGGTGATTTTGAAATAAATAGTCAAGTGATAAATAAAATAGTTTAAGTTGGATTTCTTTTGAATTATTTAAGAATGATATATATATAAAAGATGTACAGAATTGATATTTATCAATTAATAGTATTGAAATTTAAAACGAGTTTCTATAAGTGTTAGAAATTTATAGAATTATAAATTGTGAAGACATGAGATTTATAGAATTATAGATTGTGAAGATTTGAAGTTTATAGATTTATAAAGATTGAAGTTTATAGATTTATAAAGATTGAAGTTTATAGATTATAAAGTATGAAGTTATAAAATGAATGAAGTTATAAAATGATTGAAGTTGTAGAATAAAGACTGATAAGAAATTTACTTGTAACTTGGATTGTTGCCTTTAAATGGGATATTGATCGAATTATTAATAAAGAAGATTTATTAAATTGAAGTCGTTAGAAAATAGAAATAGAATTTATAAACGTTGTCTTATAAATTCGAAATCAATTGGATTTGGTAAATTAAAAGGTTAAAGGGGATTTTATTCACGATTTTGGACAGTGAATATATTATTAAAAAAATGGTTATGTTTGGGAAAGCGATATTATAAAGGAAGTTAATTGTTTTAAAAGATGGTTTTAAAACGTGTGAACTATCGAAATCATAGATTTCAACATTTATTGTTGAAATAGACGTTTTCGAGAAATTTAAGGAAATGGTGGACTATAACACTGTTGTTATAGTAAATGATTTCCGAAAGGAAATGGTTTTTATCTAGTATTGGGATTTACATATCTATTTTAATTTCGAATCCCTATACTAGTGATTTGTGAGTCGTCGCAACGATGTTTTACGTAAACATTCGTTTTGACTCAAATTGATGTTGTTATAGAAAATAGATTCCCTTAAAGAATGAAATATATACTTAATTTGATTTAAGTATATCGAATATTTTCAAATGTTGAAAATAAATAGATTTGTGAATTACTTATTATTAAATAGGTATGGAAATGCTTTTCCAATATGAAATGAACTGTTTTTGAGATTTTATCTTCAAAGATAAATTGAAATGTGGAAATTGATTTGAAATGGTTTTCAAATGATTAAGTGTGGAAATTTTATATCTAATAAAGATATTTTGGAAGATTAAAAAATTTGGAAAATTATTTGGAATCTGATGATGTTGCGCATCTTTATTGATAGTTAAATAACCGACTATCAATAATTACCTTGAGTAGGTATTTGTTGTGAATTGGATGAATTTGAATGCCACACTTATTTTTGAATAATCGCTCACTATTCGGGTTAGCCGGGAAAGGACCATGGGGTCGTATAACCCATTCCGAATATGTGATACGTCGTTATGAAGTGCATTTGAAGACCGGTGTTGAAGACCGGATATTTTTGAAAACGGAAGGATTACCGTCGAGTTACTCTACACCGACTGATCTTCGGTTTAGAGGTTTTATCACCCTTAGTGACGGGAAGTCCTGACGTGATTGAAAATTATCCGGAAATGCAAGGGCTTCGTGAGAAGTGCCTTCGGTTCTGTTCGATCCCGGAACAGACTTGTATGGATTGTGTGTCTGACGTTACAATTTGAGATATAAAGCTGATTTCTTTCAAATACATATCTGTTGGTGGCGGAGAATTTATTCTCTTAGCTTAACACCCTTCTCTGAGACGTACGAGCTCAGAGGTTATGTAGTTGAAATTTATCAGCGATATATCCCAATTTGGTAACGTGGCATACTGAGTGTTGCTGTGAAATGATCAGTGTTTGATCATTTGTGATATGATCATTTGTTTGATCTTATATCTTTGTGATCATAGGTTGATCATTTTGTTTGACCCGAAGCAGGGCTTTTTGTAGAAAGCGTAGCTTTGTGGACGAGACTTCGTCGAGCCTCACACCCCGGAAATGGTCGAAACAGGAAGAATGCAGCAAGGTTCTAGGGAGTAGCGCCCCTTAGTGTATGTCATTCCTTCTGGATAAAGGTGGTATCATGGTATGGAGCCCAGATACTTAACCTCTGTGGTTACTGCATTTTTATTATCTATGTGGTTTGTTGCGAATCGGGGATCCTCGGGAAGATCGGTGACGATCGGGGGATGGCATACGCGTGTCAGTAGTTACCTATTTTTGCAGAGGTAACCCGGCCTTGTGTTGGCAGAGATCCGGTTAGGTTCTCGGGTCGTCTATTCCAGGGACGTACCCATCGTGGATAGGAAGTTCCTTAGCCTGACCATTTGTTGGAAATCCAAAGAAACAATACGAGCCTTGTACGGTATTAGTTGTAGAACCTGCCATTCACTTATGGTGGCGCCCCACTGTTTGGATGGTAGCTATAGTAGGCATACGATACTGGTCGTATGTTGGCTAAGATTAATATTATACTTTCGAAAATGATTTCTACACTATGCACTAATAATAATATCAAAAAGAATTTGATTTTGCGTAGTAAGCATCTTTGACTATCATAAGAAGAAATCTCCTCCAATTCTGCGTTTGCATTGTGTGTGTGGCGGGAGGTCTTATGGTAGTTTCATTTTCCAAAAGCATTTCGAATTGACTTTAAAATTATCCTGTTGTTTATTTTAAAGAATAACTATTTTACGATCTCACACCAGTCACCATGACTAACTCGGAGTTTATTGTTTCCCTTCTAAACTCTGGGTGCCCACAAATTTCTACACGGGCAGCCTAGAGTTATGTTATCAGGATATTCTGGAGCTTTGGAGATAAGCTGGATGGCGAGACGTAGTATTTGTATCTGATAGTATTTATTCCGCTGTATACTCTGTATAAGGACAAGTTATATAACTGTCCATTGTTGTATATTGACTCTGATGATTGATGTATGTATAAAATGATATAGTTCTTTGTTTTAAAGATTATTCATTTATCTATTATATATTGTTCCGCTGCGATATGTGAGATTCTGATATTGTCTCTGTTCTGTCTTTCTATTGATGTCGTTCAGATGTTTTCTGTTGTTCTTCTTCTTTCTTCTTCTCTTTTTCTTCTATCTCCTTCTTCTTCTACTTTTTCTTTTTCTTAAAACCCTCACTATTGGAGTTTCCGGCACTCGATCGCTCGGCAGTCGATAAAGTGAGTATCGATGTCGAATTTTCGAAAGTCGAATATTCCAGGATGTGACAACTTTCCTTAGCAACCCTGAGTTGGTGAAAATAAGAGGCAAGATCAAGCTGAAAGAGAACAGTAGCTTCAAGGCTAACCAATTCGAATTTGATTTTCTACTTAGAAGGTAGGAGAATGGAAACAACCAGAAAGAATTTAGATTGGAAACCAGAATAAGATAATAAATTTAAAACCATGAAAATTTCAACTTACATTAATAATAAATTTCATCCATTTGATTTCACTTGAGTTAAATAAATCTGAATTATTTTTAAATCTCATTATCTCATCATCAAATCAACAATTTATAAAGTCATGAATTTGAACAATCATTTATTATATTTCATCTTTATTCATTAAATTTCATTCTTCTTTATTCCAATTTATTCTTAAATTTATTCCACTTAATATATCAAATCCTATATATATTAAGTTTATTTCACTTATTATAACTATTTCAATTTATTTAAAATTTCTTTTAAATATCATTATATTGTAAATTATTCAATTAACCCTTTTCTCTATTTACCTCTATTGATCCTTTATAAATAAAATTTAAGTGTATAACATTTATTATAACCACTTAAGTTTTATTTATCAAATTCTCTTTATTCTGTATATTATCCAATTACATATTCAACTTCTGAATCATTTAGGTAAGTTATATTGGAATGTAATAGAATATTATACAAATAAATTCTCCAATTTCAATTATTCAAGTTTACATATTTATTCAAACCTTGATTTCCTTTTATAATTGAAATTATCTTTTAAGATAAAATTTAAGAATTAAATTTCTGATTAACTTCAAACTATTTAGAAATAAATATATATATACACACATACACAATATATATCAAATCAAATTTAAATCATATATCTATATAATATAAGTTAAGTCATATTTAGAAATTCAAATAAATTAAATTTCAAAGCAAAACTGTAACAAGACTATATAATAGTCTCTTCACTTCGAAACCGGAAAATGAATGTCGATGATGCTGCAGTCATTACCGAAATTATTTTCCAACGACAAAGAAAAGAGCACTGATTTACAAATTAAAAATCCTTTGAAACAAATTATACTAGAAATACTTTTAAATAATATATCCTTTTAAAACTTTCAAAACAAAGTTCGAAATCATCGGAAATTAAATTCTCACATTCTTGATTTAAATCCATTTAAATTTCCAAATTAATTTATAACCATGTTTAATTATTTAGATAAGAAACTAAAGCCAATGATTATAAAATACATACAAAGTTAAATATTATTTCTTAACACCCAATTCCATTAATTATCAAAATTCATAAAAATATCCTTATACATATTATAGTTATACAAAATTTATCTATCTACTAAATTTGAAAACCATATTGTGTCAGTTTGCTCTGTTCGAGTGTTTTGGAGATCCTATCGATAGAGTTAATCAGACGAATCGATCGGAAACCCAAATCAACATCAACAACTCAAACAACACAATATATAAAACATCTTTAAATATAAGATTTTCAAATACAAGATTAATGTTTCAAAATAAGGATAGGGATTCAAATTGATAGACTCAAATCAAAGAGAACTCTGATTTGAATATAAGTTGGAGACAAAAGATAAGATGATTAAACAACAGAATAGGGAGATGGATAAGCTTAAATAAATCGCGGGTAACCTTAACCAGGTCAACCGTGGCTTAACTGAAAGATCGTTGTGGATTTTCTGGGGTAAACCTACATTCGATCTCAAGAGATAGAATTCAGGCATAGCAAGTGATAGTAGCATTGTAAACCAAGGATACAGAAGTCTTCGGTGAATCAATGCTTTTGTAAAGAAGTTTCACCCCTTTACAAGTCATTAGAATATTGGCGGGACCGCCAATTCATTAGAAAGATTATTCGGAGAGGAGTTATGAGACACTCCAGAATCAAGAAGACACGAATAGGGGAGGACAAGAATGGACTTTGGAACCGAAGGGAACGTTCCAAAATTCAAAGGAAACCGAATCGAAGAAGAAGGAATTCAAGTTCGAACGAAAGTGATTCAAGGACTTTGGAACCGAAGGGAACGTTCCAAAATTCAAAGGAAACCGAATCGAAGAAGAAGGAATTCAAGTTCGAACGAAAGTGATTCTGTAATTAATCTTACTCTATATGTTGAGTTTGCCTAAAACCAGAGTTCTGATACCAACTGTAACGGGACGTCGCCAGTGGGGTAACGCCCACCGTAGCATACAGCTGTACCTATGTTCTGCCTTTACAGCCAGCCTCTCGACTGCACCAACCCCGCAGGAACATATAGGAGTAAGATTCATCCGCTCGCTACCAAACCCAAATGCGAGAACCCTATATCATGCTGCACCCGCCAAGTGCATAGGCAGACACACATTTCGGACTTAAATTGCTCAAAATACCGCGTTGTAAATAAATTTTTGGCAAACTCATCATATATAGTAAATAAATAATCACATATCACAGACACAGAGTAATATAATGCAGCGGAAACAAAGAAATAGTAGTTCATGAAGCTACTATATAAAAACATCAGAGTTAAGTAAGATATAATAGGAATACCAAGATACAACAGGAGTAACAGTATGAAAATCAGGTACAACTCAGAATACAACTGGAATCAACTGGATAACAAAATGAATAGATATCTGGATCTTCAAAGCAAAACTCCAACTCCAAAGGTGAGTCTCTAATGCTGTATCACTCAGTCTGACCCGAGCGTAAAGCAAGCACAAAACACTCGAGTCAGGACATACATACTTATACAATGTAAACCAACTCAAGTGAACTATAATAAAGGTACAAGTAACTCAAAGGATGCTTGGGATCGCCCATCCTCTAAGCATCCGTTAAACTATCTACTATGTAGTAATATTGCGCTATTATAATAATGTCTAATATAAATAAACATACTTTTAAATAGCATTAAGGCTTTACATTTTCCACCTTAACACGTAATAGTCCCAGTAGTCTATCCAGTATTAGCATTGTAACAACCCTAGATTTTGGCCTATATTTTAAATTTTGACTTTATTTTATTTTAAATTATTTTAAACTTGTTCTATTTCAAACATTTCATTTTAAATATAAATGTTGACTATTAAGTGATTTATAGTTCAAACTAGTATAAATTGGATATTTCACTGAAAAGTGAATTTCTATTGAAACTGGTCAAACTTTGACTTTTGAACTTTAAATTTAAATATTTCAAATTCTTAAATTTTATATTTTATTATGAAAATAGATTTAGTTCCATGGATACAGCTTTTCGTTTCGTTGGAAACGGAGTTAAATTGTGAAAGTTATGTATATTTCAATATTGTGTGTAAACTGATGTATTTAGCAATATTGTCTATTTTAAATTATATTTTATTTGTCATATTTTGTTCTAATATGTGTTAGTATTTTATTTTATGTATAATTTTGTCTTTTAAATAATTTAAAGTGATTATATAATTTTTCCAAAGCGTATTGAATTTATTTTCTATTTTTAAAGGCTGGTTTCTATTTTTCTGCTATTTTCTTCAATTAAATTATATTTAATTAAAATTTATTTATTCATTTTGTGAATGCATTTTTATTTTATGTTATTATCTTTGTTTATAAATGTTTTACAAGTCCATAAACTTTTTCCAAAGTTCATTGCATTTATTTTTCATATTTTCAAGACTAGTTGCAATTTTTGCTGTTTTACTTAATTAAATTTTATATAATTAATAATTAATTAATTTATTTTTGTTTATTTACTAAATTTTCGTATTTTATCTGAGTTTATATATATATTTCAGTTATATAAAACTTAAAAAGAAATTAGAGGAAATATGAAAAGTTTTAAACTATTGAAATTCCTATGGCTTTTCACCTCCCGACCTTTCACTTTCTCAACTCCTCTCTTCAATGTTTTTGGCCATGCATACCCTATTCTTTTCAGCGGACTTCTTTTTTATTTTTTTCACGCAAACACTTCTCTTTCTCCTCCAAAAAAATCACGGCCATGGCTTCAAAATTTTGGGTAAAAATTCCTTCTTTCTTCCTTGTTTTCTATGTTTTTTTCTATTGAAACTGCATATGCTCTCTACCTTCATAGTTTGGTTCCTCCTCCTCCAGGCTTTGGCCGACCACCACGACCCCCTTCCTCTGACCATCACCCATCCTAGCAACCCTCCTCCTCAGGCCTAACCAATCCAAGTCCAAGATCTACACAAAATCCACCAAAAACCATCACAAACTATCACTTATGACCTAGAATTGTCATCTCCTCCTTCTACCACCTTTTGCCACCACTACCTCCACCACCACCACCTCTGACCTGACCTTCCACCACCTCTGGCCCACACTCCAGCCACCACCTGACCACCACATACCATGGCCAAGCCACATCAGCAAGGGGCCGAACCCTATGGTGCAACAAAAGCCACACTTTGCCTTGAAACCCTTTGGTATTCCATTGCCTTCAACACCTTGTAACTTCCACTCACCTTCATCACCTTGTAGCCGCACCTTTTCCAGACCATACCTGATCCAAACCATGCCTTTAGCCATGCCATTTCAGATCTGGAGCTGAAGCATAGGTGGTAGGAAGCAAGTGCAAACACTTTGACTTTGTTTATGCATCCATTTCTAGCATTGTTTATTGAATTTTTGGGTTGAAATCTTATGTTGGTTGTAATTGTTTGGTTTGAATGTGACAAGGCAATTAGCTTTGGCTCTCCCACACTCAAATAATTATCATGCTCTCGTGCCTCTGGAAATCTTTGTTGTGCGTTTGTGGTTGTCATCTCCAGCTTGAACAAGTGAGTAATTCTCACCAGACAATGTGTACTTATATAACTAGTAAACTGACACCATTTGAATCTGTAAAATTATATCATCCTGTTGTAACTGTTATATTATGATCATATTATGTTTACCCCTGTTATTACATATGTTATATCATCTATTACTGTTATCTCATGCTATTCTGTTTATTTATATCAATTTATCACACTGCAAGTTCCCTGTAGATTAGAATCACTATGGGTTGAAATGATACATACCCGAACGGACTTTAGAATAAGGAAAAATCGTTATGGGCTGAAATGATAGGCCTGAACGGTTTTTATTTATTTATTTATATTACTTGGGATTGCGGGTTTGAAATGATAAAACCCGGTTTTTCTTTGTAAACTGCGGATTGAAATGATACATATCCGTATCACTTGACCTAGGCTAGAAAATTATATACAGACCCGTGGTTTATATATTTTTTTGAAATTTTTAAAATACTTTTTTTAATGTAAATATTATGGTATTTTGATTTAAATTTCATTAAAATGATTTCTATAAAGTATTTGTGATTTTCTACAAATTAAATAAGTGAATTAAGTAAATGGTGAAGTAGAATTTGAAATATAAGTTAATTTTGGAATTTATGATTTTGTTTATAAATGGAATTTTTGTCAAGTAAGAAAATATGACAAATTTGATTTAAAGATGAATTTAATGATTTTTATTAAGTAATAATAATGTTTTAAAGGTGTTAATGATTTTGTATAAATTAGAATATGGAATAAATGAACATTTAAGCTGAATTTGGAAATATAACTTAAATTGAATTTTGTGAAATTTGTTTAAAAGTGAAATTTTAATTAAGTAAAATAAATGGAAATAAGCTATATTTTTGGAAATTTAAACTTAGTTGTTAAGTTAATAATTTAATTAAAGAAATGAAAATTTAATTGTTATTAAATTTGATTTTTGTATGGAAATTTGACTTTATAAAATCATAGAAATAAAGGTATTTAAATGATTGTGTTAAATGTGAAATATATGATTTTATAAGTTAAAATGATTTATATTAAAATTTAATTATTTGTGGAATTGTAAATAAAACTCTGAATATGATTTAACAGCATTTTGAAATGTAATGTAAAGGATATTACAGCATTTTGTAAATGTTGTAGTGTTTTAAATGAACTAAAAGGTAAATTTGAAATAAAGGCTATTATAGCACTTTGTAAGTGCTATAGTGGTTAAACTTAACATGTAAGTTAATTGAAACTTAAAATAAATCTATTACAGCATTTAACGCTGTCCTTTGTTAATTAACTGTTTTAAACTATAACTTTACGTAGCATTTTATAAGTGCTACGGAAACTATATTTTGTTGTTTTAAATTAATTTTAATGAAAAATAATCTCTGGAAAATGATATAATTTTGGGAAATTAAATGTTAAATTTCTAAAGATAATGAAGAGATATTTAAGTGGAAGAATTTGATTTCTAATGTGAGTTTAAAATGGTATTTAAATTTAATAAAATGAATGGATTTAAATGGTATTTAAATGAATAAAAATGAATGGTGTTTTGAATAATATTTTGATATTGTGAAATGAATTTGAAATGATACTTGATTTCTGACTTATTTAATTTATTTGATAAATGAATATTTGAAGTATATATTAATTGAGTTTATTTAAATGATACTGAATTTATGAAATGTGGGAGATTTAAAGTTTTGAAATATACTAAAGATTGAATATTGTATTTTGTGGATTTAATCTATATTGGGAATTGATAAGATTTGAAACGGTTTGTTGGTAAACTGTAATTGAATTGAAATTTGATGGTTTGAATTTAATAAGTTTGTAAATGTATAGAATTAAAAGATGATTTTAAATATATGATTTCGAAATGCTGTGATTTTCAAAGTATAATGATTTCAAATGTTTTGTTTCAAAAGAGTTATAACTTTGAAAGTATAGACTATTTGAAAGGTGAATATATGTTTGAAATGGAAATGATGTTGTTTTGAAATGAACATAGTTTTGAAATAAAATGATTTTGGTTTCGAAGTATAACTATCAAAGATATGATATTTTGATATATAAAAATGATTTGAAATAAAGTTTGAAAAGATATAATATTTTGATGTAATAAAATGATTTGAAAAGAAGTTTGAAAGGATACGATATTTTAGAATATTGAAATGATTTGGAAATGATAAATCTTTATTTTGATAAAGACATGATTTTGAAATGATATCTTATTTTGAAGTAAAGTATTGTTTTTAAAGGTTATAACCACGGGTTATAATAACGATTGGTTGGCAAAGAGACCGGGATCGGATATGGACATACTCTCTGTCGATACCGAAAACCACTTTGACAACCGTGTACGCGGTGGAGATTCCAGAATGAAGTAGGATGGTGGCGACGTTCTTAAGGTATGTTACGTGGACCCAACTCCCGTGAGTTGGCATAAGGTGGCTAAAACAGGAGCGATTGACGGACCAAGGAGGTAGCACCTCTTATCGGACACACTTCTTCGATACCATTCTATTACTTGTGATTGATTTGGTGGCCACCCTTGATTGGGAGTGTTGTTCGAGGTGGGCGGTAGTGGCTGCTATGCGTCACCACTAGTCCGGATGCGTAATTGGTATATCTACCCTGGCATTGCCTAGTTGTGCCGTGTCACCTACCATATCGAGCTTTACTACGATTATGATTTTAAGATCCGACCGCGTTAAGGTTCTCCATCCCCTTAACGCTATTTTCTATATGATTATACTTTACTGATTAGACATTATTATAATAGCGAATATTACTACATAGTAGATAGTTTAACGGATCCTTAAAGAATGGGCGGTCCCAAGCATTCTTTAAGTTACTTGTACCTTATTACAGTTCACTTGAGTTGGTTTATATTATATAAGTATATATTGTCCTGACTCGAGTGTTTGTGTTTTGCTTTACGCTCGGGTCAGCCTGAGTATTCACAGATTTGGATTTCCACCTTCTGGAGATTTGAATCGCTGGAGATTATCTGCTAGTCTTGTTCTATCGACTTCAGTTATGTTGCTCTATTCAGCTTGTACTTGGTTATCTTATTTATACTTCCGTTGTACTCTATTTCTTCTATTGTATCTTATGTACTCTGATATATTTATATAGTAGCTTCATGAACTACTATTTCTTTTACTTCCGCTGCATAATTTTACTCTGTGTCTGTGATCTGTGATTATATTTATTTACTGTATATTCTGAGATTTGCCAAATTTTAATTACAACGCGGTATTTTGAGCAATTCAACTCCGGCATGAGTGTCTACCTATACACTTATAATGGATGCGAATGGTTGAAAATATCGGGTCGTTACAGTTGGTATCAGAGCTTTGGCTTTGAGGCAAAACTCAGCATATAGAGTAGATTTATTTACAGAATCACTTTCGTTCGAGTTTGAATCTTTTCCTCTTGATTCGAATTTCCTTTTAATTTTTGGAACGTTCCCTGCAGTTCCAAAATTCATTCTTGTCCCTCACTATTCATCTTCTTTTGATTCTGGAGTATCCCATAACTCCGCTTCGAATGAGCTTTATAGTGAATTGGTGGTCTCGCCAATATTCTAATGACTTGTAAAAGGGGGAAAACTCCTTTACAAATTTGCATCGATTCACCAGAGATTTATATTTATCCTTGGTTTAGATGCTAATATCTTTTGTTATTCCAAACTCTATCTCTTGAGATCGGATGTAGATTTACCCCAGGAAAATCCACATTTGCTCTTATTCATTAAGTCACGGTTGACCCGGTTAAGGTTGCCCGCGATTTATCTAAGCTTATCCATCTTCATATTTTGTTAATTAATCATCTTGTCTTTGTTTCTAAACTATCTCCAACATTTTGAATTGTACTTTTAAATCTATATTTTATTATATATTGTGTTGTTTGAGTTGTTGATGTCGATTTGGGTTTCCGATCGATTCGTCTGATCAACGCTATCGATAGGATTTCTACAACACTTTGACAGAACAACCGATACAATATTATTTTAAAATTTGGTTAATTAAATAAATTTTAATATATAAGTAAATTTATGGAACTTAATAAATTGGTTTAAATTGATTATTTAAAATGATAATACTTGATTTATCATTTATTGTTCTACAAAGGAATTTATAAATAGTTGTTTATAAATTTATTTGGGAACTGAAATGAATTTAAAACAAGAAATTTAAAGAGTTTAATTTCCGATGGATTTCAAACCTTGTGTTTAAAATTTTTAAAAGGATATTATTTAAAGTATTTTTGAATAATTTTTTTTTCTCTCTAAAGGATTTTAAAGTTTAAAAAATTAAGTGCTCTTCTCTTTGTCGTTGGAAAATAATTTCGGTGATGACTGCAGCATCATCGACGTTCATTTTCGAGTTTCGAAGTGAAGAAACCATTCTATAGTCTTGCTACAGCTTTATTTTGGGAAACTTGATTGATATAAATTTCTAAAATATGATTGATTTATAAAATATATAGATATATGATTTAAATTTGATTTGACAAATTATGTACATACATTTATCTATCTCTAAATGGTTTGAAAGGAATCGGAGATTTTATTCTTAAATTCTATCTTAAATAATAACTTCAAGTATAAAAAGAAAATCAAAATTTTTGAATAGATGATTCAAGCTTGAAATGATTGAATTAGGATGTTTATAGTGTATTAATTTTAGAAAGTTTTATTTGTATAATTCTCAATTGCATTCCAATATAACTTACCTTAATTTTTAGAAGTTAACAATGTAATTGGATAATATACAATATAAAAAGATTTTTATAAATAAAATTTGAGTGGTTATAATAAATATTATACACTTAAATTTTAGTTATAAAAAGATTAACACAGGTAAATAGACTAAAAGGTTAATTGAATAATTTACAATACAAATGATGTTAAGGGAATTAGGAATAAATTAAAACAGTTATAATAAGTTTAAGCATATTTAACATATGTGATAAAATATTTGAGAGGGATAAATTTAATTATAATTAGGAATAAAGAAGAATTAAATTTATTGAATGTTATACACTTAATTTTAATCAAATCATGATTTTAGAGATTGTTTGTTTAAGAAAATTTGATGATAAGATAATGAAATTAGAGATAGTTAAGATTTATTTAACTTGTGTAAAATTAATTATCAGTTAAGCTGAAACCATGGAAATTTCAAACCTATTATCTTATTTTGTTTTTCAAACTTATTACCTAATTTTGTTTTTCAAACTGTCTGTTAGTTGTCCTTATTTTTCCTTATCTTGCTACAGACTGGTATAGGCATCTATCTATAATCTTTTTGCTTAGAAATCTTTCTATAATCTTTGGTACTCATTTTAAATCTAAGCACTGCTTTCCACCCACAGACTGTCGGTCAAGCGGAAAGAGTGAATCAGATTCTAGAGGATCTTTTCGTACTTGTGTTCCTGATTCTGGAGAATCTTGGGAAGACCATCTCCACCTTGTTAAACTTACCTATAACCACAGTTATCAGGTATAATTTCAATCTTTTGTCATATTGTCTTAATCTCATTTCAATTTTATCTTTCCTGTGTTTTCCCGTACTTCATTCCTTTTCGGGGACGAAAAGTTTTGAGTAGGGGAGAGTGTAACAACCCTAGATTTTGGCCTATATTTTAAATTTTGACTTTATTTTATTTTAAATTATTTTAAACTTGTTCTATTTCAAACATTTCATTTTAAATATAAATGTTGACTATTAAGTGATTTATAGTTCAAACTAGTATAAATTGGATATTTCACTGAAAAGTGAATTTCTATTGAAACTGGTCAAACTTTGACTTTTGAACTTTAAATTTAAATATTTCAAATTCTTAAATTTTATATTTTATTATGAAAATAGATTTAGTTCCATGGATACAGCTTTTCGTTTCGTTGGAAACGGAGTTAAATTGTGAAAGTTATGTATATTTCAATATTGTGTGTAAACTGATGTATTTAGCAATATTGTCTATTTTAAATTATATTTTATTTGTCATATTTTGTTCTAATATGTGTTAGTATTTTATTTTATGTATAATTTTGTCTTTTAAATAATTTAAAGTGATTATATAATTTTTCCAAAGCGTATTGAATTTATTTTCTATTTTTAAAGGCTGGTTTCTATTTTTCTGCTATTTTCTTCAATTAAATTATATTTAATTAAAATTTATTTATTCATTTTGTGAATGCATTTTTATTTTATGTTATTATCTTTGTTTATAAATGTTTTACAAGTCCATAAACTTTTTCCAAAGTTCATTGCATTTATTTTTCATATTTTCAAGACTAGTTGCAATTTTTGCTGTTTTACTTAATTAAATTTTATATAATTAATAATTAATTAATTTATTTTTGTTTATTTACTAAATTTTCGTATTTTATCTGAGTTTATATATATATTTCAGTTATATAAAACTTAAAAAGAAATTAGAGGAAATATGAAAAGTTTTAAACTATTGAAATTCCTATGGCTTTTCACCTCCCGACCTTTCACTTTCTCAACTCCTCTCTTCAATGTTTTTGGCCATGCATACCCTATTCTTTTCAGCGGACTTCTTTTTTATTTTTTTCACGCAAACACTTCTCTTTCTCCTCCAAAAAAATCACGGCCATGGCTTCAAAATTTTGGGTAAAAATTCCTTCTTTCTTCCTTGTTTTCTATGTTTTTTTCTATTGAAACTGCATATGCTCTCTACCTTCATAGTTTGGTTCCTCCTCCTCCAGGCTTTGGCCGACCACCACGACCCCCTTCCTCTGACCATCACCCATCCTAGCAACCCTCCTCCTCAGGCCTAACCAATCCAAGTCCAAGATCTACACAAAATCCACCAAAAACCATCACAAACTATCACTTATGACCTAGAATTGTCATCTCCTCCTTCTACCACCTTTTGCCACCACTACCTCCACCACCACCACCTCTGACCTGACCTTCCACCACCTCTGGCCCACACTCCAGCCACCACCTGACCACCACATACCATGGCCAAGCCACATCAGCAAGGGGCCGAACCCTATGGTGCAACAAAAGCCACACTTTGCCTTGAAACCCTTTGGTATTCCATTGCCTTCAACACCTTGTAACTTCCACTCACCTTCATCACCTTGTAGCCGCACCTTTTCCAGACCATACCTGATCCAAACCATGCCTTTAGCCATGCCATTTCAGATCTGGAGCTGAAGCATAGGTGGTAGGAAGCAAGTGCAAACACTTTGACTTTGTTTATGCATCCATTTCTAGCATTGTTTATTGAATTTTTGGGTTGAAATCTTATGTTGGTTGTAATTGTTTGGTTTGAATGTGACAAGGCAATTAGCTTTGGCTCTCCCACACTCAAATAATTATCATGCTCTCGTGCCTCTGGAAATCTTTGTTGTGCGTTTGTGGTTGTCATCTCCAGCTTGAACAAGTGAGTAATTCTCACCAGACAATGTGTACTTATATAACTAGTAAACTGACACCATTTGAATCTGTAAAATTATATCATCCTGTTGTAACTGTTATATTATGATCATATTATGTTTACCCCTGTTATTACATATGTTATATCATCTATTACTGTTATCTCATGCTATTCTGTTTATTTATATCAATTTATCACACTGCAAGTTCCCTGTAGATTAGAATCACTATGGGTTGAAATGATACATACCCGAACGGACTTTAGAATAAGGAAAAATCGTTATGGGCTGAAATGATAGGCCTGAACGGTTTTTATTTATTTATTTATATTACTTGGGATTGCGGGTTTGAAATGATAAAACCCGGTTTTTCTTTGTAAACTGCGGATTGAAATGATACATATCCGTATCACTTGACCTAGGCTAGAAAATTATATACAGACCCGTGGTTTATATATTTTTTTGAAATTTTTAAAATACTTTTTTTAATGTAAATATTATGGTATTTTGATTTAAATTTCATTAAAATGATTTCTATAAAGTATTTGTGATTTTCTACAAATTAAATAAGTGAATTAAGTAAATGGTGAAGTAGAATTTGAAATATAAGTTAATTTTGGAATTTATGATTTTGTTTATAAATGGAATTTTTGTCAAGTAAGAAAATATGACAAATTTGATTTAAAGATGAATTTAATGATTTTTATTAAGTAATAATAATGTTTTAAAGGTGTTAATGATTTTGTATAAATTAGAATATGGAATAAATGAACATTTAAGCTGAATTTGGAAATATAACTTAAATTGAATTTTGTGAAATTTGTTTAAAAGTGAAATTTTAATTAAGTAAAATAAATGGAAATAAGCTATATTTTTGGAAATTTAAACTTAGTTGTTAAGTTAATAATTTAATTAAAGAAATGAAAATTTAATTGTTATTAAATTTGATTTTTGTATGGAAATTTGACTTTATAAAATCATAGAAATAAAGGTATTTAAATGATTGTGTTAAATGTGAAATATATGATTTTATAAGTTAAAATGATTTATATTAAAATTTAATTATTTGTGGAATTGTAAATAAAACTCTGAATATGATTTAACAGCATTTTGAAATGTAATGTAAAGGATATTACAGCATTTTGTAAATGTTGTAGTGTTTTAAATGAACTAAAAGGTTAATTTGAAATAAAGGCTATTATAGCACTTTGTAAGTGCTATAGTGGTTAAACTTAACATGTAAGTTAATTGAAACTTAAAAGAAATCTATTACAGCATTTAACGCTGTCCTTTGTTAATTAACTGTTTTAAACTATAACTTTACGTAGCATTTTATAAGTGCTACGGAAACTATATTTTGTTGTTTTAAATTAATTTTAATGAAAAATAATCTCTGGAAAATGATATAATTTTGGGAAATTAAATGTTAAATTTCTAAAGATAATGAAGAGATATTTAAGTGGAAGAATTTGATTTCTAATGTGAGTTTAAAATGGTATTTAAATTTAATAAAATGAATGGATTTAAATGGTATTTAAATGAATAAAAATGAATGGTGTTTTGAATAATATTTTGATATTGTGAAATGAATTTGAAATGATACTTGATTTCTGACTTATTTAATTTATTTGATAAATGAATATTTGAAGTATATATTAATTGAGTTTATTTAAATGATACTGAATTTATGAAATGTGGGAGATTTAAAGTTTTGAAATATACTAAAGATTGAATATTGTATTTTGTGGATTTAATCTATATTGGGAATTGATAAGATTTGAAACGGTTTGTTGGTAAACTGTAATTGAATTGAAATTTGATGGTTTGAATTTAATAAGTTTGTAAATGTATAGAATTAAAAGATGATTTTAAATATATGATTTCGAAATGCTGTGATTTTCAAAGTATAATGATTTCAAATGTTTTGTTTCAAAAGAGTTATAACTTTGAAAGTATAGACTATTTGAAAGGTGAATATATGTTTGAAATGGAAATGATGTTGTTTTGAAATGAACATAGTTTTGAAATAAAATGATTTTGGTTTCGAAGTATAACTATCAAAGATATGATATTTTGATATATAAAAATGATTTGAAATAAAGTTTGAAAAGATATAATATTTTGATGTAATAAAATGATTTGAAAAGAAGTTTGAAAGGATACGATATTTTAGAATATTGAAATGATTTGGAAATGATAAATCTTTATTTTGATAAAGACATGATTTTGAAATGATATCTTATTTTGAAGTAAAGTATTGTTTTTAAAGGTTATAACCACGGGTTATAATAACGATTGGTTGGCAAAGAGACCGGGATCGGATATGGACATACTCTCTGTCGATACCGAAAACCACTTTGACAACCGTGTACGCGGTGGAGATTCCAGAATGAAGTAGGATGGTGGCGACGTTCTTAAGGTATGTTACGTGGACCCAACTCCCGTGAGTTGGCATAAGGTGGCTAAAACAGGAGCGATTGACGGACCAAGGAGGTAGCACCTCTTATCGGACACACTTCTTCGATACCATTCTATTACTTGTGATTGATTTGGTGGCCACCCTTGATTGGGAGTGTTGTTCGAGGTGGGCGGTAGTGGCTGCTATGCGTCACCACTAGTCCGGATGCGTAATTGGTATATCTACCCTGGCATTGCCTAGTTGTGCCGTGTCACCTACCATATCGAGCTTTACTACGATTATGATTTTAAGATCCGACCGCGTTAAGGTTCTCCATCCCCTTAACGCTATTTTCTATATGATTATACTTTACTGATTAGACATTATTATAATAGCGAATATTACTACATAGTAGATAGTTTAACGGATCCTTAAAGAATGGGCGGTCCCAAGCATTCTTTAAGTTACTTGTACCTTATTACAGTTCACTTGAGTTGGTTTATATTATATAAGTATATATTGTCCTGACTCGAGTGTTTGTGTTTTGCTTTACGCTCGGGTCAGCCTGAGTATTCACAGATTTGGATTTCCACCTTCTGGAGATTTGAATCGCTGGAGATTATCTGCTAGTCTTGTTCTATCGACTTCAGTTATGTTGCTCTATTCAGCTTGTACTTGGTTATCTTATTTATACTTCCGTTGTACTCTATTTCTTCTATTGTATCTTATGTACTCTGATATATTTATATAGTAGCTTCATGAACTACTATTTCTTTTACTTCCGCTGCATAATTTTACTCTGTGTCTGTGATCTGTGATTATATTTATTTACTGTATATTCTGAGATTTGCCAAATTTTAATTACAACGCGGTATTTTGAGCAATTCAACTCCGGCATGAGTGTCTACCTATACACTTATAATGGATGCGAATGGTTGAAAATATCGGGTCGTTACAAGCATACTCCCAAAATGGGGGCTACCCTCGATACTCCATAGGCTATGGGAGAAATCACAACTCGTAGTAAAGCTCGATATGGTAGGTGACACGGCACACAAGGCAATGCTAGGGTAGATATACCAATTATGCACACAGGATGGAAACGCATAGCAGCCACTACCGCTCCACCTCGGACAACACTCCCAAATCAAGGGGTGCACCCAAACGATCACAAAGTAATAGAATGGTATCGAAGAAGTGCGTCCGATAAGAAGTGCTACCTCATTGGCCCGAGATCGCTCCTGTTTTAGCCACCTTATGCCAACTAATGGGAGTTTGGTCCACTTATATACCTTAGGATCGTCGCCACCATCCTACTTCATTCTGGAAACTCCACCGCGTACACAGTTGTTAAAGTGGTTTTCGGTATCGACAGAGAGTATGTCCATATCCGATCCCGGTCTCTTTAACAACCAATCGTTATTATAACCCGTGGTTATAATTTTAAAATAATATTTTATACTTCAAAATAGAATATCATTTCAAATCCAAATCTTTACACTACACCAGAAAAGACTTTTGGTAGCGTTGAAAAAACGCTACCATAACTTATGGTAGCGTTTTAGAGAACGCTGCTATACGACATGCAACTAAAAGTCTAAAACTTTTTGTTGCGTTGTAGTAAACGCTACCAAAAGTCACTTTTAAATGCAATTATAGATATTTTCTGTAGGATTTAAAAAACGCTACCAAAAGTCACTTTTAAATGCAGCTATAGGTTTTTTCTGTAGGGTTAAAAAACGCTACCATAAGTCTTCATTTTTTGGTTGCATTTTTTGTTTATATGCTTTTTTGATTTTTAGTAGCGTTTTTAAAATGCAACTGTATAATTTTTATATTAGTTTACATTTGTTTCTGTAGCATTTCTGAAACGCTACTAAAAGTTATTGGTTGTTTGGTAACATATTTTAAATGCTACTATTTACGGTTGATGGTTTATACCATTTCCAGCAATCGCTTATATATTATTCATATTAAAACAAATGATCAATCGCATAATTTTCATATATTCAAACAAACAATTAAATCACATAATTAGCATATACAAACAATCAATCATATGATCATCATATTCAAATAATTGCAAAAACATGTTAATCTCACAATCAAATATAATATCCATAATCAATTCGATAGTAGTTTTTCAACAAAATAAGTCACATACTACAAGCATTCACAGACAAGTTTCCACAAATGGTACTAACAAAATACGACAACATATATAACAATTAAATTCATGTTTGTTGCTTGATTACCAATAGTTCTTTGTTGTCGACAGTCTTCGCTTCGAAATAGCTAATTACCTGCAAACGAGTTTAACAATCAACAATATATATATGTATATATATATATATATATGTGTGTGTATATATATATGTGTATATATATATATATATATATATATATGAAAATCATGTAATCTATAACTCGATATTCTATATTAACACATATTAACAAAAATTGCTCTATTTTTATATGCATCCTATATAGTTCCCCAACGAATACACAATTTTCAATTTACACAGATATTCAGATCAAAACTGGGTTAGAAGTCTGACTGGATTTCATTCTATGTGCAGATTGTGTATTCAGTACTATGGGCAAATTGTGTATTCAGTACTATGGTCAAGTTAAATCTTATAAAATATGAAAAAGTATCTGGAACGTCCGTAATCCATCGATGATGCATCCATCCACTAATTGAAATGTACAATTTTCTTTACCCTTGTCGTTTTCTATCAATTGGGTTCTCTAAAACAAAAATATTCCCTAAATTCACATTGACGTAACTGTATTAGGCAACAACTGTAGTGTCAGTTACTTCCATTTATTTGTGTTAGCCCTCTTGTATAACTACATTTGTGTAATACATGTGCAATGACATAACGATTAATCTGAGTAGACAGTTTTAGGAAAAATGGTTTATTTAAGTTTTAGTTTCAAGTGTATCAATTGTTGTGGCTCTGCAGATAAACACGTTTACCATAGAGGATATGTACTGAAATGTTGTGGCTCTGCAGATAAACACGTTTACCATAGAGGACGTGTACTGAAAGGTTCTGGCTTTGCAGATAAAAACTTAAATGTTGTGATACAGTTTTTTTTTAATACCCGAATAAACAGAACTAAAACTTAATGTTGAGATATGATGTACTGAAAAATAATACTTACTGGAACTTGATTCTCTAATGACATATGCTGCTGGCCAAGCTATCGTAGTACCAAAGGCATCTTCCATGTACGTACACTCAGATGTAGGTCGCCATAGCAATGCGTCATTAACGTCAGTAGCATACAGTCAGTATGAAAATAAGCATCAAATATTTGGTACCCGATTAACGTCAGTAGCATACAGTCAGTATGAAAATAATCCACAATAGTAAACTCTCCCCTTGACATGGTTACTAACTAATTTAGTAGTGACATAAGAAGTTGATAGTGGAAGTGATTGAGACGGGTGTTGCCGTTGGAGTTCAGAAGCCTTATTACTACTATGCAGAAGATGAAGAGCCTGTAAAAGGTGAAGTGATCGAAAAGGCAGTGCTAAGATTGATGGACAAAGGGAAAGAAGGCGATGATAGGAGAATGAGAGCCATAGAATATGGAGAGAAAGCTCGGAAGGCGATGGAAGAAGGAGGTTCCACATGTAGGAATTTTACTTCGTTCATGGAATACATCATAGAAGGTGCAAAAAATTAATATACAAAGTATCAAGATACTAATTATTCAAGTTCTTTAACACAAGTATAATGTATGTATCATACGTAGACATTGTATGACTATCATACAGTTCAATTGATCAAAAGATCTATCTAGGTATATTGCGTGGTAAACCTAAACTGTTCCTACTGAAATTTTATCAAAACAAGCTCAAACCCTTTTGAAATTCTATGCCTACTTTCTTAAACTATATGTGTTCTGAACCACTTTCTGGGATAGATTAAAAAATTTTACGTTGATTTTGAGAAGCAAAAACTGTTCCTCACTTAAGAGGCGATGACATAACTAGACAGCAAGAAGAGTGGGACTGAGTGTACAATTATGTTAGATGCATAATTGTGTAAATATAACTCCAAGGCATACCTATTTTGATCTATAGGTGAATTAAATTACTTGATTCTCATGTTGGATTGTCTTTATAGATTAATTATCTCAAAAAGGAAATGTGATGATCTCATATACTTACAAACAAATAGATGACTGAAGCAATGATGAATGTCCAGTATCGAACAAGAAGAGCATTTGCAATATATGCACCAATGATGGGTGTCATTCAAACAATTCCAGCCCAGTTTGTAACATTGTTTGTTGATATCGTACCTTTGTGGAGTCCATTTGTCATGTAGATGACTAGATTTGATGAAATCCAATAAAATGCCATCTTTTCAAACTTTATACACTGCAATATTTAACACATATGGCCAATCATGATAGAATACCAACATCCAATACTATGAAATGCACTATGAAATTGTTGTGCTTAGATACTTCATACACACACATATTCAAGGCCGTAAAAATATATTAAAATAATTACCAACAACAAAGGAGCAAGCAGTCCATCCTCCTTGCTTTGACCTGAGAATTGTGTTTCTTTGTTACTATTTACTATAAATGGGAAAGAAAGAAAATCAGCAATAAAATAACCCAGGTGAATGTAAACCAAATTTTTGAACCATTATAAATCAAAATCAGCAATAAAATAACCCAGGTGAATGTAAACCAAATTGTTGAACCAAATTGGAATATGACAACTAAAAGTATTTGAGAGAAAAATGGTAGAAGTAAAATTAAAATGTGGTGTGGCTTTTGAAAATAATGCAGAAAGAAGTTGCAATTGAAAAACTAACAACTAACAAACATAATAATAATCAGTGGTACAAAGGGTGATTTACCTGAAAGCTGCTTACACTTTCTTTCAGCTCAGCGTATTTTCTAGAAGCACCAGCGAAGACTTCAGCAACATGGAAAGGCTGGCTTAAGAAACACTGAATCTTTCGGGCAATTGCAACAGTCAATTTGTCATCTTCACCGGGTTCATCCATTTCCAAAATACAATGATATCTTGAAGATTCTTGTAGTTTTGGAGAACCTTTTCGACACCACGAGCAATGTGGTAGTGATCTTCTCCCAAAACATGAGGGGAAAGCATTCTAGATGTGGAGTCAAGTGGGTCCACAGCAGGGTATATACCCAACTCAGATATCTACAAAAAATTAAAATAGATGCTTAATTCATAAACGATCATCAAGCCTCTAACAACAGTTATCTAGATCAGGATTGCAGCAAATGACTAGTTCTGAATAAACATGTATTTTGTTCAATGTTGGCAGACTTTCTCAAATTGGAATATACTCACAAAAATATCATATTTATTCATGACAGACCACTCTATACCATGCAATTAAGTATTATCATTTTCATATGTAATTACCTTGCTTTAAAAAAAATAAAAGCTTACTTTTAAAATCATAACTCATATTTAATTTTAAATATTCATTCAAATTCATATACAACAATATTAATCAAATATCCAAAACCATAGAAATCATCACGTCGCCAAATATACACAAAACAAGAAAATGAAAATGACGCAAGTACCAAGCACATATAGCCATATGTTTGTGAATTATTGCTCATTTTGTTAAATACAACCAAAGATTTTATACTTCAATCATCTGGAATTAGTATTTATTAATAATGTTAGGAATCACAAATTGTTATTTAGTGACAAAAGTAATACATATAGTAGAATGCTCAGCATCCTAGTTCATTTTATAGGAGGTTCAATCAGTGCCAGATCAGGTTTCAAGTTGCAAAACGATGTAAATCTAAAATTCAAAATTTTATTGCAGCAAAAACCCTGTCACATCAAAAATTCTTGTACATCGTACAAATACATCTGCAGTTTCTACAACGAAGCCACCGTAGACATCCTTTTGAGGACACCTATCTTCTAAGAACAAGCTGCAAGAAACGGCCCATAAAATTTCTAGGCTCAACCAAGGGTAACGACCAACATACATGTTGTTTTTCAAGGAAATATGTTTCTTTTCTTCCCTTCTGCTATTTTAGAAACTAAAATATCCAAACAACAAAAAATATGTAGATTTAATTATTTATCTATTATATAATATATGAATCTTACTGAGAAAAATAACATAAAATACATGATGCATTTATGGAGTTCATTTGAGCGAGCAATGTGGTCTTGAATCTGACTATGTTCTTAATATGATATTATGCAGCTAAGTTTGGAAAACTTTAGAGCCATTGTTTGTTGATGTAACATGCTACAACAAACTTGAAAGTGCAAGTGGTATGGGTGTCAAATTCATACAAAAGAAGGATATTATTAATAAAGCTCTAGATGTGTATGACAAACCAAAATAATGGAAACTGGTAAACTAGTATTTAGCATTTATAATTGAATCCATTAATGTATGCAACAACCCACCATCTTCTGATCCCAGCTAAATCATCAAATACGATTTACTTGTATGCACAAAAAATATGGCTTCAGTATGCACCTTACAGCTCGTATCTCATTTGAATCATAGAAGGGTGATCTCATATCTCAACTGAATGGTTTCCAGCCCTAAGCCCAGCATTTTACACCCCATGCTATCTCGCTTCATCAAGCTACCACCCTGCTCTCCACTTCAGCAACCACACAGTAGGCCTCGGCTTGCAGCAACCTTTGTTTGCTATTGTCTTGCCCTGGCCTTACTGGTACCATGTCTGCATGGATGAGATTTTCAGTGGACATGCAATTCTCAGATTAATCCAACAAGAACAGCAACTTTCTCACCTAATGGGCCACCTGAATTGCATCAGCTTCAAGCATAACTGCCCTTGCGTCCTGCACATGACCTCCCTACAACTCCATTTGTAGTAAGGCTCTTGTGCAAGCATTTTCTGTTTAAATGCGTTTATCTATTCCGCTAGTTATTACTAGTAATAATGGTTGGCTATTATTATTAGCTCACATATTTGTAATCATGTAAACTTGCTCTCTTTTCATTTGTTCAATTAATCGATCATCATTCTACCACAATTGTAATAACTTATACCCCATAAACATTTATATAAACTTTGGTTTTTGCTTAATAAAATATGAGTGTTATCCTCTTAAGAGGACCACTCCTTCGTCAAAAAGAAAAATTCTTAATGCTGAATTGAAAATTTAAGCACTTTATCATGATCGTTAAGCAATTTTTTGTTCTTACAAAAGAACTAAATAAGTATGAATATTGAAGGTAAACAAACACACTTAGAAGTTAGAACTAAACATCATTCAACAATGATACCTATTATTTTAAACACCGTAACCTATGTGTTTTCATCATGACTAATGTATTAATCATCAATCAAACAGATATAGTAACATCATAATTGCCAATAAGAACATTTATACACTAAAACACATCGACAATTCAAAATTCCAAAAAAGAAAAAAAAGTAATGCATAAATTACCTTCAGAAAAAGGCCACCAAGCTCAGAACACAAAGAACACACTTTATTAGCTGCAATCTCATGTTGTCGCTCCCAAATTGCATCTTGCTTATCCACGTCCTTCTCAAGTTTCAGTCTCAACTGATAAAACTATATAGAAGAAATGGAAATCCAAGATCGATTAGGGAAAAAGAATAATTAAAAGTGAATTAAATTGTGTAAAGAAGCAACCTTGTAGCTTGTATAAATGTCTGCAGCACAAGCCCAAAAATGAAAAGATCTATTCAAAGGCAGCAAATGGAAAGATAATTTCTCTTTTAAATTGATTCAGAGGGCTGGTGAAAAACAACTGATGTGGAGATTGAGATAGAGATAGGCACAAAGGGGGAGATGAGGACAGATGTGGCTTTTGAGATAGAGACATGTATAAAGTTGTAGACGAGTATGAAGGTGGTGAAAAGTGGAGGAAGCATAAATAGGACAGATGTCGTGATAGGGGAAAGCAGCGATAGGGTGGAAGAAGTGACGCGATAGAAGAGAGAGATGGGGAAGGAGGTAGAGGTGGATGTGGTTGTAGATGAGAACTAGGTTGCGGAAGAAAATTGAGAAGATGGAAATGAAAATTTGATGGAGTGAAAACCAAAATAAGTGCGGGCAATTGAAAAATTAAGGGAAAATTTAACTGCGAAACTTAAATTTATGTTTGTTAGCGTTTCTTTTGTACGGAGAAAGCATGAGAAATGCCATAGTTGCATTTTGGTAACAAACGCTGCCATATCTTGCTACTAATAACTACTTTTCTTGTAGTGTTATCAAAATAAAGATTAAATCAATTCCAAACCATTTCAATATATTTAAAATATCATATCATTTCAAAACTTCATTTCAAATCATTTCAATTATATCAAAATATCATATCTTTCCAAAACTTCATTTCAAATCATTTTAATATATCAAAACATCATATCATTTCAAAACTTCATTTCAAATCATTTAATATATCAAAATATCATATCCTTTCAAAAACTTCATTTCAAATCATTTAATATATCAAAATATCATATCTTTTCAAAACTTGATTATCAAATCATCATTTGAGTTCAAATCCAAATATTCAACTTTAAATATCTTTTAAATTCAAAGATATCATTCATTTATTATCATTTCAAGTCACCTTTTAAATAGTTTATATTTCAATCAAAATAATTCATCTAAACCATTTAAAAGTGTAATTATTATACTTTCAAATCAAGTATTCAATTTCCAAAGTTTTAAACTATTCTGAGTTCATTTACTAAGTTAAAAACCATAAACATTGAAAATTTCAACCTTTCAAAGCATTTAGAAAAAGCTGTTATAAGTTATTCTTGAAAAAATTTTAATTCAGCAAAGACAGCATTTTAAAACTGCTGTTAAATCTCAGTTTAGTTGAAACTTAGTTTAAAACAGTAAAGACAACACTTCCAGAAATGCTGTAATAGCTCAGGTTTCAAATTAAGGGTTTTAAATTTATTCAGCAAAGACAGTAGACCACTACAGCAATTACAAAACTGCTGTAATAGACCTGAGTCAAGTTTTAGTCTATTTAGTTCAACTACAGCAACTATAGCATTTCAGAAATGCTGTAATAGCTCTTTTATTCAATTTTAGTTCAAATCAGAAATCATAGCATTTCTGAAGCTATTAAAGTAATTTCCAGATTTTAGTGTATTTCCAGCAAATAATAACCTTCAATATTAAACTTTTTAAACATTATAAAAATCATATTTTGACATTCAAAAATGTTCATTAAATTTATTCTTTTAATTTATGATTTTTATAAGAAACATTTACAGTAAAATCCAAATTTCCAATAATTTTACTTAACAAATCCAAATGTACAATTTTTTTTTCTTTACATTTTTAACAAATAAACTTAACACTTATATTTTATTTCCATTTCACAAATTAAACTAAATTTTCAATTCTATTTAATTAACTTAAACCTTAAATAAAAACCAAATTCACATTTCCAAGTCAAGTTATATTTTAAAATTACACTTTTAAGCATTCATTCATTTAATCATTTTAATACATAGAAAACTCAATAACACTTTATTAAATCATTTAAATTCAAATTCAAATCAAATTATCATATTTACCATTTTCCAAATATAATTAAATTTCCATTTTATTTATATAACTTAAGTATCATTTTAAAACCAAAATTCCAAATTTCCAAACTTAAGTTATATTTCAAAAATTCACTTTTACCATTCATTTAAATTACATTTTTAACTTCTAGAAAAATCCAAATTTCTTTATTCAAACATTAAAAATCCAATTTAAATCAAATTTTCATAATTTTACACTTTTAAAAATATTTAAAATATTCAAAATACTTTATAAAAATAACCACGGGCCTGTATATAGTATTCTAACCTAGGTCAAGTGATACAGATATGTATCATTTCAATCCGCAGTTTAAAAAGCAATAATCCGGGTTCTATCATTTCAAACCCGCGATCCCAAGTCAAAATAAATTAAATAAAAACCGTTCAGGCCTATCATTTCAGCCCATAACGATTTTTCCCTATTCTAAAGTCCGTTCGGGTATGTATCATTTCAACCCATAGTGATTCTATTCTACAGGGAACTTGCAGTGTGAGAAACAGATAAATAAGCAGTATAACAACATATAGCAGTATCAGATAATGTGACAGGTTAATAAACAGGGTAAACATCATATAATATACAATCACAGTCAGGTATAACATAATATAATAGTTCTACACATTCAATTTTTGTCAATTCACATTTGCATAAGTATAAATGTCAAGTGAGATTACTCACCTTTTCAAGCTGGAGTTTGCGAATCAAAATACACAGATAAATTCCGGAAAGCACGATACGACTTTAGATTCAAGTGGAGAGAGCCAAGATGTTACTCTTGTATACAATAATAAAATAAAGCACTATATAAATATATTTTACATACAAATAAAGTCAACAACTTTAGTTTGCAAAACATGAAAGATAACCAAACCTTAGAAGCAAAAGGCTTGTACAAGACAACATAGGCTTGGCCTAAATGCAAATGGGCTTAATCTCACCACACCTAGGCTCGGCCTAGGTCATGTATGCTCGGCCATGAGTCATGAGACATGGCTATGGACATGAAAATGGAAGGCAAGGGCATGAAGATGCAAAGATATGCAAGGGGTCAAGGGATGGAAGGTTTTGGGTCAAGGGATGTAAGGTTTTGTTGAATCTAAGTTTCGGACATGGTCACTACAGGTCAGGTCAGAGGTTGAGCTGATGGTCAGAGGTCATGGCAGCAAGTGGTGGTGGTGTTAGAGGTGGTGGCCAAGGCTAAACATGAAGGTGATGGTGGAAATGGCTTGGCTAGGCATTGTTTTGGAGTTTTGCAATGTTTTTGTGGTGTTTGCATCATTTGGTTGCCATGGCCTGATCTGGTTAGAGGAGGGGGAAGGTCAAGTCGTGGATTAGGTGGGGAAGAGGAGGAGGTGGTGGCCATGGCTATGGATGAGAGGCCGATCAAAACTATGGAGAGAACAAGGCAAAAATCATATGAAAATAAGAAGAAAAAGGAAGAAAACAAGGAGGAGCCATTACCAAAATATTTTGAGCCGTGGATGAAGAAGTGGGATATGAGTTTTTGCATGAATGAGAAGTGCAAGACACGGCTAATTGAGAAAAAAATTTGCACGGCCAAAGTAAATGAGGAGAGTTATGGTAAATGAAGAGACATTGGAGACGAAAAGACTTAAGTTTCAAAAGCTTTTAAAACTCTTCATATTTCTTATTTTCTTTAATTCAAATAAAACAAAATAAAATCAATAATTAGCTTTAAAACTGAAAAAAAGTAATATAGAATAAAAATAAATGATTAATTTTAGAGAAAACTGAAAAAGAATATAAGAAATTGCTTAAAAATTTATAACAGTGTCCAGAAATTACAAATAAATCACCATTGACTTTGGAAAATTATCTACTTCATCCTAAAAATAGTCTAAAACAAAATTTGAAATAAAAATGATTTTTAACATTTTCAAAGTGAAGTAAATAATTAAATTCAGAGACAGTAGCAAAAGAACTGAAGAAATTGTTTAAAAATAGGAAACAGGACATGAAAATTTCAAATAAATTACCATTAACTCTAGAAAAATTTATACTTCTCTTAAAAATATTTTAAAACCAAAATATATACATAACAAGTTATTTTACCCATATAAATATAATTTAGAACATTACATGGCCAAATAAAATATTATTTATATAATTTAAAATAAACAATTTGGTTAAATACAACAAATTATACACAATAGTTAAAAAGGCATAACTTTCACATTATAAATCATATTTCAACGAAACGAAAAGCAATATTCTTAAAATTTTATTTACTTTCATAATAAAAGATAAAATTCAAATTTTCAAACTTTTAAAATTTTAAATTAAAAAGTCAAAGTTGACCATATTGACCAAAAATTCACTTTTTTGGAAAATATACTATTTTTTCATGTTTGGAATGATAATTAATATATAAATCAAAATTTATATTTTAAAGTAACAGAATTTATCCATTTAATAAATCAAATAAAGTTTTTAAATCAAAAATTCAATTAAAATAATTAAAATATACAATTAAAAATGATCACAAAATACAGGGTTGTTACATTAATATTGGGAGAAATTAAAATTTATGATTTGTAAATGGAAAAGATTATTAGAATGTAATTTAATAATGTTAATTTAATGTAATTGATAACTATTTTAATGTAACCACAATCAATTGAAATAATTGTAAAGTTAATTTTCTTATAATTGTAAATAAGGGAATAAATTAAATGTTGTATTTAATGGTGAGATTATATGTAATTAATTGAAATTGGTTAATATAAAATATAAAATCAGTGTTGTGGTAAGTAGTTATAATCTTTGTTTGTAAATAATAAATTTATAAATGTGATTAAATTACTAAAAGATAACAATTGTTTATTTATCTTCTCATTATTTAATATGTTTGGAACTAATTTGGAAATTAATGAAATTTAATGTAATTAAATATTGCAGTTAATATGAGTTAAGATGATAATTGTAGAATATGAATGCAATAAAATGTAAACTAATGTTAATTATATTCATAAGGTGATAGTTGATTCAATAATAAGAGTGTAAATAAAAATAAAAGAATCTGATCGAAATTAAAATATAATTAACTGGGTTTTTATTACAGTTGTAATTGAACGCTGAAATTAGTGCAATATTTAAATATTGGATTTAACATGGAAAATTTATTTCAAAAGATTATAAATTTCTATGTAATCAAGAATGATAAAATTGTTTACTTTTAAATTTGAATTTAAAGGTGGTTAAATCAATTTAATAATAATTTATTTAATTAACGTGAAAATTAGCCTTTTTGGGCACTATCTCGGATTTCGACGAAACCAGTTTCATCGGATCCGTAACAGTAAATTATTATAAGATTTCAAGTTTCGTAGCGATTGGACTTATCGTTTGATCGTGCGAGCTCGAAAACGAATAGAAATCAATTAAAAGAATTAAAATGAATATAATTTGATTTTGAAAGCTAAATTCTATATACAATGGAATTAGGGTTTGAAACTAGTTCCATTGAGTTTAAAAATTGAAAACTTAAATTTCTATATATTAGATGACCTATTTTCATTTTAGCATTTCGATCCAATTCGATCTGTCTATTCATTCTTATCTATCTCTGTGTATACAAATAGATATTTTCTAGAACCCTAGCAGCTTTTATTTCTGATTTTTGTACGTACTTTATTCTCATCGGTTCCTTCTCCAATGGCTGTCTTTCCAAAACCCTAATTTCAATTTCAAACCAAACTCCAAAATTCAAACTCCTCAAACCATAGCAATCTATCTATCGTTCGAAAGCTCTCGACGAGCGTAATCAATATCTGCTGTTTGTTTTTGCAAGTGAGTCTCGGTTTGGCCAGTATTTGGTGAAGAAGTTTCAGCCGTCCATATTAGAGTTTTGTTTTCTACGGTGGATCGTCGATTATATGACGATCAGAGGGTACCATGGCATAGAGGGAGTCGATAGGAGTTGATCGGTGGTCTTCGTTCGTGCTATTGGGGCACAAAATCACCAGAATTCGTAGCTATTGATGTACGGTGGTGGAGCCACAGGGGATGGATGGAGGCGACGGCTTCGTGGGAGAGGGGGTGGCTTGGCGTGGCAGAGGCGATGGCGTTGTCTGATCGGAGTATGGACGAACATGGCAGCGGCGAACTGGACGTTGTCGAGGAGACTGATAGTGCGTGGATGGGTTCAGGGTTGAGCACATTAGGATTGAGTTGAGGGAGGTAAACGATATTACATAATTGCCCTTCCATTTTGTTTTCAATTTAAATTTTTAAATTTCAATGTTCTAACGCCTATAACTTTGTCAAACGAGCTCGGATTTGGACGTGGTTTCTTCCGTTGGGATCGTATCAAAATTCCGGACAATGTGGATCTAGTTTGGTTGATTTTGGAGAAAGTACAAATTTTGGGCTTTATTTGGATTTTAAATCGACTACAAATCGAAGGTGAGTGATTTAACCCACTCATGCAATAATAAACCTTCTTATGTTAGTTGTATTAAATTTATGATGTGATAATAAATTTATCGATTGTTGTTGGTAATTTAAATTGTCATTTAAATTTAATTTGAATTTATATTGAATTAAATTTCCATTTAAATTAATATTTAATTTAAATCGTTATTGTAACGACCCGGTATTTTCAACCATTCGCATCCATTATAAGTGTATAGGTAGACACTCATGCCGGAATTGAATTGCTCAAATTACCGCGTTGTAAATAAAAATTTGGCAAACCTCAGAATATGCAGTAAATAAAATCACAGATCACAGACACAGAGTAAAATAATGCAGCGGAAGTAAAAGAAATAGTAGTTCATGAAGCTACTATATAAATATATCAGAGTACATAAGATACAATAGAAGAAATAGAGTACAACGGAAGTATAAATAAGATAACCAAGTACAAGCTGAACAGAGCAACATAACTGAAGTCGATAGAACAAGACTAGCAGATAATCTCCAGCGATTCAAATCTCCAGAAGGTGGAAATCCAAATCTGTGAATACTCAGGATGACCCGAGCGTAAAGCAAAACACAAACACTCGAGTCAGGACAATATATACTTATATAATATAAACCAACTCAAGTGAACTGTAATAAGGTACAAGTAACTTAAAGAATGCTTGGGACCGCCCATTCTTTAAGGATCCGTTAAACTATCTACTATGTAGTAATATTCGCTATTATAATAATGTCTAATCAGTAAAGTATAATCATATAGAAAATAGCATTAAGGGGATGGAGAACCTTAACGCGGTCGGATCTTAAAATCATAATCGTAGTAAAGCTCGATATGGTAGGTGACACGGCACAACTAGGCAATGCCAGGGTAGATATACCAATTACGCATCCGGACTAGTGGTGACGCATAGCAGCCACTACCGCCCACCTCGAACAACACTCCCAATCAAGGGTGGCCACCAAATCAATCACAAGTAATAGAATGGTATCGAAGAAGTGTGTCCGATAAGAGGTGCTACCTCCTTGGTCCGTCAATCGCTCCTGTTTTAGCCACCTTATGCCAACTCACGAGAGTTGGGTCCACGTAACATACCTTAAGAACGTCGCCACCATCCTACTTCATTCTGGAATCTCCACCGCGTACACGGTTGTCAAAGTGGTTTTCGGTATCGACAGAGAGTATGTCCATATCCGATCCCGGTCTCTTTGCCAACCAATCGTTATTATAACCCGTGGTTATAACTTTTAAAAACAATACTTTACTTCAAAATAAGATATCATTTCAAAATCATGTCTTTATCAAAATAAAGATTTATCATTTCCAAATCACTTCAATATTCTAAAATATCGTATCCTTTCAAACTTCTTTTCAAATCATTTTAATACATCAAAATATTATATCTTTTCAAACTTTATTTCAAATCATTTTTATATATCAAAATATCATACCTTTGATAGTTATACTTCGAAACCAAAATCATTTTATTTCAAAACTATGTTCATTCCAAAACAACATCATTTCCATTTCAAACATATATTCACCTTTCAAATAGTCTATACTTTCAAAGTTATAACTCTTTTGAAACAAAACATTTGAAATCATTATACTTTGAAAATCACAGCATTTCGAAATCATATATTTAAAATCATCTTTTAATTCTATACATTTACAAACTTATTAAATTCAAACCATCAAATTTCAATTCAATTACAGTTTACCAACAAACCGTTTCAAATCTTATCAATTCCCAATATAGATTAAATCCACAAAATACAATATTCAATCTTTAGTATATTTCAAAACTTTAAATCTCCCACATTTCATAAATCCAATATCATTTAAATAATCTCAATTAATATATACTTCAAATATTCATTTATCAAATAAATTAAATAAGTCAGAATCAAGTATCATTTCAAACTCATTTCACAATATCAAAATATTATTCAAAACACCATTCATTTTTATTCATTTAAATACCATTTAAATCCATTCATTTTATTAAATTTAAATACCATTTTAAACTCACATTAGAAATCAAATTCTTCCACTTAAATATCTCTTCATTATCTTTAGAAATTTAACATTTAATTTCCCAAAATTATATCATTTTCCAGAGATTATTTTTCATTAAAATTAATTTAAAACAACAAAATATAGTTTCCGTAGCACTTATAAAATGCTACATAAAGTTATAGTTTAAAACAGTTAATTAACAAAAGACAGCGTTAAATGCTGTAATAGATTTCTTTTAAGTTTCAATTAACTTACATGTTAAGTTTAACCACTATAGCACTTACAAAGTGCTATAATAGCCTTTATTTCAAATTAACCTTTTAGTTCATTTAAAACACTACAACATTTACAAAATGCTGTAATATCCTTTACATTACATTTCAAAATGCTGTTAAATCATATTCAGAGTTTTATTTACAATTCCACAAATAATTAACTTTTAATATAAATCATTTTAACTTATAAAATCATATATTTCACATTTAACACAATCATTTAAATACCTTTATTTCTATGATTTTATAAAGTCAAATTTCCATACAAAAATCAAATTTAATAACAATTAAATTTTCATTTCTTTAATTAAATTATTAACTTAACAACTAAGTTTAAATTTCCAAAAATATAGCTTATTTCCATTTATTTTACTTAATTAAAATTTCACTTTTAAACAAATTTCACAAAATTCAATTTAAGTTATATTTCCAAATTCAGCTTAAATGTTCATTTATTCCATATTTTAATTTATACAAAATCATTAACACCTTTAAAACATTATTATTACTTAATAAAAATCATTAAATTTATCTTTAAATCAAATTTGTCATATTTTCTTACTTTACAAAAATTCCATTTATAAACAAAATCATAAATTCCAAAATTAACTTATATTTCAAATTCTACTTCACCATTTACTTAATTCACTTATTTAATTTGTAGAAAATCACAAATACTTTATAGAAATCATTTTAATGAAATTTAAATCAAAATACCATAATATTTACGTTAAAAAAAGTATTTTAAAAATTTCAAAAATATATATAAACCACGGGTCTGTATATAATTTTCTAGCCTAGGTCAAGTGATACGGATATGTATCATTTCAATCCGCAGTTTACAAAGAAAAACCGGGTTTTACCATTTCAAACCCGCAATCCCAAGTAATATAAATAAATAAATAAAAACCGTTCAGGCCTATCATTTTAGCCCATAACGATTTTTCCTTATTCTAAAGTCCGTTCGGGTATGTATCATTTCAACTCATAGTGATTCTAATCTACAGGGAACTTGCAGTGTGATAAACTGATATAAATAAACAGAATAGCATGAGATAACAGTAATAGATGATATAACATATGTAATAACAGGGGTAAACATTATATGATCATAATATAACAGTTACAACAGGATGATATAATTTTACAGATTCAAATGGTGTCAGTTTACTAGTTATATAAGTACACATTGTCTGGTGAGAATTACTCACTTGTTCAAGCTGGAGATGACAACCACAAACGCACAACAAAGATTTCCAGAGGCACGAGAGCACGATAATTATTTGAGTGTGGGAGAGCCAAAGCTAATTGCCTTGTCACATTCAAACCAAACAATTACAAACAACATAAGATTTCAACCCAAAAATTCAATAAACAATGCTAGAAATGGATGCATAAACAAAGTCAAAGTGTTTGCACTTGCTTCCTACCACCTATGCTTCAGCTCCAGATCTGAAATGGCATAGCTAAAGGCATGGTTTGGATCAGGTATGGTCTGGAAAAGGTGCGGCTACAAGGTGATGAAGGTGAGTGGAAGTTACAAGGTGTTGAAGGCAATGGAATACCAAAGGGTTTCAAGGCAAAGTGTGGCTTTTGTTGCACCATAGGGTTCGGCCCCTTGCTGATGTGGCTTGGCCATGGTATGTGGTGGTCAGGTGGTGGCTGGAGTGTGGGCCAGAGGTGGTGGAAGGTCAGGTCAGAGGTGGTGGTGGTGGAGGTAGTGGTGGCAAAAGGTGGTAGAAGGAGGAGATGACAATTCTAGGTCATAAGTGATAGTTTGTGATGGGTTTTGGTGGATTTTGTGTAGATCTTGGACTTGGATTGGTTAGGCCTGAGGAGGAGGGTTGCTAGGATGGGTGATGGTCAGAGGAAGGGGGTCGTGGTGGTCGGCCAAAGCCTGGAGGAGGAGGAACCAAACTATGAAGGTAGAGAGCATATGCAGTTTCAATAGAAAAAACATAGAAAACAAGGAAGAAAGAAGGAATTTTTACCCAAAATTTTGAAGCCATGGCCGTGATTTTTTTGAGGAGAAAGAGAAGTGTTTGCGTGAACAAAATGAAAAGAAGTCCGCTGAAAAGAATAGGGTATGCATGGCCAAAAACATTGAAGAGAGGAGTTGAGAAAGTGAAAGGTCGGGAGGTGAAAAGCCATAGGAATTTCAATAGTTTAAAACTTTTCATATTTCCTCTAATTTCTTTTTAAGTTTTATATAACTGAAATATATATATAAACTCAGATAAAATACGAAAATTTAGTAAATAAACAAAAATAAATTAATTAATTATTAATTATATAAAATTTATTTAAGTAAAACAGCAAAAATTGCAACTAGTCTTGAAAATATGAAAAATAAATGCAATGAACTTTGGAAAAAGTTTATGGACTTGTAAAACATTTATAAACAAAGATAATAACATAAAATAAAAATGCATTCACAAAATGAATAAATAAATTTTAATTAAATATAATTTAATTGAAGAAAATAGCAGAAAAATAGAAACTAGCCTTTAAAAATAGAAAATAAATTCAATACGCTTTGGAAAAATTATATAATCACTTTAAATTATTTAAAAGACAAAATTATACATAAAATAAAATACTAACACATATTAGAACAAAATATGACAAATAAAATATAATTTAAAATAGACAATATTGCTAAATACATCGGTTTACACACAATATTGAAATATACATAACTTTCACAATTTAACTCCGTTTCCAACGAAACGAAAAGCTGTATCCATGGAATTAAATCTATTTTCATAATAAAAGATAAAATTTAGGAATTTGAAATATTAAATTTAAAGTTCAAAAGTCAAAGTTTGACCAGTTTCAATAGAAATTCACTTTTCAGTGAAATATCCAATTTATACTAGTTTGAACTATAAATCACTTAATAGTCAACATTTATATTTAAAATGAAATGTTTGAAATAGAAAAAGTTTAAAATAATTTAAAATAAAATAAAGTCAAAATTTAAAATATAGGCCAAAATCTAGGGTTGTTACACTCTCCCCCACTCAAAACTTTTCGTCCCCGAAAAGGGATGAAGTACGGGAAAACACAGCAAAGATAAAATTGAAATGAGATTAAGACAAGATGACAAAAGATTGAAATTTTACCTGATAACTGTGGTTATAGGTAAGTTTAACAAGGTGGAGATGGTCTTCCCAAGATTCTCCAGAATCAGGAACACAAGTACGAAAAGATCCTCTAGAATCTGATTCACTCTTTCCGCTTGACCGACAGTCTGTGGGTGGAAAGCAGTGCTCAGATTTAAAATGAGTACCAAAGATTATAAATATTATAGAAAGATTTCTAAGCAAAAAGATTATAGATATATGCATATACCCGTCTGTAGCAAGATAAGGAAAAATAAGGACAACTAACAGACAGTTTGAAAAACAAAATTAGGTAATAAGTTTGAAAAACAAAATAAGATAATAGGTTTGAAATTTCCATGGTTTCAGCTTAACTGATAATTAATTTTACACAAGTTAAATAAATCTTAACTATCTCTAATTTCATTATCTTATCATCAAATTTTCTTAAACAAACAATCTCTAAAATCTTGATTTGATTAAAATTAAGTGTATAACATTCAATAAATTTAATTCTTCTTTATTCCTAATTATAATTAAATTTATCCCTCTCAAATATTTTATCACATATGTTAAATATGCTTACACTTATTATAACTGTTTTAATTTATTCCTAATTCCCTTAACATCATTTGTATTGTAAATTATTCAATTAACCTTTTAGTCTATTTACCTGTGTTAATCTTTTTATAACTAAAATTTAAGTGTATAATATTTATTATAACCACTCAAATTTTATTTATAAAAATCTTTTTATATTGTATATTATCCAATTACATTGTTAACTTCTAAAAATTAAGGTAAGTTATATTGGAATGCAATTGAGAATTATACAAATAAAACTTTCTAAAATTAATATACACTATAAACATCCTAATTCAATCATTTCAAGCTTGAATCATCTATTCAAAATTTTGATTTTCTTTTTATACTTGAAGTTATTATTTAAGATAGAATTTAAGAATAAAATCTCCGATTCCTTTCAAACCATTTAGAGATAGATAAATGTATGTACATAATTTGTCAAATCAAATTTAAATCATATATCTATATATTTTATAAATCAATCATATTTTAGAAATTTATATCAATCAAGTTTCCCAAAACAAAGCTGTAGCAAGACTACAGAATGGTTTCTTCACTTCGAAACTCGAAAATGAACGTCGATGATGCTGCAGTCATCACCGAAATTATTTTCCAGCGACAAAGAGAAGAGCACTTAATTTTTAAACTTTAAAATCCTTTAGAGTCAAAAAAAAAATTTATTCAAAAATACTTTAAATATTATCCTTTTAAAAATTTTAAACACAAGGTTTGAAATCCATCGGAAATTAAACTCTTTAAATTTCTTGTTTTAAATTCATTTCAGTTCCCAAATAAATTTATAAACAACTATTTATAAATTCCTTTGTAGAACAATAAATGATAAATCAAGTATTATCATTTTAAATAATCAATTTAAACCAATTTATTAAGTTCCATAAATTTACTTATATATTAAAATTTATTTAATTAACCGAATTTTAAAATAATATTGAATCGGTTTGTTCTGTCAAAGTGTTTTAGAAATCCTATCGATAGCGTTGATCAGACGAATCGATCGGAAACCCAAATCGACATCAACAACTCAAACAACACAATATATAATAAAATATAGATTTAAAAGTACAATTCAAAATGTTGGAGATAGTTTAGAAACAAAGACAAGATGATTAATTAACAAAATATGAAGATGGATAAGCTTAGATAAATCGCGGGCAACCTTAACCGGGTCAACCGTGACTTAATGAATAAGAGCAAATGTGGATTTTCCTGGGGTAAATCTACATCCGATCTCAAGAGATAGAGTTTGGAATAACAAAAGATATTAGCATCTAAACCAAGGATAAATATAAATCTCTGGTGAATCGATGCAAATTTGTAAAGGAGTTTCCCCCCTTTTACAAGTCATTAGAATATTGGCGAGACCACCAATTCACTATAAAGCTCATTCGAAGCGGAGTTATGGGATACTCCAGAATCAAAAAAAGATGAATAGTGAGGGACAAGAATAAATTTTGGAACCGCAGGGAACGTTCCAAAAATTAAAAGGAAATTCGAATCAAGAGGAAAAGATTCAAACTCGAACGAAAGTGATTCTATAAATAAATCTACTCTATATGCTGAGTTTTGCCTCAAAGCCAAAGCTCTGATACCAACTGTAACGACCCGGTATTTTCAACCATTCGCATCCATTATAAGTGTATAGGTAGACACTCATGCCGGAATTGAATTGCTCAAATTACCGCGTTGTAAATAAAAATTTGGCAAACCTCAGAATATGCAGTATATAAAATCACAGATCACAGACACAGAGTAAAATAATGCAGCGGAAGTAAAAGAAATAGTAGTTCATGAAGCTACTATATAAATATATCAGAGTACATAAGATACAATAGAAGAAATAGAGTACAACGGAAGTATAAATAAGATAACCAAGTACAAGCTGAACAGAGCAACATAACTGAAGTCGATAGAACAAGACTAGCAGATAATCTCCAGCGATTCAAATCTCCAGAAGGTGGAAATCCAAATCTGTGAATACTCAGGATGACCCGAGCGTAAAGCAAAACACAAACACTCGAGTCAGGACAATATATACTTATATAATATAAACCAACTCAAGTGAACTGTAATAAGGTACAAGTAACTTAAAGAATGCTTGGGACCGCCCATTCTTTAAGGATCCGTTAAACTATCTACTATGTAGTAATATTCGCTATTATAATAATGTCTAATCAGTAAAGTATAATCATATAGAAAATAGCATTAAGGGGATGGAGAACCTTAACGCGGTCGGATCTTAAAATCATAATCGTAGTAAAGCTCGATATGGTAGGTGACACGGCACAACTAGGCAATGCCAGGGTAGATATACCAATTACGCATCCGGACTAGTGGTGACGCATAGCAGCCACTACCGCCCACCTCGAACAACACTCCCAATCAAGGGTGGCCACCAAATCAATCACAAGTAATAGAATGGTATCGAAGAAGTGTGTCCGATAAGAGGTGCTACCTCCTTGGTCCGTCAATCGCTCCTGTTTTAGCCACCTTATGCCAACTCACGAGAGTTGGGTCCACGTAACATACCTTAAGAACGTCGCCACCATCCTACTTCATTCTGGAATCTCCACCGCGTACACGGTTGTCAAAGTGGTTTTCGGTATCGACAGAGAGTATGTCCATATCCGATCCCGGTCTCTTTGCCAACCAATCGTTATTATAACCCGTGGTTATAACTTTTAAAAACAATACTTTACTTCAAAATAAGATATCATTTCAAAATCATGTCTTTATCAAAATAAAGATTTATCATTTCCAAATCACTTCAATATTCTAAAATATCGTATCCTTTCAAACTTCTTTTCAAATCATTTTAATACATCAAAATATTATATCTTTTCAAACTTTATTTCAAATCATTTTTATATATCAAAATATCATACCTTTGATAGTTATACTTCGAAACCAAAATCATTTTATTTCAAAACTATGTTCATTCCAAAACAACATCATTTCCATTTCAAACATATATTCACCTTTCAAATAGTCTATACTTTCAAAGTTATAACTCTTTTGAAACAAAACATTTGAAATCATTATACTTTGAAAATCACAGCATTTCGAAATCATATATTTAAAATCATCTTTTAATTCTATACATTTACAAACTTATTAAATTCAAACCATCAAATTTCAATTCAATTACAGTTTACCAACAAACCGTTTCAAATCTTATCAATTCCCAATATAGATTAAATCCACAAAATACAATATTCAATCTTTAGTATATTTCAAAACTTTAAATCTCCCACATTTCATAAATCCAATATCATTTAAATAATCTCAATTAATATATACTTCAAATATTCATTTATCAAATAAATTAAATAAGTCAGAATCAAGTATCATTTCAAACTCATTTCACAATATCAAAATATTATTCAAAACACCATTCATTTTTATTCATTTAAATACCATTTAAATCCATTCATTTTATTAAATTTAAATACCATTTTAAACTCACATTAGAAATCAAATTCTTCCACTTAAATATCTCTTCATTATCTTTAGAAATTTAACATTTAATTTCCCAAAATTATATCATTTTCCAGAGATTATTTTTCATTAAAATTAATTTAAAACAACAAAATATAGTTTCCGTAGCACTTATAAAATGCTACATAAAGTTATAGTTTAAAACAGTTAATTAACAAAAGACAGCGTTAAATGCTGTAATAGATTTCTTTTAAGTTTCAATTAACTTACATGTTAAGTTTAACCACTATAGCACTTACAAAGTGCTATAATAGCCTTTATTTCAAATTAACCTTTTAGTTCATTTAAAACACTACAACATTTACAAAATGCTGTAATATCCTTTACATTACATTTCAAAATGCTGTTAAATCATATTCAGAGTTTTATTTACAATTCCACAAATAATTAACTTTTAATATAAATCATTTTAACTTATAAAATCATATATTTCACATTTAACACAATCATTTAAATACCTTTATTTCTATGATTTTATAAAGTCAAATTTCCATACAAAAATCAAATTTAATAACAATTAAATTTTCATTTCTTTAATTAAATTATTAACTTAACAACTAAGTTTAAATTTCCAAAAATATAGCTTATTTCCATTTATTTTACTTAATTAAAATTTCACTTTTAAACAAATTTCACAAAATTCAATTTAAGTTATATTTCCAAATTCAGCTTAAATGTTCATTTATTCCATATTTTAATTTATACAAAATCATTAACACCTTTAAAACATTATTATTACTTAATAAAAATCATTAAATTCATCTTTAAATCAAATTTGTCATATTTTCTTACTTTACAAAAATTCCATTTATAAACAAAATCATAAATTCCAAAATTAACTTATATTTCAAATTCTACTTCACCATTTACTTAATTCACTTATTTAATTTGTAGAAAATCACAAATACTTTATAGAAATCATTTTAATGAAATTTAAATCAAAATACCATAATATTTACGTTAAAAAAAGTATTTTAAAAATTTCAAAAATATATATAAACCACGGGTCTGTATATAATTTTCTAGCCTAGGTCAAGTGATACGGATATGTATCATTTCAATCCGCAGTTTACAAAGAAAAACCGGGTTTTACCATTTCAAACCCGCAATCCCAAGTAATATAAATAAATAAAAACCGTTCAGGCCTATCATTTCAGCCCATAACGATTTTTCCTTATTCTAAAGTCCGTTCGGGTATGTATCATTTCAACCCATAGTGATTCTAATCTACAGGGAACTTGCAGTGTGATAAACTGATATAAATAAACAGAATAGCATGAGATAACAGTAATAGATGATATAACATATGTAATAACAGGGGTAAACATTATATGATCATAATATAACAGTTACAACAGGATGATATAATTTTACAGATTCAAATGGTGTCAGTTTACTAGTTATATAAGTACACATTGTCTGGTGAGAATTACTCACTTGTTCAAGCTGGAGATGACAACCACAAACGCACAACAAAGATTTCCAGAGGCACGAGAGCACGATAATTATTTGAGTGTGGGAGAGCCAAAGCTAATTGCCTTGTCACATTCAAACCAAACAATTACAAACAACATAAGATTTCAACCCAAAAATTCAATAAACAATGCTAGAAATGGATGCATAAACAAAGTCAAAGTGTTTGCACTTGCTTCCTACCACCTATGCTTCAGCTCCAGATCTGAAATGGCACGGCTAAAGGCATGGTTTGGATCAGGTATGGTCTGGACAAGGTGCGGCTACAAGGTGATGAAGGTGAGTGGAAGTTACAAGGTGTTGAAGGCAATGGAATACCAAAGGGTTTCAAGGCAAAGTGTGGATTTTGTTGCACCATAGGGTTCGGCCCCTTGCTGATGTGGCTTGGCCATGGTATGTGGTGGTCAGGTGGTGGCTGGAGTGTGGGCCAGAGGTGGTGGAAGGTCAGGTCAGAGGTGGTGGTGGTGGAGGTAGTGGTGGCAAAAGGTGGTAGAAGGAGGAGATGACAATTCTAGGTCATAAGTGATAGTTTGTGATGGGTTTTGGTGGATTTTGTGTAGATCTTGGACTTGGATTGGTTAGGCCTGAGGAGGAGGGTTGCTAGGATGGGTGATGGTCAGAGGAAGGGGGTCGTGGTGGTCGGCCAAAGCCTGGAGGAGGAGGAACCAAACTATGAAGGTAGAGAGCATATGCAGTTTCAATAGAAAAAACATAGAAAACAAGGAAGAAAGAAGGAATTTTTACCCAAAATTTTGAAGCCATGGCCGTGATTTTTTTGGAGGAGAAAGAGAAGTGTTTGCGTGAACAAAATGAAAAGAAGTCCGCTGAAAAGAATAGCGTATGCATGGCCAAAAACATTGAAGAGAGGAGTTGAGAAAGTGAAAAGTCGGGAGGTGAAAAGCCATAGGAATTTCAATAGTTTAAAACTTTTCATATTTCCTCTAATTTCTTTTTAAGTTTTATATAACTGAAATATATATATAAACTCAGATAAAATACGAAAATTTAGTAAATAAACAAAAATAAATTAATTAATTATTAATTATATAAAATTTAATTAAGTAAAACAGCAAAAATTGCAACTAGTCTTGAAAATATGAAAAATAAATGCAATGAACTTTGGAAAAAGTTTATGGACTTGTAAAACATTTATAAACAAAGATAATAACATAAAATAAAAATGCATTCACAAAATGAATAAATAAATTTTAATTAAATATAATTTAATTGAAGAAAATAGCAGAAAAATAGAAACTAGCCTTTAAAAATAGAAAATAAATTCAATACGCTTTGGAAAAATTATATAATCACTTTAAATTATTTAAAAGACAAAATTATACATAAAATAAAATACTAACACATATTAGAACAAAATATGACAAATAAAATATAATTTAAAATAGACAATATTGCTAAATACATCGGTTTACACACAATATTGAAATATACATAACTTTCACAATTTAACTCCGTTTCCAACGAAACAAAAAGCTGTATCCATGGAATTAAATCTATTTTCATAATAAAAGATAAAATTTAGGAATTTGAAATATTAAATTTAAAGTTCAAAAGTCAAAGTTTGACCAGTTTCAATAGAAATTCACTTTTCAGTGAAATATCCAATTTATACTAGTTTGAACTATAAATCACTTAATAGTCAACATTTATATTTAAAATGAAATGTTTGAAATAGAAAAAGTTTAAAATAATTTAAAATAAAATAAAGTCAAAATTTAAAATATAGGCCAAAATCTAGGGTTGTTACAGTTATTTAAATACTTGATAATGATAACTAGTTAATTGTTGAGATTTATTAGCTGATTTGGATGTTGATTTTGATGGATGTTATTTGTTGACATTTTGGATGATTAGATGTTTATATCTCTGTTATCACTATGGGTTGTAGTGATACATACCCGAATGATCTTATAGATTAGGAAAATCGTTATGGGTTGAAATGATACATACCCATGCGATTTAATGATTTTGATATTATTGATTCGGGATATGGGTTGAAATGATATATACTCGGGAAATTTAACTATTTTGGGTTGAAATGATACATACCCAATCACTTGACCATAGGGTAGAAAATTATATACGGACACCGTTGGTCGGTTTTAAATTATTTTCTAAATGGTAAAGTATGTTTGATTTACAAATTTGATTTTTAAATTTAGTTTAATGATTTTATTTAAAAATTTATATTTGGAAAATAATTTATGTTATATGTTTTAAGCTTCAAATTATAAGTTAATATATGGTTTTATATGTAAATTTAAGATTTTAACTTATAATTTTATTTAGTTTTAAATATATTTTAAATAGTTTAAAATTTAATTTAATAAAATATTTAATATAGTTTTAATATATATAATTTATATTTAATTTAATGTAATAAATATAGTTTTGATTTAATATAATTACTACAGACTTTTATAATAACTTTAATCGATAAAAGATTTTAGAATTTTGTAAAAAGTTTTGCAAGGAATTTATAAAAGTTTTGTAAGAGATTTTATAATGGATTTATAAAAGGATTTTATAAAAGATTTTTATAAAGGATTTTATAATGGTTTTATAAAAGAGTTATAAAGGTTTAAAAAGATTATATAAAATGGTTTTATAAAAGAACTTGTATAAAGGGATTTGGAAGCGCTTTAAAGGAATTTGCGTAGAAGTTTATGAAAAGAGGAAGAGTTGTAAACTATTTTGGAATTTATAAATAGCTTTATAAATGGTTCTAAAGCATATAAATACTTTATAAATGGTTTGAGAGAGATTTATAAATTATTTTGAAATTGACTGAAAGAAATCTTCCTCGGTATTTATAAATATATTTATATTTTTGGAATAAGTATATGGATATCTTGATATGAAGGTATAAACTGTTTTCTGGATTTATCATTAAAAAGGTTTTATAAAATGACCACGGTGTGAAATAAGCGTTTGGTTGTTAAAGAGACTGGGGTCGGATATTGTCATACTATCTGCCAGTTTCAAAACCACTTTAACAACTGTGCACGTGTTGGAGAATTCAGAACGAAGTAGGATGGTTTGGCGAACGCTACTGGTATGAGGTAAGAATGCAGCCCTGACCTACGGGTCAGCCTGATATGACTAAAACAGGAGCTATATCGGGCCAAGTGAGGTCGCTCCTCCTATTGGACATGCTTCTTCGATACCATATTTGTTACTTTGTGATTGATTGGTGGCCACCTTCGATTTGATTATGGGAGTGTCTTTCGAGGTGGGCGGTAGTAGCTGCTACGCGTTACCACCAATCGAGGAGTGCAAAATGGTAGAATCCTACCCTGAGCATTGCCTCGCGTCCCTTGTCATATGCCTTATCGAGCCTACTACGATTTTGGTTTGTGTCGTACCTATGGAGTGCTCCCTGATAGTCCACCAGTTTACAGTGGAGTTTACAGTACTATATAGACTACGATGCCAATAAAATGTGTTAAGGGGGATATAGGAAACGCCTTAACGCTATTTTAATACTTTACTAATAGACATTACATATATAACATATTCTACTACATAAAAATAGTTTAATGGATCCTTAGGAGATGGAAAATCCCGAAACAACTCTTAAGTTATTGCATGCATGTTACACACTGGATAGAAGATGTGAAATCCCGTAAACATCTTATTAACTTATTGTTGATTTAACTTACATAAGATCTTTTAGTTCTAACTCGAGTGTTTTGTCTTTTCATTACGCTCAGATCAGCCGGAGCATTTCAGTGTTGAAGACGTTATTTCTGGAGGACGAAGATAGAGTTTGGTATATTATATTATTAGTAATTTTCCGCTGCATCATTATTGGTATGTTATTATTTGTACTCCATTGTTGTAAAAATTGTGTAATTAAATGTATATTATAAAACAGCTTCATGAACTGTTTATTTGAGTATTATATTTTGTCATTTCGCTATGAGATTCTGTGTTTTGTTTTTCCTTCTTTTCTCTTATTTTCTTATTTACCCCCACTGACAATCCTCCCTTTTGAATGGTTTGAGTTTGACATGTGTGGTTTATTGTCGATTTAAATCATCCAAAAAGGTGGGTCGTTACATATAGGTTCGTAGAGATCCCATGAAAACTATGATTAGATGATAGTATTTGTAGAAACCAATAGGTTCATAGTGACCCCATGAAAATTATGAAAGTGGATAGGAATTGCATAAAGAATCAACAGGTTATTAGTCAGCCCATGAAAACTAATAGGTTAATAGTGATCCTGGATACTATAACTTGAGAGAGATAGTCAGGTGAATGTGGATGGAAAATCCAGAACACATTGCAAGTTTGCATATCATCATAATACCTTTTATTATGTTATTTCTTAACTATAGTGGATGCAGTGCACACTATATGGTTATTATAAATTGGGTTAAGATACTAGTGAGGGGAAAACCCATTCCATTAAGCGGCGTGGTCTCACTAGATATCTATATGGTTCGAGATAGTAGGTTATTATTCATACCAGACTTTTTGTCTGACTCGAAATATATGTTTTTCCCTTAAACTCTCGGGCGCTCAATTGATTTTGAGTAGTTTTAGAGTTAAGGTTTTTAGGTCCTCCTTTAGACGAATAAGCCTCCGGAGATGAGCATGAGGCAAGCTAGCTATTAGGAGTTCTTTTTGTTTGATTCCGCTGTGTTTTGGATATAATGGAAAAGTTGTTTGATTGCCTACATTTTAACTTTGATCAACCAAGGGGGCATCTCATATGTCGCCCTTGGTGTAATTTGTAATAATTATATTTCTTTGAACGTGGTTTACGAATTGGGATTATGTAAAGAATTTGAAATGTGATTTGAAGTGGAATGAGAAATCTATTTTAAATTGAGTTTAAACTTTTTTCATATCCATGTGTTTCTGTTATATCAATGCAACTAACATTACCGCATTTGATCACCAAGAATTAATAACTATTGATGACTGCAGCATCTGTAGCAGTTAGTTTTGGACCTCTATGTTGGGGATGTTACACTGGATGTTTCACCTATCGTAGTATTCTTATTTTCATTGCATTGCTATTATGTAAATATCAGCATTTGTAAGGATAGGCTATTATAATTGTCCAGGCTTATAATAGTACTTAGGATTGTAACTTTGAAATTCTATTTATCTTAGAAGGATAGTTGTACTATCCTTTTTATATTATATGTTATCATTCCATTGTGAGATTTGTATGTTTGTTCTCTTCTTTCTTTTTCCTTTTATTTTACCTTAACAATTTGTCTTTTTGAAACTTGAGTGCTCGGTACGTGAATACCATGGACGTATTAGTATCAGCATTTAGGGGTCGAAAAGGTAGATCGTTACACTTGGTATCAGAGCTGAAGGTTAATTGAGAACCGTGGCTTTGGTTATGTATAACTCATTAGAGATAGGGTAAGCGAGGCCTTGGAATGAGTTGAGTGTATAATATATATTAGAGCATATTTGCACTTGTTATAAGCATATGCCTTAAAGGTATTTTAACTAAGAAAATTAAAAGATCTTATATAAGGTGACTTATACAAGTATGAATTATTAAAATGTAGTTTAATTAATGTAAAGAATGATGAAGGTTATTCATTATGCCTCATTAAGTAGTTTAGGCATGCTCGGCTAGTGTATAAGCATTACTACACTTTGATGATTGATTTGACATGCTCAGCCATTTTACATGCATTATTATCATTTGTGGATTGATCAGTTATGCTCGACTAGTTTATGAGCACTGTTATCATTTGTTGATAGTTTAGTTATGCTTGGCCATTTTATGAGCATTTATTATCTCTTATTGATTGTTGGTTTATGCTCGACTAGTTTATGAGAAATTTACCTTTTTACTACATAGGTGGGTAGACAGTAATTATAAGTGCATTGAAACGAGCACCTTGTGATTTGAATTTTCCAGTTTGACTATAAGGCATTCGGTGATAATGTTAGGTTAGAAGTTTAATCTAACGAAAGACGTTTAGTACAAATATTTGCAAAATGATTTTATTTAAGAAAGTGATTTTATATAAGTATGGTTTATAAAATATAGTTTATAAATCAAGAGGGTTTAAATTGATATTTTGAGAACTTAAATCCCGGTGTATTTGAATATGTTTTTCAAGATTTTGGAAAATAATAGTAGTATTATTTTAAAGTATTTGTGAATTTTGATTTTTTTTAAAAGTGTTTAAGATTTGTCCAAGTTTGAGGTTGCTCTCAGATACAACAAGTCAATTCAAGAAAAAGTAGTTTTATGTCATCTAGTTCGAGTGGCTCAGAAGTGATTATAAATGGGCAAGAGAAGTGTTCAGTTGGTAAGCACTTCTTTTGAATATTACCCTTCTTAGTAAGGGGATATGTGGTATGACTTGGTAGGACTTGTTTCCTTAGTTTCATTTGGGTAATTAAATTAGTTGAATAACCTTATTAACTCTATTTTAATTAATAACTAACGATGATAAACTTGTTTTAGAAAATTGTTTACAGAAATAAATACTTTGAAGAAATATTGATTATGTGATCGAAAATCATTTTATCGATAAATAGCTTTTTTCTTGATAAAAGTTATTCGAACTTAATGTGCTTTCCTAATATATTAATCTATAATGAATTAGAAAATAAAAATATTTTCATGTTTATGGCTAACTAAATGTCAGTAGTAACAAGTGATTAAAAATAATTAAGGAATGAGATATTTGTGTGAATAGTAAATAGATATTTGTTTTGAATGGATGAGGTGTAAAGTTGCACATAGGATAAGCATGAGGGAGAGTATTCTTTGTGGCTAGCCAAGAAGGTTAGGCGATGGATATGACATCTTTTTATAGTCTATTTAATATGCTTCATGTGTTAATAAAGTCCTTTCTAGTTTATTTACGTAGAAAACTTAATATCTTCATCTCCTTCTCTCTTCTCTTTGACATTTTAGCTAGAGGCCTAAGGCAACTTAGGAATCAAGGATAGCAAGTCAAAAGTGGAAGAAAGTTGGCATAAAGTGGTACACCAAGTGATGGCCATGAGCACTTTAGTGAGGAAAGGGGAGGCTGAGCAATAGAAAGAAGGAAAGGTGGAAGCATTGGGGTTTGGGTGATGGTAGGAAGTTGTTCTTAGGTTCTTATGGCTTGTGCTTGGTTTTGTACTTATTGAAGGGTAAGCAAACTCACCATTTTATGTATATGAAGTGTTATTTATGCTTGCTTATATTATAGTATATGCTTGACTATTTATTGCTATACTTTTGTGATTCTTGTTTTGAAAAGAAAATGGCATATGCAAATTATGTATTAGGACTTCTATAACATTCAATGACTTGTTCCATAGCCTTGACATGAAGCACATAGGGTTTGGTTGGATAATGATTAAATCGGACTTGGATTTGGAATTTATAGTGAATAGTCTCTATAGAAGCACTAAGGAATTGCCTTTTGTTCGGAAATTTCTATAATAATTTATAAAGAGATCCCTAGGGGCTTCTCGCCATGATTGTGATGCATATCGACTATATTGCTTACTGCAATAAAATTAGATATTAAAAATTCTGCTAACATATTGAAAATTACTGAAATTTCTATATAAAATTGCCCCGATCACCGTCTGTTACAACAATCAACGATGCATTTTAGTAGCTGCATTAGCTCTGAACCCCTTTTATAGCATTCTTCTAATGTTGCAATTTTTGTTTTGAACTTTAACTTCTTTTGAATGATTTTAAATTTAACTATTCCTCCTCAATATTTTAAAGATGTTTTCTAACTTATATTAGAATATTTTAAAAGTGGTTTAGAATATAAATATATTTTTAATAATTAATTATGAATTAATAACATAAAAGGTTTATTTTAATAAAGGAAAACATGCTTTTCGGAGTTTATAAATAAATAATAAAATAAATATTTTTAAGTAATATTTTAAACGAATGTTTAAACAATGATATAAGTATTTTAAAGTATACTTGAAGTATATATAGTTTTGAGAAAACTAGTTAAATATTTTATTAAAGTATTAAAAAGCTTATTTTATATAACATCTTTTAAATTGTTTTAGAATTATTAAGTATATCAGCTTATATAAATTAGTGTATATATATACATCATTTTCAAAGGGTTTTAGTAAATTATAAATTAGTATTTTTTGAAGTATTTTTTAACCCAAAAAATGAATCAACACCCAAGAGTATTATGTGAAAGCACCAGCCCTGTTAGGATATGGCAAAGATAAAGAAAATAGTAATAAAGTAAAGAAGTAAGAGAGAGACGTAGAGATTTTTTATAGTAGTTCGACCGTTAATTAAACCTACGTCCACTTTATAACATTGCTTATTGATTTGATCTTGTTTGTATGAGATTACAAGGGTTTTGAGAGAGAAAGAATCACAAGTACAAGTGTTAGATAGATTCTAAGTCCTAGAATTGCTTGGAGGAACTGACTTGGTGACTATGGAGTAGAGATAAGAGTTGAAGAAGAAACAGGGCTTCCGTATAGTGATGGCAGAAACAAGACCCTTTCTTGGTTGCTTTATGGTTTGTATTTGTAAGGGTAGCATTCATATTGGATCAGAAGCGCACTACCAAAGAAGTCCAGAGATTGGCCCAAGATAGTTTAAAAAATATCATGACGACCCAAGTAATCAATTAGACTCGGTACCGAGTCAAGCCCCTTGACTCGGTGTCGAGTCTAATGCTTAACCGCAACTCGACTAAATCCTTTTGCTTCGTCTAGATGTCCTCCATGTAATTTGGTAGGCTATCGACGAGTTTGGATTATTTTCCTTCCACGACATGGGTAATCCCGCGGTTTGGACCATCAAGTCTTCATTTCTTACGATTGGTTCTTTGGAACTGTATGAAACTTCATGAACACGCATAGGAAGACTCATGTATCACTTGCCAAAAATATGAAGATGTTAAGACTTAGCATTTAAACTCGGTGCCAATTAAAAATCCTTAACTCGTCAAAATCCTTATCTCGTCACAATCCTTAACTCGTCAGAGTCCTTAACTCATCAAAATCCTTAACTCGTCAAAATCCTTAACTCGTCTGAATCCTTACCTCGGTACAAACTCAAATCCTTGACTCGGTACCGAGTTAAGGACTTAGTCCCATTTTTGATGAAACTTCTCCCAGTTGTTTTCTAGCTTCCTCTAAGTGTGCTTACCAAATTTGGAGTCGTTTTGTGCAGGTTCCTTAACTCGATACCAAGTTAAGGAGTTAGCTCCAAACATAGTGAAACTTTCCCAAGTTGCTTCTGTAGCTCTTCTAAGTGTACTTGCCAAGCTTTAAGTCGTTTCATCTTCGTCTTGACGTTCTAGCTTTCGATCGAAATCGGCTTAGTCAAAAACCTAGTTAACATTTGCACCCAGAGTACGCTTTCGTTGAAAATAAAGTGTGCTCTGGATTGAGACAAACCCTTAGCCAATATTTTATAAACTTCAGCTTGACCATTTGAGCATCGGCTCGAGACGTTGCTTTTTAAGTTGATTGTCCATTTGCCATTCTTTTTAATTACAATTGAAATTTCATTTCTTTGTGTTGGCGATGCAATCTATACTCTTGAGATTACATCGTACTTTAGGTTGTATAGAAAATCATTCGTGATGATTTTGGGATGATGGCAATTTCGAAGGGAGATGGTTGAATATTGGATTGTATTTAGCCAGTGGTGACGCTGAGTTTTGCCTCGATCGAATGCACGTTGTTCCAAAGCCAAGTCTTATTCTTTGTCTTCAACGATCTTTTCAAGAAGGGGAATTTCACCAGAAGGACAAACTTTGCAGTCCAATTACTTTCTAGGACACAGATTCAAAGAAATTACTTTTTAGGCCAAAGTCAGCAGAATAATTACTTTCAAGGACAAAGTCAGCAGTCCAATTACTTTCAAGGACATAATTTCATAGGTTTTTAGGCCCTAGAAACTAATTATTTTACGTTTTGTCCTTGAAAGTAATTATTTCAATTGTGTGTCCTAGAAACTAATTTCACTTGCTAAAGAGGCCTTTGTGGCTAATTTCCACTTTCAAGAATTTAGCTAAGTTCCTATCTCTGTTTGTATTCTAGTGCGACGATTTGTTCCAAAATTGGACGTAATAGATGATTCCATTGTATCACTTTTCCCATTTCTGCACTTCTAGTGATCTTGAAAAGAAAAGCTTTCTGTGTCGCAGTGGACAGTGACTCCGTTATCGATTTCTCATCGATAATAGGTAAGTCCCCAAAAGATAATATTAAAGTACAACGTGGCTTATTTTTCTAGTTCGAGCAAGCTATCTACGCAGGATGGTTCGTTTGTGGTGTTCGGTGCACTGGACTTACTTTGCATGGATAACACAGTGCTCTTGCTCTGATCAATGCTCGAAATCCGACTGGTCAACATACGTCGACTTCCTTTAAATTTTGGGCACTGTTTATAAGGGAATATTATTTGAAGTAAAACATACCTAACATTGTTGATCGTCGAGTTTATTTTTTAGAATGACTTTCTGGTCATCCCGTCTTAAGTCTGGCGAAGTAACTTCAACTCCTCTAGAAGCTAGATCCTTCATAGCTTAGACTTTGCTTTTTATCTACAATACCGGGATGATTGATTGCAGCTAATTTGCAAGGTGTGACGACCCTCCTTTTTTGGATGATTTAAGTTGACAATAAACCATACATGTCTAACTCAAACCATTCAAAAGGGCAAATTATCAATGGGTTTTAATAAGAAATAAGTGAAAAGAAGGAAAGCAAAAGATAGAATCTCACAGCGGAATGACAAAATATAATAATCAAACAAACAGTTCATGAAGCTGTTTTACAATATACATTTGATTTCAAATTTTACATCATAATCAGAGCACAATCAACAAACATACCAAACTAATGCAGTGAAATAATAATAGTAAATACGGTCTAGCAAACTACATCATCATCTTTAAGGAATAATGTCTTCAACACTAAAGTACTCAGGCTGACCTGAGCGTAATGAAAAGACAAAACACTCGACTCAGAACTAAAAGTTCTTATGTAAGTTAAATCAATAACAAGAAAATATGAGTGTAATAGCTTCAGAGATGTTTACGGGATTTTTCATCTCTTATCAAGTGTACAATGAGAGTGCAATAATTTAAGAGATGTTACAGGATTTTCCATCTCCTAAGGATCCATTAAACTATCTATATGTAATAAGATATGCTATATATGCACTGTCTATCAGTAAAGTAAAGTATTAAAATAGCGTTAAGGTTTTACATTGATCCCCCTTAACACATTTTTAAGCAGGTAGTCTATGCAGGTCCTGTAACACAACCAGTAATGTCGGTAGCCAGTGAGTCCCTTATAGGTACCATACTAAAACAAAATCATAGTGGTCGCGAATAAGGACAAAGAGTATGACAAGGCATGTGAAGCGATGCCTAAGGTAGGATACTACCCTTTTTCGTTTGCTGACTAGTGGTAACCCTTAATGGCCCACCACAAACATCCATCCCATAATCAAATCAAGGTGCACCAATCGAGTCCGAAAAATCAAGATGGAAATACGAAGAACATATGTCGCTAGAGGTAGCTAGCCTATTGGTCAGGTATGGCTTCCGTTTTATTCATTTCAAATTGACACAAGTGTCAGGGTCTATCCATCATCGTTCTCTTTTTTCAATCCAATAAACGCCTCTAATTCAACCTCTACATTATGGATAACATTCATCGCGTACACAGTTGTTAAAGTGGTTCTGGTATTGACAAAGAGTATGCCAATATTCGACCCCGATCTCTTTAACAACCAAACTCCATTTTTCACACTGGTTGGTTCTTTTAAATTACAAGAACAAGTCATATTTCATATCAAAATATAAAATTCACTTCAAAAAATCATTTTGAATACAAAAATAGGTTATACCTTTATATCAAAACATTCATATTTAAATCTAAATAGTTCCCCTTTAAAAAAAGTTTAAATATTGAAAATGGTTTTGAATAATTAAAATAGTTTGAATATTGAAATTAGTTTGGATAATTAAAATAGTTTTAATATTGAAAAATAATTTGGAATAATTAAAATATTTTAAAGATTGGAAATAGTTTGAATATAAAATAGTCTTAATATTGAAAATAATTTAGACAATTAAAATAGTTTATATATTAAAATAATTTGATTGTTAGAAAGTTTATATATTAAAATAGTTTATATTAAAACCATTTCTTTCTTTCACCACAATTTGACCTCCGATTCAAATTCCAAATCACCACGAAATTACTTTTCACTTTTCAACACAATCGAATTCAAACCCCAAAATTCAACTTAAATCAACCTCAATTCAAACGATTTCAAAACTTTACTTCAACTTCAATTCAAATGGTTCTATTCAAATGCCTGAAAGTTTCAACTTAAATTCTCATTTTTAAACAATTTAAAATCCATTTCACATCAAAAAATTTGAAATATCAATTTAAACCACTTTAATTAAAGTAAATTCAAAGTTTAAATTAAAATTTAAATCTTTAAAATAATCCACTTTCAATAAATTCAATTCAAATCTCAATTTCAACTTAAAGATTTCAAATTAATCCTTAAACAGTTACATTTAAACAGTTTCAATTTTAGCATTCCAAATCTCGAATTAGAAAATAATTTAATTCATATAAATCAAAATTTTATTTTCTTTAAAACAATATCATTTAAACCAATTTAAATTCAAGATTTTGAAACCATATAATTTAACCAAATCCGATGTTCGTATATAATTTTCTACCTTATGGCCTAGTGATCAGTTATTTCAATAATTACATGGATGGATATATATCATTTCAACCCAAATTAAATGACATAGGTATATATCATTTCATCCTATTTTTTAGTTCATTTCAAACATTACAAATGACAATTTATAAGATGTCAAATAATTAATAAGGTAATAACAGGGATATGTCCAAATAAATAAACAACCATACATCCAACATATCAATTAATAGACATCCAATTGCAATCAACATCCAAATCGACCAATATATCACAACAGTTACTAGCTATCAATTGTTGGTGTTTAACTAGTAATTAAATTCAATATTAATTTAAATGTCAATTTAATTCTATATAAAATTCAAATTAAATTTAAATGATAATTTAAATTACCAAACAGCAATCAATAAAATGTTATCACTTCATGATTTCAATTTAACTAACATCAGAAAATTTAGTATTGCATGAGTGGGTTTAATCACTCACCTTTGATTAAAAGCCCATTAAAAATCCAACAAAAGCCCAAAATCTCAACAATCTCCAAAACCAACCAAACCAGTTTCATATTGTCTATAATTTCGATACGAGTCCAACGGAAGAAATCGCGTGTCAATCAGAGTTCGTATGCAAAAATTATTCAAGTTATAAGTTTGAATTTTAAATTTTATTTAAAATAAAGCAAAGGGCAAAAATGTAATTACCAAAACCCTCCAAACTCTTACGTTCATCTCGCATCAAACAACTACCATCAGCCACTGCGTTCATTCACCCATCGCCGACGATTAAGGCCACAATCCCCAGATCAAACTTCGCTGTCGTGCTCCCTTGGCCTGTGGCACCCACTCCATCATGCGCGACCACCTCCGACAGCCTAGTAGCTCCACCTCGGCCTCCCTTCCATCACCAAATCTAGTGAAATCCGACCAATCCATGATGATTGGCCACCATAGATCGACACCATTCGCCAAGCTCTACAATGTGGTACCCTCCAATCATTCCAAAGTCGAAGATCCACCGTCAATTTGTAAAGCCCTACAACGGATGGCTGAGAAAGATTGCTTTTTGGAAAAACAGATTCTCTAATCGGAAAAAAATTGCAAGTGCTGATTCCATTCATCGAGAGCTTCGCGATGGAATATTATTTGATAGGATTTGAGCAGTTTGAATTTTTATAATTAGATATGAAATTTGAATTTAGGGTTTTGAGATATTCACCATTAGAAAGGAGCAAGTTAGATCTGAATGTATGTAAATAAAAATAGAACAGAAGGCTGCTATGGTTTTATAACAACATATATATAGACAAAGATGGAACAGGAATAGATAGAACAGATACTGATTGGGCCAAAGCGATAACAAAGGCCCGAAAATCCCGTTTCGTTTCCGAAATGAAAATAGGTCATCCTATATGTCAAAATATAAGTTTTTAATATTTTTAAACTCAATGAAAATAATTTCAAACCATAATTCTATTGTATATAGAAGTTAGCTTTAAAATTCAAGCTATAATTATTTTTACACATTAATAAAAATGAATTATTATTAAACTGATTTAATCACTTTTAAATTCTAAATTAAAAAATTTCTATCATCATTTGATTAAACAAAACTTTTACTAATCTTTTGAAATCAAAAATTTTCATGTTAAACCCAAGATTTTTAATTTTTAAATTAATTCCAACATTTAATTACAAAAGTAATAAAATCCTAGTTCATTATACTTTAAATTTCAAACAAATTCTTTTATTTTGATCACAAGTTCTTTATATTAAATCAACAATCCTTTATGTATTTTATTTAACATAAGTTTCCATTTATTATACTCATTATTCTACAGTTAATATCTTTTCTTTATTCGGCCATCGTTGTCTCACAATTCTGTGCAGATAGACAAAATCCAAGCAACTTCTTTGGTTATGTTCCTTTGTTCGGCCCTGCATACATTTGTCAAAGAGCTCTGCTTGATGACATAGGGATTTCATTTAAACAACTTCGTATCCATTCTTTCATGTGTTTAGTCGTGTTCCTTTCAACCAAGTACTAGTCGTGGATAACATCATTTTCATGCTGCTCCTAATTGTCTCAGAAAGCAGCTTAGATGTTCATTTCCTTGTTGTATAACCTTTGCCAGGAACTGAATCTTATTTACGAAAGGTTAAAAATGCCTATGTTATACCCCATATTTTTAGTAACATTATTTAGGATATTTAATTAGCTAAATTAAATAAAATAATGTGATGATTAGAAGACTGAGATTTGATTTTAATAAGGGGTAGTCGTGCCATATAACCAATGAACTAAAGAAGAGTTAAAATGAAAATGAGGAGGGAAAAATTAGGAAAGAGATCGTTCTAATACTCTAAACCCTTAGCCATGCTTACATACACATTCATTTGCAAAAATTAAATCTAAAGGCCGGCCACCATTAGCAAGAGCAAGAAGAATGAAGATAAAGCTAGGATTTCAAGAGGAAAAGCTTAAGCAACTTAATCAAGATCAAATCTCAACTCTTTAATCGCAAACCTAAGGTGAATAATGACTACATCTCATGTTTTCTTATCACTTGCAGTTTTAAGATTAAACCCAATTTATTTTGCAATATTTTGCCATGTTTTAGATGGTTAAATGTTTATATATGCTTGTTGATAATTTATGCTTATTCATATAGGTTTTATGGTATGTTTTAATGTGAGAACCCTATTTAATGACATCCAAATGCCTTGCGATTTTAGACATAGATCGGAAATGATATTTTAGAAATGGGTTTCAATTTTTATAATTTCCTGAATTAATGTGGATTTTATATTAATTTCCTATTGAGGAAAATGATTATTTGGGTTTAAAATTATCTACGACTAAATAATATAAGTTATGGGTCTGAAATTTATATATGTTGGAAAACATATTATAAAAGATTTTCTATAATTTTTGTAGAATTTTCCTAAGTGTTTTAATAGATATATAAAATTATTTAAGGTGGATATTTAAATGTTTTATATATATATATATATAAAGGAGAAGGGGTATTTGTAAAATATTTAAATTGTTTAATTCTGAAATTTTGGCAGCAGTTTTAGTAAAGAAGATTTGCAACCAATAATATTTTAACAAATAAGGCAGGTTAGTTGAAAAGAATTTATTTTTAAATTTAAAAATCTGTTTTACAAGCTTTTAGCATGTTTCGTCACTTTAGGCACCTGGGTTCTAACTTAGTTATTCCGCCACCATCACCATCGAAACCAATGCGCTTGGCATCAAAGACTTGGTGCTTGGCGAATTAGACATAGGCGGAAGGTATTGGGTCAAAACCAGGGGTTCTGAAGGGGTTGAAGCGCTACTTTGCTTTCAAATGAAAATGCGTCTGCTTTGCTTTCGAAGGGTATGCTTTCGACTTGGTTGGCTTCCAACTAAGTCAAATTGATTTAAGGAATGGTTTCAAAATGGGTTATGCCTTTGTTTTAGGTAAATGCCTTCGTCAGGGTCTAAACCCCTAGCTGCTGCTTTTCTACCTTTCGAAATCAATGGTTTCGAAAGGGTGACTTTGTTTTTAAATCCAAGCCATTTCTCCAATGCTTTCGGAAGGTTGCTTTCGACACCATCATTCTTTACTTAGGAATTGCTTTCAAAAGTGTGCTTTCGAATTAAATGTTTTATGACCATTTTGCTCTGTTGAAGCTAAAACCCAAAGGTTTCGAATGATTTAGTTTTAAAAGGTTTCGAAAGGTTTTCCACATGTTTTATTTGAACCTAAAGGCTTTCGAAAGGTTTGATGTTTTAATGCTTTCGAAAGGTTTAATGAAGGTTTGTAGGGGTGGTTCCCCAATGGTTTCGAAAGGTTTGAAAGGAAAGTTTTCCAATGTTTTCGAAAGGTAATGTTTAAGTGTATAAAGAAAAGATGTCTAAGGTTTTATAGCTTTCGAAGGAAAGGTTTTTCACTGGTTTCGAATGGTTTGTATGAATGGTTTAGAAAGGAATGTTTTGGCCTTTCGGCATAGGTGAAAAAGAGGAGTTTACTTGGTCTCGAATGAGGTACTTTCAATGGATTCGAAAGGGGTACTTTCAAAGATTTATATGTTTTCATCAATAAAGATTTGAGTAATGTAGATATAACATGGAAAAGCGATTTTGAGTAAAGCATAGAGTATATATATTTTCCTTGTTTAAGTTTGATTTAAAGGTTTTCAGTCAATTTGAGATGAAAAGGTATTCAAGGAAAATTTAAGGGAAGATTACCCTAAGTAAAATGACTCAGATATTAGTATACCAAATAGCACGGTATAAGGTCCCGCCCTATACATTAGCAATTAGCCCCTGCTAATTTAGTCCAAAATTCAAGTGTGTAGGGCTTTGTCACAAGTAACACTAAAATTATGATTACACACAAAAGGAAATAAATATTTGTACAAAGATAGGTTGTAACGATCCGGAAATTTTAACGATTTTGAATAACGTAATTAACTAAACTTTTCATGGAAATGAACAATAAAATTTTTGTAATGAAAATTTGATATTTGGAATATGTCTATTTAAATGTAGCAAGTGTTTGATTTTCATCAGAAAATATGTAAGTTTGTTTAGTTGTGAAATTTCAATTTTTAAATTTAAATTAGTTTAAATTGATGGAAATAAAATATTTTTGAAACTTGAATATTTTTATATAATAAAAATGTTTACCATTTTCTTAGTGAGATGTCATTTTTCATTTCGTGAAATTTGGACTGCTCTAGCCCCATTTATTTTATTTTCGGAAATTTAGCAGCAGTTTTGGCAGCGAATATGGAGTTTTGATAGTTTGATCGTATCGCTCATATCTGTGTACCATCTTGTCTGTCTCATCGCGCTGATCTCCGCAGTATATTCATTTGTGTATTTCGGCGTCCGGTACACGATGAAATCTGCGAAACGGTTGCCGTATCGGTACCTATTTTGAGCCTTTTAGGTTTCCCTATGTATTTTTATTTGCTCACCTGGGAGAAACAAATGGCCACTTACCTTTATTATTTCCAAAAATTTAGCTATTGGCTTTTGTTATTCCACTATTTTAACATATAAGCTGGTTCATTCCTTTCGTTCTTTTCCTTTCTCTATTCTCTTTCATACTGTTCGAAAAGAAAAAATATATATAATATATAAGTTTATATAATATGTTGCTTTTATACTTGAGGAAACTGCTCGTTCCTTGCACTCACCCTCTCCATTCACCCTCTCTCTCTCGAACTGTCGTGCCCACTTGTGCCGAAACAACACCGCAGACCCACTCGAGCGACCAACAACCCACTCCTTCCATGGCCACTAGCCTCCGCCCATCTTCGCTTGCCACATCCTCCCTCTTTCCCCTCCAACTCTCCACTTCGGCCACTTCTACCCTCCGCCCCATCACAACGCCGACCCAGCTTGCCCACTCTCCTTGCCGATCAGACTTTCCTCCTCCTCTCTCCACTCCACGAAAGCCGCCTTTAGCATTCTCTCCGACCCATTTACTGACCACGCGACCCTCCTTCATCCGCCAAACCCAAACCGCCTCCTCCCGAACTTCCTAGTAGATCCGCCTCGTTGACCTACTTCACCACCAAACAGACCCCATCACCCAGGCCCGTGCGGCCTTTACTCCGCCTGGGCGCCACCTTTTTCCCCTTCGAAACTCCATACAGCAGCCACCACTTCACCATTATCCTTCCACTTGCATCGCCTCTCCCTCTCACAGCCCTTCGCCGTCCACCAGTAGCCAAGCCTCCTCCTTTCGCCTCACTAACAGTGCCAAACTTCCCCAAACATCCACCATCAGCATGACAGCCCGCACCCACACCACCAAACAGCCGAATGCAAGCCTCCCTCTCCAACCCGCTGCCATACCCTGTACTCCACAACCAACCAGACCCTCTGGCAACCCAGGCAGCCGACCCGCACTCTTCGTCAGTCAGACTCAAACCCGAAGTAGCCCTCCACTATTCCCATCTCTGAGCAGTTCACCCTGCCACCACACCCGATTACCAAGCAACCGGAACACAGCGGCTCCGCCCTTCCTCCAGTAGCCACAACAACCCAATCACTTAAGCAGTCAGCCTACATCTAACCGAGCATCGCAGGTGAGCCTTCCCTTCTCTTTTATATATATAAAAAAGGAAAAGAAAATATATTATATTATTTTTTTGTTGATTCATCGAATTCGTGTAGTTATTTTCTTTTCTTTGCCTTATGTGCCCACTATCCAAATTTATAGCAGTTGTTGCTTTGCTTTGTCGTTGTCCCATTGTTGATCCGTGCTTATCCGTATCTGTTTGGTGATTTGTCGCTTATCCGTGTGCTTGTCCATGTCCATTTGCTTTCATTCTCGTTGTTTTTCTAGCCTCAAAAGTGAGCGATCACTCACGATTGACATTCTTATGTTTAGTATATTGATTTCACATAAAATGATGATTGAAATATGTTGTTAAATTTAAATTGATTAGTGATTAAATTGTTAAATATGATATGTTATTATTGGCATTCGTTCACCTATGTTAATTGACAATATTGACACCAATAATCTGTTAGTGTGTATATATATATATATATTATATTTAAATAGTTAACTATGATCAGATTTTCCATTGATATGCTATGTCATTTTATGCTATTTGTTCTCACTCTGCAAGTTCCCTGTTAGTTAGGAAGTCCCTATGGGTTGAAATGATACATACCCGAAAGATATTATAGATTAGGGAAAATCGTTATGGGTTGAAATGATAAACCCAAGCGATTTTATTGATTTTGAAATTTTGGGATTGCGGGTTGAAATAATATATACCCATAAATATTAAATTATTGCGGATTGAAATGATAAATATCCATATCACTTGAACATAGGTTAGAAAACTATATACGGACACCATTGGTCTATTTTTAAATGATTTCTAAATTTTTGAAAAAGGAAATGTTACCCGGCACCTTGGCCTGGCTACAGGATGATAGTTGTAGAGGTGATAGTTAGCACTAGACAAGATTCCGACCAAGGAAAGGCTGGAGATATAAAGGGTTTGGTGCACTCGATATGTTTCGGCATTTCTACATGGCTCAGTCAAAGTGGATGAAACACATGGCTCGGTCAAAGTGGTCGGAACGCATGGCTCGGTCTAGGTGGTTAGCAGATGCCGCTCGGTCTGAATTGTTCGACATGCCTCGTTCGGTCGAGGTAGCTCGGCATTTCTCGTTCGGTCTCGAAAAGTTTTGTTCAAGGTGGTTTGGCCAGTTTGGGGTGACAAAGTGGTTCGGTCTAGATGGTCCAGCAAATATCGTTCGGCCTAGATGAGCTAGCAGGCATCGTTTGGTCGTGGTTGGGAGGCTATTGCCGTTCAATCAGGAGTGGTTCGGCACGAGTGATTCAGTGTATCTCGTTCAGTGCAAGGTGAGGGAGTTAGCCCACTCTTGAAGTCAACGGCGAAGTGAAGAGTTCGACATTGTTCTGCTTCGAGACTCACTGCAAGTTGTCCCGGTCCTGTGAAAGCTTGCTTCGAGTCATTTACTAGATGACCGCCGATCAACTATACTGGTTCGGCATTTCTCGACCAGCCAAGAGTCGTTCGACACGCCTGGACCCGCCAACCTGAGATTACCATATTTGGGCCAAGTCATCTTGGTCATGGGCCCATGCAGGTGAACCAGCCTATTTTCGTCTATAAATAGAAGGGCATGGGTGTAGTGAAAGAAACCTTTTTTCGAGAACTCCAGGGACACTTTGCCATTTTTGGTACTCGCAACTTTCGGTTCAAACTTGTATTTGAGTTATTCTTTTACGGATTGCATCTGTATTCAAGTCATTGAGAAAAGTAGTAAAGATTACATTAACAGTGGACGTAGGCAGTTACGCCGAACCAATATAACTCTGGTGTTCTTGTTTCTCCAGTTAGTTTTACATATATTCCTCTATTTTAATTTACTATCTTCATTACTCTCTCTACATAAATCTTTTCTTGAGTGTTAGTGACCAATTTTGGTGCTAACATTTTGGTGCTTTCATTGAGAGCTTGCATTCTCAGGCTGTTAGGATCTACTTTGTCGCTACTGGATTGAAGAAATCCCCCAAAGGAGATCCAAATTCACTCTCAAGAGTCCATAGACACTACTCAAGGTTCTCGCAGATAACTCTAAGATGGGAAGACCACGTACTAGATCAGCCTCCCACAACGCAAATGTCAACGAGACCACCAGCGTCCAACAAGTAGGACCCAGCAATCAACTAGTTAATCTAAGTGCAGGGACCACCACCGTCCTAAACCAAACAGAAGTTGTCACTAGAACAGAGTTCAACGACCTGATGAGAGAACTCGTGGAAAGCAGGAGACAACTTAATGAGCAGATTCAAGCTAACGCCAATCTCATGACCCAGCTTACTCAACAACAGGATCAGAATGCTGGAGGAAGTCCCGCTTCCTACTCATCAGCTAACAGCTCTACTTCGTCTGACGAACATCCCAGGCGTAGATGCCGTAGAATTGAAACAGCGCAAACAGGTGCAGTAGATTAATCCAATGGGAATGGTCCAGGTTCCCTACCTGGAGCCGTGGCCCCTCACTTGCACCTGGGAAATCGCACCCAAGTTGGAGTGGGAAACTTAGGATTTGGAGCACGAGTGGAAGCAGGCCGATAGGTTCACCTGGGTCGTAGTGAAGCAGGTCCCCAGGACATGCATTTGGGAGACCACCAACCGAGGAGGCACCAGTCGGAACAGTAACGCAGGATGGAGTCCAACTTGCCGCCTCCCATCCAGACCTCAGATTTATCAGCTATGGTCAAACAGCTGATGAGAGAAAATCAGGGCTTATCTAATGATGATTGGGTTACAGCTAGGAGTCATACTCCGTTCATAGATACTATCCGACAAGCTGAGTACTCCCGGAAGTTCAGCATGCCGACTATTCCAACCTATGAGGGGAAGACTGATCCCCGATAGCATGTAATGAGATACGAGTGGTTGATGAACTCGGCTAGAGCAAATGATGCGACTAAATATAGATGTTTCCCAATAACCCAATTTGGAATCACTACCATGTGGTTCACCAGACTTCCTCCGTGATCAATCTCCAGATTCGATGAATTAGCAACAAAATTTGTGGAGCAGTTCAGAATTCATACCACTCGTCCAAAGGACGTGATGCCTTTATCCAGTGTAATTCAAGCCCCAAGGTAGTCCTTAAAGGAATATTTACAAAGGTTTCACGTTGCAGCTACAGAAGTTAGCAACCCAAATGACCATGCTATTCTTATGGCCGTGATGCGAGGAGTAGATCCAGACTAAGAGTTTGGTGATTGGCTCGCAGGAAAACCTTCGGCTACCCTGGAACGTTTTTATTCAAAGGCGCACTTTTTACACCAAAATTGGCCACAAACACCCGATTGTTGCCGAAAGCACCAGTTCACAATCACAGATCAAAAATAACAAGTATGAAGAGAAAATTGAAAATGAGGGACACTCAGAAAATCCCGAGGAAAACAGTAAACGACACAAAATTTATAGTGGTTCGGCGATCTTGCCTACGTCCACTCTGAAGTTGATGATTTTATTAATGTTCACTTGATGATTTCAATTGATTACAGCAGCCTACAGTCGATAATAATGATTTACAGTAGTGAAATTCGTTAGTAGCAGCAGCAATGGAGTTTAGAACTGGATCTGGCAGAGTCTGGGCGTTAGAGAATTCAAAGAAGAAGAAGATCCCTTTTCTGTTGGCTCTGGGGGTCTATTTATAGGTGTAGGAGGCTGATATTTCGCTCAGATCTTGGGAGACTCCCTCTGGCACCTGACTAGACCCGCGCGCCCAAGCCCGCGAAGTTTCAGCCCGATCCGTGATCAATACGAACGGATTTCGTATCGATCATAATTGTGTCCGATGGAGTCGAAATTTGGCGTGGACGTTCTTTAGCATGCACGTAAGCTTCTGTGAAAATTTCACAGCATTTGGACTTGTAGATTAGGATAAATGATCAATACGAAATGGACTTACTCGGCAGGCTGTTTCGTTCGTATCGATGGATTTCGACTCGATGACTTCGAATCGATGGCGGCATGTGCTAGCAGGTTGACGTGGCGCGCGTCCTTCGCATCGATCTGTAGCATACCCAGTTTGAATCGATGAAAACAGTCTAGTTCGAATCGATAGACGTTGGCTTGTTCGTATCAATGAAGGCTCCTTGGTTCGTATCGACTATTGTGTTTTGTTTCGCATCGATGGGAGGCGTGCACTTCATATCGATTGGTGATCGATCGATACGAAGAGGGCTTTTGAGATTGAGCGATGCGAACCAGATGAAAGTGTTTGTTGCCAATGGATACGAAGTAGGAGTGTTCAGATGATCGAGTCGTACTGTGGCTCGTCGATGGATGGGAAGTCGATCGAGTCGAACTGTTGCTTCCTGATGGATGTGGATCGATACGAAGTGGGCATTGACCGATCGAGTCGAACAGAGCTTTCCCTGATGGATTCGAACTCGATCGATTCGAACAACAGCCAGCTGGTGGATTCGAACTATCAAAGCTTTATGGATTCGAACAAAGCTCTTCAGGCGATGGATGCGAAGTAGACTCTGGTGATGAATGTGAAGTGGTCACTAGCTGATCGATACGAAGTGGGTTCTAACGATGGATACGAACTCGATCGAGTCGAACAGAGGCCAGTCGATGGATTCGAACTTGAGGCTGTTCTTCATCCCATCTTGCATCGATCATAACTTGAGCATATTAACTCGGATTGATTTGAAATTTGGAACGTTGGCTCTCATAGTCTTGCTTGTCGTGTCATATCAAGTTTAGCTCGATCCGGAATCGGACAAAATTCACCGATATCCATAGTGAGCCTGTGTATAACCGATATTCAGGAAGGCTAATCATTGTTTTTCAGCCAATTTCTTGATATCTCAACTTTGTTAAAAAGTGGGATAACACTTTGCCTCCCAAAATACGCCTTGCGGTAGGAAGGTGTGTTTTGTAATGCCATAAGATGGATGTTCATATCCTGTTGATGACCTGCAAAGAAATTGATAGTTTTATCTGACCGCGAGTGACGATCGTTCGGGATCGTATGTCATTCGAGGTAGTACATGACCATTCGGGGTCGGATCCCGTTCACGACGAATGATGACTGTTCGCGGTCGTGGTGCCGTTCGAGGCGATTGGTGATCATTCGCGATCGGGTGCCGTTCGAGGCGAATTGTGACCGTTCGCGGTCGGGTGCCGTTCGAGGCGAATTGTGACCATTCGCGGTCGGGTGCCGTTCGAGGCGAATTGTGACCATTCGCGGTCGGGTGCCGTTTGAGGGGATTTGTGACCATTCACGGTCGGGTGCCGTTCGAGGCGATTTGTGACCATTCGCGGTCGGGTGCCGTTCGAGGCAATTTATGTGTGCGCGGGGGGGGGACTTAGTATCATTTGTTCCAGATTTCACGTTCGAGTGATTTTCTGAACTGTTTGTTATAACGGTTTATCGCCATCTCAGAGCATGCCTAAGGACCGTTCGCGACCCCGTGCATGTTTAAGTGGCTTATCCGTTATGGAACCACAAATGGCATGCTTTTATCCAAAATAAGTCTTCCAACAGAAATCTTAAACAAAATCGAGTCTAAACATGAGAAACAGAAAACAAAAGCAAAACATGGATGTTAAGGTGCAAACACCTACATCGATGCGGTTTATAGTCATATCAGAGCATGCTTGAGGATCGTTCGCGGTCCTGTACATGTGTAAAAAGACTAAATTGCGTTGGTGTGGAGTTTGCTACTTATTCGTCATTATCTCAATCAATTGATGACAAGCTGACGCCTCGATCCTGAGCCGTCCCCAGTAGGTGCCGGTGGTGGTCGCTCCCGTTCCCCAGTTGTCGTTCCCCTTCTTACATACTGCGATAGCAGACCATTCCGAATATGTCCCTCAACCTCATCCTTCAAGTGTCGGCAATCGTTCGTGCTATGGCCATTCAGCTCGTGGAATAAGCAGTACTTGTCCGACCTTCTTTCATTGTTGGTCGGATCCCTTCTTATTGGATTTCGATAAGGAATATGCCCCCTGGTGTCCTAGTAAATTTGGTCCAAAGTCTCATTCAATTCCATATAAGAGGTGAATCTCGGTTCCTTTCGTGGTCGCGCTGGTCCATCATCATTATCCTTGGCCTTTCGTTTCCCTCGGACAATTCCTGAATCGGCTTTAGGAAGATTTTCGCCCTTGACGGCATAAACATTAACTCCTTCTCCTTCTTCTCTCTCAGCATTTGCGTACTCTAATCGTAGAAATCCTTTAGCCTCATGATAAAATTCTCCTAGATCCATTGGGGGGTCCCTTGTTAACGAATTCTTGAATTCTGTGTCATCAGCTATGCCAAATACAGCTGCCATCAAAACCATGGATGGATCGGGTCGATCCACCGATGCTGCCGCTGCATTGAATCGCGTCAGAAAGTTCCTCAAAGACTCCTCGGTTCTCTGTTTTAGTGCCACCAAACTCATCACATTCTTGGGTCTTGAAATGTGAACCCCGAACTGCCTCATGAACCTTTCGATCAAATCGGTCCATGTTCCAATAAAACCGCTCTCCAATTGTCTGAACCATAATGCTGCTATGTCTGCTAGGTACAACGGGAGGCACCGGGCCATGACCTCCTCCGATGCCCCCAGCACTTCCATGTGCCTCATGTACTTCGTTAGATGAACCGCAGGATCTGTCCTCCCATTATACATGTCCAATGATGGTAACTTGAATTCAGGTGGATTCCGGGCTTGCTTGATCGCAGAAGCAAAGGGACTCCTATTTACATCCTCCAGGTCTCTATTCACTAGTCCACCTCTCATGGCTCGTCTGACCATCTCCGCCAATCTATCACTATCTCCCAGTTGTAATCCTTGTCCGTCGTTTCCGATTTTCCCCCCGAGTTCACGGGGGATTCCTGGAATCTGCTCTCCTGGCGGAGCATTCATTTCTCTGTCAATGTCGCATTGCGCAGTTCCACCTGGTATTCCGCCCGGGACTGGGCCAACATGCTCTGGGTTATTGCCCCCTAGTTCTGGTGCTACGCCAGATGGTCCTGCTTCGTTCTGAACTCTGGTTGCTCCTTGATCTTGCGCTTCAAGCTGCCCAATTTGAAGAAACAAATTTTGGATCATTTCCCCTTGCCTTTTCATCATTGTCTCCATCTCATTCCTGGTGATGAAGATCGATGTCTGATTCGCACCCGATGAAGCCTCTTGACTCCTTTCATGCTGGCTTCTCTCTGGCCTTGGTCTTCTTCTTGATTGCCTTGTCATAGCTTTTCAGATCTGAATCTCCAAGCCTTCAAACTCAACTTCCAAACGATAGAATTCCTGAATTTGTGTTCTCGGTGAAAACACCGAAATGTTTGCGCCAAAATTGGCCACAAACACCCGATTGTTGACGAAAGCGCCAGTTCACAATCACAGATCACAAAATAACAAGTATGCAGAGAAAATTGAAAATGAGGGACACTCAGAAAATCCCGAGGAAAACAGTAAACGACACAAATTTATAGTGGTTCGGCGATCTTGCCTACGTCCACTCTGAAGTTGATGATTTTATTGATGTTCACTTGATGATTTCAATTGATTACAGCAGGTTACAGTCGATAATAATGATTTACAGCAGTGAAATTCGTTAGTAGCAGCAGCAATGGAGTTTAGAACTAGATCTGGCAGAGTCTGGGCGTTTGAGAATTCAAAGAAGAAGAAGATCCCTTTTCTGTTGGCTCTGGGGGTCTATTTATAGGTGTAGGAGGCTGATATTTCGCTCAGATCTCGGGAGACTCCCTCTGGCACCTGACTAAACCCGTGCGCCCAAGCCCGTGAAGTTTCAGCCCGATCCGTGATCAATACGAACGGATTTCGTATCGATCATAATTGTGTCCGATGGAGTCGAAATTTGGCGTGGACGTTCTTTAGCATGCACGTAAGCTTCTGTGAAAATTTCACGGCATTTGGACTTACTCGGCAGGCTGTTTCGTTCGTATCGATGGATTTCGACTCGATGACTTCGAATTGATGGCGACATGTGCTAGCAAGTTGACGTAGCGCGCGTCCTTCGCATCGATCTGTAGCATACCCAGTTTGAATCGATGAAAACAGTCTAGTTCGAATCGATAGACGTTGGCTTGTTCGCATCGATGAAGGCTTCTTGGTTCGTATCGACTATTGTGTTTTGTTTCGCATCGATGGAAGGCGTGCACTTCGTATCGATTGGTGATCGATCGATACGAAGAGGGCTTTTGAGATTGAGCGATGCAAACCAGATGAAAGTTTTAGTTGCCGATGGATACGAAGTAGGAGTGTTCGGATGATCGAGTCGAACTGTGGCTCATCGATGGATGCGAAGTTGATCGAGTCGAACTGTTGCTTCCTGATGGATGCGGATCGATATGAAGTGGACATTGACCGATCGAGTCGAACAGAGCTTTCCCTGATGGATTCGAACTCGATCGATTCGAACAGCGGCCACCTAGTGGATTCGAACTATCAAAGCTTGATGGATTCGAACAAAGCTCTTCAGGCGATGGATGCGAAGTAGACTCTGGTGATGAATGTGAAGTGGTCACTAGCTGATCGATACGAAGTGGGTTCTGACGTTGGATACGAACTCGATCGAGTCGAACAGAGGCCAGTCGATGGATTCGAACTCGAGGCTGTTCTTCATCCCATCTTGCATCGATCATAACTTGAGCATATTAACTCGGATTGATTTGAAATTTGGAACGTTGGCTCTCATAGTCTTGCTTGTCGTGTCATATCAAGTTTAGCTCGATCCGGACTCGGACAAAATTCACCGATATCCATAGTGAGCCTGTGTATAACCGATATTCAGGAAGGCTAATCATTGTTTTTCAGCCAATTTCTTGATATCTCAACTTTGTTAAAAAGTGGGATAACACGCACTAATTTATAAGAAGGGAGGAAGCCAGGTGGATGAGGCATGGCAGTGCTCCAGGGCCTTGCAAGGAGACGGTGCAAAGCAATATTGGGGTAAAACAATCTGGCGACAACTCTGTAAAAGTTCAGGTCAATGTTCAAAACAAGCCCGAGCAGTCTAAAGGATCCGGAGGTGGAATTTCCGGAAGGAAGAGGGAAGCCGAAAAGTGGAAACCAAGGATCCCAACCTACAATGAATACACTCCTTTGAACGTTCTCTAGAGAATATTTATTTATCAACCTGTATTACATTCCAATACTGAAAGCCGTGCCCAAAAGAATCCACTGAGGAACAAAAGCAGACTGGGAAGTATTGTCGTTTCCATGAGACTTAGGGGCACAATACCGAGGAATGTAGACACTTCCATGATGCTATAGAAAAATTGATTCGCCAGAAAAGGTTACAGTAGTTTGTTAAGAATCCGCAGGAAGGCAGACAGGGGACATCCGACCCTAATCGCGGGCAGGCTCCACATCGACCTGAGGAACCTGTTTGGAATGGAGGTAGATTGGTTATAAACACGATAGTTGGTGGACCTCACTGGGCAGACAAGAGTTGGTAAGAAATGGAGCATTATGCTAGCTCCCTAAAACATTCGTATTTTGAATGTTGTTCAAACAAAGAAGATGGGACCCCAGCTAAGCAGCAGCGAATGATGACGAACGATATAGTGTTCAAGAGCAGAGATGCCGATTAGGTAGAGGCACTTACCATTGACCCGATGGTCATCTCAGAAATGATTGGGCCGGCGTTGGTGAGAAGGATACTGATTGATTATGGGAGTTCTGTGAATATTATCTTCAAAAAGGCGTACGACCAAATGAAGATGGAGGTAAAGAATCTGAAACCATCTAAAGCCCGCATTCACGGTTTTAATGGTGCAGCCACTGACGCGATAGGTTTTGTTGAATTACCATTTAAGTTAGGAGAAGGTGAATTTAGGAGGGTACGGATCCTACCGTTCATTGTGTTGGATGTTAATTCCCCGTATAATGTTTTTCCAGGTCGACCGGCCCTGGCGAAGTTTCGGGCAGCCTTGGCCCCGTGGTGTTTGACTTTAAAATTTCCGACGGATAGAGGAGTTGGTGTAGTGCATGGCGATCAAGTGACTGGTCGTGCATGTTATGTTGCTGAGCTGAGAGAGGCCCAGCGAAGAGAAAAAGGAAAGGTTGTGGACAACTTTGTTCGCACCGACGTTGTTCAAAATTGACAAGTAGTGCCCGAGCCTTGGCTCGGGCAACAGAGTCGGATCTACAGAGACATAGATCCGAGGGACGATGATGAAGAAACTAAGGAATCTAAAGCAGCACCGGCAGAGTTGACAATTGACATTCCAGTCAGCCATGATGACCCATCGCGGGTGCTTAAGATTGGATCACAACTCACCCCCTCGATGATTGAGGATATTACTGATTTCCTCTGAGCAAACCTAGATGTGTTCGCTTGGACTCACTCTGATATGTGCGGGATTTCTCCTACCATCGCAAGTCATATGTTGAACATTGACCTAAAATATGTACCAGTAAAACAAAAAAGGAGAGGTACGGACCCAGAGAGGTCTGCTGCTCTAAGAGAAGAGGTGGACAAACTCAAAGCCAATGGGTTAGTCCGCGACGGCCTTTACCCTGAATGGGTATCTAACCCTGTACTAGTAAGAAAAGCGAATGGGAAATGGAAGTCCTATGTTGATTACTCAGACCTGAACAAGGCATGCCCTAAGGATAGTTTCCTTTTACCCAGAATTGACCAGCTGGTCGACTCAACAGTAGGACACAAGTTACTGTCATTTATGGATGCGTATTCGGGATACAATCAAATCCCGATGCACATTCCAGATCAGGAACACACTAGTTTTGTCACGGATGTCAGACTATATTGTAATGTGGTGATGCCTTTAGGGTTAAAGAACGTAGGAGCGACTTATCAGTGCTTGGTAAATCGGATGTTTAAAGACCAAATTGGTAGAACAATGGAAGTCGATGTGGATTACATGCTCGTGAAGTCATGGCAGTCAAATGACCACATTCAAGACTTAGCGGAGATGTTTGATATACTTAGATACTACGAAATGAAAATTAATCCACTGAAGTGTTCCTTTGGTGTTGCGTCAGGAAAGTTTTTGGGTTTTATTTTCAATGCACGAGGAATTGAAGCTAACCCGGAAAAGATTCAGGCTATTCGAGACATACAAGCGCCCAGAACTATAAAGACAGTACAAAGCCTGAATGGAAAAGTCGTTGCGTTGAGTCGATTCATATCCAGAGCGATCGACAAGTGTATTCCCTTCTTTGATGTGATAAAGAAAGGGAAGAGAAATTTCGAATGGACGCCCGACTGTGAGGATGCATTCCGAGCTCTGGTATGACATTTGGAGAGTCCCCCGGTTCTGTCAAAACCTATAGCCCATGAAGTGTTATATGTATACTTGGTCGTGTCTCGGCATGCCATCAGTACGATCTTGGTTCGTGAGGAGGACCGAATTCAAAAGCCAGTGTACTACGTCAGCAAACGTCTAACGGGGGCAGAAATAAATTATCTTAAAATTGAGAAGCTAGCCTACTGCTTGGTGGTTGCATCACGCAAGCTTCGCCCATATTTTCAGGCTCACCCGATCAGTGTTTATACTGATCAACCTCTGCGACAGGTACTCCAACGACTAGAAACCTCTGGAAGGCTGTTGAAATGGAATATTGAGTTGAGTCAATTCGATATCTCCTACCTGCCATGGAGGGCTATCCAAGTGCAGGAACTAGCAGACTTCATTGCAGAATTCACCATATCAGATGAGCCGAGTAGTGATGATGTGATTCCCCCCATACGATGGAAATTATACACCGATGGGGCATCCAACGACCATTTTTCTAGGGCTGGTGTTATTCTTGTGACTCCCGAAAACCAATAAGTTTGTTATGCTTTGATGCTCAATTTCCTAGCTACGAATAACGAAGCCGAGTATGAAGCATTGATTCCTGGCTTAAAACTTACCAGGGAACTCGGAGTAAAATTGGTTGAAATATTTTGTGACTCACAGTTGTTGGTATACCAAGTGCGGGGGGACTAACAAGCAAAGGGGCATAGACTTGCCCCATACCTTGCTCGGGTTCAAGAACTGTTGGCAGACCTTGAATATTACGATATCTCGCATATCCCGCATGAACAAAATGGAAAAGCTGATTCATTGGCAAAATTCGCAAGTACTGGTGTTGCACAGCAGATGGGTTTGGTTCCCGTCAAAATTTTACATGCCCCGAGTATAAACGAGATGGAAGTAGACTCTGTGTCAGAAACAGAAATTGAGAGGGAGTCGTGGATAACCCCGTTCAAGCAGTACCTGTTACATGGGACTTTGCCCGAAAGAAAGAACGAAAGATGACAAGTCATTCGCAGAGCCTCACGATATATAATGCAGGATGGAGTAATGTATCGAAAAGGATTCTTGGTTCCTTTACTTCGGTGTATCACCCACGATAAGATAAAGCGGGTCTTGAAAGAAGTTCATGAATGAGAATGTAGCGACCATACTGGGGGGCAGACGCTAGCCAAAATGATCCTCCGCTATGGATACTATTGGCCAACCATGAATCGAGACGCCGTAGACTATGTGAGAAGATGCGACAAATGTCAGAAGTATGCGAAGATTCTGAGAGCTTCCCCGATGGAACTCACACAAATGGTTAGTCCCTGGCCATTTGCAATATGAGGGATCGATATAATCGGCTCCTTACCAATCTCCAAAGGTGGTGCAAAATATGCAATTGTTGCGGTCGATTACTTTACCAAGTGGAAGCAGAACCCTTAGCTACGATCACCACCAAAAAGGTAATTAATTTCGTTGTGCGAAACATCATATACCATTTTGGTCTCCTACGAACTATCATTACGGACAACGGAACTCAGTTTGAGTGTAGGGAGTTCAAAGAATTCTACCAAAAATATTGCATTAAGAAAAGCTTTGCGGCAGTTGCTCACCCTAAAGCCAATGGACAATTTAAGGCCGTAAATAAAATAATTAAATCCATATTGAAAAAGCGTTTGGAGAAGGCCAGAGGCAAGTGGGTGGATGAGCTTCCAACAGCACTATGGGCTTACCGGATCACCCATAAGTCCGCGACTAGCCACACTCCATTCACCTTAGCATACGGCACTGAAGCTGTTATACCCATGGAACTTGAAGTTCCCTCTCACCGGGTGACTCATCACGATCCTAAGACGAACCAGGATCTCTTACTGGAATCGTTGAATTTTTTCGATAAAAAACGTGAAGAGGCTGATTTGAAGGCGGCTGCATATAGGCACCAAGTCGCTCGATATTATAATAAAAAAGTTCTACCGAGAATCCTTGATGTGGGTGATCTCGTTTTGAAGCGAGTTTTTTCGATCCCATCACATATGAATCCCACATGGGAAGGTCCATACGTCATCGGACGAAAGCTTGGAGAAGGAACCTTCAAGCTAGCGACTGTCAATGGCATGACACTCCCCAGAGCATGGAATAGCGAGCATTTGCGTCGTTATTACACTTAGCCTATTTCTTTTGCACTTTAGTAGCAATTGTTTCCAGTATATGTTTCTTTTGTTGTTATTTTTTTTCGGCATGTAATAAGACAACTCAATTTGTTCCTATTTGTTATGATCAATAAAGGCTTGAAGCCGTTTTTCTATGAATTGTTGATGTTCCTTGCGTCATAATTTCATGGCAAAAAATTAAATTACATTATTCTGTCTGGCGTATGAATGCACACACAAAATCAAAAGTCAAACGACTTAAAAATCTCTAAGTCCCCGGAGCGTGGACTAGAGTACTCTGAGTCCCCGGAGTGTGGACTAGAGTATAAACGATTTAAAAATTTCTAAGTCCCCGGAGCGCGGACTAGAGTACTCTGAGTCCCCGAAGTGTGGACTAGAGTATAAACGACTTAAAAATCTCTAAGTCCCCGGAGCGCGGACTAGAGTACTCTGAGTCCCCGGAGTGTGGACTGGAGTATAAACGACTTAAAAATCTCTAAGTCCCCGGAGTGCGGACTAGAGTACTCTAAGTCCCTGGAGTGCAGACTAGAGTATAAATGGTTCAAAAAAATCTCTAAGTCCCCGGAGCGCGGACTAGAGTACTCTGAGTCCCCAGAGTGCAGACTAGAGTATAAACGACTTAAAAATCTCTAAGTCCTCGGAGCGCGGACTAGAGTACTCTGAGTCCCCGGAGTGCGGACTAGAGTATAAACGATTCAAAAATCTCTATGTCCCCGGAGCGCGGACTAGAGTATAATCAGCCAAGCGCTTCTTCTTGGACCCTCTGCTTCCTAGCGAGGCGGTATCCAGGGCAGGAGGAGGGACATCCAGAGGTGTGTTCCCCCCAAGGAGGATTATCTTCAAGGGCCTATTTAAGGATTATCGAGTTCCATCACCCGAGGTTCAATCTTAATTTCATCCTTCTTTTTCTCCTCCTCCACGATTCGTTCCCCCATGCTAATTTTTGAAGTAGGTTCGGAAGAGCCTGTGATGTCAACCTCGTCATGTTCTTCCGCAGGCGAGGGATCCTCGGTCTTGTCCTCAGCGAACGCTCCGATTACTTAGGCATCGGGTCCGGGAGTATCCCGGTGTGAAGCTCTTCCGCTATATTTTCTTCCTTCTCCGTGGCGACATCGGTCCTTTGAGTTGGTTCAGGATTAGAATGACCTACATGAAGTCATAAAAGACAAATGTTAGAATACATCTATTACTCACCAAGAAGCGATGGTTAGTTGAACTCTAGAAAGAAAAGTTAAGTACCAGCCTCTGGCTGACTCCCAGCTGTTTTGGGAGTCTCACCCTCTGGAATAAGGGAAAGAACGTGAACATCAAGCACGGGTTTCTTTGGGTCATAGCCAACATGCTGCTCGAAAGGATCGAATGATGAGCAATCAACTGGCTAGGCAGTAGGAGGAACTGGAGACTCAGTTCCGGATGGGCCAGCAATGTCAACCTTCCCTTTCGGTGAGGAGGAATCTCTTCCGTAGAGAGCTTTGGTCGTGGATAAGTCGGAAGGCTCATTTCCTCGAAGCACTTCGTTCACAAGAGAATCCTCATCAATCTCTTCCAGTTCACAAGAGTATCCCATGCTTCGGCTAACGATTCGAGGTAACCTTCGCCCAGAAAAGATTGATCTCGATGCATGAGAACTCTAGCGTTGTGTTCAGCAATAAGCGGATCAAATAAGCATTTAATTTCTTCGCTACCAGCTTCGGTAGCTACTTCAAGGCGAGAATCGATTTCTGTCAGCACAATTCTTTTGCCCTCCTCACGGGCTACATCCTTTAGCGCTTCAGCTTTAGAAAGTCCCTCGTCTAGCTTCGCCTTTAAGAGTCGGGTTGTGACGATTTCCTCACAATATAGCTGCGACTCTTCCTGTGCAGCATTCTTCTCTTCTTTCTCTTTAAGCAGCAGCTCCTCCAGTTCTTTAACTCGCCGAGCGAGGATATCCTTTTCTTTCTATATGGAGTCTTTGTCTAAGGCTAGAGCACCACTACGCTGAACTGCCTCATCAATTTACTTTTTATGAGTGGCTTCTAGACGGCTGACTGCCTCAGCTGTATCTTTAGCGTTTTGCTGGGTAGCCTCAAGTTGAGATTTGTACAAGGAAAGCTCTTCATCCTGGGCTTTAATAATATCTTTATCATGAATGGCTTCAAGTTTCAGGTGATCGATTTCATACTGACATTCCATAGAAACTTCTAAAAGTTTTTCTGCCAAATGAACAAACGCATCATGTTGGACATAGACATCATTATTGCAGGCTATGGCGCTTTGTTTGACATTCCCTGGAATTGGGTGAATCGCAGGAATAAATTTCATTCCGTCGAAGCATATCTTTAGAAATGTGGCTTTAAGCTTGGCTAATCTTTCGGCAATCGACGGATCATGCGCAGAAATTGGAGGAGTGTGCATGGCCGGAGCCATAGACTTTTTATGAGGCTCATGAGATTACTTTGTGCTGGACGAACTAGAGTGTTGGTCGTGGGGAGCTTCAGATTGAGATCCCTTCTGAGCAGATTTTTCCCTACTGTGCTCAGAGTGAGGGGGAGGATCGTTGGGGGTATGAAGGATGGCTGTATGTTTTTCTTCGAGAAGACGATGAGTCTCTAGGATGGTAGTCCCTATCGTCTTTGTTACCTCTTTCTCGACGTCTACCAAACCCCGAATCCCGACTGGAGTGGTGGAAGATAGAGGACCAGCGAAGGCGGTCAAATCCGTGAGTGCGCCTCATATCGCCTGCACAGAAATCAAGTAAGGATGAGTTAGCGATAATAATATGATGGCAAAAATTTAAGTGCAGGGTGAAGTGTAAGTGTTCGTGTGTGTCCTAGTGTTTCCCCCCGATGGACCAGTTTCTTTTCCTTTACTTATTGGAGTTTTTTCTCCCTGATGATAAATTTGATCACCTCCATCGCCTCTCGCGGGCGAATTAAGTCCCATATCCCCTGGGTCGTTGAAACCGTAATTCAATAGGTCATCAGGGATGGTCAGGTCTGAAAGACCTATCAATGAACCCTCTAGATGTTGGGGAGACGACTTTTTCTCAACCAGAGTGATTGTAACTTTAGGAGTTCCGCCTACTGTTTTCTTTTTCAATTTATAGGCTAAGCTTTTTTGCCTCTTCGAAGGGGGAAGCGATTTGGCGATTCCAGGTGCGTCCGTTATTGGTGCAATATCGGAGCCTAAGTTCTCATCGGTCGTTTTTGGCACCTCGTCCTCCTTTATTTCACCTTCCTCAGATATATCGGGGGTTCCTCCTGTAGAGGTCATCGAAGGCCCAACTTGCCCTTTGCCTTTTTCTGTGGCGAATCCAGTTGTAGCGGCGCCAGTTGGGGGACTAGTTCGATGACCTTCCACTAACAATCCAAACTTTAAAAGCGATTCATTGGAAATAACGGATTTGATCTCCCAGTCTTCCACGGGAATAGCTCGGATGGCCTCGACGACCTCAGAATACCCAGTACCTTCGGGACGTGGGATGATACCTGTAAAAGTCGAAAGAAGTTTAGAAAGAATGCACTTCGTGCTATAGACAAATATTGGTCCGAAAATGGAACTTACTCCCTTCCAGCCATCTTCTCGCAAAGCCAAGAGGCAGCGTACATAAATCCGTTCCTGTTTATATTGGGAGAATTTACTCCATGCCCCCGTCAGGATCTGACACTTGGAGTGTGGCTCAAGGAATATGAAGGATGGACTGTTAGACCGTCTTTTGAAGCGATAAATGTAGCAGATATCACCGGGAGTGGGGAGCCTGAATAAGATGCACATGAATAGAATACAAGTGCCATAGGTGAACGCATGACTATTGGGATGTAGCTGTGCCGGGGCAATCTCAATATACTGTAACACTTCATGGAGAAAGGAGTTGAAAGGTGGCACGCTACCAACCCAGCACATGAATTTATTGCACGCTGTATATCCAGTTGGGGGCAGGTGAGGCCGATCTTGCCCCGATGGAACTAAAACATCGTTGAAAGGGATCCCATGAATTGTACACAGCCGACGAAGAGCGGTTTCGCCGATTTTTCAAGCTTGTGAATCGATAGGATTATCCAGAATGACTGCTCCGTCTATAACATCAGGAGTCGCGCCAATAACTGCAGCTGATGGATCCGGAATACCCCATGTAGGAGTTGTCGGTGGACTCGAAGTTCCTACTACCTCCTGTTGAGAACTTGCCTCAGGCTTGTCTGAAATTGTGGCAGAGCTCGATCTTTTGGACATCTTCAACGAGCGTCGAATATGGGTAGATACCTGTTTGAACTATACTTGAAAGACAATCGATATTAGATATAACGACAAAAATAATCCCCCCGTGTGGTGTGTGGACTAGTCCAATCATTCAAGCATGAGTATAAAAGAATTAATGATTTAAAGACCGATGAAGTGTGATTGAGCATTAAACTATCGTCTTCGAATACCGTCATCGCTGACCGTCTCCGAGAGCTTGTCCTATGTTCGGGAGTAGGGATCTTGGAATCGGGCATTGGCATCATATGTTGAAGGCTATTATTTGATTTGGCTGAGTTGAATATGTGATTACAATTGTTAAAACTATGAAGTTATTAGTCTGAATCGATTCTATATGCTCAGGTGCTTAAGTTCTTGTCATTATTCATTGTTCAATGGTCAGGTGTGGGAATTTGTGGTCTTGACATATGTTGTGTTCAAGACCACCGAACCACCCATTCTCCTCTCTATCACTCTTTCATCGCCGAATGACCTCACTTAGCCTATGCCTACTAGACTTGCAAACTCCTGCCGACCCACACGTTTCCTAAACTCTCACCGACCCACATCAACTCACTAGATGCCAGGCCGCACTCACTACATTCGTTCTCCTCACTCACTCCCTAACCGCCTAACGACCCACTGGGTCTATACCGACCTACCTTCCTAATTTCCTACCATCCCATGCTCTCACTCGAGGCTGAATGACCCCCTTCGATCGAGATACCGATCTGCTCTTTAGGATTCTGACCGATCGCACTCGCTCTTGAATTACCGAACCCCTCTTCTCCTTATCTTTCTTTACCGAGCGACATCCTCCATCCTCCTCCTAAGTCTCAACATCCGAGTTAAGAGACTACAACTACTCCTCCTAGGCGATTTATGCCATCATCCATCAAAGTCAGGCCGAGGCCCTAACCTAAAGTCCACTCTTATTCCTAATCCATCTCTTTCCCTCCTATAAATCATCTTCTACCTATTCTTATAACAAAAGAAGAGGGGGGACCATCCATCCAAGCACTGAAATTCTATATGACTCCGGGGTTGGAAAGAAATTTGTACCTAGGGAGAGAGCTCGAGGTATGCGGTGGTTTCGAGGCGTTGGGCTGGGGATTTGTTCGAATTCGTGAGCAATTAGAGTCACGAGGTAGGCAATCTGGGTTCGATGGAAGTCTAAGTAGCAAGTAAAGCTCGGAGAGGAGTGCACTAATGACTTTGGGAAAGTAGAGTAGAAGTGAGAAGAAGGAGAAGGTGCGAAGGCTAAGACTTATATATGGGAGAGGGGAGGTGAACGGGTTATCTCCTATATACCCGGTCGTTATGCTTTGGGAAGTCGGCTACTAGACATGCTTACCCCAGCTCAAGTAAACCGACCATGTGGGTCGGCCTCTGTATGCCGAACTGCCCCTTGTTCATAAAAAAAAGGAGAAGAAAATAAAATCAAAAATGTACAAGATGCTAGGAAGGTCCGTCATGTTTCGGCCTTCGTGAGATCGTATAAGTTTGGCTTCTGAAAGCAGGAACTGATTACTGATTCAAAGCGTGTCGTGTTGTTTCACACGACACACTTTGGGGGGGCAAATGTTACCCGGCACCTTGGCCTGGCTACAGGACGATAGTTGCAGAGGTGATAGTTAGCACAAGACAAGATTTTGACCAAGGAAAGGCTGGAGATATAAAGGGTTTGGTGCATTCGATATGTTTCGGCATTTCTACATGGCTCGGTCAAAGTGGAAGGAACACATGGCTCGGTCAAAGTGGTCGAAACGCATGGCTCAGTCTAGGTGGTTAGCAGATGCTGCTCGGTCTGAATTGTTCGACATGCCTCGTTCGGTCGAGGTAGCTCGGCATTTCTCATTCGGTCTCGGAAAGTTTTGTTCAAGGTGGTTTGGCCAGTTTGGGGTGACAAAGTGGTTCGGTCTAGATGGTCCAGCAAATATCGTTCGGCCTAGATGAGCTAGCAGGCATCGTTTGGTCGTGGTTGGGAGGCTATTGTCGTTCAGTCAGGAGCGGTTCAGCACGAGTGATTTAGTGTATCTGGTTCGGTGCAAGGTAAGGGAGTTAGCCCACTCTTGAAGTCGACGGCAAAGTGAGGAGTTCGTCATTGTTCTGCTTCGAGACTAACTGCAAGTTGTCCCGGTCCTGTGAAAGCTTGCTTCAAGTCATTTACTAGATGACCGCCGATCAACTATACTGGTTCGGCATTTCTCGACCAGCCAAGAGTCGTTCGGCACGCCTGGACCCGCCAACCTGAGATTACCATATTTGGGCCGAGTCATCTTGGTCATAGGCCCATGCAGGTGAACCGACCTATTTTCGTCTATAAATAGAGGGGCAGGGGTGCAGTGAAAGGGACCTTTTTCGAGAACTCCAGGGACACTCTACCGTTTTTGGTACTCGCAACTTTCGGTTCAAACTTGTATTTGAGTTATTTGTTAACAGATTGCATCTGTATTCAAGTCATTGAGAAAAGTAATAAAGATTACATTAACAGTGGACGTAGGCAGTTACGCCGAACCACTATAACTCTGGTGTTCTTGTTTTTGCAGTTAGTTTTGCATATATTCCTCTGTTTTAATTTACTATCTTCATTACTCTCTCTACACAAATCTTTTCTTGAGTGTTAGTGACCAATTTTGGTGCTAACAGGAAAATATATGTGTTTTGATTTTTAAATATAATATAAAGATTTTATTTTAATATGTGTATAAAATTTAGGTTTTTAAATTATATGTTTTTGAAATTTTAAATTTATAAGTTAAGTTTGAAAATTTAAATTATAAAATTTTACTTATAACTTTATTATTTTTAAAATATATAATTAAGATTTAAATAGATTTAATAATAAAATTTAATATAATAAAATTTAATAAAATTTAATTTAATTAATATATATAAAATATATTTAAAATATTTATTTTAAATTTATATTAATATTTTGAAAATAGATTTTGTAATAACGTAAATAAATTAAGGTTGGAAAGATAAATTGAAATTGATTTATAATTTAATTTGTTTAAGAATTGTATTGTATTTAAATAGGAATTGATTTGAAGCTTATTGATTTTGAGATTTAGAAAGATATAATTTGTAACTTGATAACTTGATTTTTGAATAAAGGTGATTAAATGAATATTTTCCAATTTAAATAAAATTGAAATTGAATATTTAATATTGATTTAAATTTGTAATTTGAGATGTTATTTAAATGTTACTAAAAAATGATTAAGTGAATATTCTCAAATTTAAATAAAATTAAAGTTGAATTTTGAAATATAAATGAAATTTATCAAATTGTTTTATTGTAAATTGTTTGAATATTTAAACTTTGAAACCTATTGAATAGGAAGTGGTTTAAATTGTAGTTTAAACTTGGATTTGAAATCGACATAAATTAAAAATGGTTTTAATGAGAATTTTTATTGAACCTTTAACCCTTTTAATTGAAATTGTTGAACTGAGATTGATTTAAATTGAATTTTTGGAACTAAAGTTGATTTGAATTGATTGGTGAAATTAGAAGAAATAATTCTAATTTGAAACTATTTTCGATATAAATTATTTTTAATATATATACTATTTTTAATATATAAACTATTTTAATCTATAACCTATTTTAAATATAAACTATTTTTAATGTGTAACTATTCCAATATATAAACTACTTTCAATATTCAAACTGTTTAAGTTAGGACTGTTATGATTTAGATTTAATGGATTTAAATGCGAATACTTTGATATGATGGTTTAACCTATTTTGTGGTTATGATTTTGGAAATGAATATGATTTCAAAAGTGATATGATTTTGACAGTGAATATGATTTCAAAAGTGATATGATTTTGTAATGAATATGATATTTTGATATGAAGTATGAACTGTTTGAAAAGATAATGACCATGGTGTGAAATAAGCGTTTGGTTGTTAAAGAGACCGGGATCGGATATTGTCATACTCTCTGCCAATACCGAAAAACACTTTAACAACTGTGCACATGGTGGAGAATCAAGAACAAAGTATGATGGTTTGGCGAACGTATGTATGAGTTATGAATGTAGCCCTGACCCCCGCGGGTTAGCTTGATATGACTAAAACAGGAGCCATGGCGGGCCAAGTTAGGTCGCTCCTCCAATCGGACATGCTTCTTCGATACCATATCTGTTACTTTATGATAGATTTTGTGGCCACCTTCGATTTGATCATGGGAGTGTGTTCCAAGGTGGGCAGTAGTAGCTGCTATCCGTTACCACCAGTCTGAATCTGCAAAACAGTAGTATCCTACCGTAGGCATTGCCTCGCATTCCCTGTCATATGCCTTATCGTGCCCACAACGTGTTTGGTTTGTGTCGTACACTATGGAGTGCCCTCTAATAGCCCTCCAGTTTACAGAGGAATTACGGTACTATATAGGCTATGGTATTTATATAAAAATGTGTTAAGGGGGATATGGGTAACGCCTTAACGCTATTTTAATATTTTACTTTACTGTAGACATTATCTATGTAGCGTATTGTATTATGTATGTAGATAGTTTCATGGATCCTTAAAGGATGGAATCCCAACATCCTTTAAGTTATTTGTATTTCATTCGGAAATTTCACTTGAGTTGATTTACTGGCATAAGAATGTTAATCCTGACTCAAGTGTTTTTTGTTTTGCTTTATGCTAGGATCAGCCTGAGTGTCACAGCATTTGAGACTCACCTTTGGAGCTTGGAGCTTTGCTTGGAGATCTATCTTTATCTATTTCTCTTTTAAGTTATTTCAGATATTTCCAGTTGTTTATGTTCAGACTTGTCATTTTCTTATGTATTGAGGCTTCTATGTAATTGGGATTTCTGTTGTATTTGCTTTAGACTCTGATGTTTATATAGTAGCCTCATGAACTACTATTTATCTATTCTGCTGCATATTGTTATATTACCCCGTGTCTGTGATTCTGTGATTGATTTATTTACTGTATATGCTAAGTTTCGCCAATTATAAATTAACAATATGTTGTTTTGAGCAATACAAGTCTGACATGTGTTGATGATTGTCGATTTGAAGGGTTCGAAATGGTAGGTCGTTACATAGGTTATTGGTGAGCCCACAAAACCATTAGGATCGGGTGACCCTGGTAGAAGATAAGTTAGGGACATATCGCCCATAAGAGGAGTATCTAACAGATAAGTTTGGAACAGACTATCCAGAAGAGGAGTATCTAACAGATAAGTTAGGGATAGACCGTCCAGAAGAGTAGTATCTAACATGTGTTAGACTGTTTTATTTATATTATCTGGTAGGCCCGAGTCAACCAAAGGTTAGTAGTTAACCAAACAAAACTGTAATGTTCGGATAGTCCATTTGTTACTTGATATGTATGTTTACATGATAATGCTTCACAATTTTAACCAGTTTTGATTACAGGATTATGGTTTGCAAAAGATATGTTTTAAAAGGATATTAGTGAGGGGAAACTCGTTCCGCTAAGCGGCGTAGTCTCACTTAAAATCAAATAACCGAGATGTTTAGTATTATTCACACCAGGCTTTATGTTTGACTCAAAGTTTATGCTTTCCCCTTAAACTCTCGGGTGCTCAAAATTAATTTGAGTAGACCGAGGGTTAAGGATTTTCAGGTTTTAGTAGGTTGGCGAATAAAGCTTCCAAAAAAGAGCATGTGGCTGACGGATAACTATTTAGGAGTTGCTGTTTTATTTTGTTTGATTCCGCTGTGTTGTATTAAGTCAGTTATGACTATTTAGTACTCGGGTCAACCATGGGGGCATCTTCATATTTCGCTTTTGGCATATTTTGTAATAATTATATTTGCTCTGAACTTGGGAAACGAATGGGATGATGTAATGGAATATGAAACATGTTTTGTGATATGTAATAAGAAAAATTGTTTTTGAAATTTGTGATTTTATTTCATATTCATGTGCCACTGATATTATGGATACCATTAATTACCGTATTTGGTCACCAAAAGTTAATACTATGGATGACTGCAGCATCTGTAGCGCTTAGCTTCGGGCCTCCAGATAGGGGATGTTGCAACTTGGTAACTGAGCATAGGTTTATGAAAAACTTTAAAATAAAAATGATTTTTGAAAATATAATACTAAGGAATTAGAGTAAGATCGGGGTATGGGATAACGCTATAGTAACATACTTGTATTTGCTATATTTAAGTATATGCTATATCTCTATTCTCCTACCTCTCTTAGGCTATTCTTATATATATTTCGTGGCTTGAATGGAGATATGGACGTCAGAAGTGGATATAGGAGCTATGTATCAGTTTTTCGTAAACATGATGCAAGTTGGAATTACTGTTGGAGTGGTTGGAGGAAATGTTGGAGTAGGAGTTCAGGAAGCTCCGGTGGTCGACAATTACGTTATCTTAAGCAGAGATTATGTTAGGCTTGGAGGGAAGTCATTTATTAGGACTTAAGATGCCATTGAGGTGGAGAACTGGTTGCTGCATTATGAGAGGATCTTTGCTGACTTGGGGCTCAATGATAAGCAGAAGATGAGGCTTGCTTCAAGATAGCTTCAGGGAGAAACTTTATTTTGGTGGAATAGTCTGACGGTTGGAGTTAATGAGGAGGCGATGACATGGGCTGAGTTTAGGAGAAGGTTCCAGAAGAGATTCATGTCTATGATGGCGCAGTTTGCTTTTTTCAGAAAGTTTGCTGAGTTGGAGCGGGGGAGATGTCTATGTTGGAATATTCTAGGAGGTTTGAGGAGTTGGCTAGGTATGTACATGCCACTGTGGATACTGTGATGAAGAGGAACGAGAAGTTCATAAGAGGGTTGAAGCCAGAGTTGGCAAGGCCTATATTACCTCATCTTAGGGATCCTAATGATGTTGTGGTGGAGATGGCTTTAAGACATGAGGAGATGCTAGCTTCTCTGGAGAAGAATAAGGCAAAGGAGGTCTAGGTGGAGCAGATTCAAAAAAGAAAGTTCTTTCATCAAAGGGGTTCTCAGAAGGATGGAGCCGCAAAGAAAGGGAAGTCGGAGTTTGTTTGCTTCAAGTGCGATAAGAAAGGACATTTCGCAAATGAATGTCGTATTGGAAAGGCGAAGGAAGTGTTTGGGAAAAAGAATATCAGATGCTTCAACTGCGATTAGAATGGTTATTATAAGAACCAGTGCAAGGAGCCTGTTAAGGATGGAAGGGGCAAAGTATTTGCATTGGAACCTGCTACATCGAGACTAACAGCGCAGGAGAAAGGGAAGGCAGTGTTGGGAGGTATGCTTCAGATCCATGGTATGTCTATTAGCGTTCTTTTTGATACTGGTGCATTGAATTCATTTATATCTCATTGTTTAGTAGATAAGCTTAACCTAGAACTCTCATATTTAGTTACCTCCTAAAGGGTTGCAAATCCGATAGGAGGGTATGCGACACTTGGGATGAAGTGTGACCACTAGACCTTGATTTGTTAAGTCATACCTTTGATTGTAGTTTGCATGTATTTGACTTTGTAGTGCTTGGAATTATTTTGGGTACGGATTGGTTAAGTAAGTATGATGCTAAGATATTTTGCCATGATAGGAAAATATCGTTTAGACACCATGACTGTGGTGATCGGATTGTATATACCATAGAATGCCCTAGTTGTGAGGTTGAAACACCCCTACACCCCTTAGTATACCCAAAAGGCATACTAAAATATGTGTAGGATTGTAGGTATAGCTAAAGACTTTACAGAGACTGAGATTCACAAGACAAATAAATAAAAACATCAAAAACATTAAAATAGTAACTCATTAAATTGAAACTTCATAAATAAGTCATAAAACCAAATATGTCTTAAAACACCAAATACACATGTCTTATGAAAAATACCATCTCAGTCACAACATCAGAGTACATAAAATCATCCCTCTCATCAAGTACCGGTACATCCCAAAAATCAAATGAAAAGAAAGCTGAAAAATAAGATGAAGAAAACATGTAGAATTTCCAAGAATATCTCTCCAAGAAAGCTGAAATCTATTGTCCCTGCCTCTGCTGGCCTAAGGAGGGGAAAAGGGGGAAAAATGAGGAGTGGGTCAGACTAAAAGTTGGTGAGTGAAAGTAACTACTAGTATTTTTAAGCTACGTAAAGATAATAGACTTAGCAACAGTTCTAGTATAAATGAAACAAAGGAAAAGATAAAGCTGGAATAAAATATTGTTTAACTATTTGCTTTGCTTAGATAGTTTCGATTGGATTATTTGCACTTGTCTTAGATTGCTGCTTTGATTAGGCTAAAATCCTAATTCTATTTTAATTAGGCTGAAATCCTAATTCTACCCGTTGATCGGTCTTCTATCTCTATTGTGCCATTGTGAGCTAGTCCTATCCTGTGGGTCCCACAGCAAAAGGACACCTGTTTAGCGCTATGGAACGCAGTAGCGAATTATTTATTCTACTTAATGCCGCATGCACGATCATCGTGGCACACACTCATTGTCGCCCCCTCTTATGACTTCTTACAAACCCTAGTCAGCATAAGCGTGCCCAGCCTCACCTAATCTGGTGTGAGACCATCAATCCTAGCCTGAATGGGTCCTGCCCAGCCTCACCTGAATGTGTTGTGAGACCATTAGTACTAGTCTGAAAGGGGATGCTGTTGGTATGGGTCCTATCAAACAAAATCTAGTTGCGCTCCTTGCACAAATCCTCCGATTTGAGCTTCTATCTATTGGCCACTTATTTTCCGTGGGTCCCAGCCTCACCTAACTATTGTGATACCATCAGTCCTAGTCTAAAAGGGTCCTGTCCAGCCTCACCTAATCTGTCGTGAGACCATTAGTCCTAGTTTGAAAGGGAGTGCTATTGGTATGAGCCTTATTTCTATGTTTGCTTATTAACTTAATGTAATTTTTAAAATAAGCCTCTTCTGTTATTTCTACTCTGTTTACTTATTAACTTAATCTAAGTCTTAAAATAAGCCTCTTCTGTTATCTTTGCTATATTTGCTTATTAACTTAATTATAAGTTTTAAAATAAGCCTTTACTGTTCTTTCTGCTTAATTATAACCTACGTTATAATTGTTATTCTTTTTTTCAATCTTTTTAGTTATAACCACTAGTTATAAATATACTTGCAAATGTCTCGAATTTACCTATTTCAATCTACCTTCTTTTTATTACAATCTTTCTTATTTTACATCTAATTTTTATAAATTTAGTGTTTTCTATTTTAGTCCATATTCGCGAATTATTCTCTTTTTAATATTTTATTCGTGTAAAAAGGAATAAAAAGAAACTAACATTTACAGACTAAATTCTAATTTAAAACAGATGTAAATAACTGCAAATAACAGTAACTGTAAATAACTGTAAATAACTGAATACAATAGCTGAATAAAAATAACTGAATAAAAAGATTGAAAAGAACTTTAAAAACTAGCTTTAAATAACTTATATAGAAATTGTCTCAAAATTGCAGAAAAACTACAACTATTGAGAACCCAATTATTTTAAATTACTTAAAAATCTAAAATAATTACTAAACACTCACCTATGGTCCTTAGCTCTTTTCCTTGGCCTACCCGGATCCACTTGGGTATAAAATATTTTAATTAAAAAGATCCCCTCCTTGGAAAAATATTCCTTTTAGGGTTCAGCCTCAGGAAATGAACCCAGATGGAGAAAATCTAAATGAGAAAAATAGCTACACCTAGGGTCTTATTTATAGTGTCACTTGTGGATCGCAGACCATTGGATTTGAGGATTAAATCTAGTGCAACCATGTCATAGGCTCGCTGGGAACCGTCGGATGGAATCACGAATGCATAGGATTAAGTTAAAATAGAAAAACACGTCACTGAACAAAGCGGGATACGACGTCCAATGATCTTGGTAGGAATACGACGAACCGATGCTTCTCTCTCCACTTCAACCTCCTCAAGTTGACTAGGCTTCACAACCTCTGCTGAGTGATGTAAGCACTTTATCAAGTACGAAACATGAAAATCATCATGCACTCCTGCGAGCCTCTCCGTTAGCCTTACTCGATACGCCATCTTCCCTACTCATTTTACAATGGGGAACGGTCCTACGAATTTAGGAGCTAGTTTCCCACTCGATCCAAACCTCACCAGCTTCCTTAGCGGGGATACTTTAATGAAAACCCAGTCTCCTACCTTAAACTCAATATCCCTCCTCCGCTTGTCCGCATAATATTTCTGCCTATCTTGAGCTGTCTTCATCCTCATACTAATCAAATCTATCTTCTCTGAGGTTTCCCTAACCATGTCAGGACCAAGTAGCAATCTCTCCGTAGACTCCAACCGGCATAAAGGTGACTTGCAAGGTCTTCCATAAAGAGCTTTGAAAGGTGCCATTCCAATGTTAGCTTGAAAACTGTTATTATATGTGAACTCCACCAAAGGAAGATGCTCTTCCCAAGTTCCTCCAAAATCAAGAATGCACATCCTCAACAAATTTTCAAGCACTCTATTAACTCTCTCCGTTTGGCCATCCGTTTGAGGGTGATAAGCCGTACTGAATCTAAGCTGCATCCCTAAAGCTTGTTGCAAACTCCTCCAAAACTCGCTAGTAAAGATAGGGTCTCTATCGCTCACTATGCTAGAGGGAACTCCATGAAGTCGGACTATCTCACGAACAAATAAGGTTGCCAAATAAGGTGCCGTCTTCTTACTCTTTACCGGAATGAAGTAGGCGTTCTTAGTCAAACGATCTAAAATCACCCAAATACTAGTATTCCCCTTCCTAGATCGGGGTAATCCATCTATGAAGTCCATCGAAACACTACCCTGCTTCCATTCGGGTACATCCAATGGCTGAAGTAATCCACCGGACTTCTGCTACTCCGCCTTAACCCTCTGGCACACAAGACACTTAGCCACAAACTCTGCCACATCCTTCTTCATACCACTCCAATAAAGCATTTTCTTCATGTCCCTATACATCTTATCACCACCCGAACGAATAGTCATTCGAGAATGGTGTGTTTCCTCTAGAACTGCTCTCATCAAATCACTAGTGTGGGGGACACAAAGTCTTCCATCTCTCCTTAGCCACCTTTTTCTATCGATGGAGTAGCATTGAAGATGTCTAGAGACCTCTCATCTACTAAGCCTATCCAAAATATCTATAAGCTCTGAATCCTCTCGCTGTCTTAAGCCAATCTGATCTATGAGGGTAGGCCTTACCTCAAGTGCTGCTAACAATCCAGGGGTAATGTCCGTAGAGGGCTTAAAATCAAAAGTGGAAATAAACTCTAGGCTTTTCCATTCTACGAACATTGGCCTAAGTGTTTCTCTCTTCCTACTTAATGCACTTGCAACCACATTCCCTTACCAAGGGTATAAGCTATCTAAAAGTCATAAGATGCCAAAAACTCCATCCATCACCACTGCCTCAAGTTTAAATCCTTCTGTGAGAATAGGTACTTCAATGATTAACGGTCAGTGAAAAGCTCGAACCTTTCCCCTAGCAAGTAATGCCTCCAAGACTTGAGCGCGAAAACAATAGCGGCTAACTCCAAATCATGGGTAAGATAGTTCCTCTCATGAGTCCTCAACTGCCTACTTCGATAACATACTACCCTCCCTTCTTGCATCAATACTGCTCCAAGACCCGTTTTACATGCATCAGTGTATACTGTAAAAGGGTTAGCTCCTTTAGGTAAAACTAACACGGGTGCACTAGTAAGGGCTCTCTTTAGCATCGTGAAGGAATCCTCACAATCCACGTCCCACATGAATGTTGCATTCTTCTTAGTGAGGCGAGTAAGCGGTGCTGAAATCTTAGAAAAATCTCTGATAAACTTCCTATGATAACCAGCCAAACCTAGGAAGCTTCTAACTTCGGTAACGTTCTTGGGGGCCTTCCAACCTTGTACTGCTATTACCATAGCGGGATCAACAGCTAAACCCTCTCTTGAGACTACATGCCCTAAGAAACGTACCTCCTCTCGCCAAAAGTGACACTTCGAGAACTTTAATCTCAAATGATGAACACGAAGTGTATGAAGAACCTCCTCTAGATGAATTGCATGCTCCTCCATACTCTTGGAAAACACCAAAATGTCGTCCATGAATACTACTACGAACTTATTTAGGACATCCCGAAAAACACGGCTCATCAAATCTACAAAATAAGTTGGGGCATTGGTTAGCCGAAACGGCATAACCAACCACTCAAAGAATCCATTAGGTGTCCTTAATGTTGTCTTGTCTATGCTATCGTCAGCGACCCTAAGCTGATGAAATCCAGTGGCTAAATCAAGCTGATAAAATACTTAAGAGCCAACTAACCGATCGAAAAGATCGTCTATCCTAGGAAGTGGGTAACGGTTCTTCTTAGTGAGCTTATTCAACTCCCTATAGTCTATGCAAAGTCGAAGGGAACCATCCGCCTTTGTAGCGAAGATGACTAGCGCTCCCCACTCAGATATGCTCCTTCTGATGAAGCCTTTCTCCAATAGGTCACCAGTCTGCTTACTTAACTTCTTCCTCTCCCTAGGTGCCATATGTCTCACGGGAAATGCCACTGGCTTAGCATTGTCGTTAAGATAGATCCTAAAATCGATCTTTCTCTTAGGAGGTAGTCCCCTAACCTCCTCAAAGATGTTTGGGAAATCTATGATGATTGGAACTGAATCTAACACTGCTGGTGATGAATCAAGGGAATAAAGGAAGCTCGACATGACTGACCCCCGTGGGTCGCAAGATACCTCGAGAGTCCTACCGTTGCATGTCACTAGTCTAATGACTCTCCTCTTGCAGTCCAATATCGCTCCATAAGTGGATACCAATATATCCCTAAAATCATCCCATACCCCGAAAATCCCAATACATAGGCGTCACAGTCAAACTCTACGCCTAGTATGAAATTTTTCAAACCCCTACAAATCATGGATAAATGTGCTGATCCTCCTATGGGGTTTGAAACAACTATGGGGTGTACTACTAAAGAGATATCTAAGTGCAAACAATCAACCAAGGAACTAGAAATAAAAGAGTGTGATGCTCCAAATCAAAAAGAGTCCGAATAGGAAAATCCGAAATAGAGATCAAACCTTCCACCGTGACTTTCCTACCTCTACCTGGTCCAATACTGGAAGGTGCTGCATCCAAGGCCTACACCTGCGTCGGTACGCTCACTCCCCGCCCCGTCTTCTGAGGACAAAATCTACTAAGGTGACCGGGCTGTCGACAACTGTAACACTTTCCCTTCATTCTGTCCTTCTTGCAGTCCTTTGCGCAGTGCCCAAGTAATCCACAATTATTGCACTTCTCTCCTTTCTTGATCTGCTTTTGAGGTCCTCCTCCTTTCTTCTTGTCCTTCTTGTTCTTCCACCACCGTTTCTTAGAACTTTCCGACTTAGGGACCTCCTTAGACTCCCCTTCATTAGCTGCATCAGACATGAGGGCCATATTTACCAGTGACTCAAATGTAGCTCCCATCGCTACATGTGTCAATGCCAACCCTTGGAGGGACCGGTTCAATCCCTTAGCAAAGTTAATGGCCTTCTTGTGCGGTGTACTAACAAGCTCCATCCCAAACCGCGACAACTCATTAAATTGGTTGATATACTCCTTTACTGAAAGACTTCCTTGCTTCAAACTAATGAACCTTTCCAACTGCATACTTTCTTTTGCTTGTGACAAAAACTTCCTCTCAAACCTTTCACGGAATTCATTCCAACAAATCTCTCTCCCTTCCAACTCAATAATCTCCCACCAATAAGAAGCTTCACCTTTCAGCTGCCAAGGTGCAAGTTGAACTCTCTGCTAATCCTCCAATACCAATAGCCCAAATATCCTCTATGTACTTCTCAACCAAGCTTGTGCCTCCACAAAATCCTCTATACTAGAAAATGTCTTGCCTCCTAGATTAGCGAAGTCCTTGCATAGCTTAGAGAAATTAACTGCTACGGGTGGATTAATGGGATCTCCACCCGCTGGTGCTGGATTGGATGCTATCCCTTGCACCTCTAGTGTCGTAGCTTGAAGGTATCTACGAAACCAGCATGGGACTTGGATACCCTCTTTAAGATTAGGGGCATCCGCCAGTCTATGCAAAGAAAAGAGAATTTAGGCTTGCAAGGATCGAAAGAAGATTGAACTGGGCCTTGAGAGGATTTTTATAAAAACTCTCTTATACTTGAAAAACCATTTCTATAATAAGAGTTTCTTTCTGGAAAAATACTTCAAAAAAAAGGTTAATTTCTGAAAAATACTTTACTTTTAAAACAAGGTTTAGGAATCCTATAACCTTAGGCTTTGATACCAAGTGAAACACCCCACACTCATTAGTATACCCAAAAGGCATACTAAAAGATGTGGTCCATTGTAGGTATAGCTAAAGACTTTATAGAGACTAAGATTCACAAGAAAAATAAATAAAAACAGCGGAAACATTAAAATAGTAACTCATTAAATTGAAACTTCGTAAATAAGTCATAAAACCAAATATGTCTCAAAACACAAAATACATATGTCTTATGAAAAATACCATCTCAGTCACAACATCAGAGTACATAAAATCATAAAATCATCCCTCTCATCAAGTACCAGTACATCCCAAAAATCAAATGAAAAGAAAGCTGAAAAAGAAGAAGAAAATTACATGCAAAATCTCCAAGAATATCTCTCCAAGAAAGCTGAAATCTACTATCACTGCCTCAGCTGGCCTAAGGTGAAAAAGGGGGAAATAGAGGAGTGGGTCAGACTAAAAGTCTGGTGAGTGAAACTAACTACTAGTATTTTTAAGCAAGGTAAAGATAATAGACTTAGCAACAGTTCTAGTATAAAAGGAAACAAAGGAAAAGATAAAGCTAGAATAAAATACTGTTTAACTGTTTGCTTTGCTTAGATAGTTTTGATTGGATTGTTTGCACTTGTCTTAGATTGCTTCTTTGATTAGGCTGCAATCCTAATTCTATTTTAATTAGGCTGAAATCATAATTCTACCCGTTGATCGGCCTTCTATATCTATTGTGCCACTGTGAGCTAGTCCCATCATGTGGGTCCCACGGCAAAATGACACATGTTTAGTGCTATGGAACGTGGTAGCGAATTATTTACCCTGCTCAATGTCACACGCACGGTCATCGTGGTACACACTCACTATCGCCCCCTCTTGTGACCTCTTACAAACCCTAGTCAGCATAAGCATGCCTAGCCTCACCTAATCTGCTGTGAGACTATCAGTCCTAGCCTGAACAGGTCCTGCCTAGTGTAACAACCCGCATATTTTAAGATTATATATTTAAATGTTTTATTTAAATAAAGCATCGTTAATTATGTTAAAGTCTGAAATGTGACTTTTTATAAACAGTCGGATCCGAACTCGAGACCACTTTCAATGAGTTCAAATCGACGTTTACAACTTGTTTAAGTATAAACATTGTTGTGTTTGGAGTTGATTAGGATTTTGGTATTTTCATTTGGGTTTTGGGTTGTGTTCTAGCCCATTAACCCAACAAGATAACCCATACCCTTCTACCAAATACCCTAACTCCTCTCCTCTTCCTTCATTCCTTTCATAATTTCCTAATACTCTCAAGCTAATGGAAAAATGGTGGAAAGAGGAAATTAAAATTCCTAAGTCCTAGCTTTTCTTAGGAATTCAAGTTATACATCAAAGAGAAGCTTAGGTAAGCATCCTCTTCATCTTCTCCATCTCAATCTCTCTTCAATTTTCAGAATTTCCTATAACCTAACTTAGGAAATCTTTGCATGTGATGCTAGATTGGAGATTCTAGAGGTGTAGTTGAAGAGGAATTGATCTTAGCTTGTTTTAGAGCTTATCTTTTCTATTTTTGAGTTTAAAGGTGAGTTCTTGAACTCACATCTATGTCTATAGCTTTTATTGTTGTTAGAAATGAATTCCTAACATCTATTTCTTATTCAATTTCTTATAATTTGAATTGGTTTAGGGAATTTTCCTAATTTTGGTATTTTTGAAGTCAAAATTTATGAAAACCCTAGAATGGGTGTTTACACATGTTGTTTTGGGTGTATTGAAGAGCCTTTAGGGCTGGGTTGTCGCTTGGCACAAATCCCTAGTCACAGTTGCTCATTTAATCGCTTCCGAATCCGAGAAGTTGTGTAGGTTTGCCCATTTAAGGGCTTTACAAATTCTGTCACGCTACAGGCGACAGACGTCTGTGGATTATCCACAGATGTCTGTGACCTCAGGGTTACAATTTCCCAAAACAGGGGACAAGCGTCTATGGATTTTCCACAGACGTCTGTGGCTGTTAAATTCTGAAATTTGGCTTATTTTTATGTGGATTTCCGATATATCGATTTTTGATTATCCAAATAGTTATTGTCATTCAATATCAACTTTGATGATCTCTTTTCTGAATTTTTGGTGTTTCCATTCGATGGATTTGATACCGATTTCCATGGTTTTAATTCACATCATTGAAATGTGGATTTTTGTGATAGATTGTTTTACAATCGTTTCTGTGATTTGTCACCTTTAAATTCAAAGGTTTATACTAGTAGTAAATACTAAAACTCTTTCACAAAAATGATTCCAACTCTACTTTTAATACAAAGCTCGATTTTAAAACTGTTTTCCAATCTACTAGTATATACAAACCTTTACCTCATTCGTATGAGAAATCCAATTAAACGAATTAGCAAAATAAGTGGTATGAAACGCTTGCGTTTACTTTATCGGTTAATTCTTAGACTTGTTCGATTGAAATCCTGTGACAATTTTCGAGTGGGAATCTAAAATTTGTTCGTAAATATTTAAGTTAAGCCAGTGGTTATGGGAAATGAAGCTAAACTCATTTATTTACTAGCTTAGTGTAACTTGTTTATCAATGATGATCATTTTGTGATTCAGACTTGCGATGTGCAATGTCTCTTTGTCTGCGTGGGGGACTGTACCCTGTTCTGTGGAGATTCGGCTCAATTTGGTGGGGTAGCGACCTATGTTCTTTTGACCATTTGTGTAGCTTCGGCTCATTTGTCCGCAAGGGGGGACTATAACCTATTTTGTGGAGTTTCCGCTCATTTTTTATGGGTTACCGACCCATGGGATAGCGTCCCGTTTGTGATACACGTGTTGGTGAGTTTTCATGCTCCCATTTGTGATAGGCTTCCCTCTTTATGTTTTCTGGATTTCTAATTATTGATTTCTGGAATTTGTGTTTCACCAATTTTTGTGATTTACATTGATAAGCTTTATCAATATTTTGTATTTGGTGAATAAAATTAAAGAATATGATATTCTTTTTGGGTGTTTGTGAAAACTTGAGATATTGTATGATTTTTATTGTTATCATATATATATTTGTCATATCTTTTTTCCTATCTCATCTTATATGATAATTATAGCTAGACTGATCTATTTATTATTTTTCTTCTTAAATAACACTCGGGTCGACCATGGTGTTTCAGGTGCTTCCACTTGACTGCTTAGCAGGGACTAGATTCTAACTTTTGGTTAACTACTTTAGCTTAGTAGTTTTTGTCTTTCATGTATACGAGATAAAGACTCTCTAATGTATACATATTCTTTTGTGTAGTACATGTACATATTCTTTTGGGATGTAGTGGATCTTGTATGACCACTACTATGATGTTCAATTCTATGTATTATATTCATATCTGTTCCGCCTTAGTGATATGAATATCTATGCCTGATTTTATGTTATGATAAATTTATATTGTTTCCGAAAGGCATTTAGCCACTGTGTAGTAGCTTTGAGTTTGTGTTGAATATGTCAGATTTCCTCTTGAAATGAAATGCATGATATACTATCCGACATATTGGTACTCGCTCAAAGCAATTATAAAGTTGGTCGCTCCTCAATAGCCTTATTCTTCGCGCAAACCGATGGCATTAACAAGTAGTGTCCTTGGTTAGTGTGAGTATAGAGGTGGGGTGTCACAACATGGTATCAGAGCCAAACTTCGGAAAAATATAGGATATTATGACGAGGATCATTGTCCTAAGTCTCTCTTAGGAATCGTGCCTTAGGGTTTAATTCGAGTCTTAGGATTCGTCATGCCCTATTTTATTTTATGATTCCTTGTTTTATCAATAAATTTTATTTGAATTCATTCTGAGAATAACCTTTTTCCTCTTCTTTCTTTTTTGTTTAAGAAGAGAAATGGTTAGCGCAAGCCATCCTAGCACTGGTTAATCCAATGGTCCTCCTCGGCATGACGTATTCATGTCTACTCAACAGCTTTTGGATCTTATGAAGAATGCCCAAGCTGTCGGTCCTATTCCTGAGCCTACTCATCCTAAATCTGGGTTTGCACGCTTGTGCAGTGATTACACCAATTTGGGTGGAAAGCCATTCAAAGGTTCTGAAAGCGTTATAGAAGACTAGCTTGGCTTAGAACATGCGATCGCATCTTTTCTCGCATGAATCTTTTGGATTTACATCGAGTCCAAGTGGCTTCTAGCATGCTCCAAGAGAGAGCATTAGATTGGTATGAGCTTTTAATTTCAGAAACTGTTGAAGCGTTTGGGAGCAATTCCGAGAAAGGCTCGAGTTAAAGTTTGTACCTGAAGCAGAAAAGGTAACTTTAGCTCGACGCTTCATTGATCTTATTTAGAGTGAATCTTCTGTGACATATTATGTCGCATCTTTTGAATCCCTCTCTAAATATGGGGTCGAGTATATTAATACCTCATTGAAAAAGAATCAAAGGTTTATCTATGGTCTGAATAAGAATCTCAAAAAGGCTTTACTTCTGAAACTAGAAGTGCCTTTCGATCAACTTGTAGATATCGCTCTTCAACTTGAAGAGGCCGATAAGGAAAGTGATGGTGATGTTGGGGGTGCCAAGAAGAACTTCAACAACAACAACAAGCATCTCGATAATAAGTTCAAAGGCCCTAATCCCAACAAGAAAGGGAAGCAAGCAACTTCGGTAGCGAAGACTCCTACCCCTGGTCGTGGAGAATGCTACAATTGTGGTTCTAAGGACCACTATGCAAATAAGTGCCCAAGGTCCCTTACTTGCCGCTATTGCAAAAGTTCGGGTCATCCTATATCTTCATGTCCCAAACTTCAAAACAAGAAAGAGGGAAAGCTAAATGTTGTGCAAGCTCCTGGTAACCCTTCTCTTGGTAGAGGTATTTCTCATTCTGTCCTTGATATGTTCGTGATCATCCTATTTGAATTCTTTTTGATACGGGTGCATCTCACTCTTTTATATCAAAAGAACTTGTGGATACTTTGTCTTTAAATGTTATGGGCATGATGACTTCCCTGAAAATTGCAAATCTGGTTGGTGGATCCGCAACACTCAATTTATTTTGTAAGGATGTTGATATTATTTTATGTGATTATGCTTTCCGTGCCGATTTGCATGTTATGCGTTATTTAGGTTTCAAAATGATTTTGGGAATGGATTGGCTTAATCGTTATGAAGCCCACATCCTATGTCCCGAGAGGACTATCCATCTTCGATATCCCCAATCTGTTAAGTAGATTTCTATTGTTCTTAATGACTCTAGTTCTAATTTGCTGGCATCCTTATATTCTCTAAATCTGCATGATGATGAGGAAGATGTTATTTCCATCATTCACGTTGTTCTTGAATTTTCCGACATCTTTGAGTTTGTTTTAGGATTACCACCTAAGCGAGCAATTGAGTTCAGAATTAATCTAATCCCAGAAGCTCTACCTATCACTCGTCTTCCTTATTATATGTCCAATAAGGAAAATATGGAGATGCGTAAAAAATTATCCGAATTGGAAGTAAAACAATTCATTTTTTCTAGTTCCTCTCCTTGGGGAGCTTCATCTATCTTTGTGAAGAAATCTGATGGTACACTCAGACTTTGCGTTGACTACCGCAAGCTTAATGATCTTACCATTAAGAATAAATATTCCTTGCCTTGGATTGATGATATATTCGATCAACTTTGCGGTGCTAGAGTCTTTTCACAGTTAGACTTAGCAACCGGTTTCCATCAGCTTCGAATCGTAGAGGATAGTATTCCTTTGACATCATTCCATACTCTTTATGGATCTTATGAATGGCTTGTTATGCCATTTGGTTTAACGAATGCTTCGGCTTATTTTGTTGTCCTTTTGAATCGAGTTTTCAAAGACTTCCTCGACTGATTTGTTCTTATCTTTATTGATGATATTCTTGTTTATTCTAAAACCGAGGAAGAGCATGAAAAACATCTTCGAATTGTGTTGGAAACTCTTAGGAGCAATCAATTGAAAGCAAAATTTTCTAAGTTCCATTTTTAGCAATCTCGTGTGAAATTTTTAGGACATATTATTTCTGAATTCGGAATTTCTGTGGATCCTTCAAAGATTGAGGCGATTCAAAACTGGAAGTGATCGGAGAGTGTAATGGAAATTCGTAGTTTTCTTGAATTAGCGGGCTATTAACGTCGATTCATAAAAGAATATTTTAAAATTTCCTTACCTCTTACTAGTTTGACAAAGAAGGGAGTCAAGTACATTTGGTCAGACAAATGTGAAGCTGCTTTTCAGAAATTAAAAGAACTTCTTTCCAATGCTCTTATTCTTGTGATTCCCTAAGGGAACCAAGACTTAATTGTTTATACCGATGCTAGTCGTATTGGTTTGGGAGCCATTCTCATGCAAAGGGAACGTGTTATCGCTTATGCTTCTAGGCAGTTTAAACCTGCTGAGATTAGATATGCCACTCATGATTTAGAGCTCGCGGCTATTGTTTTCGCTCTTAGAATTTGGCATCATTATCTTTTGGGAGAGAAATTTTTTGTCTACCCTGATCATAAATCTTTAAAGTATTTATTCTCTCAAAAGGAATTTAATTTGCATCAACATCGTTGGCTCGAAATCCTTGCATCTTATGATCTTGATATTCTTTATACTCTCGGAAAGGGAAATCATGTTGTCGATGCCCTTAGTCGTAAGCAACAAGCGGTTGTTTCCATGATGATATCTGAATGGAATGATCTTGAGACTTTATCCACTTGTGAGATTGGAGATCGTGAATCCGACCCATGTTCATCTCTTGTTTTATGTAGCTTTGAGGCTCATCCTTATTTTTTAGACCGCATCCTTGAAGCTCAAAAGCACGACTCCGAATTGGCTCATCTTAGCCAAAGTCGTAGAGATAATAATAATATTGATGGTTTGAAAGACTTTGAAATCGATGCTCATGGAGTCGTTCGAAAATTTGGTAGACTTATTGTGCCAAATATCAGTGGTCTCCGTAAAGACATTTTAGAAGATTGTCATTGTTCTAAATTTACCATTCATCCTGGTAGTAGTAAAATGTACGCGGACATGAATCGACTTTATTATTGGGATGGAATGAAATCTGATATTGCCAACTTTATTAAGCATTGTATGACTTGCCAACTCATAAAGGCCGAACATTAGAGGCCGGTGGGTTATTGCAACCTCTAGACATTCCCGTTTGGAAGTGGGATCAAGTTCCATGGACTTTATCGACGGTCTTCCCCGTTCTCATTTAGGTTATGACAGTTTATGGGTGATTGTAGATAGACTTACAAAATCCACCCATTTTCTCCCTGTTCGGTCCAACTAGACCGTACCTCTTTTGGCTAAACTCTATGTTAAAGAAATTGTTAAATTGCATGGAGTTCCTACTTCTATTGTTAGCGATCGTGATCCATTATTTACTAGTGGATTTTGGACAGATCTTCAAAAAGCTTTGGGAACGAGGCTTAATTTTAGCACCGCTTATCATCCTCAGTCCGATGACAAACAGAGCGTGTGAATCAAACTCTTGAAGATCTCCTTCATGCTTGTGTTCTTGATTTTGGTGGAAGTTGGGAATATCATATTTCTCTTGTTGAGTTTTCTTACAATAACAGCTTCCAATCTAGTATTGGTATGGCACCTTTCGAGGCACTCTACGGAAGGCCATGTCGATCTCCTTCGTATTGGCTTGGAACTTGTGAGAAGCTGGTTTTAGGTCCAGATTTTATTCGTTATGCCACAGAAAAGATTGACCTTATTCGCCATAGGATGAAAGAAGCTCAGAGTAGACAAAAATCCTATGACGATAACCGAAGAAGGAATTTGGAATTTTCTGTGGGAGATTTTGTATTCATTCGTGTATCACCTATGAAGGGTGTAGTGCATTTCAGTCGATTGAGAAAATTTGCACCTCGATATATTGGCCCGTTTCCCATCACCGAACGCATTGGTCCCGTTGCTTATCGCCTTTCGTTAACAGCTCAAATTTTCGCTATTCATGACCTATTTCACGTTTCTAAGCTACGAAAGTGCCTTAGAGATTCCGATTCTATTCTTGAACCTAGTGTTATTGAAGAAATTGAGGTTTCACCTAATTTGACTTATGAGCAACATCATATTCGCATCATTGCTATGCAGGTTAAATGCCTTCGTAACAAAGATGTTTCGCTTGTGAAAGTTCAATGGTCCGCAAATCTTAAGGATTGTTCTTGGGAATCTAGAGAATTCATCAAGCGAACACATCCTGATTCACTCTCTCATGCTCCTTAAGGTGAATTTCACATTTTGATTTTCCTTTTTGTGATTGTCATGTCACAGAATGGTTGTTACTCTTTATTTCCTTCTAAAATATTGCGAGGATGCAATTTATTTAAGAAGGGGAGTCTGTAACAACCCGCATATTTTACGATTATATATTTAAATGTTTTATTTAAATAAAGCATCGTTAATTATGTTAAAGTCCAAAATGTGACTTTTGTAAACAATCAAATCCGGAGTCAAGACCACTATCATTGAGTTCAAATCGACGTTTACAACTTGTTTAAGTATAAACATTGTTGTGTTTGGAGTTGATTAGGATTTTGGTATTTTCATTTGGGCTTTGGGTTGTGTTCTAGCCCATTAACCAAACAAGATAACCCAAACCATTCTACCAAATACCCGAACTCCTCTCCTCTTCCTTCATTCCTTTCATAATTTCCTAATACTCTCAAGCTAAAGGAAAAATGGTGGAAAGAGGAAATTAAAATTCCTAAGCCCTAGCTTTTCTTAGGAATTCAAATTCAAGTTATACATCAAAGAGAAGCTTAGGTAAGCATCATCTTCATCTTCTCCATCTCAATCTCCCTTCAATTTTCGGAATTTCCTATAACCTAACTTAGGAAATCTTTGCATGTGATACTAGATTGAAGATTCTAGAGGTGTAGTTGAAGAGGAATTTATCTTATCTTCTTTTAGAGCTTATCTTTAATATTTTTGAGTTTAAAGGTGAGTTTTTGAACTCACATCTATGTTTATAGCTTTGTTTATTGTTAGGAATGAATTCCTAACATCTATTTCTTATTCAATTTCTTTTGAATTGAATTGGTTTGGGGAATTTTCCTAATTTTGGTATTTTTGAAGTCAAAATTTACGAAAACCCTAGAATGGGTGTTTACACATGTTGTTTTGGGTGTATTGAAGAGCCTTTAGGGCTGGGTTATCGCTTGGCACAAATCCCTAGTCGTAGTTGCTCATTCAATCGCTTTCGAATCCGAGAAGTTGTATAGGTTTGCCCATTTAAGGGCTTTGCAAATTCTATCCCATTACAGGCGACAAACGTCTGTGGATTATCCAAAGACGTCTGTGACCTCAGGGTTACAATTTCCCGAAATAGGGGATAGACGTCTGTGGATTTCCCACAGATGTCTGTGGCTGTTAAATTCTGAAATTTGGCTTATTTTTATGTGGATTTTTGATATATCGATTTTTGATTATCCAAATAGTTATTGTCATTCAATATCAACTTTAATGATCTCTTTTCTGGATTTTTGGTGTTTCCATTCAATGGATTTGATATTGATTTCCATGGTTTTAATTCACATCATTGAAATGTGGATTTTTGTGATAGATTTTTTTTACAATCGTTTCTGTGATTTGTCACCTTTAAATACAAAGGTTTTATATTAGTAGTAAATACTAAAACTCTTTCACAAAAATGATTCCAACTCTGCTTTTAATACAAAGCTCGATTTTAAAACAGTTTACCAATCTACTAGTATATACAAACCTTTACATCATTCGTATGAGAAATCCAATTAAACGACTTAGCAAAACAAGTGGTATGAAAACTTGCGTTTACTTTGTCGGTTAATTCTTGGATTTGTTCGATTGAAATCTTGTGACAATTTTCGAGTGGGAATTTGCAATTTGTTCATAGATATTTAAGTTAAGCCAGTGGTTATGGGACATAAAGCTAAACTCATTTATTTACTAGCTTAGTGTAATTACACTTATTGATCAATGATGATCATTTTGTAATCCGGTTGGTCGCTCCTCAATAGCCTTAGTCTTTGTGCTAATCAACGGCATTATCCAGTGGTGTCCTTGGTTAGTGTGAGTATAGAGGTGGGACGTCACACCAACCTCACCTAAGTGTGTTGTGAGACCATGAGAACTAGTCTGAAAAGGTGATGATGTTGGTATGGGTCCTATCAAACAAAATCTAGTTGCGCCCCTCGCCCAAATCCCCCGATTTGAGCTTTTATCTATTGGCCACTTATTTACCCTGGGTCCGAGCCTCACCTTACTATTGTGAGACCATCAGTCCTTGTTTGAAAGGGTCCTGCCCAGCCTCACCTAATCTGTTGTGAGACCATCAGTCCTAGTCTGAAAGGGGATGCTATTGGTATGGGCTCTATTTCTATGTTTGTTTATTAACTTAGTGTAAGTTTTAAAATAAGCCTCTTCTGTTATTTCTGCCCTATTTGCTTATTAACTTAATCTAAGTCTTAAAATAAGCCTCTTCTGTTATCTTTGCTATATTTTCTTATTAACTTAATTATAAGTTTTAAAATAAGCCTTTACTGTTCTTTCTTCTTAATTATAACCTACGTTATAATTGTTATTCTTCTTTTCTATCTTTTTAGTTATAACCACTAGTTATAAATATGCTTGCAAATGTCTCGAATTTACCTATTTCAGTCTATCTTCTTTTTATTACAGTCTTTCTTATTTTACATCTAATTTTTGTAAATTTAGTGTTTTCTATTTTAATCCATATTTGCGAATTATTCTCTTTTTAATATTTTATATGCGTAAAAGGAATAAAAAGAAACTAACATTTACAGGCTAAATTCTAATTTAAAAGAGATGTAAATAAATGCAAATAACAGTAAATATCTATAAATAACTGTAAATAACTGAATAAAATAGCCGAATAAAAATAATTGAATAAAATAGATTGAAAAGAACTTTAAAAACAAGCTATAAATAACTTATATAGAAATTGTCTCAAAATTGCAGAGAAACTACAACTATTGAGAATCCTATTATTTTAAATTACTTAAAAATCATAAATAATTACTAAACACTCATCTGTGGTCCTTAGCTCTTTTCCTTGGCCTTCCCGGATCCACTTAGGTATAAAATATTTTAATTAAAAAGATCCCCTCCTTGGAAATATATTCCTTTTAGGGTTCAGCCTCAGGCAATGAACCCAGATATAGAAAATCTAAATGAGAAAAATAGCTAGGCCTAGGGTCTTATTTATAGTGTCACTTGTGGATCTTAGACCGTTGGATTTAAGGATTAAATCTGGTGCGACCACGTCATAGGCTTGCTGGGAACCTCGGATGGAAGCATGAACGCACAGGATTAAGTTAAAATAGAAAAACATGTCACTGAACGAAGTGGTATAAAATCACGTACAAATACATACGCGGGTCGACCTGGCGGTCGACCTTTGTATGGTGAGGGTCGACCTATAGGTCGACCCATCTATGGGGAAGGTCGACCCTAGGGTCGATCTGACCCTTTATGTATTATTTTTTCTTTTTTAATTTCTGATTTCTCCTTTCATTTGTAACTTCTTCATTTTAGCTTGGATTTTTGACAATCTATATATGGAAATTGACCAGAAAATTACCACGGACACAATGGTGTAGCTCCCGTGGCTTAATTATGATAATTTCACAAAGTTATTTTATTATTTAATTAATTTGTTAATTAATTACTATAGCTTTAATTTTGGGTTGTTACAGAGGTGAAACCAATTGAATCGATTTTTCGTGGTTAGAGAATTCAGGGATATTTTCGAGCCTGCAGTAGGATTGCCACCGAAACGAGCCATTGAGATTCGAATAGATTTGGTGCCTGGAGCAGAACTAATGAGTAGACCGCCAAGTAGGATGACACCTACAGAGATGAGAGAGCTGAATGTGCAGTTGGTAGATTTGGAAAGCAAGAATTTTGTTAGACCGAGTAGTTCACCTTGGGGAGCAGCCATAGTATTTGCTAAGAAGCCGGATGGATCGTTAAGGTTGTGTATCAATCATCGTAAGTTTAATGAGAAGATGATAAAGAATCGATATCCATTGCCTATAATCGACGATTTGTTCAATCGGTTGAGTGGAGCCAAGTTATTTTCTCAGTTGGATTTTGCAACAGGTTTTCATCAGCTTAGACTAGCAGAAGTTAGTATTCCTTTAACGGCGTTTAGAACTAGATATGGATCGTACGAATGGTTAGTGATGTCGGTCGGACTAACTAATGCGTCGGCATTCTTTGTGGACTTGATGAACTGAATCTTTCGGGAGCACTTGGATAAGTTCGTATTGGTGTTCATGGATAATATTTTGATATAATCTAAGGATGAAAGGGAACAAGACGTTCATCTTAGAATTGTGATTGAGACGCTGAGGCAAAATCAGCTGAAGGCAAAGTTTTCGAAGTGTCATTTCTGGAAGAAGGAACTGAAGTATCTTGGTCATGTAATCTCAGAGAAAGGGTTGTCTATAGATCCAACTAAGATTAAAGTGGCGAATAATTAGAAGAGACCAGAGACGATGACTGAGATTAGAAGTTTTCTTCGACTTGCTGGCTATTACCGGAGATTCGTTACGGATTTCTCATGGATAGCGGCACCTTTGCCTAAGTTGACCAGGAAGGATGTGAAGTACGTTTGGACCGATAAGTGTGAGGAAGCATTCCAGAGCTTGAAACATTTCCTGACCCATGCACCTGTATTAATTGTTTCGGAGTGGAATCAGGATTTGGTAGTATATACAGATGCGTGTGGACCTAGATTAGGAGTTGTGTTACTGCAGAGGGGTAAAGTGATTGCCTAATCTTCATGACAGCTTAGATCGCATGAAGTGAGATATCATACTCATGATTTGGAGTTGGCTGTGGTGATCTTCGCATTAAAGATTTGGAGACATTTTCTCTTGGGAGAGAGATTTGAACTATATACAGATCATAAGTCGTTGAACTATTAGTTCTCTCAAAAGGAGCTTAACATGAGACAACAAAGATGTTAGAGTTTATTGTTGCCTATGGTTTTGGAATTGAGTATACACCAGGGAAAGGTAATAAGGTTGCAGATGTGCTTAGTAGAAAGCATCAAAATGTAGTATTGGCAATGATAGCTGAGTGGAAAGATTTGGAAGCGTTGTCGACTTGTAGAATACAGTGAAGATCTGAAGTTAGGTCTAGTGAAGGAACTGTTTTGTTGTCTTGTTTAGAAGTTCGACCAGTGTTGATTGAAAGGATTGCTTCTAAACAGGAGGAGGATCAAGCATTAGTTAAATGGATCAGAAAGTTAATGGAAGGAAAGGAGAGTGATGACTTAAAGGATTTTAGTCTTGACCAGAATGGGTGGTTGAGAAAGAAAGGTAGGTTATGTGTTATGAATGTAGGAGACATAAGGAAGGAAATTTTGGAGGAATGCCATCGTTCGAAGTTCACTATTTGTCCGGGAGGAACTAAGATGTATCAGGATATGAAGTGGAGTTTCTTCTGGGAAGAAATGAAGAAGGATTTTGGCTTATGGGTGAAGAAGTGTTTGAACTGTCAGCAAGTAAAAGCCGAATATCAGAAGCCAAGTGGGTTGCTTCAGCCATTGGATATTCCGGTATGGAAGTGGGATTCTACTTCTATGGATTTTATAGACGGGTTGCCAAGGTCGAATAGAGGAAATGAAAGTAAATGGGTTATAGTGGACAGATTGAACAAGAGTGCTCATTTCATTCCAGTTAAGTCAACTAGGACGGCACCTGTTTTGGCTAATTTATTCATGAGGAATATAGTTAGACTTCATGGAATTCCTAGTAGTACATTAAGTGACAGAGATTCCTTATTCACTAGTGAGTTCTGGAAGAGTCTACAGGATATTTTAGGAACCAAGCTCTAGATGAGCACCGCTTATCATCCACAGACCGATGGGCAAATGGAAAGAGTTAACAAAGTCTTGGAGGATTTGTTACGAGCTTGTGTGTTAGATTTTGAAGGATCATGGGAAGACTATCTACACTTAGTTGAGTTTTCGTATAACAACAGTTATCAGATTAGTATAGGGAAGGCCATGCAAATCACCAGTTTGTTGGTTAGAGACCGGGGATAGGTTAGTTCTTGGTCCAGATTTGGTTAGAGAAGTTGCAGAGAAGATTGAGTTGATTCGAGCTAGGATGGCGGAATCTTAGTCAAGGTAGAAAAGTTATAAAGACAGAAATACTTAGAGTTCTCTATTAGAGATCATGTTTTTATTAAGGTAACACTAATGAAGGGTGTGATTAGATTCAGGAAATCAGGAAAGTTTGGGCCGATATTCGTAGGACCATTTCCTATTATAAAGAGGATCGGGAAAGTCGCATATAGAGTAGAGTTACCGAATGTTTGGCACGATTCCTCGATTATTTCTACGTTTCTCATTTAAGGAAGTGTGTCAGAGATTTGGAGTCTACTATGTTAGTTCCTGAGATGATGGTTTTGATGACAACAACCTTAGGACTTTGTTATAAAATATAAATACTAATATTCTTGTCTAGATATATATGCATATGCATGGTGTATATATATGCAGGTACTGAGAATAAGACTATACAGTATAAAGATTCAAGACTGACGAATTCAAGATTGAAGAAATCAAGACTGAACACTCATGAGTATCAAGAGTTCAAGAGTTTAAGATATTAAGATAAGTAATAGAGTCTAGATTTATGTTAAAACTTCATAAGCACTAAAATCTTTATTCGGATTTTAATTGTGGAATGGAATCCACCTTCTCGCTTTAATAGTGGGATAGAACCCATAACCTCTTTAGTGGGATGGAACCCACGACCTTCTCTAGTGGAATGGAATCCATGAAATATTCAAAATAATTTATTTTAACTATTTTTCCAAAAACTATCTTTTTGAAAGTCATCTCTATCAATTTAAATATTTTAGCCTTAATTCAAAACTATTCTTATCATCTTTTAATATATTGATCTCAAAGGCATCCCTTGTTTTTTAAAACTATCTCTTGATTTTAATATTTAGCCTTAAATCTAAAAAATATATTTTAAAAGAAGTCTATACTTAGTTTTTAATATTACTTTTATATTATAGATTATATATTTTAAGATTACTTTCTAAAACTCTTTTATAAGTTTAAACTATATTCAAAATGGTTTACAAAGTTTAGAAATTGTTTTAACAAGTTTTAGAATAGAAATCATTTTAAAGCAAAATCAATTTTCAAAAATAACATAGGCATGTCGACCCCCCATGTTGACATGGTAGTCGTAAATTTCAAATTTCGATTTTTCAAAAGAAGTGTCTATTCGTCGTAACCTTTCGCAAATGGACATGACCATTGTTCTCCTATATATACTAGTTGTTTTCAACGAATTTTAAGTTAGCTTTTCTTCATTTCTTCACTCCTTCTCCACTCAAATATTCTCTTATATTTCAAATGCATTAACAATATTCTGCCGAAATCCTAAGTGAATCAAACTCGATTGTCTCTAATTTGATTCTCTGCCACTCTCTCTCAAAGATCTCAGTGCTATTCAGAGTTATAGGATCATTTGTAATCAAAGATCGAAGTGTATCGAGTCACTCTCTATCAAAGTGTGATTGGAAATGGTGTGATTGTGCCCCGTAAATCAATTGGGTGTGATTGTAGCCCGTAAATCAATTAGATGATCTTGTAGCCTGGTTAAATCAAGAGAGTTTGCCCTAGACTCAGAGACAGGAGGGTGTATCTCGTGGCCTTGAAATCGAGGTTGTAATATCGACATTATATTTGAAAAGAAATCTGCACAAGAAATTGTGTGGGACTGGATGAAGGGTAACTCCGAACCAGTATAAAATTCCAGTGTGTTCTTTCCTTTTCTGCCTTTATTTACAATTTGCATCTGTGTTTGGTTCTATGATTGTCTCTATGTTTGTGAATTGCTTCCGTTTGTGTTTAATTTGAAAAGATTTCAAAATTCCATAAAATCCATTAAACACTATTCACCCCCCCTCCCCGCCCTATACTGTTAATCCAGCCTTAAGATCCGTAATCTGCATTTCCAACATTTGGTATCAGAGCCAGGTTTTCAAAGTTTTCATAATCTGATTTTTGAAAAGTTTTCAAGTGGCTGCCAACACTGGTAATGTCAACACTATCACTAGTTCTTTTGTAGAGGGTCAGTCTACTGCCAAACCACCACTTTTTAATGGCAATAACTATGCATATTGCGCATGTAGGATGAAAATCTATTTACAATCAATAGGATTAGACACTTGGAATATCACAAAAATTGAATACATTGAACCCACAACTGATTTTGCACAGTGGACTGCTGAGCAAAAGACTGTTGCACAAAACAATTCCAAAGCCATGAATATTCTATTCTGTTCACTTGATAGGAATGAGTTTAATAGAGTGTCTGTCTGTAAGTTTGCATATGAAATCTGGAAAACTTTGCAAGTTACTCATGAAGGAACAAGCAAAGTTAAACAGACCAAAATATCTATCTTGACCAATCAATTTCAATTATTCAAGATGAATCCAAATGAGTCCATTTTAGACATATACAGTAGGTTTCAAGACATTGTGCACTCACAAATTACATTAGGAAAGAATTTTTCTGAAGAAGACCAGTTAGAATTTTTTGAATTCACTCACTCTGAAATGGGATCAGAAGACTCTAGCAATTGAAGAGGCCAATGATTATAGTACTCTAAAAATTGAAGAATTGATTGGGAATTTGATGTCATTTGAAGTACAAATGCAAGGGAGAAGAGAAAGCAAGGCCTCAGGAAAGAAGTCAATAGCGTTTAATGCAATGCAGATGGTTTAGACTCAAATAGTGACGATGATGAAGAAATAGCCTTGATTACAAGGAATTTTAGAAAGTTTCTAAAATACAGAAAGATGAACAATTACAAGAGAGATGATCAAAAGAATTCTGTAAATAGTAATGAGACTCAAAACAACGGCAGATGCTACAATTGTGATGAGCCAGGCCACTTAAAAAGAGATTGTCCGCATCCGTATAAACAGAAATTTTCTCCAAGTAATGATTTTTCAAAGAAAAGAAAGAGCATATACTGCTACACTAGACGATTCAGACTCAACCTCTAGTGATGAAGATCAAGAGATGGAAAATTCAAACATGTGCTTTACAATTATTCATGAGCTTGATGATCTCAGAAAAATGGATCTAAAAATAGGTACGCATTTAAATTATATTGATTGAAATTGCTTGTTTGAATGTTTGGTTGTTTGCAAGTTTTGAAATTGCCTGTTGTTTGAATTTAAAATTTTGATTTTCAAAATAATATTATTTTAATATTAAAATATTAATATTAAAGTGTTACTATATTTAATATTATTTTAGATAAAATATAAATTAGATTATAGGATATATAGATATAGATAATAAATAAAGTAGGAAAAATAAGTCACATGATTTAGGGGACCCATGTTGACATGACCGTACCCTCCATGTCGACATCCCTGCTAGAAATTTGAAGTTCAAATTTGAATTCAATACTTTGAATTTCCCTCCACCTTTTCACCAATTCCGAAGCTCTTAAAAGGTATCTCTTGACCAGATAACATGGCTTTTAAATATCTATTTATCTCCTTAACTTTGTCCTATCTTTTCACTTTCATTTCAAAATTCAAACTCTCAAGCTCTCTACTTTATTCAAAATTGGCTTCCTCAACCACTCCATCCACCATGTGACTGTCCAAGGCCACCAAAGAGTTCCTCTACAATGATCCAGAAGCTATCAAAGCTTACATTAACTATGTAAACTTTGGAAAGGTCCATATGGGAAAATTTGCTATCTTTAGTGATTTTCCTTCATATGAGATCAATGTTCTTTTCGAAGAGAATCAAATTCTTAGCTTAATTGATGATTCTCAAAATGATTCTGTTTGTTATCCGAATCTTGTCAAAATGTTTTATGCAAATTTGAATTGTGGTTTTTATGAAGGAAATGAAGGGGAAGTGTGGAGTAGCGATTAAGGAACGCGTATTGTTTTAAATAGTGAGATTTTGGTTAACATTCTTGGTTGTAAGAGTACGGGAATGGATCTTTCGGATTTTAAAATTGATGCACATGATCGTGAGACATTTCATCATATTTTTGAAGGGGATGATAACTTTGAGTTTATAAACCGAAATTTCCATCCTAAAGCTAGAATTGTAAACCTTCTTCTGCAACATACCATAACTCCAAGATCGGGAAATTTCAATCACCTGACCTTAAAATTTTGTATGGCTCTTTTTACTATTTTTGGGCACTATGACATTAATTGGGCGCAAATAATTTTGGATGAACTTCATCCCAAAATTTTTAATTTAGGTGAAAACACTTTATACCATGGAATTTATTTCACTCGGATTTTCAACTACTTTGGTGTTGATTATAAGAGAGAGGAGTTCATTTCTAGAAAAGTGTTTAACCATGCTAACATCTCTCTCATGAGAATTCCGCTTGTGTTTCAACAATATGAAACACTTTCCGAAAAGGATGAGAGATTGGCTCATGAAGGGAGGGAAGAAGAGGAGGAGGAGGAGGAGGAAGGGGAGGAGGAAAGGGAGGAGATGGAAATTGAAGAAGAAGGAGAGGAGGAGGAAGAGACTTCATTGGAAAGCATCGAATACCCTATCACTCCTATCAATCCATCCAACAAAACGCTTCTCAAGAACCAAAAGATTACCGTGGAAAACCAACGGATTCTCAAAAGATCCGTTAGTAAAAAGTTGGACAAGATTTCCACCAAAATGAACAAGTTCTTTGGGAAAGTGAGTCTCAAGCTTGGATTATCATCATCTTCATCATCGTCTAAATAATACTAGTTTCATTTTTGTTGTATTAGTTTGTATCTCTCTTTAGTTAATGTTATGTATCGTTTTATGTAATGTTAACTAAAATTATCAATGTAAATCCTTTATTTCTGTTTATTAGCTCTAAAATATCTCTGGAATGCTTGTTATTATATTATATAAGTTTATATACATAGACTTGTACTTAATATAAAAACAAAGCAAATTGCCAAAACTAACAGGGGCATGTCGACATCCCCCTACCCCCGTGTCGACATGTAACGGCCATAAACTGTTTTTGTTTTGAAATTGAAATTGACATAACTAACTTGTGTCTTTTCATTTCAAACGACTTTCTAACTCTTTAAATACATGTTTCGTCAAAAAAATGCATACTCTCAATTTTTTTTATTTTCCATTGAATTTCTTCATATTTTATCGAAAAATGGCCTCTCCTATTTATAATCTAAGTGAGAATCTTGAAGAAACTCTCAATTCCTTCAAGAACATACTTACTTTTATCCTTCGTAATCAACAACACTTAGAATTAAACCAAATGCAGATGATAAAGGAACAAGAAAGGCACTTTGATGCCATTCGATGGATGATCTCTGCCCTCAACAAAGAAGAACTTAAGGCGAATCCAAAAGGAACTCTAAAAAAAGATGATGAAGAATGGGATGCTATAAAGGCAGGTCCTATCTTTGGTGAAGAAGGATGGGTTCATGTTCCAAGAAATTTTTGATTTGACATATGTGGTTTGATTTACTTTGATTTGGTTTGAATTGTTTGGTTTGATTTGATTTGGTTTAGATTAGTGTGGTTTGGGTTGATTTGAATATGGTGTGTAATATATGATTGAACATGGTGTGGTTTGATAAGAACATGATGTATATATTGATTGATTATGTTTGAAATTTTCTTATCTCTCACATTTACCTTACTATATTTTACTCATATTATTATCTGTCTCATTTACATTCTACTATATTGTGTTATTATCATATACGGTGCTATAGTATAAGATTTAGGGGGAGTTATGTAGTTTAGGATTAGTTTTTGTTGATGACAAAAGAGGGAGAATTATAAAATAGGTTAGATAGGCTTATATTAAGGGGGAGTTAGTAGATTAAGGGGGAGTTGTGGGAATAAGGAGGAGTCAGTAGAATCGAAATTTGTTGTAGTAGATTTTATAAACAAAGGTTGTCATCATTAAAATGGGGGAGATTGTTAGTTCCTGAGATGATGGTTTTGATGACAATAACCGTAAGACTTGTTATAAAAAATAAATACTAATATTCTTGTCCATATATATATATATATATATGCAGGGTATATATGCAGGTACTGAGAATGAAGATTGTACAGTATAGAGATTCAAGACTGACGAATTCAAGATTGAAAAAAATCAGGATTGAAGACTCATGAGTATCAAGAGTTCAAGATATCAAGATAAGTAATAGAGTCTAGATTTATGTTAAAACTTCATAATAGCACTACAATCTTTATTTGGATTTTAATTTTGGAATGGAATGCACCTTCTCGTTTTAATGGTGGGATGGAACCCACGACCTTCTCTAATGGAATGGAATCCATGAAATATTCAAAATAATTTATTTTAACTATTTTTCCAAAAACTATCTTTTCAAAAGTCATCTCTATCAATTTAAATATTTTAGCCTTAATTCAAAAACTATTCTTATCATCTTTTAATATTTTGATCTCAAAATCATCTCTTGTTTTTTAAAACTGTCTCTTAAGTATAATATTTTAGCTTTAAATCTTAGAAATATATTTTAAAAGAAGTCTATACTTAGTTTTTAATATTACATTTATATTATAGATTATATATTTTAAGATTACTTTCTAAAACTCTTTTATGAGTTTAAACTATATTCAAAATGGTTTACAAAGTTTTGAAATTGTTTTGACAAGTTTTAGAATAGAAATCATTTTAAAGCAAAATCAATTTTCAAAAATAACAAGGCATGTCAACATCCCTATACCCCCCATGTCGACATGGTAGCCGTAGATTTCAAATTTCAAATTTCAAATTTTCAAAAGAAGTGTCTATTCGTCATAACCTTTCGCGAATAGACATGACTGTTGTTCTCCTGTATATACCAGTTATTTTCAATGAATTTTAGGTTAGTTTTTCTTCATTTCTTCACTCCTTCTTCTCCACTCAAATATTCTCTTATATTTCAAATGCTTTAACAAAATTCTACCGAAGTCCTAAGTGAATCAAACTCGATCGTCTCTAGTTTGATTCTCTGCCACTCTCTCTCAAAGATCTCAGTGCTATTTAGAGTTATAGGATCATTTATAATCAAAGATCCAAAGATCGAAGTGTATCGAGTCTCTCTCTATCAAAGTGTGATTGGAATCGGTGTGATTGTGGCTCGTAAATCAATTGGGTGTGATTATAGCCCGTAAATCAATTAGGTGATCTTGTAGCCTGGTTAAATCAAGAGAGTTTGCCCTGGACTCGGAGACATTAGGGTGTATCTTGTGGCCTTGAAATCGAGGTTGTAATATCGACATTATATTTGAAAAGAAATCTGCACAAGAAATTGTGTGGGACTGGATGTAAGGTAATTCCGAACCAGTATAAAATTCTGGTGTGTTCTTTCCTTTACTACTTTTATTTACTATTTGCATCTGTGTCTGTAACGACCCAGTATTTTGGACCATTCAAATCGACAATAAATCCACACATGCCGGACTTGAATAATTCAAAACAATGGATTGTAAATAAAATTTGGCAAAACTCAGCATATACAGTAAATAAAATAATTATAGATCACAGACACAGAGTAATATAATAATGCAGCGGAAACAAAAGGATAGTAGTTCATGAAGCTACTATATAAATATAACAGAGTTAGACAAGATACAACAGAAGTCTCGAATACAATAGATGTCTCAATATAATAATCAAATACAAGATCTGAATACATCACTGGAATCAACTGAATAACTGAAAGCATGATCGATAGATAGCTGGATCTCCAAGCGAAGCTCCAACTCCAAAGGTGAGTCTCAAATGCTGTATCACTCAGTCTGACCCGAGCGTAAAGCAAAACACAAAACACTCGAGTCAGGATTAACATTCTTATATTAATAAATCCAACTCAAGTGAAATATCAACTGAAATACAAGTAACTTAAAGGATGTTTGGGATAACCATCCCCTAAGGATCCGTTAAACTATTTACTATGTAGTAATATACGCTATATACAGTAGTGTCTAATCAGTAAAGTATAATCATATAGAAAATAGCGTTAAGGGGATGGAGAACCTTAACGCGGTCGGATCTTAAAATCATAATCGTAGTAAAGCTCGATATGGTAGGTGACACGGCACAACTAGGCAATGCCAGGGTAGATATACCAATTACGCACACGGACTGATGGATACGCATAGCAGCTACTACCGTTCCACCTCGAACAACACTCCCAAATCGGAGGATGGCCATCTAATCAATCACAAATAAGAGTATAATATCGAAGAAATGTGTCCGAGAAGAGGTGCTACCTCACTGGTCCGAGATCGCTCCTGTTTTAGCCACCTTATGCCAACTCACGGGAGTTGGGTCCACGTAACATACCTTAAGAACGTCGCCACCATCCTACTTCATTCTGGAATCTCCACCGCGTACACGGTTGTCAAAGTGGTTTTCGGTATCGACAGAGAGTATGTCCATATCCGATCCCGGTCTCTTTGCCAACCAATCGTTATTATAACCCCGTGGTCATTTCAAAATAGTTTATCCTTCAAATCCAAAATATCATTACTATTTCAAACCCAAATTATCAATGTATTATTTCCATTTCAAAACCCAATTCAATAATATATCATTTCCATTTCCAAAACAATTTAATAATATCTCATTTAAATAAAACCAAATAATTTATAAAGTAAAGTATCAATAGTTTAAATATAATTTAAAATTTCTTTATAAAATAAGATAGTTCTTCAAATTTCACAAATCGATTCAAATTACCTCGAATTCCAAAAAATTAATTTAATCAAATCTCAAATCATCAGTTTCAACTCGATTCAGCTTCTAAATAAACCATTTCAAATTATCGATTTCAAATACATATCTGAACCATAAAATAAGCCATTTCAATTTTTATATATATCAAAGCTTTAAATATTCAACATTTCAAAACTAAATTCGATAAATTTATATACATATCAAACTCACTTTACAATTATTTAGTTTTGAAATATTAACTTAACATTTCCATAACATTTGAATACAATTTCAAATTTACAATTTAAATAAACAAAATATCTCATTTAAATATTTATACGTTTGAAATATCCATTTAAGTCACCTTTTCAAATTTCAAGTTGTAAATCACTTCTTTAAATTTCAAATTCAATACATTTCAAATCAAACTTATTTAAGTATAATTCTTAAATAAATATAATTTCAATCAATTTCAAATCATTATAAATTCTATATTTAAAAATATAGATATTAAATAAATACTTAAACATATTATTTATCAACTTTATTAAATCAACTTTAATAAATCTTTAAAATAAATATTTATCAAAACCATATATTTCTTTTCAAAACCATAGAAATCATTTTCAAAACGTTTATATATAGACCAACAGTGCATGTATATAATTTTCTATCATATGGTCAAGTGATACGGATATTTATCATTTCAATCCGAAATTTAAAATATATTTACGGGTATATATCTTTTCAACCCGCAATCCAAAATTCAATTCAATGAAAATCGCTTGGGTTTATCATTTCAATCCATAACGATTTTCTCCTATTCTATAGATCATTCGGGTATGTATCATTTCAACCCATAGTGATTCTATACTAATGGGAACTTGCAGAGTGATAACACATATGATAATAAAATAACAACAGCAACAGGCATATATCAACAATATAAATAACAGATAATGGTGTCAGATGTCACAGGTGAACAGATACAGATAATGACATATATATATATATAACAATGTAAATAACTAACAACAGCATATTTCAATTTGACATTTCAATTGAAATCAAATTTAATACATATAAGAATATTAATCGTGAGTGATTGCTCACCTTTCGAGGCTAGATAGATTTGACAAAGAATTGAGCTACGAATTCCAAAGAAACGCTAGATGGACACGGTTCGATGAAGAAAACAGGCACGACTGACAAAGCTGATAATATGAATAGATGAAATAATCAGAACGGGGACGATGCAGATATTGATATAACCTAAAAATATATACATTAATATTATAATTTATATATATCATTTCAATATTTTAATTTTAGACAAATACACTAAAAATACTATAAACTTTCAAAATCAATATTTAATACATAAATAAGCTTATATATGTAAGCTACAAAGTCACAATATATATTACATTTTAAAATCACACAACCTTGCTTTATTCCAATGCATATAACTATACACCTTTAAACAACTTTATATATAAACTAGTACAATATATAACCTGCAAGCACAAAATCCCACCGAAAGTATAAATAAACTATTATATAAACTATATATTCAACTTAACAGACTAAATATAAACTTATATAAATATATGTATAACTGATAAAATCTTATATATTTAAACAAACCGATATATTATCTTTCAAAATTTCATATATATATATCGTATGCTTATATACATGAGTTGTTAACACTTTCCAAAACAAAACATGAAGAAGATAAATGCAGTTAACAAAATAAGCACGCAAACTTATAAAACTTATGTATATACCCATATATTAAAACTAATATATATATTCAGTATTTACAAAAGCTCATGTATACAAATGAAGCTAGAAACTCAAAAGCTTATATGCGACCCACCTTGAATCCGCATGTACCAAAATATCTAGGCATGTGATTCACTCAAAAGCTTATACGTAACTTTATATTTGCATCCATGAATATGAAACATTGTTTCACAACCTGATACATATTTTGAAAACTCATACAACATTATAAAAAGGAAACAGATCATATAACTTTTTTTTAAATAACGTATTTCTACATATATAAATATATACATAAAAGTTCCAAACATATAATACTTGTAAAACAGAATATGCATAACAACTTAATAATTTATATAACATGTGATAGCCAAGCAAGCCTAGGTAAAATAAAAAGTAAGATGACAGGCTTTAGACTTCAGGCTATATACAACTATAACTACACTAGATTATATTTATTAATATATACATAACCCAAACATTTGATATATATACAAACAGTTATATAAATAGTTTACCCATACAAACTTACGTGAAGAAGTAAATTCCTCAAATCAAAGAAGGGTAGACAGGACAAAGAAGTAGGTAGACATGACAAAGCAAAGAACAATTTGTAAATATCATGGACTCGGTCTGGCAAGAGGTCGGCCATCAAATGAAGGGAGGTGGTGATGGCGGGCCTGATGGACGAGACGGGCTGGTTTGGGTGGTTGGTGGCTCATGAGTGGGCGGTGGAGGTCAGGGTTTCGGGGTGTTGCTTGTGGCCGAAGGTGAGGAGATGCCAGGGGAGGAGAGCGGTTAAGTGTTTGGGTGACTTCGGCCAGATCTGGGGGTCGCGTGGAGGCTACGGGTTTGCAAGCTTCAAAGGGGAAGGTGAGGTGGTCTTCGGCAAGGCAAGGTGTTGCGGCAAAGGTTGGCTGCGTGGGTTGATGTGGCCAAAAAGTGGAGGCGTACAAGAGTTTGGAAGAGGAGGGGATGGAGGAAAATGAAAGATTCAGATCTGAGAAAGTGTGAAGCCTACTCATATATATTTTAACTTGTACTTTTAGTAATATATTTAATTTATTGAAGGAGAAACGATAGGGTAGGAATAGAAATAGGTTGAATTGTTCAGAGGTTTAATGTAGGAACAACGGTACCACAAAGATTCAGCTGGAAAAATAAGTAAAGCAATTTATTATGGTTTGGAGAGCACGCTAGAAATTTGAACTGAAGGAAGGAGTAAAGTCAGAAATTTTGGTACCGTTACAACGAACCGTTTTATTATTTCCGTCGCGTACCGGACCTCAAAATAAAGAAATAAATATACCGCTGAGATCAGCACGACGACACGATTAAAACGGTATACAAATATTGGTGGTACGATCATCCGATCAAAAGTCGATAATCGGTACCGAAAAATGTTGTCAAATTACCAAAAATAAGATGAACGGAGCAATAGATGTCCAAATTTGACGAAACGAAAGATGACGTCTCACTCAGAAGATGATTTACAAATTTTCTATGTAAAAATATTCAGGTTTGGAAAACATTTTATTATCACCAATTTTTAACTGATTAAATTGAAGTAAATTTACGCGCGAAATAAATTTTCATATTTTCGGACGAAAATTTACCAGTTGCTATGTTTAATTAGACGCATTCCAAATATCAAATTTATATTTCAAAATTTTATCGTTTAAAATTTCACAAAATTTAACTAGTTACGTTATTAAACAGTTAAAATTTACAGGTCGTTACAGTGTCTGATTCAGTGATTGTATTTGTGTTCGTGAATTGCATGTGTTTTTGTTTAATTTGAAAAGATTTCAAAATTTCCATAAAATCCATTAAACACTATTCACCCCCCCTCTAGTGTTAATCCAGGCTTAAGATCCGTAATCCGCATTTCCAACATAATATAGCACCGACTGTGTTTGATGACTTGGTATTAGAACCAGACTTGACTATAGTCAGAAAGACGATTCATATAGTCGCGAGAGACGAGAAGAGGCTAAGGATCAAGCCAGTTAGATTATTTAAAGTTCAGTGGAGCGACGATGAGACTATACTTGGGAGACTGAGAACAAGATTAGAGACACTTATCCTGATTTATTTGATGGTATGTTTTACCTTCATGTTTGATTTGTTGTGCACCTTATCGTAATTTTGAAGACGAAATTCTTTAAGGATGGGAGATTGTAACACCCCATATTTTTAGTAACATTATTTAGGATATTTAATTAGCTAAATTAAATAAAATAATGTGATGATTAGGGGACTGAGATTTGATTTTATTAATGGGTAGCCATGCCATATAACCAATGAACTAAAGAAGAGTTAAAATGAAAGAAAGGAGGGGTGAAATAGGAAAGAGATCATTCTAATACCCTAAACCCTTAGCCATGCTCACATAACATTCATTTGCAAAAATTAAATTTAGAGGTTGGCCACCATTAGCAAGAGTAAGAAGAAAGAAGATAAAGCTAGGATTTCAAGAGGAAAAGCTTAAGCAACCTAATCAAGATCAAATCTCAACTCTTTAATCGCAAACATAAGGTGAATAATGACTATATCTCATGTTTTCTAATTATTTGTGGTTCTAAGATAAAACTTGATTTATTTTGTAAGATTTTGTCATGTTTTGGATGATTATATGTTTATATATACTTGTTGATAATTTATGCTAATTCATATAGGTTTTATGGTATGTTTTAATGTGAAAACCCTATTTAATGACTTCTAAATACCTTGCGATTTTAGACATAGATCAGAAATGATATTTTAGAGATGGGTTTCAATTTTCATAATTTTCTGAATTAATTGGATTTTATTTTAATTTTCCAGTAAGGAAAATGATTATTTGGGTTTAAAATTATTTACGAATAAATAATATAAGTTATGGGTCTGAAATTAATATATGTTGGAAAACATATTATAAATGATTTTCTATAATTTTGTAGAATTTTCCTAAGTGTTTTAATAGATATATAAAAATACATAAGGTATGAGACTTAAATGTTTTATATATATATAAAAGGAGAAGGGGTATTTTGTAAATTATTTAAATTGTTTAATTCTGAAATTTTGGCAGCACTTTTAGAAAAGAAGATTTGCAACCAATAATAATTTAACAAATAAGGCTGGTTAGTTGAAAAGAATTTTTTTTAAAGTTAAAAATCAGTTTTACATGCTTTAGCATGTTTTGCCACTTTAGGCACTTGGGTTCTGACTTAGTTTTTCTGCCAGCATCACCATCGAAACTAGTGCGCATGGTATCAAAGACTTGGTGTGTGGCGAATTGGACATAGGCGGAAGGTATTGGGTCGATACCAGGGGTTCTGAAGGGGTTGAAGCGCTACTTTGCTTTCAAATGGAAATGCGCCTGCTTTGCTTTCGAAGGGTATGCTTTCGACTTGGTTGGCTTTTGACTAAGTCAAATTGATTTAAGGAATGGTTTCGAAATGGGATGCACCTTTGTTTTAATTAAATGCCCTCGTTGGGATCTAAACCCCTAGCTGGCACTTTTCTACCTTTCGAAGTCAATGGTTTCGAAAGGGCGGCTTTGTTTTTAAATTCAAGACATTTCTCCAATGCTTTCTAAAGGTTGGTTTCGACACCATCACTTATTTACTTAGGAATTGCTTTCAAAAGAGTGCTTTCAACTTAAATGTTTTATGATCCTTTTGCTCTGTTGAAGGTAAAACCCAAAGGTTTCGAATGATTTAGTTTTAAAAGGTTTCGAAAGGTTTTCCAAATGTTTTATTTGAACCTAAAGGCGTTCGAAAGGTTTGATGTTTTAATGCTTTCGAAAGGTTTAATGAAGGTTTGAATGGGTGGTTCCCCAATGGTTTCAAAAGGTTTGAAAGGAAAGTTTTTCCAATGTTTTCTAAAGGCAATGTTTAAGTGTATAAAGAAAAGATGTCTAAGGTTTTATAGCTTTCGAAGGAAAGGTTTTTCAATGGTTTCGAAAGGTTTGTATGAATGGTTTTGAAAGGAATGTTTTGGCCTTTTGGCCTAGGTGAAAAACAGAGGTTTACTTGGTCTCGAATGGGGTACTTTCAATCGATTCGAAAGGGGTACTTTCAAAGGTTTAAATGTTTTCATCAACAAAGATTTGAGTAATGTTTTAGTAGGTTGGTGAATAAAGCTTCCGGAGATGAGCAGGTGGCCGATGGATAGCTATTTAAGAGCTACTGTTTTATTTTGTTTAATTCCGCTGTGTTGTATTAAGTCAATTATGACTATCTAGTACTCTAGTCAACCAAGGGGGCATCTTTATATGTCGCTCTTGGCGTATTTTGTAATAATTATATTTGATATGAACCTAGGAAACGAATGGGATTATGTAATGGAATATGAAACATGTTTTGTGAAATGTAATCAGAAATTGTTTTTTTGAAATCTGTGATATTATTTCATATTCATGTGCTTCTGATATTATGGATACCATCAACATTTTCATATTTGGTCACCGGAAGTTAATACTATGGATGACTGCAGCATTTTTATCGCTTAGCTTCGGGCCTCAAAATAAGGGATGTTACAGTCTAACTCTGGGCACTTGTGGTAGCTAGATTATAAGGAAAATTATTTAACTGCCCCCTGTCTAATTGAGCTTCCCCAATCCCGGTCTTGGATCGGGAAAAGGTCTAACGGTACTTGTTTTCAATTTGTGTTGTTATCTTTGCCTATCCTCTACCGAGCATGTCCTGCATTGTCGCCAACGCTGTCGTTGAAGATCTGTTAGGCGTAGTTTCAACCTTTGGAAACTAGCACACGAATCATTCGATTCCGATTGTCCTTCCTTGAAGTTGCCTATTTTCAAGGAACAATAAAATTCCTGAAGGCTGGTGATTATACCTTCTTGACGTTGCCAATTTTAAGACGATGGTAGATTCCCATAGGTTGTGGTTGACATTCCAGTGTGCATCGGTTTCTATCTTCGAAAACCGGTACATTAATAACTCAATTCTGATCCTTTCAGTGCCGAAAGGTTCCTCTCGATATTGAGAACTTTTAGCTCACTTCTTCCACTTGTCTGTTTGTCGTTTTTCAACGTGATCATGACAAGCGGTTCTGCTTCGCCACCAGTAGTCGATTGCAAGGATAACATATTTTGTACTTTTGCTAGCTACCGGGTGCACATCGATAATGCTAATCCCCCTTTCTTTACGATTTCCAAAATACAGTTTGTGCACCAATCTCTATCTCCGAGGACTGCTAATTTAATTGCTCGATTCTTAGCATCGACTTTTCTAGCTGCTACACCTCCTATGTTCATGTGCGGCATATTTATTTACCGCAACTCTGTGCAAATAAATAATACTCCTGTAGTCATTTTCTCATATTCTATTACTTAGCTCTGTTCAAAACCATGATGTAGCTTAGCCTAGACAATTCCGTGGTCCTCCCTGTTTTGGCTCGATCGAATTCATTTCGACCAAGTGTAGGTGTATATGTGCCGGTCCATAGAACTGATCACTATGAATATAAAGTCCATACATTTTCAAGAGACTACGTTTCTTGAACAATACGTTTGACTACCCCCAGAATAATTTGTACGGTAGTTCCCTTCTCTGAGAACTAGTGACTTTGTTTTTTGATTCCAAGATCTGAATTTTCAATGCTATTAATTCTTTGAATGCGATCGAATTCCCCAAGTCGACATCATCAGACAATGTCATCATTTTTTATAGTAAATCCTTTCAAGCCTAGTGTTGAGATCCTTGATGTTGTGAATCTTCGGGCAGAGTCATATTCTAGGAGGTAAGGATAAAGATTCGATCGAGCTTCTACTTCTATCTCTGAAACTATGTGTATTCACAGTCCCATTCTAGAGGTTTCTCCTTGGCATCGCAATCTTCGGGCGATGGCATATTTGAGCAAGTTGGCACCAACTGATCTGGTTGGTCCATAAGCAGGTTATCAATCCTTCTTATCGTCGCCAGACTTTGGGCGATGGCAAATTTATGCAGGTCGAAGCTGAGTTATCAAACTAGTTCCTTGTTTGGTTTTGAGTACCTTTTTGCTGTCGCGGATCTTCGGGCAGCAATAAATTCTTGAGACTAGGTACTTCTTCTCCTTGTCATCTCCTATCTTCGGGAAAAGGCAAATTCCTGGAGGTTAAATTTTTTCCTTTCTAAAACCACCTATCTTTGGGCAATGCCAAATTCCTGAGGGAGGGAATTTGGTTCCTTCTCGACGTTGCTTGTCTTCGGAAAATGCCGAATTCCTGAATGTTAAGACCTTCATTTACCTAGGTGGAAATTTGTTGCCTGAATGCTCTAATTTGCGAAACAGAACTGTTATCTAATCAACTTCATTATTATTAGTGTTTGGAATTGGCGAGGTTTCTTTTGACCAAGTATTTGTGTGCCTATCCCTGTTCGTAGGACTAGCTATTTCGAATGCCTGTATTTGGGCGTTTGTGAGAAGTGGATAGGTGTGGGGAAAATAATTCGATTGCCCACAGTCTAGCTCCCAATGCTACCCTAAGATTGAGGAAGTTTGGTGATTTAACTACCAACTTTTCATGTTTTTCTTGCATGTCCTTTGCCGTGCATGCCTTGCTTGACTGCTAACATCGTCATGGAAGTCATGTTTATGTGTCAGTTCGTATCTTCGAGAAGTGGTGATTTAGTTGTTTGGTTCCAAGCAACATTTTTTCGAGGCTGCCTGTCTCTAGGCTATGTCAACACTCTTTCTAAGTTGAATATTGGAAATTCAGTTGTGCACCTGTTTACTAGTACACGAGTGATTTGATCCTGGTGATTTTCCTTCTATGCTACCTTATTTCGGGGCAGTGGTTGATTCCTGTCGTAAAGGGTCGAGCCATTCGATTAGTCGATGAATGGTTATGTCTTCCTATTGCCGCCTATCTTCGGGCAACGGTATTTTTTTGAAGACAAGGGTAGAAACTCAGTTGAGTACCAACTTCTATCTCCAAAAGCTAGGCATCGATGGTTTGCTACTGTGAGTGTTTCTCGTCGACCATGCAGTTTAAAGTTTTCCTGGCATTGCTGGGGCAACATTGGTACTTAAAAAATAAAAAGTTTCCCGACGTTTTTGGGACAACACCGGTACTTAGAAAATAGACTCAACATTGCTGAGGCAACACCGGTACTTATAAAATAGATCTTTCCCGGTGTTGCTAGGGCAAAACCGATACTTAGGAAGTCTGGGAGTTTCTTGGCATTGCCGGGGCAACAACTATACTTATAAGGTTGGGATCGATTTTCCCCGTCGATCCGTAGGTTTTAGGCCTTCCCGACGTTGTCGGAGCAATGCCGGTTTTCAGAAGGCAGGGATTGATTTCAGTCGATCCGATGGTTTGAGTCGATTTTCCCATTGACTTTGGGGTATTGTATTCCAGTTGTGTACTATTTTTTGTAACGACCCGCTATTTTTGGACCATTCAAATCGACAATAATACACACATGTCTGACTTTAATAATTCAAAATAACATATTGTAATAAAAATTTGGCAAAACTCAGCATATACAGTAAATAAATCAATCATAGAATCATAGACACAGAGTAATACAATAATACGCAGCGGAATAGATAAAATAGTAGTTCATGAAGCTACTACATAAACATCAGAGTTAGAAATAAAATACAACAGAATATCTCAAATGCAGTGAAGTCTCCAGTACAACAGATGACCTCTCTGAACAAATCAACTAGAAAAGCTGAAAGCTGAGTCGATAGTTGGATCTCCAAGCGAAGCTCCAAACTCCAAAGGTGAGTCTCAAATGCTATATCACTCGGTCTGACTCGAGCGTAAAGCAAAACACAAAACACTCAAGTCAGGATTAACATTCTTATATCAATAAATCCAACTCAAGTGAAATATCAAGTGAAATACAAGTAACTTAAAGGATGTTTGGGATAACCATCCTCTAAGGATCTGCGGAACTATCTACAAGGTGGAAATATACACTATAACACCGTGGTCATTCCAAATTAATTTATACTTCAAACCAAAATATCATTTCATTTCAAATATAACTATTTTCCAAAATAGTATATATAGGTTTAAAAATTTAAAAGTAAAGTATTTATAATTTCCTCAAGTCTCACAAATCGATTCAAATTAACTCAAATTCCAAATTCAAATTTATTCAAAGCTCAATTCATCAATTCAATTCAGTTCTCAATAGACCATTTAAATTTTTAATATATTTCAAGGCTTTAATATTCAATATTTTCAAAGTTAAATTTAACGGTTTCATGTAGTTCTTGATTTAACTTTATTATTATTTAATCAGGGAAAATTCACTTAATAAATTCAATATCATTTAACTAGCCTTAAATTTCATTTTTACTAAATATTTCCTTAAATTTATTTAAACAAGAATTATTCATTAAATTATTTAAATCAAACCCAAGTTATAAATCATATCTTAAATCTCAATTTCAATAAGTTTCAAATCGGTTTAATTAAATAAAATTCTTTAATGAATACAATTTCAACTAAATTCAAATTATCTTCCCAACCTTAACTTATTCAAATTATTACCAAAATCTATTTTGAAATATAAATTTTATACTTAACATATTATATGTATTAAATCCATCTTAATTAAATTAAATATCATTATTAAATCTATATATATCATTACCATTTATATATAAAAATTTAAGAATCAACATTTATTAAAACCATATATTTCTTTTCAAAACCATAGAATTTATTTCCAAAATATTTATATATGGACCAACGGTGTCTGTATATAATTTCCTATCTATGGTCAAGTGATACGGATATTTATCATTTCAATCCATAAATTTAAATACATACAGATAGATATCATTTCGACCCGTAAATCCCAAATTCAATTCAAATGAAAATCGTTTGGGTCTATCATTTCAACCCATAACGATTTTCTCCTATTCTAAAGTCCGTTCGGGTATGTATCATTTCAACCCATAGTGAATTCTATACTAATAGGGAGCTTGCAGAGTGATAACAGATAATATAAAATACAACAACAGGCATATATCTTAAATAACAATATAATATAAACAACAAGATATGGTGTCATATCCCACAGGTGAACAGTTATAGATAATAGCATATATAACAATTTAAATAACTACAGCAGCATATTTCAATTATCGTTTCAATTGAAATCAAATTTAATAAATATAAGAACGTTAAATCGTGAGTGATTACTCACCTTTCGAGGCTAGAGAAGATAGACAACACAACAAGCTACAAATTTCAAAGCAACGCTAGATTGGCACGAATTCAACAAAGCTGAGAGATAAGAATTTTGGTGAAAACGAATTAGAACCATCTTGATATGACAGGAAATGATGTATATAATTTTATTATTTATTATTAAAAAAATCAATTTAATCATATATCTCAAATTAAAATTTAATTCAACACTTCGAACAAAGTCTCCATATATTTATATCTTTTTAAACCAATTATTGTATACTCATATAGACATTTGCAAACAAATTTTATATTATATATACCACACTTTTCAAAATCATTGTTTTACACTAAAAACATACATCAAATCAACCATATACGTGAAATAAGATATATATAATTTTCTCATGAAATCAATATATAATTATAAATCTATATATAATTATATTATTGCAAACCGGGTTACAACTTATAAAATATACATACTGCGGTTAAAAATATATATGCTGCACATGTAACTAATCACCCAAAGATGTTATGCAGACACTATAGCGACAATATATATGAATATATGCTCAACTGATAAAATTATGTTACTTAGACAACATATTATATAAAATTCTTAGTTTAGCTCATATTACATAACCAGATAACTATCTATAATTTTATAAATCTATATCATTTTGAAATCAGTGCTTTAATAAACAATATCACCTTTTATACCAAACTGCAAACAGCATAGGAAATACACTTAAAAACTAAATCACCCCTGTGTATATATATATGTTATAACAACTATTATATTTATAAAGCTGTAACAAAACTTCTCATATATACATAATTTTGGTTTTATTAGAGATCAAACAAAGCTTCACATAAAAAAAAATTGTAAAACTTTTATAACTCTCTATATATAAACAGGCCTTATCTCAGTACAGGTAAAACCCGACATATACTTAAAATTCAAAGCTTCATATATACAATAAATATACTAACAAACTTTACAGTAAAACACATGTAAAACCAATATAATATACATATAAACGTATTAAATAAGTTGAATACAGGCTACATCTTTACTATACACACATGGTCTGACATCACTAACAAAGTGTATACTATAAAATGAAATATTATGAACCAAGCTACTGCAAAAGTGTAGGCAACAGACAACGGAAAACAAAACTGAGCTTTCCTATACATAATCTATATAAGCTACATTTATAAAGCTTACAAATATATATATTATATACATTGGATTCAAACTGACATCACTACCATAAATTTATAAACTAAGAATATATATAATACCATACAAATATGCTCGGCTAGAAGAGAGTTACCAGAGCTACGGCACGTGGATGGGTGAGAGAGAGAAGAGGCCGAGATTATCTTTCACGTGTGTGTGCTCGGGTGGTTCACAGCTGGAGGAGAGGGAGATTGGATCGGCTATTGGTGGCATTGCTTTCTATGAAGATGGGTGGTGATTTGTAGGCGAGGGAATGAGTCAAGGGAGGGGTGTGATCTCGTGCCTGGAAGGGAAGGCTTCAGGTTTTGGCTTGGGTGTGGGAAGGGAAGGCATGAGAATAGGGAAGGAGAGCTCGGCCGAACCAAACATATATAAAAAAAGGGAGAAGGGCTACAGGAAGAGGAAAAACAAAGATCTAAAACAGGCTACAATGAATATGTTATCAGTGAAGGAAAGAGGCCGCCAGAGTAACGTACGAAAATAAATAAATATCAACAACCGAATTGTAAAAGTTGAAACTGACGTAAAGTAAATGTCAATGGCCGGTTACCAAAACGAATGATAAAAACATGAATGCAATATGAACGCTCATGCTATGATATAGCTGGCATGATTTAAGGCTTGATAGGACAGTAACTTTCAAATTTTAGATTTAAAGGAAAATATAAAGTCAAATTTCGGTACCTTTACAATGCACAGATATTTGCTTCCACCGTGTACTGGATTTCAAAACACAGAGATAAATATATCTATTGAGATCAGCATGACGAGGCGATCAAATCAGTATACAGATATCAGTGGTACGATCATCCGATCAAAAGTCGATAATCGGTACCAAAAATGCTGCTATTTTGCCAGAATTAAGATAAACGGAGCAATAAAAGTCTGAATTTTGTGAAATGAAAGATGATGTCACACTCAGAAGATGATTTAGAATTTTTCTATAGAAAAATATTCAGGCTTAGAAATAAGTTTTATTGTCAGCAATTATTAACTGATTGAAATTGAAATAGAATCACACAATAAAATGAACTTCCAATATAATCTGATGAAAATTTACCAGTTGCTATGTTAAAGTAGCTGTATTCCAAATATTTAAATTTTTTATTTCAAAACATTATTATGTAAAATTTCTCACAAATTCAATTAAATACGTAAATAAAACCATTAAAAATTATTAAAAATTTATGGGTCGTTACAGTTTTAGTCTTTGAAAACTAGCATTTCAATGATTGGATCATAGGAGTCTTTCCTTGGTGCGACCAGTATCCGAATAGCGTTATAGTACTGCAAGTTGGGATCGAATCATTTTTCTGATCTTGTATTGTTGGGTAGATTCCTTTTAACCCAACGTGATTGCTTTCTCGACATTGCCTAACTTCGGGCTATGACACATTTTGGAAGAATGAGAGTCTCGGACATATCTGTTACTTAGCTTTGATTATAACTGTCAAGTGTTCCCCTTAGCGATGTAGGGCTGTTGTTTAACCAATTCCATGGTTATTCTTATTCACATAGGATCGTATTTACTCCGATCGATTTTTTTTGCAGTCAGATCCGTTTACAAAACCCATTATACGTAAGTGCCACGCTCTGGGCCCTTATAGAAAATTAGACACGGTGGAGCGAGTCGTTACATTGCCCTCGGTATGACTGTGTTCTTAACAACCTGATCATGGATCGGTAGAGTTCGGTAGTGATTGTCTTGAAGATGTGACAATTATCCTTCCTAGTTGTGGGCCATATGCATTTTGTTGGGCTAATAGCGTTGTTGCGGATATTCGTCTTATTCGTCGGTTTCAATCTTCGGGAATTGACGGTTTAGTTGCTCGATTCTAAGCGTTCTCTCCTTGTCATTATCTGTCTTTGGACAACGATTGGTTTTATGCAAGCAAGGATCGAAGTACTTAATCGATCTTGGCGTGGCTGATTATTCCAAGAGCTGCTAACGTCCAAGCCATGCAAAATCTATGATAGTTGAGGGTTATCCTTCCTGACATCATTAGCCTCCAAGCGGCATCATATTCCTATAATACGAGTTATTCCCTCTGGACATTGCTAGTCTTTGAGCTACGCTAGATTATTGCATATTAGACTTTGAGAACTCAGTCGAGCACCTGCTTCTGTCTTCGGAAATTGGTGTATCGATGATTTGATTCTGGAAATGCCTTCTGTCGTTGCCTATCTCTTGGCGATGGTAAGTTCTTCCTATCATCGCCTATCTCTGGGCGGCAGTAAGTTCTTCATGCTATCGCCTATCTTTGGATGATAGTAAGTTCTAAGGAGTTCGATTATCTTGCCGATATAATAGTCTAGAGTTCCCGATGTCCTCGAGGCAACATCGACGTCTAAGTGGCCAGACCAATTTTCCTACCAATTTTGTAGTTGAAAGATCTCTCAACGCTGTTGGGGAAACTCTGGTACTCGTAATGTCGGATCGCTCCCCAGTGTGGTCGGGGTAACACTGGTACTTGAGAGTAGGAGAATTTTCGATATTGTCAAATGTTAATACTCGAAAAGTGAGGATCGATTTTACACCTATCATGCAATTGAAAACCTTCCTGGTGTTGTCGAGGCAACATCAGTACCTAGAAAATTGGATAGCCTCTTTGTGTTGCCGGGGTAACACTGATAACTAGAAAATTCCTAGTGTTGCTGGGGCAACACCGCTGCTTTGGGATTGGAATCATTTTTCACCGTTGATCCAATGATTCGTGAGTCTATACATCTTATCCAGATATTTAGGAAGTACTTTCTCGATTGCATGAGGTATGTGCTCATCGCTTGCGAGAACATGGTTCCATCGGTTCAAGGAGTATATGTGAATGCATACTTGAACGCGGTTCCATCGGTTCTAGAAGTGAGGAAGTGGAGCATACATGAATACGGTTCTATCGGTTCAAGCAGCAAGGAAGTGGAGCATACTTGAACACAGTTCCATTGGTTCAAGCAGCGATGAAGTGGAGCGAACCTGAACACAGTTCCATCGGTTCAAGCAGCGATGAAGTGGAGCATACTTGAAAATGGTTCCATTGGTTGAAGAAGTGAAGAAGTGGAGCGTACTTGAACAAAGTTCCTTTGGTTCAAGCAGTGAAGAAGTGGAGCATACTTGAACACAGTTCCATTAGTTCAAGCACCGAAAGAGTGGAGCGTACCAGAACACAGTTACATCGGTTCAAGTAGCAAGGTGTGGCTTTTGGGTGCGCACAAAGGGAAATAGCTTGCAAGAGCGTAGTTCCATTGGCTCCAGAAGAGACATGCGACTTATGGGAGATGCAGAAGGAGATTTACTTATAAGAGTGCAGTTTCATCGGCTCAAGAAGTGATGTGCGGCTTATGAATGTGCATGAGAGTTTATGCTTGCAAGGATGTGGTTCCATCAGTCCAGGAAGCGATATGCAGCTTATGGATGCACACGGGAAGATTTTCTTGCAAGATCATGGTTCCATCGGCTCAAGAAGCAATGTGCGGCATATGGATGCGCACGAGAGTTTGTGCTTGCAAGGAAACGACTCCATCGGTCTAGGAAGCGATGTGCGGCTTATGGATGTACACGGTAGGATTTGGTTGCAAGAGCACGGTTCCATCGGCTCAAGAAGCGATTTGCGGCTTATGGATGCGCATGGGAAGTTTTGCCTGTAAGAGCGCGGTTCCATCAACTCAAGAAGCGATATACGGCTTATGGATGCGCATGGTAGTTTATGCTTGTAAGGACGTGGTTCCATCGGTTCAGGAAGCAATGTGCGGCTTATGGATGCGCACGGGACGATTTGCTTGCAAGAGCGTGGTTCCATCGGCTCAAGAATCCCTTTAGTGATTCTTTAGGTCCTTTTGACATGCTAGATAGAGATATCATGTCCTTGGAAAATGTATAATGGAGCCTGAGCTGCTCCAAAACCCTATTTACTAGTTCGTCAAAAGTGGAAATGTATTTCAGAGGAAGTCTCGTAAACCACATGGAAGCGACTCCTTCCAAGAAGATATCGTTGTCTAAGATCTGCTGTTCCATTGTATGATGGCATAGTCAACATGGTAAACTTCTGAGGATATTTTTCTTTTAGAACATTTTTAGTGAACGGAGTTCGGCTTGGTGCGAAACCCCACTCCTCATTTTTCCTACCCCTAGTTTCCTTCACCAACCATTTGACCATGTCAGTGATGTAGTCTTCACTAGCACGATAATCTAAAGGTCGATTGTTGAGAGTTACGCAGAGTGTTTGACTCCGCAAATGGTCTCGGTTTGGCAACTGAAGCCTAGGTTCCCCATTCTTTAGGAGAACCACCCCTACAGAGTTCCGTTGATGCACGGTCGACCTTATCGTGGCAGTTCAAGCTTCATTTCCAGCATTTTACTTGTTTACATCAACATTTAGCACCAATCTATTACCATAAAGTTGCATGTCACCTTCGTAGTGAGAAACAAGCATTGCATTGTTCACTTGAGGAGTGAGGAGTATTCACTCTAAGATTTAGGTTAGCACTAGGTTGTTTTCTGGTTAGAGGGGCACTTCCATCGCCCTTATAACAATTGTTGCACCTCCAACAGCTACCTCTTTCGGTTTTTGTTTGTCATTCCTCCCATTTAATCTTGGAATAGTGGAATTCTCATGTTCGACAGTAGTTGCAATTTCATGCCTAGCTCTAAGAGCACTTGATGGCTATAATGCTAGCAAAGTATTGATCTTATCCATGAGAGATTTTTGGCTATCAGCCATTTTCTCGTTAAGCTCACTAACCATCTGGTTGAGTTCTCCTCTTGTGACAACTTCTTGGTGAGAAGAAGAGCTTGGAGCAGGGTTTCCATTGTTAGTTTTAGTTTGGTCAGTATTTGTTTCATCACCACCAATAGTTGCTCTTGTGGATCTTCTGGATGCAGATTTCCATTTGGGAGCCATTGGAGCAGCAAATCTTTAATTTGTTCAAGTAAACTTTTTGGATCTAACTTCTGGGTCTATTTAATCCAAAGTGGATAGCTAGATCTAAGCCTGGATTCAGTTTTCTCAATGAAAGCACCAAAATGTTAACCCAAAAAATGGATCAACACCTAAGAGTATTATGTGAAAACACCAGCCCTGCTAGGATAGGGCAAAGATAATAGAAAATAGTAATAAAGTAAAGAAGTAAGAGAGATACATAGAGATTTTTATAGTGGTTCAGTTGTTAACTAAGCCTACGTCCACTATATAACTTTCTTATCGATTTGATCTTGTTTATATGAGATTACAAGGGGATTGAGAGAGAAATAATCACAAGTACAAGTGTTAGATAGATTTTAAGTCCTAAAATTGCTTGGAGGAACTAACTTGGTGACCATGGAGTAGAGATAAGAGTTGAAGAAGGGACAGGGCTTCCGCGTAGTGATGGCATAAACTAGACCCCTTCTTGGTTGCTCTGTGGTTTGTATTTTTAGGGGTAGCAGTCATATCAGATCAGAAGCCCACTACCAGAAAAGTCCAAACATTAGCCCAAGATGGTATAAAAAAATCATGACGACCCGAGTCGTCAATTAGACTCGGTACAGAGTCAAGCCCTTGACTTGAGGCCGAGTTAAATGCTTAGCTGCAACTCGACTAAATCCTTTTTCTTTGAGTTCCTTACTTCGTCTATATGTCCTCCATGTAATTTGGTAGGTTATTGACGATTTTTGATTATTATCCTTCCATGACTTAGGTTATCCCACAGTTTGGATCGTCAAGTCTTTATTTCTTACGATTGGTTCTTTGGAACTTTATGAAACTTCATGAAGACGCATAGGAAGAGCCGTGGATCACCTTCTAGAAAAATTAAGATGCCAAGACTTGGCATTTAAACTCGGTACTAACTCAAAATCCTTAACTCATCAAAATCCTTAACTTGTCACAATCCTTAACTCCTCGGATCCTTAACTCATCAGAATCCTTAACTCATCAAAATCCTTAACTCGTCAGAATCCTTAACTCGGTACCAACTCTAATCCTTGACTCGGTACCAAGTTAAGGACTTGGTCCCATTTTCCGTGAAACTTCTCCCAATTGTTTTCTAACTTCCTCTAACCGTGCTTACCAAGTTTGGAGCCATTTCATTGAGATTCCACAACTCGGTATTGAGTTATGGAGTTAGCTCCAAACATAGTGAAACTTTCCCAAGTTGTTTCTCTAGCTCTTCTAAGTATGCTTGCCAAGTTTCAAGTCGTTTCATCTTCATCTTGACGTTCTAACTTCCGGTTGAAATCGGCTTGGCCAAAAACCCAGTTAACAGTATTTTTTTATATATAATTTTAGGAAGGTAAGTTAAGTATATTGTAAAAGAATAAAAAGTAGTTTCGGATTATAACACTTATGTTATAATAAATGGTTTTAAGAAGTTAATTAAAAGTATATTACAGTATTTAATAAGTGTATATATACTTAGATCTTTAAAAAGAATGTTTTAAAGATAATGACAACTATAAAATGGTTTTGTGTTTACTGTAAAGAATTTTAAGCAACATTTGATTTTAACCCTTTTTTGTTGTACTTAAGAATATACTTAGATCATTAAAAGAATGTTTTAAAGATAATACTAAGTGTGAAATGTTTTGGGTTTATAGTAACAATGTTTTAATAACATTTGTTGTTAACCCATTTAATTATGCTTTGGTAAATGTAAAACCTTGTTTAAGATTTATGAATATTCTCATAACATTTGGGATAAGAATATGAATACATTTCTAAGTACTGAAAGACTAGAAATGAATAGTGAAATAGTAGTATACATCTATATATCATCTGTAAAGGCATTTTAAATAAATATACAAGTATTTACATAGAGTTTTTAATTAATAGAAGGATTAATTAACTAAAAAGGGGATTAGAGTCGCTTATGTGACTTAATCGTGCTTTGTGTGACTAAATCATGCTTTATGTCTTGCTTGTTTATGGAAAGTATTTAGTCTTATTCTTTGCACTAAAATCTGATGAAGTAGGCTTGTTCTATCTATGAGAGTTAAGACTGATGTTCGAGTTGGGTTTAGAAGCAATAGTGCTCTAACCTACCGGCTTTACTCTTGATCGAGGGATAGTGTAAGTTTAAAAGGTTTGTAACATGATAAGTATAGGATATCAAGTTTCCATATGCAATCGTTTTCATTTTGTACTAGATAGTTGACTAGTCAACTATCGAGTTTTAACCAATTAATTCTCGATGTATATGTAAGCATCATGTATTGATACGGTTTGAGATCCCCCAAGGAGGACTCATTCGTATGAATCATTTTTTCTTTAAGAATGTATACATAAAAGATCCCCTGGAAGGACTCCTTTATAGCATTCATTTACTTCTCAAAGTACATAAATTGAGTTAACTGGAAATTCATCGCATTAGTTTTGAAGAGACCGGAATCGGATAAGTGTATTACATATCAAAACCACTTAAAAATTGATATACGGGTTCTATTTATTGGAAGCGGTTGTGAAATGAAACGTTATAGAGTTGAACTGTCTATCCTAAGTTTAAGTCCAAAGAAGAGGTCAGCGTTAACATTTCAAATGGTGCTATCGTGTTATACTGTCTAACTTAAAGTTGACCCCAACAGAGAGGACAGTGTTAGCATTCGTCGGACGACTTATATTTTGATCTTGGTTAAGATTCATGAACCGTTCGAGACGCTCGAATCCAGGGTGAGATTCAAGATCTGTTGATGAAGTCTTGTGTGACAAATGCTGAACATGACTTCACTATTGAAAATGACAGAAATAGAGTAGTCCTCGTAGCTAGTGGGTTTTGCTAACCCGAAAGGGTATATTAACTCCATATCTTGATATGCTTATCAATGTTGCTAGTGGGAGTTGGTGATATTCAGTTCCACATGTTCGGACTTGCACCGGCTATGTTTCTCTTAATTGGTATATATTATCTAGAGATATACGACGCTCGGAGGTAGTTTATGACCCTTATCGTGAGGTTCGTTTTAGTTTACTGGGGTGCCTCCAACCAAAATCTATTACGTGTACGTACCTTAGCGTTTTTAGTTTTATTTCTAATATTGTTATATGGTAAGATGCAAGAAGCATGGCTATTTTTTGATTTATGTTCTACACCCTAGACATTATCTATTATATCACCTTATGTACTTATTAGATGGGTGAGTCTTTTGAGGGATAACCATTACGGTGATACATATGGTCTCAATAGTAATGTTATATGCTGATTACATATTTCTTGAGTTTCTCACACCAGACTTAAGTCTGACTTGTGGTTTTATATTTCCTTATTTCCATGGGTGCTCTTTCGAGTAGTCTGAGAAAGGCAGATTTTCGTTGATACTCTTTGGAGCTTGAGGAGATGAGTTGGATGCTTCCACCTACCATAGTGTTCTTATTTCTAATGCACTACTATTATATGTGTATCATCATTTGTGAGGATAGGATGTTATAACTGTCGAGGCTGATGATAGTACTTAGGATTGTAACACTGAAATGCTATGTATCTTAGAGTGACAGTTTGTACTTTCTTTTGATATTATAGGTTATTATTTCGGGTGAGTGCCAGGCCGATAGGGGGTTCTCACCCAAATGAACTATGGCTAAGCTTTGACCTTTATCCTTACACATCCCTTTATGGGTTGGTTGCAGTCGAGAGGCTGGCTGTAAAATCAGATATAATGCTACCGTTTGTAGTCACCACCTGAAAAAGGGTGAACAATACATCTAGTATTAGAGCTGAAGGTTAAGCAAGTACCTTGGCTTTGGTGGGGTATGACTCATTAGAGATAGGGTAAGTGAGACCCAAGAATTAGTAAAGTTTATTAAACATATGAGCGCGTATTTGTATTTGTTATAAACGTATGCCTTAAAGGTATTTTAATCACAAAATTTAAAAGATGCAATATAGGGTAACTTATATAAGTTTGAATTATTAAAGTGTAGTTTAAGTAATGTTAGGAATAATGATGTTAATTCGTTACCCCTCGTTAATTAGTTTAGCAATGCTCTGCCATTTTAAGAGCATTACTATCCTTTGTAGAATGATTTGACATGCTCAGTTGATTTACTAGCATTGTTATCATTTGCAGATTTATTAGGTTAGTCTTGCTTGGTCAGTTTATGAGCATTATTATCACTTATTGGTTAGATTAATCATGCTGGGCAAGTTTATGAGCATTGCTTTCATTTGTAGATTGATTAGTTATGCTCGACCAGTTTTTGAGCATTTATTATTGTCCTTTGATTGTTGATTTGTGCTCAACCAATTTTTGAGCATTTATTATTATCTTTTAATTGTTGATTTGTGCTCGACTAGTTTATGAGCAGTTTACCTTTTTGCTAAATTGGTTGGGTAAACAGTAATTGTGGGTGCATTGAAATGAACACCTTGTGAATTTAGTTTCATAGCTTGAGAATATGGAGTTTGGTGACAATGTTGGGTTAAAAATTAAATTTAGTTAAAGATGTTTATTATAATCTATAGGAAAGATAAGATATTCTGTAAATAAACATTTATGAAAAGATTTAATATAAGAAAGTGACACTATATAAGTATGGTTTATAAAATATGGTTTATAAACAAAGAGGATTTAAATTAAGATTTTGAGAATTTAAATCCCAGTGCCTTTTGAAAATAGTTTCTGAGATTTTGGAAAATAATTGTAGTATTATTTGAAAGTATTTATGAATACTAATATTTTGAAAAGAGTTTTTAGAATTGTTTGAGTTGAATATTGCTCTCGGGATTGATGGATTAATTCGAGAACAAAGTATTTTTATGTTACCTAGCTCAAGTGGCTAGAAATTTACTAAAAATAGGCAAGAGATATGTTTAGTCGATAAGCACATCTCATGGACATTACCCTTCTTAATAAGGGAATATATGGTATGACTTGGTAAGCCAGTTTCCATCATATCGCTATTGTGTTACTCGGTCTATATATATATATATATATATATATAGTTCAAAGTATCATTTAAGTGACTAAACTCACTTTCATCGCTTGAAAATAATTCCGGTGATGACTAAAACATCATCGGCATTCATTTTCAGGTTTCAAAGTAGGGGATGCTATAAAAAAAGTTTGCTATAGAGTAGTTGCTGTAAACAGATTTTGATTTAATCTCAAAAGTATTATTTGATATAATAAGTATATGTATATATTATTATGTCAAATGATTTGAGATAAAAACCCGGTGTTTAGTTCAAAAGTTTTCTTTAGAAAAAATTTATATAAGATATAGAGTTGTTTAGCAAAGGATACTTTCGTGTAATGCAAATTTTGATATAAACTTTTTTATAGAATTTTTTTGCATGTGCGCTATGTAGGGTGCCCGAATGGTAGAGGCATAACCCTAATAATTATGAAACCTTCTTTTGTTTTCTCTTTGTAAAAAGTGTGTCTAATAAATAAGTGAAACTTTGCTAAAGTTGTTTTATTGATGCATGTATCCTATGCATTAGGAAAGTGTGGTATGTTCATTTTGTTATTACATGATTGTTTGATAGTTTTCATTTGTTAAAATGAAATGGATTTTTCAACGATTTTGGATAGCGTAAAACTTCTGAATCATTATAAGATTTAAAGCAAAGAGTTTTTGAAAATATAAAGATGAGTTTATATAGCACTTCAATATATAAGTTAGTAAGTTAACACAAGTTTTATTTGGTTGAACATCTATGTTATGTAATTATTCGATGTTATTGGCCCAACTAATAAACGCCTTTACCTTAGGGTTATCTAAGGAAGGTAGACTCTGGTCTTGGGTTTGGATACAAGTGACCTGCTCTTCCTAGCTACTCACCTAACTCGATGGTTAAAGAAGTCGAAAAGGTTGACTCAGTTATAAGAACCACATTTATTTTAGGCCTTATTTGGAATTTTAAACAAGTAAAATGACATTGATGTTTTGTATATACTCTTAGGATATAGTTGAGTATTATATTAATAATATAATGAAGTAAGCTTTTATGAATTGTTTTATAAATAAAGTTATGTCTTTATAAAATGTTTTTAAACTTAGGTGTCATTAAGAAACCAATGGAATAAAGCATGTAAGTTGTATGTAGATCATTTTATTTGCTTGATTGTTCTTGTTCAAGATTCGAGTACACAATTTCTAGTTGATTTACACCAGTCCTAACAAGGATATTTCACTCGATTCTTGACGATGAACACTTGATACAGATTCTTGATATGATAACGAGCTTTCTATCATAGTATATGGCTATGTAAGGGAAACAAAAGTTCTAATCAAGGGACCTGACTAAAGTCCGCACTAGAGAGGTCAAGTGATATAAATTAGTTAGGAAGTGGAATTTATGTGATCGAGCAAGTGATCAAATTGGATATTCCATATGGATGATCCATGCACATCATATGGATTTAAGTATATATGGATACTATGTTTTGTTGGCTAATGGATATTTCAGGGAATAACTCTTCGATTGGTTCTAAGGTAGCAGGAATAATCATCTAAGTAATAATCAAAGGATATTGAGCATAAGGTAGCTTAGAGGATTGTTTATCATCCTTATGCGATGTGAGAATTTTTGAACCTGAGCAAACCGTGAGCTTTATTTGCTAGCGATTTTGAATATTGTTAAGTATTGATTTTGTAACAACCTGCCTCGACGCAGGCCTAATTTCGACCGAGTAAAACCAAAACAAACCTCAAACCCATCTCAACATGAGTTGCTAAGTTAATAAATTTTAAACAATGCACAGTACACAGAGCTAGCTATCTATATTTTCAGAATCTCACAATGGAATGGGTAGAATATAATATCAGAAACAAGTATCTATTTTATAAAAGAAAACCATTTCAGAAACATAAAATGTTAGTACCAAATATTACACATGTCCACTCCATAGTACAATATTTCAGAATAACATAATTATTTGAACTGGGTACATTAAGGACAATTAAAAAGCATAAATAGATAGATAACTGCCACAAATCTTTATCTCCACTTTCGTCTCATAAGTTATTATTATCTTCACTAACCTGTGTGTTGTAATGAAGAGTGGGTCAGAATAACAAATGTCTGGTGAAATGATCATCCCAAGCTTTATCATAATTGTATATGGGCATCCATTAGATATGAAATATGTCTTACGTATTTAAATCTATTCCATACTAATAAATTTAGTTATAAGAATAAAGGTCTTTCCAGTCCAATTCCAAAATTAACGCAACCAGCATTTATGATGCAAGAGAAAAGTATCCAAATCACTCAATGCCTTTTACTGAGAATTAGACAGACTATAACCATTTAATACCTATAAAATAGGCAGGTCCATGTCATTTAATACCTAACCCATTTCCAGTCTAACTATACAATTCTAACACAACTAGCGTTTGCGATGTAAAAGAAAGCATCTGACCACTTAATGCCTTTTTAATGGGAATTAGGTAGACTCTGACCATTAAATAACCATAAAATATGCAGGTCCCCATCATTTAAGACCTAACCCAAGACGGGTCTGCACATGGTTCTTACTAACTAACATCGTAAAGAATCCTATCAGGCCACTTAATACTTCTTCTAATGAAAGAGACGAAGCCTGCAATAGACACTTATACCATTTACCCGAAGCAAACCCCTGTTAAAGATTCCTCCTATCGTATCAGTAGCATGATTATGACCCATAACCCAAACCGCAACCTCTCATATTAGTCCAACTATTCGTAAGTATTGGTAGGCAAATTAACTTGGCAGAATTACCCTATAGAATTGGGACTAACCTCGTGTCCATTGAGATTATTTATTATAGGTGATGTCCCACATCGGTCCTCAAATCAACACTGCTGGTAGCCAGATTTAACTAGGCAGGCTTCTATGTAACATTAGACTGACCTCACATCTCTATAACTTAGTCATACTTCATATATATAGCAATTGTATATATACATTATACTGCACAATTAGTAATTACAGCCATATAAGGTAACCCCTTATTACATCTTTAATTATGGATTAATCCCAATAATTACCATTAACTACCTTCCAAAGAAATTAATCTTATTTACTACTCTATTAATTCTAATCAAAATGTTCAATACGCTAAAATCATTACGTTATTAACTTTAATAATTAATAAGTTAATATTACACACACACATGAGATTCGAATAAAATGTCTCTAACCACACGTAAGTAAATGCTATTTAATTTAAGTGTCAAACTCATACAAGTACCAAACTCCAAACAAAAATATAGTTAATATCCTTAGCCAACAACTGACTTGTACACAAAAAGGAATAATACCAAACTCATTTCAAATTAACAGTGTAGAATTTATCTCCTCTAATTCAAGGAAAACAATTCTCATAATTTGGATCTTTTATATTCTATTCAACTTTTATACATAGCAACTTGGAGTGAAAAAGGGTCCATATATGTTTAATTTACAGAAATAGGCGGTGCAAACTACAATATAATCAAACTCATACTTTGCACACCATTTCTAACTTTATTTGCTTTTAGAACCATTTTACTACTACAAGTGAAATTAAAAGAAATAAAGTGGAATAGATTATAAATTATCTAAATCTCAATTATGGATCTGATCCTACTATGTTAATACCAACAATTGAAATTCCAACATATTCAAAGATTGGCATTTATTTAAGGAAATTATGATGGTTTTAAATGTTATGTTTTGGTTTACCAAAATTTCCCAAGAAATACATACATTCCAAATAAATACTATTCAATTAAAAAAATGTGAAAAACTTTATCTTTTCACTCATAGAAAATTGTCTACTTCCTAACTAGATTTGATTCCATCAAGCATAATTACTTTTTAGATCTCCTTCTTTTAGAATATAACACAAAGTAAATTATATATAGAAATTGGAGTTAGAATCAGAGACTAGAGAGGAATAGAAATCAAAAGTATTAAACATCTAAACCTCTTACCTAAAAATCCTTACTGATTCTGGGATCAAGAAGAAGAAGAAGAAGATGGGATCTGATTTATACCACTCCTAATTCTCTGTTAGATCTTCCCTTTTTTTATATAGCAAATAGATTGTGTCTATATATGTATATTAGATTTCAGAAATCAGTAGATAGAGAGAAGGAGGACTAGGAATTTAATTTAAATTAGATATTAGATATTCAAATTACATTCCAGAAAGTTTACTATTTTTGAAAACCTAAGGGGAAAGAATTTAACAGAGCTTCGCCGTTGCTACAGAATTTTATGAAGGAAAAGTGGGGGTCTAGTGGTCTATTTATAGAGGTGAGAAGGAATGGGAGCCGTTCGATTTGAAATAAACAAATCTGGGCTGTTCAGGCAACTCAAAATTGTACATTTTCCATGTAACATCCCACCTTTTTGTATGCTTAAGCAGACACACGTGCCGACTTAAACCATACAGAAGGGTGGATTGTTATGGGGTAAATAAGAAAAAGTGGAGAAATAAAAGAAACAAAATAGAATCTTGCAGCGGAATGATAAAATATAATAATCAAATAACAGTTCATGAAGCTGTTTTACAAAACATTTGATTATACTTATACAATACATATCAGAGTTACACATACCAGAGAATGATAATTATGCAGCGGAATACAATGGTGTAGTAGAATATATAACAAATAGCAATAATAAAAACTTCGTCTCCGTCCTTCAGAAATAGGGCCTTTAAATCCTGAAATGCTCAGGCTGACCCGAGCGAATTGAAAAGACAAACACTCGAGTCAGAACTAAAAGATCTTATGTAAATTAAATCAATGAAATAAATATGAGTGTAAACGGCGTCAGAGATGTTTACGGGATTTGACATCTCCTATCCAGTGTCTAATCTGATCAAATAAATAAATTGACCTTACCTATGGATATTTGGATTCTATTGGATGACTTGATTGTTTGCTTTCCCTGATATATGATGCTTTGTGATACCCTAATTTATGTTGTGATCTGAAATTTCTATTTCTGTGATATATTGTTATGTGAATATGAAACCCTTGACCCGTGAAACGGCACTTGAATTTCGATGCGACAGGGAGTCGGATTCCAGTTGGTTATCCGAAACCCACATCGAATTGTAATTGTGAATCTTTGTGACTGATAAATTTATTTTATCTATGAATCTGTGAATGAAGATAAGCGTTATCGATTATACCGCTTATCGATATATCTATGATGATTGATGTTGCACTATTGTGTGTTAAACCCCTAGACTACACTTTTACACACACAAATATGGGTTTCATGTGGAAATCGATTAAGTCACAGATAATTTAAAGTTAATATTTTTGAAATTGAAATTTTTAATTTCAATTGATTTTGAAATCGGAAATTTGGGTTTAAAGTGAAAAGCTTTTGAAATGGAATTTCAAAGATAAGTCTTATTTTCGAATAACTTAACCGAGTTTTGAAAATTTAAATAGTTAGATTTAAATTTGGATTCAAGTTTGAAATTAAATCTATGATTTGGAAACTAGGGATTAAAAATGATATAAATGTGTTTGAATGAATCTAAACCATTTAAAAGTAAAATTTTGGAAATTTGGATTTAACCCAAGAACCTTAACTCGTATAAATGAATCAGATTTCCAAAATGAAAACTGTTTGTTTTCAAAGAATAAAAGCTTTCAGATAAGAAATGAAATTCCAATTTAGGTAAAGGAATTTCAAGATTAAATTGAAAAATGATTTTCTAAGTTATGAATGAATTCTTTTGAAAGCTATGAATTAAATCTGTTTATTTTTAACAGATTTAAAATGATGTTTTGTTAAACCATTCGAAATGAAATTGTTTTGAAAGCTATTTGTTAAATCTTTGATTTAAAGATTCAACGAATTAAATTAAATTGAAATGGAAATCGATTTGGAAAATCTGTGAATGAATCCTTGTGAAAACTGAGTGAACTTGGTGAATTGAATCTTTTTATTAAAAAAAGATTAAAATGAAAATTTGTTTAACCATTTGAAAGAGAAAGTTTGGGTTTAAATTGTGACTTAATTGAAATCCCATTATCCATTTGTTTTTGAATATTGCGCTCACTATTCGGGTTAGCCGGGAAAAGACATCTGTGTCATATAACCCATTCCGAATAGTGATACATCGTATATGGATAGCATTTGAAGATCGGTGTTGAAGACCGGATATTTTCGAAAATGAAAGGACAACCTGTCGAATGTCTCTGCACTGGGTAGCTCCCGGTATAGAGATTTATATCACTCTTTTGTGATGGGAAGTCTGGACGTGATTTGAAAATTATCCGGATTTGCAAGGGCTTCGTGAGAAGTGCCTTCGGTTCTGTTCGAACCCGGAACAGACTTGTATGGTTACATGTCTGACATTACACTTTGAGATATAAAGCCGATTTCTTTCAAATACATTTCTGTTTGGTGGCGGAGAATTTATTCTCTTAGCTTAACACCCTTCTCTGAGACGTACGAGCTCAGAGGTTATGTAGTTGAAATTTATCAGCGATATATCCCAATTTGGTAATGTGGCATGCTGAGTGTTGCTGTGTGATGATCAGTGTTTGATCATTTGTGATATGATCATTTGTTTGATCATTTATCTTTGTGATCATAGGTTGATCATCTGTTGACCCAAAGCGTGGCTTTTTGAAAAAGCGTAGCTTTGTGGACGAGACTTCGTCGAGCCTCACAACCCGGTAATGGTCGAAACAGGAATTGTGCGACAAGGTTTTCAGGGGTAGCTCCCCTAGGGTATGACCATTCCTTCTGGAAAAGGGTAGTATCATGGTATGGAGCCCAGATACTTACTCATGTGGACACACTTTATTTATGACGTGTGATGTTGGTTTCGAGGTACCTCGGTTAAAGGTCCCAAAGGACCGGGGGTGGCATATCTGAGGTTTCTTTTATCCCTTGGGAAAAGGGGTTGCCGGCCTTGTTTGGCAGAGAACAGTTGGTTCTCGGAACGTCCCGCCAGAGGCGTTTCTTTCGTGGAATAGGAAGTTCCTTAGCCTGACCATTTGTTGGAAATCCAAACAAAACAATACGAGCCCTGTACGGTTTTAGTTGTATTACCTGCCATGGAATGTGGTGGTAACCTGCTATTGAACATGGTAGCTATAGTAGGCATAAGTGCGAAATGTCTATGCTGGCTAAGATTTATATTCTACTTTCGAAATTTTTTTCTACACTATGCACTAATAATAATATCAAAAATGATTTGATTTTGCGTAGTAAGCATCTTTGACTATCATAAGAAGAAATCTCCTCCAATTCTGCGTTTGCATTGTGTGTGTGGTGGGAGGTCTTATGGTAGTTTCATTTTCCAAAAGCATTGCGAATTGACTTTAAAATTCTCTGCTATTTGTTTTTAAAGATAAACTGTTTTTGTTGCTCACACCAGTCCCATGACTGATCCGGAGTTTATTGTTCCTTTCCTAAACTCTGGGTGCTCATAATTTCCTACACGAGCAGTCTAGAGTTGGGTTTTTCAGATATTCAGATTTAGTAGATTATCTGGAGCTAGTTCAGTCTTTGGATCGGACTGCACTTGCTTATCTTTGTGCCTCGTTATTGGGAGTTCGAGCTATTTCTGGATCGTGCCTTGGAGATGAAGATTTTCCGCTGCTGATGTTATCTATTTTTTCTTTCCGCTGCAATTTATTGTATCATATCTCTGATGTATATAGATATTCATTGTATCATCATTGTATCTGGATATTGTATCAGATGTTGTATATCTATATTCTTTTATTTCCGCTGTGTTGTTTACTTAATGTTGTTATAAGCTCCGGCGACTCGGATTTGAACGGTCGAATCTACGGCATTCGAATACGATGTAAAGTATGGATGTTGATTTTCGAGCGGGCAAAATTCGTTATCGTTACATTTTTCTTATTAAACATTTTCAACTTTTATAAATTTTTGGTAAGTTATATTTATGGTTTTAAAGAATGAAATTGAAAGTTATACAAGTTTTCTCATTTCCTTTAATTATTTTAATGTTCAATAATTATTTCCTTTATTTCATAGGTTACAATTTCAACTTTCATTTAATACCATTTATAACCTAGCATTTAAATCTCTTATTTCCTTTAGAGGTTTCAATTTATTCATTACCTACGTTCCAATTCACTTCAGTAATTAGGACTATTTATTAATGGAAACTTAAGAATTAAATACCGGGTTTTATTCAAAAATCATTTTAAAATAATAGATAATATATATACTTATAATTTATATATCCAATTATATTTAAAACAATTTAAAATAAAATAATCTTGTAGTAAAACTACTACAGTGGCCTTCCCACTTTGAAACTCGAAAATGAATGTCGTTGATGCGGCCGCCATCACCGAAATTATTTTCCAACGACAAAGAGGGGAGTACAACTTATTTCTTTGCGGAATTTCTTTTAAAACATTTCTTTCAAATTCTATTGAAATATTTATATTAGAAAATACTTCTAACAATATTATTATTATATTCCAAAATCAATTGAAAGAAATCTTCAAAAACCCCGGAACTTAAGCTCTAAATTTCCAGTTTTCATTTATTTTATTTTCAACTTAGTTTCAACTATTATTTATATTTTCATTACCTAACACCCAATCTATAGCAACCAAATATATATCTTTATAAAATATTTTTATATATGGAAAATATAATAGGCAAAGTTATTTCATTCACCTATATTAAAACAAATATTATGTCGGTCTGTCCTATTAAGTGTTTAGAAATCCCTATTGATGTCATAGCGTCCCATGCACCAACTAGAATTTCTAAATACAAAACGGAACAGATTAACACAATATTAAAGCATTTTTATAACACTAACAAATACGCTCTCTCATATATATACGCTCAACGACTCCCATAGGGTATTACTACCCTATTAGCAAAGAGTCAAACCCCACAAAGCTAAGGTTTATCGCTAAACCAAAGCTCTGATACCAACTGTAACATCCCACCTTTTTGTATGCTTAAGAAAACACACATGCCGACTTAAACCATACATAAGGGTGGATTGTTATGGGGTAAATAAGAAAAAGTGGAGAAATAAAAGAAACAAAATAGAATCTTGCAGCGGAATGATAAAATATAATAATCAAATAACAGTTCATGAAGCTGTTTTACAAAACATTTGATTATACTTATTCAATACATATCAGAGTTACACATACTAGAGAATGATAATTATGCAGCGGAATACAATGGTGTAGTAGAATATATAACAAATAGTAATAATAAAAACTTCGTCTTCGTCCTTTAGAAATAGGGCCTTCAAATCCTGAAATGCTCAGGCTGACCCGAGCAAATTGAAAAGACAAACACTCGAGTCAGAACTAAAAGATCTTATGTAAGTTAAATCAATGAAATAAATATGAGTGTAAACGGCGTTAGAGATGTTTACGGGGTTTGACATCTCCTATCCAGTGTCTAACGTGACTGCAGTAACTTAAGAAATGTTCGGGATTCACATCTCTTAAGGATCCGTTAAACTATCTACTATGTAGTAATATTCGCTATTATAATAATGTATAATATAAAATAAACATACCTTTTAATAGCATCAAGGGGTTACCCATATAGCCCTTAACACGTAATAGTCCCAGTAGTCTATCCAGTATTAGCATACTCCCAAATGGGGGCTACCCTCGATACTCCACAGGCTACGGGAGAAATCACAAATCGTAGTAAAGCTCGATATGGTAGGTGACACGGCACACAAGGAAATGCCAGGGTAGATATACCAATTACGCACACGGACTGATGGAGCGGATAGCAGCCACTACCATCCACCTCGAACAACACTCCCAAATCGAAGGGTGGCCACCAAAAATCACAAAGTAATAGAATGGAATCGAAGAAGTGCGTCCGATAAGAGGTGCTACCTCACTGGTCCGAGATCGCTCCTGTTTTATCCACCTTATGCCAACTCACGGGAGTTGGGTCCACGTATATACCTTAGGATCGTCGCCACCATCCTACTTAATTTTGGAAACTCCACCGCGTACACAGTTGTCAAAGTGATTTTCGGTATCGACAGAGAGTATGTCCATAACCGATCCCGGTCTCTTTAACAACCAAACGTTATTATAACACCGTGGTCATTTAAAAATATATACTTTTAGAAAACACAATCATTGCCCTTTCAAAACATATCCTTTACTTCAAAATAGTATATACTTTAGAACCGAAATATTTTTGCCATTTCAAACCCAAATTATCAATGTATTATTTCCATTTCAAAACCCAATTCAATAATATATCATTTCCATTTCCAAAACAATTCAATAATATCTTATTTAAATAAAAACCAAATTTCCAATCACTAATCTTTCTTAAATTTAGATAACTTGAAATATTCTTTTAAATCATCTTAAACCCAAACCACATTTTGAAGTCATATTTCTAAATTTTCAATTTCAATAGGTTTCAAATCCATATATTCACAGATAATTCTTAAGTAAGTTCTATTTCAAATAAATTCATTTTTCAAACCATATTACTTTCAAAGTTATAACAATTTCAAAAACCAATACTTTGAAAGCAATAATACCTTAATTTCAATAAAACATTTCAATTTTGATATATTTCAAGACTTTAAATATTTCCAAAATTCCCAACCAAATCTGATAATCTTATATATACCTTAATTCAATTTACTATTATTTAGTTTAGAAATATTTATTTAATAAATTCAATATAACTTAAATAAAACTCAACTTGAAATATTTGTAAATCAAACTTAAAACATCATCAAGTTATACATAGCTTAAATTTTAGAATTTAACCATATATAAAATAATATTTATATAATATCAAAATTAGTATATATATAAACCCTTATTTTCCAAAACCCATATAAAATCACTTTAAAATATTTTATATATAGACCACGGTGCCTGTATATAATTTTCTATCCTATGGTCAAGTGATACAGATATTTATCATTTCAATCCGTAATTCTAAAAATAAAAGTTTACGGTTATATATCATTTCAAACCGCAATCCCGAATGGAATGAAAATGCATAATAACTTGCAGTTTATACAATATAAAATATAGCATCCATTCATCCAAATATCAATAAACAACCATTTATTACAATCATCATCCATTTTAAACAAAACATCAATATAAAGCATATAAAATATAACAGGCATCAATGAATAGTTTATATTCAATAAAAATTAATAACTGTTTAACTGGCAGTTTATATGCAATAATAAATAAATTTAGCTGTCAAATTATATGCAATAAAAAAATTAAATAACAATTAAATTTAACTAAATGCTATCTAACTGAGATGATGATTAAATATATGCCCAAACAATCATAGATAAATTTTAAATCACATCAAAATTTAATTTAACAAACATAAGAAATCTTAGAAGTTGTGAGTGGGTTAAAACACTCACCTTTGAGATTTTAATCGAATTTAGATCCGATTTAAACCCAAAAATTCGACGGTCTCCAAATTTATCCAAAGTAGCGTCAAAAGATCTGGAATTTGTTACGATTCTAACAAAAAAAATCGCGTATGAAACGGAGTTCGTATGAGAAAGATATGCGTGTTTGAATGATTTGAAATCAAAATTAAAAATAAATAAAACAACAAAAAAAACAACGAACCAATTTCGGCTATATAGAAAACTCAAATCCAAGAACGAACTACAGATCTGAGACGCATACATCAAGAGTTTCATCATATATATTTTTTTAGGAATTTTTTGAGAAGTTTGAATTTTTTGACTTTGATTTGATTTTGAAATGAAAATAGATGTAGGGTTTGCACCCATTGAGGAAGAGGAGGAGTTGATTAAAAAATGAACGCACAAATAAATGAGAATAGATGGAGGCTAGGGTTTATAATTGGGTTTATATAGATAGGTTAGAATTAGAGTAGATGGATCTGATAAACAAACGCGCTGAACGATAATTTAAATTAACGTACTAATTACATGTTTAATTTCAAATTAATTGCAATAAATCCAAATAAATACATAAAGCTTGATTCCCGTTTAAACACTTAACTCATTTGATTGTAATCAACCTTTTTATAGTAAATTAAATTCCAATATATTAAATAAACTTTATTTCCATTCTTTATATACACTAACCATCATTTAATGAAGAATTCATTTATGTTATTTCCCATTTATGATCTTAATTTATTTAACGTAACATTAAATTTACATCTATTCCAATGATTTCCAATTTAGTTGAATGAACTAATTATATATAACTCCTAATAATTGTTGTAAGACTCTCAATCCCACATTTATAAGTATATTATTTCCACTCAAATAATATAGATATATACAGAGTATTGGTTTTCATTAAATCATTATTTATTATATATTTTAATTAAATAAATTCATTATTTAAGTCCGTTCAAATTTATTACCAAATATCCATTTACCTTTCCCATTAAATTTGAATTCCCTTCAATTAATCTAACCAATCAAATTTCCATCCACACTTTATTGTAGACCTAAAATATGCAATTCATTATCTTGTATTGATTTTATACAATTACCATTAACTTTACATTCCATTACTATTCCATATATATTTATTCATCAATCAATTAGGGAATTTCTATAACAGTTGTTAGCTACTTTTATATTAATTAAATAAATTCAAAATAAATTAATTAAATCAAATTTACCACTTCAACTCTAAATTATCAAAAAAAATTATCAGTTTGGATTACTTGGTAAATCTAGAATCTTTTAATAAATCTCTACATTCATTTATCGTTAAAAATTCCAAATTCACAACATTTAGTTTTAAATTTTCAATTTATCCAGTAATTAAACTTAATTGCCCATGAAATCCATTTATTTGGTTTTTTTTATTCTTTTATTCACTCCATTATCACCAAGTAGATAAATTGGCATTGGTTAATGGTCTAATATATTGTTATTCTAGATTTCCAACAAAAACTCCACTAACGTAATATTTAACATTAAATTCCCATTTAATTGAAATAACCCAATTTCACAATTTAACCTCAAATAAATAAACAACCTTTTATATTCCTAAATCAATTACAATAGTTTAACAAATTTGAAAGTAAATTGAAAGTTGCTAAATTTATCGATTTCAGAAATTTCCCTTAAATCCATTTAAATTCAGAGACTATCTATTAAATTAACGAATCTTTAAATTTGAATTAGATGGATTAAATATTGGACTCACACTATTGCATTCATATTTTCCGTTTCACTTTTATCCGTATTAACTATTTCAATTTTACTTATTGTAACACTAACAAAATTTCAATATATAACGCCGATTTATTTCCTTGCATTAACATACCCCTATCCACATTTATTATTAAAGTAATGCTTGAAATCAATAACTACATTGAAATTACTCACATTCAAATGATCGTTATTTCAAATAAATTTATCAACCAATTAATTAGGGAATTCATAATAGTTGTTATCTACCCTTATATTTATTTCCTAATAAGGTACTACCTACTCTCCTCTAATTGTGATTTGAATTCCAACCTTTATTTCATACTAAATAAAATAACAACATATAAATTGTTACCTATTTCCCTACATGCCTATATAGGTTTATTACTTAACAATCACCGTTTAAAATCCCATGTATACACAAATTATTACTTAACATAAGTCTATTCTTTTATTACTTTACGTTCACACTTTACTCTATAATAAATCACTAAGTAACGTTATCATCAAACCAACATTAATTAATATATTAAATGCTTACATTTATTTCTCTACATCCAATTTGTTCCAACTTAATTTATATTAATGCCATTCCCTTATGCTAACTTTTATTACTTAAATTTTCCGTTGTTGTAAGCCTTTAATATTTCCATTTAAATTAAATATAAATTCCAATTCAATCGACCCTTTCGACATGCAACTTATAATAACTGCTTACAAGTATGAATAGAATTATCATTTATTTCAAAAAAATTTTTACTTTACATTAACTTATTAGTTAATTCACTTAAATGAAATTTATATCCAGGTATAATACTTACCTATTTAATTTATTAAAATTTATTCAAATTGCTAGTAAATAGGTTTTAAATCACCACTTATATTTTATTAGCGTTCATTTCATTATCCCTTTTTTTCTACTAAATTAAATTTACACAATTCATTAATTCAACCAAATTAAATCCACGAAATTTACGGGTCGTTACACTCTCCCCCACTCAAAACTTTTCGTCCCCGAAAAGGAAAAAGGGAGAAGGAAGAATTAGATAAACAATACATCTTATTCAAAATATTAACTTTATAAACAATAATTTACAAAATTTATCACTTTAAATAAAATATACCCATTTTAATCATTATATCTATTTATACTTAAATAAATAAAGTTTGGAGAAGTAATTCAAAATAATTTTCTAAGTACAAAAATTTACGAAAATTTTTGGCAGAGTCTCCTTTGTACGGAGAGCTCGGGAGAAAATATAATATCCAAAATATAACAATTATATTACATATATTATCCACAATATTATATCCAAACTAGGGGAAATATATATAAAATAGCGCTATAAACCGTAATCCGAAACGTACCTATTTGTCGGCAATTTACGCTTATTTATGGAACCAAAAGCAGTAGCAATTGCTTCCATAACCTGCATTTTACTTATATAATCTAAAAGGGTTAACAATTATATAAATTGAAATATTTAAGGTTGTTTCAATCACAACAACAATCAATACACAAACACTTGCAACAAGTCATACAACCATAAAATCAATTATTCATTTATATCAAACAAAACAAATAGTTGTTCAGGTTCATAACTTTAAATTGTACAGAATGAAGAATAACCTACTAAGTGTACCCTTCACTCAGCAGTCTTAGGTGAAACTAAATAGATTATTCCTACATCCAAACAATGTTAAAGTATCCTTGACCAAACAACCATAAGCCAAACAAACAATAAATTCAACAATAGATCAAGTTCATTATTATTAATTTCATTCCATATATTTTTTGTTTGATTTCCTCTTTATTCATTATTTATTTTTATCCATTCAACTAAATTCCTTGGTAGGTAAATTTATTTCTTAAGTTTTACAGTCATTTTCCAGTATTCATCTTTTATTCTAAGGTAACTTCAACCTATTACTTAAGTTTATTATTATTTATATATAACATTTAAGTCCATAACAACTAGAACATCAATACTTATTAATTTCATTTATTCATTTTTAAATTAATTTACTTTGCATATTTATTCATTTACTTGATTTTATTTATTCATTTATTAATAATATTCATGTTCAATTTTAGTTACTTGGCATAACAGTTATACTTTAATTCTTATTAATAAAAGAAATTTACTGAATATTTCATTACATAAGTTTACTTGTACAATTTACTATACATTTTTTGTAACGACCCCGAAATTTAAATTTATTTAAATTAATAATTTATTGAATTTTTGAATTTATTTGAGTAATTAAATAAATTTTTGGATAAAAATTTGTTAATTCAATTAGAAAATGATAAAGTAAGCGAGTTTCCCTGGATCGTAATTAAAAATTATTAAATCATTTAATTTGAAATATTGTTTATACATATATATATGTATATGTGATTTAAGAGTAAAATTAATAATATATATACATAACAATAAATGGTTTAATAATAATATGATAATAATAAATATTTGAATGGATGAATAATAATAAATTTGAAATAGTATGTATAGATATATTTTTGATTTGAAGTGTAAATAAATGATGATGATGATATTAAAGTAAAATAAATATTTAAGTTAAAATAGAAGTAAATGTTTGAAATAGAATAAATTAGAAATTCAATTTTATTGTAAAGTAATAAAATAACAAATACAAGACAACAACATATTAACTATAAAATTCATTTGAACACTTAAATATAAACAAAACTAGCAGCACCATTTTAAAACAAAAGTAATAAAACAAAGTAAGCCAAGAAAAAAATAAATAAACAAAAGAACTTACTAACATCATCTCAGCCTAAATAAGAAGACACCCAGCTTGTACAGCCGAGACCAACAATACAAAAGCATAAAATACAACACCCTGTACCATATCATGTCAGCCCCAAAACATCATTTCCACCACCATAACAACATTACCTCAGCCGAGTAAAGTAATGTAAGGCAAGATGTAAATACATACTTTCATTTAATGCTCTCTAACTCACCCATACACACAGTACAAAACTTGTATAAAATAATTATACAAAAGAATGATGCTCAGTACTATCTAAAACCTGATCATCTCTTTGTATACATCCACAAACCTCACTTTCATTCGTTCAACAAAAATGAGCAAGACCAGAAAATAAAAAGGCAAGTAAAAGAAGACAAAATAAAAACTGAGAAACTAAAGCAAGTCTCAGACCTAAGTTTTCAAGTTCCAGTTCAAAGCTTAAAACACCTGAAGTAAGCCTCATTTCAAAATTAAACAAAACCTAAACAAACAACGACATAAATCAAATCAAAGCCAGAGGTTAAAGGAGAAGAATTTCAACTTGAAGTGTTCAAGCCTGGTTCAACATCATCCCTCTGTTCTTCTTTTTTCTCTAGAAGCTAAGGTGAGCAAATTCTTAACCTTATATATATACGAATCTTGATATGCCTGTGATAAATACTTTGATGAGAATGAAATGTTTGAAATGTTTGTGTACATGAGAGTTTATGTCACTCTATTAAACTCTATAGGCTTTCTGTTTTAAAACAGATAATAAGTGAGTAAAACATCTAAACTTATGTTACTGGTTATTAAATAAAACTGTGATTTGGAATAAATCTGGGTCCTATGTTAATATATAAGTATATGATATGTGAAGTAGGGTATGAAGTTTGGTAATTAGTTTATAAACTTTGGTTTTGCTGTATGATGTAAAAGTATGTTTTTGAGATGTTCTCTGGAAATTTAATATGTGATGATTTTCAGTATTCATAAAGCTATGAGCAAAGAAGTGAAAGAATACCAATATTCCTCATTTACACCAATTTAATCTTAGGAATTGAAGCTAATTATGTTGTTTATCTTAAATCAAAGGGTCTGTGAACTTGTTTGAAGTTTAACAGTATGATATATGTACTGTTTATTCAAATTACAGATAAAAAAAGAAAGTAAAAGCTAAAATTCGAATGTCTTAATTTGTGAATTTGATCACATATCTTGATTACATACACAAAGTTAAGATTTTTAACATCAAAATTATGATTTTTAAGAAATGATAATAGGTGCAGTTTTAAAAAGGAACTGAAATTGATTTTTGTCAATATCTGTTGATTCGATAAATTTCAATTGTTAAGATTTCTTATGAAGCAAGCTTGAAGATAAATTAACATAGGAAAAATGCCAAATAATTTTTCGAATGCAAGGATTTTGAGTTCGAGACAAATGTAGGGTTTAAGCTTCAAGTTTGGTCGACAGTATGGTTTGAACTCGTTCGTCGTTTACGCTTGATCGAGTGTGACTGGACTTGGTGGGGGTGAACTAGAGACGTAGACGGAGACGTGGACGGAGTTGGGGCAGCTCCGGTGGGCTGAGCAGCGGTGGCGAGATGGTTTTCGATGAGCCATGTTGTTCCAGGTGAAGTTCGATTTACTCGTTTTTCGATTCTTGGCAATTTCGTCGGAGCTGGAATATTGGGATCACTGGTGGGGTCGATTGCGATGGGTTGATGGTCAGGAGAATGGTCGAAGTTGGTCAAGGGACTGGTGCACGTACACGGTGCACGTGTATATCTGAGGACTGTGAAAAGTTTGGGGAAGATGAAGGCTATCTGGAAGTCGAGTTCGAAGTTACTCGTGTGTTTGTCTAGGGTAACTCGCGTTTTACTCGGAGCATCGGGTGTAATGACTCGAAGTCATTTTTGATTAGCTCGGATCTGTTAACTAGATTCCAGGTTCCAGGATTTAGAACTTTGAAAATAATAATGTACCAGGGTTTTTAGGAGAATCAAGCAAGATATTTTTAAGATATTGGGATAATCTGGATTTCAAAGAAGAAAAAAAATAAAATAAAAATATATACGTTAATGTTAATTAAATCATAAATAAAGAAATTAATTATCTTAGAGATAATTAAGGTAATAAAATGATTTAAATTTATAAGATAATTAAAGAATGATTTATTTAATTTATAAATAAATAATTTAAAATTAATTTATAATTGGAAATGATTTATAATGAATTAACCTAAGATAATTTCTCAAGAAGGCAATTTGAGAAATGTTATTAGTAAATGAAATTAATTAACTAAAAATTATTAAGTAATCAAATTTATGTGATAAATTGTGATAAATAATTAGATTAATTAATTTAGAAAATCAATCGTAAATTGTTAATTACTTAATAAAGGTAATTAAGGATAATTAATTAAATGATAATTAATTAATTTATTAATTGAGGCTAATTAATTTATTATTAAAGGTTAATTAATTAAAATAAAATTGTAATTAGTTAATGTTAATTAACCAGGATTGGTGACTAATCTGATCAAATAAATAAATTGACCTTACCTATGGATATTTGGATTCTATTGGATGACTTGATTGTTTGCTTTCCCTGATATATGATGCTTTGTGATACCCTAATTTATGTTGTGATCTGAAATTTCTATTTCTGTGATATATTGTTACGTGAATATGAAACCCTTGACCCGTGAAACGGCACTTGAATTTCGATGCGACAGGGAGTCGGATTCCAGTTGGTTATCCGAAACCCACATCGAATTGTAATTGTGAATCTTTGTGACTGATAAATTTATTTTATCTATGAATCTGTGAATGAAGATAAGCGTTATCGATTATACCGCTTATCGATATATCTATGATGATTGATGTTGCACTATTGTGTGTTAAACCCCTGGACTACACTTTTACACACACAAATATGGGTTTCACGTGGAAATCGATTAAGTCACAGATAATTTAAAGTTAATATTTTTGAAATTGAAAATTTTTAATTTCAATTGATTTTGAAATTGGAAATTTGGGTTTAAAGTGAAAAGCTTTTGAAATGGAATTTCAAAGATAAGTCTTATTTTCGAATAACTTAACCGAGTTTTGAAAATTTAAATAGTTAGATTTAAATTTGGATTCAAGTTTGAAATTAAATCTATGATTTGGAAACTAGGGATTAAAAATGATATAAATGTGTTTGTATGAATCTAAACCATTTAAAAGTAAAATTTTGGAAATTTGGATTTAACCCAAGAACCTTGTGGAGAGCTGGGGTGAGGTAGTCTCAGCCTGAACGGAGCGGAGAAGCTACGACCTGATATAGATGAGAAATGGTGAGTAATACGTCTACATGTTTCTTCAAGGCTAGATATGGGCTTGCAGAATACACGTGCAAATGAATCAGATTTCCAAAATGAAAACTGTTTGTTTTCAAAGAATAAAAGCTTTCAGATAAGAAATGAAATTCCAATTTAGGTAAAGGAATTTCAAGATTAAATTGAAAAATGATTTTCTAAGTTATGAATGAATTCTTTTGAAAGCTATGAATTAAATCTGTTTATTTTTAACAGATTTAAAACGATGTTTTGTTAAACCATTCGAAATGAAATTGTTTTGAAAGCTATTTGTTAAATCTTTGATTTAAAGATTCAACGAATTAAATTAAATTGAAATGGAAATCGATTTGGAAAATCTGTGAATGAATCCTTGTGAAAACTGAGTGAACTTGGTGAATTGAATCTTTTTATTAAAAAAAGATTAAAATGGAAATTTGTTTAACCATTTGAAAGAGAAAGTTTGGGTTTAAATTGTGACTTAATTGAAATCCCATTATCCATTTGTTTTTGAATATTGCGCTCACTATTCGGGTTAGCCGGGAAAAGACATCTGTGTCATATAACCCATTCCGAATAGTGATACATCGTATATGGATAGCATTTGAAGATCGGTGTTGAAGACCGGATATTTTCGAAAATGAAAGGACAACCTGTCGAATGTCTCTACACTGGGTAGCTCCCGGTATAGAGATTTATATCACTCTTTTGTGATGGGAAGTCTGGACGTGATTTGAAAATTATCCGGATTTGCAAGGGCTTCGTGAGAAGTGCCTTCGGTTCTGTTCGAACCCGGAACAGACTTGTATGGTTACATGTTTGACATTACACTTTGAGATATAAAGCCGATTTCTTTCAAATACATTTCTGTTTGGTGGCGGAGAATTTATTCTCTTAGCTTAACACCCTTCTCTGAGACGTACGAGCTCAGAGGTTATGTAGTTGAAATTTATCAGCGATATATCCCAATTTGGTAATGTGGCATGCTGAGTGTTGCTGTGTGATGATCAGTGTTTGATCATTTGTGATATGATCATTTGTTTGATCATTTATCTTTGTGATCATAGGTTGATCATCTGTTGACCCAAAGCGTGGCTTTTTGAAAAAGCATAGCTTTGTGGACGAGACTTCGTCGAGCCTCACAACCCGGTAATGGTCGAAACAGGAATTGTGCGACAAGGTTTTCAGGGGTAGCTCCCCTAGGGTATGACCATTCCTTCTGGAAAAGGGTAGTATCATGGTATGGAGCCCAGATACTTACTCATGTGGACACACTTTATTTATGACGTGTGATGTTGGTTTCGAGGTACCTCGGTTAAAGGTCCCAAAGGACCGGGGGTGGCATATCTGAGGTTTCTTTTATCCCTTGGGAAAAGGGGTTGCCGGCCTTGTTTGGCAGAGAACAGTTGGTTCTCGGAACGTCCCGCCAGAGGCGTTTCTTTCGTGGAATAGGAAGTTCCTTAGCCTGACCATTTGTTGGAAATCCAAACAAAACAATACGAGCCCTGTACGGTTTTAGTTGTATTACCTGCCATGGAATGTGGTGGTAACCTGCTATTGAACATGGTAGCTATAGTAGGCATAAGTGCGAAATGTCTATGCTGGCTAAGATTTATATTCTACTTTCGAAATTTTTTTCTACACTATGCACTAATAATAATATCAAAAATGATTTGATTTTGCGTAGTAAGCATCTTTGACTATCATAAGAAGAAATCTCCTCCAATTCTGCGTTTGCATTGTGTGTGTGGTGGGAGGTCTTATGGTAGTTTCATTTTCCAAAAGCATTGCGAATTGACTTTAAAATTCTCTGCTATTTGTTTTTAAAGATAAACTGTTTTTGTTGCTCACACCAGTCCCATGACTGATCCGGAGTTTATCGTTCCTTTCCTAAACTCTAGGTGCTCATAATTTCCTACACGAGCAGTCTAGAGTTGGGTTTTTCAGATATTCAGATTTAGTAGATTATCTGGAGCTAGTTCAGTCTTTGGATCGGACTGCACTTGCTTATCTTTGTGCCTCGTTATTGGGAGTTCGAGCTATTTCTGGATCGTGCCTTGGAGATGAAGATTTTCCGCTGCTGATGTTATCTATTTTTTCTTTCCGCTGCAATTTATTGTATCATATCTCTGATGTATATAGATATTCATTGTATCATCATTGTATCTGGATATTGTATCAGATGTTGTATATCTATATTCTTTTATTTCCGCTGTGTTGTTTACTTAATGTTGTTATAAGCTCCGGCGACTCGGATTTGAACGGTCGAATCTACGACATTCGAATACGATGTAAAGTATGGATGTTGATTTTCGAGCGGGCAAAATTCGTTATCGTTACATTTGGTATCAGAGCTAAGGTTGAACTTTAGCTCAGGAGTATAACACGTTAAGTAGCTCATTAGAGATAGAGTGAAGTAAACTCTAGAATGAGTATATCCCTAAGATATCAGTCTGAACGTCTCAGTAAATTCTCTTACTATCCACTGATAGTGAGTATGAGTGCAAGAAGAGGACGAGATAGGGGACAAGGGAATACGACTATAAATGGTCAATACCCTGCAACAGTGGAAACAACTTTCTTATCAATCTTCTTTGATTCGTTTCCAAAATTCTTTTGATTTCTTCGTACCAGCTACAAGAAGAAGTTGTAGAAAATTCTTACTTCGTATTTTCATCGGTTTCTTATCAGCTTTTTGATTTAAACTTTAATGAATTTGAAATTGGAAATTCTGAATTAATTGGAAATTTTGAATTGAGATAAATTGACTAATAAAATATGAGGGTAAATTGAATTGAATCAATTAAAACGATATCGTTAAAAACCGAATTTGAAATTCTATTGTAATTTTCTGTAAATACCGAAGTCCGAAGAGGGACAAATTGGTATGTATTCTGAGATATTCCGACTTGAGTTTGGAATTCATATCGTAAGTTTGAGGAGTTATAAGGAGATCGAATCTGTCTATCTCTGTCTTTGTATTCGTGCCTGTGAATTTCGAGGACGAAATTCTTTTACGGGTGGAAGTTTGTAACGACCCCGAAATTTAAATTTATTTAAATTAATAATTTATTGAATTTTTGAATTTATTTGAGTAATTAAATAAATTTTTGGATAAAAATTTGTTAATTCAATTAGAAAATGATAAAGTAAGCGAGTTTCCCTGGATCGTAATTAAAAATTGTTAAATCATTTAATTTGAAATATTGTTTATACATATATATATGTATATGTGATTTAAGAGTAAAATTAATAATATATATACATAACAATAAATGGTTTAATAATAATATGATAATAATAAATATTTGAATTGATGAATAATAATAAATTTGAAATAGTATGTATAGATATATTTTTGATTTGAAGTGTAAATAAATGATGATGATGATATTAAAGTAAAATAAATATTTAAGTTAAAATAGAAGTAAATGTTTGAAATAGAATAAATTAGAAATTCAATTTTATTGTAAAGTAATAAAATAACAAATACAAGACAACAACATATTAACTATAAAATTCATTTGAACACTTAAATATAAACAAAACTAGCAGCACCATTTTAAAACAAAAGTAATAAAACAAAGTAAGCCAAGAAAAAAAAATAAACAAAAGAACTTACTAACATCATCTCAGCCTAAATAAGAAGACACCCAGCTTGTACAGCCGAGACCAACAATACAAAAGCATAAAATACAACACCCTGTACCATATCATGTCAGCCCCAAAACATCATTTCCACCACCATAACAACATTACCTCAGCCGAGTAAAGTAATGTAAGGCAAGATGTAAATACATACTTTCATTTAATGCTCTCTAACTCACCCATACACACAGTACAAAACTTGTATAAAATAATTATACAAAAGAATGATGCTCAGTACTATCTAAAACCTGCTCATCTCTTTGTATACATCCACAAACCTCACTTTCATTCGTTCAACAAAAATGAGCAAGACCAGAAAATAAAAAGGCAAGTAAAAGAAGACAAAATAAAAACTGAGAAACTAAAGCAAGTCTCAGACCTAAGTTTTCAAGTTCCAGTTCAAAGCTTAAAACACCTGAAGTAAGCCTCAGTTCAAAATTAAACAAAACCTAAACAAACAACGACATAAATCAAATCAAAGCCAGAGGTTAAAGGAGAAGAATTTCAACTTGAAGTGTTCAAGCCTGGTTCAACATCATCCCTCTGTTCTTCTTTTTTCTCTAGAAGCTAAGGTGAGCAAATTCTTAACCTTATATATATACGAATCTTGATATGCCTGTGATAAATACTTTGATGAGAATGAAATGTTTGAAATGTTTGTGTACATGAGAGTTTATGTCACTCTATTAAACTCTATAGGCTTTCTGTTTTAAAACAGATAATAAGTGAGTAAAACATCTAAACTTATGTTACTGGTTATTAAATAAAACTGTGATTTGGAATAAATCTGGGTCCTATGTTAATATATAAGTATATGATATGTGAAGTAGGGTATGAAGTTTGGTAATTAGTTTATAAACTTTGGTTTTGCTGTATGATGTAAAAGTATGTTTTTGAGATGTTCTCTGGAAATTTAATATGTGATGATTTTCAGTATTCATAAAGCTATGAGCAAAGAAGTGAAAGAATACCAATATTCCTCATTTACACCAATTTAATCTTAGGAATTGAAGCTAATTATGTTGTTTATCTTAAATCAAAGGGTCTGTGAACTTGTTTGAAGTTTAACAGTATGATATATGTACTGTTTATTCAAATTACAGATAAAAAAAGAAAGTAAAAGCTAAAATTCGAATGTCTTAATTTGTGAATTTGATCACATATCTTGATTACATACACAAAGTTAAGATTTTTAACATCAAAATTATGATTTTTAAGAAATGATAATAGGTGCAGTTTTAAAAAGGAACTGAAATTGATTTTTGTCAATATCTGTTGATTCGATAAATTTCAATTGTTAAGATTTCTTATGAAGCAAGCTTGAAGATAAATTAACATAGGAAAAATGCCAAATAATTTTTCGAATGCAAGGATTTTGAGTTCGAGACAAATGTAGGGTTTAAGCTTCAAGTTTGGTCGACAGTATGGTTTGAACTCGTTCGTCGTTTACGCTGGATCGAGTGTGACTGGACTTGGTGGGGGTGAACTAGAGACGTAGACGGAGACGTGGACGGAGTTGGGGCAGCTCCGGTGGGCTGAGCAGCGGTGGCGAGATGGTTTTCGATGAGCCATGTTGTTCCAGGTGAAGTTCGATTTACTCGTTTTTCGATTCTTGGCAATTTCGTCGGAGCTGGAATATTGGGATCACTGGTGGGGTCGATTGCGATGGGTTGATGGTCAGGAGAATGGTCGAAGTTGGTCAAGGGACTGGTGCACGTACACGGTGCACGTGTATATCTGAGGACTGTGAAAAGTTTGGGGAAGATGAAGGCTATTTGGAAGTCGAGTTCGAAGTTACTCGTGTGTTTGTCTAGGGTAACTCGCGTTTTACTCGGAGCATCGGGTGTAATGACTCGAAGTCATTTTTGATTAGCTCGGATCTGTTAACTAGATTCCAGGTTCCAGGATTTAGAACTTTGAAAATAATAATGTACCAGGGTTTTTAGGAGAATCAAGCAAGATATTTTTAAGATATTGGGATAATCTGGATTTCAAAGAAGAAAAAAAATAAAATAAAAATATATACGTTAATGTTAATTAAATCATAAATAAAGAAATTAATTATCTTAGAGATAATTAAGGTAATAAAATGATTTAAATTTATAAGATAATTAAAGAATGATTTATTTAATTTATAAATAAATAATTTAAAATTAATTTATAATTGGAAATGATTTATAATGAATTAACCTAAGATAATTTCTCAAGAAGGCAATTTGAGAAATGTTATTAGTAAATGAAGTTAATTAACTAAAAATTATTAAGTAATCAAATTTATGTGATAAATTGTGATAAATAATTAGATTAATTAATTTAGAAAATCAATCGTAAATTGTTAATTACTTAATAAAGGTAATTAAGGATAATTAATTAAATGATAATTAATTAATTTATTAATTGAGGCTAATTAATTTATTATTAAAGGTTAATTAATTAAAATAAAATTGTAATTAGTTAATGTTAATTAACCAGGATTGGTGACTAATCTGATCAAATAAATAAATTGACCTTACCTATGGATATTTGGATTCTATTGGATGACTTGATTGTTTGCTTTCCCTGATATATGATGCTTTGTGATACCCTAATTTATGTTGTGATCTGAAATTTCTATTTCTGTGATATATTGTTATGTGAATATGAAACCCTTGACCCGTGAAACGGCACTTGAATTTCGATGCGACAGGGAGTCGGATTCCAGTTGGTTATCCGAAACCCACATCGAATTGTAATTGTGAATCTTTGTGACTGATAAATTTATTTTATATATGAATCTGTGAATGAAGATAAGCGTTATCGATTATACCGCTTATCGATATATCTATGATGATTGATGTTGCACTATTGTGTGTTAAACCCCTGGACTACACTTTTACACACACAAATATGGGTTTCACGTGGAAATCGATTAAGTCACAGATAATTTAAAGTTAATATTTTTGAAATTGAAATTTTTAATTTCAATTGATTTTGAAATTGGAAATTTGGGTTTAAAGTGAAAAGCTTTTGAAATGGAATTTCAAAGATAAGTCTTATTTTCGAATAACTTAACCGAGTTTTGAAAATTTAAATAGTTAGATTTAAATTTGGATTCAAGTTTGAAATTAAATCTATGATTTGGAAACTAGGGATTAAAAATGATATAAATGTGTTTGTATGAATCTAAACCATTTAAAAGTAAAATTTTGGAAATTTGGATTTAACCCAAGAACCTTGTGGAGAGCTGGGGTGAGGTAGTCTCAGCCTGAACGGAGCGGAGAAGCTACGACCTGATATAGATGAGAAATGGTGAGTAATACGTCTACATGTTTCTTCAAGGCTAGATATGGGCTTGCAGAATACACGTGCAAATGAATCAGATTTCCAAAATGAAAACTGTTTGTTTTCAAAGAATAAAAGCTTTCAGATAAGAAATGAAATTCCAATTTAGGTAAAGGAATTTCAAGATTAAATTGAAAAATGATTTTCTAAGTTATGAATGAATTCTTTTGAAAGCTATGAATTAAATCTGTTTATTTTTAACAGATTTAAAATGATGTTTTGTTAAACAATTCGAAATGAAATTGTTTTGAAAGCTATTTGTTAAATCTTTGATTTAAAGATTCAACGAATTAAATTAAATTGAAATGGAAATCGATTTGGAAAATCTGTGAATGAATCCTTGTGAAAACTGAGTGAACTTGGTGAATTGAATCTTTTTATTAAAAAAAGATTAAAATGGAAATTTGTTTAACCATTTGAAAGAGAAAGTTTGGGTTTAAATTGTGACTTAATTGAAATCCCATTATCCATTTGTTTTTGAATATTGCGCTCACTATTCGGGTTAGCCAGGAAAAGACATCTGTGTCATATAACCCATTCCGAATAGTGATACATCGTATATGGATAGCATTTGAAGATCGATGTTGAAGACCGGATATTTTCGAAAATGAAAGGACAACCTGTCGAATGTCTCTGCACTGGGTAGCTCCCGGTATAGAGATTTATATCACTCTTTTGTGATGGGAAGTCTGGACGTGATTTGAAAATTATCCGGATTTGCAAGGGCTTCGTGAGAAGTGCCTTCGGTTCTGTTCGAACCCGGAACAGACTTGTATGGTTACATGTCTGACATTACACTTTGAGATATAAAGCCGATTTCTTTCAAATACATTTCTGTTTGGTGGCGGAGAATTTATTCTCTTAGCTTAACACCCTTCTCTGAGACGTACGAGCTCAGAGGTTATGTAGTTGAAATTTATCAGCGATATATCCCAATTTGGTAATGTGGCATGCTGAGTGTTGCTGTGTGATGATCAGTGTTTGATCATTTGTGATATGATCATTTGTTTGATCATTTATCTTTGTGATCATAGGTTGATCATCTGTTGACCCAAAGCGTGGCTTTTTGAAAAAGCATAGCTTTGTGGACGAGACTTCGTCGAGCCTCACAACCCGGTAATGGTCGAAACAGGAATTGTGCGACAAGGTTTTCAGGGGTAGCTCCCCTAGGGTATGACCATTCCTTCTGGAAAAGGGTAGTATCATGGTATGGAGCCCAGATACTTACTCATGTGGACACACTTTATTTATGACGTGTGATGTTGGTTTCGAGGTACCTCGGTTAAAGGTCCCAAAGGACCGGGGGTGGCATATCTGAGGTTTCTTTTATCCCTTGGGAAAAGGGGTTGCCGGCCTTGTTTGGCAGAGAACAGTTGGTTCTCGGAACGTCCCGCCAGAGGCGTTTCTTTCGTGGAATAGGAAGTTCCTTAGCCTGACCATTTGTTGGAAATCCAAACAAAACAATACGAGCCCTGTACGGTTTTAGTTGTATTACCTGCCATGGAATGTGGTGGTAACCTGCTATTGAACATGGTAGCTATAGTAGGCATAAGTGCGAAATGTCTATGCTGGCTAAGATTTATATTCTACTTTCGAAATTTTTTTCTACACTATGCACTAATAATAATATCAAAAATGATTTGATTTTGCGTAGTAAGCATCTTTGACTATCATAAGAAGAAATCTCCTCCAATTCTGCGTTTGCATTGTGTGTGTGGTGGGAGGTCTTATGGTAGTTTCATTTTCCAAAAGCATTGCGAATTGACTTTAAAATTCTCTGCTATTTGTTTTTAAAGATAAACTGTTTTTGTTGCTCACACCAGTCCCATGACTGATCCGGAGTTTATTGTTCCTTTCCTAAACTCTGGGTGCTCATAATTTCCTACACGAGCAGTCTAGAGTTGGGTTTTTCAGATATTCAGATTTAGTAGATTATCTGGAGCTAGTTCAGTCTTTGGATCGGACTGCACTTGCTTATCTTTGTGCCTCGTTATTGGGAGTTCGAGCTATTTCTGGATCGTGCCTTGGAGATGAAGATTTTCCGCTGCTGATGTTATCTATTTTTTCTTTCCGCTGCAATTTATTGTATCATATCTCTGATGTATATAGATATTCATTGTATCATCATTGTATCTGGATATTGTATCAGATGTTGTATATCTATATTCTTTTATTTCCGCTGTGTTGTTTACTTAATGTTGTTATAAGCTCCGGCGACTCGGATTTGAACGGTCGAATCTACGACATTCGAATACGATGTAAAGTATGGATGTTGATTTTCGAGCGGGCAAAATTCGTTATCGTTACATTTGGTATCAGAGCTAAGGTTGAACTTTAGCTCAGGAGTATAACACGTTAAGTAGCTCATTAGAGATAGAGTGAAGTAAACTCTAGAATGAGTATATCCCTAAGATATCAGTCTGAACGTCTCAGTAAATTCTCTTACTATCCACTGATAGTGAGTATGAGTGCAAGAAGAGGACGAGATAGGGGACAAGGGAATACGACTATAAATGGTCAATACCCTGCAACAGTGGAAACAACTTTCTTATCAATCTTCTTTGATTTGTTTCCAAAATTCTTTTGATTTCTTCGTACCAGCTACAAGAAGAAGTTGTAGAAAATTCTTACTTCGTATTTTCATCGGTTTCTTATCAGCTTTTTGATTTAAACTTTAATGATTTTGAAATTGGAAATTCTGAATTAATTGGAAATTTTGAATTGAGATAAATTGACTAATAAAATATGAGGGTAAATTGAATTGAATCAATTAAAACGATATCGTTAAAAACCGAATTTGAAATTCTATTGTAATTTTCTGTAAATACCGAAGTCCGAAGAGGGACAAATTGGTATGTTGTAACGACCCGTATTTTTCACGGATCGAAAAGTTTGTCAAATCTGGAATTTTAGCATTTTTAAGTCATTTCAGATTTTTTTTAGGGAAATTTGTCTAAGTCCTAGGTCGTGAACGACCTAAGAGCTAAGTCGTGACCGAGTTAAGGAATTCGGCGAGTTAGTGTTAGGTCGTGGGTTAGTTGGAGCGACCTATAGAGTTATGCGACCTAGGGTTTGATTAAGTATTAGGTCGGCAGGGCGAGTTAACGACCTAAAGAACTGACCGACCTAAGGAAACTATTGGGAGCGACCTAAGAGTTTCGGTGAGCTAAGTGTTAGGTCGGCAGGACGAGTTAGCGACCTAGTGGTTACTGGGTGTGTGGTTAGGTCGGCAACGACTTAAGGTTAGAGTTAGGTCGTAGTAACCGAGTTAAGGGATAGGTCGCTATGTGTTAGGTCGTCTGGTAGCTTGGGTGAGTTAGCGACCTAGTGGTTCCGTGTTAGCGACCTAAGGAGTTAGCTTGTTAGCGACCTAAGGAGTTAGCTTGTTAGCGACCTAAGGAGTTAGCTTGTTAGCGACCTAAGGAGTTAGCTTGTTAGCGACCTAAGGAGTTAGCTTGTTAGCGACCTAAGGAGTTAACAGTTGGCGACCTTAAGAGTTAGGCTATGTGTTAGGTCGTAACACTGTTAGGTCGCGTAGGTTGTTAAGTTGTTAGGTCGCTAGGATTTAGGTCGCGTAGATCTATCTGTTAGGTCGTATGTTGTGTTAGGTCGCGTGGAAGCCTAAGTTGTTAGGTCGCAACCCAACTAAGTCGTAGGTCGAAGGAAAGCGCATTGCTTTAGGTCGTCAAGTGTTAGGTCGCTGAGGAGTTATGTCGTGCATCTGTTAGATCGGAGAAGCTTTGGTCGGAGAGGCTTAGGTCGGAAGCGACTTAGGGAGATAGCCAGATTTCGACTTAAGGGCAGTTTTCAGCTATAAATAGGAGGGGTTGTTCTCACTTTTTGGGATCCGGATTTTTGAAGCGACGAAGTGCTGCCATTTTGAGAGCTCGACTTCTACACTTCTTCACTTCTTTTCTCCACTCTAATCTAGTGCTTCCATCCATCCAAATCGAAGATCAAGATTGAAGATTCAAGAGCTTAGATTGAAGATCTTCATCTTTTCAAGAGAGATTTCTTCATTTGAAGCGGATTTGTGATAGATCAAGCTTGATCCTTTGCTGTCCAGATCTGAAGCATATTGATTTGAGGTTGTTTAGGTGATTTGGTGAGTGGTGATTATCTCTCACACGGATCCAAAGGAGTAGATCGGATTGTTGGCTCGATTTGGTGTTAAATTAGTGATTTCCATGCATTTTCTTCATCCTAAGTGTAGATCCATATAGATCCATTGTTCATGATGATGTTACACCCATTTTATCATATGTTAACCTATGCAAGTTCATTCATCAAGTTTATAGAGATATAATCCATGTTTTCATGCTTATTGGACTTTCAACTCTTTAATTACGAAAATGCCATTATTGTTATAATTGTCTACTTAGATCATTTTTGAATGCTTGATTGCTTGGATTGATGTTTGATTTGATTGCTTGTTATGAATTAGATGATTGATGATTAGATTTAGATCGAAGATGATTCAAAAGCTAAGGGAAAGGCTCTTGAATTGGAAAAGCTGCTCGTGGCATATGTAGCGGGATGTTGAAGCTCTTATGCATAGATTTGATGATGTGACGTTGAGATGGGGCTTTGCGAGGATGTAATGAAGCGAAGCATCATGTGGTGAAGACTTGGTCTAATCCAGACGGGATCATTCCAAGCACGTTGGTAACTCGGTGATATGATTCGAGTTAAGGATAATGGAGGCTTGAGAGGCGCTTGAGCTAGTATGGAAATAGTCATCGAGGAGGATGGCTAGGAGGCTTGGATAACATCGTTGTTGAAGGTTCTAGCAGACTCAAAGCAAGGGTACGTTTGGGCAGTTGCGAAAATCCCAACGACAACGAATTGATGGTCGAGTACCCTGGGTAGTTGCGAAAATCCTTGGCACGGGCTGCGACGACGTGCAGAGTTTTGTCTAGAACCGGGGTTTCCATTAGCCCTTGACGGACGGCTGAAAGAATGTGCCGGTCATTCAATTAACGGTGATATCGAAGCAATGATAACAGTGATAGCCAGAGTCATGGATGTTTGGTTGTAACGTCATTTCGGACTCAAGAGCGGTATTTTCTGGGTGCTTATCTGATTTAGGCCTTGGTACTTGGAAAACATCACCCTTGACTCGAGTGATAGTAGTTTTACTTTAAATTGTATGTTCTGCTATGTTTGCTTCTGCTTAGTATGTGTCTGGGGGCTATCACTGTAGAATGAGGTTGGAGTGGGAGGGTTGTATTCCTATTCCTTTTCCTTTATGCTCTTTTGGTATGTTGTTAGTTAATTTACTGCTCACTAAGACTGTTGTCTGACTCAAGGCTTTATGTTTTAATTCTTATTGCCTTGGGCTGTTCGTCCATTTTGGGACGGGCAGACTAGGTAGCAGGTGACAGGTGCTGATCTCTTCTCACGATGCTGATATCGAAGACGAGCCGGAGGGTTGCATATTATCTTCTTATTATATGTACTGGATATTCCGCTGTTTTGTATTCTCTGAGAGTTTTGTAGTGAGGCTGGATGTATTGACTATGTGGATGCTTGTATTCAACTATTATGGAGTTTTATATGATGTCATTTTGTTCTGTAAAGCTTCACTATACATATGTTCTATTGTATTTTGTCCATGCGCTGTGAGTAATACGATAGATTCTGTTGTTTTAAATCTTACCTTGACAATCGTCCATGGTCGCCTGGCACACTTTACAGCGCTTATTCTCTAGATTCGGTGCAGGGGTCATGGGCGGTCGTCACATTTGGTATCAGAGCATTGGTTAATCGATTTTACCCAACGCTCGCTGTCGTAACTACGTATGAGAGACGTAATTGTATTTTGATGGATGATTACTATATATAATATAGTAGCTTAGTAGAGTTTGAGTCCTTTATGCAGTTGTTTCTCTAGATGTTCTAATCATTCCTTTTTATAGATATTGAGAATGAGTCGAAGAGGGAGACCAGCTGCTAGGGAAGGCCGTGCTACTGAAGAGACTGCTGACTATGCAGCCATGTTCGAAGCTATGATGACTTCGATCATGAGAAGGATACCAGTTCCGGGGGCAGCAGTAGATGTTGGAGTTCAAGTCCAAACTCCGAAACCAGTGGATTTTGCTAAGTTGTGCAAGGATTATACTGCTCTTGGAGGGAAGGTTTTCTTGGGAACAGAATCAACTATCGAGGTCCAGAGATGGATAGATGCTTGTAGAAGGATCTTTGGTGATTTGGGAATTGATGATGCAACTAAGAGGAAGTTGGCATCGAGGCAGCTTCAAAGGAGAGCCTCTGATTGGTGGAACTCTATTACCATCACTACTCCGGAAGAAGAGATTACTTGGGAGCAATTCCAAGTCAGATTTGAAGCTAAGTTCATTTCTACAGCTCAGAAGTCTGTTCTGTTCAAGAAGTTTGTAGAGCTCAAGCAGGGTGGAAGATCTGTTCTTGAGTATGTTTCTGAGTTTGAAGCTTTGTCCAAGTATGCCCGGTCATATATTGAATCTGCTTATCAGAAGAATGAGAAGTTTGTGACCGGCTTGGATAGTTATCTTGGGAGGCAGTTGGTGGATCATTTGGACGATTCATTTGAGAAGCTTGTGGAGAAAGCTCTTAGGCATGAGAGTCTGTTTCCTAAGGAAGGATCTGTTGTTGCTGTGACCAGGGAAGAGTCTAAACCCCAGCAGGGTGGAAACAAGAAGAGGAAGCAGCTGCAGCAGAAGGGTAAGGATGGCCAGAAGAAGCCGAAAGGCGAGGTGACTTGCTACAACTGTCAGCAGAAAGGCCATCTCTCCAGGGATTGCAAGAATCCGAAAGCGCCAGCGAAGTGCCACAACTGTGACAAGCCAGGGCATTTCAGGAAGAATTGTCCAGAATCGAGAAGGGACAAGCAGATTGTGCAGGCTTATGCTTTGGGAGCTGTTCCGTCGTCATCAAAAGCTCCTACCGCAGAAGAGAAGGGAAAGAGTGTGGTGGTTCAAGGTACTCTTTTCCTATGTGGTGTTCCAGTTAGAGTTTTGTTTGATACTGGAGCATCGCATTCGTTTGTTTGTAATGAACTCGTAGGCCGGTTAGGTTTGGAACCGGATATTGTTGATAGGCCATTGGTTGTGACTAATCCAGTTGGGGGTTCGTCTTGTTTGTGTATGTTATGCCGTGGTCTAGTCGTGTCGAGTCATGGTTGCTCTTTTGTTTGTGATTGCTTTGTTCTAAACTTTGCGGGGTTCGGAATTATCTTGGGTATGGACTGGCTTAGGAAGTATGCGGCTAAGGTTGATTGCGAAAGGTTGGAAGTGACAGTCGAAAATGTGGAGGGGCGAAAGATTGTGATACGATGTAAGCATGAAGAAGGCGTCTTCATGAGCTTCATGTATTCGCTAGTTGTTCCACGGGATGGACTGTCATCAGTGCCGATCGCTAATGGATTTGAGGATGTCTTTGACGAAGTCAAAGGGTTGCCGCCGCATAGAGAGATCGAGTTTCGTATAGATCTAGTTGAAGGAGCCAGACCTGTTGTGATGCCTCTTAGGCGGATGGCGCCTAGGGAACAGCAAGAGTTGAGGGTGCAAGTTGATGACCTTTTACAGAAAGGATTCATTCGGCGTAGTGTGCCCGAGTGGGGTGCACCAGTTGTGTTTGCAACCAAAGCAGATGGATCATTGAGATTGTGTGTGGATTATCGTGAGCTGAATAAGGTGACAAAGAAGAACAAGTATCCATTGCCGAGAATAGATGACTTGTTTGATCAGCTTCACGAAGCTAAGGTGTTTTCTCAGATGGATTTGGCAACGGGATTTCACCAGTTGAGAGTAGCTAAGGATAGTGTGCCGAAGACTGCTTTTAGGACACCATCCGGTTTCTTTGAGTGGCTGGTAATGCCGTCTGGATTGACTAACGCGCCAGCATATTTTGTGGATCTTATGAATAGAGTGTTCAGAGATCAGTTGAACAAGTTCGTACTTGTGTTCGTGGATGATATTCTGATTTATTCCAGAACGGAAGAAGAGCACAAGACGCACTTGCGTATTGTTTTGGAAATCTTACGGAAACATCAGCTGAAGGCTAAGTTTTCAAAGTGTCACTTCTGGAAGAGTGAAGTGAGGTTCTTAGGCCATGTGATTTCTGGGAATGGAATAGCGGTTGATCCCGCTAAGGTGGCAGCAATCCAGGATTGGGTTAGACCTAAGAATGCATCAGATGTGAGAAGTTTTCTTGGATTAGCAGGATATTACCGACGGTTTATCAAAGACTTCTCCAAGATAGCTGCACCATTAACAGGATTGACGAAGAAGAACCAAGTGTTCAGTTGGGATGCTAAGTGTGAGCAAGCTTTCGGAATCCTGAAAGAGAGATTGACGAGTGCTCCTGTTTTGACTATTCCTAGTGGGAATGATGAGATGGTGGTTTACACCGACGCATGTGGTACTGGACTTGGAGCAGTGCTGATGCAGGAGAATAAAGTTGTTGCGTATGCGAGTCGACAACTGAAGCCGCATGAAAGGAATTACCCAACTCATGATTTGGAGTTAGCGGCGATTGTATTTGCTCTGAAGATGTGGAGACATTATCTATTGGGAGTTCGATTCGAGTTGTTTACGGATCATAAGTCGCTGAAGTATCTTTTCTCCCAAAAGGATTTGAATCTTCGGCAGCAACGTTGGCTAGAGTTTTTGGCATCGTATGACTTTGGTATAACTTATACTCCGGGAAAAGGTAACGCAGTGGCTGATGCGTTAAGTCGAAGACATGCAGGATTGGGAGCCATGTTTTCTGAATGGAAGAATCTCGAGTATTTAGCTGGATTTGACTTCAGGACTAGATGTGAATTGGAACCTGAGATGTTGGCAAACTTATCGATAAGACCCACTCTTGTGGAAAGGATTGGCGAGGGCCAAAAGCGAGATGATAAGCTTGTCAAGATTATCCGTGAATTGGAATCTGGATTGGATCCAGAAAAGGATAAAGGATTCGAGGTTGATCGAGAGGGTTGGCTTCGGAAGCAAGGACGACTAGTTGTTCCCGATATAGATGAATTGAGGAGTGAAGTTCTGAAGGAAAGTCATCACTCGAAGTTGACAATTCATCCAGGTGGAAATAAGATGTATCGGGATATGAAGAGAACCTACTACTGGGAAGGTATGAAGAAAGATGTCGGAAATTTCATTTCCAAGTGTATGAACTGCCAGTTGGTAAAGGCTGAACAGAAGAAGCCAAGTGGATTGCTTCAGCCCTTAGAAGTTCCTACATGGAAGTGGGAACAAGTGTCGATGGATTTTATTGATGGATTGCCTAGAACCAGAACGGGAAATGAAGGAATTTGGGTCATTGTGGATCGTCTGACAAAGAGTGCACGATTCATTCCTGTTCGATCGACTAGGACTGCATCAAAGTTGGCTGAATTGTATGTTAAGTGGATAGTTCGTTTCCATGGTATTCCGAAGAGTATAGTGAGCGATCGAGATCCATTGTTCACTAGTGGATTTTGGAAGAGCTTCCAGGAAGTTTTGGGAACCGAGTTGTGTTTGAGTACAGCTTATCATCCCCAAACAGATGGTCAGACCGAGAGAGTCAACCGAGTTTTGGAAGATCTCCTCAGAGCTTGTGTTTTGGATTTCGGAGGATCATGGGAAGATCACCTTCATTTGGTGGAGTTTGCGTACAACAACAGTTACCAGTCAAGCATTGGTATGGCACCGTATGAGGCATTGTATGGAAGACCGTGTAACTCTCCAACATGTTGGTTGGAAACTGGAGAAAAGCTGATGCTTGGGCCAGAGATGATTCGTCAGACTTCAGATTGCTTAGAGATCATTCGGCAACGAATGAAGGCAGCCCAAGACCGTCAGAAGAGTTATGCTGATAAGCGTCGGAAGGATTTGGAATTCGACGTAGGAGATATGGTTTTTGTGAAGATTTCTCCACTGAAGAATGTTATCCGATTCGGGAAGAAAGGTAAATTGACTCCGAGATTTGTTGGACCATTCCCGATTATCGAGCGAATTGGAAAGCTCGCCGATAGGTTGGAGTTACCTGAGAAGATGTCGGGTGTGCACAATGTTTTTCATGTATCTTATCTACGGAAGTATGTGCACGACTCGAATACAGTGGTTTCTGCTGATAGCTGTGAAGACTTAGAAGTTGATCCAGTCGATAGAAGACCTCGTAAGCCGCTTCGTGTTGTTGAAACCGACACGAAACAGCTTAGGAGAAAGGTAGTTAAGTTGCTCAAGATACAATGGAGTGATGATGATAACGACTGTACGTGGGAGGTGGAAGAGAGGATGAAGGCAGCTCATCCTGAACTCTTCAAGGTATGGCCCTAAGGTGTCGTCTCATCTCATGATATTGTAACTTGTTCTAAGTCTTAGAATTCTGTACGCTAAGTTAGAATTGGATGCATGGTTTGATGATTGCTATGGATGGTAGGCGTACAGAATAGTTTTGATTGCTATGATTGTTTGGGATTTCGGGGGCGAAATTCCTAAGGGGGAGAGAATGTAACGACCCGTATTTTTCACGGATCGAAAAGTTTGTCAAATCTGGAATTTTAGCATTTTTAAGTCATTTCAGATTTTTTTTAGGGAAATTTGTCTAAGTCCTAGGTCGTGAACGACCTAAGAGCTAAGTCGTGACCGAGTTAAGGAATTCGGCGAGTTAGTGTTAGGTCGTGGGTTAGTTGGAGCGACCTATAGAGTTATGCGACCTAGGGTTTGATTAAGTATTAGGTCGGCAGGGCGAGTTAACGACCTAAAGAACTGACCGACCTAAGGAAACTATTGGGAGCGACCTAAGAGTTTCGGTGAGCTAAGTGTTAGGTCGGTAGGACGAGTTAGCGACCTAGTGGTTACTGGGTGTGTGGTTAGGTCGGCAACGACTTAAGGTTAGAGTTAGGTTGTAGTAACCGAGTTAAGGGATAGGTCGCTATGTGTTAGGTCGTCTGGTAGCTTGGGTGAGTTAGCGACCTAGTGGTTCCGTGTTAGCGACCTAAGGAGTTAGCTTGTTAGCGACCTAAGGAGTTAGCTTGTTAGCGACCTAAGGAGTTAGCTTGTTAGCGACCTAAGGAGTTAGCTTGTTAGCGACCTAAGGAGTTAGCTTGTTAGCGACCTAAGGAGTTAGCTTGTTAGCGACCTAAGGAGTTAACAGTTGGCGACCTTAAGAGTTAGGCTATGTGTTAGGTCGTAACACTGTTAGGTCGCGTAGGTTGTTAAGTTGTTAGGTCGCTAGGATTTAGGTCGCGTAGATCTATCTGTTAGGTCGTATGTTGTGTTAGGTCGCGTGGAAGCCTAAGTTGTTAGGTCGCAACCCAACTAAGTCGTAGGTCGAAGGAAAGCGCATTGCTTTAGGTCGTCAAGTGTTAGGTCGCTGAGGAGTTATGTCGTGCATCTGTTAGATCGGAGAAGCTTAGGTCGGAGAGGCTTAGGTCGGAAGCGACTTAGGGAGATAGCCAGATTTCGACTTAAGGGCAGTTTTCAGCTATAAATAGGAGGGGTTGTTCTCACTTTTTGGGATCCGGATTTTTGAAGCGACGAAGTGCTGCCATTTTGAGAGCTCGACTTCTACACTTCTTCACTTCTTTTCTCCACTCTAATCTAGTGCTTCCATCCATCCAAATCGAAGATCAAGATTGAAGATTCAAGAGCTTAGATTGAAGATCTTCATCTTTTCAAGAGAGATTTCTTCATTTGAAGCGGATTTGTGATAGATCAAGCTTGATCCTTTGCTGTCCAGATCTGAAGCATATTGATTTGAGGTTGTTTAGGTGATTTGGTGAGTGGTGATTATCTCTCACACGGATCCAAAGGAGTAGATCGGATTGTTGGCTCGATTTGGTGTTAAATTAGTGATTTCCATGCATTTTCTTCATCCTAAGTGTAGATCCATATAGATCCATTGTTCATGATGATGTTACACCCATTTTATCATATGTTAACCTATGCAAGTTCATTCATCAAGTTTATAGAGATATAATCCATGTTTTCATGCTTATTGGACTTTCAACTCTTTAATTACGAAAATGCCATTATTGTTATAATTGTCTACTTAGATCATTTTTGAATGCTTGATTGCTTGGATTGATGTTTGATTTGATTGCTTGTTATGAATTAGATGATTGATGATTAGATTTAGATCGAAGATGATTCAAAAGCTAAGGGAAAGGCTCTTGAATTGGAAAAGCTGCTCGTGGCATATGTAGCGGGATGTTGAAGCTCTTATGCATAGATTTGATGATGTGACGTTGAGATGGGGCTTTGCGAGGATGTAATGAAGCGAAGCATCATGTGGTGAAGACTTGGTCTAATCCAGACGGGATCATTCCAAGCACGTTGGTAACTCGGTGATATGATTCGAGTTAAGGATAATGGAGGCTTGAGAGGCGCTTGAGCTAGTATGGAAATAGTCATCGAGGAGGATGGCTAGGAGGCTTGGATAACATCGTTGTTGAAGGTTCTAGCAGACTCAAAGCAAGGGTACGTTTGGGCAGTTGCGAAAATCCCAACGACAACGAATTGATGGTCGAGTACCCTGGGTAGTTGCGAAAATCCTTGGCACGGGCTGCGACGACGTGCAGAGTTTTGTCTAGAACCGGGGTTTCCATTAGCCCTTGACGGACGGCTGAAAGAATGTGCCGGTCATTCAATTAACGGTGATATCGAAGCAATGATAACAGTGATAGCCAGAGTCATGGATGTTTGGTTGTAACGTCATTTCGGACTCAAGAGCGGTATTTTCTGGGTGCTTATCTGATTTAGGCCTTGGTACTTGGAAAACATCGCCCTTGACTCGAGTGATAGTAGTTTTACTTTAAATTGTATGTTCTGCTATGTTTGCTTCTGCTTAGTATGTGTCTGGGGGCTATCACTGTAGAATGAGGTTGGAGTGGGAGGGTTGTATTCCTATTCCTTTTCCTTTATGCTCTTTTGGTATGTTGTTAGTTAATTTACTGCTCACTAAGACTGTTGTCTGACTCAAGGCTTTATGTTTTAATTCTTATTGCCTTGGGCTGTTCGTCCATTTTGGGACGGGCAGACTAGGTAGCAGGTGACAGGTGCTGATCTCTTCTCACGATGCTGATATCGAAGACGAGCCGGAGGGTTGCATATTATCTTCTTATTATATGTACTGGATATTCCGCTGTTTTGTATTCTCTGAGAGTTTTGTAGTGAGGCTGGATGTATTGACTATGTGGATGCTTGTATTCAACTATTATGGAGTTTTATATGATGTCATTTTGTTCTGTAAAGCTTCACTATACATATGTTCTATTGTATTTTGTCCATGCGCTGTGAGTAATACTATAGATTCTGTTGTTTTAAATCTTACCTTGACAATCGTCCATGGTCGCCTGGCACACTTTACAGCGCTTATTCTCTAGATTCGGTGCAGGGGTCATGGGCGGTCGTCACATATGTATTCTGAGATATTCCGACTTGAGTTTGGAATTCATATCGTAAGTTTGAGGAGTTATAAGGAGATCGAATCTGTCTATCTCTGTCTTTGTATTCGTGCCTGTGAATTTCGAGGACGAAATTCTTTTAAGGGGGGAAGTTTGTAACGACCCCGAAATTTAAATTTATTTAAATTAATAATTTATTGAATTTTTGAATTTATTTGAGTAATTAAATAAATTTTTGGATAAAAATTTGTTAATTCAATTAGAAAATGATAAAGTAAGCGAGTTTCCCTGGATCGTAATTAAAAATTGTTAAATCATTTAATTTGAAATATTGTTTATACATATATATATGTATATGTGATTTAAGAGTAAAATTAATAATATATATACATAACAATAAATGGTTTAATAATAATATGATAATAATAAATATTTGAATTGATGAATAATAATAAATTTGAAATAGTATGTATAGATATATTTTTGATTTGAAGTGTAAATAAATGATGATGATGATATTAAAGTAAAATAAATATTTAAGTTAAAATAGAAGTAAATGTTTGAAATAGAATAAATTAGAAATTCAATTTTATTGTAAAGTAATAAAATAACAAATACAAGACAACAACATACTAACTATAAAATTCATTTGAACACTTAAATATAAACAAAACTAGCAGCACCATTTTAAAACAAAAGTAATAAAACAAAGTAAGCCAAGAAAAAAATAAATAAACAAAAGAACTTACTAACATCATCTCAGCCTAAATAAGAAGACACCCAGCTTGTACAGCCGAGACCAACAATACAAAAGCATAAAATACAACACCCTGTACCATATCATGTCAGCCCCAAAACATCATTTCCACCACCATAACAACATTACCTCAGCCGAGTAAAGTAATGTAAGGCAAGATGTAAATACATACTTTCATTTAATGCTCTCTAACTCACCCATACACACAGTACAAAACTTGTATAAAATAATTATACAAAAGAATGATGCTCAGTACTATCTAAAACCTGCTCATCTCTTTGTATACATCCACAAACCTCACTTTCATTCGTTCAACAAAAATGAGCAAGACCAGAAAATAAAAAGGCAAGTAAAAGAAGACAAAATAAAAACTGAGAAACTAAAGCAAGTCTCAGACCTAAGTTTTCAAGTTCCAGTTCAAAGCTTAAAACACCTGAAGTAAGCCTCAGTTCAAAATTAAACAAAACCTAAACAAACAACGACATAAATCAAATCAAAGCCAGAGGTTAAAGGAGAAGAATTTCAACTTGAAGTGTTCAAGCCTGGTTCAACATCATCCCTCTGTTCTTCTTTTTTCTCTAGAAGCTAAGGTGAGCAAATTCTTAACCTTATATATATACGAATCTTGATATGCCTGTGATAAATACTTTGATGAGAATGAAATGTTTGAAATGTTTGTGTACATGAGAGTTTATGTCACTCTATTAAACTCTATAGGCTTTCTGTTTTAAAACAGATAATAAGTGAGTAAAACATCTAAACTTATGTTACTGGTTATTAAATAAAACTGTGATTTGGAATAAATCTGGGTCCTATGTTAATATATAAGTATATGATATGTGAAGTAGGGTATGAAGTTTGGTAATTAGTTTATAAACTTTGGTTTTGCTGTATGATGTAAAAGTATGTTTTTGAGATGTTCTCTGGAAATTTAATATGTGATGATTTTCAGTATTCATAAAGCTATGAGCAAAGAAGTGAAAGAATACCAATATTCCTCATTTACACCAATTTAATCTTAGGAATTGAAGCTAATTATGTTGTTTATCTTAAATCAAAGGGTCTGTGAACTTGTTTGAAGTTTAACAGTATGATATATGTACTGTTTATTCAAATTACAGATAAAAAAAGAAAGTAAAAGCTAAAATTCGAATGTCTTAATTTGTGAATTTGATCACATATCTTGATTACATACACAAAGTTAAGATTTTTAACATCAAAATTATGATTTTTAAGAAATGATAATAGGTGCAGTTTTAAAAAGGAACTGAAATTGATTTTTGTCAATATCTGTTGATTCGATAAATTTCAATTGTTAAGATTTCTTATGAAGCAAGCTTGAAGATAAATTAACATAGGAAAAATGCCAAATAATTTTTCGAATGCAAGGATTTTGAGTTCGAGACAAATGTAGGGTTTAAGCTTCAAGTTTGGTCGACAGTATGGTTTGAACTCGTTCGTCGTTTACGCTGGATCGAGTGTGACTGGACTTGGTGGGGGTGAACTAGAGACGTAGACGGAGACGTGGACGGAGTTGGGGCAGCTCCGGTGGGCTGAGCAGCGGTGGCGAGATGGTTTTCAATGAGCCATGTTGTTCCAGGTGAAGTTCGATTTACTCGTTTTTCGATTCTTGGCAATTTCGTCGGAGCTGGAATATTGGGATCACTGGTGGGGTCGATTGCGATGGGTTGATGGTCAGGAGAATGGTCGAAGTTGGTCAAGGGACTGGTGCACGTACACGGTGCACGTGTATATCTGAGGACTGTGAAAAGTTTGGGGAAGATGAAGGCTATTTGGAAGTCGAGTTCGAAGTTACTCGTGTGTTTGTCTAGGGTAACTCGCGTTTTACTCGGAGCATCGGGTGTAATGACTCGAAGTCATTTTTGATTAGCTCGGATCTGTTAACTAGATTCCAGGTTCCAGGATTTAGAACTTTGAAAATAATAATGTACCAGGGTTTTTAGGAGAATCAAGCAAGATATTTTTAAGATATTGGGATAATCTGGATTTCAAAGAAGAAAAAAAATAAAATAAAAATATATACGTTAATGTTAATTAAATCATAAATAAAGAAATTAATTATCTTAGAGATAATTAAGGTAATAAAATGATTTAAATTTATAAGATAATTAAAGAATGATTTATTTAATTTATAAATAAATAATTTAAAATTAATTTATAATTGGAAATGATTTATAATGAATTAACCTAAGATAATTTCTCAAGAAGGCAATTTGAGAAATGTTATTAGTAAATGAAGTTAATTAACTAAAAATTATTAAGTAATCAAATTTATGTGATAAATTGTGATAAATAATTAGATTAATTAATTTAGAAAATCAATCGTAAATTGTTAATTACTTAATAAAGGTAATTAAGGATAATTAATTAAATGATAATTAATTAATTTATTAATTGAGGCTAATTAATTTATTATTAAAGGTTAATTAATTAAAATAAAATTGTAATTAGTTAATGTTAATTAACCAGGATTGGTGACTAATCTGATCAAATAAATAAATTGACCTTACCTATGGATATTTGGATTCTATTGGATGACTTGATTGTTTGCTTTCCCTGATATATGATGCTTTGTGATACCCTAATTTATGTTGTGATCTGAAATTTCTATTTCTGTGATATATTGTTATGTGAATATGAAACCCTTGACCCGTGAAACGGCACTTGAATTTCGATGCGACAGGGAGTCGGATTCCAGTTGGTTATCCGAAACCCACATCGAATTGTAATTGTGAATCTTTGTGACTGATAAATTTATTTTATCTATGAATCTGTGAATGAAGATAAGCGTTATCGATTATACCGCTTATCGATATATCTATGATGATTGATGTTGCACTATTGTGTGTTAAACCCCTGGACTACACTTTTACACACATAAATATGGGTTTCACGTGGAAATCGATTAAGTCACAGATAATTTAAAGTTAATATTTTTGAAATTGAAATTTTTAATTTCAATTGATTTTGAAATCGGAAATTTGGGTTTAAAGTGAAAAGCTTTTGAAATGGAATTTCAAAGATAAGTCTTATTTTCGAATAACTTAACCGAGTTTTGAAAATTTAAATAGTTAGATTTAAATTTGGATTCAAGTTTGAAATTAAATCTATGATTTGGAAACTAGGGATTAAAAATGATATAAATGTGTTTGTATGAATCTAAACCATTTAAAAGTAAAATTTTGGAAATTTGGATTTAACCCAAGAACCTTAACTCGTATAAATGAATCAGATTTCCAAAATGAAAACTGTTTGTTTTCAAAGAATAAAAGCTTTCAGATAAGAAATGAAATTCCAATTTAGGTAAAGGAATTTCAAGATTAAATTGAAAAATGATTTTCTAAGTTATGAATGAATTCTTTTGAAAGCTATGAATTAAATCTGTTTATTTTTAACAGATTTAAAATGATGTTTTGTTAAACCATTCGAAATGAAATTGTTTTGAAAGCTATTTGTTAAATCTTTGATTTAAAGATTCAACGAATTAAATTAAATTGAAATGGAAATCGATTTGGAAAATCTGTGAATGAATCCTTGTGAAAACTGAGTGAACTTGGTGAATTGAATCTTTTTATTAAAAAAAGATTAAAATGGAAATTTGTTTAACCATTTGAAAGAGAAAGTTTGGGTTTAAATTGTGACTTAATTGAAATCCCATTATCCATTTGTTTTTGAATATTGCGCTCACTATTCGGGTTAGCCGGGAAAAGACATCTGTGTCATATAACCCATTCCGAATAGTGATACATCGTATATGGATAGCATTTGAAGATCGGTGTTGAAGACCAGATATTTTCGAAAATGAAAGGACAACCTGTCGAATGTCTCTGCACTGGGTAGCTCCCGGTATAGAGATTTATATCACTCTTTTGTGATGGGAAGTCTGGACGTGATTTGAAAATTATCCGGATTTGCAAGGGCTTCGTGTGAAGTGCCTTCGGTTCTGTTCGAACCCGGAACAGACTTGTATGGTTACATGTCTGACATTACACTTTGAGATATAAAGCCGATTTCTTTCAAATACATTTCTGTTTGGTGGCGGAGAATTTATTCTCTTAGCTTAACACCCTTCTTTGAGACGTACAAGCTCAGAGGTTATGTAGTTGAAATTTATCAGCGATATATCCCAATTTGGTAATGTGGCATGCTGAGTGTTGCTGTGTGATGATCAGTGTTTGATCATTTGTGATATGATCATTTGTTTGATCATTTTTCTTTGTGATCATAGGTTGATCATCTGTTGACCCAAAGCGTGGCTTTTTGAAAAAGCGTAGCTTTGTGGACGAGACTTCGTCGAGCCTCACAACCCGGTAATGGTCGAAACAGGAATTGTGCGACAAGGTTTTCAGGGATAGCTCCCCTAGGGTATGACCATTCCTTCTGGAAAAGGGTAGTATCATGGTATGGAGCCCAGATACTTACTCATGTGGACACACTTTATTTATGACGTGTGATGTTGGTTTCGAGGTACCTCGGTTAAAGGTCCCAAAGGACCGGGGGTGGCATATCTGAGGTTTCTTTTATCCCTTGGGAAAAGGGGTTGCCGGCCTTGTTTGGCAGAGAACAGTTGGTTCTCGGAACGTCCCGCCAGAGGCGTTTCTTTCGTGGAATAGGAAGTTCCTTAGCCTGACCATTTGTTGGAAATCCAAACAAAACAATACGAGCCCTGTACGGTTTTAGTTGTATTACCTGCCATGGAATGTGGTGGTAACCTGCTATTGAACATGGTAGCTATAGTAGGCATAAGTGCGAAATGTCTATGCTGGCTAAGATTTATATTCTACTTTCGAAATTTTTTTCTACACTATGCACTAATAATAATATCAAAAATGATTTGATTTTGCGTAGTAAGCATCTTTGACTATCATAAGAAGAAATCTCCTCCAATTCTGCGTTTGCATTGTGTGTGTGGTGGGAGGTCTTATGGTAGTTTCATTTTCCAAAAGCATTGCGAATTGACTTTAAAATTCTCTGCTATTTGTTTTTAAAGATAAACTGTTTTTGTTGCTCACACCAGTCCCATGACTGATTCAGAGTTTATTGTTCCTTTCCTAAACTCTGGGTGCTCATAATTTCCTACACGAGCAGTCTAGAGTTGGGTTTTTCAGATATTCAGATTTAGTAGATTATCTGGAGCTAGTTCAGTCTTTGGATCGGACTGCACTTGCTTATCTTTGTGCCTCGTTATTGGGAGTTCGAGCTATTTCTGGATCGTGCCTTGGAGATGAAGATTTTCCGCTGCTGATGTTATCTATTTTTTCTTTCCGCTGCAATTTATTGTATCATATCTCTGATGTATATAGATATTCATTGTATCATCATTGTATCTGGATATTGTATCAGATGTTGTATATCTATATTCTTTTATTTCCGCTGTGTTGTTTACTTAATGTTGTTATAAGCTCCGGCGACTCGGATTTGAACGGTCGAATCTACGGCATTCGAATACGATGTAAAGTATGGATGTTGATTTTCGAGCGGGCAAAATTCGTTATCGTTACATTTTTCTTATTAAACATTTTCAACTTTTATAAATTTTTGGTAAGTTATATTTATGGTTTTAAAGAATGAAATTGAAAGTTATACAAGTTTTCTCATTTCCTTTAATTATTTTAATGTTCAATAATTATTTCCTTTATTTCATAGGTTACAATTTCAACTTTCATTTAATACCATTTATAACCTAGCATTTAAATCTCTTATTTCCTTTAGAGGTTTCAATTTATTCATTACCTACGTTACAATTCACTTCAGTAATTAGGACTATTTATTAATGGAAACTTAAGAATTAAATACCGGGTTTTATTCAAAAATCATTTTAAAATAATAGATAATATATATACTTATAATTTATATATCCAATTATATTTAAAACAATTTAAAATAAAATAATCTTGTAGTAAAACTACTACAGTGGCCTTCCCACTTTGAAACTCGAAAATGAATGTCGTTGATGCGGCCGCCATCACCGAAATTATTTTCCAGCGACAAAGAGGGGAGTACAACTTATTTCTTTGCGGAATTTCTTTTAAAACATTTCTTTCAAATTCTATTGAAATATTTATATTAGAAAATACTTCTAACAATATTATTATTATATTCCAAAATCAATTGAAAGAAATCTTCAAAAACCCCGGAACTTAAGCTCTAAATTTCCAGTTTTCATTTATTTTATTTTCAACTTAGTTTCAACTATTATTTATATTTTCATTACCTAACACCCAATCTATAGCAACCAAATATATATCTTTATAAAATATTTTTATATATGGAAAATATAATAGGCAAAGTTATTTCATTCACCTATATTAAAACAAATATTATGTCGGTCTGTCCTATTAAGTGTTTAGAAATCCCTATTGATGTCATAGCGTCCCATGCACCAACTAGAATTTCTAAATACAAAACGGAACAGATTAACACAATATTAAAGCATTTTTATAACACTAACAAATACGCTCTCTCATATATATACGCTCAACGACTCCCATAGGGTATTACTACCCTATTAGCAAAGAGTCAAACCCCACAAAGCTAAGGTTTATCGCTAAACCAAAGCTCTGATACCAACTGTAACATCCCACCTTTTTGTATGCTTAAGCAAACACACATGCCGACTTAAACCATACAGAAGGGTGGATTGTTATGGGGTAAATAAGAAAAAGTGGAGAAATAAAAGAAACAAAATAGAATCTTGCAGCGGAATGATAAAATATAATAATCAAATAACAGTTCATGAAGCTGTTTTACAAAACATTTGATTATACATATTCAATACATATCAGAGTTACACATACTAGATAATGATAATTATGCAGCGGAATACAATGGTGTAGTAGAATATGTAACAAATAGTAATAATAAAAACTTCGTCTTCGTCCTTTAGAAATAGGGCCTTCAAATCCTGAAATGCTCAGGCTGACCCGAGCAAATTGAAAAGACAAACACTCGAGTCAGAACTAAAAGATCTTATGTAAGTTAAATCAATGAAATAAATATGAGTGTAAACGGCGTTAGAGATGTTTACGGGGTTTGACATCTCCTATCCAGTGTCTAACGTGACTGCAGTAACTTAAGAAATGTTCGGGATTCACATCTTTTAAGGATCCGTTAAACTATCTACTATGTAGTAATATTCGCTATTATAATAATGTCTAATATAAAATAAACATACTTTTTAATAGCATCAAGGGGTTACCCATATAGCCCTTAACACGTAATAGTCCCAGTAGTCTATCCAGTATTAGCATACTCCCAAATGGGGGCTACCCTCGATACTCCACAGGCTACGGGAGAAATCACAAATCGTAGTAAAGCTCGATATGGTAGGTGACACGGCACACAAGGCAATGCCAGGGTAGATATACCAATTACGCACATGGACTGATGGAGCGGATAGCAGCCACTACCGTCCACCTCGAACAACACTCCCAAATCGAAGGGTGGCCACCAAAAATCACAAAGTAATAGAATGGAATCGAAGAAGTGCGTCCTATAAGAGGTGCTACCTCACTGGTCCGAGATCGCTCCTGTTTTATCCACCTTATGCCAACTCACGGGAGTTGGGTCCACGTATATACCTTAGGATCGTCGCTACCATCCTACTTCATTTTGGAAACTCCACCGCGTACACAGTTGTCAAAGTAATTTTCGGTATCGACAGAGAGTATGTCCATAACCGATCCCGGTCTCTTTAATAACCAAACGTTATTATAACACCGTGGTCATTTAAAAATATATACTTTTAGAAAACACAATCATTGCCCTTTCAAAACATATCCTTTACTTCAAAATAGTATATACTTTAGAACCAAAATATTTTTGCCATTTCAAACCCAAATTATCAATGTATTATTTCCATTTCAAAACCCAATTCAATAATATATCATTTCCATTTCCAAAACAATTCAATAATATCTTATTTAAATAAAAACCAAATTTCCAATCACTAATCTTTCTTAAATTTAGATAACTTGAAATATTCTTTTAAATCATCTTAAACCCAAACCACATTTTGAAGTCATATTTCTAAATTTTCAATTTCAATAGGTTTCAAATCCATATATTCACAGATAATTCTTAAATAAGTTCTATTTCAAATAAATTCATTTTTCAAACCATATTACTTTCAAAGTTATAATGAAATGACCCTCCTATTTTCACCCTAATTTCATAAGGATTTTTTTTTTTTTGCTATGAGATGATATATTGATATATCATTCATTACAAACATATTTTCCAAGGTCATTTTCTTTTTCCAATAACCAAAATATATCCAGGATCAAAATAACTTACCAATATAAATATATCAGTGCATATCTAATAATATACACATACATATGAAGATGTATGTGTTCTTCTTGTTTAAATTCAGAGTATATACTTTATTTATTTATTTTTTTGTTCAATAACATCCTGTTTGATTTAGAGATTTAGTAATTCAGATACATTATTGTATTCAGATTTTTGGCCATAAAATCCACTAGAAACATGTACTTTAGTCTGTCATTAGGATCAAGAAATGATCAAGTAATAGTCAGTGGTAAACAAGCTTGTAATATAGATGATTATATTAAAGTCTGGATAATATTAGATTCAGTATAAAAGAAAGTGGATCCTAAGTGAACACAAGCAACATCTAGGCGTAATGGAAACGCGCCTAACTTATACACAAGAGGTCACGAGTTCGAGTACCATGCAGGTCGGTTCAAACACAATTTTTGGTTTTCTTCTTTTTTTTTTTTACTTCTGAAAGGTTAGAAATCTGATACCTACCTATAATTGTACATATATGTTTAATTTTTGCCTATAACCCAACATACAAAACAATTCTTCTTACTTTACTATTTTTGTATCCCATTCCTGCAACTGTTTAAAGAATTTATGATTATATTTTTGCTCAAATATCAACATGTACACAGATATACATGTACATGTCAATATCTCTGCTCATTATCCAGAAAACTGGGGAAAACTTTGAAATGCATTTTTATTTTGAGAAAACAATCTATCATGATCAACCAATTCTTCATTTATTTGAAGCTGGATAACTCATGAATCCTATATCTGCCACATTAGTTCAAAGCAATGGAGGTATCTTTCATTGCATTTTGTCTAAAGCTTTAAGAAAACATTTTACTCTTCTCAATACAATTCAGAAATGAATTCAAACTTAGTTACAAAGCATTTCAGTAAAAGATAATAAAATCCTGTTAAGTTTTCTTTTTGCTAAATCCAGATTTTGTTCTAAAACTCAGTGCTCTGTTATGTCTCAAGATTAACTAATACATAATATGAATTATACAAAACAGTAGCTCAACTACATATGCATATTTCTCTTCCAAACATCCATATCAATAATTAAAATCATTTCATTGTTTCCCACTCAGGTTTTTCCCTTGAGATTTTAAACCTTAATGCATAACAGTATACTTAGCATGATACAACTAGTTCATCTAACCATAATAGAATTCATTACATGGCTGGAAATCTTAGAAACATAAAATTTTTCTTGAATACATGCAGATATAATCAATTTAAACTCTTATTGAAACTAGCTAGCATGTTCATTCACTCCTCCATAACAGCCATTACTTCATTTTTACTTAGTGCCTGGGTTACCTGAAAGAGCATAAGTGGCTGCCTCATTTTAAAATGAGACACCCCAGATGCCATGAGCAAACAAGGGTCAGATCTATGATCTGGTATGAGTAACATCAATTCATTCATGATATTAAGCAATAGAGAATATAAGGGTACTAACTTGTTATTTAAGCAAATTTCTGCAGTCAATTACTTTAACATAGTATAGTTAATTTGATTCAGGAATGATATATTCATTTATCATTCTTTCACTTGCATACATAATCATGCAAACATAATTATCTTCTGGCAACAATTTCATTCACTGGAATCTATCTTGGTTCCATACCATTCAACCTAAGAAATATCCATATTCCTATTTCTTCATATACAGGTTGTATTATTCAATTTAAATCCCTGCCTCATCTGCTATTAAGGAATCACTGGGACACATTGCAATGAACTAATTCACATCATTGCACAAAGATCTCAGGGCTTAAACAAACCATGTGCCAACTTGCATACTTCAAATATGACAAGCATTCCAGCAGCTTTCTTGGCCTCCCCTTCCCTAGTTTATTTACTAGTGTATAGTCTTAAATCCTATCATCAAATATGCTAAGTGAACATATCACTGCAAACATGGAAACATCCATAATTTCTTCTAGCATAATTCTCCTCAGAAATAGTCAGACAGTTATTTCCTAAATGGGGTCAATATGTCTTGATCTTAGTAAAATATGAGAATATTTTCAACTGTAAAAGAGGCATGGCATGTTATATTGATCTGCAAGCCTTTATGATTGATTCAGATTCAAGATCTGGTTCAATCATAATTTTAGCTTGTGGGTTTCTCTCTTTTTTTTTGATTTGATTAAGGGCTCAGCACTTAGAAAATTTCTATTGCACCCTTAACATTTTTCTTTTCAAGCCTCAGCACTTATACCAAGTATAATGCAGCTCTAATCATTTTTATAAAGTTTCCATGCCATAGATCTATAACAGCTGAGAGTATTCTCTATATAATTTTTAAGATCCTAAACTTTAACATTTGTGAGTATAAATAAATCAGTATGATACTCATCCAAAGACAAATGTCTCAACCAATCAAAGATCATCCAAAATCATCCATATTAAATCATATCAGATTTAAAATAAAACATCCAAAAAGCATTGATGAAATCATATACATCAAAACCAGAAATATATATAAATGGAAATAAAAAGTGGCTGCCTCATCTCAGGTCTTAATGCCATGAACTTAGTGAGATTACTCACCTAAATGTTTAATCCAGAAAATTCTTGTTTGAGTGTTCTCTCCTTTCTTCCAATATTTTCCTTCTTTTCTTATTTTTGTGCAGCTCGGGGTAAAAATGATTCTACTGGCTAAACTGCCTATTTATAAGCATTTTTCCTCTAGGGTTTTGTTGAAACAGAATTCCATTTCTGTCCTGGCTAGCATCATGTATTTTTCATTCATAATACCCCGGCCATATTAACCAATTTAAAGGCTGCATTTTCTTTCTTTTACTTTTCAGAAAATGGCCACTCTCCTAGTCATGTTAAAAGTGTGACTATCCTATTTTTATTTTAATTATTTCTGAAAATCCCCTTTGCTATTTTTGCCTACACAAGCATATTAACTTGTATCACATTTCATGTCATTTTAATGTCATAGTTTTTACTTGCTTATATATGTATATATATATATACTTTTCAGTGCTTAAAAATATATATATTTGTACACATATTTTATCTAAGCTTATTTTAATTTCTCTTTAATTTCAGAAGCATATGTACCTATATGTATACAGGTTTACTAATATACATAATTTTCTCTTCTGGGTTTTAAATAAAATTTTGTTTACTGATTTAAAGTAAAACCTACTTTTCTTATTTTCTAAGATGATCCATATAATTTCAGAAATCAAACAACCATGTTGCCAAATCATGTTTGTATTGCCCTTTAATTCTTGTTTTAAATCCAAGAAATCTGGAGTTCTTCCTTGTGCCATTTCAGTGTGCACGTGCACACATATACCTGCACACTATTTATTCCAGAGACTTCACCATATTTAAATCTAAATATTTCAAAATTAAATCATTTTTCAAAAATGATTTTTCACAAAATTTTGGGGTATTACATTCACCACTCCTTTTAGGAATTGTGTCCTCACAATTTTTCTAACATTTATAGTGAGCATCTTTTTCTTTTCTGAAAACTTATCAAACATATGCATAAGCAAACAAATTCAACCATATCAACCATGCATAACAAATAATTTTTCCAGAGAAAAAAAAAATTACCTTTTAATTTGCAAAAAGCTTAGGATAATCCATTCTAATCTTATCCTCTAACTCCCATGTGCAGTCATTAGGATCACTACTCCACTGGATCTTAACTAGTTTCAAGGTTTTGCTCCTTAATTTCTTTTCTTCCTTGGCTACAATCCCTACTGGTTCTTTTTCATAAACCAAGTCAGGGTTTATTTGAATTTTGGTAGGCTCTTCCAAAATGTCTTCCTTATCATGTACCCATTTTCTAAGTTGGGACACATGAAAAACATTATGCATTGCTTTCATCTCCTCTGGTAGTTCTAATTTGTAAGCCAATGAACCAATTCTTTCCAGAATTTTATAGGGTCCAACATACCTTGGTGTAAGCTTACCTTGCTTGCCAAATCTCATGACTTTCTTCATAGGTGAAATCTTGATGAAAACAAAGTCTCCCACTTCATATTCCACTTGCTTTCTCTTCCTATCTGCAAACTTCTTTTGCCTATCTTGAGCTGCTGCTATTCTTTTTCTTATTAACCCAATTCTCTCTGTAGTTTCTTTAACATATTCAGGTCCAAGAACAGCCCTTTCTCCAGCCTCTACCCAGCATATAGGTGATAAACAAGGCTTGCCATATAAGGCTTCAAATGGTGCCATCCCTATGGTGCTTTGGTAACTGTTATTGTATGTGAATTCAGCTAGATGGAGGTGGTCTTCCCAGTTGCCTCCAAAGTCCAGTGTACATGCTCTCAACAAATCCTCTAAGACTTTGTTCACCACCTCAGTTTGACCATCTGATTGTGGATGGTAGGCAGTGCTTAAGCACAATTCACTCCCCATAGCCTCTTGAAAACTTTTCCAAAACCTTGAGGTGAAGATGGTATCCCTATCACTCACAATGGTTTTAGGTATGCCATGCAACCTTACTACCTCTTTCATGAATATTTGAGCCAATTTTGGAGCATTTCTTTCTGTTTTAACTGGGATAAAATGTGCTACCTTAGTTAGCCTATCCACAATTACCCATATACTTGTGTTTCCCTTCTTAGATCTAGGCAGACCATCTATGAAATCCATAGATATATCCTCCCACTTCCACTGTGGTATGCTAAGGGGTTGCAATAGTCCTGATGGCCTTTGTGTCTCTGCCTTGACTTGTTGGCAAGTCATGCACCTTGCAACATATCTGGCCACATCTGACTTCATCCCCTTCCACCAAAGATTTCTTTTCAAATTTTGATACATCTTGGTGCTACCTGGGTGTATGGAGTACTTACTCCTATGGTACTCATTTAATATTTCCTCTTTCAATTCTATATTTTCTGGAACACATATCCTGTTTTTATTCCTCAAATACCCATTTTTATCAATTTGATAATTTATTACTTCCTCCCCTTTTGATATGAGCATTTTCTTTTCCACCATGTTTAGGTCTTGTTCCTGCATTTGCCCAATCTTAAGAAGTAAATCTGATTGCAGAGATATCATACTTAATTTCCCTTTACCTTCACCTTCTTCAATGGGCATCATTTGTTCCTCACTACTTTCCTCAATTTCCAAATCAGTAAGTATAGACAAATCCCTAAACTCTTCCATCATCAACATGGCTACTTTGGCATGTTGTCTACTCAAGGCATCTGCAACTTTATTTGCCTTGCCTGGTGTATACAGTATATCTAGATCATAGGCAGCTAGGAATTCTACCCATCTATGTTGCCTCATGTTCAAATCTTTTTGTGAGAATAAATATTTCAGTGCCTTATGATCAGTGTACAAAATGAATTTGGCACCTAACAAATAATGTCTCCAAAGTTTCAAAGCATACACAACTGCTGCTAATTCAAGATCATGGGTTGCATACCTGGTTTCATGTGGCTTTAATTGCCTAGATGCATAGGCTACCACCTGGTCTTGCTGCATCAACACAGCCCCTAACCCAGAGCCACTTGCATCAGTGTACACAACCAAATTTTCATTTCCTTCTGGCACTCTCAACACTGGTGCATTAATCAGAGCTTCCTTTATTTTGATAAAAGCTTGCTCACATTTTTCTGTCCATACAAAGGCTTGGTTCTTTCTAGTTAAATTGGTAAGTGGTGATGATATTTTTGAGAAATCTTTTATGAATCTCCTATAATATCCTGCCATCCCCATAAATGATCTAATCTCACTGATGGTACTAGGCCTTTTCCATGCTTGGATTGCCACTACCTTGTTAGGGTTTACTGATATTCCTTTCGCAGAGATGACATGCCCAAGGAAATGCACTTCTTCTTTCCAAAATGCACATTTTGAAAATTTTGCCTTTAAATCATTTTCCCTTAGTCTTGACAAAACTAAATGCAAATGATTTTTATGCTCTTCCACTGTCTTGGAATAAATCAAAATGTCATCAATAAAAATCAGTACAAATTTGTCTAGATAATCTCTAAATATTCTATTCATCAAATCAACAAAATATGAAGGAGCATTTGTCAAACCAAATGGCATAACCAAAAATTCATATAAGCCATATCTTGTGTTAAATGCAGTGTACTTAACACTTGAGTCTTCAACCTTCATTTGATGGAATCCTGATGCTAAGTCTAGTCTAGAAAATATTTTAGCTTCACTGAGTTGGTCAAAGAGATCATCTATTCTAGGCAATGGGTATTTATTCTTGATGGTTACTTTATTTAGTTCTCTGTAATCTATGCACATTCTCAAGGTACCATCATGTTTTCTTACAAACACTACTGGAGAACCCCAGCAGGAATTGCTTGGCCTTATAAATCCCTTGCCTTCTAATTCTTCCAACTGATTTTTCAATTCTTTCAGTTCACTTGGCCCCATTCTATAAGGTTTCTTAATTATTGGACTTGCTCCTGGAATGAGATTAATTTGGAACTCAACTGGTCTGTGGTGTGGAACACCCTTAACTTCCCCAAACACATCCAAGTATTCATTAACTATGGGAATTTCTTCAATGGTTAGTTCACTCAGATCTTTTTCTAAGTCAACTAAATGATATAGTTTTCCTTCCTTAGCTACCTCACATAAAACTGTGATTCTCTGGCCTCTAGAATTTTGCAATGATATGGTGGATGAGTCTAAATTAATTATGGCTTTAAATTGCCTTAACCAGTCTACCCCCAATATAACACCTATATTTGGGTAATTCAAAACATATAAATTGGAAATAAAAATATTTCCTCCTATGTTTAACTCCACATCCACACAAATCATATTTAAAACACTAGAACTCCCCAATGGACTGTGTATATGCAATGGGGTTTCAACTAATATGCAATTCAGTTTTAGCACTTTAACCAATTCATAAGAAATTAAGGAGTGAGTTGCCCCAGTATCATACTACTGTTATGGGTATGGTACAAATAAGTAATGTACCTTCCACTTGGCTATGGTTTACAGTGTTACTTTCCACTGTGGCTTTGCCTTTTCCTTCCAAATTTGCCAATTTGCCTTGCTGTTTATACTCAGGACAATTCCTCTTCATATGTCCCTCTTTCCCACATAGATAGCATTTGAAAGCTCCTCCTTTCAACTCTGGACATTTTGGTTTGATATGCCCTTCCTTTCCACACTGATGGCACACAATTTTCTTCTTGTCTTCCTTAGCTTTGACATCTCCAGTGCTTTTGTTACTAGCCTCTTCTTTCTTCTTATCATAAGGGTGATACCTCCCCTTACCTTTCTTGTTATTATTGCTCTTAAAATTTCTGAACTTCTCCCTTTCCTTGTCATGCTGCTCCAATCTCAAAGCTAAGTCTATCACATGATCAAAAGTCTTGTCTGCATAAGGTAACATAGCTCTGCTAAGTCCTGGGTTTAGACCTTTTATGTACCTATCATTTTTAGATGCTTCATCTGCCACAAGCATTGCTCCATATGTGGAAAGTCCCTCAAACTTTTGAGTGTATTCTGTGACAGTCATGGTTCCTTGTCTAAGCCTAATGAATTCTTCTAGCAAGGTAGTCTTTGCTGATGCTGGTACAAACCTTGCCTCCAACATCTCTTTGAATTGATTCCAAGTGATTTCATTCTCATTCCTTCCTGCAATGATTACTTCCCACCAGCCTAAAGCTACTCCTTTCAGCTGTCTTGAAGCCACCTGCCTCTTTCTTTGATCATCAAGTTGCATGTCATTGAAAATTCTTTCCAATGTTCTCAACCATGTTTGAATTTCCATGATACTCTCTGTCCCTTCAAAGCTTTTGCCTCCTAAATGAGTATATGTCTTAAGCAGTTTTGAGAGTTCTTCATAGGGATTTTCTTGCCTTTGTCCTGCCCCATCCCTAAATGCTCTCACCAAGTCTTGCAGATTGACCATTGGTGGTGCATGGGAAGATCCTGCTCCCTGATTTGGTGGTCTCCCTACCATAGTTTGCTAATAATAATTTACATAGCTGGTTAGTTTGATATTTAGTTCCTTTTAATTTTATTTTTCTATCTAAGAACTTGATCCTTACTTCTACTATGTTGAATAACATAGCTCTGATACCAACTGAAATGACCCTCCTATTTTCACCCTAATTTCATAAGGATATTTTTTTTTTGCTATGAGATGATATATTGATATATCATTCATTACAAACATATTTTCCAAGGTCATTTTCTTTTTCCAATAACCAAAATATATCCAGGATCAAAATAACTTACCAATATAAATATATCAGTGCATATCTAATAATATACACATACATATGAAGATGTATGTGTTCTTCTTGTTTAAATTCAGAGTATATACTTTATTTATTTATTTTTTGTTCAATAACATCCTGTTTGATTTAGAGATTTAGTAATTCAGATACATTATTGTATTCAGATTTTTGGCCATAAAATCCACTAGAAACATGTACTTTAGTCTGTCATTAGGATCAAGAAATGATCAAGTAATAGTCAGTGGTAAACAAGCTTGTAATATAGATGATTATATTAAAGTCTGGATAATATTAGATTCAGTATAAAAGAAAGTGGATCCTAAGTGAACACAAGCAACATCTAGGCGTAATGGAAACGCGCCTAACTTATACACAAGAGGTCACGAGTTCGAGTACCATGCAGGTCGGTTCAAACACAATTTTTGGTTTTCTTCTTTTTTTTTTTTACTTCTGAAAGGTTAGAAATCTGATACCTACCTATAATTGTACATATATGTTTAATTTTTGCCTATAACCCAACATACAAAACAATTCTTCTTACTTTACTATTTTTGTATCCCATTCCTGCAACTGTTTAAAGAATTTATGATTATATTTTTGCTCAAATATCAACATGTACACAGATATACATGTACATGTCAATATCTCTGCTCATTATCCAGAAAACTGGGGAAAACTTTGAAATGCATTTTTATTTTGAGAAAACAATCTATCATGATCAACCAATTCTTCATTTATTTGAAGCTGGATAACTCATGAATCCTATATCTGCCACATTAGTTCAAAGCAATGGAGGTATCTTTCATTGCATTTTGTCTAAAGCTTTAAGAAAACATTTTACTCTTCTCAATACAATTCAGAAATGAATTCAAACTTAGTTACAAAGCATTTCAGTAAAAGATAATAAAATCCTGTTAAGTTTTCTTTTTGCTAAATCCAGATTTTGTTCTAAAACTCAGTGCTCTGTTATGTCTCAAGATTAACTAATACATAATATGAATTATACAAAACAGTAGCTCAACTACATATGCATATTTCTCTTCCAAACATCCATATCAATAATTAAAATCATTTCATTGTTTCCCACTCAGGTTTTTCCCTTGAGATTTTAAACCTTAATGCATAACAGTATACTTAGCATGATACAACTAGTTCATCTAACCATAATAGAATTCATTACATGGCTGGAAATCTTAGAAACATAAAATTTTTCTTGAATACATGCAGATATAATCAATTTAAACTCTTATTGAAACTAGCTAGCATGTTCATTCACTCCTCCATAACAGCCATTACTTCATTTTTACTTAGTGCCTGGGTTACCTGAAAGAGCATAAGTGGCTGCCTCATTTTAAAATGAGACACCCCAGATGCCATGAGCAAACAAGGGTCAGATCTATGATCTGGTATGAGTAACATCAATTCATTCATGATATTAAGCAATAGAGAATATAAGGGTACTAACTTGTTATTTAAGCAAATTTCTGCAGTCAATTACTTTAACATAGTATAGTTAATTTGATTCAGGAATGATATATTCATTTATCATTCTTTCACTTGCATACATAATCATGCAAACATAATTATCTTCTGGCAACAATTTCATTCACTGGAATCTATCTTGGTTCCATACCATTCAACCTAAGAAATATCCATATTCCTATTTCTTCATATACAGGTTGTATTATTCAATTTAAATCCCTGCCTCATCTGCTATTAAGGAATCACTGGGACACATTGCAATGAACTAATTCACATCATTGCACAAAGATCTCAGGGCTTAAACAAACCATGTGCCAACTTGCATACTTCAAATATGACAAGCATTCCAGCAGCTTTCTTGGCCTCCCCTTCCCTAGTTTATTTACTAGTGTATAGTCTTAAATCCTATCATCAAATATGCTAAGTGAACATATCACTACAAACATGGAAACATCCATAATTTCTTCTAGCATAATTCTCCTCAGAAATAGTCAGACAGTTATTTCCTAAATGGGGTCAATATGTCTTGATCTTAGTAAAATATGAGAATATTTTCAACTGTAAAAGAGGCATGGCATGTTATATTGATCTGCAAGCCTTTATGATTGATTCAGATTCAAGATCTGGTTCAATCATAATTTTAGCTTGTGGGTTTCTCTCTTTTTTTTTGATTTGATTAAGGGCTCAGCACTTAGAAAATTTCTATTGCACCCTTAACATTTTTCTTTTCAAGCCTCAGCACTTATACCAAGTATAATGCAGCTCTAATCATTTTTATAAAGTTTCCATGCCATAGATCTATAACAGCTGAGAGTATTCTCTATATAATTTTTAAGATCCTAAACTTTAACATTTGTGAGTATAAATAAATCAGTATGATACTCATCCAAAGACAAATGTCTCAACCAATCAAAGATCATCCAAAATCATCCATATTAAATCATATCAGATTTAAAATAAAACATCCAAAAAGCATTAATGAAATCATATACATCAAAACCAGAAATATATATAAATGGAAATAAAAAGTGGCTGCCTCATCTCAGGTCTTAATGCCATGAACTTAGTGAGATTACTCACCTAAATGTTTAATCCAGAAAATTCTTGTTTGAGTGTTCTCTCCTTTCTTCCAATATTTTCCTTCTTTTCTTATTTTTGTGCAGCTCGGGGTAAAAATGATTCTACTGGCTAAACTGCCTATTTATAAGCATTTTTCCTCTAGGGTTTTGTTGAAACAGAATTCCATTTCTGTCCTGGCTAGCATCATGTATTTTTCATTCATAATACCCCGGCCATATTAACCAATTTAAAGGCTGCATTTTCTTTCTTTTACTTTTCAGAAAATGGCCACTCTCCTAGTCATGTTAAAAGTGTGACTATCCTATTTTTATTTTAATTATTTCTGAAAATCCCCTTTGCTATTTTTGCCTACACAAGCATATTAACTTGTATCACATTTCATGTCATTTTAATGTCATAGTTTTTACTTGCTTATATATGTATATATATATATACTTTTCAGTGCTTAAAAATATATATATTTGTACACATATTTTATCTAAGCTTATTTTAATTTCTCTTTAATTTCAGAAGCATATGTACCTATATGTATACAGGTTTACTAATATACATAATTTTCTCTTCTGGGTTTTAAATAAAATTTTGTTTACTGATTTAAAGTAAAACCTACTTTTCTTATTTTCTAAGATGATCCATATAATTTCAGAAATCAAACAACCATGTTGCCAAATCATGTTTGTATTGCCCTTTAATTCTTGTTTTAAATCCAAGAAATCTGGAGTTCTTCCTTGTGCCATTTCAGTGTGCACGTGCACACATATACCTGCACACTATTTATTCCAGAGACTTCACCATATTTAAATCTAAATATTTCAAAATTAAATCATTTTTCAAAAATGATTTTTCACAAAATTTTGGGGTATTACATATAACAATTTCGAAAACCAATACTTTGAAAGCAATAATACCTTAATTTCAATAAAACATTTCAATTTTGATATATTTCAAGACTTTAAATATTTCCAAAATTCCCAACCAAATCTGATAATCTTATATATACCTTAATTCAATTTACTATTATTTAGTTTAGAAATATTTATTTAATAAATTCAATATCACTTAAATAAAACTCAACTTGAAATATTTGTAAACCAAACTTAAAATATCATCAAGTTATACATAACTTAAATTTTAGAATTTAACCATATATAAAATAATATTTATATAATATCAAAATTAGTATATATATAAACCCTTATTTTCCAAAACCCATAGAAAATCACTTTAAAATATTTTATATATAGACCACGGTGCCTGTATATAATTTTCTATCCTATGGTCAAGTGATACAGATATTTATCATTTCAATCCGTAATTCTAAAAATAAAAGTTTACGGTTATATATCATTTCAAACCGCAATCCCGAATGGAATGAAAATGCATAATAACTTGCAGTTTATACAATATAAAATATAGCATCCATTCATCCAAATATCAATAAACAACCATTTATTACAATCATCATCCAATTTAAACAAAACATCAATATAAAGCATATAAAATATAACAGGCATCAATGAATAGTTTATATTCAATAAAAATTAATAACTGTTTAACTGGCAGTTTATATGCAATAATAAATAAATATAACTGTCAAATTATATGCAATAAAAAAATTAAATAACAATTAAATTTAACTAAATGCTATCTAACTGAGATGATGATTAAATATATGCCCAAACAATCATAGATAAATTTTAAATCACATCAAAATTTAATTTAACAAACATAAGAAATCTTAGAAGTTGTGAGTGGGTTAAAACACTCACCTTTGAGATTTAAATCGAATTTAGATCCGATTTAAACCCAAAAATTCGACGGTCTCCAAATTTGTCCAAAGTAGCGTCAAAAGATCTGGAATTTGTTACGATTCTAACAAAAAAAATCGCGTGTGAAACGGAGTTAGTATAAGAAAGATATGCGTGTTTGAATGATTTGAAATCAAAATTAAAAATAAATAAAACAACAAAAAAAACGAACCAATTTCGGCTATACAGAAAACTCAAATCCAAGAACGAACTGCAGATCTGAGACGCATACATCAAGAGTTTCATCATATATTTTTTTTTTAGGAATTTTCTAAGAATTTTGAATTTTTTGACTTTGATTTGATTTTGAAATGAAAATAGATGTAGGGTTTGCACCCACTGAGGAAGAGGAGGAGTTGATGAAAAATGAACGCACAAATAAATGAGAATAGATGGAGGCTAGGGTTTATAATTGGGTTTATATAGATAGGTTAGAATTAGAGTAGATGGATCTGATAAACAAACGCGCTGAACGATAATTTAAATTAACGTACTAATTACATGTTTAATTTCAAATTAATTGCAATAAATCCAAATAAATACATAAAGCTTGATTCCCGTTTAAACACTTAACTCATTTGATTGCAATCAACCTTTTTATAGTAAATTAAATTCCAATATATTAAATAAACTTTATTTCCATTCTTTATATACACTAACCATCATTTAATGAAGAATTCATTTACGTTATTTCCCATTTATGATCTTAATTTATTTAACGTAACATTAAATTTACATCTATTGCAATGATTTCCAATTTAGTTGAATGAACTAATTATATATAACTCCTAATAATTGTTGTAAGACTCTCAATCCCACATTTATAAGTATATTATTTCCACTCAAATAATATAGATATATACAGAGTATTGGTTTTCATTAAATCATTATTTATTATATATTTTAATTAAATAAATTCACTATTTAAGTCCGTTCAAATTTATTACCAAATATCCATTTACCTTTCCCATTAAATTTGAATTCCCTTTAATTAATCTAACCAATCAAATTTCCATCCACACTTTATTATAGACCTAAAATATGCAATTCATTATCTTGTATTTATTTTATACAATTACCATTAACTTTACATTCCATCACTATTCCATATATATTTATTCATCAATCAATTAGGGAATTTCTATAATAGTTGTTAGCTACTTTTATATTAATTAAATAAATTCAAAATAAATTAATTAAATCAAATTTACCACTTCTACTCTAAATTATCAAAAAAAATTATCAGTTTGGATTACTTGATAAATCTAGAATCTTTTAATAAATCTCTACATTCATTTATCGTTAAAAATTCCAAATTCACAACATTTAGTTTTAAATTTTCAATTTATCCAGTAATTAAACTTAATTGCCCATGAAATCCATTTATTTGGTTTTTTTTATTCTTTTATTCACTCCATTATCACCAAGTAGATAAATTGGCATTGGTTAATGGTCTAATATATTGTTATTCTAGATTTCCAACAAAAACTCCACTAACGTAATATTTAACATTAAATTCCCATTTAATTGAAATAACCCAATTTCACAATTTAACCTCAAATAAATAAACAACCTTTTATATTCCTAAATCAATTACAATAGTTTAACAAATTTGAAAGTAAATTGAAAGTTGCTAAATTTATCGATTTCAGAAATTTCCCTTAAATCCATTTAAATTCATAGACTATCTATTAAATTAACGAATCTTTAAATTTGAATTAGATGGATTAAATATTGGACTCACACTATTGCATTCATATTTTCCGTTTCACTTTTATCCGTATTAACTATTTCAATTTTACTTATTGTAACACTAACAAAATTTCAATATATAACGCCGATTTATTTCCTTGCATTAACATACCCCTATCCACATTTATTATTAAAGTAATGCTTGAAATCAATAACTACATTGAAATTACTCACATTCAAATGATCGTTATTTCAAATAAATTTATCAACCAATTAATTAGGGAATTCATAATAGTTGTTATCTACCCTTATATTTATTTCCTAATAAGGTACTACCTACTCTCCTCTAATTGTGATTTGAATTCCAACCTTTATTTCATACTAAATAAAATAACAACATATAAATTGTTACCTATTTCCCTACATGCCTATATAGGTTTATTACTTAACAATCACCGTTTAAAATCCCGTGTATACACAAATTATTACTTAACATAAGTCTATTCTTTTATTACTTTACGTTCACACTTTACTCTATAATAAATCACTAAGTAACGTTATCATCAAAACAACATTAATTAATATATTAAATGCTTACATTTATTTCTCTACATCCAATTTGTTCCAACTTAATTTATATTAATGCCATTCCCTTATGCTAACTTTTATTACCTAAATTTTCCGTTATTGTAAGCCTTTAATATTTCCATTTAAATTAAATATAAATTCCAATTCAATCAACCCTTTCGACATGCAACTTATAATAACTGCTTACAAGTATGAATATAATTATCATTTATTTCAATTTTATTTATTTATTATTATTTTTTTTGCAGAGTAAGCGGGGTTGAAAACTTGGCCCCTACCAGATTTATTAATAAACAAGAAAAGAACTTACAAAAATAAAGAAAAAATAGGCCAAAAGAAAGAGAAAAGGAGCTAAGGAGTCCATGGTTCAATCTGATGGTCTAAAAATTCATGCTTACTAGATCTCATACCACTTAATATTTCATGCTTAAAGACGGCCCAAAGCACACTCCTGCATTTTCCTTCAAACACCCTTTTATTCCTTTCACTCCACACAAGTTTCATCAGTTTTTTAACTATGAAGAAAAAATATGATCTTCTCGCCTTGTTCCACTTGGTTGCATTCTTAATCAGAGACCACTGCTGTGAGAAGACAACAGGAACAGCAACAATCCCAAACTTGATCATCATATCAGTCCATAGCTCGAGAATTATAGGACATTCAAAGTATATGTGCTGAGCAGTTTCATTACAGGCATTGCACAAGGTACAGAAAGTTGGCACAGCCATACCATAGTCAACAAGTTTCATCCTAGTGAGCAGGGCATTATTCACCACCTTCCAGAAGTGCATATTATCACTGCTTAGAGAAATTTCATTTCAAGTTTCTCTGTACCAAAAGCAACCAGGCATGTTGTCAATACCATGAAGTGATTCATACACACTGCAAATAGAGTGTGGTCTGTCATTCCAAAGCACAGTGTCCTGCTCATGAAAGTCAAACCTATTACAAGCAAGATGGTTCCAATAGGTCCTAACTGCTTGATTGCTGCAATAAGGAAGGCACAACTTGCCATCCATAATATGATCGACAGCTTTGGCATTGAGGCAAACTCCAGATTGGAACTTTTCCTGAGGATTGAATATGCAATCAAGAATGACACCCTTGCAAATCCAAGGATCGTGCCAGAAACTGCAAACACTCAAGGCAGAGAGTTTAATTTGGATTAGAGGCTTAAATTTATCTCTCAATTTCAAAATGTTCCTCCAAGTCCAGCTGCACGACTGAGGAACATCCATTTGCCAAAAATTTTTGGAACCAATATTATGCACAAGACACCAACAAACCCAAAGAGAGTCCTTCCTATGCAAGAGAGCATTAAAGTGAGTACTGTAAGCAGCCCTATACAACAAATTTTTTTTAACTTTACATTAACATATTAGTTAATTCCCTTAAATGAAATTTATATCCAGGTATAATACTTACCCATTTAATTGATTAAAATTTATTCAAATTGCTAGTAAATAGGTTTTAAATCACCACTTATATTTTATTAGCGTTCATTTCATTATCCCTTTTTTTTCTACTAAATTAAATTTACACAATTCATTAATTCAACCAAATTATGTAACGACCCGATATTTTCAACCATACGCATCCATTATAAGTGTATAGGTACACACTCATGCCGGAATTGAATTGCTCAAAATACCGCGTTGTAAATAAAATTTGGCAAATCTTAGAATATACAGCAAATAAATATAATCACAGACACAAAGTAAAATAATGCAGCGGAAGTAAAAGAAATAGTAGTTCATGAAGCTACTATATAAATATGTCAGAGTTACATAAGATACAACAGAAGAAATAGAGTACAACAAAAGTCTCAATAAAATAACCAAGTACAAGCTGAGTAGAACAACGGAACTGAAATAGATAGGACAAGACAAGCAGATAATCTCCAGCGATTCAAATCTCCAAGAGAGTGGAAATCCAAATCTGTGAATAACTCAGGCTGACCCGAGCGTAAAGCAAAACACAAAACACTCGAGTCAGGACAATATATACTTATATAATGTAAACCAACTCAAGTGAACTGTAATAAAGGTACAAGTAACTTAGAAGATGCTTGGGACCGCCCATCCTCTAAGGATCCGTTAAAATATCTACTATGTAGTAATATTCGCTATTATAATAATGTCTAATAAGTAAAGTATAATCATATAGAAAATAGCGTTAAGGGGATGGAGAACCTTAACGCGGTCGGATCTTAAAATCATAATCGTAGTGGGTTCGATATGGTAGGTGACACGGCACACAAGGCAATGTCAGGGTAGATATACCAATTACGCACACGGACTGATGGATACGCATAGCAGCCACTACCGTTCCACCTCGAACAACACTCCCAAATCGGAGGATGGCCATCTAATCAATCACAAGTAAGAGTATAATATCGAAGAAATGCGTCCGAGAAGAGGTGCTACCTCACTGGTCCGAGATCGCTCCTGTTTTAGCCACCTTATGCCAACTCACGGGAGTTGGGTCCACGTAATATACCTTAAGAACGTCGCCACCATCCTACTTCATTCTGGAATCTCCACCGCGTACACGGTTGTCAAAGTGGTTTTCGGTATCGACAGAGAGTATGTCCATATCCGATCCCGGTCTCTTTGCCAACCAATCGTTATTATAACCCATGGTTATAACTTTTAAAAACAATACTTTACTTCAAAATAAAATATCATTTCAAAATCATGTCTTTATCAAAATAAAGATTTATCATTTCCAAATCATTTCAATATTCCAAAATATCGTATCCTTTCAAACTTCTTTTCAAATCATTTCAATATACCAAAATATCATATCTTTTCAACTTCATTTCAAATCATTTTAATATATCAAAATATCATATCTTTACAAACTTCATTCCAAATCATTTTAATATATCAAAATATCATATCTTTGATAGTTATACTTCGAAATCAAAATCATTTTTATTTCAAAACTATGTTCATTTCAAAACAACATCATTTCCATTTCAAACATATATTCACCTTTCAAATAGTCTATACTTTCAAAGTTATAATTCTTTTGAAACTAAAACATTTGAAATCATTATACTTTGAAAACCACAACATTTCGAAAACATATATTTGAAATCATCTTTTAATTCTACATATTTACAAATTTGTTAAATTAAACCCAAATTCCAAATTTTTATTTAAATTTAATTCAAACCATCATTTTCAACTCAAATTCAGTTTACTAACAAACCATTTCAAATCTTATAATTTCAAATATAGGTTTAATTCACAAAATACAATATTCAATCTTTAGTATATTTCAAAGCTTAAATATCCCACATTTCATAAATTCAAAATCATTTATATAAATTTCAAAATATCAAAATATTATTCAAAGCATCATTCATTTATATTTCATTTAAATACCATTTGAATCCATTCATTTTATTAAATTTAAATACCATTTTAAACTCACATTAAAATCAAATTCTTCCATTTAAAACCATTTAAATGTCTCTTCATTATCTTTAGAAATTTAACATTTAATTTCCAAAATTATATCATTTTCCAAAGATTATTTTTCATTAAAATTTATTAAAACAACAAAAATACAGTTTCCGTAGCACTTACAAAATGCTACGTAAAGTTATAGTTTAAAATAGTTCATTTAACAAAACGACAGCACTTAAATGTTGTAATATATTTCCATTAAATTTAAAATAAACTTAAATGTTAAGTTTAACCACTACAGCACTTACAAAGTGCTATAATAGCCTTTATTTCAAATTAACTTATTTAGTTCATTTAAACAACTACAGCATTTGCAAAATGCTGTAATATCTTTTACATACATTTCAAAAATGCTGTCAAATCAAATTCAGAGTTTACTTACCTTTTCAAAAATTTAACTAAATTTCAAATTTTATGTAATTAACTTAAACCTTTAATTAAAACTAAATTTCACATTTCCAAGTCAAGTTATATTTTAAAAGATCACTTTTAAACATTCATTTATTTAACCACTTAAGTTCATAAAAAAATCAATAATACTTTAATAAATCATTTAAATTCAAATTAAATCAAATTATCATAATTACCATTTTCCAAATATAATTAAATTTCCATTTTATTTATATAACTTAAATATCATTTTTAACCAAAATTCCAAATTTCCAAACTTGAGTTATATTTCAAAAAATCCAATTAAACCATTCGTTTATTACATTTTTAACACATAGAAAAATCATAATATCTTTAATTCAAAATATTTCAAAATATGTTTAAATCAAATTTCATAAATTTATATTTTTAAAATACTTAAAAATATCCAAAACACCTTATAAAATAACCACGGGCCTGTATATAGTTTTCTAGCCTAGGTCAAGTGATACGGATATGTATCATTTCAATCTGTAGTTTAAAAAGAAAAATCCGGGTTCTATCATTTCAAACCCGCAATCCCAAGTTAAAATAAATTAAATAAAAACCATTCAGGCCTATCATTTAAGCCCATAACGATTTTTCCCTATTCTAAAGTCCGTTCGGGTATGTATCATTTCAACCCATAGTGATTCTAGTCTACAGGGAACTTGCAATGGTGATAACTGATATAAATAACAGAATAACATTAAATAACAGTAACATATGGTATAACAGGTGTAATAACAGGTGTAAACATCATATGATAATAATATAGGCATATATAACATGATAATATATTTCTACAGATTCACAGGGTGTCAATTTACTAGTTATATAGGTACATATTGTCTGGTGAGAATAACTCACTTGTTTAAGCTGGAGATGACGACCAAACACACAACACAGAATCTTTGAAGGCACGACAACATGAATATGATTTGAGAGTGGAGAGCCAAATATAATTGCCTTGTATACATATAAACAAAACAAGACAATGTATACATAAATATGTAACACAAAACAATATCGAAATGACTTGAAATAAAAAGCAACAAAGGGCAAAGTGATTCGACCTTTCTTTAACCATTCAAGAGCTTGACCAAGGGGATCTTTTGCTCAGCCATAGCTGGACACAATCTCAGTTTATGGCATCAAAATAGCATGGCAACAAGGAGATGATGATGGTAGGAGTTACATATGAATAAGACAAAGGGTCAAGGCAAAATAAGTGGAGTTTTGGTGCATTTTTGGCTCATACAAAGGCAAGTGGGGCTCGGCCCTTGCATGGTACTGGTCTGGACAGTGGAGGGTGATGGTGCAGCAGCAGCCAAAGGTCATGTAGCAAGTGGTGGTGGTGGCTACGGGGGTGGCCAAAGCAAGATATGGAGGGTAGGTGATGATATGTGTGGTCTAGGCAATGTTTTGTGGAGTTTTGTGGTGATGGCTTCAAGAGGAAAGTCATGGCCTGTCTTGGTCAAAGGGAAGGGAGTGTTTGCTGTAGTAGATGAAGGAGGTGATGATGGGGATGAAGGTGGTAGAGGCTAGGCCAAGCAAACATGTGAAGAGATCAAGCAAAATCATTGAAAGAAAAGAGGAAAAGTGAAGAGAAGAAGTAGAGAATGGAAGCCATTGGCAAATTTTTCTTAGCCGTGAGTTTTAGGAGATGAGAACTGAAATTTTGAGAATTTTTTCACGTGAATAAGAGAGAGGTACAGCTGAAGAAAGTATAAGGAACGGCCAAAATAACTAATGTATTGATTGAAAAAGAAACGGTGAAACGACTTTACGTTTCTTAGCTTTTAAAACCTTCCATGCTTCCTTTTCTTTTAAATAAAAAAATGAAATAAAATTCAGCAAGTACATCTAAAAACCGAAACAAAGTGAAATAAAATAAAAATATATAATTAAATTTAAAGAAAATATAAAAAGAATTAAGGAAATTGCTTAAAAATAGTAAACTAGTCTAGAAAATTTGAAATTGAATAGAATAAATTTTAGAAAATTCATATGAGCTTGTAATATATTTTTAAACATAAATAATAACATAAAATAAAAATATATTCATAAAATAATATTAAAAATTTAATTACATATAATTTTAAAATGGAGAAAATAGCAGAAAATAGGAAAACGGCCTTTAAAAATAGGAAATCATCATAGTAAATTTTGGAAAATTGTATTATTATTTTTAAAAATATTTAGAGATGAAAATATACATAAATTAACATATTGACACATATTAAAATAAATAATAAGAAAGAAAATATGATTTATAAAATTTAAAATAGGCAAATTTGCACAATAAAACAAATTATACTAAAAATTGAAATGTACATAACTTTTACATTTTAACTCCGTTTTCAACGAAACGAAAAGCAGTATTCAAGTTATTAAATCTATTTTCATAATAAAAGATAAAATTTAAAATTTCAAACTATTTAAAATTTAAACTTAAAAGTTAAAGTTTGACTATTGACCAAAATTCACATTTTCAGGAAATATTAAATTTAGTCATATTTGAAATTCTAATCCACATCAAAGTCAATGTTTTTATATTTAAAATAACAAAATTTATTCTTTTTCATAAATAAAGCTTTTGAATCTGGAAAAAATCAATTTAAGAATATTTGAAAAATACAGGGTTGTTACACTCTCCCCCACTCAAAACTTTTCGTCCCCGAAAAGGAACGAGGTACGGAAAAGCACAGAAAAAGATAGAATGAAATAGAATTAAGACAAGATGATAAGAAGATTGGAATTACACCTGATAACTATTGTTATAGGTAAGTTTGACAAGATGGAGGTGATCAAATCAAGAATATAAGCACGAAAAAGATCCTCTAGAGTCTGAATCTCCCTTTCACTTGACCGACGGTCTATGAATGGAAAAACAGTGTTCAGATCCAGATGAGTAACAAAGATTATCAAAGATTACAGAAAGATTTCTAAACGGACTGGTATAAGCAATAGCCTTCCTATTCTGTAACAAGATAAGAGAAATAAGGACAACCAAAAGGTAGTTTGAAAAACAAAATAAGATAATAAATTTGAAACCATAATGCTTTGAAAATCATAAAAATTTAGGGATGTTTATCATTTGGAAATCATACTACTAAAATCATAACACTTTGGACATGTTATTCTTAAAAAAAACATAATACTTAGAAAATCATAACACCCTAAAAAAAAATCTTCATTTAAACCATTTTAATCCAAGATTAAACAATATTCATTTTACAGTTGTAACATTTCTAAGTTCATTCAATTTTAAAAATTTCCAAAACACTGTATTTTCAAAACAGCATCACTTATAAAATGCTACATTAGGTATATTAGTACTTCAAATCAGTTTAATTCCAGAAATATTCATTTGGATATTATTTAACTTATGACTTATTAAAACAAACTTTTATGAATGGAATATCCAAATTAAACTATACTTCATTTATTAATTTAAAAGTTCACTATTTTAGTTAGCTCTTAATTTAACACATAGCCTAACTCTTTATTTAAAATACCCATTTCATAAATAGATATTCCATTAATAAGTTACACTTAAAATTCCATTTGAAAACCAAATTCTCAATTATCAAATTTTAGTGATGTTAAAATACATTTTAACTATTTAAATCATAATCATTCATTTTTCAAGACATATCTATTTCATAAATAAAATATTTATATAGCAAATATAACAATCAAATTTCTTTACACATTTATTCATTTAGACATCAATTAAACTATGAATTCAAGTTAAATAAACTTTATTACAAAATGTCCAATTCAAATGTATTTTACTTTATCTATTCAAAGATTTATTATACAACATATTCATTTCAGGAAATAACCTTTATTAAAATTCCTAGGTTAGACTTAAGGTTCCATAGTAAATCAAATTTGATTATTAAGTTATTTAAATAAAATCTCTTTAAATTCCTTTTTAACTATTTGCCTCTGTTAATCTTTTATAACTAAAATTTAAGTGTATAACATGTATTATAACCACTCAAATTTTATTTATAAAATCATTTCTGTACTGTATATTATCCAATTGCATATTCAACTTCTGTGTAATTTAGGTAAGTTATATTGGAATGAAATTGTGTGTTATACAAATAAAACTTTCCAATTCAATTATCTCAAGTTTGAATCATTTATTCAAATTTTTGATTTTCTTCTTATAACTGAAATTATTCTTTAAAATAAAATTTAAGAATTAAACTTCCGATTCCTTTCAAACCATTTAGCGATAAGTAATTATACATACATAATATGTCAAATCAAATTTTAAATCATATATCTATATATATATTATAATCCAGTCATATTTTAGAGATTCAAATCAATTAGATTTTCCAAAACAAAGCTGTAGCAAGACTACAGAACGGTCTCTTCACTTCGAAACTCGAAAATGAACGTCGATGATGCTGCAGTCATCACCAAAATTATTTTCCAGCGACAAAGAGAAGAGCACTTAATTTTTAAACTTTAAAATCCTTTAGAGATAAATTTTTATTCAAAAATACTTTAAATAATATATCCTTTTAAAACTTTAAACACAAGGTTTGAAACCATCAGAAATTAAATTCTCAAATTCTTGATTTAAATTCATTTCAGTTTCCAAAATCAATTTATAAACATCTATTTATAAATTCATTTATAGAATGATAAATCAAGTATTATCATTTCAAATAATCAATTTAAATCAATTTATTAAGTTCCATAATATTTACTTATATCAAAATTTATTTCAATAAACAAATTTTTTTTTATTAATATTATGTCAGTTTGTTCTGTCAAAGTGTTTTAGAAATCCTATCGATAGCGTTGATCAGACGAATCGATCGGAAGCCCAAATCAACATCAACAACTCAAACAACACAATATATAAAACAAAACATAGATTTACAAGTACAATTTAAAAATGTTTGGAGATAGTTTGGAAACAAAAGACAAGATGATTAAATAACAAAAATAGGGAGATGGGTAAGCTTAAATAAATCGCGGGCAACCTTAACCGGGTCAACCGTGACTTAATGAATAAGATCAAATGTGTATTTTTTTCTGGGGTAAATCTACATCCGATCTCAAGAGATAGAGTTTGGAATAACAAAAGATATTAGCATCTAAACCAAGGATAGATATAAATCTCTGGTGAATCGTTGCAAATTTGTAAAGGAGTTTCCCCCTTTACCAGAAAATTAGAATATTGGCGAGACAGCCAATTCACTATAAAGATCATTTGAAGTGGAGTTATGTGATACTCCAAAATCTAAAGAAGATGAATAGTGAGGGATAAGAATGAATTTTGGAACCGCAGGGAACGTTCCAAAAATTCAAAGGAAATTCGAATCAAGAGGAAAAGATTCAAACTCGAACGAAAGTGATTCTGTAATAAATCTACTCCATATGCTAAGTTTTGCCTCAAAGCCAAAGCTCTGATACCAACTGTAACGACCCGATATTTTCAACCATTCGCATCCATTATAAGTGTATAGGTACACACTCATGCCTGAATTGAATTGCTAAAAATACCGCGTTGTAAATAAAATTTGGCAAATCTCAGAATATACAGCAAATAAATATAATCACAGATCACAAACACAGAGTAAAATAATGCAGCGGAAGTAAAAGAAATAGTAGTTCATAAAGCTACTATATAAATATGTCAGAGTTACATAAGATACAACAGAAGAAATAGAGTACAACAAAAGTCTCAATAAAATAACCAAGTACAAGCTGAGTAGAACAACGGAACTGAAATAGATAGGACAAGACAAGCAGATAATCTCCAGCGATTCAAATCTCCAAGAGAGTGGAAATCCAAATCAGTGAATAACTCAGGCTGACCCGAGCGTAAAGCAAAACACAAAACACTCGAGTCAGGACAATATATACTTATATAATGTAAACCAACTCAAGTGAACTGTAATAAAGGTACAAGTAACTTAGAAGATGCTTGGGACCGCCCATCCTCTAAGGATCAGTTAAAATATCTACTATGTAGTAATATTCGCTATTATAATAATGTCTAATAAGTAAAGTATAATCATATAGAAAATAGCGTTAAGGGGATGGAGAACCTTAACGCGGTCGGATCTTAAAATCATAATCGTAGTGGGTTCGATATGGTAGGTGACACGGCACACAAGGCAATGCCAGGGTAGATATACCAATTACGCACACGGAGTGATGGATACGCATAGAAGCCACTACCGTTCCACCTCGAACAACACTCCCAAATAGGAGGATGGCCATCTAATCAATCACAAGTAAGAGTATAATATCGAAGAAATGTGTCCGAGAAGAGGTGCTACCACACTGGTCCGAGATCGCTCCTGTTTTAGCCACCTTATGCCAACTCACGGGAGTTGGGTCCACGTAATATACCTTAAGAACGTCGCCACCATCCTACTTCATTCTGTAATCTCCACCGCATACACGGTTGTCAAAGTGGTTTTCGGTATCGACGGAGAGTATGTCCATATCCGATCCCGGTCTCTTTGCCAACCAATCGTTATTATAACCCGTGGTTATAACTTTTAAAAACAATACTTTACTTCAAAATAAAATATCATTTCAAAATCATGTCTTTATCAAAATAAAGATTTATCATTTCCAAATCATTTCAATATTCCAAAATATCGTATCCTTTCAAACTTCTTTTCAAATCATTTCAATATACCAAAATATCATATCTTTTCAACTTCATTTCAAATCATTTTAATATATCAAAATATCATATCTTTACAAACTTCATTTCAAATCATTTTAATATATCAAAATATCATATCTTTGATAGTTATACTTCGAAATCAAAATCATTTTTATTTCAAAACTATGTTCATTTCAAAACAACATCATTTCCATTTCAAACATATATTCACCTTTCAAATAGTCTATACTTTCAAAGTTATAATTCTTTTGAAACTAAAACATTTGAAATCATTATACTTTGAAAATCACAACATTTCGAAAACATATATTTGAAATCATCTTTTAATTCTACATATTTACAAATTTATTAAATTAAACCCAAATTCCAAATTTTTATTTAAATTTAATTCAAACCATCATTTTCAACTCAAATTCAGTTTACTAACAAACCATTTCAAATCTTATAATTTCAAATATAGGTTTAATTCACAAAATACAATATTCAATCTTTAGTATATTTCAAAGCTTAAATATCCCACATTTCATAAATTCAAAATCATTTATATACATTTCAAAATATCAAAATATTATTCAAAGCATCATTCATTTATATTTCATTTAAATACCATTTGAATCCATTCATTTTATTAAATTTAAATACCATTTTAAACTCACATTAAAATCAAATTCTTCCATTTATAACCATTTAAATGTCTCTTCATTATCTTTAGAAATTTAACATTTAATTTCCAAAATTATATCATTTTCCAAAGATTATTTTTCATTAAAATTTATTAAAACAACAAAAATACAGTTTCCGTAGCACTTACAAAATGCTACGTAAAGTTATAGTTTAAAATAGTTCATTTAACAAAACGACAGCACTTAAATGCTGTAATATACTTCCATTAAATTTAAAATAAACTTAAATGTTAAGTTTAACCACTACAGCACTTACAAAGTGCTATAATAGCCTTTATTTCAAATTAACTTATTTAGTTCATTGCTCTGCCAAAAAAACTTATTTAGTTCATTTAAACAACTACAGCATTTGCAAAATGCTGTAATATCTTTTACATACATTTCAAAAATGTTGTCAAATCAAATTCAGAGTTTAATTACCTTTTCACAAATTTAACTAAATTTCAAATTTTATTTAATTAACTTAAACCTTTAATTAAAACTAAATTTCACATTTCCAAGTCAAGTTATATTTTAAAAGATCACTTTTAAACATTCATTTATTTAACCACTTAAATTCATAGAAAAATCAATAATACTTTAATAAATCATTTAAATTCAAATTAAATCAAATTATCATAATTACCATTTTCCAAATATAATTGAATTTCCATTTTATTTATATAACTTAAATATCATTTTTAACCAAAATTCCAAATTTCCAAACTTGAGTTATATTTCAAAAAATCCAGTTAAACCATTCGTTTATTACATTTTTAACACATAGAAAAATCATAATTTCTTTAATTCAAAATATTTCAAAATATGTTTAAATCAAATTTCATAAATTTATATTTTTAAAATACTTAAAAATATCCAAAACACCTTATAAAATAACCACGGCCTGTATATAGTTTTCTAGCCTAGGTCAAGTGATACGGTGTGACGCCCCACCTCTATACCCACGCTAACCAAGAACACTACGATGTAGTGTTGTCAATTAGCACGGAGAATAAGGCTGTGGAGGAGCGACCATCCATGTAACTTCTTTGTGCGAGCACCGATATGTCAGATAGAATAGAATGCATATCTTTTAAGGAGGAAATCCGACATACCGATACAAACACAAAGCTATCACACAGTGGCTATATATAATCTTCGGAAACAAACATAGAAGTAATCATAACATAAATCAGTCACAGACATCCATATCACAAAGGCGGAAGAAGATATGAATAAATATATATAACACATGAAAGTGTACATCAGAGTAGTGGTCAGAAAGATCCACGATAATACAAAAGAATAGCATCACATGCTATACAAAAGAATAAGTACACTACATAGAGTCTATATCTCAAATGTGTACATCCAAAAGCTACTAATCTAAGTAGTTAGCCAAAAGTCAGAATAATCCTGAAGGGAAGTCAAGCAGAAGCACCTGTAACATCTCGATCTGACCCGAGTATTATTTATAAGAAAATAATAAACGGATCAGTCTAGCTATAAATATCAGATGATATGGTATAAAGTAATAGACATGGCATGAACATGTAATAACTATAATGGCATACTACCATAAGCATGTAAATGATAATCAACAAGAGATTAATCAATATCATAAGAATCTTCTCGAAGATAAAGTAGGGTATCATACCCTAAACTTGTATTCATAACAAGTCAATAACACATAAATTCACTAATGCACAAAAACTGATATCATAGCAATGAAAATCATGAAAATTGGTGAAGCATAAATTCCAGAAATCATCACAAGAAATCCAGAAAACACATAAAAAGGGGGGGAGGCCTAACACATGAATGGGAGCATGAAAACTCACCTACGCGTAAAACACATGACGAGAAGCTATCTCATGGAAGCTATCCATTAAATTTTCACACAGGAATGGCCCGAAGACCGTAGGGTGCTACCCTACATATGTGATGGCGAAACATTACATAAACGGGGTATAGTCTCCCTCGCAGACAAAGAGACATCGCTCAATCGCTAGTCTAAATCACAAAAATGATCGTCATGATCATCAGGAAGTGGCAATCACACCAAGCTAGTAAATATATGAGTTTAGCTTCATGTCCCATAACCACTTGCTTAACTTAAATATTTACGAACAAACTGTAGATCTTCACTAGAAAATTGTCACAAAAAGGGTTCAATCGAACAAGTCCAAGAGCTAACCGACGAAGTGAACGCAAGCGTTTCATACCACTCGTTTTACTAAGTCGTTTAAGTCGATTTCTCATTCAAGTGAAGTAAAGGCTTGTATATACTAGTAGATTGGAAATTGGTTTGAGAAAATGAACTTTTGATATTTAAAATAGTGTTGAAATGGCTTTGATGAAAGAGTTTTGATATTTACTACTAGTATTGAAACCTTCATATATCTTTAAAGTGACAAGTCATAAAACGATTGTTGAAACAATCTATCACAAAAATTCACATTCGAAGACGTGAACAAAATCCAAGGAAATCAGCTCAAAATGCATCAAAGTGGAAGTTCTGTTGAATGCTTTTCAGATAAGGGTTCAGGCGACCTAACACAATGGCCAAGCGACCTAACAAAATAGCCGAGCGACCTAACTGGAGCAAGCGACTTATAGGTCATACGACCTAATGGTGAGCGACTTAAGGGAGGTGAGCGACCTAAGGAACTCACGACCTAAAATGTAACGACCCAGAATTTCGACCAAATTAAATTGGGAATATTTAATTTATTTTAAATATTTGAACGACAATTTAATTTGAATCCCCGATCTCCTTTTGAAATTTGCGATTAAACTTTAAAATTTAATCGATTGAAAGTTGAATAAAAATTTAAATCTTCAATTTACAGTTTAAGAAAATTATTTCGAAAGCTTTTAAAATTCGTATTGATATTACTGAAGATAACAGAAGCTTCAGAATCGAATTTAGGAGTAAAGTGTTCAGTTTGAAATTATATCGTTAAACCGATATTTAAAAATAGCCGTCCGAGGCACAGTCTCGGAATTCGACGAAACCAGTTTCATTGGGTCCGTAATATTGTATTATTATCGGATTTCCAATTTCGTATTTTTCGGAGTTATTGTGTGATCGTACGATAAGCAAACGCACTGATATAATATAACAAGATATTTTTAAATATAAAAATATAAAGGTTAAATCAGTAGCCACCCTAACATCTGATTTCCGTCGACCTAGTGTCTCCTCTTCTCGTTGAAAGCACGCTACCCTGTCTTCCTTTTTCAGAGCAAGGTCGATTGAAAAGAAAAAAATAAAATAAACGAACGAAACATCGTTCTCACTCCCCTTTATCTCGTTCAAAAGAAAACAATGGCCGCGTGCCTTTATATTTTAAATCGAGCAGTTCGAAATCAAAGAAAAATCCTCGTTCCCCTCCTTTTATAAATGAACTCTTCCCCTATCTTCACTTCAATACGTTCGTTCCACAAATAAAAGAAAAAAAAAAGGGGAGGGAGCTGCGGCGTCATGCTCGAACTCAGTTAGGTCGTCGCGTCGAGATGGGGATTACGAGTTGGAAATGGTGGCATACGAGTTCGACTCGAACTCGAGAGGAAAAGGGGTCGCGATTCAGTCGAAGGAGCTTGGCCGCGATCTCGTTAGAAATTTGAGCTTGGCAAAGGAATCGCGCGAGGTGACGGCGAGAGGGAGGGGCGGCAGCGACATCTAGATCGACTTCGACTTTGGGGATGAAATCTGGGTGGTTAACGGCGATAGTTTTGAACTCGGTGACGATGTTGGGGCTGAAGTCGAGTTCGATTTCGATCGGAAGGGAAGCTCGGCGATCAACTCTAGGGGTACTGCGACGTTCAATTTCGAGGTCGCGTGCAATTTGGGGTGTCAGGCGAGAGTGATGGTCGCGATACTGAGATGTACCTGGTCGTCGTGGTCGCGAGTTCTTCAGCGAGGTATAATTAGCTTTATTTAAATCCTTAAGCATTTGTACAGTAAGATTTATCACCATTTAAAATTTGCAGGAATTAAGAATCTGTATAGTAAAATAAATTTTTGTCAAATAAAATTGTTAAAAGAGATTTCTTTAGAAATTAAAAGGTATCGGTTTAAACTTAACCTATTTAATTATCTTAAGTTAATAAAAAGGAAATTTTTGGTTAAAGTTTTAATTAATAAATTCGTTGGATAATTAAAATTACAAAACGGGAATTTGTTATTCGATTATTTCGAATTTTAATAAATTGTATAAATTATTATACAAGGTTAAAAATCAAGGAAACGAACTGGAATGGGAAATGGATGGCAAATTTAAAGGCTAAGGTGAGATTTTCTCACTCGAAGGAAAATTTAATTTTCGCAGTTATTGATTTGATTGTTTGATTTGTTTGAATGTGCTATTAGATATGATAGGATATATCTATATATATAGCAGTATATACATATTGGCATATGTATATATTGGATTGATGATTTCCCGCCTCGTATAGCGGATGAGACCCTATTGCGCCGTTAGTAAGCGGATTTATAAAAACCTATATACCGCGATGATTTCGTACTGGAGCGGAATTGGTATTGTGCTAACGTCTTTGGATGCAGGGAAACAGGTTGGAGGGATCCAACTGGACCCCTCACATTTATTTAATTCATTTCTATTGTGATATGAATCTGTGAATGATTATAGTGATGCTATACATCATATTGATATCTGGAAATTGTTTGAAAGCTAAAATTTAGCTGAATGGATGTTTTGACATCATTGGATTCCAAAAATAAACGAAATTGAATTTTTGAAATCAAAGTAGAAATTTCTAAGTGAATCAATTTTTGAAATTGAATATATTTTGAAGAAAGAAAATTTTAAAGTATAAAAAGTTAATTTTTATAATCTTATCGAATTAATTCCAGAATCAAGTGAAAATGTTAATTAAATGGATTTCGTAAAATAGCGATTTTAAATTGAAGAATTTAATTTAAAATTTTGGATTTTTAAATAGACTGAAAGAAACAATTGAAATATATTTTCTTTGAAAGGAATTTATTTAAAAGGAGATAAGTTGGAAATCCAATTAGAAATTTAATTGGTAAGTTGAAACGATTTGGGAAATCAATGTAAAATGATTTCAATTTGAAGAATCCATTTTAAGACAGAATATTGAATAATTTGAGAAAAATAAGGAATTTATTTTAGTAGTGATAAATAAAATTTGAAATCAATTTGTAATTGATTTAATACTTAGAAATGAATTTTTTTGAGAAATCAATATGGAAATTTTATTCAAACGTTGAAAATAAAATAAAAAAATCAATATTGAAATTGATTTGGCATTGAAGCTTTTATAAATAGAATTAAAATTTATAAAAGTTGTTTATAAACCCAGAGTCACTTATTTTGATAAGTCAAATATAGTAGTTGATAAAAGAAGGTTTATAAGTCGAAGTTGTTATTAAAAAGAGAAATAGAATTTATAAACGTGCTTATAAATTCGGAATAGATTGAATGTGATAAATTTATTATAGAAGATTATTTAAGGAAATTTTATTCACGATTTTGGACAGTGAATATATGGTTAAGTAAATGGATTCATTTTTGAAGAAGTAATATTTTAAAAATGAAGTTAAACATTTTAAAGGTGTTTTAAAATGTGTTATGAATCGAAAGCATAGATTTCAACATTTATTGTTGAAATAGACGTTTTCGAGAAATTTAAGGAAATGGTGGACTATAACACTGTTGTTATAGTAAATGATTTCCGAAAGGAAATGTTTTTATGTAGTATTGGGATTTATATATCTATCTAAATCCGAATCCCTATACTAGTGATTTCGAGTCGTCGTAACGATGTTTTACGCAACATTCGTTTTGACTCAAATAAATGTTGTTATAATAAATGATTTCCTTAAAGAATGAATATATACTTAATTTGATTTAAGTATATCGGATATTTTCCAAGTGTTGAAAATAAAAGATTTGTGAAACACTTATTATTAAATAAGTATGGAAATGTTTTTTTCCAATATGAAATGAACTGTTTTGAGAATTTATCTTCTTAAAGATAAATTGAAATTTAATATTGAAAATCGATTTGAAAAATCGAATATCAGTAGATATTCGAAAGTATAAATTCAATACGGAATTTATAAAAGAAAGCGAAGTTGTTTAAAAATAAATATTGATTTATTTTTGAAGTGTGGAAATTTGATTTGAAATTGTTTTCAAATGGTTAAGTGTGGAAATTTTATATCTTATAAAGATATTTTTGAAGAATAAATAATTTGGGAAAATTATTTGGAATCTGATGATGTTGCGCATCTTTATTGATAGTTAAATAACCGACTATCAATAATTACCTTTAGATAGGTATTTGTTGTGAATTGAATGAATTTGAATGCCACACTTATTTTTAAATAATCGCTCACTATTCGGGTTAACCGGGAAAGGACCATGGGGTCGTATAACCCATTCCGAATATGTGATACGTCGTTATGAATCGCATTTGAAGACCGGTGTTGAAGACCGGATACTTTTGAAAACGGAAGGATTACCGTCGAGTTACTCTACATCGACTGATCTTCGATTTAGAGGTTTTATCACCCTTAGTGACGGGAAGTCCTGACGTGATTGAAAATTATCCGGAATTGCAAGGGCTTCGTGAGAAGTGCCTTCGGTTCTGTTCGATCCCGGAACAGACTTGTATGGATTGTGTGTCTGACGTTACAATTTGAGATATAAAGCTGATTTCTTTCAAATACATATCTGTTGGTGGCGGAGAATTTATTCTCTTAGCTTAACACCCTTCTCTGAGACGTACGAGCTCAGAGGTTATGTAGTTGAAATTCATCAGCGATATATCCCAATTTGGTAACGTGGCATACTGAGTGTTGCTGTGAAATGATCAGTGTTTGATCATTTGTGATATGATCATTTGTTTGATCTTATATCTTTGTGATCATAGGTTGATCATTTTGTTTGACCCAAAGCAGGGCTTTTTGAGAAAGCGTAGCTTTGTGGACGAGACTTCGTCGAGCCTCACACCCCGGAAATGGTCGAAACAGGACGAATGCGGCAATGTTCTAGGGAGTAGCGCCCCTTAGTGTATGTCATTCCTTCTGGATAAAGGTGGTATCATGGTATGGAGCCCAGATACTTAACCTCTGTGGTTGCTGCACAGTTATTATTACTTTGTGGTTTGTTGGAAATCGGGGATCCTCGGGAAGATCGGTGACGATCGGGGGATGGCATACGCGTGTCAGTAGTTACCTATTTTTGCAGAGGTAACCCGGCCTTGTGTTGGCAGAGATCTAACCGTAATGTTAGGTTATTTCTCGGGTCGTCTATTCCAGGGACGTACCCATCGTGGATAGGAAGTTCCTTAGCCTGACCATTTGTTGGAAATCCAAACTCCAATACGAACTTTGTACGGTATTAGTTGTAGAACCTGCCATTTACGTACGGTGGTCACCACTGTTTAGATGGTAGCTATAGTAGGCATACGATACTGGTCGTATGTTGGCTAAGATTAATATTATACTTTCGAAATGTTTTCTACACTATGCACTAATAATAATATCAAATTGATTTGATTTTGCGTAGTAAGCATCTTTGACTATCATAAGAAGAAATCTCCTCCAATTCTGCGTTTGCATTGTGTGTGTGGTGGGAGGTCTTATGGTAGTTTCATTTTCCAAAAGCATTTCGAATTGACTTTAAAATTATCCTGTTGTTTATTTTAAAGAATAACTGTTTTACGATCTCACACCAGTCACCATGACTGACTCGGAGTTTATTGTTTCCCTTCTAAACTCTGGGTGCCCACAATTTCCACACGGGCAGTCTAGAGTTAGATTATCAGGATATTCTGGATATTCTGGAGCTTGGAGATAAGCTGGAGTTCGAGACGTAGTAATTGTATCTGATATTATTTTATTCCGCTGTGTATTCTGAATGAGGACGAGTTTATATAACTGTCCATTGTTGTATATTGACTCTGATGATTGATGTATGTATAAACTGATATAGTTCTTTGTTTTAAAAAGACTAGTGTTTATCTATTATATATTGTTCCGCTGCGATATGTGAGATTCTGATATTGTCTCTGTTCTGTATCTGTTGTTGTTTTGTTGTTCTTCTTCTCTTTTTCTTCTATCTTCTTCTTCTTCTACTTTTTCTTTTTCTTAAAATCATAACTTTTCGGGTTTCCGGCATTCGATGGCTCAGCAGTCGATAAAGTGAGTATCGATGTTGAATTTTCGAAAGTCGAAAATTTTCGGGATGTTACAAGTGGTATCAGAGCATATGGTTAAGCGACAACCCTGCTCTGTTGGGTGTTACTCATTAGAGATAGAGTCAGTAGTACTCTAGAATGAGTTGAGTGTAATAATAGATATGAGCGCGTATTTGTTATTTGAATATAAAATTGTTTTGTATTGTGTTGACTTATCGGTTGATTGTTTATGGATTCTGGTCGGTGCAGTCTAGCTAACTGTAATCGATAGGAGTTTCTAAACTCTTAAACAAGATAAACCGACACAGTATTGATTTTAAAACGGGTAAATGAAATAATTTTACCCAAATCTATTTTTGTATAGAAAAGAAACGATTTTCTATGAATTACTATAGTATATGGTTGCATGGTTGCTAGAAATGATAACATTAAACTATTATCATTGAAATTAAATGAGAAATTGGAATTATAACTCCAAAGTTAAAATAAATTCACATACTAATGAAATTTAAGAATGTAAATCATAAATGTGAATTGTAAATTGAAACGGAACTCCAGAGAAGTTTTTGGAAATGTTTTGAAGAGAAATTGAAAATTTTGGAGATTTGGAAAGTTTAATTTCTTTTTGATTTGAAAATGGATTTCAAAGGATCTGAAAAGTATTTTGAAGGAATGAAAAGCTCTAAACTCTTTTCGGTCGCTGGAAAATAATTCCGATGATGATCGCGACATCACCGGTGTTCATTTTCGGGTTTCCAAAAGAGGAATTGCTGCCAAATTGTTTTAAAAGGAAGTTGTTTGAAAATTTGGGTTTTGTTTTGAAAGTTCAATGGATGATTTGACTTGTTTTCAAAATGGTTTTGAAAAGGTTGAAAAAGACTCTGGAATACTATAAAGAATATTTACGGAATATTATTGAATTGATAACTTATACGAATAGAAATTGTTAATGTGAAATATGAAATTGTGATTGGAATTAAAGTTCATTAACAAGTGAAATCTATAAATGTGAATTGAAAGTATAAGGAAACGAATTCATATATAAATAAAATGGTAAATATGAAGTGTAAATGTGATTTATAAATGAAAATGGAATTCCAGATAGATATTGGAAAAAAAAATTTAAAATTCATTAATGAAATGAATTTGTAATATGAATATATAAGTGATTATAAATCGAAATGTAAATAAGTTGATAACTTATAAATATTTGCAAATTTGATAGAGATGAGATTCAATTGAAAATGAAAGAATTTGAGAATGAATGAATAAATTTGCAAGTGAATCAATTAAATAAAATGAGATTCAAATTGAAAATGAACGAATTAGTGGATGAATAGATAATTTGCAATTGTAAATGAAATTGAAGACAAATTTGAAATTGTAAGTGAATTGGAATTTGTAATGAGTTAGTAATTGAAACTAAGCATATATTGGAAATTTTGTGATCGAATTTGCAAAATGATTGAATGCTGTAACTAGATATAATGGCTAGTAGGATATACAGGTATAAAAGAATTGGAATTTTGATTTCACAGATAAATTTGAATTGCTCGAAAAAGGTACGTATTTTAATTTCTATATGAGTTTTTGATGATTTCTCTCTAGCCGCTTGGTTTTTTTCTTTTTCTTTTTGAAATCTGAGAGTCCGTAGGGACGTTTTGTAGTCGTGCCGTATTAGCCGCGCAAAGGAGACGCTGGCGAAATTTTTCGAAAATTCCGAGTGTTAGAAAATTTTTGAGAAAATTTTGAAAGTTTAAATTTGAATTTGAATTCGAATTTGAATTTTGAAGGAAAACAATGATGTTTGAAAACTATGAAAGGTTTAGAAAGTTAGTGAATTGATAACAAATCTTTAGTAGAGAGATTTGTTTTGATGAATTGATAAAACTATTAGATGTTGAAAAGTAGTAGACGAGTTAAGGACCATTTTTCCTAACTTGTAATTTCGAGGACGAAATTCTTTTAAGGAGGGAAGTCTGTAACGACCCAGAATTTCGACCAAATTAAATTGGGAATATTTAATTTATTTTAAATATTTGAACGACAATTTAATTTGAATCCCCGATCTCCTTTTGAAATTTGCGATTAAACTTTAAAATTTAATCGATTGAAAGTTGAATAAAAATTTAAATCTTCAATTTACAGTTTAAGAAAATTATTTCGAAAGCTTTTAAAATTCGTATTGATATTACTGAAGATAACAGAAGCTTCAGAATCGAATTTAGGAGTAAAGTGTTCAGTTTGAAATTATATCGTTAAACCGATATTTAAAAATAGCCGTCCGAGGCACAGTCTCGGAATTCGACGAAACCAGTTTCATTGGGTCCGTAATATTGTATTATTATCGGATTTCCAATTTCGTATTTTTCGGAGTTATTGTGTGATCGTACGATAAGCAAACGCACTGATATAATATAACAAGATATTTTTAAATATAAAAATATAAAGGTTAAATCAGTAGCCACCCTAACATCTGATTTCCGTCGACCTAGTGTCTCCTCTTCTCGTTGAAAGCACGCTACCCTGTCTTCCTTTTTCAGAGCAAGGTCGATTGAAAAGAAAAAAATAAAATAAACGAACGAAACATCGTTCTCACTCCCCTTTATCTCGTTCAAAAGAAAACAATGGCCGCGTGCCTTTATATTTTAAATCGAGCAGTTCGAAATCAAAGAAAAATCCTCGTTCCCCTCCTTTTATAAATGAACTCTTCCCCTATCTTCACTTCAATACGTTCGTTCCACAAATAAAAGAAAAAAAAAAGGGGAGGGAGCTGCGGCGTCATGCTCGAACTCAGTTAGGTCGTCGCGTCGAGATGGGGATTACGAGTTGGAAATGGTGGCATACGAGTTCGACTCGAACTCGAGAGGAAAAGGGGTCGCGATTCAGTCGAAGGAGCTTGGCCGCGATCTCGTTAGAAATTTGAGCTTGGCAAAGGAATCGCGCGAGGTGACGGCGAGAGGGAGGGGCGGCAGCGACATCTAGATCGACTTCGACTTTGGGGATGAAATCTGGGTGGTTAACGGCGATAGTTTTGAACTCGGTGACGATGTTGGGGCTGAAGTCGAGTTCGATTTCGATCGGAAGGGAAGCTCGGCGATCAACTCTAGGGGTACTGCGACGTTCAATTTCGAGGTCGCGTGCAATTTGGGGTGTCAGGCGAGAGTGATGGTCGCGATACTGAGATGTACCTGGTCGTCGTGGTCGCGAGTTCTTCAGCGAGGTATAATTAGCTTTATTTAAATCCTTAAGCATTTGTACAGTAAGATTTATCACCATTTAAAATTTGCAGGAATTAAGAATCTGTATAGTAAAATAAATTTTTGTCAAATAAAATTGTTAAAAGAGATTTCTTTAGAAATTAAAAGGTATCGGTTTAAACTTAACCTATTTAATTATCTTAAGTTAATAAAAAGGAAATTTTTGGTTAAAGTTTTAATTAATAAATTCGTTGGATAATTAAAATTACAAAACGGGAATTTGTTATTCGATTATTTCGAATTTTAATAAATTGTATAAATTATTATACAAGGTTAAAAATCAAGGAAACGAACTGGAATGGGAAATGGATGGCAAATTTAAAGGCTAAGGTGAGATTTTCTCACTCGAAGGAAAATTTAATTTTCGCAGTTATTGATTTGATTGTTTGATTTGTTTGAATGTGCTATTAGATATGATAGGATATATCTATATATATAGCAGTATATACATATTGGCATATGTATATATTGGATTGATGATTTCCCGCCTCGTATAGCGGATGAGACCCTATTGCGCCGTTAGTAAGCGGATTTATAAAAACCTATATACCGCGATGATTCCGTACTGGAGCGGAATTGGTATTGTGCTAACGTCTTTGGATGCAGGGAAACAGGTTGGAGGGATCCAACTGGACCCCTCACATTTATTTAATTCATTTCTATTGTGATATGAATCTGTGAATGATTATAGTGATGCTATACATCATATTGATATCTGGAAATTGTTTGAAAGCTAAAATTTAGCTGAATGGATGTTTTGACATCATTGGATTCCAAAAATAAACGAAATTGAATTTTTGAAATCAAAGTAGAAATTTCTAAGTGAATCAATTTTTGAAATTGAATATATTTTGAAGAAAGAAAATTTTAAAGTATAAAAAGTTAATTTTTATAATCTTATCGAATTAATTCCAGAATCAAGTGAAAATGTTAATTAAATGGATTTCGTAAAATAGCGATTTTAAATTGAAGAATTTAATTTAAAATTTTGGATTTTTAAATAGACTGAAAGAAACAATTGAAATATATTTTCTTTGAAAGGAATTTATTTAAAAGGAGATAAGTTGGAAATCCAATTAGAAATTTAATTGGTAAGTTGAAACGATTTGGGAAATCAATGTAAAATGATTTCAATTTGAAGAATCCATTTTAAGACAGAATATTGAATAATTTGAGAAAAATAAGGAATTTATTTTAGTAGTGATAAATAAAATTTGAAATCAATTTGTAATTGATTTAATACTTAGAAATGAATTTTTTTGAGAAATCAATATGGAAATTTTATTCAAACGTTGAAAATAAAATAAAAAAATCAATATTGAAATTGATTTGGCATTGAAGCTTTTATAAATAGAATTAAAATTTATAAAAGTTGTTTATAAACCCAGAGTCACTTATTTTGATAAGTCAAATATAGTAGTTGATAAAAGAAGGTTTATAAGTCGAAGTTGTTATTAAAAAGAGAAATAGAATTTATAAACGTGCTTATAAATTCGGAATAGATTGAATGTGATAAATTTATTATAGAAGATTATTTAAGGAAATTTTATTCACGATTTTGGACAGTGAATATATGGTTAAGTAAATGGATTCATTTTTGAAGAAGTAATATTTTAAAAATGAAGTTAAACATTTTAAAGGTGTTTTAAAATGTGTTATGAATCGAAAGCATAGATTTCAACATTTATTGTTGAAATAGACGTTTTCGAGAAATTTAAGGAAATGGTGGACTATAACACTGTTGTTATAGTAAATGATTTCCGAAAGGAAATGTTTTTATGTAGTATTGGGATTTATATATCTATCTAAATCCGAATCCCTATACTAGTGATTTCGAGTCGTCGTAACGATGTTTTACGCAACATTCGTTTTGACTCAAATAAATGTTGTTATAATAAATGATTTCCTTAAAGAATGAATATATACTTAATTTGATTTAAGTATATCGGATATTTTCCAAGTGTTGAAAATAAAAGATTTGTGAAACACTTATTATTAAATAAGTATGGAAATGTTTTTTTCCAATATGAAATGAACTGTTTTGAGAATTTATCTTCTTAAAGATAAATTGAAATTTAATATTGAAAATCGATTTGAAAAATCGAATATCAGTAGATATTCGAAAGTATAAATTCAATACGGAATTTATAAAAGAAAGCGAAGTTGTTTAAAAATAAATATTGATTTATTTTTGAAGTGTGGAAATTTGATTTGAAATTGTTTTCAAATGGTTAAGTGTGGAAATTTTATATCTTATAAAGATATTTTTGAAGAATAAATAATTTGGGAAAATTATTTGGAATCTGATGATGTTGCGCATCTTTATTGATAGTTAAATAACCGACTATCAATAATTACCTTTAGATAGGTATTTGTTGTGAATTGAATGAATTTGAATGCCACACTTATTTTTAAATAATCGCTCACTATTCGGGTTAACCGGGAAAGGACCATGGGGTCGTATAACCCATTCCGAATATGTGATACGTCGTTATGAATCGCATTTGAAGACCGGTGTTGAAGACCGGATACTTTTGAAAATGGAAGGATTACCGTCGAGTTACTCTACATCGACTGATCTTCGATTTAGAGGTTTTATCACCCTTAGTGACGGGAAGTCCTGACGTGATTGAAAATTATCCGGAATTGCAAGGGCTTCGTGAGAAGTGCCTTCGGTTCTGTTCGATCCCGGAACAGACTTGTATGGATTGTGTGTCTGACGTTACAATTTGAGATATAAAGCTGATTTCTTTCAAATACATATCTGTTGGTGGCGGAGAATTTATTCTCTTAGCTTAACACCCTTCTCTGAGACGTACGAGCTCAGAGGTTATGTAGTTGAAATTCATCAGCGATATATCCCAATTTGGTAACGTGGCATACTGAGTGTTGCTGTGAAATGATCAGTGTTTGATCATTTGTGATATGATCATTTGTTTGATCTTATATCTTTGTGATCATAGGTTGATCATTTTGTTTGACCCAAAGCAGGGCTTTTTGAGAAAGCGTAGCTTTGTGGACGAGACTTCGTCGAGCCTCACACCCCGGAAATGGTCGAAACAGGACGAATGCGGCAATGTTCTAGGGAGTAGCGCCCCTTAGTGTATGTCATTCCTTCTGGATAAAGGTGGTATCATGGTATGGAGCCCAGATACTTAACCTCTGTGGTTGCTGCACAGTTATTATTACTTTGTGGTTTGTTGGAAATCGGGGATCCTCGGGAAGATCGGTGACGATCGGGGGATGGCATACGCGTGTCAGTAGTTACCTATTTTTGCAGAGGTAACCCGGCCTTGTGTTGGCAGAGATCTAACCGTAATGTTAGGTTATTTCTCGGGTCGTCTATTCCAGGGACGTACCCATCGTGGATAGGAAGTTCCTTAGCCTGACCATTTGTTGGAAATCCAAACTCCAATACGAACTTTGTACGGTATTAGTTGTAGAACCTGCCATTTACGTACGGTGGTCACCACTGTTTAGATGGTAGCTATAGTAGGCATACGATACTGGTCGTATGTTGGCTAAGATTAATATTATACTTTCGAAATGTTTTCTACACTATGCACTAATAATAATATCAAATTGATTTGATTTTGCGTAGTAAGCATCTTTGACTATCATAAGAAGAAATCTCCTCCAATTCTGCGTTTGCATTGTGTGTGTGGTGGGAGGTCTTATGGTAGTTTCATTTTCCAAAAGCATTTCGAATTGACTTTAAAATTATCCTGTTGTTTATTTTAAAGAATAACTGTTTTACGATCTCACACCAGTCACCATGACTGACTCGGAGTTTATTGTTTCCCTTCTAAACTCTGGGTGCCCACAATTTCCACACGGGCAGTCTAGAGTTAGATTATCAGGATATTCTGGATATTCTGGAGCTTGGAGATAAGCTGGAGTTCGAGACGTAGTAATTGTATCTGATATTATTTTATTCCGCTGTGTATTCTGAATGAGGACGAGTTTATATAACTGTCCATTGTTGTATATTGACTCTGATGATTGATGTATGTATAAACTGATATAGTTCTTTGTTTTAAAAAGACTAGTGTTTATCTATTATATATTGTTCCGCTGCGATATGTGAGATTCTGATATTGTCTCTGTTCTGTATCTGTTGTTGTTTTGTTGTTCTTCTTCTCTTTTTCTTCTATCTTCTTCTTCTTCTACTTTTTCTTTTTCTTAAAATCATAACTTTTCGGGTTTCCGGCATTCGATGGCTCAGCAGTCGATAAAGTGAGTATCGATGTTGAATTTTCGAAAGTCGAAAATTTTCGGGATGTTACATAAAACTCGCGACCTAAAGAAGGGTGCGCGACCTAACAGGTTCGCGACCTAAGGAGGGTGCGCGACCTAACTGGATCGCGACCTAAGGAGGGTGCGCGACCTAAAAGTGGCGACCTAAAAGTGGCGACCTAAAATGTACGCGACCTATAGACTCGCGACCTAACTGGGAACGCGACCTAAAGAAGTACGCGACCTATAGACTCGCGACCTAACTGGGCACGCGACCTAAGGAGGGTGCGCGACCTAACTGGTTCACGACCTAAGGCTTAACTCGCGAACGACCTATGACTTAAGGCTTAACTCGCGAATGACCTACGACTTAAGGCTTAACTCGCGAACGACCTAACACTGCGTGACTTTTCAACGCGAACGAGCTACAGTTCTGGGCGACCTATGGAGGCAGAACGACCTAAGCTCAGGAAATCTCCAAAAACACTAAAAATTTGGGTTTTTCGCCAATCCAATCCAAACCAAATGCAAATGTGCATGCTAAAATGATAGGGAACCATTCCCAACAGTCCAATGACAATTATAGGCAAGATGTGAGATCAAAAATCTCACCTTTTCCATGAAATTGATGAAGATGAGACTTGAGAGCAAAGCAAGAACACCAACAAGCTTGAATCAATGTTCTTCACGTGAATTTGATGTTGAATCTCGGATTTGCAATAGAATTTAAGTTTGGAGTTTTAATTTCCACTTCCCACCACCATTTTTGATGAAGCTTGAATGTTATTTGATAAAGTGAGGAAGAGGGGGTGGGTTGGGGCTGAGTTAGAAGGGTGCAGTCCAACCAAAGTCAAAGGCGGGAAAAAGTGATGAAAACTTCACTATCTCCAAACATATCGAAGTTTACACTCAAAAAGATCGCAAACGTCATTTTGAACTCAATGAAGGTGGTGTCGAGTCCTAATTTGACCGTATGCAAAAAGTAGCTTTTCGGACTAACATCCGACTAACGATAAAATATTTAAATAAAGTATTTAAATATAAATTCGATAACTATGCAGGTTGTTACATACGGATATGTATCATTTCAATCCGTAGTTTAAAAAGAAAAATCCGGGTTCTATCATTTCAAACCCGCAATCCCAAGTTAAAATAAATTAAATAAAAACCATTCAGGCCTATCATTTAAGCCCATAACGATTTTTCCCTATTCTAAAGTCCGTTCGGGTATGTATCATTTCAACCCATAGTGATTCTAGTCTACAGGGAACTTGCAATGGTGATTACTGATATAAATAACAGAATAACATTAAATAACAGTAACATATGGTATAACAGGTGTAATAACAGGTGTAAACATCATATGATAATAATATAGGCATATATAACATGATAATATATTTCTACAGATTCACAGGGTGTCAATTTACTAGTTATATAGGTACATATTGTCTGGTGAGAATAACTCACTTGTTTAAGCTGGAGATGACGACCAAACACACAACACAGAATCTTTGAAGGCACGACAACATGAATATGATTTGAGAGTGGAGAGCCAAATATAATTGCCTTGTATACATATAAACAAAACAAGACAATGTATACATAAATATGTAACACAAAACAATATCGAAATGACTTGAAATAAAAAGCAACAAAGGGCAAAGTGATTCGACCTTTCTTTAACCATTCAAGAGCTTGACCAAGGGGATCTTTTGCTCAGCCATAGCTGGACACAATCTCAGTTTATGGCATCAAAATAGCATGGCAACAAGGAGATGATGATGGTAGGAGTTACATATGAATAAGACAAAGGGTCAAGGCAAAATAAGTGGAGTTTTGGTGCATTTTTGGCTCATCCAAAGGCAAGTGGGGCTCAGCCCTTGCATGGTATAGGTCTGGACAGTGGAGGGTGATGGTGCAGCAGCAGCCAAAGGTCATGTAGCAAGTGGTGGTGGTGGCTAAGGGGGTGGCCAAAGCAAGATATGGAGGGTAGGTGATGATATGTGTGGTCTAGGCAATGTTTTGTGGAGTTTTGTGGTGATGGCTTCAAGAGGAAAGTCATGGCCTGTCTTGGTCAGAGGGAAGGGAGTGTTTGCTGTAGTGGATTGTAATATCCCGGAAATTTTAACAATATCAATTTAATAATCTGTTGAATAATAAAATTGATATGGATAATCTTTGATAATAAGATTTGAATTTAATTTAATAATCTGATTAAATTAGTATTTAATTGATGATTTTATCTTTTAAAAGTTAATAAGATATTTTCTATTTGAATATATATATTTATTTATATATATTGTAAATAGAAGCTTTGGTAAATTGGAAATTTATATTTAATTTAATCTGGACTTTTCAAAGATATTTAAATAAGTAATTTTATAGTTTTAAAATACTTCAGGTAAATATTTTAATTAGTTTAAGATATTTTTAACTTAAGTTTAAATAAATAAGATTTACAAAAATGGTTTGTTTTATTTCTTTTTAAATATTTCTTGATAATATAATCTCTTGGTTAAATTATAAAATATGTTATTTTCAAATAACAAGTATAATGTATTATTTTTAATATGTATGAATTTTAATGCTAAAAGGAATTGTTATTTTAAATTGAATAAATAGTGTATGTAAATATATATAACTTAACTTTTAAATTGAATCTTAGGATTTAATTTTATTTAAACTTGAATTTAAAGTTTTGAAATTCAAAAGAATATATATATATTTAAATTGTTTTGGATTTTATAATATTTGTATAAACTTTTATTTATAAATGTAATTAGCTTTTGTTTCTCTTTAATATATATAGATAAGTGTTTAAATAAATAAGAAAAAGGCTTTTTAAATAACTTTTAAAATAAATAGAAATATGAGTAATTACTTATAAGACATGTGTCTTTATCTAATGCCTTGTTTTAACATGTGTTAAGTAATGAATTAATCTATGTGACAAGTGTCTTTTTATTTTCTTTTTCTTTTATTTTTATAAATCATAAATATACATGTATATAAACATTTTATCTCTTTACTTCATTTTCTTTCTAATCTTCATTTTCAAAACAAGAAAAACTCAAATGTAAATTCTCTAAATACAAATCTGAAACAAATCAGATCAGTAACCCTTCTCAAACATTCTCTAGTCTAAAATCTGAAATATAAATCAGTAATCCTCAAAACCAAATTCAACAATCTGTAACCATTCCTCAAACCAGAAATTCAAGAAAATCAAACCCTATAATACATTTCAAAATCAAGTCTTCTATCTGCAACATTTTCTTTCAAATCTGAAATCAATACAAGAAACTAGTATGCATTCTTTTCAACCTGGAATCATCTCACAGCTGTCTGCCTTCATTTCTTCAACCTGGAGGAAAGCATGCATGCAGTTCTAAATTAAATCAGTAAAGCCCAGCAAATTCAAGTTTTAAATCAAATAAGCAAAAGCAAGAGGCATTCAAGTTTCTTAGTTTCAAAAGATTTTCAAAATATAAACCTCTGTTCATCTGCATGTTTGGTGAGTAACATTTTTACTTAAATTAACTTAGGTAATTATGATGCATGCTTAATTCTGTGATAAATATTGTTTTGATGTGGATGTTTATAGTTGATTCTGCATGTATATAGATGTGTATGTTGTTGGTATCAATATGACCCTGTTATCTTGAATTCCAGGCTACTGTTTTAATATAAATCATATCCCATGATCTAGTTTTAAATGTGGATCTAAAGTTTAAATAAAATTAGTTGTTCCATAGTAAACTAAAGATTAAAAGGTTAATTAAGTCAAAATTTAGTCTGAATGTCTCTGTAAACAAAAACAACAGAAACATGTTTTATAAAGTGAAAATTTGAACTCTGTAATTTATAAATTCAAAGGTATAAATTGAATACATAGATGATAATATGATTTTTAGTATGAATATCATAGTTTTTAGTCTAGTATAATAAGAGCAGTTCTGGTTTATGTTAGAAATGAAATTCTGGTGATTTTGATCATCTCAGTGAAATTGGAAGTTTGAAATCTTTAGTTATGGTAGTAGAATGATCATGGATGATAGGAAAATTGTCAGGAGGATTTTTAAGGAAGTAAGGCAGAAATGATTTAGGTTTGAAATTTTTAAACCTAGTTTTAAGTTAGGCTACGAATTTGTTTCGTTTGTTTTCATGGATGGATCGAGTGTTCTAAGACTTTGGGAGATGGAAGTATAGGTATAGACGTAGGCATGGCCAGAGAATTAGCTTCTCTGATGGTCGGAATCGCGAGCAAGAAGGATTGTTGACAGGCTTTGGCGAATTCGAACTGATGGTTCCAGGTTTGGTTTTAGGCTCGATTTCGTTTTCGTTCCAGTTTTGATGATCGAGAGGGTGGATTCTGGTCTAGGAAGGATTGTCGACTTGTGGAGATACTCGAGGTTGGTCGGAGTTGGCGCCGGTGACCGTGCACGTGCACGAGATCGAAGGTATCTGGGTGAAGTCTGTTTACTGGAGAAGGCAAATGCGAGTCTCAGGTTTTGTTCGTGGGAGTCTCAGGGTTTTTGATGTGCGACTCGAAGTATTTAGAGCTGGAGTGTTGGACTTAAGTGACAGAGAAGGACTCGAGATTTTCGAGTGTTTTTGCGGGTGAGACTCGGGGAATTTAGGGTTGCGACTCGAAGTGGTTAGTGGGACTCGAGTATTTTTAGTGTTGCCAGGTTTTTATACCTGTCAGTTTGAAATTTAAATCTAATTTAAAATTTGAAGCAATAGTTAATCAGTAAATCAAAGTTTGATATATGAAGACAAGTTTAGTTTTAAATTTTAATATTAGATAAATAAGTTTTATAAATTCAAATGTTTTAATAAGTTTAAATGTTTGTTATATTTAAATGTTTGAATTTTAAAAGAGTTTTATAAATGTTGTTTAAAATGTTGTTAAAAATAATTTGTATTCATTTTAAATCTTTAAATTTAAAATGAAATTTTGAAGATAAAATTTAAGTAAATTGATTTAAAAATACTTTGTAAAGGATAATTTGATTATTAATAAGAACAAAGTTATCTTAAAGTAATTAGAAATATGTGTTCATTAAATTATAAGGAAATTTATGGATAATTAATTTATTTGATTAATTAATCATTTGGATTAATTAAATAGGTAATTAAAGGTTTAAACTAATTTATTTATGATTAAGATAAATTAATTAGGAATGATTAATTTATAATTGAGGGTTATAAATTAGAGTATTAATCAATGGTTAGGAATTAATTAATAAGTAATTAAATATTAATTAAGTTATGGTTAACACTAAATTAATTTAGTAATTAGAGATTAATAAATTGGTTATTAAGATTTATTAATTTAGAATTAATAATAATTAATATAAGTTAATTACTTAAGGAAAGTAATTAAATAATAGTTAATAAGGTCATTAACTATGGATTATTAAATAATTAATTAATGTGATTAATTTTAATAATTAATTAGATTAATTAATTTAAAGATAATCAATTATAGAATTTGTTTTAAATGTAATTACTTATTGGAAGTAATTAAGAATTAATTACTTATTGTAATTAATTGAAGTTAATTTGATTTAGTTAAATTAATTAATTAAGTTTAATTAATTTAGAATAATCAAGAGATGATTTGATAATAATTACTTAATGTAATTATTAAGGTAAGATTATTTAGGGAGGTAATAATAAGATAATTACTGGAAGTAATTAGTTGAATAAATGATTTTATTAATAGAAGTAATTTGATTTAATTACTTTGAATAATTAATCAAGGGATTAATTAAGAAATTAATTAAGGAGTAATTAATTTAGTTAATGAAAGTAATTAAGGGTAATTAATTACTGATTGAAGATTAATCAAGGGTGATTAATAAATATTGTTAAATTAAAAGTTAATTACTTAATGTAATTAATTTAATTAAGTAATTAATAATTAAGTTGTAATTAAGGATCATTAATTAATATAATTAATGATGTAATTAAGATTGGTTAATTAAGTAATAATTAATAAATGAAGTGATTAATCAATGTAATTAATTAAGGATTAATGTAATTAATTTTAGTTGATTAAGTTAATTAATTTTAGTTAATTAATTAATGATGTAATTAAAGGTTAATTACAATAAGTGGTTAAGGATAATTAATTTAAGTAATTAATTGAGAATAAATTACTTGAATATAATCAAAAGATAATTAATCAAGATGATTAATTAAAATAAATTATTAAAGGATAATTAATTAATTGATTGTAATTAATTAATGGTTAAGTAAGAAGGATTTATAAAATGAAGTAATTAATTTAATTCAATTTAAATTAAGATGATATAAATCATTACTTATGAATGGGTGTTAGTATTGGATACTTGACTTTGATTGATATCTCTGATGAGATATATGCTGTGTGATATGGATGTTAGTTGAATTGTATGGATTATCTGATAATGTTGATTATCTGTTATCTTCCTTTGTGAATAAAGATAATGAATTAAATTGTTTTAACCTTTAAAACAACTTGGCCTTAAAAGATACGCTTTGGATTTCGATGAGACCGGGATCGGGTTTCCGTATACCGGATTTCCAGGTCTGGAGACCCGAATACCACATCGATCCAAATTAACGATAGGTCGTGAATCAAGTGAAGATGAAGATTCAGAGTGCAAGGGTTATTGTCGTTAACTCTGAGGGTGATTCCAAAACGAGTGTAATGAGATAATGCCTTCGGTTTCGTTCGAACCCGGAACGAACTTATATGGATTGAATGCTTTCGGCACATCGTCAGGTGGACGATGAGCATTCTAAGTGATGTGTTCTGATTAAAGGTAATCGTAGCCTCAAGCCTCATCAACCGGGAATGGCTAAAATAGGGGAGGTGCAGCAAGGTTAGTGGGTAGCACCCAAGTAGGACAAGGTTACCTCTGTCTAGATGTCCCTTTCTATTTTCGACTTAGTGGTGCGGTTGCTGATCCCAACCGTGAGGTATCTTGTGCGGGAATTATCCAGTAAGGGATGTTCCGACCTTGTGTTGCAGGGGATTGGGAGTGATCCTCGGTACGGTGATCTAGGCCACGTACTGTGACGGGCGGTACCCCGGTAGCCCTGCCATTGTATGGAATCCAATTTCCAATAAGTGATAACGGACTTGATTGTATAACCCACTTTGTTGGCTAGTATGCTGGAATTTAATAATGTAACAATTTCAGCTATTTCATATTTATTTGAAAACCCTAGACCCTATTATAATATAATCGAATTTCCTATCAAATGTTTTGGTTAGCGTAAGGTAAAAACTTACCCATGTTTATTTGTGGGGAGTCTTACGTGATACCTTTTCTTTCAAAAAGGTTTTGAAGTTAAACAAGTTTAACCTGTTACTCACACCAGATCCATGTCTGACCCAAGTTGTTTATTTCTGTTTTATAAACTCTTGGGTACTCAAATTTTTACGAGTAGCCAAGGGAATTCAGGTTAGCCTTGACGAATTGTGGAGGAGCAATGGAGCAGGAGGCTTCAGCGTTGTAGATATAGATAGTAGTTTCCGCTGTGTTGATCTTGTTTAGATCTTTGTTTTGTATTGAGATGTAATAACTAGACAAATGTTTATAACTGTCTAGTATATGATGTGTAATCTGTGTAACTCTGATAAGTGTTGTATATGATACTATGTAATATTTATGTGATATAATATATTTTGTTCGTTTCCGCTGTGAGTATTTGTGTTTGTTTCTTTTCTCTTCTTCTCTTTTCTACTTCTCACCCCTTTCTTTCTTACTGTCGATGCGATTTTCCGGGAGTGGAAAGTCGGGTCGTCACACGTGGTATCAGAGCAGTAGGTTGAGTGAATACCTAGGCTCTGAAGTGGTGTCTATCTTGAGAGCGCGTAATTGTTAGTTATATAAAAATGGTTTTATATTGTGTTAATTGATCGGTTGAGTGGTATATGGATTCTGGTCAATACGAGTAGCTAACGTTATTGATAGGGATCTCTAAACACTTGAACCAGGCCAACGGACACAATATTGTTTTAAAGAGGTAGATGAAATAATTTTACCCAGATATAATTTCTATATAAAAAAGTATCATTTAAAATGTATATGGTATTTGTGATGATTGGTTGAGATGATAATAATTTATCATCTAAGATTAGGAGTCTGAGGGTTGAGGTTGGAAGTATCTGTCGAGACTGTAGACCTAATACCGTCTCGAGTAAGCTTTGCAATTGTAAGGATTTCACAATCTCTGAAGAAAACCTGTTAAGGTTCGGAGTTTATCTTTGAAGTTGGATGAGTAGAGTTGGATCTGTCGATGAGGCAGAAGTGAGTGATGGTACCTTGATACCTCAGGTAATAGTAGCTGTATGATGAGATACAGTGACGATGGATGTTCCTGAAGATGTTTTCTTTGGAACAAGATTAAGGAAGAGTGTATGTTTCGGTATTGTGGCTAAGTTCAGCATGGTGTTTCTGCTTTGGTTTGAAGTTCGAGTTTCTCGAAGATCTTTGGAGTAGGAAGTCCTTGGCATCTGTGGCAGCAGTGCAGCTCGGAGTGTTCTGTGCATTGGTAGGAAGTTTTCTGGCTGAGCAGTTTTTTTTCTGAAAGTGAAGTTCAGAAGCAGCAGAGTGGATCCATTTCTTCGAAATTGGATAAATAAGTGTAAGCTGTTCTGATTGGTAAAGAGAGAACAGTCTGTTTGGAATTAGGTTGGGTTGATCGCAAAAGTGACTTACGATTGTCTGAGTGTTCTCTTGGGTTGTCAGAATTTTTCTGGATGTCTTCAGGGAAGTCAGAAGTTTGTCCGCATCTGAAGGTTGAGTTTTCTTATCGACTGGATTCCAGGAGTGATACCAGTGGTTCAGTCTAGTTGAAGGATGTTTCCTAGAGATGGAGTTGGTGAAGCAGCTCAAGTTTTGCTGGAATATCTGAGTTTTCTTTATGGATCAGTGAACCTTATTTCTAGAAGTGAGTTGTCCAGTCTGTGCTTGTGTTCTACCTCAGATCAGAGTTGAGCAGCGAAAGCAGTTTGGAGTGTATCTTTGGATGGGAGAAGTAAGTTTGGAATCTACTGATGTTGTGAAGTAGAGTTATGTTAGGATCTCGTCTGTGTTCTGATTTGGATAAGTAGTTGGTCTACTTGGTTGAATGGTCAGTTTGGATAATTGGAATTCATTGTGTTTTACGTATCTCTGAGGAAGTACGTATTTGATCTATCTCTGGTTTTAGAATCTGCAGTTTTGGGAAGTTTGGTAGTTGAGTCAGACTCGTCTGTAGTCTGATATTCTGTTTAAGTTCTGTAGATCTAGATGAGTAGGAGATCTATAGCTTAGTAGTTTAGATTGTTTGTAGAGCGAGTATCCCGGTATATATATATACTTGGGGAAACTCAAGGAATTTTATCTAGAATTTAGTCTAGATAGTTAGAATTGTTTGATTGGATGATTTGGTTGCTATGGTTGCTAGCATATGGATGATAGTATATGCTTGTGTTTTAAATTAAAATCTTTAATAAGATTATTAAATTACCTTTGTTTAAATTTCGGGGACGAAATTATTTTAAGGGGGGAGGAATGTAATATCCCGGAAATTTTAACAATATCAATTTAATAATCTGTTGAATAATTAAATTGATATGGATAATCTTTGATAATAAGATTTGAATTTAATTTAATAATCTGATTAAATTAGTATTTAATTGATGATTTTATCTTTTAAAAGTTAATAAGATATTTTCTATTTGAATATATATATTTATTTATATATATTGTAAATAGAAGCTTTGGTAAATTGGAAATTTATATTTAATTTAATCTGGACTTTTCAAAGATATTTAAATAAGTAATTTTATAGTTTTAAAATACTTCAGGTAAATATTTTAATTGGTTTAAGATATTTTTAACTTAAGTTTAAATAAATAAGATTTACAAAAATGGTTTGTTTTATTTCTTTTTAAATATTTCTTGATAATATAATCTCTTGGTTAAATTATAAAATATGTTATTTTCAAATAACAAGTATAATGTATTATTTTTAATATGTATGAATTTTAATGCTAAAAGGAATTGTTATTTTAAATTGAATAAATAGTGTATGTAAATATATATAACTTAACTTTTAAATTGAATCTTAGGATTTAATTTTATTTAAACTTGAATTTAAAGTTTTGAAATTCAAAAGAATATATATATATATTTAAATTGTTTTGGATTTTATAATATTTGTATAAACTTTTATTTATAAATGTAATTAGCTTTTGTTTCTCTTTAATATATATAGATAAGTGTTTAAATAAATAAGAAAAAGGCTTTTTAAATAACTTTTAAAATAAATAGAAATATGAGTAATTACTTATAAGACATGTGTCTTTATCTAATGCCTTGTTTTAACATGTGTTAAGTAATGAATTAATCTATGTGACAAGTGTCTTTTTATTTTCTTTTTCTTTTATTTTTATAAATCATAAATATACATGTATATAAACATTTTATCTCTTTACTTCATTTTCTTTCTAATCTTCATTTTCAAAACAAGAAAAACTCAAATGTAAATTCTCTAAATACAAATCTGAAACAAATCAGATCAGTAACCCTTCTCAAACATTCTCTAGTCTAAAATCTGAAATATAAATCAGTAATCCTCAAAACCAAATTCAACAATCTGTAACCATTCCTCAAACCAGAAATTCAAGAAAATCAAACCCTATAATACATTTCAAAATCAAGTCTTCTATCTGCAACATTTTCTTTCAAATCTGAAATCAATACAAGAAACTAGTATGCATTCTTTTCAACCTGGAATCATCTCAAAGCTGTCTGCCTTCATTTCTTCAACCTGGAGGAAAGCATGCATGCAGTTCTAAATTAAATCAGTAAAGCCCAGCAAATTCAAGTTTTAAATCAAATAAGCAAAAGCAAGAGGCATTCAAGTTTCTCAGTTTCAAAAGATTTTCAAAATATAAACCTCTGTTCATCTGCATGTTTGGTGAGTAACATTTTTACTTAAATTAACTTAGGTAATTATGATGCATGCTTAATTCTGTGATAAATATTGTTTTGATGTGGATGTTTATAGTTGATTCTGCATGTATATAGATGTGTATGTTGTTGGTATCAATATGACCCTGTTATCTTGAATTCCAGGCTACTGTTTTAATATAAATCATATCCCATGATCTAGTTTTAAATGTGGATCTAAAGTTTAAATAAAATTAGTTGTTCCATAGTAAACTAAAGATTAAACGGTTAATTAAGTCAAAATTTAGTCTGAATGTCTCTGTAAACAAAAACAACAGAAACATGTTTTATAAAGTGAAAATTTGAACTCTGTAATTTATAAATTCAAAGGTATAAATTGAAAACATAGATGATAATATGATTTTTAGTATGAATATCATAGTTTTTAGTCTAGTATAATAAGAGCAGTTCTGGTTTATGTTAGAAATGAAATTCTGGTGATTTTGATCATCTCAGTGAAATTGGAAGTTTGAAATCTTTAGTTATGGTAGTAGAATGATCATGGATGATAGGAAAATTGTCAGGAGGATTTTTAAGGAAGTAAGGCAGAAATAATTTAGGTTTGAAATTTTTAAACCTAGTTTTAAGTTAGGCTACGAATTTGTTTCGTTTGTTTTCATGGATGGATCGAGTGTTCTAAGACTTTGGGAGATGGAAGTTTAGGTATAGACGTAGGCATGGCCAGAGAATTAGCTTCTGTGATGGTCGGAATCGCGAGCAAGAAGGATTGTTGACAGGCTTTGGCGAATTCGAACCGATGGTTCCAGGTTTGGTTTTAGGCTCGATTTCGTTTTCGTTCCAGTTTTGATGATCGAGAGGGTGGATTCTGGTCTAGGAAGGATTGTCGACTTGTGGAGATACTCGAGGTTGGTCGGAGTTGGCGCCGGTGACCGTGCACGTGCACGAGATCGAAGGTATCTGGGTGAAGTCTGTTTACTGGAGAAGGCAAATGCGAGTCTCAGGTTTTGTTCGTGGGAGTCTCAGGGTTTTTGATGTGCGACTCGAAGTATTTAGAGCTGGAGTGTTGGACTCAAGTGACAGAGAAGGACTCGAGATTTTCGAGTGTTTTTGCGGGTGAGACTCGGGGAATTTAGGGTTGCGACTCGAAGTGGTTAGTGGGACTCGAGTATTTTTAGTGTTGCCAGGTTTTTATACCTGTCAGTTTGAAATTTAAATCTAATTTAAAATTTGAAGCAATAGTTAATCAGTAAATCAAAGTTTGATATATGAAGACAAGTTTAGTTTTAAATTTTAATATTAGATAAATAAGTTTTATAAATTCAAATGTTTTAATAAGTTTAAATGTTTGTTATATTTAAATGTTTGAATTTTAAAAGAGTTTTATAAATGTTGTTTAAAATGTTGTTAAAAATAATTTGTATTCATTTTAAATCTTTAAATTTAAAATGAAATTTTGAAGATAAAATTTAAGTAAATTGATTTAAAAATACTTTGTAAAGGATAATTTGATTATTAATAAGAACAAAGTTATCTTAAAGTAATTAGAAATATGTGTTCATTAAATTATAAGGAAATTTATGGATAATTAATTTATTTGATTAATTAATCATTTGGATTAATTAAATAGGTAATTAAAGGTTTAAACTAATTTATTTATGATTAAGATAAATTAATTAGGAATGATTAATTTATAATTGAGGGTTATAAATTAGAGTATTAATCAATGGTTAGGAATTAATTAATAAGTAATTAAATATTAATTAAGTTATGGTTAACACTAAATTAATTTAGTAATTAGAGATTAATAAATTGGTTATTAAGATTTATTAATTTAGAATTAATAATAATTAATATAAGTTAATTACTTAAGGAAAGTAATTAAATAATAGTTAATAAGGTCATTAACTATGGATTATTAAATAATTAATTAATGTGATTAATTTTAATAATTAATTAGATTAATTAATTTAAAGATAATCAATTATAGAATTTGTTTTAAATGTAATTACTTATTGGAAGTAATTAAGAATTAATTACTTATTGTAATTAATTGAAGTTAATTTGATTTAGTTAAATTAATTAATTAAGTTTAATTAATTTAGAATAATCAAGAGATGATTTGATAATAATTACTTAATGTAATTATTAAGGTAAGATTATTTAGGGAGGTAATAATAAGATAATTACTGGAAGTAATTAGTTGAATAAATGATTTTATTAATAGAAGTAATTTGAGTTAATTACTTTGAATAATTAATCAAGGGATTAATTAAGAAATTAATTAAGGAGTAATTAATTTAGTTAATGAAAGTAATTAAGGGTAATTAATTACTGATTGAAGATTAATCAAGGGTGATTAATAAATATTGTTAAATTAAAAGTTAATTACTTAATGTAATTAATTTAATTAAGTAATTAATAATTAAGTTGTAATTAAGGATCATTAATTAATATAATTAATGATGTAATTAAGATTGGTTAATTAAGTAATAATTAATAAATGAAGTGATTAATCAATGTAATTAATTAAGGATTAATGTAATTAATTTTAGTTGATTAAGTTAATTAATTTTAGTTAATTAATTAATGATGTAATTAAAGGTTAATTACAATAAGTGGTTAAGGATAATTAATTTAAGTAATTAATTGAGAATAAATTACTTGAATATAATCAAAAGATAATTAATCAAGATGATTAATTAAAATAAATTATTAAAGGATAATTAATTAATTGATTGTAATTAATTAATGGTTAAGTAAGAAGGATTTATAAAATGAAGTAATTAATTTAATTCAATTTAAATTAAGATGATATAAATCATTACTTATGAATGGGTGTTAATATTGGATACTTGACTTTGATTGATATCTCTGATGAGATATATGCTGTGTGATATGGATGTTAGTTGAATTGTATGGATTATCTGATAATGTTGATTATCTGTTATCTTCCTTTGTGAATAAAGATAATGAATTAAATTGTTTTAACCTTTAAAACAACTTGGCCTTAAAAGATACGCTTTGGATTTCGATGAGACCGGGATCGGGTTTCCGTATACCGGATTTCCAGGTCTGGAGACCCGAATACCACATCGATCCAAATTAACGATAGGTCGTGAATCAAGTGAAGATGAAGATTCAGAGTGCAAGGGTTATTGTCGTTAACTCTGAGGGTGATTCCAAAACGAGTGTAACGAGATAATGCCTTCGGTTTCGTTCGAACCCGGAACGAACTTATATGGATTGAATGCTTTCAGCACATCGTCAGGTGGACAATGAGCATTCTAAGTGATGTGTTCTGATTAAAGGTAATCGTAGCCTCAAGCCTCATCAACCGGGAATGGCTAAAACAGGGGAGGTGCAGCAAGGTTAGTGGGTAGCACCCAAGTAGGACAAGGTTACCTCTGTCTAGATGTCCCTTTCTATTTTCGACTTAGTGGTGCGGTTGCTGATCCCAACCGTGAGGTATCTTGTGCGGGAATTATCCAGTAAGGGATGTTCCGACCTTGTGTTGCAGGGGATTGGGAGTGATCCTCGGTACGGTGATCTAGGCCACGTACTGTGACGGGCGGTACCCCGGTAGCCCTGCCATTGTATGGAATCCAATTTCCAATAAGTGATAACGGACTTGATTGTATAACCCACTTTGTTGGCTAGTATGCTGGAATTTAATAATGTAACAATTTCAGCTATTTCATATTTATTTGAAAACCCTAGACCCTATTATAATACAATCGAATTTCCTATCAAATGTTTTGGTTAGCGTAAGGTAAAAACTTACCCATGTTTATTTGTGGGGAGTCTTACGTGATACCTTTTCTTTCAAAAAGGTTTTGAAGTTAAACAAGTTTAACCTGTTACTCACACCAGACCCATGTCTGACCCAAGTTGTTTATTTCTGTTTTATAAACTCTTGGGTACTCAAATTTTTACGAGTAGCCAAGGGAATTCAGGTTAGCCTTGACGAATTGTGGAGGAGCAATGGAGCAGGAGGCTTCAGCGTTGTAGATATAGATAGTAGTTTCCGCTGTGTTGATCTTGTTTAGATCTTTGTTTTGTATTGAGATGTAATAACTAGACAGATGTTTATAACTGTCTAGTATATGATGTGTAATCTGTGTAACTCTGATAAGTGTTGTATATGATACTATGTAATATTTATGTGATATAATATATTTTGTTCGTTTCCGCTGTGAATATTTGTGTTTGTTTCTTTTCTCTTCTTCTCTTTTCTACTTCTCACCCCTTTCTTTCTTACTGTCGATGCGATTTTCCGGGAGTGGAAAGTCGGGTCGTCACATGGATGGAGGAGGTGATGATGGGGATGAAGGTGGTAGAGGCTAGGCCAAGCAAACATGTGAAGAGATCAAGCAAAATCATTGAAAGAAAAGAGGAAAAGTGAAGAGAAGAAGTAGAGAATGGAAGCCATTGGCAAATTTTTCTTAGCCGTGAGTTTTAGGAGATGAGAACTGAAATTTTGAGAAGTTTTTCACGTGAATAAGAGAGAGGTACAGCTGAAGAAAGTATAAGGAACGGCCAAAATAACTGATGTATTGATTGAAAAAGAAACGGTGAAACGACTTTACGTTTCTTAGCTTTTAAAACCTTCCATACTTCCTTTTCTTTTAAAAAAAAAATTCAGCAAGTACATCTAAAACCGAAAAAAAGTGAAATAAAATAAAAATATATAATTAAATTTAAAGAAAATATAAAAAGAATTAAGGAAATTGCTTAAAAATAGTAAACTAGTCTAGAAAATTTGAAATTGAATAGAATAAATTTTAGAAAATTCATATGAGCTTGTAATATATTTTTAAACATAAATAATAACATAAAATAAAAATATATTCACAAAATAAATATTAAAAAGTTAATTTACATATAATTTTAAAATGGAGAAAATAGCAGAAAATAGGAAAACAACCTTTAAAAATAGGAAATCATCATAGTAAATTTTGGAAAATTCTATTATTATTTTTAAAAATATTTAGAGATGAAAATATACATAAATTAACATATTGACACATAATAAAATAAATAATAAGAAAGAAAATATGATTTATAAAATTTAAAATAGGCAAAATTGCATAATAAAACAAATTATACTAAAAATTGAAATGTACATAACTTTTACATTTTAACTCCGTTTTCAACGAAACAAAAAGCAGTATTCAAGTTATTAAATCTATTTTCATAATAAAAGATAAAATTTAAAATTTCAAACTATTTAAAATTTAAACTTAAAAGTCAAAGTTTGACTATTGACCAAAATTCACATTTTCAGGAAATATTAAATTTAGTCATATTTGAAATTCTAATCCACATCAAAGTCAGTGTTTTTATATTTAAAATAACAAAATTTATTCTTTTTCATAAATAAAGCTTTTGAATCTGGAAAAAATCAATTTAAGAATATTTGAAAAATACAGGGTTGTTACAAATTAAATCCACGAAATTTACGGGTCGTTACATTCCACCCCTACCGGTCGACCGCTGCCTAAGGGCGATTGATCGGTCCCCCTTCTATGACCGTTGAAATTCTGCGTAGTAACTTGTTAATTAATCGTATTAATTACTTACTTTATTTTCTTACGTTACCATCTTATTCTCAATGTTTCCTCGAACTTTAATTCTCATATAATTTTTAAAATTAAAAATTCAAACCTATTAATTCAAATTTAAATATTTAAAATTTAAACTCATTTGAATTAATTTCAATTTGAAAACTTCAAATGTCCATAACTTCTTCCTTTGAACTTCGATTTCAACATATTATATATGGAAATTTATTATAAAATCGCCACGGATGCAATGTTACAACTTCCCTGTCCAAATTCCAAGATTTAAAAAAATTCTGTTTTTAATCTTATCTTAACTATTTAATTTCTTATTAAATTTTATGGGATGGTAACATTATCCCTGCTTAAAAGGGATTTCACCCCTGAAATCACTAAAGGGCGGATAGTATAATGCGCACTCAACAATCATGTTATACAACAAAGTTATTGCAATAATCTAAACAACCATCTACTTAACTAAAAATACAGTATGATTATATATGCAACATGCTATAAGTGAGCTCAATCCTACCATGAATGCAAGATCATGGTATATAGGCATGTATGCATGCATCCAAAATATACATAAAATTCTATATAGGTGCAAAAATAACAGTAGAAAATGTGGCAATAATCTCCTACCATCCAATATATCAACCACGATGCAACCAAATACTAAATTTTGGAGAGAAAAGTTTACCAGAGAAAAGCTCGGGATGAGAACCCTTTGTCTTTTCTTCAGTGTCCCATGTTGAAATGACCCTCCTATTTCTACCCTAATTTCATAAGGATTTTTTTTTACAGAGATGATATATAGATATATCATTCATTACAAATATATTTCCCAGGGTCATTTTTTTTTTCAATAAACAAAATATATCCAGGATCAAAATAATTAACCAATATAAATATATCAGTACATTCACAAAGATATGCACATACATGTGAGGATGTATATGCCTCTCTTGTTTGAATCAGAGTTCTGGAAAACAAGAGGATATTGGATTGATTGAATTTAATCAATCCACACATAGTTCAGTGTTATATGCAATAAAAATTCCATTCATGCATGAATACCTATATATATTTTTAAACTCCTGATTCTTTGCTAAATTCTCTAGAGAGTATAAATTCTAGAAACCAGATAATTGTGATATGATTGTCTATAAATTAATGGTCTGGTGCTTGGGTTCTGAAAAATGATAGAAGTGTTTATCATTATCCATGTTTGATTGTTTTCTTATAAAATCTGTCTGGAATACAGGCTTTTTTTTTGAATAGTTTAAAGTGATCTAACACATTCAACATCTTGATTCTTGGATGTTAGTATGCCTTAAATTAAATGAAGTGCAAACTTGAGTGGGTTTCCTGTAACCATGGATGTCAATCACACGGTTCAACCAGACTCTTTGTTCTGGTGTAACCCATCTGGTCTTAAAATGCATTTGATTAAAATCTGAGTGATATGGAAGTCAGATTCCTATTAAAAATACAAAGGAAAAGGTGTGTTAATATCTGTACAAAACATGTTTATGTGTGTATATAACTGCAACTATTTTGGATCTGGCTTCCAACTCCCATATTACAGATTCTTTCTTTATTTAAAAAATAAGGCATGGAACATTTGTATAAAACAAGTTAAATTATGGAAACCTTGCAGTCACATAAAAACATTCAACCTATGTCTATTATCTTTTGTATACATATGCCATGGTAGAAAGATAAAACCATTTAATTTTTCTGAGAATCAACTATCCAGGTTTTCCAAAACTTAAATCATTTCTAAAGACTCAAGATTGACTAATACATTTTTAAAATATAATCATTTAATTTCAACATGGTGTTCTTACTAAATCCACTTACAATATTTTGATTTACTTCTTTTATATCAGATATTAACTAGATTTATAAACTCCAGATACAAGTCAATCTCTTAATAAAATACTTAACAAAATATCCATCCCATATTCAACACTTAATACAAGTAACAATTTAAATCATTAATACATGCGGATTTTATCATTTAGGCTCTTATCTAACTAAGTTTAGCATGCTATAATCTTCTTCTCAAATCCTTGCTCCTACTCCTACTTAGTTGCTGCAATCTCTGAAAAAGCATTTGAAACTGCCTCATTTTAAATGAGACACCCAGAGGCCATTAGCACACTAGGGTCAGACACATGTCAGGTATGAGAAAATTCACAAAAGCAATTAGTTAATTAGGTTAAAATCAAGTTAAGTACATATACATAAAGTTCTGCCCTTTGGAATCAGGTCATACTTGTGTGCATGCTCTGTGTCATTGTGCATGTGCACACTTTGATTTTTCTTTCCAGAGACTACATATATAAATATGGCACATACATTCAAGCATACAATTCAGTCATAGTCAAACAATCATTCACACCAAACAGAAAAATAACCAATATGAGTTAAATCATTTATTCCATCCTCATATTTCAATTCTGGGAAAAACTCTAGTTTTCTCATCATCTCAAATATTTTTCCCTTGGTATATTTATCTATCCTGGTCTCATCTGCAATATTTATGAATCAATGGACACACTGTAATGAACTAATTCACTCCATTACATAAAGATCTCAGGACTTAAACAAGCCATGTGTCAACTTGCATTACTCAAGAACACAAGTCATTCCTGCAGTAATCTTGACCCCATTTTCCTAATCAAGTTTCTCAGGTGTTTTATCCTTTAAATTTTCAGGGTAACCCAGCCAGTGAGTCATTCCACTAAAATAAGCATTCATCTCATAACATTCCTCATCATTCATATAAACAGACAGAGGCAATCAAGCAATTTATTAAAACATGTTCTTGCAATTTAGAAGAGGTATAGACAACTAACATTGGTTTATGGCTCTATTTGGAATATTTTGTTGCAAACATCTGTGCTTTAGTTAACTCAGATTGACCAAGCTTCCTAAATCACAAAATCTATCTGCTAGGTGGTTATTGTATATTTTCTTTGAACCAGGAGTATCAGCACATAGGCAAGCCTATTACACTCCTAATTCCTTTTTATAATAAGCCTCAGCACATATACATATGTATATTGCAGCCCATATACTTATCAATTCTTCTGGGTTGAGCCAAAACCAACACTACTTGCTTATATTCAACATCTTATTTTCTGGGTATTTATTATATTTCTATCTAATATCATATCAGAAAGAAATCTGGGTTCTTAAATTACCTATTCATGCATACTGATCATATTAAGAATGAAACAATCAGAACAACTAGCAAGCATTAAAGCATCCTTAATTTCTAAAGAACAATCACATATACTTTTAAGAAAAATTCATTTATAACTGGCTGCCTTCATTAGGACTTAGTGCCTTAAGTTGTTGAGTGAGTTTCCTCACCTAGCTCTCTTCTTTGCTTCCTTAATTAATTGATGAACTTCTTCCTTTAGCCTCAAACTCTTTTCCTTCCCTTGCCTTATGATTTCTATGGTGTTGTTTCTTTTATTTTGAGAAGGAGAGGAGGCTGCTGCATGTACATATATATATACAGGGTCTTCCTTAGGGTTTTGGGTATTGGCTAAAGCCATTTTTGCCCACCAGAAAAATTGTGTTATCTGTATTTTATTTAAACCCAAAATTCTACCCTTCCCGGCTTAATTTAGGTGAAGAGAAAAGTGGTTATATTCTTTTCAGAAATTTGCTTTTCAGAAAATACTTTTTTTTTCCTTTGTCTACAATCATGCTAAAAATGTGACTTGATTTGTTATTTATCAAATACTCTTCCTAATTCTGCCTATACCAAGCATTTCCCTGTTTTGTCTTATTTTTTTTTCTATTTTTAGCTTTCATGTAAATGGTATGTACTTCCTTTATTTATTTACAAGAGGACTACTCCTTTTTCTATCCTCGGTTTTTCTTTCTTTCTGCCTATATACTAAAATATGTCTGTATATTTTATTTTACTAATTTGAACTCTAGCATTTTATTAACACATATATATATATTTATATAAGTCTTACTGAAATAATTAGCACACCCATATATATATATATTTACACATCATTCTGTATTGACACACACATGCACATGTATACTCAAAAATATTCAGTAGCATCCATATATGTATATTTACTCATGCATACAACTTTTAAGGGTTTAATCTAAATATATATATATATATATATTCCCATACATATCAATATGTATTTATTCTTAGAGTTCAGGGACTTTTAGCTTTATTTCATGTGCATTTCCTGTGCACACATGTACACACATACTGATACACTATCAAGCCATATCAATCCCCTTTCAAAATTTATTCAAAAATTATTTTGAATTCATTTATATTTGTCAGAATAAATTCCTAAAATCTTGGGTCATTACACATGTGCTTTCCGTTAGGTTATCTCCCCATCTACTTGGATCAACCCAATTCCTTTGCAACAAAGCCTCTTAATATCATGCTCTACTATGCGGACGGGAGCACGGGGGGCGACAGGCTCCGTTTCAATATCAATTAACTGATCGGGCTCTAATATAGAGGCAATGTCATGCAGACATTTCCTCAAGTGTAGGACATGAAGGACGTCATGGGCTCCTACTAAATAGTCCGGAAGTTCCACCTAATAAGCAAGTTTCCCCACCCTATCTAAAATCGAAAAAGACCCAACGAACCTTAGTGCCGACTTCCCATGTATCAAACTTCATAACCAATCTCATAACCTTCTAAGAGGGGAAAACTTGACGAATGTCATGTCCCTAAAAACTCCAAATCCTCTCTTCACCTGTCAGTGTAGGACTCCTAATGGTCCTACACCGTCTTTATTTGCCGCCTAAACACACCTACCTTCTCCAAAGTCCTCTAAAATCCATGATTAAGGTCTCAGCAAATCTTGTAGAATTCAAAGTCGTTCCAAAGCCAATTGCCAACTCCTCCAACTTTGCTAATGAACAAGGACCTCTATCACAAAAATGCTAACCGGAACTCCATATAGTCGTATCACCTTTTTAACATAAATATGCGTTATAGATGTTGTGGTCCTATTACTTCCAACGGAAGTAAAATGAGCCAATCTACTACGACCTAAATAACATCATTATTTCTAGGCAACCCATCTATAAAGTCCACCGTGTTATACTCTCATTTTCAAGTTGAAATTTCCAATGGTAATAACAATCCTTCAGGCTTGCTTGCTTAGCTTTTATCCTTTAGCATGTAAAACATCTGGAAACAAATTCAGCAACTCTCTCTTCATTCTTGACCAATAAGAAAATTCTCTTCATATCCCTATATGTCTTACCATATTCGGGTGAATGGCGACGTTCCACAAGTTTTAGTATTAAAGCATTCAATTCCTCATTAACTTCCAATCTTACCTATAGTTTATCGCTAGTTAAGTGCCCTTAAGAAATTTCCTTATTTACGATGTTCCTCCATAAAATCAATATAGGGGTAAAATAAGAAACTTGTCTTATACCATGTTGAACACTTTAATTTCCTAAAGGAGACAACTAGCGATTAAAACTTTAAAACTTTAACAGAAAATTTTATTGGAAGCCATCATTAATCATCAACTATCGTTACTGATGTTGGAGTCCTAATGCTTCTTACCAATTTAAGATGTACATTCCTAGAATGTCATTCCACCATTACCCACTTTCCTTAATTTAATTTCTAAGTCCTAATAAATATTAATTACCCATAATAACTGGTCAACGATGTCAAAATTGACAGTCTCTAATCAATCCTTATTTAATCCCTTTTAATCCATTTACCAGTCAAAAATTCATCTATTATGAGTATTCAATTCCTCCATAAATACCATATTAGATTCCTCAATCGGTCCTATATTTAATTTCCTTTTATTCCCTATTAATTACGCATACTGCCCATTAAATCTTTGATTGATGTCCATAAACCCTAGTCATATAATCACCACGCTGTTTATAATTAATACAAGTACCGTTGTAAATTACGCTATATATATATTTCTTATTTCTTATTTCTTATTATTAATTTCTAAACTAAAACATTCCTTTTCATATTTTATTTTATCAGGGCTATCCTTCCAAATAGGATTGTTGTTAAAAAAATTCATAAATTAACCACAAGGGATGTTTTTGTTTTCTTTGAAATTACAAGGGATTTTTTCCTTTTCTTTTATTAAAATAGACAGTGTAAACTATAGAAAAGAATATCCATAACTTACACATCTCTTTCCATTTTTGGTATATCCCTTGTCAATTCAAATGACACATTTTTATACAAATTTTGGGATTGGATGATATATGGAAATTACACAGAGCACACTTCGAATAAATTAAAACATGGAAATTCACAATCCAAGTCAGCTAGGGCAACCTAACCTTACAGCCCAATTATAGATCTGGAATATTTTTACACTTTACCAACGTTCTCCAAATAAGTGCTTGGGACTGATTTCAAATTCCAGAACAAGTGGTATATACCATTCTTATTTTATTCATATCATAAATCTTTAATCCTTTCTTACCTAGATAGTGATTCTTATCTACTCCATAAAATATAAACTTGGAAACCCATATTACGCTAGTATGCGACATTTGAAATTCAAACTTGCAAAAGAATTTCTACATCTTGAAAGAAAACCTTTAAGCATACTTTCCAAAAGAATTTCCAACTTGTAAAAATAGTTTGGGGAATTGAATTCCTAAAACATCATATTTTATTTTATTACATATACCTATTCCATTTTTATTAAACATTTGGACAAAACCTTAAAAAAATATTGGAACCCAACTTTTCACAATTTTCAAAACATTTACCGTTTTATTCTAACCCCAAATTCAAAAGTTAAAAAATTGCATAGTAAAATAATTTTCCTTCTCAAATACTTTTACCTCAAGGACTTACTTCTTTAAAAGTAGGGACTTTAACCCAAAACATTCAAAAACTAAGTTACTAAACCAAATTATCAAAAATTCAAAAAGGATTGTTTAATCTCAAAATGGAGCAAAATAATTTTCCTCTTTCAAAAACTTTCTATATTAGAGATTTATTCCTTTAAAAGTTGGTTTTTATTTCAAAAAATACAAAAACATCTTTTATAACGTTAAACAATTAAAAGTGGAGTAGACAAAGATAAATTCCATCCTATTATTTTCCTATCCTATTTTCATCCCTTCTCTCCTACATTATCTCTAACTAGATTCTAACAATAGTTTATAAGTTTCTGACGCTATTCTTATCCAAATCTTCCAATATTACCTCTATTTATATTTATCCTCTTAAATTGCATCTACATTATTTTAATTAAGTTCCATTTTCAATTTAAAAGAATTTTTTTAAAGAAATTCCAAATTTATGAAATACAAAAAATCATCAGATCCTACTTAGCTCTATTTTACATTTATTTAAAAAAGAAAAATCCCTTTATCGAAAATCTTTAAACCGAAAACTTTTTGACCTAACCTAATTTTTAAACTAAGAGTTTCAAAAATGAAAAAAAAACTTTTTACCCAAAACATTTTATCCACAAACTTTTGCCTTAACAAAATTTATAATTTATGAATTTCCAACTTTCCTATCTTTCTTTCAAAACAACAACTTCTCAATAAATCCTTTGAAAACTTATTTGAAACATTTCAAGGAAGTTGCCAGAAATCACTTTTATCAAATTCTTTCACATGGATTGGATTTTTAGAAACTGACTTTAATTGTCCTCTCTATTAAATTTTCTTCTTTTATCATCCCATACTTTCGAATGTTTACAAATATACTACCTTGTAGTAGTTAATTACTGCCTAACACGCTTATTTGCTATTTCCATAAATATCGATTGACCGTAGTAAATGATTATTATTCAAACTGGACAATTTCTAAAGACATTTATTTACTCATCCAACTTTTCCTATTAAAACTTCTTTACCTCACCTTAATTACGCTAATAATCTCTTTAACCAATCTACTTATATCCTTATCAAATTCTTGTAACACCCTATTTATTTCACACTTATTGTCTTATTAATTTTAGAGTTACAATCTTTTCCCATTTACATTACTTACAATATGAACTTTGTCGCACATTCCTTACCCTGTCTATTTTTCCAACCCATAGTCGCCTTGCTCATTCTTTCGGAATATAGTCACGGCTACTTCTATAGTCGGAATTTATAGAGTAAATTTAAATTAAGTACACATATATATTTATATATATTAGAGTTATTGAAAAATTGCTTAAAAATTAAAAAGTACGCCACTTATACGTATACCTATCCCCATTGATCGAGTAACCTAAGCTCTGATACCAAGTGTAACAACCCGCCCTGAAGGAGGCCTAATTTTGACCCAATAAAAGCCCGTCGAACCTTAGCCCCATCTCAATGCGAGTTGTTAAGTTGATAAATTTTAAATAATACACAGTACAAAGAGCTATCTATCTATACTTTCAGGATCTCACAACAGAATGGATAAAATATAATATAAAAAAAGTACCTATTTCATAAAAGAAAACCATATAAAAAACAGAACATATTATTACCAAATATTACACATGTCTACATGAAACCTCCATAGTACAATATTTCAAAAAACATAATTATCTGAACTGGGTACACTAAAGATATTTAAAAAGCATAAATAGATAGATAACTGCCACAAATCTTTATCTCCACCTTTGTCTCCTAACTCAGCATTGTCTCCTCTAACATCTGTGTTATAATGGAGAGTGGGTCAGAACAACAAATGTCTGGTGAAATGAAAATCTCAAGCTTTACCATAATTGTATTTGGGCAGCATCCTTTAGATAAGAAAATATGTCTTATGTGTTTAAAACTATTCCATATTAATAACTTTAATTGTAAGCCTATAGGCCTTTCTAGTCCAATTCCAAAATTAACGCAACTATCATTCATGATGCAAGAGAAAGCATCCAAATCACTCAATACCTTTAATTGAGAATTAGGCAGACTCTAACCATTTAATACGTATAAAATACGTATGTCCCCATCATTTAATACCTAACCCATTTCCAGTCTAACTATGCAATTCTAACGCAACTAGCATTTACGATGTATGAGAAAGCACCTGATGCACTTAATACCTTTTAATGGGAATTATGTAGACTTTGACCATTTAATACCTATAAAATAGCCAGGTCCCCATCATTTAAGACCTAACCCAATGTGGGTCTTTACATGGTTCTCACTAACTGACATCGTAAAGAATCCTATCAGGCCACTTAATACTTCTCCTAAGGAAAGAGGCAGAGCCTACAATAACCACTTAATACCTCTAACCCAAAGCGGACCCCTGCTAAAGATTCCTCTTATCATATCAATAGTGTGATTATGACCCATAAGCCAAATTGTGATGTCTCACATTAGTCCGCTATTTGTTGGTACCGGTAGCCATATTAACTGGACAAACTAATCCTATAGAATTGGGACTAAGCTCACGTCCACTGAGATTGTTTATTATAGGTGATGTCCCACATCAGTCCCCAAAGTTACATTGCTGGTAGCCAGATTTAACTGGACAGACTTCTAAGTGACTTTAGACTGACCTTGCATCCTTATAACTTAATCATACTTCATATATATACCAATTGTATATATACATTATCCTACACAATTAATAATTAAGGCCATATAAGGTATCCCCTTTGTAACGAATGAGGATTTTTGACCCTCGAAAATCGACACTAACACATCATCAGTATTCACACGACGCAAGTTCAAGTGCCGGAAAAACCGATCGTTATGGGAAAAAGAAAATAAAGACAGAACAGAATCTCACATGAATGGAATAACATATATTATTTCAATATAATATTTACAGTGAAAATTTTTGAATACAATATCAGAGTCTAACCTATATTCAGCCTGGATAGTTATAAATCTTAGTCCTTGCAATTGCTGAAAAATAAAAACAAATGCAATAGATGCAGCGGATAATAGAATATGTCCATCTGTAAATGAAGATCTCCAGCTTTCCTTTGGAAACTCCAGGCGTCTTTAGCTAAACCTGAAACTACTCGGATCTGACCCGAGTTTAAAAATATCTAAATCAAGCCTGATAAACCAACGTGAGATACTCGAACCATAAACATATGACGGAGTCATAGATGGGTACTAAATAAAACCTTTGAAAAGAATAGTATCTCGTAAGACCACGCCGCATATAAACACGGATAGGTTTTTACCTTACGATAACCTAAAATACTTTATACTGAAAAACACTTTGATATTACCTTTAATGGCATTGGTTTTGAAAACACTTTTTAAATAAATATACAAAATAAGTATCAATACCTAAAATATGGTAATATATTCGTACTAGGTCAACGGAATATACTGGATGGAATATATGATACCAAAAGGTGTGGCTGAAATATTTGCAAAGCATTACAACTATTTTGGAAATACAACCAAAACCGTAAAGCTCAAACTGGAATTGGATTTCCAACATGATAGAGAACTAGTGGCCTTTTCCTTTGATTCACGCACAGCAAACATAGTTCCCGAGGTGCCTTTATCACTTTTCTCAAGCAAGTCACTTGGAACTACACTTGCTACACTACTAATATCCGGTAGCCTTATTGCTTTTCATAAGCAAGCTACTATATTAAAATAAATCCCTTGAGGATCCAGATTCCATTAGACTCCTCCATACTCATACAACCGATAGCCTGAAATATATGTCCTGCAGACCACATAATTACCCATATCATCTTCGGGATGTGAGGCTACGTTCAATTTTACAAAGCCTTGCTTTGCTATTCAAAAAACCATGATTTATTCTTCCACAAAGCTCATTCCATTTAGAATGCCACTTTGCCATTCCTTAATCACACAACTGATTTCTACCAACGTGTAACTCATGAGATCGTATGTCTCTAGAAAAGGTGTTAAGCTAAGAGAAGTTGCCTTCTTTTCCACCAAGCAGATAATATGTTGATAGAGATCGATTAATATGATCAAAAATGCACTGTCAGACATTCGTCCACACAAGTTCGTTCTGGGGCTGAATGAAACCGAAGGCACTCCTCCTACTACCATTAATAGAGAGTAGTCCTTGCAATCTGAAGATTTCAAAACGCGATAGGACCACTGCTATAATATATGACTCTATATTGGGAGCTACCCAAAGAGTGTCAACAAGCAGTCCTTCCGCTATGAAGATCTCTGGTCTTCAATACAACGAGGATTTCAAAATGCAGACACCACTGCAATATAAATATAATGTGGGGTAAACCCCTGGGACTTGTGACAGGAATCCCTACATTCTGAAAATCTCTGGTCTTCAATAATCATCATCTTCAACATGTCTTCACTTTCGAATGTATACATTGGTTCAAAGTGGTTTTCAAATAGGAGTTATCCAAATCTGACCTCGGTTCCTTCAAACCAATCATCAAGTAAAAAGATGTTAAGTTCATATGTGATTATCAATCATCATTAAATTTAATTAATCTTTTTATTCATTCATAAATATCTTTTAGAGATATATTCATTGAATTATTTCTTTATCTTTTTTCGGAGCATATGGAATCATTAAGCCTCATTTATCAAATCATTGGGTTAATTTATACTTTTTAATCTTGGAATAATTCCAAATCATATCACCTTTTATTTAGGATAACATTTCCAAATCATTTCTATGCAATCCAAGTTATTTAAATTTAGAAAATTATATCTTTTATACTTAATTTGTTTCCGACATTTCGACCTTATCTATCCCTCACCCAGGAGAGGCCAGGTGAGCCAAGACACTGGTTGCTCCTGAACATCTCCTTAGTTTAAGCACCTCACCCGGATCTCACGAATAGAAAAATCTAGTGTACTCGTCGGCTTTTAGAGCCAAGATTAAATCACTTGATTTATAATATTTTCTTTAGATCATTTATTTAAACTTTTTTAAATAAATTATAAAACTTCCAAATCATTATTAAAACATTTAATTATTCATTTGAAAACATTTTTAAAAGATTTGGAAAGGAATTGTTAAGTCTAAAGCTATATTTCAAATATTAGTAAAAAGTGCTGCGGAAAGTGCTGCAAATAGTGTCTTAAAGCTTATTTGGTCAAACAACTTTTCCATCATTTAGAAATCTATTTTTATAACTAAAATCTCTTTTAAAACATTTTAAAAGACTTATAGAATTTATTCCATATTTTTAAATATTTTAAAAATATATATTTTGAACATTGCTACTTTGGTCACCAAACTGTCAAAGCGTGATTTTATCGAAAACTTAATTTTCTCATACTTTAAAATCTATTAAATGAAATCTTGATCGTTTTCTTTTGTTTGAAAACTATAGTCATAAGAGTTCGAAAATTTCTTGTTGGAAAGAAATCTGACTCTGATTCCATCCTATAGAAGGATTTAACTTTTACGGCACGAAATCGCAAACTACAGTTACGCGACGCGCTTATTTTTGACTCCAAATTCATTATTTGTCAAAACTTCTCCAAATTAAATTTTAATGTTTATAAAGCTTTTATAAACCATTTTCTAACATTTAAACAAATATTTTCCATATTAATTTCACTTTTAAATCATTTCATAATATTATATTATTATAGTATTCATTTTCAACATTCTTGTATTCTTAAAATCATTAAGAAGCTAAATAACTTCATATACATATCCATATGAATTTAATTTTCATTAATTAATCATGGTTAACTTAACCAATTTTTATTATGATTTCTCATAATTTATCACAACAAAGTTATCAACCATATCAACATCCATATAATCAACCATATAATCATTCAAGTTATCAACCAAGCATTTAAATTTATAATTTAAACGTTCGTATAATTATTTTCTAAATGTTAGTAAATCAAGTACTAACCTTTATCAAACCAAACTTCCTACTAACATTCAATCCAAACAACACTTCAACAAATCATCTTATACTTCACTAAACAACTCCACCTCCCATCCAGTGCTCGGCCATCCTTCTACCTTCATTATTGCTCTTGGCCTTGACCTCCTACCACCACCAAGCTCACGGCCAAGCCAATCCACCCTCCAAAACTCTCGGCCTTACCTCCTTGCTCACGGCATAAGGCCCTCTACCATCCAAAACTCACGGCCATATGGCCGTTAAAGGAGAGAAGAGGAGATGCGAGAAGAAGAGAAGAAGATACGATGTTATTTGAAGTGGAATGGTGTATATGTATACGTGTATTTACTTTTTTTCTTCTTCATTACTTTATTTAAGAAGCCACTAAAGAACCTTCATGAGAAAATGGAGAAGGAGGATATGGATGTGTGAATTTGTGGGAGAATGGGATGGGTATTTATAGCCTTTTTCAAGCCTTAACCCTTAAGTAAAGTGGAAAATATCTCCACACATCATCATGCATGCATCACCCACCCTTATGTCATCCAAATGTACCCCTTTGCATGTTAAAACCCTCTCCCCATGTGCCACCATATTCTCATATCACATCTTGCCCTTTGTTGACTTATGCAAGCTTAAGGGTGAAGTTTCATAAAATATTTTTGATAATTTTTTACATATGTATGTGTGTGTGTGTGTATTTGTATATATGTTATATGTATGTACATGTGAGTATGTGATATGTATACATGCATATAAATATGTGTTAGTGTCATTTATAACATTGAAACAACTTTGAATAACTTTCGTTCGTTAAACCGTTGAAAATCGGGAAGTGGATTATCGGTCACATTTTCACTTAAAATTTAAATTACATATATATGTAAACAAAATTTGAAAATAAATTATCATTATCAATTAATTAAAACGATCTCATTTAAATTATAAAATCATATAAATCAATATTAACAATTATTTACATAATTTGTTATCATATCGATAAAGCAATATCGGTTTTCTTCATAATTTCAAATTGCTTAAATATCTTTATAAAACTATTATAAATCATTCATTATCACTTTATAACTATTTAAAATGAATAATTATCATTTAAAAACAATTACTTGAATAATTAAAAGAATTATTAAATCACTAAATCTCAATTTAAATTCATAAATCAATTATTAAATATAAGGGCATCATTGATGGTGTCATATGTACTTTAAATTTCCAAAAATAAAATAAATTATTTTATTTTATATTCTTGTTCAATTATAAAAATAAGTGTATGTATCCAGCTCTGTGTGCGATGTTTTACGATTATAGAGTTGTTTATCGATAAAATGGTTTTCGGCCATTTCATCGGTATTTTTCCAAAGGAAATATTTTTATAAATACTTATTACCATTATTATTTATTGTTCAAAACATCATAATCTATGTTTTTAAAAGCTTATATTTGAATATTTTAAAAATAAATATAATTTATCAAACTGATAAATTTACGGGTTGTTACACCCTTATTACGCCTTTAATTATGGATTAAACCCCATAATTACCATTAACTATCATCCTAAGAAATTAATGTTATTTACTACTCTATTAATTTTAATTAATACATTCAATATGTTATAATCATTACATTATTAACTTTAATAATCAATACGTTAATATTATATATACACATACATTCGCACGAGATTCGAACAAAATATCTCTAATCACATACAAAGAAAATACTAATTAATTTAAATGTCAAACTTATAGAAGCCGCAAACTCCAAATGAGAATATAGCTGATATCCTTAGCCAACAATCGACTTGTACACAAAAAGGAATAATACCAAACTCATTTCATATTATATTAAGATAGTAGAATTTAACTCCTCTAATTCAAGGAAAACAATTCTCATAATTTGGATTTTATATTCTATTCAACTTTTATACATAGCAACTTGAAGTGAAAAAGGGTCCATATATGTTTAATTTACAGAAATAGGCGATGCAAACTACAATATAATCAAACTCATACTTTGCACACCATTTCTAACTTTATTTGCTTTTAGAACCATTTTACTACTACAAGTGAAATTAAAAGAAATAAAGTGGAATAGATTAGAAATTATCTAAATCTCAATTATGGATTTGATCCTACTATATTAATACATCCAATTGAAATTCCAACATATTCAAAGATTGACATTTATTTAAGGAAATTCTGAGGGTTTTAGATGTTATGTTTTGGTTTACCAAAATTTCCTAAGAAATACATACAATCCAAATAAATATTTTCAATTAAAAAAAATGTGAAAAACTATAATATAGTCAACTTTTAAATCCTCTAATTCAAGGAAAAAAATTCTCATAATTTGGACCTTTTATATTCTATTCAACTTTTACACATAAAACCTTGAAGTGAAAAAGGGTCCATATATGTTTAATTTGCAGAAATAGGTGGTGCAAACTATAATATAGTCAAATTCATACTTCGCATACCAGTTCTATCTTTATTTTCTTTTAGAACCCTTTTACTACTACAAGTGGAATTAAAAGAGATAAAGTGGAATAGATTATAAATTATCTAAATCTCAATTACAGATCTGATCCTACTATGTTAATACAAACAATTGAAATTCCACTATATTCAAAGATTGATAGTTATTTAGGGAAATTCTGGGGGTTTTAGATGTTATGTTTTCGTTTACCAAAATTTCCCAAGGCATACATCAAATCCAAATAAATACTATTCAATTACAAAAATGTGAAAATTTTAATATTTCCACTCATAGAGAATTATCTGTTTCCTATCTGGATTTGATTCCACCACCCCTAATTCCCTTTTAGATCCCCTCCTTTGGAATATACAACAAAGTGAATTGTATATAGAAATTATATTTAGAATAAGAGACTAGAGAGGAATAAAATTAGAAATCAAAAGAATTAAACATCTAAACCGCTTACTTGAAAATCCTAACTGATTTTGGAATCAATAAGAAGAGGAAGATGAGATCTAATTTATACCGCTCTAAATTCTTTATTAGATCTTCCACTTTTTTAATACACAACAAATAGATTTTGTGTATATGTGTGTTTGTATATATATACAACAAATAGATTTTGTGTATATGTGTGTTTGTATATATATATATGTGTATATATATATATATGTATATATATGTATATATATGTATATGTATATATATATATATATGTATATATATATGTATATATATATATATGTATATATATGTGTGTTTGTGTTTATATATATATATATATATATGAAGATGAGATCTAATTTATACCGCTTTAAATTCTTTATTAGATCTTCCACTTTTTTAATACACAACAAATAGATTTTGTGTATATGTGTGTTTGTGTTATATATATATATATATGTATATATATATATGTACGTATATATATGTATATATGTATGTATATATATATATATGTATATATATATATATATATATATGTACGTATATATATGTATGTATATATATATATATGTATATATGTATATATGTATATATATATATGTATATATATGTATATATATTAGAATTCAGAAATCAGAAGACTAAGAGAAGGAGGATTAGAGATTAGAATTACTTACCAGAAAGTTTACTGTTTCTAAAAACCTAAAGGGAAAAAATTAAAAAGAGCTTCGCCGTTCCAACAGAATTTTAAGAAGGAAAAGTGGGTGTATATTTATAAATGTGAGAAGGAACGACAACTGTTAGATTTGTAATAAACAAATCTGGGCCGTTCAGGCCACTCAAAACAGTACATTTTCCACCCCCATCAGTCGATTGCAGCCCAAGGGCGGTCGATCGGTCCCCCTTTGTAACCACTGATTTTCTATGTAGTAATTTTTTAAATAATCATATTGATTACTTACTTTATTTTCTTATGTTACCATCTTATTCTCAATGTTTCCTCAAATGTTAATTCTCAAATAGTTTTTAAAATTAAAAATTCAAACTTATTAATTCAAATTCAAATATTTAAAATTTAAACTTGTTTGAATTAATTTCAGTTTAAAATTTTCAAACACCCATAACTTCTTCGTTTGAACTTCGATTTCAACATATTGTATGGAAATTGTTCAAAAAATCACCATGGAAACAATGATGCAACTTCCGTGACCAAATTCTGACATTACAAAAATTCCATCTTTAATCTTATTTTAATTATTTAATTTCTTATTAAATTTTAAGGGTGTTATAGATTTGTACTTCTTTCTTTTTGTGTGTTACTCATGTTGGAATTTTAAGGACAAAATATTTCAAGTGGGGAAGAATGCAATGACATGAAATTTCAAACACTTCGTATTTAAATATCTGAATTATTTAAATAGTTGAATCATAGACTAATTGTGATTAAATTGATTTAATAACCTAGTTAACTCCTTTTTAATTAATAATTAATGATGGTAAACTTGTTTTTGAAATTTGTTTATAAAAATAAATACTTTGAAGTAATACCGATAACGTGAACGAAAACCGTTTTATCGATAAATAGCTTTTTTCTCGGTAAAAATTGTTCAAACTTATTGTGCTTTTCAAATATATTAATCCATAACTAATTAGCAAATAAAAATATTTTCGTGTATATGGCTAACGAAATGTGAATAGTAACAAGTGATTTACAAATGATTAAGAAATGAGATATTTATGTGAATAGTAATTAGGTATTTATTTTGAATGGATGAGGTGTAAAGTTGCACATAGGATAAGCATGAGGGGAGTATCCTTTGTGGCATGCTAAAAAGGTTAGGAGGTGGATATAACCACTTGTTAGAGTCTATTAAACATGCTTCATATGTTCACAAAGTGCATTTCTAGTTTATTTACATTGAAAACTTAATGTCTTCATGTAACGACCCGTAAAATTTAACTAGTTTTAACAACGTTATTAATTGAAAATTTGGGGAATTTTAAAAATAAAATTTTGAAATAAAAATTTAATATTTGGAATGCGTCTAAGTAAACATAGCAAACTGTAAATTTTCATCCAAAAATATGGAAGTTTATTTCGTATGTAAATTTATTTTAATTTAAATGAGTTAGTAATTGATGAAAATAAAATGTTTCGAAACCTATATATTTTACATAGAAAAAATTCTAAATCATCTTCTGAGAAAGACGTCATTTTTCATTTTTCGAAATTCGGACTTCTTTAGCTTCGTCGATCTTAATTTTCTGCGATTCTGCTGCATTTTTCCACTAGTAGAAAATTCAAATTTTTTTATAATTCAATCGTACCGCTAATATCTGTATACCGTTTTGACCGTCTCTTCGTGCTGATCTCCGCGGTATATTTAATTCTGTGTTTTGGGGTCCGTTGTAACGGTACCAAAAGGTGTGACTTTTATTCCCTTTACTCTTTCAAACTTTACCCGTGGAAACCAAGCAACCATTAATTGCTTTAATTTATTTGAGGGAATCAAGGATCCTTCGGCTGCTTTTTCTTTCATTATGCATTTATATTGTATGACCTTTCATTCTCTGATTTGAAAAGCTACTAACATTTAATATGAAAGCTACACGTATTCTTCCTCTCACTGTCCATTTCTCTTTCCTCCAAACTCATATACTCACTTTCTTATAATAATTTTTTTCTATTTCTTTCATGGCTTCGGCCATCTTCCAATGCCACCATGAATTTTGCCAAGCACCCTCTCTAGCTTGCTCCGCCTCCGCATGCCGACCTGCTCCATCCCCTCTCTCTGCATGACACTCAAACCACCTCCTTAGCTCATCTATCACCATCCTCGCCCAGATCCACAAAACCCCGTCCCCATACCGAGATCACCGCCATAGCCTACAACCTCCGCGCCTCGGCCTCACTCACCCTCAAACCTCGGTCACCGCCTGCACTCGACATGGCCGAAAACCATCTTCTCACCACCATCGGTCCACACTCAGCCAGCAACACGAGAATGCTACTCACGCACCACTACCATCACCTCACTTTGCTTCACGACCTGACCGATCTTCGGTCGTGCCTGCTCCTTCTCTCACCGCCTTCCTATCTCAACCGAGCAACTCCACAACACAACCTTGGCCGCAAACAGCGTCTGCTCCCCTCTGCCTAACAGCAACCATCTGCCATCCTTTCCTTCTTCGATGTGCATGCATTAGAAGGTAATGTATATAAGTTTATATACAGTAGAGTTCTTGGAACCTAAAGCATATATATAAATGTGCTTTGCCTTTTTCTCATGCGTTGCTGTTATATCAACAGCCTCTGTTTTGATTGCTCCTCCAATCTTTGCCACCCTTTTTCTATTTTGTTTTATACTTGGTTTTGATATATATGTGGTTTATGTATAGGTCGTATTAAATTTTATGTTTAAAGCATAATAGCTCTCTGATTTTTAAAGGAATATAGGTCAGTGTGCATTTTGAAAATATATCAGTATACGTATATTGTCTATGATCTTAAGATCATATCTATATAAATTTTTTTGTTTTGTTATTGGTTTCGAATACTATTTTCATAGACAGAGAAAATTTTTCACGTGTTTTATTTTATGCGTTTAAAAGTTTTGATTTCGTATTGGGTTTAAAAAAATGTAAATTAGATATTTACTTGGTTTAAAAAGACAAATGAAATGTTGGTTTACAAATTCTATTTGAAATTGAATTTGATTTGGTTTTGAAATATATTAAGCGACCAATCGGTGTAATAATTACGAAAGTTATTAAAGAGACCGGAATCGGTTAGGGACATACTCTCTGTCTAAACCGAAAACCACTTTAATAACTATACGCGGAGTGTGATCCAGAATGAAGTGGTTGGAATGATGTACGTGATGACTGAAGAAAGAGAACGATAATGGATAGCCTTGACACTTGTGTCAAATTGGAAATGACAAAAACAGGAGCCGTGCCAGGCCAAATGAGGTCAGCTACCTCGAGCGAACACACTTCTTCGAAAACTACTCATTACTTGTTATCGATTGGTGCACCCTTGATTTTGGGAGTGTTGTTTCGCGGTGTTGCGATCGCTGTGGCGATGCGTTCTCACCAGTCCGGATCAGGAAAACGGTAGTTTCACTACCTTGGGTATTGCCTCATGTGTCTTGTCATACTTGTATCCATATATACGCGACCACTACGATTTGTTTTGTGATATACCTATGGAGTACTCCCTGATAGCCCACTAGTTTACGGTGGAGTTTACAGTGCTGTATAGACTATAACGCTTATATAAAATGTGTTAAGGGGGATAATGGTAACGTCTTAACACTATTTTTGATACTTTATATTACTGATAGGCATTATCTATTTACCGTACACTACTACATAGTAGATAGTTTAACGGATCCTTAAAGGATGGTTATTCCAAACATACTTTGAGTTACTTGTATTCCAGTTGCTATTTCACTTCAGTTGGATTTATTTATATAAGAATGTTAATCCTTACTCGAGTATTTTGTGTTTTGCTTTACGCTCGGGTCAGACTGAGTGTACCAGTATTCGAGACTCGCCTTTGGGTTGGAGCTTCGCTTGGAGATCCAGCTATCTATCCAGTTTCAGATATCCAGTTGATTCTAGTGATGTATTCTGATATTGTATTTGATTATTGTATTCGAGACATCTGGTGTACCTTATTTAACTCTGATATGTATATAGTAGCTTTATGATATACTATCTTTTGTTTCCGCTGCATTTATTACTCTGTGTCTGTGATCTGTGATTATTTATTTACTGTATATGTTCAGTTTTGCCAATTTAAATTAACAATTCGGTATTTTGAATCATTCAAGTTCGACATGTGCGGATGCGAATGGTCCAAAATAGCGGGTCGTTACAGTTGGTATCAGAGCTTTGGTAGCTCTAGGCAAAACTTAGCATATAGGGTAAATGTATTTACAGAATCACTCTCATTCGAGTTTCAATCTCTTCATTTTGACTTGATTCCTTTGAATTTTGGAACGTTCCCTGCGGTTCTAAAATTCATTCGTGTCCCTCACTATTCGTCTTCTTCCAATTCCGGAGTATCCCATAACTCCACTTCGAATGATCTTTATAATGAATCGGCGGTCTCGCCAAACTTCGAATGATGTATAAAGGGGTGAAACTCCTTTACAATAGGCATTGATTTACCTGAGATTTCTGTATCCTCGGTTTACGATGCTATCTATCTCCTGCTATGCCTGAATTCTATTTCTTGAGATCGAATGTCGATTTACCTCGGAATTCCACATCGATCTTATTCTTGAAGTCATGGTCGCCCCGGTTATGGTTGCACGTGATTTATATAAGATTATCTATTTCTTTATTCGGCTAAATAATCATCTTATCTTTCATTCCAACTTATTCTCAAATCAAAATTTTCTTTGATTGAATTAATCAAATTTGAATCTCTGTCCTTGCTTTGAAAATTTATTCTTGTATAGAGTATTTGTAAATCTATATTTAAATGTTTTAGATATTGTTTGCACAAAAAATGGACAAACACCTCAAAGTTGTATGATTTAGTAGATCTTATGTTGTTCTTAGTGATTTGGGTGATTTATGCAAATATATGAAAAACAGGGGCTAAACTGTAAAAAGACACGCAGATTTATAGTGGTTCAGCCAGAATGTGCCTACGTCCACTTTATATGTTATTTCTCTTCTTTTGTTGTGATTACAAGTACAAAGCTTTGGTACAAGTAAAAGAAAGTTGTTTGAAAGTTCCTTCCGTGCTTGAGCTCTCAAAAACTTGTCCCCATTGTTGTATCCCTGCCCCTCTATTTATAGAGTGAAGCTGGGGGTAGGGGTCTTGGAGGTATATAGCAGCTGGCGGGCCTGGGCTGAGACAATCTGGCCTGGAACACCTTGGTTCGGCATCCCTTGATTCGGTGGTAGGTTGATTCGGTGAGGAGTTGGTCCGGTGTAGGTTGATTCGGCGAAGAGTTGGTCCGGTCGTGTAGTTTGGACCGGCGTGTAGGTTGATTCGGCATAGACTGATTCGGTGGGGAGTTGTTCCGGTCGTGTAGTTTGATTCGGCGAGGAGTTGGTCCGGTCGTGTAGTTTGGACCGGCGTGTAGGTTGATTCGGCATAGACTGATTCGGTGGGGAGTCGAACATGGTGGATGTTTGGTCCGGTAGGGTCAAAATATACCCAACACTTGCCCCCAAAGTAGGGTAGGTGCATGCACGTATCCTGCTTTGTTTTTGACCATCCTAATTCCCCGTTTTTATCTGGTCCGGTAGCCCGCTTTTGTCTATAAGTAGATGGTTAGGGCCTTCGTTTTTCCATCTACCGAACCATTCCGTTGTCTCTTGCCGAATCAAAGTGTATCCGAATCAATCTCGAGCGTTTGCCAAACCAAGCAATTTAGCCGGACCAAGCAACTTAGCCGAACCAGGTGAGATTTTTTCTGCCGAATGAGACTTCGTAATGAGAACACCGAATGAGTTTTTACCGAATCGACTCATGGATACCGAGTGCCGAATGAAATCCCATTCGTGAATAGCCGGATGAACTCGGGTAACCCGAGATTACCGAATGAACTGTGCATCTGTTTCCCGAATGAACTTGTACCGAGTGAACATGTGTTTTATACTTCGAACTTCCAGTGAAATTCCAAATTATACTGCTTGTATATTCTAACGATATATTTTTCCCATTTTTGCAGATAAATGTCTCGAAAAGTTGAAACTCGATCAGATAAGAGGAGATCCGGGGGTGAAGGAGAGTCCTCGGCCGTGCCCCCAGCTCAATCAGGATCGGAGCGTCATGGGCCTGCCCCAAGGTCATTAGTGGATGGATATGGTCCCCAAGAGTTGCTGGACTCCCCTCCTGACTGCTTTCCTAGCTCTCTCAAAGAGGAGCAACTCGATGTTATATCTCGTTCCTTTGGGATCGATAGAGCCCTCATGCTGCTGCCGGGCCCAGGAGTCATGCCATACAGTCCTCCCGAAGGATACTTTGCTTATAGTAGGTACCATTGCATGTGTGGTGCTATCCCGCCACTCAATGCTTGGGTAGTCAGCTTCATCACGTACCTGAAGGTGGCCCCGTTCCAGCTTCACCCCAACTCTTATGCCATATTGGTGAGTCTCTTTGTTATTTTTCGGAGGAAGTATGGTCGCGCCCCCTCCAACCGGGAGATCCGGTACTTGTATAATTTAAGGGGCTATAAGAAGGGGTCCCCATATGTTAGCTTGGAGTCTGCTGTGACCTTCAAGCCGGTCTTGGACCTGTACTCTAAATTCAGCATGTTCAAGAAAGAGTGGTTCTTTGTTAGGGACGATTCCGTCTCCATCCGGCGCTTTACCTCTGGATGTAAGTTGATGCTTTTACTTATAATTCCTATTCCGATTGCGATGCTTCTTCTCATACTTTCTCATTTTTGCTAGCGACAGGTGGTTTTCCGGTTGTGGAGACTGACCGCCTGGTTCAGATGGCGGCGGAGATAGAAGCCATTCTTGGGAAATACAGATCATCTGCCTACTTGATTAGAAATGCGATTCTTCTGGAATATAACTTGATCCTTCCGCAGCAGTCTGTATTTAAGTTGAGGGAAACGGCGGAAGAGAGGGCGGCTGCTCAGGCGGCAGAGGGCGGAAAGAGAAAACCATTTACGAAACCTCCAGCCGTCGGAGGTAAGAAGCTTAAGAGGTCGGACGGTCCTTCTCCCAGCAATTGTCCACTTACTCAGGGGGAGATAGATGCGGAGGAGGAAAGAGGTGAGGCGGAGGGCGGAAGTGACGTTGAGCGTCTTGGTGACGAGGGTGGCGATGGACAGGGTGGTGATGGACAGGGTGGTGATGGTTCCAGGGCTCTGTCTTCTGGGCAAGTAGGCGAGATGCAAGAGTGGACGGATGATGCTCTCCGTCAAGCTTTTGAGGGGTTGGGTGATGATCCGGCTTTGGTAGAGAAGACTGGGGAGGCGGACAAAACCGGGACTGGTGCAAGTGAGTCTTCTCCGACTATTCCGGCCAAGGTGGCTCTGACAACTCAAGGTGAACTCTTGACCCCTGCATGCTTCACTAATGATAGGGACTTAGGAATATTTTATGACCCGCTCCCGTCCTGGAATGAAATCCGGGACTTATTGCAGTATCCCACTCCTCCCCAGGGTTTGTACAACCACAGCTGTGTTTCTTTTCCTTTTCTAACTTGTAACCTACCGCGTTTCTTGAATCATATAGTAATGTAAGATTATGACACTTGTTCTTTATATCAGGAGCAGGCAAGACGCCCAAAGCTTCAGACCTTCGACACAGGCTCGAGCAATATAAACTTTCCAAAATTTCTGCTAAGCCGAAGCCCTCAGCCCAACGCTCCGGGGATGTAGTCGGGTACCGTCCTCTTCTTGGGGTCATCGAAGAGGGTATTCAGCAGAGGAAGAGGAGTCACCCTTTATCCGAAACTTCGCTCGGTCCTCAGCCTCCGGCTCAGCCTATTCATGACATTACTGAGGAGGGTAGCGAGTTTGTACCCTCTCCACACCCGTCCGGAAACCCTTCTGTTATTCATATCGACCGTCCCGACTTGGCCCGTAATCCCTTCGCGGGTCATCCTGATCTGGATCCAGGTTCTCAGGATATTACTTTTGACGAAGCTACCGGTGAACACCTTCTCCCCCGTAACCCCATGGTACGAGTACTTGACGAAGCCAAGTCCTTAGACCTCGATCTACTCACCACTCGTATAGTCACTATGGGAGACGAGGCCAAAGCTAATATTGATCGGGTGGCAGAGGAGGCCAAGAAGCTGATGGGGCATCATGCTCGGTTGGTTAAGGCCGGAGAGGAGATAGGGAGCGCCAATATCCGACTTCGATTGGTGGTCTCGGATCAGGCCAAGCAGCTTGCGGATCAGGCTATCCAGATTTCTCAGCACGAGGCTGCTACTGGGCGATTGAGGAGAACCATGGAAGAGGCCAGTCGGGCCGAATTGCGGAAAATGGAAGCTGCTTGCAAAGAGCGGATTGACATGGCTATTACCACGGTGGATGAGGTTCGGAGAGCGGATCTCGAGCAGGTGGAGGATTTGTCCGAGAAGCTTGAGGCTGCAGAACTTGCTCAAGCTAAGTTGAGGGAAGAGATGGAGGTGATGCGGAGGTCCCTTCAAGCTGATTGCTCGAGATACAGACTGGAGAGAGATGCTGCCGTGGAAAGGTTGTCGGCCTCCGATGCCCGGATGAGGGAGTTTGAGGAGAACGAAGGAATGATGGATGACATGCTCCAGGACATGTATTTCCGGACTTGGAAGCAGGGTAACCTCTCTTGGATGGATGATTATCCCAGAGTCATGGCCAAGACATATCTTCGGGCTTTGGAGGAGGCTAAGGCTGATGCAGATAAAGAGGGTGGAACGGCCTTCAGTATGGATGTGGTCACTGCCCAATTCACCAAGGAGGAGAAAGTGGCGGTAAAGGAGGGTATGCGGCTGCTTGCTGCTGAAGAGGCGGGTGTGCAGGTAGAAGATGACGACCAGGATGGTCAAGAAGCTAGTACTGGTAAGTCTTCCTTTCTAGTCTTTCTGTTAACTTGGTTACTCATCACTAATGAATCCTTTTTATGACCGGACAGGCGGGCAAAAGAACAAGGACAAGACTTCGACGCAACCAGCTCCATGACCGAACCTGAAAAATTCTTTTTGTAGGCTTGGCATTGTTGTATCTGTTAGTCTTAAGACAGTAGAGTAACTTCTAAGTTGTAATTCTTGCTACTTGTAATAACATTATTCTTGACGTGTAATTTTTTAGCTCAAGTTGATTTTGTCATTTCTTTGAATATTTGTTGCTATTTCGACATATCGTATGAGAAATGTAGCTATGTGTATTCTTGTAATTAAATTGTGTTTGATGTCAGATTCTGGTTTTAAATCATAATCTCATGACTTGCAATGTTAGCGTGTGGTGTGAAAAAATCAAATTATAGTCATGCATTTGTACACAAAGGAAGAAAATACCGCCTTTCACGTTCTGTTTGTAAATGGCAGTTTCGAATATCTTGTATGACCAAGCATGGAGAGCAGTTGACTGCCCCGCCATCTGATTGTAAATCTCTGCATCCATTGGCGGGTATCTCTTACCCTGCATCCTGTACTTTATGGTTTGTTATAGAGGATAGGAGGAAAGTTTTTTAAGTAAAATTGAAATATGTGAAATAGCAAAACTTCCAGTCACGGAAGGCCTTCGATGTGCTTAAGTTCGTGGCAAACGGGTTTTGTAGTCACTTTCCCTAGCTGTGGGTCTTGGAGACATTTGTCACCCATCTTACGCCTCCGCGGGGAGTTAATTCTTTTTTACCACAGCCGCACTTAAGACACACCGGAGCCGAGATCGCGCACAGTAACTACCCGGGCCATTATGGCCCGTACTCATGGGTATTATTCGACTTACTGTGGCCGGCTAGCGTGGGTGCCGATCGTCAACTGTGAACTGCCCCTGGCTGGCCACACCTTATGTTGGGGCTTATAATCGGTTCACAGTCGCCGGCGAGCCTAACGCCGTAATGAGCTGCCTCGGCTATAGTCGGCCTTCTCGGTGGCTTATAATCGGCTCATTACAGTTGGCTTTAAGGGCCGTCGCGAGCAATGAGTTAACCCGCAGCAGAGGGATGCTGGAGCAAAAGTGTCTCATTGGCGAGGGCATAGATTCGCATAGTACCTGTTGGGGCTTGTCCACGTAAAGTTGCATTGTGGAGTGCTTTGAATAGAAACGCTATATGCTCAGGATTTTGTTCAACAGACAAGGATAAAGTTAACAAGCAGCCAAGATACAAAGGAACAAGTTAAGAAAGAGACAAGGCTTTTTTAAAGTGGTTCGGCACGAAAAAATGCCTACGTCCACTGATTCTCTTTGTTAATTCACTTCATATGGGCAATACAAGTTAAGAAAAGTATCGACGGAGGTGTTGGATGTTCCATGCCCTCTGGAACACCTCTCCGTCCACTGTTGACAAAATATAGGCTCCGTTGTGGAGATCTTTATGAATTACATATGGTCCATCCCAGATTGGGTCTAGTGCTCCGGGGCGAGGGAAGATTCGCTTGAGGACAAGCTCCCCTTCTCGTAAGGTACGATGCTTGACTTTGGAGTTGTATTGTGCTGCCACCTTTTGCTTGTGGGCTGCTGTTTTTAGGACTGCATCATTCCTTCTCTCCTCGACTAGATCCAAAGACATGTTGAGGAGCTCTTCGTTTTCTTCTGGGTTATAGTGGATCCTACGGTGGGAAGGCACAATGGTTTCAACTGGGAGCATAGCCTCCGATCCGTATGCCAAAGAGAAAGGAGTGTGCCCTGTTGATGTTCTGAAAGATGTGCAGTAGGCCCATAGTGCCGTAGGGAGTTCATCCACCCAAGCGCCCTTTGACTTTTCGAGCTTCTTTTTGATCAGAGTTTTCAGAATTTTGTTGACTGCTTCGACTTGTCCGTTTGCTTGGGGATATGCTACGGATGAGAAGCTTTTGTGAATTCCGTGTTCTTGGCACCAGTTGGCGAATTCCTCGCTGTCAAACTGAAGTCCATTGTCTGATATGATTTTTAGTGGGACTCCGTACCTGCACAGAACATTTTTGATTAAGAAGTTGATAACTTTCGCTGAAGATACTTTATTTAGAGGTTCTGCTTCCACCCATTTGGTGAAATAGTCGACTGCTACTATAGCATATTTGGCGCCGCCTCGACCCATTGGCAGTTCACCGATTAAGTCGATTCCCCATACTGCAAAGGGCCAAGGGCTGGTCATCTGAGTAATCTCGGTTGTTGGTAGCCGAGGGATCTTAGCAAATTTTTGGCATTTGTCACACTTCTTGACGAAATTTAAGGCGTCCTTGCTTAAGGTGGGCCAGAAATATCCGTATCGGAGTATCTTTTTTGCTAACGTTTGCCCTCCGGTGTGATCTCCGCAGCTTCCTTGATGAATGTTGGATAAGATTTCCTTGGCTTCCCTTCCGGCGACACACCTTAATAATGGGTTAGAGAACCCGCGCCGATAGAGGATGTCTCCTTGTATTGTGTAGCGGGACGCTTTCCTCAAGATTTTCTTGACTTCGTTACGCCCGTCGGGTAGTGTGCCATTTTGTAGGTAGTCTCGGATGGGAGTTATCCAAGTTGCTTCTTCGGTTGCAGCTATCAGATTCACTTGCTCAAAACTTGGGATCGTTTGCTTTGAGACAGTTACTGCCCCGAAGATGGCGACGTCTCTCATACTTGCTTGCTTTGCCAATTCGTCGGCCTCTTGGTTCTCTTCCCGAGGGATGTGTTTGACTAAGTAGTGGTCCAATCGGCTGAGAAGTAACTTGGTCTTCTTTAGATATGCTATGAGTCGTTCTCCTCGAGCTTGGAATTCCCCTAGTATTTGATTAACAATAAGCTGAGAATCGCTGTGAAGACACAAAGAATTGGCTCCGATCTCGATAGCAATTTCTAATCCGGCTATTACTGCTTCGTATTCTGCATCGTTGTTGGTGGCAGCGAACTCCAACCTTATAGCATAGTGCAGTTTATTTCCCCTGGGAGTGATGATTACCACACCTGCCCCCGAGCCTTGTTCGTTAGATGCACCGTCCACAAAGAGATTCCACTTGATATCTTCCGTTATTTCCAGTTGCTCCTTATCCTCGTTGGTAGTGAATTCTGCAATGAAATCAGCCATGGCTTGTCCCTTGATGGCGGTGCGAGGGTGATAGGTGATATCATATTGACTCAGCTCAATACACCATTTAAGTAGTCGCCCGGAAGTGTCGGGACGATGGAGTACCTGCCTTAGTGGTTGATCGGTTAGAACCTTGATGGAATGGGATTGGAAGTAATGACGTAGCTTTCGTGAAGTGATTAGTAAACAGTATGCTAACTTTTCAAGCTTAGGATATCTGACTTCTGCCCCAGTAAACCTTTTACTGACGAAGTAAACTGGTCGTTGCGTGCGGTTATCTTCCCTTACCAAGGCAGCGCTTAGAGCGTGAGATGACACAGCAAGGTATAGGTTTAATTCTTCGCCTTCGCTTGGGGTCGAGAGTACCGGTGGTTTCTGGAGGTGTTCGATTAGGTTAAGGAAAGCGGTCAAGCATTCGTCCGTCCATTCGAACTTTCCTTTATCTTTCTTTAGAGCTTCGAAAAAGGGGACGCACTTGTCCGTTGCTTTGGAGATGAATCGGCTTAGGGCAGCCACTTTCCCGTTTAGGCTTTGCATTTCCTTTCGGGTGGAAGGTATCTCGATGTCTCTTAATGCTCGGACTTGTTCAGGGTTTGCTTCTATCCCTCGGGCATGGACGATGAATCCTAAGAATTTTCCTGATGACACTCCGAAGGAGCACTTTAGTGGATTCAACTTCATTCCATACTGTCGAAGTACCTGGAACATTTCGCCCAGGTGGCTTACGTGATCTTTGGCTTTCCGTGATTTTACCAGCATGTCGTCTACATATACTTCCATTGTTCGTCCTATTAGCCCTGCGAACATCTTGTTGACGAGGCGCTGGTAGGTGGCTCCTGCATTTTTAAGTCCGAAGGGCATCACTTTGTAGCAGTACAAACCCCGGTCGGTGATGAAACTAGTGTGATCTTGGTCGGGAGCATGCATAGGAATTTGGTTATATCCTGAGTATGCATCCATAAAAGACAGGAGTTCGTGCCCGGCTGTGCTGTCTACAAGTTGGTCGATTCTGGGAAGCGGAAAGCAATCCTTTGGGCAGGCGTCATTTAGGTTGGAGAAGTCAATGCAGGTCCGCCACTTCCCATTAGCCTTCTTTACTAGTACCGGGTTGGCGATCCATTCTGGGTAAATAGCTTCTCGTATGAAGTCATTGGCGAGTAGATTCTTTACTTCTTCATCGAGGGCTGCTGATCGCTCTGCCCCCATACTTCTCTTTTTTTGTTTTACGGGTGCCTTGGTAGGATCAATTTTTAATACGTGGCATGCTATGTTGGGGGAGATTCCGGTCATGTCAGCGTGTGACCAAGCGAATACATCCAAGTTGTGGCGGAGAAAATCAACGAGTTGTTCCTTCAATTCAGTTTTCAGCTGCGACCCAATTTTCAGTAGCCTACTTGAGTCGTGCTTGTCTACAGATATAAACTCCATAGCCTCTACAGGCTCGGCGATGGCCTCCTCCTCTTTGTCCCTAGGGTCTAATTCATTGAAAGGGTCGCTGGTGTATCGAAGAGGAGGGGCTTTCTTTAGTTGCTATGCTTCAAGGCTTTTTGTGCAGAGGGCAATCTCTACACCTTTCCCTTTATCTCTCCTGTGGTTGTTGCGAAGTTCGGTTACATAGCAGTCTCGTGCAATGTCTTGGTCTCCTTCCACTTCCCCTACCCCATTGTCTGTTGGAAATTTCATTTTCAGGCACCACGGGGCTAGGACAATCTGGAAGTCAGATAGGGCTGGTCTTCCTAGGAAGGCGTTGTAGGCCGAATGGTTTTCTATCAGCACAAACGTCTGTTTCCTTACAACGGAGCGGGGATGGCTTCCAATTTCAACGAAGAGGTCCAGCTGCCCGATGGGCATTTTCGCATCTCCAGTGAAACCGTGTAGCGGTTTATCGCAGGGAGATACGTCCTTTATTGACAACCTCATTTTGTCGAATGCGTGTTTGAACAGGATATTTACAGAGCTTCCAGTGTCTACCAGGATTCGGTAAACTTCGGCGGGACCGAGTCGGGCAGAGATAACCATGGGATCCATGTGAGGGTACTGTCTTCCTTCTAGGTCGCGTTTACTGAATGTGATGTCATCACTTTCTTTCCGCTTTGGGTGGCGCTCTTCTATAACCGTATTGACACAGTCTCTATTGTTTCTGAGCGACTTCCCATATCTTTCCATCTCTTTCCAACTTCTGTCTGCGATGTGTGGACCTCCTGAGATGGTATGGACCACTATCTTCTCTTGACTAGAGCTGCTAGCGTTGCGGTCGCCTCTGCCGGTCCCTGGTGAGGGTAGCCTTGGGTTTTCATTGGCAGGAGCTGGAGTCCTGTCTTGACTTTTTACATAGCGCTTCAGTTTCTTTCTTCTGATGTGTTCCTCAATCAGATCTCGGAGATGATGGCATTCGTTGGTATCATGTCCGTGGGATTCGTGGAAGCGGCAGAATTTTCCAGATTTCTGTGCGCTATCTGATTCCTTCTTGTATGGTGGGCGTTTGTATCTAACTTCGCCTTGGGTGGCAAGGAAGATGTTTTCGACGGTCTCGTTCAAAGGGGTGTAAGAGTCGAATCTTGGTCCTGGCCGATATAGGCGTTTCTCTACTTTCTTGCCCCCAGCATTGTCTCTGGAATCATTTCTTCGAACGTCCCTTGCCACAGCAGGGGCGTTGCCATGGGTCGTCTTACTTTGCTGTCCTGACTGCCCCTCAATGGCGGCATCCTCAAGCCTCATGTATTTTCCGGCTTCATGGAAGAAATCGGGTAAAGTAGCTGGTTTTTCTTTTGTCAATCTCCTAGCAAATTTAGTGTCCGGATGCACCCCACTGCAGAGGGCCATTAGGATAAGCTTCTCATCGGCATCTTGAACTGCGGCTGCTGCGGCGTTGAATCTGGTTAGGTATTGCTGCAGCTTTTCTCCAGGTTTCTGTTTGACGCTGGATAAGGAATAAGCGTCCTTAGGTTGCTCCACATGAATGCGGAACTGACTGATGAATTTTTCTTTCAACATTTCCCATGAGCTGATGGATCCTTGGGGTAGATGACAGAACCAGGAGGTAGCAAGATCTGCTAAGAAGAGCGGGAAGCATTTGCACAGCACTCCCTCTGTTGCTCCACTCATAAGCATATGCTGCGTGTACCTCTGTAAGTGTACAACGGGATCGGAGGTTCCTTTGTAGGGTTCCATTGTTGGCATCTTCCATTCTCGGGGGGTGATAGCAATTTCGATATTGCGGGCGAAAGGGCTGGTTACCCTAGCGCCTATCCCTCGATCTCTTTGCTCCCGTTGGACACACTCTCTGAATAAGCGTACCATCCTTTCATCAGAATTTGGAGCGGACAGAAATGAGTTCGGTTCCGTCCTGTGGGGTTGATTCCGACCAGACAACCTGTAGGGATGGTATCGTCTATCATTCCTCATATTTTCCAGTGGCCGCCTTTGATCTTCTGGGAGCATGCTTGGATCAGCTACAGTTGGCCCTTGCCTTGATCTTCCCCTGTTGGGTTCTGATCTAAGCACTTCCTCGGGTCCAACTTCGGGCTGAACTCCAGCTCGGCCCCGTTCACTGGTGTTTCTGTGGTTAGGCAGCATGACAGGCTCAGCTGCAGTTGACCTCCGCCCGGTACCTTCCCCGTTGGGTTCGGCACCAAACGTTTCCTCAGGCCTAACTTCGGGCTGAGCTCGGTCTCGGCTCCTACCACGGCTACTCCTGCCGTTAGCTCCTTCGAAGAAAGAAGATCTTTGCTGTCTCTGAGATCCTCCAGATTGGGACTCGCCCCATGATTCAGTGTTGTGGTTGGATTCTTCAGCGTCCCTCAAGCGTGACATGAGATGGTCCACCAAGGCTTCCTGCTGGGACGTGAAGCGGTTAGTTACTTCAACAACAACTCTGTCCAAATCTGCCCTAGTAATTGCTGCAGGCTGTTCTGTGGCAGGAGTGGTGGGGTTAGCCTGTCCTCCATTTGTTACCGTTGCTGGAGGAGGAGGATTTACTTGATTTGCGATAGCTGGATCAGGAAGGCTACTGGATGCGATGTTTTTTCCTTTGTTAACATCTTTTCTCTGTTTGGGAGGCATGTTTTCCAAGTGGCGGATGAAGCTGTTAGGAAAACTTGTTAAGCGGATGAAGCTGGAGCTTCGAGCTTCAATTTCTCAGTGAAAGCACCAAAAATGTTTGCACAAAAAATGGACAAACACCTCAAAGTTGTATGATTTAGTAGATCTTATGTTGTTCTTAGTGATTTGGGTGATTTATGCAAATATATGAAAAACAGGGGCTAAACTGTAAAAAGACACGCAGATTTATAGTGGTTCAGCCAGAATGTGCCTACGTCCACTTTATATGTTATTTCTCTTCTTTTGTTGTGATTACAAGTACAAAGCTTTGGTACAAGTAAAAGAAAGTTGTTTGAAAGTTCCTTCCGTGCTTGAGCTCTCAAAAACTTGTCCCCATTGTTGTATCCCTGCCCCTCTATTTATAGAGTGAAGCTGGGGGTAGGGGTCTTGGAGGTATATAGCAGCTGGCGGGCCTGGGCTGAGACAATCTGGCCTGGAACACCTTGGTTCGGCATCCCTTGATTCGGTGGTAGGTTGATTCGGTGAGGAGTTGGTCCGGTGTAGGTTGATTCGCCGAAGAGTTGGTCCGGTCGTGTAGTTTGGACCGGCGTGTAGGTTGATTCGGCATAGACTGATTCGGTGGGGAGTTGTTCCGGTCGTGTAGTTTGATTCGGCGAGGAGTTGGTCCGGTCGTGTAGTTTGGACCGGCGTGTAGGTTGATTCGGCATAGACTGATTCGGTGGGGAGTCGAACATGGTGGATGTTTGGTCCGGTAGGGTCAAAATATACCCAACAGATATTGTGTTGTTTGAGTTGTTATTGTTGATTTGGGTTTTCGATCGATTCGTCTAATCAACGCTATCGATAGAATTTCCAAAACGCTTGAACAGAGCAAACTGACACAATATTATTTTAAATTTGGTAAATGAAATAAATTTTGAATAATTATATTATATATATAAGTATGATTTTCTGAATTTTGATAGTTAATTGAATTGTTTGTTAATAAAAAAATATTGGATTTTAAATATGTCACCTAAACCATTGGCTTTTGTCTCATATATAAATAATTGAAATAAAAACATGGTTTATAATTTATTCGAAAATTGTAATGAATTTAAATCAAGAAACTGAGAATTTAAATTTTCCGGTGATTTCAAACTTTGATTTGAAAGTTTTAAAGTGTATAGTATTTAAAATATTTTCAAATAGAAATCATTCCAAAGAAATTTTAGATGTTTAATCAGTGCTCTTCTCTTTGTCGTTGGAAAATAATTTCGATGATGACGGCCGCATCATCGACATTCATTTTCGAGTTTCGAAGTGTAGAGACCAATTCGTAGCTTTGCTACAGTTTTGTTTTGGAAATTAAATCGATTTAAAATTCTTAAGTATGATTTGATCTATATATATATATATATGTATATTATTTTAAATTTAATTTGATTTGATATATATAGTATATACATAATTATCTCTAAATGGTTTGAAGTGAATCGGAAATCTAATTTTTTAATTTATGGTAAATGATGATTTTAATTATAAATAAAGCTAAAATTTTGAATAAATACTTAAACTTGAGAGAGTTGAATTAGAAATTTACTTGTACAATACTCAATTGCATTCAATATAACTTACCTAAATTGCTGAAAAAGTTAACTATGTAATTGGATAGTATACAATATAAAATGTCTTTATAAATAAAATTTGAGTTCGTATAATAAATGTTATACACTTAAAGTTTAATTATAAAATGATTAATAGAGATAAATAGAATACTAAGTTAGTCGAATAATAAATGAATTAATAAAATAAATTGTTGTTTGAAGTAAATTTTGTAACGAACAATGATAAATTGAAAATAAACCAAGATAATGAAATTCCTTGAGTTTAAAGTCAATTGTTGAATATAAATTAATTTAAATTGAAATTTATATGGTTTAAATTAATTGTTTTATTTTGTAATTCAAATCTATTTTCTTCTGGTTGTTTCTATTCTCCTACCTCCTTCCTTTTCGGGGAAGAAAAGATTTGAGTGGGGGAGAGTGTAACGACCCGTAAAATTTAACTAGTTTTAATAACGTTGTTAATTGAAAATTTGGGGAATTTTAAAAATAAAATTTTGAAATAAAAATTAAATATTTGAAATGCGTCTAAGTAAACATAGCAAACTGTAAATTTTCATCCAAAAATATGGAAGTTTATTTCGTACGTAAATTTATTTTAATTTAAATCAGTTAGTAATTGATGAAAATAAAATGTTTCGAAACCTAAATATTTTACATAGAAAAAATTCTAAATCATCTTCTGAGCAAGACGTCATTTTTCGTTTTTCGAAATTCGGACTTCTTTAGCTCCGTCGATCTTAATTTTCTGCGATTCTGCTGCATTTTTCCACTAGTAGAAAATTCAAATTTTTTTATAATTAAATCGTACCGCTAATATCTGTATACCATTTTGACCGTCTCTTCGTGCTGATCTCCGCGGTATATTTAATTCTGTGTTTTGGGGTCCGTTGTAACAGTACCAAAAGGTGTGACTTTTATTCCCTTTACTCTTTCAAACTTTACCCGTGGAAACCAAGCAACCATTAATTGCTTTAATTTATTTGAGGGAATCAAGGGTCCTTCGGGTGCTTTTTCTTTCATTATGCATTTATATTGTATGACCTTTCATTCTCTGATTTGAAAAGCTACTAACATTTAATATGAAAGCTACACGTATTCTTCCTCTCACTGTCCATTTCTCTTTCCTCCAAACTGTAATATCCCGGAAATTTTAACAATATCAATTTAATAATCTGTTGTATAATTAAATTGATATGGATGATCTTTGATAATAAAATTTGAATTTAATTTAATAATCTGATTAAATTAGTATTAATTGATGATTTTACCTTTTAAAAGTTAATAAGATATTTTCTATTTGAATATATATATTTATTTATATATATTATAAATAGAAAGCTTTGGAAAAATTGGGAATTTAGATTTAATTTAATATGACTTTTCAAAGTTATTTAAATTAGTAAATTTATAGTTTTAAAATACTTTAATTGCTTAAGATATTTTTACTTAAGTTTAAAATTATATAAGAGTTAACAAAAAGGCTTGTTTTGTTTCTTTTTAAAATATCACTTGATAATATAATCTCTTATATAAATTATTTTAAGTATCAAATATGTTAATTTCAAATAGTAAGTATAATATATTATTTTTATAAATATGAATAGATTTTAAAGACTATGGAATTGTTATTTTAAATTAAATAAATAGGGTATGTAAATATATATAACTTAACTTTTAAATTGAATCTTAGGATTTAATTTTATTTAAATTTGAATTTAAAGCTTTGAAATTCAAGAGAATAAATATTTAAATTGTTTTGGATTTCAGAATATTTGTATAAGCTTTTATTTATAAATGTAATTAGTTTTGTTTCTTTAAAAAGTAATTATATATATATAGATAAGTATTTAATAAATAAGAAAAAGGCATTTATTTACTTTTAAAATAAATAAAAATATGAATAATTACTTAAGAGACATATGTCATTTTTCTAAGGCTCCATTTTAACATGTGTAATTTAAGTAATCAATGTAATGACAAGTGTCTTTATTATTTTCATTTTTTTTAAATCACAAATTTACTTATATGTACATTTGCATATCTTCACTTCATTTCTTTCTTCTTTTTAAAATCAAGAGAAACTCAAAACTTTCTCTAAAAACTAAAATCTGAAATCAATACCACTTCTCAAACTCTTCCTCTAATCTAAAATCAGTAATTATTTCTCAAGCAAAATGTGTTCATATTCAAATCTGAAATCAGAAATCAGTTGCCTCAAACCAAATCAAAGTCTTCTGTCTACATTCATTTCTTCAATCTGGAAGCAATCCTGAAATCATCTCAAAGCCTTGCAAACACTCTTTGAATCTGGAATCATCTCAAGCCTACCTGCAATTCTTTTCATCTCTGGAAGGAATTCATACTGTCTGCATTCTTTTCAAAACTGGAAGCCAACTTGCATGTAGTTTAAATCAGTAAAGCTTCAACAACTAAAGTTAAAAATCAAATTCAAGAAGCATTCAAGTTAAAGTCTTCAAGAGATAAAAACTGCCTCTGTTTCATCTTTGTTTAAGGTGAGTAACAGTTTTTTTTATTATTTAAAACTAACTTAAGTAAATATAGTTGCTTGATTTCTTCCTGTGATAATCATGTTTGAAGTGAATAAATGTGATGTAATTCTCTGTATTATGTTTGGTTTCGAATGCATGTTGGGTTTTGGTATGTTCTTGCCTGTTATGGAATGACAGTTTTAGATACTGATCAAAATCAATTATTTCATGCTCAAATCCTTATGATGGCTTAAGATTAAACCAAGTATGAGTATATAACATAGATGTTAGTTGAAATTTTATTAAATATAAAATAAAAACTGATATGTCTCTGTAAAGAAATATAACAGAGCAAATATCTTGTAAGTGAAAAAATTCAAAAGTCTAGATTCATTATTCCAGGAGTATAAGTTGAGTTCTTATACTAAAATTCGATTTTTAAAATATAAATCAAAATTTTTAGTTTCGAATTGAAGGAGCAGTTCTAGCTTAAGTCAGAAATGAATTTTTGGTAATTTTGATTATCTCAATGAAACTGGGATGTTGAATTCTTCAGTAAGGATAGTTGGATGATCATGGATATAAGGAAAATTATTAGAAATCAAATTAAGGCAGTGAGGAAGAAACGATTTAAGTTTTAAAATTTTAAACCTAGTTATTACCAGTCTAGAGAAATCGAGCATCATTTCGTCTAGGATGGATCGAGTTCGACGAAACTCTGGGAAATGATAGTCGTGACGTGGACGAAGTCGTCGCTGGAATCGCTGGCGTTCTGGTGGTCGAGGTTGCTGAGGCGAGACAGTTTCCAGACTTTGGTTGAAGGAGGTTCCAGTTGTTCCAGGTTTGGTTGAAGGTCTCGAATTCGATTTCGAGAATTATAGAGTGATCTGATGATCGTAGTTGAGTGTGAAGGAGGTTGCCGATGAGGGAAGACCATCGGAGATGGTCAGAGGTGATTAAAGTCTCCGTGCATGTGCACGGTGCACTGCTATTTCTGGTGAAGTTTGGGTTTTAAACAGAGGAGAGGTTCTCGGGTTTTGTTCGTGAGAGGCTCGGAGAAATTAGGGTTGCGACTCGAAGTAAAATAAGGTGGGCTCGAGTACTTTTAGTTGTTGCCAGGCTTTTAAAAACTGTCTGTTTAAAACTTTAAACTAAATTTAAAACTGTAAAGAAATATTTAAACAGGAATTGGAATCAAAGTTTTATTTCAAGTTGGTTTTGAACCCTAGATTTGAGATAAATAAGTTTATAAATTTAAATGTTTTTAAATAAAATGTTAGTTATATTTAAATGTTTTGAAATTTTTAAAGGGAAGTTGATTTAAGTTCTTTTTAAAAAAATTCCTTTAGAAGATATAAGATTTCTTTAACATGTAAAAGTTTTCAAATTGGATTTAAACTTTGTTAAAGACAAATTGTTATTCATTTTAAATCCGGAATTTAAAATGAAATTTAAAAGTAAATTTGAAATGGATGTTTTCAAATGTAAGTAAGAATGATAATTTAACCATGGGTAAGAAAATGTTTTTATCTTAAAGTTAAATCATTAATCTTTAAGGTAATTAAAATGGTTTAAATAATCTAATAATTAATGATTGGATTAATTAATTAAGTAATTAAGGATTTAAATTAACTTAATTAAGGTTTAAGTTAATTAATTAAGCAATAATTAATTTATAATTATGGATTATAAATTAGAATATTAATTAATGATTAAGAATTAATTAATAAAGTAATTTAGGATTAATTAAGTAATGGTTAACACTTAATTAATTAAATAAATTAATTAGATTAATTAATTGGTTATAAAGATTTATTAATTTGAAATTAATAATACTTAATCTAAGATAATTACTTAAGGAAAGTAATTAAAGAGTTGTTAATAGTTAATGAAGGTCATTAACTATGGATTATTAAATAATTAATTAATGTAATTAATTTTTAATTAGATTAATTAATTTAAAGATAATCAATTATAGAATTTGTTTTAAATGAATTACTTAATGGAAGTAATTAAGAGAATTTATTACTCATTGTAATTAAGGAAGTTAATGTGATTAGTTAAGTTAATTAAGTTTAATTAATTTAGAATAATCAATGGATGATTTGATTAATAATTACTTAATGTAATTAATAAGGTATTATTATTTAGGGAAGTAAATAATAGATAATTACTGAAAGTAATTAATTGAAGGAAAGTAATTTGAGTTAATTACTTTGAATAATTAATCAAAGGATTAATTAAGAAATTAATTAAGGAGTAATTAATTTAGTTAATGAAAGTAATTAAGGGTAGTTAATTACTGATTAAAGATTAATCAAAAGTGATTAATAAATGTTGTTTAATTAAAGGTTAATTACTTAATGTAATTAATTTAATTAAGTAATTAATAATTAAGTTGTAATTAAGGATCATTAATTAATACAATTAATGATGTAATTAAGATTGGTTAATTAAGTAATTATTCATAAATGAAGTAATTAATCAATGTAATTAATTAAGGATTAATGTAATTAATTATAGTTGATTAAGTTAATTAATTTTAGTAAATTAATTAATGAAGTAATTAAGGTTAATTACTATAAGTGGTTAAGGATAATTAATTTGAGAAATTAATTGAGGATAAATTACTTGAATGTAATTAAAAGATAATTAATCAAGGATAATTAATTGAAATGAATAATTAAAGGATAATTAATTAATTAAATTGTAATTAATTAATGGTTAAGTAAGCAGGATTTATAAAATGAAGTAATTAATTTAATTCACTTTAAATTAATTAGAGATGATATAAATCATTACTTATGAATGGGTGATAGTATTGAATACTTGACATTGTTTGATATCTCTGATGAGATATATGCTGTATGATATGGATGTTAGTTGAATTGTATGGATTATCTGATAATGTTGATTATCTGTTGTGAATTATCTTTCTTTGTGTATAAAGATAATGAATTGAATTTATTTTAACCTTTAAAACAACTTGGCCTTAAAAGATACGCTTTGGATTTCGATGAGACCGGGATCGGGTTTCCGTATACCGGATTTCCAGGTCTGGAGACCCGAATACCACATCGATCCAAATTAACGATAGGTCGTGAATCAAGTGAAGATGAAGATTCAGAGTGCAAGGGTTATTGTCGTTAACTCTGAGGGTGATTCCAAAACGAGTGTAACGAGATAATGCCTTCGGTTTCGTTCGAACCCGGAACGAACTTGTATGGATTGAATGCTTTCAGAACATCGTCAGGTGGACGATGAGCATTCTAAGTGATGTGTTCTTTTCTAAGGTAATCGTGACCTCAAGCCTCACAAACCGGGAATGGCTAAAACAGGGGAGGTGCAGCAAGGTTAGTGGGTAGCACCCAAGTAGGACAAGATTACCTCTGTCTAGAAGTCCCTTCTTATTTCGGCTTAGTGTGTGCGGTTGCTGATCCAACCGTGAGGTATCTTGTGCGGGAATTATCCAGTAAGGGATGTTCCGGCCTTGTGTTGCAGGGGATTGGGAGTGATCCTCGGTACGGTGATCTAGGCCACGTACTGTGACGGGCGGTACCCCGGTAGCCCTGCCATTGTATGGAATCCAAAATCCAGTAAGTGCCAACGGACTTGATTGTATAACCCACTTTGTGGCTAGTATGCTGGAATTTAATAATGTAACAATTTCAGCTATTTCATATTTATTTGAAAACCCTAGACCCTATTATAATACAATCGAATTTCCTATCAAATGTTTTGGTTAGCGTAAGGTAAAAACTTACCCATGTTTATGTGTGGGAAGTCTTACGTGATACCTTTTCTTTCAAAAGGTTTTGAAGTTAAGCAAGTTTAACCTGTTACTCACACCAGACCCATGTCTGACCCAAGTGTTTATTTCTATTTTATATAAACTCTTGGGTACTCAAATTTTTACGAGTAGCCAAGGGATTCAGGTTTAGCTTTGACGAATATTCTGGAGGAGCAATGGAGCAGGAGGCTTCGGCGTTCGTAGATATAGTATTCCGCTGTGTTGATATCTGTGATAGTGTCTTGTCTTGTATTTGAGTTGTAATGTCTAGACAGATGTTTATAACTGTCTAGTAAGTGATGTATATGCCGTGTAACTCTGTAAATTGTTGTATACTATGTAATAGTTTATGTTATTAATATAATTTATTCGTTCCGCTGTGAGATCGTTATTGTTGTTTCTTTCCCTTTTCTCTTCTTTTCTCTTTTCTATCCCTTTCTTTCTTCATAATGATCCGACTTTCTGTGGAGAAAAAGTCGGGTTATTACACAAACTCATATACTCACTTTCTTATAATAATTTTTTTTTTCTATTTCTTTCATGGCTTCGGCCATCTTCCAATGCCACCATGAATTTTGCCAAGCACCCTCTCTAGCTTGCTCCGCCTCCGCATGCCGACCTGCTCCCTCCCCTCTCTCTGCATGACACTCAAACCACCTCCTTAGCTCATCTATCACCAGCCTAGCCCAGATCCACAAAACCCCGTCCCCATGCCGAGATCACCGCCATAGCCTACACCCTCCACGCCTCGGCCTCACTCACCCTCAAACCTCGGTCACTGCCTGCACTCGACATGGCTGAAGGCCATCTTATCACCACCATCGGTCCACACTCAGCTAGCAACACGAGAATGCTACTCACGCACCACTACCATCACCTCACTTTGCTTCACGACCTGACCGATCTCCGGTCGTGCCTGCTCCTTCTCTCACCGCCTTCCTATCTCAACCGAGCAACTCCACAACACAACCTTGGCCGCAAACAGCGTCTGCTCCCCTCCGCCTAACAGCAACCATCTGCCATCCTTTCCTTCTTCCATGTGCATGCATTAGAAGGTAATGTATATAAGTTTATATACAGTAGATGTGACGACCCGGCTTTTTCTCCTCAAAAAGTCGTATCATCTTGAAGAAAGAAAGAGATAGAAAAGAGAAAAGATAGAGAAGAAAGAAAGAAACACATCAGAATCTAAACAGCGGAACGAATAAATTATATTAATCAAATAAGATATTACATTGTATCATATACATCAAAGATACACAGCTCATACAACACATACTAGACAGTTATAAACATCTATCTAATCATTACAACTCAAATATACTCAACAAATGACTCATACAGACTAACACAGCGGAACACTATATCTACGAATGCTGAAGCCTCCTGCTCCATTGCTCCTCCATAGATTCGTCAAAGCAAACCTGAATCCCTTGGCTACTCGTAAAAATTTGAGTACCCAAGAGTTTAATAAAACAGAAAATAAACACTTGGGTCAGACATGGGTCTGGTGTGAGTAAACGGGTTGAAGTTGTTTAACTTCAAAACCTTTTGAAAACAAAGGTATCACGTAAGACTCCCCACAAATAAACATGGGTAAGTTTTTACCTTACGCTAACCAAAACATTTGATAGGAAATCCAGTTATATTATAATAGGATCTAGGGTTTTCAAGTAAAATACAGAAATAGCTGGAATGCTTACATCTCACGTTCCAACATAGTTGGGCACAACTAAATCGTACGGCACTTATTGGATTTTGGATTCCATACAATGGCAGAGCTACCGGGGTACCGCTCGTCACAGTACGTGGCCTAGATCAACGTACCGAGGATCACACCCAATCCCCTACAACACAAGGCCGGAACATCCCTTACTGGATAATTCCCGCATAAGAAACCCCGTGGTTGCGGCCAAACAACCACCCACACAGCCGAAATAAAAAGGGACTCTAGACAGAGGAATCTTATACTACTTGGGCGCTACCCACTAACCTTGTTGCACCTCCCCTGTTTTAGCCATTCTCGGTTGATGAGGCTTGAGGTCACGATTACCTTTAATCAGAACACATCACTTAGAATGCTCATCGTCCACCTGACGATGTTCTGAAAGCATTCAATCCATACAAGTTCGTTCCGGGTTCGAACGAAACCGAAGGCATTATCTCGTTACACTCGTTTTGGAATCACCCTCAGAGTTAACGACAATAACCCTTGCACTCTAAATCTTCATCTTCACTTGAGATTCACGATCTATCGTTAATTTGGATCGATGTGGTATTCGGGTCTCCAGACCTGGAAATCCGGTATACGGAAACCCGATCCCGGTCTCATTGAAATCCAAAACGTATCTTTTAAGGCCAAGTTGTTTAAAGGTTTAAACAATTCAATTCAATTTAATACTTGAATTCACATAGCATTAACATAGATAAATATCACACATTTATCACAGATCTATCATAGTATATCATCCAATAGATATCAACCAAATCAGACATTCTACTCAACCATCATTCATAAGCAACCATTTATTAATCTCTATTATAATCAATTTAATCAATTTAAATTAAATTAATTACTTAAGAATTAATTCCTAACCTTGCTTAATCAACCATTAATTAATTACAATCCATTTAATTAATTAATCATTAAATATTAATCACTCTTGATTAATTATTCATTAATTACATAAAGTAATTATCCTTTAATTAATTTCACAAATTAATTATCCTTAATCATTTACAGTAATTAACCTTTAATTACTCTCATTAATTACAATAATTAATATCCTTAATTAATTACATTAATTAATTAATTAACTATAATTAATTACATTATTCCTTAATTAATTACATTAATTAATTATACATTAATTAATTACTTTCATTTATCAACCTTACATAATCATCAACAGTAATTAACTATTCTTAATTACTTTAATTTCTTTTATAAATCCTTTTTGATTAATTACACCAATTTCATACAATAATTCATTTATCAATTACTTACACTAAGTAATTACACATATCAATCTTATTAAGTATTCATACTTAATCCTTATCAAGTGATTATCTTTAATTAATCTACAAATTAATTAACTTAAATCAATCACATTCATTTCATTAATTACCCTTGAATAATTCATCCCTTAATTATTCTTAAACAATTAAATTAATCTTAAATTAAAAATTAATTATTCTTTTAATTATTAATTAATAAATCTTAATTATCAATTAATGAAATTTAATAACAAATTAATCAATCCTTATTTATCAGTTAATTAATTCTTAATTCATCTTTATAAATTAATTGTCTCTTAATTATTAATTAATAAAATCTAATTATAGACTTAATTAAGTATTCCTTAATTACACATTAATCAACCTCTAATTTCTTAATTAATTAATCACTAATTACAACTTAATTACTTAATTAATTAATCACTAATTATTAATTAATTATCTTAAATTATTTTATTAATAATTCTTAATACAAATTAATTAACCCCTTAGTTAATAAATACTTATCCTTAACCATTAATTAATTAATTTCTTAATCAATAATTAATATAATTAATAACACTTTAATTACTTCATTAAATATTTAAATCTTAATTACCGATCAATTAATTAAATAAATGGTAAATCATTTGTCTTAACTATCTTCTTAATTATCATTTAAATCTTACTTAAAATTTTAAAATAACTCTAAACTTATTTAATAAAATTTTAAATTAAATAAAGTTCCAAAACTTCTTAAACAATGCTAAAGAAAAACAATTATTATTTAAAAAGTAATTTTATAAAAGAAATTCAAACTAATTTTACTTAAATTTCAAACACCTTGTTTTTAAAACTTTAAAACTTGATTTCTAAAGTTTTTGCTTTAAAATAGATTAGAAATCTCCTTAGGCCAAACCCGAGTCAAATACAAAAATACCCGAGCCAACACACGAGAAATCTCGTTCTCACCTGCTACGAGTCCTACGCGAACCCTACTCGAGATCATCCCCGAGTTCAATGCTTCTTCTCCAAACTTCAAAGCTTCAGATGTACGAAACGTACATGTGCACATGCACAATCGCCAGAACGACTTCCGACCATCGCCGCCGACTTCGACACATCGCCTACGACCTCCTCGTTCCACTCGAGCACCCAGTTCGTCGAAATAATCACGAAAATTAAAATTCGAAAGTCGAACCCATCTGAACAAACTACTCCGACCAAATGTCGTTTCGCCCAGACAACACCGATCACCAGAGGCCTTGCCACCACGTCCAAAGCTTCATCACGATCCTACACGTCAACCCCCCCTTGTGCGATCGCTTCCAGATCATTAACGATGACGAAAATGATTCAAGAACAGTATCGACCAGAACCCAACCTTAAACCCTAAACCAATGTCGTTCATCCACTCTGATGATCGAGAAATGCTTCGAGCATTTTTCCCCTAATCCCCGACCTTCATACTTCCTCCAGATCCAAGCGCGACCCTCCTCCATTGCCGATCGCCAAGAAATCGATCGAAATTTGAATTCTGATCAACTTAGAAATTCCCAACAATCCCAATCTTAAAAAGCATGAAATCATTATCTAAAATCATCATTCTTTTATACGAATTTGTTCCTATAATCAAAACTAGAAATTAAGATGATCGAATTTTCTGATTTGAAAAGATTATACTGTAATTTCCCATTTTCAAAATATTAACTCAATAATTTCACTTGAAATTATTTTTAAAAATGATGTTACAGTCTTACCATCATTTCTTCTTTAGAGATCATAGCCTAAAAAGGTTTAGAGAGAAAGGAATTAAAATTTAAACTTGTTATTAACCTGTGAAATTAAAAATAGAGAGATGCATCTGGGTAAACACAGACATGCACATGTAAACATTTACATATATATATGTATATAGGCATATTTACATTTATACAAACATTATTCACAGCATACTTCAAATATTTATCACAAACACCAAGTTATATACTAAAGTTTTTGGTAGTTTACTTACTGGAAACTAGAATAGAGGCTTTTAATTCAACAGATAAGCATACATCATATATATACAGAGGCTTAATTATATACATACATATAGAACAGTGATCATCACAGATTTCACATGCAATCAGATAATTATCTACTTAACTTTATAATAAAGTGTTTACTCACCAGACATGAAGAAACAGAGAAATTTTTTGAAAACTTGAATGCTTTGATTTGAACTGGAACGAATTTGCTTTTGATCTCTGAAATGCTTTGAAACTGGAAACATGTTGTAGAGATGACTTAACTTTGAAACTGAGATGTTCTTGTTTTTGATTACAGGCTGAAACTTGTTTGATTGCTCTACAGGTTTTGATCTTTATTTGAGTAATTTGGGAAAAATGTTTACAGGGTTTTGAAAACTGCTTACAGGTTGTTTTGAGGAAAAGATTTCAGGCTTTGGATTTGTTTTTGAGAAGTGTTATAGGCTGGGAATAAAATGATTACAAGGTTTTGAGTTTTTTTTTTGAATTTTCTCTGGTTGGAAAATTTACAGGTCGTTTACTTGCTAGCTTTTGAAAATGTGAAGATAAGAAAAGAGAAATGAAGGAAGAAGGTGTAGGTTTAAATAGTGTTAATTTAGGATTTATTAAAATTAAAGAAAATTAAAATAAATGTGACACTTGTCTCTTACCTTGTCTAATTACTTAACACATATGCTTAGATGGTTTAATATGTTAACACTTGTCATTATTAAATTTTACATTATTTTTAAAGCTTTTATATTTAATTTTCTTAGTTAATAAATATATTTCTAAATTTATAAATGCCTTCCTATGTTATAAATAAATGAAACCTTTTAAAAGAAAATAAAATAAAAACCCATTTATATTCTAAAATCATATATAATATATTTAATTCATTCTTAAATGATAATTCAAAAGCTTTTGTATTTATTCCTATCAAATAGTACTCTTTCAAATTTCTATAAATATTTCTTTAAAGAGAATAATATAAAACAAATCTTTTTTTTTTTAAATAAAAACCTTATCCATATGATTTAAGTCCAAACTATATTATTATTTTTATTTTAAGATATATATATATCTTTAAATTCAATTTTTAAATTCAATTTCAAAGTCAATTTAAAATCCAAATTAAAAATCAATTCAAATAAATAAATAAATATATATATTTAAATAGACTCCTCATTAACCTGAAAATAATAATTCTATTTTTAAAATCCATTTATAAATCACATTATTAATTATCAATGATTATCCTATTAAAATCAATTTAAATATAAATATATATATATATACATTTAAACAAACACACTATTACTTTGAAATAATATGTTTAATTAAAATCTATTTATAACTATATTTAAAAACAACTCATTATTATTATTGTTTGAAAATAACTACTTTACCAATTAATTTAAAAGATTATCACATTTTAAATTCCCCGAAATCCCGGGATATCACATTCCTCCCCCCTTAAAATAATTTCGTCCTCGAAATTTAAAACAGAAGATAACCCAATGTTTTTATTTTATTTTAAAAATTTTCAAACAATTTTAGCATACATATCAGCCAACACAAACTAACAACCAATTTCATCCAAACAAACAATTCAATCAAACAACAATTCTAGCTATCTGGACAAAGATCCGGATAAGCTTCCTAAATTTCCTCGAGTTCCCCAGGTACAGACACTGGAATACCCGCTCTACTGAATCCAAACTAGCTACACTACTAAGCTACTGAGGTCCTACTCATCTAGATCTATAATCTGAACAAGATATCAGACCACAGACAAGATAAACTCAACTACCAAATCCTCCTGAATTGCTGGTTCTAAAACCAGAGATAGATCAAACACGTACTTCCTCAAAGATACGCGATATACTTCGAATCCCAGTTATCCAAACTGACAATTCAACCAAGTAGACCAAACTCTTATCCAAATCAGAACACAGAAAAGATCCAAAACACCTCGGAGCTGACTTCCCAGACTTACCCAATCTTATAGCTTCCTTTTACCAGAGAAAACTTCAACAACAACGAAATCTCAAACTTCGAATTCCAAATTCCTCCGTAATCCACAGAACTCTTCTGACGATCCTGGGCTGCCTACATCCTTCTTGATCAGCTCATCCTTTGCCGATGCTTCTCGAAACAAACATGACCAAAAACAATCCAACAAATGAATTCTCTCAAAATCTACCCAAAATCCAGAACACAAACTCTACCCCAACATCAGTAGACTACAACTTACTTCTCCTATCTGGAAAAGACAAAACAGATGCACTAACCAATCTGAACTCAAATCCAGAAAAATTTCCTGTAGAAACCCTCTAATCCAAACACTGCAACTTCCGGTTGCTTCCATTCTAGAACAACTGCAATCCTACTTCCGCTGCGCAACTCTGATTTGGAGTAGATAAGAATGCCGTCGATGAACTCGAGCACAGACTAGACAACTCATCCTGGAAATATGGTTCCACAGATCCATAAAGAGAAAACTCAGAAGTTCCATGAAATACTGAGCTGCTTCACCAAATCCTATCTCTAGGAATCAACCTTCAACTAGTTGAACCACCGGTTCCAATCCTGGAATCCTAGTTGATAAGAAAACTCAAATCTACAGATGCTAAGGCAAACCTCTGACTTCCCTGAAGACATCCCGAAAAATCTCTGACTACTCAAGAGAACACTCAAACTATCGCAAGTCACTTTGGCGATCAACCCAGTCCAGTATCCAAAAATATTGTTCTCTCTTAACAAATCAGAATAGCTTATGCTTGACTTAGACAATCCATCGAAGAACTGGATCCACTCTGCTGCTTCTGAACTCCGTCTCCAGAAAATGCTCAGCCAGAAGACTTCCTGCCGGCACACAGATTACTCCGAGCTGCACTGCTGACACAGATGCCAAGACTCCCTATCCAAAGCTTCGAGAAACTCGGACTCCAAACCAAACAGAAAAGACTCTGCTGAACTCAGCCACAACACCGAAGCAGACACATTTCTTAAACTTGTTCCAAAGAAAACATCTTCGGGAACATCCATAGTCACTGCGTCTCCTCACACAGCTACTTCTTCCAGAAGTTATCAAGATACCATCACTTGCTTCTGCTTAATCGACAGATCCAACTCTACTCATCCAACTTCAGAGATAAACTCCGAACTTTAACAGTTCCCTTCGGAGATCGATGAAATACTATACCACAACAAAGCTTATTTGAGACGGTATTAGGTCTACAGTCTCGTCAGATACTTCCAACCTCAACATTTAAACTCCAACCATTGGTAGTTGTGTTACACATACCACCACCCTATCTACCTTTATATCTTATATTGGAAAACCCGAACAGGTAACCCAATCAAATAGGTAGAATATATATATATATATAGTTATATATAAAAATTACAAATACGCTCTCTCAAGATAGACACCACACCAGAGCTTAGGTATTCGCTCAACCTATTGCTCTGATACCAAATGTGACGACCCGGCTTTTTCTCCTCAAAAAGTCGTATCATCTTGAAGAAAGAAAGAGATAGAAAAGAGAAAAGATAGAGAAGAAAGAAAGAAACACATCAGAATCTGAACAGCGGAACGAATAAATTATATTAATCAAATAAGATATTACATTGTATCATATACATCAGAGATACACAGCTCAAACAACACATACTAGACAGTTATAAACATCTGTCTAATCATTACAACTCAAATATACTCAACAAATGACTCATACAGACTAACATAGCGGAACACTATATCTACGAACGCTGAAGCCTCCTGCTCCATTGCTCCTCCATAGATTCGTCAAAGCAAACCTGAATCCCTTGGCTACTCGTAAAAATTTGAGTACCCAAGAGTTTAATAAAACAGAAAATAAACACTTGGGTCAGACATGGGTCTGGTGTGAGTAAACGGGTTAAAGTTGTTTAACTTCAAAACCTTTTGAAAACAAAGGTATCACGTAAGACTCCCCACAAATAAACATGGGTAAGTTTTTACCTTACGCTAACCAAAACATTTGATAGGAAATCCAGTTATATTATAATAGGGTCTAGGGTTTTCAAGTAAAATACAGAAATAGCTGGAATGCTTACATCTCACGTTCCAACATAGTTGGGCATAACTAAATCGTACGGCACTTATTGGATTTTGGATTCCATACAATGGCAGAGCTACCGGGGTACCGCTCGTCACAGTACGTGGCCTAGATCAACGTACCGAGGATCACACCCAATCCCCTGCAACACAAGGCTGGAACATCCCTTACTAGATAATTCCCGCATAAGAAACCCCGTGGTTGCGGCCAAACAACCACCCACACAGCCGAAATAAAAAGGGACTCTAGACAGAGGAATCTTATACTACTTGGGCGCTACCCACTAACCTTGCTGCACCTCCCCTGGTTTAGCCATTCCCGGTTGATGAGGCTTGAGGTCACGATTACCTTTAATCAGAACACATCACTTAGAATGCTCATCGTCCACCTGACGATGTTCTGAAAGCATTCAATCCATACAAGTTCGTTCCGGGTTCGAACGAAACCGAAGGCATTATCTCGTTACACTCGTTTTGGAATCACCCTCAGAGTTAACGACAATAACCCTTGCACTCTAAATCTTCATCTTCACTTGAGATTCACGATCTATCGTTAATTTGGATCGATGTGGTATTCGGGTCTCCAGACCTGGAAATCCGGTATACGGAAACCCGATCCCGGTCTCATCGAAATCCAAAACGTATCTTTTAAGGCCAAGTTGTTTAAAGGTTTAAACAATTCAATTCAATTTAATACTTGAATTCACATAGCATTAACATAGATAAATATCACACATTTATCACAGATATATCATAGTATATCATCCAATAGATATCAACCAAATCAGACATTCTACTCAACCATCATTCATAAGCAACCATTTATTAATCTCTATTATAATCAATTTAATCAATTTAAATTAAATTAATTACTTAAGAATTAATTCCTAACCTTGCTTAATCAACCATTAATTAATTACAATCCATTTAATTAATTAATCTTTAAATATTAATCACTCTTGATTAATTATTCATTAATTACATAAAGTAATTATCCTTTAATTAATTTCACAAATTAATTATCCTTAATCATTTACAGTAATTAACCTTTAATTACTCTCATTAATTACAATAATTAATATCCTTAATTAATTACATTAATTAATTAATTAACTATAATTAATTACATTATTCCTTAATTAATTACATTAATTAATTATACATTAATTAATTACTTTCATTTATCAACCTTACATAATCATCAACAGTAATTAACTATTCTTAATTACTTTAATTTCTTTTATAAATCCTTTTTGATTAATTACACCAATTTCATACAATAATTCATTTATCAATTACTTACACTAAGTAATTACACATATCAATCTTATTAAGTATTCATACTTAATCCTTATCAAGTGATTATCTTTAATTAATCTACAAATTAATTAACTTAAATCAATCACATTCATTTCATTAATTACCCTTGAATAATTCATCCCTTAATTATTCTTAAACAATTAAATTAATCTTAAATTAAAAATTAATTATTCTTTTAATTATTAATTAATAAATCTTAATTATCAATTAATGAAATTTAATAACAAATTAATCAATCCTTATTTATCAGTTAATTAATTCTTAATTCATCTTTATAGATTAATTGTCTCTTAATTATTAATTAATAAAATCTAATTATAGACTTAATTAAGTATTCCTTAATTACACATTAATCAACCTCTAATTTCTTAATTAATTAATCACTAATTACAACTTAATTACTTAATTAATTAATCACTAATTATTAATTAATTATCTTAAATTATTTTATTAATAATTCTTAATACAAATTAATTAACCCCTTAGTTAATAAATACTTATCCTTAACCATTAATTAATTAATTTCTTAATCAATAATTAATATAATTAATAACACTTTAATTACTTCATTAAATATTTAAATCTTAATTACCGATCAATTAATTAAATAAATGGTAAATCATTTGTCTTAACTATCTTCTTAATTATCATTTAAATCTTACTTAAAATTTTAAAATAACTCTAAACTTATTTAATAAAATTTTAAATTAAATAAAGTTCCAAAACTTCTTAAACAATGCTAAAGAAAAACAATTATTATTTAAAAAGTAATTTTATAAAAGAAATTCAAACTAATTTTACTTAAATTTCAAACACCTTGTTTTTAAAACTTTAAAACTTGATTTCTAAAGTTTCTGCTTTAAAATAGATTAGAAATCTCCTTAGGCCAAACCCGAGTCAAATACAAAAATACCCGAGCCAACACACCAGAAATCTCGTTCTCACCTGCTACGAGTCCTACGCGAACCCTACTCGAGATCATCCCCGAGTTCAATGCTTCTTCTCCAAACTTCAAAGCTTCAGATGTACGAAACGTACATGTGCACATGCACAATCGCCAGAACGACTTCCGACCATCGCCGCCGACTTCGACACATCGCCTACGACCTCCTCGTTCCACTCGAGCACCCAGTTCGTCGAAATAATCACGAAAATTAAAATTCAAAAGTCGAACCCATCTGAACAAACTACTCCGACCAAATGTCGTTTCGCCCAGACAACACCGATCACCAGAGGCCTTGCCACCACGTCCAAAGCTTTATCATGATCCTACACGTCAACCCCCCCTTGTGCGATCGCTTCCAGATCATTAACGATGACGAAAATGATTCAAGAACAGTATCGACCAGAACCCAACCTTAAACCCTAAACCAATGTCGTTCATCCACTCTGATGATCGAGAAATGCTTCGAGCATTTTTCCCCTAATCCCCGACCTTCATACTTCCTCCAGATCCAAACGCGACCCTCCTCCATTGCCGATCGCCAAGAAATCGATCGAAATTTGAATTCTGATCAACTTAGAAATTCCCAACAATCCCAATCTTAAAAAGCATGAAATCATTATCTAAAATCATCATTCTTTTATACGAATTTGTTCCTATAATCAAAACTAGAAATTAAGATGATCGAATTTTCTGATTTGAAAAGATTATACTGTAATTTCCCATTTTCAAAATATTAACTCAATAATTTCACTTGAAATTATTTTTAAAAATGATGTTACAGTCTTACCATCATTTCTTCTTTAGAGATCATAGCCTAAAAAGGTTTAGAGAGAAAGGAATTAAAATTTAAACTTGTTATTAACCTGTGAAATTAAAAACAGAGAGATGCATCTGGGTAAACACAGACATGCACATGTAAACATTTACATATATATATATGTATATAGGCATATTTACATTTATACAAACATTATTCACAGCATACTTCAAATATTTATCACAAACACCAAGTTATATACTAAAGTTTTTGGTAGTTTACTTACTGGAAACTAGAATAGAGGCTTTTAATTCAACAGATAAGCATACATCATATATATACAGAGGCTTAATTATATACATACATATAGAACAGTGATTGTTTGCACAAAAAATGGACAAACACCTCAAAGTTGTATAATTTAATGGATCTTATGTTGTTCTTAGCGATTTGAGTGATTTACGCAAATATATGAAAAGCAGGGGTTAAACTGTAAAAAGACACGCAAATTTATAGTGGTTCAGCCAGAATGTGCCTACGTCCACTTTATATGTTATTTCTCTTCTCTTCTTTTGATTACAAGTACAAAGCTTTTATACAAGTAAAAGAAAGTTGTTTGAAAGTTCCTTCCGTGCTTGAGCTCTCAAACTTGCCCCCATTGTTGTACCCTTGCCCCTCTATTTATAGAGTGAGGCTAGGGGTAGGGGTCCAGGATATGTATGGTCGCAGATGGGCCTGGGCTGATGTGATCTGGCCTGGTATGACTTGGTTCGGCATCACTTGGTCCGGAGGTGGGATGGTGAGGTTGGACCGGTGGTAGTTGGTCCGGTGGTGGAATGGTGAGGTTGGACCGGTGGTAGTTGGTCCGGTGGTGGAATGGTGAGGTTGGACCGGTGGTAGTTGGTCCGGTGGTGGGATGGTGAGGTTGGACCGGTGGGTCTGCCGAATGGATTCGATGGAGGACTGCCGAACGGATTCGATGGAGGTCTACCGAATGGATTCGAGGGAGGACTGCCGAATGAGGTCTGCCGAATGGATCACGTTTTTGGGTCTCGAGGTCTTCCGGGTAAGAATTCACCCAACATTTGCCCCCCAAAGCGGGGCACGTGTTTGCATGTGTCGCGCTTTGTTTCGTGCTTGGGCGTTTCCCGTAGTTGAAATAGGTCCATTCGGCGAGGAATGCCGAACCGGTTGATCCGGTTGCCTTTCGCTTGGCTATATATAGGGGCTATACCCCCTTTGCTTTTCCTTACCGAACAACTCTTGCCGAATCAAACCTACGCCGAATCAAACCTTTGCCGAATCTATCTTTGCCGAATCAAACCTTCGCCGAATCAAACCTTGCCGAATCTAACCTTCGCCGAATCAAACCTTGCCGAATCTAACCTTCGCCGAATCAAACCTTGCCGAATCTATCTCGTGCTGAGTCAGGTATATATCTTTGCTGAATGAACACGAAAATGCCGAATGAATTAATACCGAACGAGGCTCGAAAGTTTGACCAACCGAATGGAACTTGAAGATTTAAACATTGAATGGCACTTGATAACTATGCGTTTATGTTCTCATACTCCTTGTGCTAATATCATGCTTTTCTTATGTCGTAGATAAATGTCTCGAAGAGTTGAAACTCGATCAGATAAGAGGAGATCCGGGGGTGAAGGAGAGCCCTCGGCCATGCCCCTAGCTCAATCAGGATCGGAGCGTTATGGGCCCGCCCCGAGGTCATTAGTGGATGGATATGGTCCCCAGGAGCTGCTGGATTCCCCGCCTGACTGCTTTCCTAGCTCTCTCAAAGAGGAGCAACTCGATGTTATATCTCGTTCCTTTGGGATCGATAGAGCCCTCATGCTGCTGCCGGGCCCAGGAGTCATGCCATACAGTCCTCCCGAAGGATACTTTGCTTATAGTAGGTACCATTGCATGTGTGGTGCTATCCCGCCTCTCAATGCTTGGGTAGTCAGCTTCCTCACGTATCTGAAGGTGGCCCCATTCCAGCTTCAGCCCAACTCTTATGCCATACTGGTGAGCCTTTTCGTTATTTTTCGGAGGAAGTATGGTCGCGCTCCCTCCAACCGGGAGATCCGGTACTTGTATAATTTAAGGGGCTATAAGAAGGGGTCCCCATATATTAGCTTGGAGTCCGCTGTGACCTTCAAGCCGGTCCTGGACCTGTACTCTAAATTCAGCATGTTCAAGAAAGAGTGGTTCTTTGTTAGGGACGACTCCGTCTCCATCCGGCGCTTTACCTCTGGATGTAAGTTGATGCTTTTACTTATAATTTCTATTTCGATTGCGATGCTTCTTCTCATACTTTCTTATTTTTGCTAGCGACAGGTGGTTTTCCAGTTGTGGAGACTGATCGCCTGGTTCAGACGGCGGCTGAGATAGAAGCCATTCTTGGGAAATATAGATCGTCTGCCTACTTGATTAGAAATGCGATTCTTCTGGAATATAACCTAATCCTTCCGCAGCAGTCTGTAGTTAAGTTGAGGGAAACGGCGGAGGAGAGGGCGGCTGCTCAGACCAAAGAGAGGGTTACGGCAGAGGGTAGCAAGAGGAAACCTTTCACAAAACCTCCAACTGTCGGAGGTAAGAAACTTAAGAGGTCGGACGGTCCTTCTCCCAGCAATTGTCCACTTACTCAGGGGGAGATAGATGCGGAGGAAGAAAGAGGTGAGGCTGAGGGCGGAAGTGACGTTGAGCGTCTTGGGGATGATGGTGGCGATGGACAGGGTGGTGATGGTTCCAGGGCTCTGTCTTCTGGGCAAGTAGGCGAAATGCAAGAGTGGACGGATGATGCTCTCCGCCAAGCTTTTGAGGGGTTGGATGATGATCCGGCTTTGGTAGAGAAGACCGGGAAGGCGGACAAAGCCGGGACTGGTGCAAGTGAGTCTTCTCGGACCCTTCCAGCCAAGGTGGCTCCGGCGACTCAAGGTGAACTCTTGACTCCTGCTTGCTTCATTAATGATAGGGACTTAGGAATATTTTATGATCCGCTCCCGTCCTGGAATGAAATCCAGGACTTATTGCAGTATCCCACTCCTCCCCAGGGTTTGTACAACCACAGCTGTGTTTCTTTTCCTTTTTTAACTTGTAATTTACCGCGTTCCTCGAATCGTATAGTAATGTAAGATTGTGACATTTGTTCTTTATATCAGGAGCAGGCAAGACGTCCAAAGCTTCAGACCTTCGTCACAGGCTTGAGCAATATAAACTTTCCAAAATTTCTGCTAAGCCGAAGCCCTCAACCCAACGCTCCAGGGATGTAGTCGGATACCGTCCTCTTCTTGGGGTCATCGAAGAGGGTATTCAGCAGAGGAAGAGGAGTCATCCTTTATACGAAACTCCGCACGGTCCTCAGCTTCCGGCTCAGCCTATTCATGACATTACTGAGGAGGGTAGCGAGTTTGCACCTTCTCCGCACCCGTCCGGAAACCCTTCTGTTATTCATATCGACCGTCCCGACTTGGCCCGTAATCCATTTGCGGGTCATCCTGATCTGGATCCCAGTTCTCATGATATTACTTTTGACGAAGTCACTGGTGAACATCTTCTCCCCCGTAACCCCATGGTACGAGTACTTGACGAAGCCAAGGCCTTAGATCTCGATCTACTCACTACTCGTATAGTCACTATGGGAGACGAGGCCAAGGCTAATATTGATCGGGTGGCAGAGGAGACCAAGAAGCTGATGGGGCATCATGCTCGGCTGGTTAAGGCCGGAGAGGAGATTGGGAGCGCCAATATCCGACTTCGATTGGTGGTTTCGGATCAGGCCAAACAGCTTGCGGATCAGGCTCTTCAGATTTCTCAGCATGAGGCTGCTACTGGGCGACTAAGGAAAACCATGGAAGAGGCCAGTCGGGCCGAATTGCGGAAAATGGAAGCTACCTGCAAAGAGCGGATTGACATGGCTATTGCCACGGTGGATGAGGTTCGGAGAGCGGATCTCGAGCAGGTGGAGGAATTGTCCGAGAAACTTGAGGCTGCAGAGCTTGCTCAAGCTAAGTTGAGGGAAGAGATGGAGGTGATGCGGAGGTCCCTTCAGGCTGATTGCTCGAGATACAGACTGGAGAGAGATGCTGCCGTCGAAAGGTTGTCGGCTTCTGATGCCCGGATGAGGGAGTTTGAGGAGAATGAGGGAATGATGGATGACATGCTCCAGGACATGTATTTCCGGACTTGGAAGCAGGGCAATCTCTCTTGGATGGATGATTATCCCAAGGTCATGGCTAAGATCTATCTCCGGGCTTTGGAGGAAGCTAAGGCTGATGCAGATAAAGAGGGCGGAACGGTCTTCAGTATGGATGTGGTCACTGCCCAGTTCACCAAGGAGGAGAAAGTGGCGGTAAAGGAGGGTATGCGGCTGCTTGCTGCTGAGGAGGCAGGTGTGCAGGTAGAGGATGACGACCAGGATGGTCAAGAAGCAGGTGCTGGTAAGTCTTCCTTTCTAGCTTTTCTGTTAACTTGGTTACTTATCACCAATGAATCCTTTTTATGACCGGACAGGCGGGCAACAGAGCAAGGACAAGACTTCGACGCAACCGGCTCCCTGATTAGACCTGGAAAATTCTTTTTGTAGGCTTGGCATTGCTGTATCTGTTAGTCTTAAGACAGTAGAGTAACTTCTAAGTTGTAATTCTTGCTACTTGTAATAATCAATCATTATTCTTGACGTGTAATTTTTTGACTTAAGCCGATTTTGTCGTTTCTTGAATGTTTGTTGCTGTTTTGACATGTCGTATGAGAAATATAGCTGTGTATATTCTTGTAATTAAATTGTGTTTGCTGTCAGCTTCTGGTTTTAAATCATAATCTCGTGACTTGCAATGTTAGCGTGTGGTGTGAAAAAATTAAATTACGGTCATGCATCTGCACATAAAGGAAGAAAATACCGCCTTTCATGTTCTGTTTGCAAATGGCAGCTTCGAATATCTTGTATGACCAAGCATGGAAAGCGGTTGAATGCCCTGCCATCTGATTGTGAATCTCTGCATCCCTTGGCGGGTATCTCTTACCCTGCATCCTGTACTTTATGGTTTGTTACAGAGGATAGGAGGAAAGTTTTTTAAGTAAAATTGAAATATGTGAAATAGTAAAACTTCCAGTCACGGAAGGCCTTCGATGTGCTTAAGTTCGTGGCAAACGGGTTTTGTAGTCACTTTCCCTAGCTGTGGGTCTTGGAGACATTTGTCACCCATCTTACGCCTCCGCGGGGAGTTAATTCTTTTTTACCACAGCCGCACTTAAGACACACCGGAGCCGAGATCGCGCACAGTAACTACCCGGGCCATTATGGCCCGTACTCATGGGTATTATTCGACTTACTGTGGCCGGCTAGCGTGGGTGCCGATCGTCAACTGTGAACTGCCCCTGGCTGGCCACACCTTATGTTGGGGCTTATAGTCGGTTCACAGTTGCCGGCGAGCCTAACGCCGTAATGAGCTGCCTCGGCTATAGTCGGCCTTCTCGGTGGCTTATAATCGGCTCATTACAGTTGGCTTTAAGGGCCGTCGCGAGCAATGAGTTAACCCGCAGCAGAGGGATGCTGGAGCAAAAGTGTCTCATTGGCGAGGGCATAGATTCGCATAGTACCTGTTGGGTCTTGTCCACGTGAAGTTGCATTGTGGAGTGCTTTGAATAGAAATGCTATATGCTCAGGATTTTGTTCAACAGAAAAGGATAAAGTTAACAAGCAGCCAAGATACAAAGGAACAAGTTAAAAAAGAGACAAGGCTTTTTTAAAGTGGTTCGACACGAAAAAATGCCTACGTCCACTGATTCTCTTTGTTAATTCACTTCATATGGGCAATACAAGTTAAGAAAAGTATCGACGGAGGTGTTGGATGTTCCATGCCCTCTGGAACACCTCTCCGTCCGCTGTTGACAAAATATAGGCTCCGTTGTGGAGATCTTTATGAATTACATATGGTCCATCCCAGATTGGGTCTAGTGCTCCGAGGCGAGGGAAGATTCGCTTGAGGACAAGATCCCCTTCTCGTAAGGTTTGATGCTTGACTTTGGAGTTGTATTGTGCTGCCACCTTTTGCTTGTGGGCTGCTGTTTTTAGGACTGCATCATTCCTTCTCTCCTCGACTAGATCCAAAGACATGTTGAGGAGCTCTTCGTTCTCTTCTGGGTTATAGTGGATCCTACGGTGGGAAGGCACAATAGTTTCAACTGGGAGCATAGCCTCCGATCCGTATGCCAAAGAGAAAGGAGTGTGCCCTGTTGATGTTCTGAAAGATGTGCGGTAGGCCCATAGTGCCGTAGGGAGTTCATCCACCCAAGCGCCCTTTGACTTTTCGAGCTTTTTTTTATCAGAGTTTTCAGAATTTTGTTGACTGCTTCGACTTGTCCGTTTGCTTGGGGATATGCTACGGATGAGAAGCTTTTGTGAATTCCGTGTTCTTGGCACCAGTTGGCGAATTCCTCGCTGTCAAACTGAAGTCCATTGTCTGATATGATTTTTAGTGGGATTCTGTACCTGCACAGAACATTTTTGATTAAGAAGTTGATAACTTTCGCTGAAGATACTTTATTTAGAGGTTCTGCTTCCACCCATTTGGTGAAATAGTCGACTGCTACTATAGCATATTTGGCGCCGCCTCGACCCATTGGCAGTTCACCGATTAAGTCAATTCCCCATACTGCAAAGGGCCAAGGGCTGGTCATCTGAGTAATTTCGGTTGTTGGTAGCCGAGGGATCTTAGCAAATTTTTGGCATCTGTCACACTTCTTGACGAAATCTAAGGCGTCCTTGCTTAAGGTGGGCCAGAAATATCCGTATCGGAGTATCTTTTTTGCTAACGTTTGCCCTCCGGTGTGATCTCCGCAGCTTCCTTGATGAATGTTGGATAAGATTTCCTTGGCTTCCCTTCCGGCGACACACCTTAACAATGGGTTAGAGAACCCGCGCCGATAGAGGATGTCTCCTTGTATTGTGTAGCGGGACGCTTTCCTCAAGATTTTCTTGACTTCGTTACGCCCGTCGGGTAGTGTGCCATTTTGTAGGTAGTCTCGGATGGGAGTCATCCAAGTTGCTTCTTCGGTTGCAGCTATCAGATTCACTTGCTCAAAACTTGGGATCGTTTGCTTTGAGACAGTTACTGCCCCGAAGATGGCGACGTCTCTCATACTTGCTTGCTTTGCCAATTCGTCGGCCTCTTGGTTCTCTTCCCGAGGGATGTGTTTGACTAAGTAGTGGTCCAATCGGCTGAGAAGTAACTTGGCCTTCTTTAGATATGCGATGAGTCGTTCTTCTCGAGCTTGGAACTCCCCTAGTATTTGATTAACAATAAGCTGAGAATCGCTGTGAAGACACAAAGAATTGGCTCCGATCTCGATAGCAATTTCTAATCCGGCTATTACTGCTTCGTATTCTGCATCGTTGTTGGTGGCAGCGAACTCCAACCTTATAGCATAGTGCAGTTTATTTCCCCTGGGGGTGATTATTACCACACCTGCCCCCGAGCCTTGTTCGTTAGATGCACCGTCCACAAAGAGATTCCACTTGATATCTTCTGTTATTTCCAGTTGCTCCTTATCCTCGTTGGTAGTGAATTCTGCAATGAAATCAGCCATGGCTTGTCCCTTGATGGCGGTGCGAGGGTGATAGGTGATATCATATTGACTCAGCTCAATACACCATTTAAGTAGTCGCCCGGAAGTGTCGGGACGATGGAGTACCTGCCTCAGTGGTTGATCGGTCAGAACTTTGATGGAATGGGATTGGAAGTAGTGACGTAGCTTTCGTGAAGTGATTAGTAAACAGTATGCTAACTTTTCAAGCTTAGGATATCTGACTTCTGCCCCAGTAAACCTTTTACTGACGAAGTAAACTGGTCGTTGCGTGCGGTTGTCTTCCCTTACCAAGGCAGCACTTAGAGCGTGAGATGACACAGCAAGGTATAGGTATAATTCTTCGCCTTCGCTTGGGGTCGAGAGTACCGGTGGTTTCTGGAGGTGTTCGATTAGGTTAAGGAAAGCGGTTAAGCATTCGTCCGTCCATTCGAACTTTCCTTTATCTTTCTTTAGAGCTTCGAAAAAGGGGACGCACTTGTCCGTTGCTTTGGAGATGAATCGGCTTAGGGCAGCCACTTTTCCATTTAGGCTTTGCATTTCCTTTCGGGTGGAAGGTATCTTGATGTCCCTTAATGCTCGGACTTGTTCAGGGTTTGCTTCTATCCCTCGGGCATGGACGATGAATCCTAAGAATTTTCCCGATGACACTCCGAAGGAGCACTTTAGTGGATTCAACTTCATTCCATACTGTCGAAGTACCTGGAACATTTCGCCTAGGTGGCTTACGTGATCTTTGGCTTTCCGTGATTTTACCAGCATGTCGTCTACATATACTTCCATTGTTCGTCCTATTAGCCCTGCGAACATCTTGTTGACGAGGCGCTGGTAGGTAGCTCCTGCATTTTTAAGTCCAAAGGGCATCACTTTGTAGCAGTACAAACCCCGGTCGGTGATGAAACTAGTGTGGTCTTGGTCGGGAGCATGCATAGGAATTTGGTTATATCCTGAGTATGCATCCATAAAAGACAGGAGTTCGTGCCCGGCTGTGCTGTCTACAAGTTGGTCGATTCTGGGAAGCGGGAAGCAATCCTTTGGGCAGGCGTCGTTTAGGTTGGAGAAGTCAATGCAGGTCCGCCACTTCCCATTAGCCTTCTTTACTAGTACCGGGTTGGCGATCCATTCTGGGTAAATAGCTTCTCGTATGAAGTCATTGGCGAGTAGATTCTTTACTTCTTCATCGAGGGCTGCTGATCGCTCTGCCCCCATACTTCTCTTTTTTTGTTTTACAGGCGCCGTGGTAGGATCAATGTTTAGTACGTGGCACGCTATGTCGGGGGAGATTCCGGTCATGTCAGCGTGTGACCAAGCGAACACATCCAAGTTGTGGCGGAGAAAATCAATGAGTTGTTCCTTCAGTTCAGCTTTCAGCTGGGACCCAATTTTCAGTAGCCTACTTGGGTCATGCTTGTCTACAGATATAAACTCCATAGCCTCCGCAGGCTCGGCGGTGGCCTCCTCCTCTTTGTCCCTAGGGTCTAATTCATTGAAAGGGTCGCTGGTGTATCGAAGAGGAGGGGCTTTCTTTAGTTGCTATGCTTCAAGGCTTTTTGTGCAGAGGGCAACCTCTGCACCTTTCCCTTTATCTTTCCTATGGTTGTTGCGAAGTTCGGTTACATAGCAGTCTCGTGCAATATCCTGGTCTCCTTCCACTTCTCCTACCCCATTGTCTGTTGGAAATTTCATTTTCAGGCACCACGGGGCTAGGACAATCTGGAAGTCAGATAAGGCTGGTCTTCCTAGGAAGGCATTGTAGGCCGAATGGTTTTCTATCAGCACAAACGTCTGTTTCCTTATAACGGAGCGGGGATGGCTTCCAATTTCAACGAAGAGGTCCAGCTGCCCGATGGGCATTTTCGCATCTCCAGTGAAACTGTGTAGTGGTTTATCGCAGGGAGATACATCCTTCATTGATAGCTTCATTTTGTCGAATGCGTGTTTGAACAGGATATTTACAGAGCTTCCAGTGTCTACCAGGATTCGGTAAACTTCGGCGGGACCGAGTCGAGCAGAGATAACCATGGGATCCATGTGAGGGTACTGTCTTCCTTCTAGGTCGCGTTTACTGAATGTGATGTCATCACTTTCTTTCCGTTTTGGGTGGCGCTCTTCTATAACCGTATTGACACAGTCCCTATTGTTTCTAAGCGACTTCCTATATCTTTCCATCTCTTTCCAACTTCTGTCTGCGATGTGCGGACCTCCTGAGATGGTATGGACCACTATCTTCTCTTGACTAGAGCTGCTAGCGTTGCGGTCGCCTCTGCCGGTCCCTGGTGAGGGTAGCCTTGGGTTTTCATTGGCAGGAGCTGGAGTCCTGTCTTGACTTTTTACATAGCGTTCCAATTTTTTCCTTCTGATGTGTTCCTCAATCAGATCTCGGAGATGATGGCATTCGTTGGTATCATGTCCGTGAGATTCGTGGAAGCGGCAGAATTTTCCAGACTTTTGTGCGTTATCTGATTCCTTCTTGTATGGTGGGCGTTTGTATCTAACTTCGCCTTGGGTGGATAGGAAGATATTTTCGACGGTCTCGTTCAAAGGGGTGTAAGAGTCGAATCTTGGTCCTGGCCGATATAGGCGTTTTTCTACTTTCTTGCCCCCAGCATTGTCTCTGGAATCATTTCTTCGAACATCCCTCGCCACAGCAGGGGCGTTGCCATGGGTCGTCTTACTTTGCTGTCCTGATTGCCCCTCAATGGAAGCATCCTCAAGCCTCATGTATTTCCCGGCTTCATGGAAGAAATCGGGTAAAGTAGCTGGTTTTTCTTTTGTCAATCTTCTAGCAAATTTAGTGTCCGGATGCACCCCACTGCAGAGGGCCATTAGGATAAGCTTCTCATCGGCATCTTGAACTGCGGCTGCTGCGGCGTTGAATCTGGTTAGGTATTGCTGCAGCTTTTCTCCAGGTTTCTGTTTGACGCTGGATAAGGAATAAGCGTCCTTAGGTTGCTCCACATGAATGCGGAACTGACTGATGAATTTTTCTTTCAACATTTCCCATGAGCTGATGGATCCTTGGGGTAGATGACAAAACCAGGAGGTAGCAAGATCTGCTAAGAAGAGCGGGAAGCATTTGCACAGTACTCCCTCTGTTGCTCCACTCATGAGCATATGCTGCGTGTACCTCTGTAAGTGTACAACGGGATCGGAGGTTCCTTTGTAGGGTTCCATTGTTGGCATCTTCCATTCTCGGGGGGTGATAGCAATTTCGATATTGCGGGCGAAAGGGCTGGTTACCCTAGCGCCTATCCCTCGATCTCTTTGCTCCCGTTGGACACACTCTCTGAATAAGCGCGCCATCCTTTCATCAGAATTTGGAGCGGACAGAAATGAGTTTGGTTCTGTTCTGTGGGGTTGATTCCGTCCAGGCAACCTGTAGGGATGGTATCGTCTATCATTCCTCATATTTTCCAGTGGCTGCCTTTGATCTTCTGGGAGCATGCTTGGGTCAGCTACAGTTGGCCCTTGCCTTGATCTTCCCCTGTTGGGTTCTGATCTAAGCACTTCCTCGGGTCCAACTTCGGGCTGAACTCTAGCTCGGCCCCGTTCACTGGTGTTTCTGTGGTTAGGCAGCATGACAGGCTCAGCTGCAGTTGACCTTCGCCCGGTACCTTCCCCGTTGGGTTCGGCACCAAACGTTTCCTCAGGCCTAACTTCGGGCTGGGCTCGGTCTCGGCTCCTACCACGGCTACTCCTGCTGTTAGCTCCTTCGAAGAAGGAAGATCTTTGCTGTCTCTGAGATCCTCCAGACTGGGACTCGCCCCATGATTCAGTGTTGCGGTTGGATTCTTCAGCGTCCCTCAAGCGTGACATGAGATGGTCCACCAAGGCTTCCTGCTGGGACGTGATGCGGTTAGTTACTTCAACAACAACTCTGTCCAAATCTGCCCTAGTAATTGCTGCAGGCTGTTCCGTGGCAGGAGTGGTTGGGTTAGCCTGTCCTTCATTTGTTACCGTTGCTGGAGGAGGACGATTTACTTGATTCGCGACAGCTGGGTCAGGAAGACTACTGGATGCGATGTTTTTTCCTTTGTTAACATCTTTTCTCTGTTTGGGAGGCATGTTTTCCAAGTGGCGGACGATGCTGTTAGGAAAACTTGTTAAGTGGATGAAGCTGAAGCTTCGAGCTTCTAGTTCTCAGTGAAAGCACCAAAAATGTTTGCACAAAAAATGGACAAACACCTCAAAGTTGTATAATTTAATGGATCTTATGTTGTTCTTAGCGATTTGAGTGATTTACGCAAATATATGAAAAGCAGGGGTTAAACTGTAAAAAGACACGCAAATTTATAGTGGTTCAGCCAGAATGTGCCTACGTCCACTTTATATGTTATTTCTCTTCTCTTCTTTTGATTACAAGTACAAAGCTTTTATACAAGTAAAAGAAAGTTGTTTGAAAGTTCCTTCCGTGCTTGAGCTCTCAAACTTGCCCCCATTGTTGTACCCTTGCCCCTCTATTTATAGAGTGAGGCTAGGGGTAGGGGTCCAGGATATGTATGGTCGCAGATGGGCCTGGGCTGATGTGATCTGGCCTGGTATGACTTGGTTCGGCATCACTTGGTCCGGAGGTGGGATGGTGAGGTTGGACCGGTGGTAGTTGGTCCGGTGGTGGAATGGTGAGGTTGGACCGGTGGTAGTTGGTCCGGTGGTGGAATGGTGAGGTTGGACCGGTGGTAGTTGGTCCGGTGGTGGAATGGTGAGGTTGGACCGGTGGTAGTTGGTCCGGTGGTGGAATGGTGAGGTTGGACCGGTGGTAGTTGGTCCGGTGGTGGGATGGTGAGGTTGGACCGGTGGGTCTGCCGAATGGATTCGATGGAGGACTGCCGAACGGATTCGATGGAGGTCTACCGAATGGATTCGAGGGAGGACTGCCGAATGAGGTCTGCCGAATGGATCACGTTTCTGGGTCTCAAGGTCTTCCGGGTAAGAATTCACCCAACAGTGATCATCACAGATTTCACATGCAATCAGATAATTATCTACTTAACTTTATAATAAAGTGTTTACTCACCAGACATGAAGAAACAGAGAAATTTTTTGAAAACTTGAATGCTTTGATTTGAACTGGAACGAATTTGCTTTTGATCTCTGAAATGCTTTGAAACTGGAAACATGTTGTAGAGATGACTTAACTTTGAAACTGAGATGTTCTTGTTTTTGATTACAGGCTGAAACTTGTTTGATTGCTCTACAGGTTTTGATCTTTATTTGAGTAATTTGGGAAAAATGTTTACAGGGTTTTGAAAACTGCTTACAGGTTGTTTTGAGGAAAAGATTTCAGGCTTTGGATTTGTTTTTGAGAAGTGTTATAGGCTGGGAATAAAATGATTACAAGGTTTTGAGTTTTTTTTTTGAATTTTCTCTGGTTGGAAAATTTACAGGTCGTTTACTTGCTAGCTTTTAAAAATGTGAAGATAAGAAAAGAGAAATGAAGGAAGAAGGTGTAGGTTTAAATAGTGTTAATTTAGGATTTATTAAAATTAAAGAAAATTAAAATAAATGTGACACTTGTCTCTTACCTTGTCTAATTACTTAACACATATGCTTAGATGGTTTAATATGTTAACACTTGTCATTGTTAAATTTTACATTATTTTTAAAGCTTTTATATTTAATTTTCTTAATTAATAAATATATTTCTAAATTTATAAATGCCTTCCTATGTTATAAATAAATGAAACCTTTTAAAAGAAAATAAAATAAAAACCCATTTATATTCTAAAATCATATATAATATATTTAATTCATTCTTAAATGATAATTCAAAAGCTTTTGTATTTATTCCTATCAAATAGTACTCTTTCAAATTTCTATAAATATTTCTTTAAAGAGAATAATATAAAACAAATCTTTTTTTTTTTAAATAAAAACCTTATCCATATGATTTAAGTCCAAACTATATTATTATTTTTATTTTAAGATATATATATATCTTTAAATTCAATTTTTAAATTCAATTTCAAAGTCAATTTAAAATCCAAATTAAAAATCAATTCAAATAAATAAATAAATATATATATTTAAATAGACTCCTCATTAACCTGAAAATAATAATTCTATTTTTAAAATCCATTTATAAATCACATTATTAATTATCAATGATTATCCTATTAAAATCAATTTAAATATACATATATATATATACATTTAAACAAACACACTATTACTTTGAAATAATATGTTTAATTAAAATCTATTTATAACTATATTTAAAAACAACTCATTATTATTATTGTTTGAAAATAACTACTTTACCAATTAATTTAAAAGATTATCACATTTTAAATTCCCCGAAATCCCGGGATATCACAGTAGAGTTCTTGGAACCTAAAGCATATATATAAATGTGCTTTGCCTTTTGCTCATGCGTTGCTGTTATATCAACAGCCTCTGTTTTGATTGCTCCTCCAATCTTTGCCACCCTTTTTCTATTTTGTTTTATACTTGGTTTTGATATATATGTGGTTTATGTATAGTCGTATTAAATTTTATGTTTAAAGCATAATAGCTCTCTGATTTTTAAAGGAATATGGGTCAGTGTGCATTTTGAAAATATATCAGTGTATGTATATTGTCTATGATCTTATATATCTATATAAATTGTTTTGTTTTGTTATTGGTTTCGAATACTATTTTCATAGACAGAGAAAAATTTTCACGTGTTTTATTTTATGCGTTTAAAAGTTTTGATTTCGTATTGGGTTTAAAAAAATGTAAATTAGATATTTACTTGGATTTTCTTTTTATATATGTGTTTTAGGGATACAATATTAGTTTCAAGGTATAATATGTATGTAATGTTTGCATGAATCCTATTTTTATATTAAAGAAATGCACTTTGCCGAAGCCTATTTTGATGTTATATAAGTAATATGTATATAAGTCTATATATGAAAGTATGTAGATTTTATATTTGCTTCTTCTGTATAAGATATGTTGGTTTTAGTATATGTGTTTTGATTTTTTTCTATAAATGTATGTATATGGAATAATATATATATAAGTTGAAATTTTTGAGATATGTGCTCTTTTATAAATTACGGTATATATATATATATTAAGCTATATAAACTTGTTGTATATATGTAGATTAAATATGACAGTCGTACGTAGCATATTACTTTATATATTGTTCCAAATATGATACTGTTAAGTAATATATGTTTTATAATAAACATATAGTGTAACCTGTTCATAATGAAATTATGAAATCTGATGTATATATATGTTTATAATATCAAATGTGAAGTATAATTTTAACTTGTTTAAGTGTTGTATATGTAAGTTCATAGAAGTTTATGAAATCTGTTTGTGTCCATATATGTAAATATTTTGATTTTAATTATGGTATGTATGTAAGTATATATGAGTCCATAGATTTGCCTATATATATAAATATTAATATACAAGAGTTTGGTGTTCAGAGATAGATTAAGGTTTAAATTAGAAATGTATTTAAAATGAAAGGATTTGAAATAATATATATATTTATATATTTATTTTATTAATAGTGTTTTAAATTAGATATTGATTTTAATAAAATATTAACAATAATATGATATATATTTTTCTGATATATCAAACTGATTTTGATTCTTCATTTCCATTTATCAGCTTGTCCACCGAATTCGTGTCAATCAACTTTGCTTTGGAAACTCGTGCTTGGATTCGTAACTCAATTTCAATATCTGTATCTATGTGCGTATCCGTGTCATTTCTCGTTCTATCTAGCCTCGAAAGGTGAGCAATCACTCACGATTAATGTTCTTTTATTTATTAAATTTGATTTCAATTGAAACGACAATTGAAATATATTGTTGTTAGTTAATTACACTGTTATATATGTTATTACCTATATCAGTTCACCTATGACATCTAACACCATTATTTGTTAAGTATACGATGATAATCCCGTTTGATTGATAATTGATTGTTTGTTGTTTATATTGGATGTTAAATTGTAATGTATAAAGTGATAATATTATGCAAATAAATTTGACGTAGGATAATTAAAATTTGAATTGACATATATGTTGAATTTGATTAGTTGAATATGACCCCTTTTAATTGTTAAATTAATTGACATGTAGAATAGTGATAATTACACTTTGAACCATTGAACGTATATTGGATTAATTGTTGTAGTGTTAAAGTTGAAATCGAATGACAAGTGAAGAACCGTATTAATATTAGTGTAATAATCTTTATTCTACATGAAATAATAGTGTAGATTCTAGAAATAATTATATTAATTTGCACAAATAACAATGTGAATTAATACGATTATTTTGGGATTATTTGAATTAATCATTGGATTGTTATTGATTGTTGTTATTGCTTGTTTATTTACTTTGAAACCATCCCAGTTATCACACTGCAAGTTCCCTTTGCTATGTTTTGATTTTTGAATTGAAATGGAATCGGGTTGAAATGATAAATACCCAAACTAAACTTTGACCTAGGATAGAGAATTAAATAAAACCCGATTGGTCGATAATTCGACTTAAAAATAAAATAAAGATTTTATTTGAATAAATAATAAGGTTTTAAATGAAGTTGGAATTTGAATTTTTATGAAAGGAAAATGTTAATATGTAATAATCCGAAACAAAATATTTACATAGTAGTTGATGAAAGAATGTTGATTAAAATTTAATTATTAAGTTTGAAAATTATTTAATAATTAAGTTTTTTTGAAATTATTTAATAATTAAATAAGATGGAATTATTTAATAATTAAATGAAATTGAATTCTTTATTAAGTGAAATTGAACTTCTTGAATAAGTGAAATTTAGTTCTTTATTAATTGAGCTTTGAAATTGTAACTAAGTAAATTAATAAGTGGAATTGAATTTCTCTAATAAGAAATAAAATGTGTTTTATTGGAATTAATGTAAGACTTGAAATGTAAAGAATTTGATTTGATGAATTTAATTTAATGCAAATTGTAAGTTTTGATATAATGGAGTTGAACTTAAATAATTGATTTAGTGAATCGGAAATTAAATAGAAATTGTTTTGAATGACAAATTTACTTAGCGAATATTGAATGAAATCGATCAAGGAATTTAAATTGATTTGAATGTTAAATTAAATTAATTTAAATGATTTCGGAATGAAACTTATATTCGAACTTGAATCAAAATTTGAATTGTTTTAAATAAAAATTGAATGTGAATTATAAGATTTCGAAATGGTAATTTGGAAGTTTTGGAACGTAAATTATGGAAATTGGTTTAAAAAGACAAATGAAATGTTGGTTTACAAATTCTATTTGAAATTTAATTTGATTTGGTTTTGAAATATATTAAGCGACCAATCGGTGTAATAATTATGAAAGTTATTAAAGAGACCGGAATCGGTTAGGGACATACTCTCTGTCTAAACCGAAAACCACTTTAATAACTATACGCGGAGTGTGATCCAGAATGAAGTGGTTGGAATGATGTACGTGATGACTGAAGAAAGAGAACGATAATGGATAGCCTTGACACTTGTGTCAAATTGGAAATGACTAAAACAGGAGCCGTGCCGGGCCAAATGAGGTTAGCTACCTCGAGCGAACACACTTCTTCGAAAACTACTCATTACTTGTTATCGATTGGTGCACCCTTGATTTTGGGAGTGTTGTTTCGCGGTGTTGCGATCGCTGTGGCAATGCGTTCTCACCAGTCCGGATCAGGAAAACGGTAGTTTCACTACCTTGGGTATTGCCTCATGTGCCTTGTCATACTTGTATCCATATATACGCGACCACTACGATTTGTTTTGTGTTATACCTATGGAGTACTCCCTGATAGCCCACTAGTTTACGGTGGAGTTTACAGTGCTGTATAGACTATAACGCTTATATAAAATGTGTTAAGGGGGATAATGGTAACGCCTTAACACTATTTTTGATACTTTATATTACTGATAGGCATTATCTATTTACCGTACACTACTACATAGTAGATAGTTTAACGGATCCTTAAAGGATGGTTATTCCAAACATACTTTGAGTTACTTGTATTCCAGTTGCTATTTCACTTCAGTTGGATTTATTTATATAAGAATGTTAATCCTTACTCGAGTATTTTGTGTTTTGCTTTACGCTCGGGTCAGACTGAGTGTACCAGTATTCGAGACTCGCCTTTGGGTTGGAGCTTCGCTTGGAGATCCAGCTATCTATCCAGTTTCAGATATCCAGTTGATTCTAGTGATGTATTCTGATATTGTATTTGATTATTGTATTCGAGACATCTGTTGTACCTTATTTAACTCTGATATGTATATAGTAGCTTCATGAACTACTATCTTTTGTTTCCGCTGCATTTATTACTCTGTGTCTGTGATCTGTGATTATTTATTTACTGTATATGTTCAGTTTCGCCAATTTAAATTAACAAGTCGGTATTTTGAATCATTCAAGTTCGACATGTGTGGATGCGAATGGTCCAAAATAGCGGGTCGTTACACTTCATCTCATTTTCTCTTCTCTTTAACATTTTCAAATCAAAGGAAATCAAGTCCAAACTTTGGCTGGAGGCCTAAGGCAACTTAGGAAGCAAGGATAGTAAGTCAAAAGTGGAAGAATGTTGGCACAAAGGGATGCACCAAGTCATGGTCGTGAGCACTTTAGTGAGGTAATGGGAGGCTGATCTCTAAAATGAAAGAAAGTTGGAAGTTTTCGGATTAGGGTAATGGTAGGAAGTTGTATTTAGGTTCTTATGGCTTTTTCTTGGTTTTTTACTTATTAAAGGGTGAGAAAATGCACCATTTGTTGTGTATAAAGTGTATACAATGCTTGCGAATATTATAGTATATGCTTGACAATTTATTGTTATGCTTTTTGGATTCTTTCTTTTGAAAGCAAATGACATACGTAAATTGTGTATTAGGATTTGTATAAATTTCTATGATTTATTGCATAGCCTTGACATGAAGTGCAAAGGGTTTGGTTAGACAATGATTGAATCAGACTTGGATTTGGAAGTGGTTTAATAGCAAATAGTCATTATAGAAGCACTTTGGAATTGTCTTGTATTTGGCAATTTCTATCATAGATTATAGAGAGGTTCCTAAGGGTTTCTCATCATGATTGTGATGTATAGTAAGTGTGTTGCATATTGAAAAAAAATTGATATTAAAAGTTAGTCAAAATCTTGAAAAGTGGCAAAACTTTCTCTTATATAAAACTGCCCAGGTCACTTTCTGTTACGGCACTCAATGATAGCACTTTTCAACTTGCAGTAGCTTTGAACACATTTTACAACATTCTGTAAATGTTGCAGTTTCTCTATTAATCTTTCACTTGTTTTGAAATGACTTTAAATTTAAGCTTTCCTCTTCAATATTTTTAGATAAATTTCCTACTTATATTTGTAATGACCCAAAATTTTCGACCCTGAAAATTCGACATAAATACGTTCACTATAGAAATGCCGAGCAATCGAACGCCGGAAATTTCAGATTGTTAGGGTAAAGAAGAAAAGAGGTAGAAGGAGAAACAAAAAACAAAACACAGAATCTCACATTCGCAGCGGATCAAAATATAATATCAAATAATAGCATTTATACAAAGAAAAGCTATATCTGCTAATTTACAATCAATACATCAGAGTTACAACCACACACAATAAACTGGATAGTTATAATTAACTTGTCCCAGATAATCAACAATATATCACAGCGGAATACACTCCATACGTTCCGACCACCCACAATTGCTCAAAACCCAATTTCTTATCAACTTACGATTTCTTTCAATTTACTATCTTAAAAGTCATGATTATTTTTCTAAAAATCATAGTTTTCGAAGATAAAACAAATTATATAAATGAATCCACAAATTGTTCAAGTCGAACTTTTGATATTATTTAAATTCCACTGTTCTTCTTTATTTTTGTTAAAACTAACTTTAATTATTACCTGGAAATATTTTTAAAACTTATATTTTATTATTTCTAACAAAGTTTGTTTTTACATCATAACCTAAAGAAGATCAGAGAAGGAGAACTTGATTTTTTAAATCAAATTTGAATCCTGTATAACCTAGAACATAGCTCTGTATATATATATACAGACATGCACACCCAACCAATACATATTCATATACATGCAAGCATCATATTACATCTATCACAACATTATTACAAATAATATTCATAAACATCAAGATAAAAACTGATTTGAGCTATTTGACAGAGTTGTTTACTCACAGTTTGTAAAAGAACAGAGAAGACTGGGAAGTTTTTGAAATCTGGAAACTTGATCTGAAATTGGGTTTTGAGCAATTGTGGGTGGTCGGAACGTATGGAGTGTATTCCGCTGTGATATATTGTTGATTATCTAGGACAAGTTAATTATAACTGTCCAGTTTATTGTGTGTGGTTGTAACTCTTATGTATTGATTATAAATTAGCAGATACGGCTTTTCTTTGTATAAATGCTATTATTTGATATTATATTTTGATCCGCTGCGAATGTGAGATTCTGTGTTTTGTTTTCTGTTTCTTCTTCTACCTCTTTTCTTCTTTACCCTAACAATCTGAAATTTCCGACGTTCGATTGCTCGGCATTTCTACAGTGAACGTATTTATGTCGAATATTCGGGGTCGAAAATTTCGGGTCGTTACATTTCTTTATCCCTTTAAATAAATTCAAACCTTGAATTTCTAAAATAAATTCTTTTATTCCCTTAAATAATATCACTTAGGTTTAAAAATTTAATATTTCCCCTTTTATTCAAAATATCCTTTCCCATACTCGGAATTTATTTAACAAAATTTAAAAATCACTTTTATCCTTTCCCAATTCATTCTTTAATTTATTTAAATTCTCTATAATTATTTACTTAAAATTCTCTCTTTTATTTTCTCATCAAAATCCTTTATATATATAGGTATATATAAGTTTATCTTATATATAATTTAAAAGAAAAGGATATAAAATCCAATTACACACTTAATTAATTATACAAATATACTAGTTTAATATATTATCTCAATTTACTTCTTAATTCATTTAAAATAATCTAAATGTAACGACCCGGAATTTTCGATCCCGAAAATTCCAGATAGTTAAGAAAAGAAGAAAAGATGTAGAAGAAGAAAACAGGAAACAAAACACAGAATCTCACATTTGCAGTGGATCAAATATAATATCAAATAATAGCAGTTATACAAAGGAAAACTGTATCAGTTGATTTACATCAATACATCAGAGTTACAACATTTACACGAAACACTAGACAGATAAAATCAACATGTCCCAGATAAACTACAATATATCACAGCGGAATACACTCCATATGTTCCTGCCATCCAGCTCGCCACCTGAGCTCCAGAACGTCCTAACCTGAAAATATGTAATACTCGGTCTGACCCGGGTGTTATATACAATACATCAGATTTACAACCATTCACAAATAAACTGGACAATTATAAATAACTTGTCCCAGTCTACAACAACATAACACCAATACACAGCGGAAAATACTCCATACGTTCCTGCCATCCAGCTCGTCTCCTGAACTCCAGAACGTCCTAACCTAGAAATCTGTAATACTCGGTTTGAGAACTTGTACTTGATTTTGAAATTGATACTTTGAATTTTCTTGTAAATTAGCAGATACAGCTTTTCATTATATAAATGCTATTATTTGATATTATATTTTGATCCGCTGCGAATGTGAGATTCTGTGTTTTGTTTTCTGTTTCTTCTTCTACCTCTTTTCTACTTTACCCTAACAATTTGAAATTTCCGGCATTCGGTTGCTCGGCATTTCTACTGTGAATGTATTTATGTCGAATTTTCAGGGTCGAAAATTTCGGGTCGTTACAATATTAGAGTATTTTAAACGTTAGTAGAAGCTTTATTTTAATAAAGGAAAAAAATGTTTTTTGAGTATTTAAAAAATTGTAAAATAATTATTTTTATTTAAATTTTTAAATGAATGTTTAAACCATAATTATAAGTATTTAAAAGTACATTTAAGTACATATAGTGTTTATAAAATTAGTTAAATAATTTATTAAAGTATTAAGAAGCTTATTTAATATAACTCTTTTAAATTGTTTTAGAATTTTATTATGTATATTTGTTTAAATTAATTAGCGTGTATGTGTGTGTGTGTATATATCATTTTTAAAGAGTTTTTAGTAAATTATAAATTAGTATTTTTGAAGTATTTATATATACATATAAGTTTAGAAAGTAAGTTAAGTATTTTATAGAAGAATAAAAGGGAGTTTTGGATTATAACACTTGTGTAATAATAAATGGTTTTGGGCAGTTAATTTAAAGTATATTATCTTTTTTAATAAATGTAGATATAATTAGATCTTTAAAATGAATGCTTTAAAGATAATGACAAGTATAAAATGGTTTTGGGTTTATAGTAAACAATGAGCAATATTTGTTTTTAACCCTTTTTTGTTATACATATGAGTATAATTAGATCCTTAATAGAATGTTTTAAAGATAATACTAAGTGTGAAATGTTTTGGGTTTATAGTAACAATGTTTTAATGACAGTTGTTTTTATCCCATTTAATTATACTTTTTTAAATGTGAAATCTTGTTTAAGATTTGTGAATATTCTTATACCATTTAGGATAAGAATATGAATACATTTCTAAGTATTGCAAAAGTAGAATTGAATAGATAAATAGTAGTATACATGTATATATCTTTTTAATGGTATTTTGAATACATAGACAAGTATTTACAAAGAGGTTTTAATTAATAAAAGGATTAATTAAATAAAAAGGGGATTTGGAGTCGCTTAAGCAACTTAATCATGGTTTGTGTGATTTAATTGTGCTTTGTGTGGTTCTTGTTTATGGAAAGTATTTAGTCATATACTTGGCACTAAAAGTCGACGAAGTAGGCTTATTCTATTGCGAGAGTTAAGACTGATGATCGAGTTGGGTTTAGAAGCAATATTACTCTCACCAACCGGTTTTACTCTTGACTAAGGAATAGTATAAGTTGAAAAGGTTGGTAACGTGATAGGTATACGAGATCTAGTTTCCATATACAACCGTGTTCATTTTGTACTAGAAAGTAGACTGGTCAACTATCGAGTTTTGACCGATTAACTTTGGAAGTATATGTAATCATCATGTATTGATACGGTTTGAGATCCCCCAAGAAGGACTTATTCATATAAATCATCTCTTCCTTTAAGAAGGTACATATACGAGATCTCTCAAGGAGGACTCATTTATATCGTTCGTTTACTTCTTAAAGAACCGAAATTGAGTTAACCAAAAATTCATTGCTTTAGTGTTGAGGAGACCGAGATTGGATATGTGTCATGCTTACCGAAACCATTTTAAATCTGATATACCAGTACTATATTTTCGAAGCGGTTGTGAAGTGAAATGTTATCGAGTTGAACATGTTATCCTAAGGTTAGGTCCAGGGGAGAGGTCAGCGTTAACATTTCAAATGATGATATCATGTTGTACTGTCTATCTTGAGGTTGTTTCCAAGAGAGAGGACAGAGTTAGCATTCGTCTGATGACTTATATTTGGATCCATAGAGAGATTCATGAATTGTTAGAGATGTTGGAATCAAGAGAGAGATTTGAGAACTGTTCGAGTGATGAGGACTCGTGTGAGAGATGTTGAACGTGACTTCACCATCGAAAATAACAAAATCTAAGTAGGCCTCATAGCTTGTGGGTTTAGCTAACCCGAAACGGTATATCAACTCCATATCTAGAGATGCTTAACGATGTTGCTAGCGGGAGTTGATGATATTTGGTTCAACATGTTCGGGCGTGGGCCAACTATGTTTCACCTAATTGGAATATTTTATCTAGAGATATACGACGCTCAGAAGGTAGTTTCTGACCCTTGTCTAGAGGTCCGCTTTAGTTTACTAGGGGCGCCTCCAATGGAAATTCATTATGCAATTGTACCTTAGTAGTTTTAGTTGTACTTCTAATATTGTTATGTTGTGAGATGCAAGTAGCACAGCTATTTTTGATTTATATTATACACCCTAAACATTGTCTATTATATCACCCAAAGTACTTATTAGATGAGTGGTTCTTTTTACGGGATAACCGTTACAGTGATACAAATGGTCTCAAAAGTATTGTTATATGTTGATAACATATTTCTTGAGTTTATTACACTAGACTTACATCTGACTCGTGGTTTTATATTTCCCTTATTTCCATGGAAGCTCTTTTGAGTAGAATGAGAAAACCAGATTTTCATTGATATTCTTTAGAACTTGAGGAGACGAGCTGGATGCTTTCAACAACTGTAACACCCCATAATATGGGGTTTTAGGTTAAAGCTATAGTAACGTACTTGTATTTGATATATATAGTTATATATATAAGTACGTATTCCCCGCTCTCTTAGATCGTTCATCTATATCTTACTAAGGCTCATATGTATATTTACGAGAAAGGAGATATGAAAGCAAGAAATGGAAGAGGAAATCTCGGTGGAGGAAGCACCACAACTAATGGAAATGCTAGAATCACTACAAGGAGGAACCCGGGTCGACCGGCTAATGCTAGTAATCAAAATGTTGATGCCAATGTGGGTGCTGGGAATACACCAGTAGATATGAGGGTGATGTATCACTTCTTTGTTGGTTTGATGCAAGCGGGAGCTGCTGCTGGTGTTGTTGGAAATGTAGGAGGAGCTAATCTTGTGGCCTTAGTTGGGATTAACTATGCTTTGCTTAGTAGATATTACACCAGTTTGGGTGGGAAGCAATTCTTGAGAACGGAGAGTGCCATAGAATTTCAGAATTGGTTATTGCATTGTGAGCGTATATTTACTGATTTGGGTCTGAATGATGGGCAAAAGAGAAGGTTGGCCTAAAGACAGTTGCAGGGGCAGCACTACATTGGTGGAATAGTGTCACTACCGGAGTTTCGAAAGGCAGTTAACTTGGACTAATTTTAAAACAAGATTTGAGCAGAAGTTTGTTTGTATCTGAGTTTGCTAAGTCAGAACTGATGAGGAAGTTTATGGATCTAGTTAAGGGAGAGATGTCAATAATCGAGTATGCTACTAAGTTTGAAGAGATGTCTCGATATGGATATGCTACTATAGATACTGAAATCAAAAGAAACGAGAGGTTCATTTGGTGATTGTGGCCCGAGCTTGCTAGAATGACCATGACACATGTCCGTGATCCTTGTAATATAGCGGTGGAAATGGCCATTCGCCATAAGGAGTTACTTGTTGGTTTTGCTAAGGAGAAAACAATGGAAGTTCAGTGTTCGAGGGGAAGAAGAGGAAGTTCTTTAAGAAGAAGGGAGCCCAGAAGGGGGATACAGCTAAATATTCAAAGACTGAGATAGTTTGTTATAAGTGTGAAAAGAAGGGTCACTTTGCGAATAAGTGCCGATCAGAATAAAAAGGGGATGGGTAATCCAGATTTGATTTACTTGTTTTGCATATCATCATAATATTTTGAAATGCTATGTTTTTAACCATTGTGGATGCAGGAGCATAGTTATGGTTTTATAAATGTTTTAGGATGCTAGTAAGGAGAAAAACCCGTTCTGCTAAGCGGCGTGGTCTCACTAGATATCCAAATGGTTTGAAATGGTAGATTATTATTCATACCATGCTTTATGTCTAACTCAAAGTTTTTCTTTCCCCTTAAACTCTCGGGTACTCAATTAATTTTGAGTATGTTAAGAGTTAAGGTTTCCAGTTGTTCTTTTAGACCAATAAAGCTTCCGAGGACGAGTAGGAGGCAAGCTTGTTATTAGAGTTCTTTTATTTCCACTGTGTATTTGATTGTAAAGGCAAATTGTTTTAGTGCCTTATTATATATATACTCTAATCATCTAAGGGGGCATCTTCATATGTTGTTGTTGGCATATTTTGTATTAATTATATGTAATCTGAACGTGGTTTGCATATTAGGATTATGTAATCAATTTTGAATATTTTGAATTGGAATGTAGAATTTTTTTATTGTTTAAAAAACTTTTTTTTTCATATTCTTGTGTTTCTGTGCATCAGTGAATCTAATATCGCCGTATTTGGTCGCCGAAGATTAATAACTATGGATGACTGCAGCATCTGTAGCCATTAATTTTGGGCCTCCAAGTAGGGGGATGATACACATAACTTTGAGCCATAGTTGTTTTTGAAAGAAAATGACAACTTTATATTGTAAATTTCTACAACTGTCATCCTCTACAACATATAAGGTAGCATTTACTTTGTGTTTACATATTTGGTTTGCTTGTATGTGGCATTGGAGTCTGTTGAAAGTGTTTGAAGTGAGAATACTTGTTATAGGTGCACTTTTGTAACGACCCACTATTTTGGACCATTCAAATCGACAATAATCCACACATGTCAGACTTGAATAATGCAAAATAACAGATTGTAATAAAATTTGGAGCAAATAAAATCATTCACAGAATCACAGACACAGAAATATCAGAATAACTCGCAGCGGAATTTAAAAATACCATAGTGGTTCATGAAGCCACTAAATACATAGTCTAAAATCAAATACAAAATACATAGTCTGAAACCCAATACAGTTCTGAAACAAGTACAATAGAAATCCCAAATACACAAGTCTCTAAAACAAAAGCTGAAATAAGACAACTGAAACTGAAATAGGAAGATAACTAGATAAGCAGAATCTCCAGTGATTCCAAGCTCCAGAAAGGTGAATCCAAAGCTGTGAATACTCAGGCTGACCCGAGCGTAAAATAAAACATAACACTCGAGTCAGGATATACATACTTATACAATGTAAACCAACTCAAATGAACTGTAGTAAAGGTACAAGTAACTTAGAAGATGCTTGGGACCGCCCATCCTCTAAGGATCCGTTAAACTATCTACTATATAGTAATATTCGCTATTATAATAGTGTCTAAATAAGTAAAGTATAATCATATCGGAAAATAGCGTTAAGGGGATGGAGAACCTTAACGCGGTCGGATCTTAAAATCATAATCGTAGTAAAGCTCGATATGGTAGGTGACACGGCACAACTAGGCAATGCCATGGTAGATATACCAATTACGCACACGGACTGATGGATACGCATAGCAGCCACTACCGTTCCACCTCGAACAACATTCCCAAATCGGAGGATGGCCATCTAGTCAAATCACAAATAAGAGTATAATATCGAAGAAATGTGTCCGAGAAGAGGTGCTACCTCACTGGTCCGAGATCGCTCCTATTTTAGCCACCTTATGCCAACTCACGGGAGTTGGGTCCACGTAATATACCTTAAGGACGTCGCCACCATCCTACTTCATTCTGGAATCTCCACCGCGTACACGGTTGTCAAAGTGGTTTTTGGTATCGACAGAGAGTATGTCCATATCCGATCCCGGTCTCTTTGCCAACCAATCGTTATTATAACCCGTGGTTATAGATTTAAAACAATTTATCAAATATACTTCGAATTAAACCATTTTAAAACAAAGACATTATTCCTTAAAACAAATATTAAGTTTCCAAAAATCTAACCCTTTCGAAGTTCACTTATTCACTTAAAACAATAGCATTAAAATTTTCAGCTTCCACGGCATTTAAAAGTGTGGCGGTAAGTTATATTTGAAAACAAATTTATTCTCAACAAAACAATATTTATAACTGTTATAACAGTTCAGTTTAAACAAAATCATATTTCAGCCTACTGCAGTCCTTAACAAGTGCTATAGTAACCCTTTTATTAGTTCAGGTTCAATTTTTAGTTTCTGCTACAACAGCACTTACCAAGTACTATCATAGCCTTAGTTCATTTTAGTCTTTTGGTTCATTTATACAATCCACCACACTTAACAAGTGCTACAGATTCTACCTAGTTAAAAACTTATAAAATCACACATTAAAAATGTTCATTTCAATTCTTTAACTAATTTTATTTCAAGAGAAATTTTACAAGTTAAAACCAAAACTTACCAATTTGCTTATTACATTCATTTCAACATTTAAACTTAAACTTCATTTTTCCACCAATTTAAAACTAAATTTCATTTCCAATTAAATTAGCTTAAGTTTCCATCTTTCTTTTTATCAAAATTTCAAATTTAAGTTTCGTTTTAAAATCAATATTCCTCCATTTATTTATATTTGTCACATAGAAAATCATTTCTATTTTAAATAATTCACTTAAAAATTCGGTTTAAATCAATTTAATATTATTACAATTTTTTTAAATTATTTAAAAATATTCAGAAAATACAGAAAAATAACCACGGGTCTGTATAATATTTTCTAGCCTAATTCAAGTGATACGGATACTATATCATTTCAATCCGTAATTTACAAAGAAAAATCCGGGTTTTATCATTTCAAACCCGCAATCCCAAGTAAATAAAATTTAATTTGAAAATCGCTCAGGCCTATCATTTCAGCCCATAACGACCTTCCCTTATTCTAAAGTCCGTTCGGGTATGTATCATTTCAACCCATAGTGATTCTATCCTACAGGGAACTTGCAGTGTGATTTAACAGAATAGAATAACAGTAAAATAAGAACAGATATAACAGATGATACGATATGCAGTTTTAACAATTAACATCAACTATGAATAAATCACAGGTAATTATAACATCATTTATTTATTTATTTATTTCTACACATTCAGTTGCGGTCGTTTCACAATTATATAAGTATGAATATTCGTGTGAGATTTACTCACCTCTACGGAGCTGGAGATTCAGAAAGAAAGAAGTACGATGTCAATCGAAAGCACGCGGATAGCACGATCAGTCGTTAGCGGATGCGCCAACTAGATTCAAACCAAAAGCACAATAAATAATCAAATCTAAGATTGCACGAATAACGAATTTTCAATGAAGCAAACAACGAAAAAGTAACAGGTTAAAATCGAAAGCAATAGCACTACCACTTTGAAATACCGATTATAACTTTTATATTCGCAAAGTGACAAAACAAATTTTTTTTTTCTTTTAAAACAAAAGCTAGTAGAAAATAGGCTCGACTACAAGGTCAGATGCACAAAAATTAAAAATTTAAAACGAAGTGTGGTCAGGCAAAATAACTTTGAAATAACAATGTAAAGGTGACACGAATCATGCATTCAAAGCCCAGAATTGACAAAACCAATTCAATTCTTTTTTTTTCAAAACAAGCCAGTAAACTAAATCTCAGAGACCAGAACACGTGACAAACAAACTTCCTCATTCTTTTATTTTCAAAACCAGAGGCAGATATACTAATATACCACAATAAAGGGACAAGGAAATATCGTTTCTCTGATTCAAGTACCAGGCTCGGTCTGGGGAGGGTTGGTCTCGGCAGGGGTTTCACACGGTTAGGGAGGTGGGGTTGGACAGGTCACGGCCTGGGTGGAGGAGCTGGAAAGTGGCGAATGGCAGGGGGCTCGGCTGGGTTGGTTTCGTGGTGGAGACGTGGCTGTCATTGGGACGTGGGTGTGGCGACAGATCTGGGGATGTCAGGGGTATAGCGTGGAGGCAGTGGGTTCGTGGAGTTGGGCAAGTCACGGTCTGGAGTTTCGCGTGGGGTGGTGGAGTTGGAGGCAGACAGGGTTGGGTTCGGTGGTGGCTTTGGCATACGTGGTGGTGGGCTGGATGAAGGTGGTGACGAGGCGAACTGGGTTTGTCTTGGTGGATGAGCGAAGGCGTGGGACTGGCGGTTGGTTTCGTGGTGGTTGCTAGTGTGTGTAGGGTCAGGCGAAGGGTTTGGGTCGGCGATGGCAGTGGTTCGCCTGGGTGGTAGGCTGGAGACGTGGTGGGTTGGATCACGTATGGGGAAGGGTGGAGCATGGAGGAACGGTATGGGTTGGGGAACATGATGGCGCATGGAGGGTCAAAACACGAAACAGCAACTTGATAAAACCAAGTACAGCAAAGATAAAGGCAAAGTACAACAAAAATGTGAAGATGAAAGAGGCACGTGTCCATTACCTTATCAAAGCTCACGAGATTTCAAACAAAGATGCAGAGAACTTTTGTGAATGGAGCTTTTTGAACGAAACAAAAATGAATAGCTGCCAATATCTTTTGTAGAAAAGAAGGCAACGAAAGGTTTTGATCAGTTAGAGGAATTTAGGCAAAAATAAATGTTGAACGAAACGTAAGGGAGATAAAGGGGTAAGTGGACTATTTCTCACGTGCAATTCAATGCAAGATTTGACAATTTCAAACTGAAATATACAGCAGAAATAAATGGACAATGGAACAATGCACGTACAGTGTAACGCCCAAAGTAACGTACAACCGTTACTTGTTTCTTTTATTTAATAAATTTAAAAATGCTAACGGTTTCTTAAAAATATAACGTATCTTTTTAAACCAAATTTAAAGATAGTTATTATCATTATAAATAAAATTTGATTCTAATGTAAAGTTAAGAACGGACAAAACGTAACGAAATGTAACGCTTTAAATTTTCGTTTTATACAAATTACTACACTTAATATTTAAATTAATATTTCGAAATGTTTTGTTTTTAAATTAAAATTTCGCTTTAAAATATCGGGCTGTTACACTCTCCCCCACTCAAAGCTTTTCGTCCTTGAAAAGGAACGAAGAAGAAAAACAAAGAAAGATAAGACAGAATAGCAAAAGTACCTGAAATAAACAATTCCGGATTCGAAGCACGAATGCTCTCCTCCGTCTCCCAGGTGCAATCCCGTTCATCAGTGCTCCACTGCACTTTGACCAGGTTGACAGATTTTCTTCTTAGCTGTTTCGTACCTCGATCGACGATACGAAGTGGCTTCCTCTCAACAGTCAGATTTGGCTCAATATCCAAACTATCAAGAGCAGAAGGCTGAATAATAAGAGATTGATCATGCAGATAGCGACGAAGATGAGATACATGAAAGACATTGTGTATTCCAGAAAATTTCTCGGGTAAATCCAGACGATAAGCAAGAGAGCCAATTCTTTCCAAAATGCGGAAAGGACCAACAAATCTAGGAGATAGCTTTCCTCTACGACCAAAACGAATAACATTCCTTAAGGGAGAGACCTTAAGGAAAACCAAATCACCAACAGCAAACTCTAAACTCCGTCTTCGACGATCGGCGTACTTCTTCTGTCTATCCTGAGCAATCCTCATCTTCCTCTTAATCTCTTCAACTCTCTCTGAAGCTTCCAAAACCATCTCAGGACCAAGAACCAAACGATTACCGGATTCAATCCAACAAGAAGGAGATCTACAAGGTCGTCCGTAAAGAGCAGAAAATGGAGATGTCTCAATACTGGCCTGATAACTATTGTTATAAGTGAATTCGACAAGATGGAGATGATCTTCCCAAGATCCTCCATAATCAAGCACACAAGCACGAAGAAGATCTTCTAAAATCTGATTCACCCTTTCCGTTTGACCGTCGGTCTGTGGATGGTAAGCAGTGCTCAGATTTAGATGAGTACCCATAGAATCCTGAAAGGCTTTCCAAAACCTACAAGTAAAGATAGGATCACGATCACAAACGATACTGAGTGGAACACCATGGAGACGAACAATCTCCCTCATGTAAATCTCAGACAAACTAGAAGTTGAACGGGTAGACTTGACTGGAATTAAATGAGCTGATTTGGTCAATCTATCCACAATAACCCAGATACTCTCGTTACCCTTCCTAGTCCTCGGTAAACCATCAATGAAATCCATAGAAACTTGTTCCCACTTCCAATTGGGAATCTCAAGAGGCTGCAATAAACCAGGAGTCTTCTGATGATCTGCCTTGACTTGCTGACAAGTCGCACACCTATTGACGAAAATGGAAATATCCCGCTTCATACCTTTCCACCAATATAACTTCTTCATATCCTGATACATCTTGGTTACGCCTGGATGAATAGAAAGTCTGGATTGATGATTCTCCCGAAGTAACTCCTGTCTCAAACCATCAACATTCGGGACACAAATCCTATTATTGATCCTCAATACACCCTTATCGTCAATCTGAGCTCCATTACCATCACGACTACTACCTCCAACTCTGCTTTGAACACTCTCCTTAATCAATCTAAGCATCTGATCCTCATCCTGTCTAGCCATAATACGATCCACAAGAGGTGAAGAAACAACAATCTGACACAACAAAGCTTTCTTCCTACTCAAAGCATCCGCCACTACATTAGCCTTTCCCGGTGTATAGTTGATGTCGAGGTCATAAGAAGCAAGGAACTCTAACCACCTAACTTGTCTCTGATTCAAATCCTTCTGAGAGAAAATATACCTCAAAGACTGATGATCTGTGAAAAGCTCGAACTTGGTACCCAACAGATGATGTCTCCAAAGTTTCAAAGCGAAAACAACTGCAAGCAACTCTAGATCATGGGCAGCATAATTTACTTCATGGGTCTTCAACTGTCGACTAGCATAAGCAATCACTCTACCATCCTGCATCAGAACAGCTCCCAAACCTTCTCGACAAGCATCAGTGTATACCGTTAATCCGTCATCTCCATTTGGAACGGTAAGAACAGGTGCGGAAGTAAGCTTGTCTTTTAACTCATTGAATGCGGCTTCACACTTATTATTCCAAATAAACTTAGCATTCTTCCGAGTTAAAGCAGTGAGAGGTGCAGCAATCCGAGCGAAATTCTCAATGAATCTCCGGTAATAACCGGCGAGGCCCAGAAAACTACGAATATCCATAGGAGTCTTAGGAGTTTCCCAATCCTGTACAGAATAGGGAAAAAAGGATAATAGAAAAGATAGAGTAAATTGAAATGAAGCAAATGAAGAGAAAGAAAGAAAAACTTACATTGATCGCAGCGATCTTGACTGGATCAACTGAAACTCCATTACTAGAAACAATATGCCCGAGAAATCGGACTTCATCCTTCCAGAAATGGCATTTGGAAAATTTAGCTTTTAACTGATGCTTTCGAAGAGTCTCAAGAACAGATTTCAAATGTGACTCATGTTCTTCTTCAGACTTAGAGAATATGAGGATATCATCCACAAAGACTAGAACAAATTTATTTAGCACATCACGGAATACACGATTCATCAAGTCAACAAAGAAAGCGGGAGCATTAGTCAAACCAAAAGGCATGACTAACCATTCGAAGAATCCATTCTCAGTACGGAAAGCAGTCTTAGGAATACTTTCCTCGGCAACTCTGAGTTGGTGAAAACCTGTGGCAAGATCAAGCTGAGAGAAAACAGTAGCGCCATAAAGCTGATCAAACATGTCATTGATGCGAGGCATTGGATATCTATTTTTCATAGTGAGTTTGTTCAACTCCCTATAATCAACACACATCCGAAGAGAACCATCGGACTTGGTGACGAAAACCACCGCGGTTCCCCATTCAGAAAAACTAGGTCTGATCAGACCCTTGGAAGATAGGTCTTCAATTTGTTTCCTTAACTCAACCTTCTCGCGGGGTGCCATTCTTCTAGGAGGAAGAACTATAGGTCGAGCTCCAGGAATGAGATCAATGCGGAAATCAATTTCCCGCTTGGGAGGTAAAGCAGTAACTTCACCAAATACATACGGGTAGTGATTAACTACACGGGTCGACTGAAGATCATCAATAGAAGCATCTAGAGAAAAGATAAAGCTACCAGCATAATCATGAGGCATACGGCCCTGAATAACCAAAGAATTTCCTCGATCATCCTTAAGAGAAACAATTCGGGATTTACACGAGATACGGGCATCGTGTCCATCAAGCCAATCACTTCCAAGCAACAAATCAAAAGCATCGAAACCAAGGATATAGAAATCGCCACTAAAACTATGATCGGAATGGAGGAGTTTCACATGTTTACAAATCTTATTAAGATTTGCAGGGCCACCAATAGGATTAGAAACACAAAGAGGAACAGAAGCATACTCGGGATAAAGGAGATGTTCAAACTTATTACACAGGTCATCAGAAATAAAACTATGCGAAGCCCCAGTATCAAATAAAACACGAACTGGATGATGAAATAAAGTAAAGGTGCCTTGAAGAGTACCTTGACTATCGCTAGGAGCAGGAGTAGGTGCAGGAGCAGGTGATGAAGCAGATGTGACAGCAAATACGCCAGATGGCTTTCCCTTCTGATATAAAGGACAGTCCTTCCTAAAATGACCCGGCTGAAGACAAACATGACAAAGATCGTTCCTGGTAACCTGGGGTGGAGGAATAGCAGCACTGGACGGATTAGGGCAACTATTGGCATAGTGTCCCTTCTGGTCACATTTGAAGCAAGTAATGGAGGAAAGATCAATAGGGTGTCTCTGAGAAGGAGCAGATGCTGAAGATCCCAAGCCCGCATGCTTGATCCAATTTTTCTTCTGCTGGTGGAAGTTGGGCTTTCTCTTCTTGGAATTTGCAGAGGAAGATTGTGAGACATGAGTACCAGAAGCAGCAGGACCCTTGGAGGTAGGGTTCTCATTGCGAATAGCCATATCCATGAGCTCAGTAAATGTGCCATGAACATGTGAAATAAGGCGATCGTAGAACTCTGGGCGAGCTCCAGAAATGAACTTCTCATTCTTTTTTAGCTGAGTGTCGATAAGACCAGGACCGAATTTTGAAAGTTCATTGAACTTCCGTTCATACTCTGAAAAAGACATGGTACCCTGCTTGAGGTCCATGAATTCACGGTAAAGCTGAGATTTCCCGGCTTCGGGCATCCATTTTGCCACAAAAGCCTCCCTGGAAAGAAATTACAGAAACCAAACTTAAGATAGATTCAAAAGGAAAGGAAATGGGGAAAATTCAAGTTAACACAAAGGATACCTGAACTGCTCCCACGAAAGATCACCTTCGTTAGTGCGAGTCGTAACAGACTCCCACCAATCTAGGGCTGACTCTTGCAGCTGCCATGCTGCTAACTGACGCTTTTGGGCATCAGTGATCTCTAAACCAGTAAAGATTCTTTCCAAACTTCTTAGCCATTGCTGGGCTTCGATGATACTCTCTGAACCGGTGAACTTAGTGCCACCGAGCTGAGTGAATTCTTTGCAGAGAACTGTAAACTTAACGGGTGCAACAGGTGGAGGAACTGGGGCAATACCACGACCCCTACCTCTAGCATTTCCACGATTCATCCTGGAAATATCAAGAATAAATTTAGGACAAGGTACAGAGAAGACAAAGATAAATTAAGATAAAATACGATAAGGTCACTTGGGTGAATATCCTAATAACAAAATTCCTAACAAGGTAGATACGGAAAGAAGGAAGTTTAGAAAATTTCTTCTTAAAACAAGAAAACTTTATATCAAAATAATCTTTGAAAAATCATTTGAGAAATCCTTTTAAAATCATTTTATACTTTGAAAATACGTTCACTCACAAGGAAATGATTCTGAGTTTGATTTCACTCATTCTAGGGTATTTCTACCCTATCTCTAATGAGTTTTTGCTCCATAGGCTAAGGTTTGCCTAAACCTGGCTCTGATACCAAATGTAACGACCCACTATTTTGGACCATTCAAATCGACAATAATCCACACATGTCAGACTTGAATAATGCAAAATAACAGATTGTAATAAAATTTGGAGCAAATAAAATCATTCACAGAATCACAGACACAGAAATATCAGAATAACTCGCAGCGGAATTTAAAAATACCATAGTGGTTCATGAAGCCACTAAATACATAGTCTAAAATCAAATACAAAATACATAGTCTGAAACCCAATACAGTTCTGAAACAAGTACAATAGAAATCCCAAATACACAAGTCTCTAAAACAAAAGCTGAAATAAGACAACTGAAACTGAAATAGGAAGATAACTAGATAAGCAGAATCTCCAGTGATTCCAAGCTCCAGAAAGGTGAATCCAAAGCTATGAATACTCAGGCTGACCCGAGCGTAAAATAAAACATAACACTCGAGTCAGGATATACATACTTATACAATGTAAACCAACTCAAATGAACTGTAGTAAAGGTACAAGTAACTTAGAAGATGCTTGGGACCGCCCATCCTCTAAGGATCCGTTAAACTATCTACTATATAGTAATATTCGCTATTATAATAGTGTCTAAATAAGTAAAGTATAATCATATCGGAAAATAGCGTTAAGGGAATGGAGAACCTTAACGCGGTCGGATCTTAAAATCATAATCGTAGTAAAGCTCGATATGGTAGGTGACACGGCACAACTAGGCAATGCCAAGGTAGATATACCAATTACGCACACGGACTGATGAATACGCATAGCAGCCACTACCGTTCCACCTCGAACAACATTCCCAAATCGGAGGATGGCCATCTAGTCAAATCACAAATAAGAGTATAATATCGAAGAAATGTGTCCGAGAAGAGGTGCTACCTCACTGGTCCGAGATCGCTCCTGTTTTAGCCACCTTATGCCAACTCACGGGAGTTGGGTCCACGTAATATACCTTAAGGACGTCGCCACCATCCTACTTCATTCTGGAATCTCCACCGCGTACACGGTTGTCAAAGTGGTTTTCGGTATCGACAGAGAGTATGTCCATATCTGATCCCGGTCTCTTTGCCAACCAATCGTTATTATAACCCGTGGTTATAGATTTAAAACAATTTATCAAATATACTTCGAATTAAACCATTTTAAAACAAAGACATTATTCCTTAAAACAAATATTAAGTTTCCAAAAATCTAACCCTTTCGAAGTTCACTTATTCACTTAAAACAATAGCATTAAAATTTTCAGCTTCCACGGCATTTAAAAGTGTGGCGGTAAGTTATATTTGAAAACAAATTTTTTCTCAACAAAACAATATTTATAACTGTTATAACAGTTCAGTTTAAACAAAATCATATTTCAGCCTACTGCAGTCCTTAACAAGTGCTACAGTAACCCTTTTATTAGTTCAGGTTCAATTTTTAGTTTCTGCTACAACAGCACTTACCAAGTACTATCATAGCCTTAGTTCATTTTAGTCTTTTGGTTCATTTATACAATCCACAACACTTAACAAGTGCTACAGATTCTACCTAGTTAAAAACTCATAAAATCACACATTAAAAATGTTCATTTCAATCCTTTAACTAATTTTATTTCAAGAGAAATTTTACAAGTTAAAACCAAAACTTACCAATTTGCTTATTACATTCATTTCAACATTTAAACTTAAACTTCATTTTTCCACCAATTTAAAACTAAATTTCATTTCCAATTAAATTAGCTTAAGTTTCCATCTTTCTTTTTATCAAAATTTCAAATTTAAGTTTCGTTTTAAAATCAATATTCCTCCATTTATTTATATTTGTCACATAGAAAATCATTTCTATTTTAAATAATTCACTTAAAAATTCGGTTTAAATCAATTTAATATTATTACAATTTTTTTAAATTATTTAAAAATATTCAGAAAATACAGAAAAATAACCACGGGTCTGTATAATATTTTCTAGCCTAATTCAAGTGATACGGATACTATATCATTTCAATCCGTAATTTACAAAGAAAAATCCGGGTTTTATCATTTCAAACCCGCAATCCCAAGTAAATAAAATTTAATTTGAAAATCGCTCAGGCCTATCATTTCAGCCCATAACGACCTTCCCTTATTCTAAAGTCCGTTCGGGTATGTATCATTTCAACCCATAGTGATTCTATCCTACAGGGAACTTGCAGTGTGATTTAACAGAATAGAATAACAGTAAAATAAGAACAGATATAACAGATGATACGATATGCAGTTTTAACAATTAACATCAACTATGAATAAATCACAGGTAATTATAACATCATTTATTTATTTATTTATTTCTACACATTCAGTTGCGGTCGTTTCACAATTATATAAGTATGAATATTCGTGTGAGATTTACTCACCTCTATGGAGCTGGAGATTCAGAAAGAAAGAAGTACGATGTCAATCGAAAGCACGCGGATAGCACGATCAGTCGTTAGCGGATGTGCCAACTAGATTCAAACCAAAAGCACAATAAATAATCAAATCTAAGATTGCACGAATAACGAATTTTCAATGAAGCAAACAACGAAAAAGTAACAGGTTAAAATCGAAAGCAATAGCACTACCACTTTGAAATACCGATTATAACTTTTATATTCGCAAAGTGACAAAACAAATTTTTTTTTTCTTTTAAAACAAAAGCTAGTAGAAAATAGGCTCGACTACAAGGTCAGATGCACAAAAATTAAAAATTTAAAACGAAGTGTGGTCAGGCAAAATAACTTTGAAATAACAATGTAAAGGTGACACGAATCATGCATTCAAAACCCAGAATTGACAAAACCAATTCAATTCTTTTTTTTTCAAAACAAGCCAGTAAACTAAATCTCAGAGACCAGAACACGTGACAAACAAACTTCCTCATTCTTTTATTTTCAAAACCAGAGGCAGATATACTAATATACCACAATAAAGGGACAAGGAAATATCGTTTCTCTGATTCAAGTACCAGGCTCGGTCTGGGGAGGGTTGGTCTCGGCAGGGGTTTCACACGGTTAGGGAGGTGGGGTTGGACAGGTCACGGCCTGGGTGGAGGAGCTGGAAAGTGGCGAATGGCAGGGGGCTCGGTTGGGTTGGTTTCGTGGTGGAGACGTGGCTGTCATTGGGACGTGGGTGTGGCGACAGATCTGGGGATGTCAGGGGTATAGCGTGGAGGCAGTGGGTTCGTGGAGTTAGGCAAGTCACGGTCTGGAGTTTCGCGTGGGGTGGTGGAGTTGGAGGCAGACAGGGTTGGGTTCGGTTGTGGCTTTGGCATACGTGGTGGTGGGCTGGATGAAGGTGGTGACGAGGCGAACTGGGTTTGTCTTGGTGGATGAGCGAAGGCGTGGGACTGGCGGTTGGTTTCGTGGTGGTTGCTAGTGTGTGTAGGGTCAGGCGAAGGGTTTGGGTCGGCGATGGCAGTGGTTCGCCTGGGTGGTAGGCTGGAGACGTGGTGGGTTGGATCACGTATGGGGAAGGGTGGAGCATGGAGGAACGGTATGGGTTGGGGAACATGATGGCGCATGGAGGGTCAAAACACGAAACAGCAACTTGATAAAACCAAGTACAGCAAAGATAAAGGCAAAGTACAACAAAAATGTGAAGATAAAAGAGGCACGTGTCCATTACCTTATCAAAGCTCACGAGATTTCAAACAAAGATGCAGAGAACTTTTGTGAATGGAGCTTTTTGAACGAAACAAAAATGAACAGCTGCCAATATCTTTTGTAGAAAAGAAGGCAACGAAAGGTTTTGATCAGTTAGAGGAATTTAGGCAAAAATAAATGTTGAACGAAATGTAAGGGAGATAAAGGGGTAAGTGGACTATTTCTCACGTGCAATTCAATGCAAGATTTGACAATTTCAAACTGAAATATACAGCAGAAATAAATGGACAATGGAACAATGCACGTACAGTGTAACGCCCAAAGTAACGTACAACCGTTACTTGTTTCTTTTATTTAATAAATTTAAAAATGCTAACGGTTTCTTAAAAATATAACGTATCTTTTTAAACCAAATTTAAAGATAGTTATTATCATTATAAATAAAATTTGATTCTAATGTAAAGTTAAGAACGGACAAAACGTAACGAAATGTAACGCTTTAAATTTTCGTTTTATACAAATTACTACACTTAATATTTAAATTAATATTTCGAAATGTTTTGTTTTTAAATTAAAATTTCGCTTTAAAATATCGGGCTGTTACAACTTTGAATCCCTTGTGTTTTAACTTGGGTTAATTGGTTATATGTGATTATATTGTAAAAGAATATATCTTGGTTGTTATTTACACAATAACAGCGTATGGGATAGAGAGGAAATGGTTTGGAAAATTATAGAAATGTTAGAACAAAGTTTGAAAAGTTAGACGCAAAAAAGTTTGTATGGATGCACTTTATAAATGCCTTGTATTCGACGATTTTTAATATTATTTTGAAAAATACCCTTTGGGGTTTCTTTACGCATTTATCAACTAAAATAAGTAAAGTACTTACTGTAAAAAAATTGGACCATAAATCACTTAATAGCATGTTGAAAATGAATCGAACATTGAAGGGTTTAAAATTTGTTTTATGGCATAAACATGACATTGCAACACTTTCTGGGTATTTCAAACTTTAGATAGCAGTTCTGTAAATACTATTGTTTGCTATTTGAAACTTTAAATGGTTTAAAAAATTACATTTAATTAAAGTATTTTTCTACAATTTTTTAGAAGTGTTTAATAACATATATTATGGTATTCGAAAACTGGTTTGAAGTTTAAATATATTTTTAATAATTATTTATGAATTTTTAAAGTAAAAGATTTTTTAATATAAAACATGCTTTTTATGATTTATTGTAACGACCTACCTTTTTGGACGGTTAAATCGACAATAAACCACACATGTCTAATCCAAACCATTCAAAAGGGAGGATTGTTAATGGGGTAAATAAGAAAATAAAAGAAAAGAAAGAAAAACAAAACACAGAATCTCACAGCGGAACGACAAAATATAATAATCAAATAAACAGTTCATGAAGCTGTTTTACAAATAACATTTGATTATACTTTTACAATTCAAACCAGAGTTATAAATACATCAGAAATAAACAAATAATGTAGCAGAACACAATATGCATTGGGATAATAATAATAAATAGCAATAATATAATGAATCTTCGTCTTCGTCCTCCAGAAAATAGTCTTCAATACACTGAAAAGCTCAGACTGACCCGAGTGCAATGAAATGACAAAACACTCGAGTCAGAACTAAAGGATCTTATGTAAGTCAAATCTGAATAAGTAATATAAATATTATTGCAATGGTTTTAAAGATGTTACGGGATTTCCATCTCCTATCAAGTGTACAACGTGGGTATGATTATTTAAAAGATTTCAGATAATTCGAAATACCATCTTAATCATTTAACTAAAATAAATCCAAAGTTTAAATTAAATTATACCTTTCAAATAATTCGATTCCAATAAATAATTCAAATACAAGAAATAATATGGACAAATATCATTTCAACCAGTATCCAAAAATTCAAAATTTCCAAATCAATGAAAATCGCTCAGGTTTATCATTTCAACCCATAATGATTTTCCCTAATCTATAAGATCATTCGGGTATGTATCATTTCAACCCATAGGGATGGCAAAATACAAACATAAATAAACAACCAATCGTCCAAAATGTCAACCAATATCATCCATCATAAATTCAACATCCAAATATCAACAATTGAACATCCAGCACAATCATCATTCAAATCAACCAATAACTACCAACAATTTACTGGTTATCATTAACATGTATTTAACTGGCAATTTAAATTTCAATATTAATATAAATTCAAATTTAACGTAAATGACAATTTAAATTACTAAACAACAATTAATAAATTTCAAATCACATCATAAATTTAATTTAACTAACATAAGATAATTTAGTATTCGTGAGTGGGTTAAAACACTCACTTTTATTTCCAGTCGGTTTTAAAATCCCAAAATTCAATGGTCTTAGAATTCATCCAAACTAGTTTCATAATGTTTGGAATTTCGATACGATCCCAACGAAACAAACCGCGTGCAAATCCGAGCATGTATGTAAAAGTTATGATGATTAAACATTTGAAAAATAAAATTAAATCAAACAAATAATATAAAAAAAGAAGGCCACCTCACCTCCATTTACACGTGAACCAAGCCGTGTTTCATCGTTCCAGAGTCACTCGCGAGACCCCTAATGCCACTAGACACATGACATCACCTCAGGCCGCCGTACGATCGCCAAGCCACCACTGCTCTACCGCAACTTCGCCTAAGCCTCCTCCACACCCAACGAACTACCCATCGACCACGATCACGAAGAAAAGATAGGCAGCCGCCGTATGAATTTTAAAACCTAGTCGATTTGTCTAGGCCGATCTGACCACAGATCTAACCAACAACCAACTCCGATGTACTACGCGTGCCACTCTCCATACATCCATACCCTCCAATCGACGATCCATCGTCGTTGATCAACCCCCAAATGGACGGTCGAAAATTATTTGGCCAATACTGAACAAAACAAAACTCGATTGCGAATACGAACAGCAGATCTAGATTTCGCTCTTCAAGAGCTTCGAAAGTATATAATTTGCTACTGTTTGGAGGGTTTGAAATTTGAAATTGATTTTGAAATTGAATCTAGAATTTGTAATTGAAAATATGTTTCTTCCATTGAAGAGAGGAGATAGGAATAGACAGACGGATTTGTACGTACAGAATAGACTGAAAGACTATTAGGGTTTGAGAAACAAAGCTATTTATATGGACAAGGCCCTATAAAATGAATAACATAACGAATTGATTTGAAACGAAAATAACGACCCAAAAAGCCCGTTCTGCCTCCGAAACGAAAATGGGTCATCCCATATATCAAAATAGATGTTTTCGATATTTTTAAACTCAATAGAACATGTTTCAAGTCCTAATTCCATTGTATGAAAAAGTTAGCTTTTAAAATCAGCTTAATTCAAATTGATTTCAATTAATTGATTTCTACGTTTTTCGAGCCCGCACGATCAAACGACAAGTCATATCACTGCGAAACTTGAAATCATATAATAATTCACTGTTACGGATCCGATGAAACTGGTTTCGTCGAAATCCGAGACAGTGGCCAAAGTGGATATTTTCACGTTAATTAAATAATAATTATTAAATTGGTTTATTCGCTTTTCAAATTCAAAGTAAATTATTAACTATTTTCATCATTGTTTATTACATATAAATTTATAATCCTTTTAGATAAACTTTCCATGTTAATTTCAATATATATGTTGCACAAATTTCAGCGTTCAATTGCAATTGCAATAAATTTTCAGTTAATTATAATTTAAATTCCAATAAATTCATTTAATTTTGATTTCACTTTTATTACCGAATCAACTATTATCTTATGAATATAATTAACATTGGTTTACATTTTATTACATTAATATTATATAGTCTCCGTCTTAATTCATATTAATGAAGTATTTAATTACATTTAATTTATTAATTTCTAAATCAATTTCAGTTAACTATAATTTAATTTCGATCAAATTCTTTTATTTTGCTTTACATTCTTATTATTTAATCATTCAATACCATATATATTCATTAAACATTAGTTTACATTTTAATTACATTCATTATCCTACAGGTAACATCTTTTACCATATAAATTGCAATATTTCAATTATATAAGATTTTTATCGATTTCCAAATTAATTTATACGGATTAAATAACAAAACGATAATTAAAGCAATTATCATAAATTAATGATTCAAACACATTCCCAAACTTATTGTTTACAAATGAAGGCTTCTAGATTTACATACTAGTTAATTTATTTTCATATTCCAATTAATTACATATAATTGCAACATTAAATCCAACATTCAATGTATTTCCTTATTTACAGTTTATAACCAATTATAACTTTACAGTCACTTCAATTAATTGGAATTACATTAAAATAGTTAGTAATTTCCTTACGTTAACATTACTAACATTACATTCTAGTTATTACTCTCATTATAAAATCATAAATTTTAGTTTTCTTCCAATATTAAATTCTAAAATCTTATTTAATTAATATTTTATTTATCAGAAAAATACAGGTCGTTACATTTATGTTGAATTTGAAATTAGTTAGTTTAACCTATTTATAAGTATTTTTAAAGTAATTTTAAATATATATATAAGTTTAGAAAAGTAGATTAAGTAATTTATAAAGGGATGAAAGTGGATTTTATAACCTTAAGTTATAATGAATGGTTTTTGAGAAGTTAATTAAAAAGTATAAAATGATTTTGGGTTTACAGTAAATGATGTTTAAATTACATTTGCTTTTAGCCATTTAATTATACTTTTGAAAATTTGTAATCATGTTTAAGATTTGTGAATATCCTTAAACCATTTAGGATAAGAATATGAATATATTCCTAAGTATTGAAAAGAGTAAAAATGAATTGTGAAATAGTAGTATACATGTATTTATCTTTTGTAAAGGAATTTTAAATATATATATATATATCTGTATGTGTGTGTCTATATGGATGTATGTATGTACATAAGTATTTACAAAGGAGTTTTAATTAATAAAAGAATTAAATAAATAAAATGGGGATTAAAATTCGATTGTGTGACTTAATCGTGCTTTGTGTGTTTACTTGTTTATGGAAAGTATTTAGTCCTATACTTAGCAGCAAAGCCAGCAAAGTTGACTTGTTCTATCTGTGAGAGGTAAGAATGATGTTCAAATAGGATTTAGAAGAAAAAAGTGTTCTAACCTAACCGAAGGATAGCATAAGTTGAGAAGGTCGAAAACGTGATTAGTATACGAGACTTGATTTCCATATGCAATCATTTTCATTGTTACTGAATTGACCAAATTAACTTGGGAAGTATATGTAAGCATCATGTATTGATAAGGTTTAAGATCCCTTAGGGAGGACTCATTCGTTTGAATTGTGTGACAACCCACCTTTCTGATCCTTGGGAATGAAATTTAATACATCCTCGGTATACGTGTGTCCTTGCCCAAGCATCCGAAAGATAAGTTGTCTTGGGTAAAATGAAGAATAGAAATACCTCACAACGGAATGGTTACATATAATACAAAATGATATAGTACAAAAGGTTACTCCTTACATGAAGCTATCAGAGTTAAACAAAAGTACTACATCTAATAGATTTGCAGCTATACATTCTGACTTTACATTTTTAAGATACAAAATATACCAACATAATCATACAACGGAAATAAATAACTAGATAACCAAGGAGCCGCCTACTCGATCATCGTCTTTATAGAGCTCCTCAGAAAACCCACTATTCTCGGACTACCCAAATATAATTGAGTACCCGAGAGTTTAGGGAAAATAAACAGCTCGGGTCAGACAAAATGTCTGGTATGAGTAAAACTATGAAACAAATGGGGTGTATTTAAACAATAGCATGCGGTACCACACCGCTAATGCGGTGCAGGTTTCTCCCACATAAACAACCACAAAACATAACAAAAATGAAAATGAACCATAGGGAACAAATCCAAACATAGATGATGGGTACAATTAGTATAACATTCAGACTTGAAAGAATGGAAATAGTCTGAATAAAAATCCAAACTGGATAGAATCGTTAAAACAAGATAATAGTCCAAACTCGATAGAATGGACTAGACAAGGTAATTATCAAAACTCGATAGAATGGATGAAACCAATAATTGAACACCACGAAGAGTGGTTGATTCTCCATGTTGTAATAAAGAAAACTGATTCAAATGTTCGAATCAAATAAGAAAAAGAAATTTTTCAACGAATGACTAGGAGCCCCCTTACCGAGAGTATACTTCTAGAAATATACTTGAGAATTCTGATGGCTCTCGAGCACATCCAAGCTGGACCCCGCCAAGGGTTCCCGAGAATCTAAGTATTTCACATCTCAATGCGCAAAAATGATTCCAGTCTAGAGTGGATGTGAAAATACCTAATGGGAGCAACCCCACATAGCTTCGCTTCCACTTGCTCTTTGGGTTTAGTCATTTCTGCAAAGGATAACAAAGCTCAAGTGAGCAACACATTGTCTTAGAATAACGAAATACAAATAAGGCTGAGGTAACCGATAGTTGAGAAACCAACCATCGAGGATATAAAATGATCGTATATGGAAATTAAGTCTTGTGTACTTATCACCACTCATTGAATTCCAACTTGTATGATTTCTTGGTTAATAATAATACCGGACAAGTCAAGATAGTGTTACCTCAAAGTTATGTCTCACGATTATTCTTAACTTCCGAAAAAGCGACGAGTCTATTTCTTCGATGTTTAAAGCTAAGTATACAAATAAATCATTCCCATATAAGTGAATCGCTTTACGGAAATTAATTCATTTCCATAATGAATCAAACTTTCTCTTTTAAAAACCCGAATTCGTGCTTGGCCTCACATTACAAGTATTAGCTTTAAAACTCTTCGTTAAAAGAGTTTACTAACTTCAAAACATCAATTTAAAAAGGATTTAATAACTTAAAACATCCTTATTACATTGATTAATTAACTTTAAACTTCATCACACAATTTGATTTTTGAACTTCAAATGTCTTTAAATAATAAAAAGGTAAACCACTTTTAAACCTTATTAATTCAATTAATTAGTAAATACAACTAATTAATTATCAATATTTAAATGAATAACAAAGTCAGAAGATCCTTGTTACTTTGATAAATGCACTTTGAAACTTCATAAATTAAGTTGATTAATTAATTACAATGACCTTTAATTAAAAAGGGTAAATCACCTTTAAAACATCATTAATTCAATTAATTAATAAATTTAAATATAATTAATTAAATTAAATAAATAATTAATTAATTATCATTATTTAAAAATGATTTATTAATTATAAACATCAATAAAAGAAAGGTTAATTAGAGTTAAAACAAGTTGATAAATTTTAAAAAACATTTACAAAAAATATTTATTAATTTAAAAGCATCATTAGAAAATTGATTAATTAGCTTTAATTTATCATTATTGAATGATTAATTATCCTTAAACATCATTAAATAAAATGATTGATTAAATTTAAACATATTAAATAAAATGATTAATTAATTTCAACAATCATTAACGAAGTAATTAGTTAAATTTAAAATGCATCATTAACTAAGTAATTAGTTAACCTTAATCCTTATTAATTTAGTAACTAATTAAATCAAATAATCAATATTAAAATGGTTAATTACTTTTGAAAACATCGTTAATCAAAATCTTGTTTCCCTTGTAAAAAAATTCCAAGCACGAAGATGAAACCAAACGGTTTCGATAAAAGCTGATTTTTCGAAAGTGCCAATATAGTGACTATCGCTGTACAGGCAGTTCGACAAACAAACATATAACATTAGCCATACAAGAAAACATCACATAGCAAGGGTTTAAGTACAATACAAGGTAAATAATGATGATACAACATGTAATAAGTATTTACTAACAATTATATTAACTTTAACTACCAACTTTTCATATAGCAACCCACATGCTTACTAACTTTCAAATGCGACAACTTTTCAGAGCATGAAACAAACAAACAACCAAACCATCGCTTCACATATACAACAAGCATTCATAGGCTATTAACATGAACATTAACATAGTATAAGCTTGGTTTAAGAAGGTGTAGTTTTACTCACCGAAAGCTATCCAAACTCTCGCTAACTTAGGGTATGACCTAGCACTTTCATTCCTAAGTAAAAGATGGAGTCTTCGACCCTTAATACTAAAGGTAGGCTCGATCTTGAAAGAAGAAGGAAGTGAAACTTGTTTTGCTAAGGTGGAGTGACTTTGGATAATCTTCGAACTCTAAAAAATGAAACCGAAAGTATGTCATTTTCCAACTAGTTTTTCGACTATTTACTCTTGGATTTTGGAAAAGAAGATAAAAGTTTTAGAAAATTCTTTTCTCTACAATTTCAAAAATAGAATCATCCAATTTCTATATTTATGAAAAGATATGGTCAAAAGAGAAGGTACATTTTTGGCTTGAAATTCTGGGTCCAAAAATGCTCTGTAAACAATTGAAATTTTGACATAGCTATGCTCGAAATTTAAAGAAGTGATAAAAATAAAAGTTGTAGCCATAGGAATTATAAACGGTTCGAAGGAAAGAAAATCTTGATTTGGAGTAGTATGGAGGAAGTTATGGCCGAATGAAGTATGAGTAAAAATGGAGGAAGTGGAGTATTGAAATGAAAGAAGAAGATATCCAAAACAAGTTTTTAAAAGTGATTTTAAAGTAGAAAGCTATGGTTTTTAGTACTTAGAAAATAGATAGAAGCCATTATAGAGCTTATGAAGCTAGGAAACATGAATGTGAAAGTTTTGAAATGAAGATGAAATGCTAAAATGGAAAAGAGAAAATGTAAAAGAAGTTTTATATAAAATGAAAAAGCACAATTACCAATCTACCCTTAGTACTTTGCCCTCCACTCCTTGAATGCCACCTCACCATGTTTCCTCCCCTTCACATACCACATGCCATCCTAATCCTACCACCTTTCATGTCATAACCAACATGAAATAATGACTAAGTTGCCAAAATGTCAAATCATGTCTAAACATGTCTCATTTGATGTGACATTTTCTTTTTCATTAAACTTTTTATTTTTAAATCTTATATGCTTAAGTATGAATACATATATACATACACTAATACACACATATATACATATGCTAACTCACTTATAAATGTATATACTTATGCTAAAGATTTCACAACGTTCCCGATAACATTTAGTCTATAAAAAATCAAAAATTTGAAAAACGAATTCCGGTCACAATTTCGATTTTTATTTGAACTAATTATTTTTGTAAACTAAATTTGAAAAATATTTTATCTTCAATAGTTAATATTTAAAAGTATTTTTATTTTTATTATAAAACCTATTATTTGAATATTTAAAATTAATTAAGTGATCGAAAATTATTATGGTGAAATTCTAGGTCGTTACAAATTGTCTCTTGCTTTAAGAACGTATTTATATGAAATTCCTCGAGGAGGAATCCTTCATATCATTTGTTTACTTCTTAAAGAACTAGAATTGAGTTAATTGGAAATTCACCGATTTGGATTTGAAGAGACCGGGATCAAATAAGTATACTTATGTATTACTTACTGAATACCACTTCAAAATCGATATATGAGTTTTGTGTTTTGGAAGTGGTTATGAAGTGAAATATTATAAAGTTGAACCGTCAATCCTAAGTTTAAGTCCAGAGGTCAGCATTAACATTTCAAACAATGCTAGCAAAGGTACTATCTATCTTGAGGTTGACTCCAAGAGAGGGGACGGAGTTAGCATTCATTGGATGACTTATGCTAGAATCCATGGAGAGATTCATGATCTGTTCGAGTAATGAAGACATGTGTAAGAGATGCTGAACGTGACTTCACCATCGGAAATGACAGAAGGCAAAGCATGCTGCACAGCCAGTGAGCTTAGCTAACATGAAAGGGTATATCAACTCCATATCTAGAAATGTTTACCGATATTTCTAGTAGGAGTATATGATATTCGACGTCACGTGTTCGAGCGTGGGCCAGTTGTGTTTCTCTTATGGTATATTTTTTCTAGAAATACACAACGCATGGAAAGTAGTTTCTGATCCTTGTCATGGGGGTCGACCTCGATGTAATGAGGAGACCTCCACAGAAATTCTTATGTGAACGTACCTTAGCGGCTTTAGTTGTACATCTAATATTGTTGTGTTATGAGATGCAAGTAGCACAAATATTTTCTGATTTATATTCTACATCCTTGACATTATCTATTATATCGGCATATGTACTTATAGATTAACATTGTTCTTTTTAGGGAAAAACCATTCTGGTGATTCGGGTGGTCTCGAAAGTACTGTTATATGCTGATAACATATTTCTTCAGTTTCTCATACCATACTTATGTTTGACTCATGGTTTTATCTTTTCCATAAATCCTCGAGTGCTCTTTCGGATAGTCTAAGAAAGGAGGTTTTTGTTGATATTCTTTAGAGCTCAAGGAGACGAGCTGGATGTTTCACATACCGTAGTATTCTTATTTCCACTATACTGCTATTATGTATATATTGGCATTTGTGAGGACATGCTATTATAACTTTCCAAGCTGATGATAGTAAGGTTTGTAACTCTGAAATGCTATTTGCCTAAGAGTGACAATTTGTGCTGTCTTTTTAGTATTATATGTTATCGTTCCATTGTGAGTCAAATGTTTTGTTCTTTTCTTTCTTGTTCTTTTTCATTTTATTTTTATTGTACCCTAACAATTTTTCTTTTCGGCACTAGAGTGTTCGACACGTGAATACCATGGATGTATTATTATCGACATTTAGGATGGAAAAGACACTTGTTATCAGAGCTAAAGGTTAAGTGAGAACCTTGGCTTTGGTAGGTATAGCTTATCTATTATAAGCATATGCCTTAAAGGCATTTCAATTATGAAAAATTAAAAGATCTTATATAAGGTAACTTATATAAGTATAAATTATTAAAATGTTGTTTAATTAATGTAGGGAATGATGAAGGTCTTTCATTATCCCTACTTAATTAGTTTATCCATGCTTGGCTAGTTTATGAGCATTACTATTCCTTTGCTGGTTGATTTACATGCTTAACTGGTTTACGAGCATTGCTATCATTTATAGATTTAGTTATGCTTGACCAGTTTATGAGAATTGTTATCACTTGTAGATAGTTTAGTTATGCTCGGCCAGTTTATGAGCATTTATTATCTCTTATTGATTGTCGATTTGTGCACAACCAATTTATGAGCAATTTACCTTTTTACTACATAGGTTGGGTAGATAGTAATTATGGGTGCATTGAAACGAACACCTTATGAATTAAATTTCACAGTTTGACTATAAGGCGTTCGATGATTATATTAGGTTGGAAATTTATTCTAATAAAAGAAGTTTAGTATAAATATTTGTAAAATGATTTTATATAAGAAAGTGATTTTATATAAGTATGGTTTATAAAATATAATTTATAAATAAAGAGGATTTAAATTGATATTTTGAGAACTAAAATCCCGTTGTCTTTGAAAATGTTTTTAAAGATTTTAGATAATAATAGCAGTATTATTTGCAAGTATTTATAAGTACTGATATTCTATAAAGAGTTTAAGTTTTATTCGAGTTTGCGGTTGCTCTCGGAATTAGCAAGTCAATTCGAAAGTAGTTTTATGTTATCAAGCTTGAGTGGCTTGAAAGTGACTAAAAGTGGGCAAGAGAAGTGTTCAGTTAGTAAGCACTTTGCTTGAGTATTACCCTTCTTAGTCAGGGGATATATGGTATGACTTGGTAGGACTTATTTCCTTTAGTATCATTTTGGTATTACTCGATCTATTCGTATATTTTCTATGGATTTCAAAGTAAATATTTAGGAAATTTGTTTATAAATTGAGATCATGATAGTAAGTAAAATTTTATGAAGTATTTGATACAACTTTGAAAATGATTTTGATTTAATCCCGAAAGTATGACTTGATATACAAAAAGGTATGTGTATATTTTATTATTTCAAAATGATTTGGAATAAAACCTGAGTATCTGGTTCTAAAGTTTTCTTTAAAGAAATTTGATATAAAATATAGAGTACTTTAATAAAGAGTAGTTTTAGGTAATATAGATTTTGATATGAATTTTCTGTAGAAGAGGTTTAAATGTATGCTATGTAGGGAGCCCAAGTGGTAGTGGCATAACCTAAATAAGTATAAATTTTTTCTTGTTTTCCCTTTATTGCAAAGTGTGTCTAATAAATAAGTGAAAACTTTGATAAGATTTTTTATTGACACATATATCCTATGTATTAGGACAGTATGGTATGTTAATCTTGTTATGATATGATTGTTTGGTAGTTCTCATTTATTAGAATGAAATGGATTTTTCGGCGATTTTGGACAGCCTAAAACTTTTGAATTGTTATAAAATTTGAAGCTCTGTGTTTTTGAGAATATAAAGATAAATTTATACAATTTTTGAATGGAAATTGTAGTAGGTTAACTCATGTTTGAAATTGGTTTGAACATCTATATTAAGAAATACATTTGATGTTATTAGGCCAACTAATAAACGTCTTTACCTTAGGGTTGTCTAAAGAAAGTAGGCTCTTGTCTTGAGTTTAGATACCAGTATCCTGCTCTTTCTAGCTACTTGCCTAACCCGATAGTTAAAGAAGAGAGGTTGACTCGGTTATAAGAAGCGGGTTTATTTTGAACCTTAGAAAGTAAAATGATAATGATGTTTTGTATATACTTTTAGGATGTAGTAGAGTATTATATGAGTAATAACTTGAAGTAAGTTTTTATTAAATGTTTTATAAATAAATTTATGTCTTTATAAAATGTTTATAAACTTGGGTTATGTTTATTAAATGGTTCATAAATGATTTTAGTATTAAAAAAGATATATTATTTGTGTAACTGAATGTGATATAAAAAGAAATTTGTGTAGTCAAGAAACCAATAGGATAAATACATAAGTTTGAGCTAAATACATAAGTTTTAGCTAAATACATAAGTTGTGTCCATGATTTCAAGGTGATTTACACTGCTCCGAACAAGGATTTTTCACTCGATTCTCAATGATGAATGCTTGAAATGGGTTCTTGTTATGTTCCTGAGGCTTTCTGTCATTGTATATAGCTATGTAAGGATAGAAATTTCTAATTAAGGAACCTAATCGGAGTCCACACTAATAAGGTCAAGTGATCTATACTAGTTGGGAAGTGAAATTTATGTGATCGAGTAAGTGGTTAGATCGAATATTACATATGGATGATCCATGCACATCATATGGCTTAAGGTGATGCATGCTATGTTTTGTTGTCTTATAGAGAGTTCAGGGATTGACTTTTCAATTTATTCAGAGATAGCATAAATAATCGTCTAATTAATAACCTGGGGCTGTTAAGCGTAAGGTATGCTTATTAGATTATTTATCATCATTATGCGATGAGAGTATTTTTGAACCTGAGTGTACAGTGACGTTTGTTTGCTAGTGTTTGTAAACACTATTAGGTATATATTTATGCTTTTTTCTTTTGTGTGTTGGTCATGTTGGAATTTCAAGGTCGAAATGTTTTAAGTGGCGGAGAATGTAATTACCTGGAATTTCGAACGCTTCATATTTAAATATATGAATTGTTTAAATATTTGAATCTTAGATTTAATGTGATTAGATGGATTTTATAACCTTGTTAGCCCTTTTTGTTAATAACTAATGATGGTAAATGGTTTTTGAAAAGTGTTTACAAAAATAAATAGTTCGAAGAAATATTGATAATGTGACCGAAAATCATTTTATCGATAAACTACTTTTTACTTGGTAAAAGCTATTCGAACAAGTTATACTTTACTAATAAATTAATGTGTAATTAATTAGCAACTAAAAGCATTTTTCACTAATGGTAATTAGTGGGGTAGAGTAATGTAAGAAATGATGTCATAAGAAGATATTTATGGAAAGAGATATTTTAGGAAGCCTTATAGGTAAAGTAATGATGTGTAAAAATTGCACATGAGAAAAGAATGGAGGGGCTTCTTTTGACCAGAAATAAAGGTTTTAAGAGGTGGTGGTTACCTCTTGAGATAGCCTACATAATAGTCTTCTCGGTTCAAAAATTCATTTGCTAAGTAGGAAGTAAAAACATGCTTCTTCATGCCTCTTTCTCTTCTCTAACTTTCTCAAATTAATTTCAAATGAACTCCAATCTCTTACAAACTTTGGCAAAGGCCTTAGAAAATCATAACAACAAGGAAAAGAAATTCAAAGTTGAAGGAAGTTAAAAAAAATGGGGTAGCCCTACATGGGCCGTCAGCATTAAAGGTAGAGGAGGTGGCCAAGTGCAATAATGAGCTAAAGGTTGGACTTTTTGGATTTTTGGGTAGAGTAGGAAGTGTTCATGTGTTCTTGGTGGCATGTTCTTGTGTTAGCTTGGTTGTGGGGTGAGCATACTCACCATTTGATAATATATCTTGTGTAAATATAAAGTTAAAATGAACTAATGAAGTTATAACTTTGGTCCATACTTGTTTTTGAAAGCTAATGACAACTCTATGTTGTATATTATCACTTCTATCTCCCTCTACAACATGTAACATGGCCTTGACTTTGTGTTTACATGTTTGGTTTTGTGGTGTGTGGCATTAGAGTGTGTTGAATGTGTTTGAAGCAAGAATAGTCGTTATAAGTGCATTTTTAATCCCTTGTGTTTTAACTTGTGTTAAATGTTATATGTGAATATATAGTAAAAGAGTATATCCTAATTGTCATTTACACTTATAATAGTGTATGGGACAATGAGGAAATTATTTGGAAAATTGTAGAAATGTTAGAACAAAGTTGGAAAAGTTATAAGCAAAAAGATCGCTATGGATGCACTTTGTAAATTCCTTATGTTTAGAGATTTTTAAAATTATTTTGAAAAATATCCTTAGGAGTTTCTTTGCATGTTTATTAAGTAAAATAAATAATGTACTTTGTAACAACCCTGATTTGAAGATTTCCTTTCAATATTGAATTATAATGATAATGATAATTTAATATTGTAAATTAATTAAAATTGGAGAAATTAAATTGTTTATTTGGAATAAACAATGGATTTTGGAATTTAAAATGAGAAAATGAAATTCCAAGCTTTATTCTATTTTGTTTGGAGTGATAATAAATGGAATATGGGCTTTAAATGATGAAAATGATTTCATTTAGAGAAAATACAATAATTATAATTATTGTCCATTTGCTTCTTTAAATAATTTTTAAAAGAAGTATGTAATTTTTAAAGGTGTTTTATTGAAATAAAAGATGGAAATTGGGTTAAAAAAATTAGTTTTGGCTATAAATAATGTTTTGAAATGGTTTGAAATATTTTTCTAAGTGAGAAAATAAATTTTATGGAATTTTAGAAGTTAATAACAATGTTTTATTCATTTATTTGAGTAAATGGTGTATTTTTGTTAAATATAGGATTTTAATAATAAAAATGTTTTAAAAAGATAAATTAATCTTTTTATATAGTAAGAAATGTTTTATTTTACAAGTATGCAAATTTTCATAATTTTCTTTTGTGTAAATAAGAAGAAAATGAATTTTCTTTTGTGTATATGTGATATATACACATATTTCTTTGTTAAGTGTTGTTTCTTTAGCCTAAACCATATTATTTCTTTTTATTTTCAAACCCAACTCAGCCCATTTAACCTTGTCCTGGTTAAGAAAAGAGGAAAAAGAATGTACGTTTATTTCTTATTACCTTCTCCTTCTTCCTCCTTTAGCCTAAAAGCAAAGACAGTAAACCAACTTCTCAAATTCAAAAATCAGGCTTAATTTTTAATTAAATTCAACCAAATTCAAATCTTTTTTGTAAGTTAGAGATAAATAAAAGGTATACAACTTCATCACCAAATTTCTTTTACAGTAAGAAATTTTCTAAATTTTTACTGTATTGTTTTGCATGTTCTGTAATTGTTCTCTAAGGTGCTCATGGCTTATAATCTCAAGCAAAGCTTCCTCCTTTCATCAAAAATCCGAGCTTTTGTAACAAATGAGATGAGTTGTATAAAATCACAATCTAGCAAAAACAAAGTGCCAAAGCTTGAAAATTTTTAAAATCTGCTTCTCTTCATTGTTTTCCTGTAGTTGAATTTCTCTGTTATAATCTAGTTTCTGGTACTACTTTGAGACCATGTATCTTGTGATTCCAGCAACGAAATGCTGCCGGATTTCTTGCATTTGGTAGCTTGCATGTTGAATTACATCTTCGTAAATTTTTGTTGAAAACTGAGCTCATTTGCTATGCTAAACTCAGGCTAGAAAAATAGTTCACGAGGAGGAAATGGTCTGGAGCAAAAATGCATAGACCAAGTCGACATACACCCTCCCTAGGTCGACCAGGAGTTCGACCTCTTTGGTCCCTAGGTCGACCATACCATAACAGCTTGGTATTAGAGCTAGGTTCATAACAAAATATGATAAACACATAACAGAAGCACATATTACGGTACATCTAAGTGTTATACAAGTGTTACGAATCCCTTAATCATCGTGCCTTTGACTTTTTCGTGTCCTTTAGGGTAGATAGAAGTTTGGGAATATGTCTAGGAATGCATTTTAATTCCCTAGTATTCCTTATTGAATTAATGATATCTACCCTGTAAACAATCTTTATCTTATCTTAACTTTCACCTAATGGGTGGAAGAGGCAAAGGACGACGCTCGGATGCTGGGCAATCCAGCGGCTCGAATCCGGACGGCGTTTATATGTCTGCCGATCAGTTTATGGAGTTATTTAGGAGCACACAGCATCCAACTCCTACTCGAGCATCTCCTCCGTGCAAGTCTGTCTTTGCGTGCTTGTGCAGTCATTTCTCCCATCTCGGAGGAAAGCCATTTAAAGGCTTCGAGTCCGTTCTTGAGGTCCAAGCTTGAATTCGTATGTGCGAGCGCATCTTCTCTCGCATTGATCTTTCTGACCACGGCAGAGTTCTTGTAGCATCTAGCCTGTTGCAAGAGCGTGCTCTCGACTGGTACGAGCTTCTCATTACTGAGCTCGGTGAGTCTACTCTTTCTTGGACTCAGTTTCGGGAACGATTCGAGTTCAAGTTCGTTCCTGAATCTGAGAAAGCTTTATTAGCCCATCGCTTCCTCGAGTTGAAGCAAGGGAAGTCCTCCGTCTCTGATTATGTTTCATCATTCGAGGCCTTATCTAAGTATGGTCTTGAATACATTAGCACTTCCTATAAGAAGAATCTGAAGTTTGTCTCTGGTCTTAAGAAGTATCTCAAAAAGTCTTTGATGCTCCAGGTCAAGCTTTCTTTCGAGGAGTTGGTTGATTCCGTGCTTCATCTCGAAGCCGTCGAGAAAGAGTGCGAGAGTAGTGATGATGTTGAGGTTCGCAAGAAATCCTAACAAGAAGAAGTTCTATTTTTATAAGCCGAAGTTTTTCCCTTCCAAGAAGAGGAAACTCGTTGGATCTGGTCCTAGTTCTCAGCCTAGTGGAACACCTCCTACTCAGAAGGGGTGTTTCAATTGTGGTTCTCCTGACCACATGACTCGTGACTGTCCTAAGCCTCTCTTCTGTCATTATTGCAAGAAGGAAGGCCACCGTCTTGCCACTTGTCTCATTGCTCCTAGTAATACCCAGTCTGGCAACCTGAATGTAGTGGATGCTTCTGGAGGGTCTTCTCAGTGCAGAGGTACATCTCCTTCTATCCTTGAAGGCTCTATTTTATTCCATGATCGTTCTATTCGAGTTCTCTTCGATACGGGTGTGTCGCATTCATTCGTATAAAAAGAGCTCGTTGATGCTATTTCTTTGGATGTTTCATTTCTTGTTACTTCATTGAGGATTGTGAATCCTATCGAGGGATCTACAACCCTTAGCATGCTTTGTGATGATGTTGAGATTGTTTTATGTGGATTTTCTTTCCGGCGAATCTGTACATTATTTCTTATTTGGGTTGTGATATGATTTTGGGTATGGACTGGCTAGTGTGATACGATGCCAGGATTATTTGTTCTAAGAGAGTTTTATGTCTTCGACATCCAGATTCGCCTGCTCTGCTATCACTTGTTCTTCGGAATGTGGAAAATTCTAAAATGGCTTTTTATTCTCTAGACTCACAAGATGATGATGATATATCTTGTATACCTATTATTTGTGATTTCTTTGATGTATTTGAGCCTGTTTCGAGTTTACCACCCAAGCGGGCGATCGAGTTCCACCTTGATCTTATTCCGGACACGCAGCCAGTTAGTCGTCCTACCATGAGGATGTCTACAAAGGAAAATAAGGAACTCAAGAAGTAGTTTTTAGAGCTTGAGTCCAAGCAGTTGATTCAGTCATTTTTTCACCGTGGGGTGCTGCGGTCATCTTCGTGAAGAAGTCCGACGGAACTCTTAGGCTTTGCATCGACTATCGCAAGCTTAACGAATTGACCATCAAGAATAGATATCTGTTGCCTAGGATCGATGATATGTTTGATCAATTGAGTGGTGCCAAGGTCTTCTCTTAGCTCGACCTTGCCACTAGTTTTCATCAGCTCTGAGTTGCGAAAGATAGCATACCTCATACAGCTTTCCACACTCGATATGGATCTTACGAGTGGCTCGTTATGCCGTTCGGTTTGACGAACGCTCCTGCTTTCTTTGTCAATCTTATGAATCGAGTATTCTGGGAATATCTCGATAAGTTCGTCCTTGTGTTCATCGATGACATTCTTGTTTATTCGAAGTCTGAAGCCGAGCATGCTAATCACTTGAGAATTGTCTTGAGTCCTCTTCATCACCATCATCTTAAAGACAAATTCTCCAAGTGCCACTTCTGGGAGAATGAGGTTAAGTTCTTAGGCCACGTTATTTCCTCTGAAGGTATTTCAGTCGATCCTTCGAAGATCGAATCCATCCAGAATTGGAAGAGGCCTGAGAATGTTCATGATATTTGCCGCTTCCTTGGATTGGCAGGTTACCACCGCTGATTTATTAAGGACTTTTTCCGCATTGTGCTTCCTCTCACCAGCCTTACTCAGAAAGGCGTTCGATTTATTTGGTCTGACAAGTGTGAAGCTTCTTATTAGCAGTTAAAGGAGCTTCTCACTAATGCTCCTATTCTAGTGGTTCCCGAAGGGAATCAAGATCTTGTTGTCTACACCGATGCTTGTCATTGTGGCCTCGGTGTCGTGCTTATGCAGAAGGATCGATAGTTGCTTATGCTTCTAGTCAATTGCGACCAAATGAAGTTCGCTATGCCACTCATGACTCGAGTTAGCTGCCATTGTCTTTGCCTTGAAGATTTGGCGACACTATTTATTAGGCGAGCACTTCATTCTCTATACTGATCACAAGTCCTTGAAATATATGTTCACTCAGAAGGAGCTCAGTATGAGGCAACAGCGTTGGCTCGAGTTCCTTGCCTCCTATGACTTTGATATCCAGTATACCCCTGGTAAGGGAAATCGTGTAGCTGATGCGCTTAGTTACAAACATTCGGCTATAGTTTCTATGATACTAGCCGAGTGGGATGTTCTAGAGACCTTATCCCTTTGTGATATTCATGATCAAGCTCCATCTTCTGGTTCTCCTATTTTATTATTCAGTTTGGAAGCTCGACCCAGTTTATTGGATCGTATTGCCGATGCTCAATGGCGTGATCCCGATCTTGTGCACCTTATCCAGATTTGTGAGTCTAAGTCCCATGATGAGGAGTTATGGGATTCCAATATTGATTCTCATAGGTGTCTTCGCAAGAAGAACCGTCTAGTCATGCCTTCTGATTCTACACTTAGGCATGACATTCTCGATGACTGTCACCGTTCTAAGTATACCATTCATCCCGGCAGTAGTAAGATGTATGCTGATATGCATCGCCTTTATTATTGGGAAGGCATGAAGCGCAATGTAGCAAGTTATGTGAGTAATTGCATGACTTGTCAACTTACCGAAGCTGAACATCAGTGCCCTTCTGGTCTCCTTCAGCCTCTAGAGATTCCATTGTGGAAATGGGATCAGATTTCCAAGGATTGTATTGATGGCCAACCTCGTTCGAGATCGGGTCATTCTAGCATTTGGGTTATTATTGATCGCCTCACCAAATCAGCTCATTTCATTCATATTAAGTCTAATATGAGTGCTTCTCTTTTAGCTAAGTTATATATCAAGGAAATTGTGAGACTTCACGGTGTTCCTAGTTTGATTGCGTGTGACCGTGATACACTTTTCATGAGTCATTTCTGGCAGAGTCTTCAGCAAGCCTTGGTAACAAAGCTTAATTTCAGCATAGCTTATCTTCCATGGACTGATAGACAGACGGAACGGGTGAATTGTATTATTGAGGATCTTCTTCGTGCTTGCATTCTAGATTTCGGGGGTGGTTGGGAGGATCATATACCTCTTATGTAATTCTCCTACAACAATATCTTCCAGTCCAGTATCGGTATGGCTCCTTTTGAAGCCCTTTACGAAAGACCATGTCGATCACCTTCGTGTTGGTTGGAATCTGGAGAGAAGTTTATTCTTAGCCCAGATTCTATTCGTGGTTCATCTGAGAAGATTGTTCCTATTCGTCAGAGAATGAAAGAGGCACAGAGTCGCCAGAAATCCTACGCGGACATCCGTAGGAAGCCTCTCGATTCTCTGTTGGTGATCTCATTTTCATTTGTGTTTCTCCTCTGAAAGGGGTTATGCGTTTCAGTACGACTTGGAAATTGGCACCTCGCTTTATAGGACCATTTCCTATTACTGAACGTATTGACCCTGTGGCTTATAGAGTTTCACTTCCAACTCATCTATCTAGCTTTCATGACATGTTTCACGTCTCTTAGCTTCGAAAGTGTCTTCGAGAGTCGGATTCTATTATTGATTCTCCTGATTAGCAAGAGCTTGAGATCTCACCAGACCTATCAGTTGTGCAGCAGCCTTTTCGCGTACTTGCATCATAGGTGAGACGCCTTCGAAACAAGGATGTGCTGCTCATTAAAGTTCAATGGTCCGCTAATCCCAATGACTGCACTTGGGAAACCAGAGAGTTTATCAAGCATTCATATCCCAATTTTCTATCTTCTCATAGCGATGGTGAGAATATCTCTTTATCTCAAGCTTATTTCTTTTCTTTTGAGTGATGAAATTGAATAGTTGAATACAAATTCTTCTCTAGGAATTAAGAGGATACAATTTTGTTAAGGGGGGAGTCTGTAACAACCCTGGTTTTTAGATTACCTTTCAATATTGAATTATAATTTAATATTGTAAATTAAATTAAAATTGGAGAAATTAAATTGTTTATTTGGAATAAACAATGGATTTTGGAATTTAAAATGAGAAAATGAAATTCCAAGCTTTATTCTATTTTGTTTGGAGTGATAATAAATAGAATATGGGCTTTAAATAATGAAAATGATTTCATTTAAGAGTAAATACAATAATTATAGTAATTATTGTCCATTTGCTTCTTTTAATAATTTTTCAAAGAAGTATTTAGCTTTTAAAGGTTGTATATTAAAATAAAAGACGGAAATTGGGTTAAAAAAAATATGATTTGGCTATAAATAATGTTTTGAAATGGTTTGAAATATATTTCTAAGTGAGAAAATAAATTTTGTGGAATTTTAGAAGTTAAAAACAATGTTTTATTCATTTATTTGAGTAAATGGTGTATTTTTGTTAAATAAAGGATTTTAATAATAAAAAAGTTTTAAAAATATAAATTAATCTTTTTATATAGTAAGAAATGTTTTATTTTACAAGTATGCAAATTTTCATAATTTTCTTTTGTGTAAATAAGAAGAAAATGAATTTTTTTTTGTGTAGATGTGATATATACACATATTTCTTTGTTAAGTGTTGTTTCTTTAGCCTAAACCATATTATTTCTTATTATTTTTAAACCAAACTTAGCCCATTTAACCTTAGCCTAGTTAAGAAAAGAGGAAAAAGAATGTACGTTCATTTCTTATTACCTTCTCCTTCTTCCTCCTTTAGCCTAAAAGCAAAGACAGTAAACCAACTTCTCAAATTCAAAAATCAGGCTTAATTTTTAATTAAATTCAACCAAATTCAAATCTTTTTGCAAGTTAGAGATAAATAAAAGTTATACAACTCCAAATCATACAACTTCATCACCAGATTTCTTTTACAGTAAGAAATTTTCTAAATTTTTACTATATTGTTTTGCATGTTATGTAATTGTTCTCTAAAGGTGCTTAAGGATTATAATCTCAAGCAAAGCTTCCTCCTTTCGTCAAAAATCTGAGCTTTTGTAACAAATCAGCAAGGTGAGTTGTATAAACTCACAAACTAGCAAAAACAAAGTGCCAAAGCTTGAAAATTTTGAAAATCTGCTTTTGTTCGTTGTTTTCTTGTAGTTGAAATTCTCTGTTATAATCTAGTTTCTGTTGCTAATTTGAGACCTTGTATCTTGTGATTTTGACAACAGAATGCTGCCGGATTTCTTGCATTTGGTAGCTTGCATGTTGAATTACATCTCTGTAAATTTTTGTTAAAAACTGAGCTCATTTGTTATGCTAAACTCAGGCTAGAAAAACAGTTCACGAGCATGAAATGGTCTGGAGCAAAAATGCGTAGATCAGGTCTACAGCCACCATCCCTGGGTCGACCTGGAGGTCGACCCAGAGGCTCCTAGGTCAACCGTATGGTTGACTTAGGGACCAAAGAGGTCGACCTCCTGGTCGACCTTGAGGTCAACTTGGTTGCAGCATCTTTTTGCTCCTTGTTTGCTTGTTGTTTGTGTGTTTTCGACTCGTTTTCTTACTATTTTCTGCCATAATTCGAGTTGTTTCTGATTGTATTCAAAGGCCATGATGTCTATCAATGGACTGACAAAATTTTGAAGATTTAAAAATTCGAATATCGGTTTGAGTGATTTTCCTTGTTTTTATTTGTTTTCGAGCACGGTTTTCTTCGATTCTTTTTGAAATGATTTTTAAAATTAATGGGCATTTCAAAATAATTATTATATAATATTTTCAAGTATTTTCAAGTGTAAAATCTATATTCTCTATAATAAGAGAAATGTTCAAATATGGTTTTCAAATTGATTTCGAAAAATTGGTTTTCAAAGCTTGTTTTCCAAAGTAAATTATTATATATATAATTACACGTTTTTGCACTATTCGAGCGAATGAGAAGAAGAATTAAACGGTTTGGTAAAACACGTGGTATGAGACACGTGCGTTTATCTTATCGGTTAATTCCCAACTTGTATGTTTGATCGTTTTGACCTTCGAGTCGAGTTTACCGATGAGATGAGGTAAACTTTTTACTACTTTGAGTGTGAAATTTACTAGCGGTTAGTAAACTGTTTAGTGCGAACGTGTGGTATGGGACATACGTTAACACTGTTCGGATTCTTGTTCGAGAGTTTGTGACACATTTGCCATTGTGGCATGCCAGTACTGGACCTTCGGGTCATTACATTGCAGCGTATTTGTCTTCGAGACATTTGCCATTGCAGCATTTGCCATTGTGGCGTATTTGCCATTACAGCATATTTGTCATTGTAACGTTTTACCTTCGGGCGAGGTACCTATTTGAGATAATAGTATTCGGAAACACATGCATGTGCTAAACTTTTGAGATGATTTCTTTGACTATTTTCCCTAGTGTATCGCCCTTTCCAGAATTGGTCCTTTGAACCATTCGAAATATATTTGTGGCGATTACCTTTCGGGAATTCGAACTCTTGGGAGTTCTATTTTTGAGACTTGTGTTGCCTACACTGGCGTTATTAAGATTTTCCCTTTGGCATTTACTTGAGATTTTATTCTCCTCTTTGGAGATATATTTGCCTTATGGCGTGTTTGAGATGGCATCTCTCTGTGCATGTTTTGGGATTGCCGATTTGGCGGGTTTAGGTTTTTCCCCTAAACCATATTTGATGTTTTATGAATGCTGGTGATATGAGGCTCGCTACTCTTAGCGTTTTATGGGTTATTCTATCTCTTTTGAGATTATATGTTGTGTAGTGATACCCTTCATCACATGAAGTAACAATACCCTTTAAATTGTTCCTTCTCACTTAAGAATAATCTCACTTTATCCTTATGATCATATTATCGCTTATCCTTCTAAACTGATTTGTTTAGCTAGACTAACCCATGTATTTATACTTGGGTTAGACCGAGGTGTTTCAGGTTAGGTACATTTGGACTTAGCCTATTATGCTTCTGCATGGACTATTCTACTAGCTCTTTTTTATATAGCTTTTTGTGTAGTCCTTTTTGTTTATTACTCTGATATGTATATTCTTTTGACTCGCTTGTATATTGTGGTTGCTGTACCACTTGACATGTATCATTTTGTATACTCTATGATGTATCTATATATGTGTATATATATATGATGATCTATTGTTCTATGATGTGTTTGCATTTGAGTTGTTGTATTTTGTTCTGATAGATCCTATAGCCACCTATGGCTTTGTATTAGGTATTTATTAGATATGTCGATCCTCTTGAGATAGAAAAAAAAATCATTTGTCGACGTATTTAATGGATATTTAAGACAAGGATATAGATGCTCGCTCCTAACGAGCCGTATTCTCCGCATTAGCAGACGGTATTACCCGGTAATACTCTTTGTTAATGTGGGTCTCGGGGTGAGGTGTCAAATACTTAGTGTAAAAAAATTGGATCTTAAATTACTTAATAGCAGGTTTAAAACGAATCGAACATTGAAGGGTTTAAAACTGGTTTTGTGGCATAATAGGAAACTGAAACACTTTCTAGGTATTTCAAAACTTTAGATAGTAGTTCTGTAAATGCTATTAGTTGTTTGAAAATTTTAATTGTTTAAAATGACATTTAATTAAAGTATTTTTATACAATCTCTTTATAAGTGTTTAATAACATATATTAGAGTATTTCAAAAGTGATTTAAAGTTTTTATATATTTTTAATAATTATTTACGAATTTTAAAGTAAAAGGGTTTTTAAATATATAACGTGTTTTTTATGATTATTGTTGAATTTGAAATTAGTTATTTTTAAGTAATATTTTATATAGATATTTAAAACCTATTTACAAGTGTTTTAAAAGTATGTGTGTGTGTGTATGTATATATGTTTGGAGAAGTAAGTGAAGTAATTTATAAAAGGATAAAAGTGGTTTTGTTATAACCTTATGTTATAATGAATGGTTTTTGAGAAGTTAATTAAAAGGTGTATTTCCTTGTTAAATATGTGTAGATGCAATTAGATCTTTAAAAAGAATGTTTTAAAGGAAATGATAAGTATAAAAAGGTTTTGGGTTTATAGTAAAGATGTTTATATAATACTTATTTTAACCCTTTAATAATTCTTTTAAAAAATGTGAAATCCTGTATAAAATTTCTGAATATCCTTATACCATTTGGGATAAGAATATGAATACATTTCTAAATATTAAAAAGAGTAGAAACGAATAGTGAAATAGTGGTATACGTGTATGTATCTTTTGCAAAGTTATTTTAAATATATATAAAACTATTTACAAAGGAGTTTTAAATAATAAAAGAATTAATTAAATAAAAAGGGGATTAGAAGTTGCTTGTGTGACTTAATCGTGCTTTGTGATTTTACTTATTTATGAAAAGTATTTAATCCTATACTTAGCACTAAAAGTCGATAAAGTATGCTTGTTTTATCTGTGAGAGTTAAAAATAATGTTGGAGTAGGGTTTAGAAGCAAACGGTGCTCTAACCTACTGGCTTCACTCTTGACCGAGGGTACCATAAGTTAAGATGGTCTGAAACTTGACAAGTATACAAGGCTTGATTTCCATCATTTTCATTGTTATTAAATTGACCAAATTAACTTAGGAAGTATATGTAAACATCGCATATTAATGTGGTTTGAGATCCCCTGGGGAGGACTCATTAGTATGAATTGTCTCTTGCTTTAAGGATGTAAATATAAGAGTTCCCCACGGGAGACTTCTTTATATCGTTCATTTACTTCTTAAGGAACCAGAATTAAGTTAACTGAAAATTCATCAATTTGGTTTTGAAGAGACCGGGATTGTATAAGTATACTTATGTATTACTTACTAAATACCACTTCAAAACCGATATATGAGCTTTCTATTTTCGAAGCGGTTATGGAATGAAAAGTTATAGAGTTTAACTATTTATCATTAGGTTAAGTCTAAGGGAGAGGTCGGCCTTAACATTTCAAATGATGCTAGTGAGGGTACTGTCTATGACTCCAAGAGAGAGGATAGAGTTAGCATTCATCGGACAACTTATGTTGGAATACATGGAGAGTTCTTGATCTGTTCGAGTGATGAAGACTCGTGTGAGAGATGTCGAAGGCTAAGCAGTTAATATCGGTATCGGGTACATACCGATCAAGTACCGATATGAGAAATTTTAAAATACTATGATAATATCGGATAATATCGATAAAATATAGGACATGCATAGAGCATGTTATAAATGATATTGTATTATGTTATTATGTTATATTGATGTTAAGTTTTCAAATAATTGAATAAATATTGTAAAATTACTATCAAAGACTGATTGTATATAAATTAAAGATACGGTTCATTTACTGAGATATTCTATTAAATAAAAATCATAATACTATCAAAGACTCATGGTTCGTAGTCCAATGTCCACATGTAATAGACAAAATAGAGGCTATACATATAAACACTAGTTTGGACCGAAGCTCGTGTGTATCTATAAAACCATGGAAACCTTTGGGCCCAAAGAGCTTTATTATATGCATACCATGTCCCATAATGTTCAAAGTGCACAATAAAAGTAATAGGCATGTTCATATAAATTAGTAATGATTACAATCAAATCGAGATTTCCCCAATTAAATTTAGGTTTACAAAAATTCAATTTTGAGAGTAGAGAAAAGAAATGATCGCCTCGTCCTCCATTGCCCTAGGTCAGTATTTATAGGAGTGGTAGGATGCGGCATGGATGTTATGTGACATGCATGTTCTACGGCAGGTTTATCTCGATGGCGTAAGGATGTTGTATTGATTTGATGACTTGCGGCATTGTCTAGTTTATTGATAGACAATGGCTTCATCAAGGCATGGAATTGATGATAGGAGGCACTGATAATAGGTGACATTGATAATAGGCGGCACTGATAATAGGTGATATTGATAATAAGTGGCATTGATAATAGACAGCATTGATGATTGGCGGCATTGATGATAGGCGGCATTGATAGTAGGCGGCATTCTCTGAGAGGCAACATTAATCAGAAGTGGCATTATTAAGGGATGGTATTGGTGATGAGCAGCACCAAAGTGGAGCAACATCAGAAGGAAGTGGCATTGATAAGAGACTATAGCAATGTTGAAAATAGTATTAATGAGATGCGACATCAATAAGAGGCGGCATTGGGCTAATGCGTAAATATCTGGAATCTAATATCAATCGTTAAAGCATATGACATCACATAGAGGTGATATGCAACATTAATGAGCTGCGGCATTAATGGTGCATAATCCCTTTATACTACCTCATGTGTTTCCTTGCTTGATGAGGTGCAATATCAATAAAACATGGTTTTTCTCGATAGGCGGTATGGAAGTGGTGCGATATTGGCTAAAAGCGACATTGATTAAAGGCGGCATTCGGCATTAATTTATTCAGCATTGACCCTTACTTTGGTGAAGAATTCCATACTTTGGTTATTGACTTGCAATACACAGTTCCCCAATGTCGTCACTATCTTGTTGACATGCGGCATCAATTAATGTATGATGTTCGTTGTTATATTGATTTACGACATGCTGCTATTTGGTATTGATATGATGTAGCACTTTTGAATGTCTTCACATCTCTTCCTTGCTTTAAGTTCTTTGACATGAATTCCATGGTTTCGGCATGAAGCTTTTAGCTTTGACATAAGGTCTTTAATTCAACATGACTTTGAGCTTTGGAGTCGTATATTTTCGAGATTAGTAAACCTTCGGCATTATTAATTATGTCATTATTCCTTACTTTCAACATAATGCATTTGCTTATACCCTTTGGAAATTATATGGATAACATTCGGCCCCCTGTATAGGAGAGCCTTTTTACACTACAGTGTAAAACCAAGAATTCTTTTGCATTTCTGATTCCTTACAAGAGTCTTTTTCTAGCTCTGTTTTTCTACACAATACAAAAACAAGTGATTATTTTTACTATAAGCTTTAAATTCAATTTTAACTTTGGGTAATCCCTATTGGATTTTATTAAGTCATGAATTGGTATATATTCTTTTGCATGGAGAATCCCCTGTATCTTTTGCATAAGCCAAAGAATCCCATAGAATCTATTTGGCAACAGGTTACTTAGATAGAATCCCATAAAATCAAGATTAGAAAACTATCCAGAAATAATAATTTCATGAACAGAAAACTAGAAAGCCATTTAAGAATTATAATTTCCTAAGCAGAAATCATAAAATCATTTGAAAATATCATAAGAGGGAGGACCAGGAACTCTTCTGTCAATATTATGAGTAGAAGATCAGAAATCTGTCTGGCGATAATAATTTCTTAATTATAAGACGAGAAAACCAAGGCCTAAAGACCATCTCGTAATAATGTCTTGAACAAAAGACCAAAAAATTATTTGGCAATAATAGAAGATCAGAAAACCCATCTGGAAATAATAATAGAGGACCAGAAAAATTGTTTGGCAATGATATTAAAAGACCAGAAAATCATCTGGCAATAATAAAAGACCAAAAGACAAATCTGGTAATAACAGAAGACCGGAAAACCTATCTGGCAATAATAATAGAAGAACAAAAGACCCTCTAATAATAACAGAAGACCAGAAAACCATCTGGCAATAATAATAGAAAACCAGAAAACCATCTGACACTAATAGAAGACCAAAAAACGATATGGTAATAATAAAAGACCAGAAAATCATCAAGTAATAATAATAGAAGACCAGAAATCTATCTGGCAATAATTGAAGACCAGAAAACCATCTGACAATAATAATTGAAGACTAGAAAACCATCTGGTAATAATAATAGAAGACCAAAAAACAAATCTAGTAATAAAAGAAGACCAGAAAACTCATATGGAAATGGTATTAGAAGGCCATAAAACCATCTGGCAATGATATCTAAATTTCTCTAGAATCTTCTATCTGGAAGCATGCCTTGATCCCTCCTTTAGATCGAGTCTGATTTGAATTTGATTGAACTTCCTCTAGAAGATTGCCTTAATCCTTCTTTTGGATCGAGTTAGAATTGAATTTGATTAATCTTCCTCTAGAAGATAATTTTTGTTTTGGAGCAATAATGGCTCATTATTAACAGATCTTCCTCTAGAAGACTGTTTTGATCCATTCTCTCAGATTGAGTGTGATTGACTCGATTAATTTCTTTGGCACCATTTAGGTGATTATCTCAACTTGGATCTAACCTTTTATCAACATCTTAGGTGATGATTTAGGTCTTTTGTTCGGTGCTTTTGGTTAGCTTTCCTTAAGAAAAACTAAAGACTTACCCGACCTCCCTCTAGGAAACGCTTTAGTAAGGCCATGGAGATGGTATTGAAGGCTGGTTTGGTGCTTTGGTCAGGCCATCTTAAATGGGACCAAAGGCTTACTCCGTCCTCCCTCTAGGAGGCACCCCGGCCAGGCCACGTAGGCAGGGATAGAAGGCTTGTAGATGCTTTGGTCAGACCTTTTCATACGGGACCAAAGGCTTACTCCGACCTCCCTCTAGGAGGTGCTTTGACCAGGCCCTTGTGGCAGGATCAAAGGCTTTATTTTACCCCTTACTACCATCTTGGGTTGTGGTTTAGGCTTTTCCTTTTTAATTCTTTCCTTTCATTAGAATTTTGATTCCGTTGACAAACTTGTCTTGATTTTGTTTATTTAGCTATCATAGGAAAATATGACCTTAGCTGTTCAGCGTTCCAAGTTCTTGCTATGACATTACCATTTGGTCGACATAGTCGATAGGGCCTTGGTGGGATTACATCATGGATAACATGGGGTCCTTCCCAATTTGGCCCAAGTGGTCCATCCGCTGTATTTTTAGTATTTTCCATGACTTTTTAGAGTACTAAATCTCCTTTTCGAAATGATCTTTCCTTGACTTTGAAGTTGTAGTACCTGGTTATTCTGCACTGATATTCAGTTGTTCGTATGGACGCTTCATCTCTTAGCTCATTGATTAGGTCTAAGGATTCTCTTTTCAATTCCTTATTTGGATCAAATGCATATACAATCCTTCGATGAGAGGGTATTTCAACCTCGATTGGAAGCATGACTTCACATCCATATGTTAGAGAAAATGGGGTATGTCATGATGTTGTTTTGGTAGAAGTTCTATATGCCTATAACACAAGAGGTGGTTCTTCTACCCAATTTCCCTTTGCTTTGTCCAATCGCTTCTTTAGATAGTCTTAATGGTTTTATTGGCAGCTTCAATGGCTCCATTAGCCTTGGGGGTGTGCTACAGATGAAAAGCTCTTGATAATCCCATTTCTATTGCATAATTGGATAAATTCCTTGCTTTCAAACCGAGTTCCATTATCGGATATTATCCTATGTGGAATTCCAAATCTATTGACAATATTCTTGATATCGAATTTAAGCACTTTTCCTGATGTGATATTCGATAGTGGTTCTGCTTCTACCAATTTGGTAAAATAATCACTGGCTACTACTACAAATTTAGCTCCTCCTTTGGATATAAGTAGTGGCCTTATCAAGTCGATGCTCCACACATCGAAAGGCTATGGACTTGAGATTGAAGTCAATTCACTTGGTGGCAAGTGTGGGATCTTAGAGCAGTTTTGGCATTTCTCACATCTCTTCACATAATCTATAGCATGGTTAGTCATTTGAGGCCAATAGAAGCCTTGTCTCATGATCTTTCTTGCTTGCTTTATGCCATTAGAATGGTCCCCATAGAATCCTTCATGGGCTTCCATTAATAATTTTGCTCTTTTTTTCGGATTAACACATCTTAAGTAAGGGAGTGAACACCCCTTCTTATAAAGTACTTCGTCGACCATAATGAAGGTTGGGGCTTGATGTTTTATTCTTCTTGCTTCCTTTTCATCGACTGGCAATTTCTCTTTCGTCAAATACTCGACGATAGGCGTTATCCAGTTATTCTTTTATAGATTCTCAGTTTCTGGACAATAGGATTTTTCATAAAGGATTTCAATTTGATTTTCTTTTTCCTTGAATGTTAGGGCTTGAGATCTGATAAATACCAAGGATTCTTTTTCCAACTCAAGGCCCTTTTCCTCCATACTAGGGTTTGATTGATAGCCTACCGGCAAAATTCTGGTTTTTGGTGCCCGTCATGAGCTGACCAATTTATCCAAAGAATCAGCTTGGGAGTTCTTCCCTCTTGGCACGTGGTGTATAGAGAAATCCTCAAAGTGGGTCAGCATCTTTTACACCTTCCTGACATACAAGATCAACTTGGTATCCTTCGTCTGGTATGTTTGGTTCAATTGATTGACCATTAATTGAGAATCACTGAAAATCTCAATCCTAGGAACTTTCAATTATAGGGCCAAGGTGAGTCCTGCTACCATCGAGTCATGTTCTGCCAAATTATTAGCGGCCAAATACCCCAATTTCACTGCATAATGCAAACGGTGTCCGTCAGGGGTAATTATTACTTATCCCGAACCAACTCCTTGTTTATTTGAAGCTCCATCTACAAACAGTTGTCATTTAGGCTTTAAATATTTTTCTAATTGCTCTTTGATGAATCACGTACATTCATTAACAAAATCAGCTAAAGCTTGTCCTTTAATTGCACTCGTAGTAGAAATTCAATATCATACTGGCTAAGTCTATTCCCTATTTGACTAATCTTCCTGAGGCTTCGGGTTTACTAAAGACTTGCTTAAGTGGAAAGCTGATTAAGATCTTAATTGGATGCGCTTGAATGTAAGCTCTCAATTTTCGTGCTATGAGCATCAAACTATATGCCAACTTTTCTATAAATGGATATCTAGTTTCTGCATTCTTAAGCCTCCTGCTTGTATAGTATACTGGAAGCTGGGTTCCCTTTTCTTCTCTTGTTATAACAGAGCTAATTACATGTTATGAAACTGCCATATAAAGATAAAGGTTTCCCCATCTATATGGCTAGATAGAATTGGTGGTTTTTCAAGATGATCTTTTAGTTCCTTAAAGGCTTTCTGACAATCCTCTCCCCATTCGAAGTTTTTCTTCTTCTTAATCACATCGAAGAATGGAATGCATTTATTGGTGGCCTTGGAAATGAATCTATTTAGTGTCGCCACTCTTCTGTTTAGATTCATTACATCTTTATTTGTTTTAGGCTCCCATATCTCTTTAATAGCTTGGATCTGATCAGGGTTGGCTTATATTTCTAGAGCACTACAATATATCCCAAGAATTTTCCAAACCTAATTCCAAAAGAACAATTCTATGGGTTGAGCTTTATCGAATATTTTTCGTAATACCCCAACCTTTCTTCAAGATTGCTTAGATGATTACTCTCCTCTTAGGATTTAACCAACATATCATCTATGTATACTTCTATGTTTCAACCGATCTACTCTCTAAACATTCTATTTACCGACCATTGGTAGGTGGCTCTGGCATTCTTTAATCCAGAAGGCATTACTTTGTAGAAAAATGTTCCTCAGTCTGTTATGAAGCTTGTTTTCTCTTTATCCAGTTGGAACATCGAAATCTGATTGTACCCGGAATACGCATCCATAAAAGGCAAGAGTTTGTGTCCACTTATCGCATCGACTAATTGGTTTATTCTTGGAAGTGGATAACAAACTTTTGGGCATACCTTACTCAAATCAGTATAATTGACACATGTCCTTCATTTCCCATTGGACTTTTTGACCAATACTGGAATGGCCAACCATTTAGATAGAACACTTCTCCGATGAACCCATTTTCGAGCAACCTCTTGACCTCTTCTTTCAAAGCGTTAGCTCGAACTTTGCCTATTATCTCTTTTTTTATCGAACGGGTGTAATACTTGGGTCTGTGTTTAAGGCATGACACATGATAGCTGGACCTATTCCAACCATATTTGAATGGGTCCAGGCAAACATGTCTTTGTTGGATTGAAGGAATTGGAATAACTCCCCTTTGAGCTTTCCATCTAGCTCCTTCCCGATTTTTACTATCCTTGTTGGGTTAACTGGATCGAAGTATATTTCCTCAAGATCCTCGGTGGGTTTCATTCTTTCCTGTTCACCTCTATAGTCCAGTTTAGTGATGATCTCCTCATTATCTACTTCATCCTTTACCAAATTTTCTTCTTTCCTCTTTCTTTTCTTTTTAGAAAAGTTAAATCTTCTTAGTGCATGCTTATTATTCCCAACTGTTCCTTCTTTCGCCTTAGATGATTGCCTTAAATGACCTTCATCCATGGGCTTTCTGATTTCGATTATGATTGACTCGTATTTCTCCAAGTCATAACAAGAAAGATTATCTCGTTTGTACTGATGGAAAAATATAATTTCCGAGAGCTGAATTGCTCTCCTCTCACTGTTCTTTATCCGTTCTTGTTCAGGAACTTCACCATCATATATTTTGGTGAGATAAAAGCATCAACCTCAACCAAAGCTGGCCTCTCAAAGAAGGTGTTGTAGTAAGAAGGTTAGTTCATAATGACAAACAAAGTCTCTAAGGTTCGGGAATGTGGTGGAATTCCCATTTGTACCAAAAACCTTATCTGTCCTACTAGAGTTATCCTTTGTTATTGAACCCAAAGATGGGCTCAAAGCTTCGCTCTAGCTTTTCCTTTGGAATTCCCATTTGATTAAAGGCATATTTGAATATAATATTCACTACACTTCCAGTATCAACGAGGATTTTAGTCACTATAGAAAGTCCAATCTCTAAAGTGATCATAAGCGGGTCGTTGTGTGGACCCCATTTTACTCTTATGGGGTCATGGTCAGGCTATGCATTTGGATTTGAAATCGGGTTTCTTAAGGGGCGGCTCTTCCTGAATAGAGAAAATCTTATCGCTTGCCTCTTTAATATATTGGTTTCAGGCTCCCTTGCTGTTCTTAGCCAAATGAGGGCCTCCATGAATTACATTAATTCGGTTAGTGGGTAGAATGGAATTTGGTTGAGCATCACTTTCAACAAGGTTCGTAGTGATATTATAGAGCTTTTGGCTGCCTTCATAAGGACATGTAGCTTTCTGATTATCTTTGATAAATTCTTTCAAGTGGCCAGAACAGATCATCCTCTGAATTATCCCAGCTAACACACAACATTCATCCATCTTATGCCCATTCAACTTATCATAGGCACAGTAATCCTCCCCTCTTCTCAACTAAGGGTTATTCTTAGCTTTGTAGGAAATTGGAAAGTTGCTGCTTTCTTTTGTTGTAGCATAGATGTAAGATATCAGCTTGTTCAGAGCAACATGATTGGTCTTTGGAGCCTCCGACCATCTCGGTTTCTTATTGTTATGATTAAAGCCAGACTTTCTTGTTTCTTTCTCCACTTAGGACTTCTTTTTGGCATAGAACATTTCATCCATACGCATGAACTTATTAGCTTGAAAATGGATGTCTTGGAGATCCCTACATCTATAAAGATAAAGCTCTTTCCAAAAAGGTGTTTGCTTAATCAGTCCTGAGCGTACTACAATTAATTTGTCTTTGTTGGTCATATCCTCTGCCTTCAGTGCTTCTGTGTTGAATCTCTTAAGATAATCACCCAACAGCTCTTCCGGTCTTTGTCTGATATTAGCCAATATGCTGAAGTCGATTGTAGGATCCTTGTAAATGCAAAAATATGCCAGAACTCATAAGAGAGTTGCTCCCAAGAGTGTATGATCATCTCCTAGTAATGTCTATACCACTTAGCCACTGCCTCTTGGAATGAGGTTGGAAAAAGTCGACAGCGCATAGCTCTTGAAGTGTTATAGAGATCCATCTGACTTTCAAATGCCATTAGGTGATCATCCGGGTCGTAGTCCCATTGTATCTCAAGGATGAATCTTAATGTGAGATGGAATCCTCGTGGACATTATCCTATCTACAAATGGGGCTTCCCGAAAGTTATTATTGATTCTAGCGTAAACTGTCCTATTCCCTTTAAGGTTAAGTGTATCTTTTTCCATTTTTTCAACCATGCCTCTCAAATAAGCTTCATCGTTGTGATAATTGCTCCTATCAGGCTTGTACTCTTTGGAGATTGAACTTCCAGACTGCTCATGTGACCTCTCCACTAATCTTCCTTCATAGTTTTCTTTTTCCTTATTATCTGCTAGTGATTTAAGGGAGAATTCTGTTGTTCTAGCTTCTTGGTCTCCTTTTCTCTTTTATGAAGTCATAGTGAATTTGCCTTTGCTTTTTTCCTAAGCAAAGAAGCATCCAAATTCCTTCTTGGAGATTAAAATTCTTCTCTCTCAGTAAGCTTAGCATATTTTTATGCAAGGTTTTTTTCTAATAGCACTTGCATATTTCCATCTACTGAGTTAGATCTTTGATCTTAGCTTCGCTACTGATAGGTTTTGGTGGCTCTAATGGCTATCCAGGTTCTATATTTCCTAATTTGAAGTTGGGGACGACATTTTCTTCCAATATCATTGTTGTGTGACTTCTTTATTTGGATATTAGTTCGCCTTAACCTCCCTATTTTCCTAGAAACAAAAACTTGTTTAATTAGTTTGAGGAGAGAGTTAAATAGAATCGAAGGTTTGATCCCTCCTTCTAGCGGGAAAATGTTAGACCAAAATTTGGTATAAAACCCATGATGCCTAGTATGATGAGCCAAATCTTGATTTTTAACATATACTATGACACGACTAAGCACGGCTTAGTTGGTGTTGACCAAATGGTGTTAAAAAACCAAGAACAGGCTCAGTATTCAAGGCTAAGTCAAGATAATAACTTTAAGAAATGATTCCATGATGCCTATGGGCTTTTGGAATAGGATACTCGAAAGTCTGGATGGTCTCTTGGAATAAGATATTTGAGAGCTCATATGGTCTTTTGGAATAGGATATTCGAAAGCCGATGTCACATGATCAAAGGAGAGAAAGAATAAGCCAAAAATATGTGAAATAGCTCATTAAGCATGTTAATGAACTAGATAAGCAGTTCTTATGGTTCGTAGTCCAATGTCCATATGTAATAGGCAAGATAGAGGTTATGCATATAAACACTAGTTTGGACCGAAAGCTCATATGGTTCTATAAAATCATGACAAGCTTTGGGTCCAAAGAGCTTTATTATATGCATATCTATGTCCCATAATGTCCAAAGTGCATAATCAAAGTAATAGGCATGTCCCATTCCTTGTTCTATCTTTAAAACATTAGGCTCCTGCTTTTATAGTACTTTAAAACCTTCTTTTCGATACATTTCGATTGTATTAAAGTATTAACATTTAATCATTTAAAAGCATAGCTTCGAAACCAAAAGAAAGTACCCTTTTCGAAGCCCTTGGAAGTAACTATTCTGAAATCATTGAAAGTCCCCTTTTCAAAACCATTGGGTTTATACTTAAAATATTATTTGGGTCTAAGTGAATATAGGTGAAAGCATCTCTTTTGAAACCATCCTTTATCATATTAAAATATTGGGGAAAACCTGATGGTGTCAACACCATCTCTTTCGAAAGCTTTAAACCATTTAGACAAACACTGAAGAATAGCGTTGAAACTCCTTTTGAAGCCATTGCCTTCGAAACCCTTGGACCCTTTCGAAAGCCTTTAGGAAGAATTTAAAACAACTTTAAAAAAAACACTACCTTTCGATAGCGCTGATGACTTCAACACCATCGAAAAGCTAAAGAACGACAGCAGGGTTACGACTAGGTCGGAACCCCTTCGAAAGCTCACTCTTATAAATCATAAGTTATTGGCAACCCTTTTGAAAGCTTTAAAAACCTCTTTCAAAACCATATTCTTCGACTCATTCGAAGGCTTAAACAAAACAAAGGCAGGCGCTTCTCTTTTTATAACAAACCAAGCTATCGGCTCCTTCGGAAGCCATGCTTTCGACACATAACCTTTCACCTTTCTCCAATCCAGCGTACCATCTTTGTGATACCTTGTGTATTAGTTTCGACTTAGTAGGTTTTGACTTGGTTGAAGGTGAAAGCACTTTATCGAAAGGTACTTCTAAAGAAGGCAGAACAAACTTTTCTACGTAAACCTGGTATAATACTACTTAAAGCAAACCTTTTTCTAACTAATATGTCATGTTTCAACACCAAATTGGTTGTCTTAACTTTTCCAAATTCTTTACTAAAGTAACTACCACTAATTTCAGATCTAAACCATGGTTAAGTTAATCAAATAAGCCCTTCCATTAAGCAAAACCAATTTTTCAAAGAAGTCCCTCTTCTATAATAAATTAATTTGCGTAGAAAATCATTTTGGAAAAATCCCTAAAAACTTCAGAAATTCACTTTAATCATGTTATCTAACATATCAAAATTCCAGACCCAAATTCTTAATATATTTTCCAAAAGAAATTTATAAACCCAAATAACCATATTTTCCTTTGAAAATTTATAATGATCTTTCCATAGCTTGGAAATATAAAAATTAAAACCCATTCCAAAATCATGTTTTATACAACATAAAAAATTTCCATGGCATTTAAACATCAATACAAATTGGTTTTTTCTCTAAAATCGTGTATAATCACATTTAAACAATCTTGTTTAAACTAAACAAATCAATATTCAAGCATATCATCATCCAATTCATCATAAAAACGAATTTACCCTTAAATCCGAAAATAAATGATTCAAAACAAAATAGAGATGGAATTATTATTTACCTTGATTAAGATAAGGAGATTGGATTGAGATTGATTTCCATTAAGCTTTTACTTTGATTTCTCTTTTCTTCTTTCTCCTTAACGGCCGGCTCCTTTTTTCTTTCTTACATTTATTTTTGCTTGTGATAAAAATGAACGTGCATGAATGGTATAGAGATAATAGTATAAGGGTAGAAAATATGGGCGGCAATAACCCTAATGCCCTTATGTTAATTTAATTATTACTTACCCATTAATAAGCCCATTAGAGTTAATTAAGCAGGCCTCTAGGTTTATTATCAAATCTCAATCTCCCTATCACTCTACATTATTCTATTTAATTTATCTAATTAAATCTCCTGAATAATGTTATTAAAAATTAGGGATGTTACAGGCTCCCCTCTTTAAAGAATCTCGTCCTCGAAATTTGGTAAGGACTAAATACTAAACATAGCAATCATCTATAACGACTCCTAACAACCATACTAGTCTACCTGACTAGAAATTATCTATATAAATCTAATATAAGCATACCCTCAAAGTAGATCAGGATAAGTATCTTGAATCGTGTCCTTTGTCTCCTAAGTACAGTCCTTCTCGTTGTCGCTCCATTGAACTTTCACCAACTTGACTGTCTTGTTCCTCAATCTTTTCTCATCTCTCGCTACAACCCGAACTGGTTGTCTAATAAAAGCCAAATTAGGCTCTACTACTAAATCTTCCAACCCTATCGGAGGAATAGTGGCCTCTGGATCATGCACATACTTGCAAAGATGAGACACGTGAAATACATTATGGATGCTTGCCATACTGCTTGGCAACTCTACTTTGTATGCGAGCTTTCCAATCCTCTCTATAATCTAGAATGGACCAACATATCTTGGGGCCAACTTCCCCGACTTTCCAAACCGTACCACACTCTTCATAAGTGATACCTTAATGAAAACCCTATCTCCAACTGAGAACTCTAGGTCTTTACGCATCTTATCTGTGTAACTCTTCTATCTGGATTGAGCTTCCTACATCCTTTCTCGGATCAGCTTAATCTTCTCTGACGCCTCCCTAACTAAATCTAGACCTAAGACCAATCTGTCTCCGGTCTCCACCCAACATAATGGTAATTTAAATGGTCTTCCATACAAAGCTTCAAAAGGCGTCATTCATATACTAGTCTGGTAACTATTATTATAGGAAAACTCGACCAAATGTAGGTGATCCTCCCAAGATCCACCAAATTCCAATACACAAGCTCTCAACAAATCCTCGAGTACTTTATTGACTCTCTCTGACTTCCCATCCGTCTGAGGGTGATATGAAGTACTCATCCTGAGCTAAGTGCCTAACACTTCCTGTAGACTCTTCCAGAATTCGCTAGTGAATAAAGCATCCTTATCATTGACTATGCTACTAGGAACTCCATGTAGTCTAACTATGTTCTTCATGAACAACTTTGCCAAAACAGATGCCGTCCTGGTGAACTTTACCGGAATGAAATGGGCACTCTTAGTCAACCTGTCCATAATGACCCATATACTCTCATTTCCTCAGCTTGATCTTGGCAACCCATCTATAAAATCAAAGGATACTGAATCCTATTTCTAAACTGGAATCTCTAGAGGCTGAAGTAATCCACTTGGTTTCTGATGTTCGACTTTCACTTGTTGATAGTTTACACACAGCCCAATACACAAGCCAACATCCCTCTTCTTGCCTTTCCAATAGAAACTCCTCTTGATATCTTGATACATCTTGGTCCCTCCAGGATGAACTGTAAAATTGGATCGATGACGTTCCCCAAGAACTTCTTTCCTCAAGTTCTCAACATCTGGAACACATAATCGTCCTTTCTTTCTCAACCATCCTCTCTGGTCAAGACAAAAACCTTTCAAATCATCGATCTCAGTTCCAACCTCAAGCATTCTAATCCTCTCAGCTAATAATGGATCCTCATTCTGCTTAGAAGTAATTCTTTCGATCAATACTGGTCGAACCTCTAAACAGGACAACATGGCAGTACTCTGACTAGAACCAGCAGTCGATCTTAACTGCACACCACAACTGGCCAAAGCTTCTAAATCCTTCCATTCTGCCAACATAATCAACACCACATTCTGGTGTCTTTTGCTAAGAGCATCAACTACTTTATTACCTTTCCCTGGTGTATACTTTATACCAAAATCATAAGCAGACAAAAACTCCAGCCATCTCTGGTGTCTTAAATTCAACTCCTTCTAAGAGAATAAATATCTTAAAGACTTATGATCGGTATACAACTCAAATCTCTCCCCTAAGAGATAATGCCTCCAAATCTTCAAGGCAAAAATTACCGCAGCCAACTCCAAGTCGTGAGTAGGATATCTTACTTCATGCAGTCTAAGCTGCCTAGATGCATAGGCAATGACTTTTCCCCTCTACATCAACACTGCTCCCAATCCAGTCCCACATGCATCAGTGTATACTACCAACTCTTGGTTTCCATTTGGAACTACTAACACGGATGCATTGGCCAACAAATGCTTTAACTTAAGGAATGCTTCCTCACATTTGTTGGACCAAATAAACTTCACCTCCTTCTTGGTAAGCTTAGTCAATGGTGCTGATATGCGTGGGAAATTCTTAATAAATCTTCGGTAATAGCCAGCAAGTCTAAGAAAACTTATGATCTCGATCACCGTCTTTGGTCTCTTTCAATTGTTCACAGCTTCGATCTTATCTGGATCGACTGACAACCCTTTCTCTGAAACCACGTGAGCAAGAAACTTAACCCCTTTCTTCCAAAAATGACACTTGGAAAACTTTGCCTTTAGCTGATTCTGCCTCAGCGTCTCTAGCACAACTCTAAGATGATCTCCATGCTCTCTCTTATCCTTAAAGTATACCAAAATGTCATCTATAAACACCAACACAAATCTATCCAAATATTTTTGGAAGACTCGATTCATCAAATCCACAAAGAAAGCAGGTGCATTCGTCAACCTAAATGGCATTACTAACCATTCATACGAATCATATATAGTTTGAAATGTTGTCAAAGGAATGTTCTCCTCTGCCACTCTTAACTGATGGAACCCTGTCACCAAATCCAACTGGGAAAACACTCTGGTTCCACTCAACTGATCAAACAGATCATATATCCTCGGTAGAGGGTACCTATTCTTGATTGTCCTTTCGTTTAGCTTATGATAGTCGACGCACATCCTTAACGACCCATCTGGTTTCTTCACGAATACCGCGGCCTCTCCCCAAGGCGAACTACTTGGTCTAATAAAATTTCTTCCTTCTAGATCCACTAACCGCACCTTCAATTCGTTCATCTCAGTTGGTGTCATCTTGCTAGGCGGTCTACTCACAGGTTCGGCTCCTAGCACAAGATCTATCCGAAACTCAATGGCTCGTTTCGGTGGTAGTCCTGTGATGGGCTCAAACACATCTGCAAACTCTCTTGCTATCTGAACCTGACTTAGATCTTCTCCGACTTCCATTGCACTTAACAAAGCACAACTACTCCGGTTAAAGCTATCTACTGAAAATATAATTTTATTATGACTATCAGGATGTCTCAAAGATATCTCCCTATCTTGGCAAAATATCCTGGCCCAATACCTTCTCAACCAATCCATACCCAAAACGATTCTGAAATCTACGAAATCGATAACATACAAACTACATGCAAATTTATGACCTATTAAATCAAGTTTTAACTGGTCACATCTCATCCCCAGAGTTGCATACTCTCCTATTGGATTTCCAACCCTTAAGGAAGTAACAAGGTATGTGGGTTCTAAGCTTAACCTTTCAACCAAGTACTGCGATATAAATGAATGTGATGCATCGGTATCAAATAGTATCCTAACTGGTATGCTCTGAATCAGAAACATACCTTCCATCACAATTTTTCCTTTATCAGCTGCAGTAGACTTAGCTGATGAGCTAACAACAAAAACTTTCCCCTTATCCGCCCTGACTAGCACTGGACACTGGTTCTTATAATGTCCAACTTGATCACGGTTGAAGCACTTCACATTCTTCTTGTCTGCAGCCTTCTTCCCTTTGCCTATTCGGCGCTCATGAGCATAATAAACTTTCTTGTCATAGTTGTAGCACACCAAATCAACCTTTGTCTTCTTGGCAGCATCCCCTTTCTGGGCTCCTTTCTTCTTAAAGAATTTCCTCTTCTTTCCCTAAGGACCTTGGGATTCAACTGGCTTCTTTCTAGCACAACCAGCCAACATCTCTTCATGGTGAATGGTCATCTCCACCACCACATTACAAGGATCATGGATATGGGTCATGGTCATTCTAGCAAGCTCCGGTCTTAGTCCTCGAATGAACCTCTCATTCCTTCTGATGTCAGTATCTATAGTAGCATATCCATATCGGACAACTCATCAAACTTAGCAGCATACTCGATTACCAACATGTTACCTTGGATTAGATCCTTAAACTTCCTCATCAACGTTGACTTAGCAGCCTCAGATAAAAACTTTTGCTCAAACCTCATTCTGAAATCAGCCCATGTCAGCCCTTCCTCCTGAACTCCGGTAGTCGCACTATTCCACCAGTGAAGCGCTGCCCCTTACAACTGTCTATAGGTCAGCCTCCTCTTTTGTCCATCATCCAGACCTAGATCAGTAAAGATTCTCTCACAGCTCAATAGCCAATTCTCAACTTCCACAGCATCCTTTGTTCCAACAAATGGCTTTCCACCCAGACTGGTGTAGTCTCTGCTCAACTAGCATAGTTATTCCCAACTGGAGCCATAGGGTTAGCTCCTCCAACATTACCAGCAACCCCAGCTTGCAAAAGGTTGGCTAATAACTGATACACCATCCTCGCATATATTAGCGGATTTCCAGCACCTACATTGGCTTCAGCATTTGGATTAGCATTAGCCCGTCGACCTTGGTTCCTCCAGGTATTCGGTCGAGCATTTCCATTGGTTATGGTGCTTCCTCCACCTAGATTTCCTCTTTCGTTTCTTGCTTCCATATCTTCTTTCTCGTAAATCTGCATATGAGCCTTAGTAAGATACAGAAGAATGGTCTAAGAGAGAAGGGAGTACGTACTTATATATATATATATATAATACAAGTACGTTACTATAGCGTTAACCCAAACCATGATCATATTTTCTAATTCATTAGATTATGTTTGAAAATCTTTTTCGTTTAACTTTTTCTTTAAAGTTTCATAAACCTATGCTCTGATACTAACTTGTAACATCCCTCTACTTGAAGGCCTAAAACTAACGGCTATAGATGCTACAGTTATCCATAGTTATTAATCCTCGGCGACCAAATATGGCGGTGTTAGATTCATTGATAAGCATAAACCCATGAATATGGAAAATTTTGAAACTTCAAACAAAATTACATTCCAAATCATTTCCAATTCATTACATAATCCCACAATCGCAAACCACATTCAGAGAAAATATATTTATTACAACATACGCCAAGAGCGACATATAAAGATGCCTCCTTGGATGACCAAAGTATATATAGGAAATTTAACTACTTTGCCATTACAAACAACATAGTGGAATTAAAAGAAAAGAGAACTCTAAATAGCTCTCATGCTTCCTGCACGTCTTTGGAAGCTTATTCGTCTAAAGAGATACCTGAAAACCTCAACTCTTAAACTACTCAAAATCAATTGAGTACCCGAGAGTTTAAGGGGAAAACATAAACCTCAAGTCAGACATAAAGCCTGATATGAATAATAATCTAACATCTCAATTCATTTAAATATCTAGTGAGACCACGCTGCTTAGCGGAATGGGTTTTCCCCTCACTAGTATCCCAGAACTTTTATAAAACCATATACTGTGCTTCTGCATCCATAATGGTTAAAACAAATTTATTTCAAAATATTATGATGATATACATACAAGTTAAAAACACTTGGATTTCCCATCCCTTGTTTAATTGACTCCTTGTCATATTTATAGTTTCTAAGGTCACTATTAACCTATTAGTTTTCATGGGCTTACTAATAACCTTTATATAATGTATGGACTCTCTGTCCCATTTCATAGTTTTCATGGGTGCACTATGAACCTATTGGCCCCTGCCAATTAACTTAATTCATGGGTTCCCCTGAACCTATTGGTGACTCCAATAACTTCTCTCTTATCCAAGTTTTCATGGGTTGATTAGGAACCTATTGACAACTGTTAATAACTTAATCCGAATATAGTTTTCATAGGTGCACTACAAACCAATTGGCCCTTGCCAACCACTTTTCATAACATAGTTTTCATGAGATCACTATGAACCTATTGGTAACTTAATAACTTCCTAATCATAGTTTTCATGGGATCGCTATAAACCTGTCTCCCTGACAACTTCCATATTTAGGCATCATATATTCTGGTCTCCCTGACCTCTTGGATGCAATTCTACTCATCCAGGAGTTTAATTAATTTATATTCACTACTAGGTTAACCTAGCTAGTTCTTCTGTCCCTTTTTCCCCAAAATGCAGTTATGGGTCCATTATAATATGAATGTATTTGTATTTGAAGAAGCAAATATAATTACAAAACAATACCACTCCTATGGGTTTAATGTCCTTGAAATACTTTCCATATAAAACACGGTTAATCCCTTTAACCTATAATTTTGTCAAGAGAGCTTCTTCTTAAAATCATTTCAAAACTCCTTTAACTTAGCCATGGGCTTTTTCTTTTAAAAATGATTTTGGGTTGCAAAACCTTCGAAACCATGCTTTCAACTTCATAGGATGACCTCCTTCGAAAGCATTAAATTCCATCTTTAAAATATTAGGCTCCCGCCGTTATAATACTTTAAAACCTTCTTTACAAAACCTTTCGATTGTATTAAAGTATTAACATTTAATCAATTAGAAGCATAGCTTCGAAACCAAAAGAAAGTACCCCTTTCGAATCCCTTTGAAGTAACCCTTCCGAAATCATTGAAAGTCCACCATTCGAAACCATTGGGTTTGTACTTAAAATATTATTTGGGTCTAAGTGAATATAGGTAAAAGCATCTCTTTCTAAACCATCCTTTATCATATTAAAATATTGGAGAAAACCTGATGGTGTCAACACCATCTCTTTCGAAAGCTTTAAACCATTTAGACAAACACTGAAGGATAGCATCGAAACCCCTTTCGAAGCCATTGCCTTTGAAACCCTTGGACCCTTTCGAAAGCCTTTAGGAAGAAGTTCAAAACATCTTTTTAAAACAAACACTACCTTTCGATAGCGCTGATGGCTTCAACACCATTGAAAGGCTAAAGAACAGTGGCAGGGTTTCGATTGGGTCGGAATCCCTTCGAAAGTTCATTCTTATAAATCATAAGTTAATGGCAACCCTTTCAAAAGCATTTAGAAACCACTTTCAAAACAATATGCTTCGACTCATTCAAAGGCTTAAATAAAATAAAGGCAGGCACTTCTCTTTTTAAAACAAACCAAGGTATCAACTCCTTCGGAAGCCATGCTTTCGACACCTAACCTTTCGCCTTTCTCCAATCCACTGCGCACCATCTTTGTGATACCTTGTGTATTGGTTTCGGCTTAGTAAGTTTCGACTGGGTTGAAGGCGAAAGCTCTACGTCGAAAGGTACTTCTAAAGAAGGCGGAACCTACTTTTTAGAGTAAACCTGGTTTAATACTACTTAAAGAAAACCTTTTTCTAACTAACCTGTCATGTTTCAACATCAGATTGGTTGCCTTAACTTTTCCAAATTCTTTACTAAAGTAACTGCCGCTAATTTCAGATCTAAACCATGGCTAAGTTAATCAAATAAGCCCTTCTATTAAGCAAAACCAATTTTGCAAAGAAGTCCCTCTTCTAAAATAAATTAATTTGCATAGAAAATCATTTTGAAAAAATCTCCAAAAAATTTAGAAATTCACTTTAATCATGTTATCTAACGTATCAAAATTCCAGACCTAAATTCTTAATATATTTTTCGAAATAAATTTATAAACCCAAATAACCATATTTTCCTTCAAAAATTCATAATAATCTTTCCATAGCTTGGAAAATTATAAAAATTAAAACCCAACTCCAAAATCATGTTTTATACAACATAAAAATTTTCTATGGTATTTAAACATCAATACAAATTGGTTTTTGCCCTTAAAACCATGTATAATCACATTTAAACAATCTTGTTTAAATTAAACAAATCAATAGTCAAGCATATCATCATCCAATTCATCATAAAAATGAATTTACCTTTAAATCTAAAAATAAATGATTCAAAACAAAATAGAGATGGAATTATAATTAACCTTGATTAAAATAAGGAGATTGGATTGAGATTGATTTCTCCTAAGCTTTTACTTTCATTTCTCTTTTCTTCTTTCTCCTTAATGGCCGGCTCTTTTTTTCTTTCTTACGTTTATTTTTTATTGTGATAAAATGAACGTGAATGGTATAGAGATAAACGTATAAAGATAGGAAATATAGGCGGCAGTGACCCAAATGCCCTTATGTTAATTTAATTATTACTTATCCATCAATAAGCCCATTAGAGTTAATTAAGCACGGCCTCTAGGTTTATTATCAAATCTTAATCTTCTTATCACTCTACATTATTCTATTTAATTTATCCAATTAAATCTCCTGAATAATGTTATTAAAAATTAGGAATGTTACACGAAAGTTCAATTTTGATAGTTGAGAAAAGAAATAATCGCCATTCTAGCCAATCGAAAGGATCCTCTGATCAATCCAGAGATCATTTCGATTCCATTAGAAATGAGGATTCAGAATATCACACATTGATCGATCAAACAGAGATTCAGCAACTAAAAGAAAGATCGATTCTTTGGGATCCTTCCTTTCTTCAAACAGAACGAACAAAGATAGAATCAGATCGATTCCCGATGTCTAGTGTTTTGATGGACTGTGGCTTCATCAAGGCGCATCATTGATCATAAGCAGCATTGATAACATATGGCATTGATGACCAGCGGCATTGATAAAAGGCGGCATTGATAATAAGCGGCATTGGTAACATATAGCATTGATGACCGGCGGCATTGATAACAGGCGGCATTGATAATAAGCGACATTGGTAACAGGTGGCATTGATAATAGGCAACATTGATAATAGGAGATATTAATAACAGGTGGCATTACTAATAGACAGCATTGATGATATGCGGCATTAATAATAGACGGCATTGTCTGAGAACAACATTAATTAGAGGCGACATTATCAAGGGACTGTATTGATGATGAGCGGCATCAAAGTTGAGCAACATCAGGAGGAAGCGGAATTTATAAGAGGTTGTGTCAATGTTGAAATAGTATTGGTGAGATGCGACATCAATAAGAGGCGGCATTGGAGTAATGTGGCATTATCCGGAATCTGATATCAAACATTAAAGCATATGACATCACTTAGAGGTTATATGCGGCATTAATGGTGCATAATCCCTTTATACTGCCTCGTGTGGTTCCTTGATCGATGAGGTGCGGTTCAGTAAAACACAGTTTTACTCGATAGGTGGTATGAAAGAGGTGTGATATTGGCTAAAAGCGACATTGATTAGTTTCAACATTCGGCATTCATTTATTCAGCATCGACCCTTACTTTGGTGAAGAATTCCATGCTTTGGTGATTAGCTTGCAATATACAGTTCCCCAATGTCGTCACTATCTTGCTGACATGCGGCATCAATCAATGTATGATGTTCGTTGTTATATCGATGATCTACGACATGCTGCTATCTAGTATTGATATGATGTAGCACTTTTGAATTTCTTCACATCTCTTCCTTTCTTTATGTTCTTTAACATGAATTCCTCAGTTTCGACACGAAGCTTTTAGCTTTGACATAGGGCCTTTACTTCAACATGACTTTAAGCTTTTGAGTCGTATATTTTTGAGATTAGTAAGCCTTCGGCATTATTAATTGCATCATTATTCCTTACTTTTAACATAAACACCTTTGCTTATACCCTTTGGAAATTATGTGGATAACACTAACTTACCAATTAGAACGGTGAACAAAAAGGAAATTAGCACTTTCACGATCTTGGTTTTAGTGGTAAAGTCTTCACAGAAAATAAAACATTTCAAATAATGGAATAAGTAGAGTTTTCTTTATTGAAAGACGAATAAAGAAGACTAAAACGGTATGGTTCAAACTGAAAATTAGATCATTGGGATTTCTAATATAGTCAAGATATTGTCATTCACCATATGCAAAAAACAAATATTGAGAATGTGAATATTTATTTGTAAATATAAACACATACAATAATGGACGATATTCTTAAAAACTATCAGGTATTTTACATAAACTATCGGAGCAATAAATAGGCAAATATCGAAGGAGATATCAATAGCGATATTATAAGCGATATTTTAAAAAAATATCAGCTTAAGAGCGATATGAGATATATTTGCGATATATCAGCGATATTATCTATTATTAACTATATAGGCTGAACGTGACTTCACCATCAGAAATAACAGAAGACAAAGTAGGCTGCACAGCCAGTGGGTTTAGCTAACCCGGAAGGGTATATCAACTCCATATCTAAATATGCTTACCAATGTTGCTAGCGGGAGTTGATGATATTCGACATCATGTGTTTGGGTGTGGGTCAGTTGTGTTTACATTATGATATATTTTATCTAGAGATATAAACATTCGGAAGGTAGTTTCTGATCCTTGTTATGGGGGTCGGCCTCGATGTACTAAAAAGACCTTCGCAGAAATCCTTATACGAACGTACCTTAGCGGTTTTAGTTGTACTTCAAATATTGTTGTGTTGTGAGATGCAAGCAGCACAGCTATTTTCTAATTTATATTCTACACCCTTGTTGTTATCTATTATATTTCCATCTGTACTTATTGGATGGCTTTGGTTATTTTGAGGGGAAAATCATTCGTATGATTCGGGTGGTCTCGAAAGTACTATTATATGTTGATCACATACTTCTTAAGGTTTTCATGCTAGACTTATGTCTAACTCGTGGTTTCAATCTTTCCTTAAATCCTCGGGTGTTCTTTCGGACAGTCTGAACAAGACTGGTTTTCGTTGATATTCTTTGGAGTTCAAGGAGACAAGTTGGATATTTCACCAACTGTAGTATTCTCATTTCCACTGCACTATTATTATTTATTTATATCAGCATTTGTGAGGACGTGCTATTATAACTATCCAGGTTGATGATAGTACTTAGGATTGTAACTCTGAAATGCTATGTATCTTAGAGTGACAGTTTGTACTACTTTTTGATATTATATTTTAATATTTTGTTTGAGATTCAGATGTTTTGTTCTCTTCTTTCTTTTTCGTTTTATTTTTATTTTACCCTAACAATTTGCCTTTTCGGCAATTGAGTGTTTGGCGTATCAATACCATGGATGTATTAGTGTCGACATTTGAAGGTCGAGAAGGTGGATCATTACAAACATTGAGGAGGAGGAAAAGTAAATAAGGAATTAAATGAAAACGAAGCTTCATTTTAGAAAATTTAATGGGAAATTCAGGCCAAATTACTATTTCTCAGTCGATTTCTCTTTTCGTCTAGTTTTGTCACGCTATTTAGTTCTAATAAACTTCATATATTTTTCATATGTAACGACATTACTAATGTAATGAAATAGGTTTCGAATCCTAATTCACTTATCTTTAAGAAAATATTATGTTAGGCTATTAGTTCGTTTAACTCGTTTAATTAAATGTAATCGATTTATTATGTTAATTACTACGTAAAATATGGGTTTTTACAGTGGCAGTCTTTCGACTTGAGTTACTATGAATATTATGTGCGAAAGCCTTACTTTGATTGTGGCCAATCATGTGATATTAGCTTGCATTATATCCATAATTGTGTATATGATCAGTTATATGAAGTGAACCACTACTGAAGAGAGGATTTGTTTCTTTCGATATAGAAGTATAGTATCACCGTAATTCGAAGTCAACTCAAAGTATCTGGATAGACTGATTTGGTTAATCAATAAATTTTAATTCATTGAACAAAGTGATTTTGAAAGTTGAACTTCGTAGTTAAATACATACATTATTGGAATGATTAAAATAATTATTGGTGATGATGAAGAGATATAACTTTCACACCATATGGTTGCATGTAGCTGACATTTTAAAATGATTAAAAGTATGACTTTACCAAGATGATCTTTATGGGAATGAACACATGCTTGTTACTATATTTTAGCAACGTATGTATATGCTTTGATATTTAAATTGTTTAAATATTAATGAGTTTAAACCTATGAATCACACAACTACGATCCTCAGTTTTCGACCGAATTAATTTTATAAAATAATTTCTTGACGATATAAATTAGAATTGGGAAGTTACACATAATGTATGTATGTTAATTTATTTAATTGATTATGGGCTTGAAGTTGAAATCTAATGTATAAATTGGTATATACAAATATTCAATTCAAATGTGCCTGTAATTGAATAAGTAATGACTCATCTTTTGGTGGTTCAATAGCATGTCAAATATACTTGCATGATCGACCATGATAAAGGAAAGGGGAGTATAATTAAAGAAATAAATGTGCATGGATAATGGTTGATTACTGCATATATTAATGAAGTTTAGTTGGAGAGTTACATATTGAAGGGTATCGATCTCTTTTATAAGTAACCTCGTACGAAATCTCTTTTGGAAGATATAGAAAATACCTAACAATTCTCCTTGATGGTCACATTTGTCAAGTTAAATTATACTCCAAAGTAAATTTATTCAAATGAATTGTGTTCTAAAATTCCATTAAATAATGCAAGAAAAACCTACCAAGCTGATACAGAAACTAGATTGCATTACATATTATGCTAGAAATTACCGTAGAACAAAAGAAACTGACTTGCAGTTTTATAATAATGCAAGTCGATGCCATTATAGAACAAAAGAAATTGACTTTCACTGTACATATACAATCGAATCATATTAATTAAATTAATATAGGAATTTGTACGCACTGCATATAATGCGACTAAATTACTAAATATACTGGATTGCATTGAATACATAAGAAACCAAATGCATGGTAATTCAAACATAATAAACAAACAGCAAAGTTGAAACTTCACAAATGTTACCTTAGAAGTACAGTTCATACCAGTAATATCAAACAAAAAAAGAAAACATACTGTTTACACATTATTCATATCGGAACAATAAGTTGAACTAAGACTTAAAACGAAGCAGATAGTTATATCCAAAACTGTTAAATCCCTAAAAACAAAAGTGGATGTAGGCTAACCCACAAATCACTAAAAAAATCTTGCTATCATTTAATGCTTTCCTGGGTTTTACCCTTAAACACCAAGACACTTATTTAGCCTCCAAACTTGCTTCTGAGTTTTAGGGCGTTAGGGTAACTAATAAATTATGCTAACAATTTGGTAGAGTTAAAAAGATGTGCCCTGGAGTCAATTGTGTAATTGATTATACATCTCAACTCTTGAAATGCGTGAAATTATCATATCGGGGTGATGCATCGGGTGGCGACGAAATTTATACCACCGGGACCCGAAAAACAAGGTGATGTACGCCGACTAGTTTCATAGTGATTCGATGTGATGTGCGATCGTACAAGCTCAAAACATGTGGCGATTTATTCGAGTTGAGTGGGGATGGTCGATGAAGTGTGACTTGGATATGGTGTCCAAGTAGGGTTTGGTGTTTGACGTCCAATAATTTGCAAAGGCCGAGCGGGTGACTTGTACTTTTCACGTAGAGTCATTCATGTTAGAAGTGTTTTTCCTTGTGTTGGTAAACCTTACGTGATGGGAATAATCTCATTTTGTAACAACCCGTAAATTTTAGTGGTTTATTAATTTAATTAATTCAAATTTTGTGGAATTTTAAATAATAAAATTTTGAATTGAAAATTTAATATTTGGAATACGTATATTTAAACATAGCAAATGGTAAATTTTCATCTATGGAAGTTTATTTTCTTGTGTAATTTTATTTAAATTTAGATCAGTTAAGAATCGATGATAATAAAATATTTTTCAAAACTGAATATTTTTATACAATAAATTTGTAAATCATCTTCTGAGTGAGACGTCATATTTCGTTTCTCCAAATTTTGACTGTTATTGCTCCGTTTATCTTAATTTCGGCAAATTACCAGCATTTTTCAATACCGATATCGACTTTTGATCGAATGATCCTATCACTGATATATGTATACCTTTTGATCATCTCGTCGTGCTGATCTTCGCAATATATTCAATTATCAATTTAGGAGTCCGGTTCAAGCGTAATCTACAAAACGATTAAATCGTACTAGTACCCAAATTCTAACTTTTGGGTTTCCATGACCTTTAGTCTATCTAATTGTTGAAACGAATAGCTGTTTGTCATTAATAACTTCTGAAATCAAACTGTTCACTTTCACCCTTTCCCATGATTAATATAATTCCGGTACGTCCTTTTATTTCCACTCTCCCTCCCCTACTGTTCATTTGCAATTGAGAATAAGAAATATATATAATATAATATATATAACCCAAATTTACCTGCTCCTCCTCATTTTGTTGTGCATTTTGCTGTGCATTTTGCCGTGTTCGTCGACCTAGCTATCAACTTCCTCCCTCAGCCTCCAACCACCTACCGAATCATCTCCAGCGACCCACCCATCGACCTTGAGCCCAGCCATATCCCGACGGCTAGCCACAACCCAAGCCAAAGCCGATCAGCCATTTCCCTCCACCACGTGAAGCCTCCACTCCCCTGATCCACACGCGGCCCCTCCTCCTTCACGTGGGCGACATTACCTTCACCGATCCCCACTTCCTCTGGCCTCACCGTGTCTCTCTCCCGCACGTCATCTTTCCTGAACCACCTGAGTTTGCCTCGACCGATCATCCTTTCTTGTGAACTGCATATATATTTATAGGTAAGTTTTATATAAGTTTTGAAAAATTTGTTGATATATATAATACTTTTATAAATTTTATTATCTGTGAAAATTTGTTTGATATGATGTGTACAAACCCATGTTAGTTATATATTTTATATATATAGATTATATAATCTGCTATGTTATACGGACTCTCATATAAATGTTTATATATATAATTAGTATACACTATATATTAGTTTAATATATATGTCTATGGTCTACAGTTTACCCATCAGTTAAGTATATACGTATTAATCTACATGAACAGTTATATAGGTTTGCATGGACTTTCGAATATGATATTCATCTTGAAATATATAAGTTTATACAGTTTATATGTTTTATATTAACAGTTGTTACCTTGTTTGAAGCAGTTTTATATATATTAGTATACAATGTTTTGAATACAATGTTTTGTATATATTCTTAAACTATAGCTTATATAGTATAGAAGTTATGTTTTGAATACAATGTTTGATTTCAAAATGCCTACAGATTTTACATTATATTATATATATGTATTTTGTTATCAAGAGATATTGATTTTGACTTTTTTTCATATGTATAAGTTTTAAAAACTTATATTGATTTTCAAGCATATGTAGATTTTTTAAATACGTGTCTTAATTTAAACATTTGTTTTGAAAGAAAATAATAATATAATATACTCTTTGTTCCTATTATATTAGGATGGTTTTGATACGTTTTATCAAATTCCTGTTCATCAGCTATGTTCATTGACGCAGCGGATATTACAAAAATGATGTAGATCGGTGAAAGTAGCAGTCGATGGATTGATGAATGCTGAATTGCCCGAATTCGTTGATCCGAAGATACCGAACTCTAGCTATCTCGAACTCGTTGATCGCGCACGATACCGGGTTCAAAGATCTTCAATTCTTCAAGCGTTGATCAAGCGCACTTGATTCCGCGAATCGGCTTCTACAATCGTTGAATCGAGCGCACTCGATTATCCGAAAGAGGAGATAGGAGATTACACTCAACTACCAATTTGGAATGAAAGCACAAAGCAATCAAAAGAGAATTTTTATTCAAAAATCAACAACCTTTACAAATGACTCACACTTGCTATTTATAGCTTTACAACTCAACACGCAAAAACTTCAAAAAAAACAAGTACTTAGGTCGGAAACGACCTACGACCTAACATGGCGCGACCTAGAATAGGCACGACTTAGCATAGGTCGGCAGCGACCTAACAACAAATAGTTACAACTCGTTACAAACTTCAGCGACTTAACAACTTAGACAAAATACAAACAGATAACTACTTAAGTCGTAGCCGACTTAACACTGCTACGCAACTCAACTTAGTAGCGACTTAAGGAATCAACGGTCTAGCTTAACTCGGCAGAGAAAACAACGGCAACAGGCTTCCGCGACTTAACATGCGCATCCCAGTTCAGCGACTTAAAGAACTCAACGGTAGAGATTAACTCGCGGCAGATTCAACGGCATCCAGCTGTAGCGACCTAAAAAGATAAGCGGTTCCAGACTTTCTTCGCGACTTAAGACTTTGCGACCTAAGCCTTCGCGACCTAAGTCCTTGCGACCTAAGCCTTTGCGACCTAAGTCCTTGCGACTTAACTCCTGCTTCATTAGGTCGTCCACGACCTAATACTTCACCAATTTGCTCTGTTTTCTTATTTCGTAACTCGGTAGGTCGTATACATGTTAACCCGGTAAGTCGTTCCAGCCTCTCGTTAACTCGCACCCTCCCACTAAGTCGTTGCCGATCTTCACTAAGTCGTTGGGACGACTTAAAGCTTTTGTTAGGTCGGTTGCGACCTAGAACTTCACTTTTCCACCATTTCTCACCAAAACTTGACTCGGTGGCTTCCTTCTTAAGTCGTACCCGACTTACCAGCATCATAGGTCGCACACGACCTATGTCTTCAACTTTCTGGGCTGCATCATCCTCCCCAGGTTGAGAGAAATTCGACCTCGAATTTGTAAATTCATCTTCATCAGCTCGTTCATTCCCGTGATATGGTACGAGATGCTTAACATTGAACACGTCAGATGTATACACATCATCTGGCAGCTTCAGTTTATAAGCATTTTCATTGATTCGTTTCACAACTTCCACCGGACCAATTTTCCGTGCTTTCAATTTATTGTAAGCGCCTACTGGAAAACGATCTTTCGTTAATACTGCATAAACCAGATCACCTTCATTAAACTCAACATTTCGTCGTTTCAAATCTGCAGAATGTTTATACTTCTCATTTGCTTTCTCCAATCGTTCTTGAACGATTTTATGACATTCCGCTAACCCCTCGACAAAATCAGCAGCTTTCTTAACTGTCTTCTTTGATTGTGGCACTACCGTCAAATCCAACGGTCCCTTTGGTAAGCTCGAATAAACAATCTGGAATGGACTGAACCTAGTACTTCGATTCACAGCATGATTATGAGCAAATTCTGCTTGGCATAACTTCACATCCCATCTCTTTAGATTATCTTGAACAAGACACCTCAGCAAGTTTCCCAATGATCTGTTTACCACCTCAGTCTGTCCATCAGTTTGTGGATGATAAGCACTACTAAATTTCAGCTTCGTTCCCACCATTTTCCACAAACTCAACCAAAAGTGACTCAAAAATCGAGTATCTCTATCCGACACAATAGATTCTGGCAATCCATGAAGTCGATAGATCTCCTTGAAAAACAATTGAGCAACATGAACAGCATCCGCCGTCTTCTTACAAGCAATAAAATGTGCCATTTTCGAGAATCTGTCCACCACCACATATATGGAATCGTTACCTTGCTGTGTCCTCGGTAATCCCAACACGAAGTCCATACTCACATCAACCCATGGTTTAATTGGTACAGGTAATGACATATATAAGCCAGCATTAGTCGCAGTTCCTTTCGAAACCTGACAAATATGACAACGCTCAACAAACCTCTCCACTTCTTTCCTCATCGATGGCCAAAAGTAGGACTGTGAAATCAACTGTAAAGTACGGTCTCTCCCCACATGTCCCTCTTCGTGTAGCTCCTTGATAATCTTCATTCTCAGACTACCCTCTGGTATGCATAATCGACTTCCTTTAAAAAGAAAACCGTCAACCAACATAAACTCATCAGTCTTCCCTTCATTGTTCCCTTCAACAAATTTCTTAAAATAAGAATCTTCTGCAATCTGCTCCGGCAATAATTCAAAACCAGTCACCTCAATTTTCATTGTTGTCAACAAATGACTCCTTCTACTTAAAGCATCAGCCACCCGATTCGTCACCCCTGACTTGTGTTTCACAACGAAAGTAAACTGTTGCAGGTATGCAATCCACGATGCATGTCTTGCTGAAATCTTATCTTGCCCTTGCAAATGCTTCAATGCTTCATGATCAGTATACAGAACAAACTCTTTCTGAAATAGATAGTGTCTCCAGTGTTTAATAGATTGCACAACAGCATAGAATTCCACATCATACGTATTGTATCTCATCTTTGCTCCTGATAACTTCTCACTGAAATAGGCAATTGGACGTCCCTTCTGACTCAACACCCCTCCAATCCCAACCTTAGATGCATCAGTATGTAGTTCAAACACCAACTGAAAATCAGGTAGCACTAGAATTGGTGCAGACGTCAGCAATTCCTTGATCTTCCCAAAAGCACTCCCTGCTTCCTCTGTCCATGCAAACTGTTTACCTTTCATGCAATCTGTAACAGGTGCCATCACACTACTAAAGTGTGGTATAAACCTTCGATAGAATGAAGCCAACCCGTGGAAACTACGAACTTCCGTTATCGTCTTGGGTTGTGACCAATCTCTGATCGCCTCAACTTTACTTTGGTCAACCTGTATTCCTTTCTCTGACACAACATACCCCAAAAATAAAACACTATGCGTCATGAACACGCATTTCTTCGTTGCAGCATAGAATTGTTCTTGTCGTAACACCATCAGCACTTCTCTAAGATGATTCAAATGTTCCTCTGGACTCCCACTGTAAATAAGAATGTCATCGAAATACACCACCACAAATTTCCCAATGAACGGTCTAAAAATCTGATTCATCACCCTCATGAAAGTACTTGGTGCATTTGATAAGCCAAACGGCATGACCAACCACTCGTATAGACCCTCCCTAGTTTTAAAAGCAGTCTTCCACTCATCTCCTGGTCTGATACGAATTTGATGATATCCGCTCTTCAAATCAATCTTTGAAAAGATAGTAGCTCCACTTATTTGATCTAACAAGTCATCCAACCTCGGCATTGGAAATCTATATCTCACAGTGATCTTATTCAATGCTCGACTGTCAGTGCACATCCTCCACGTTCCATCCTTCTTGGGTACCAATAAAGCTGGTACAGCACAAGGACTCAGACTCTCCTGCACACGCCCCTGCTCAAGCAATTCCTCTACCTGCCTCCGCAATTCTTCATGTTCCTTCGGACTCATTCGATAATGTGGTCTGTGCGGCAATACAGCACCTGGAACAAGATCTATCTGATGTTGTATATCCCTCAACGGTGGCAACTCCGTTGGTAATTCCTCTGGAAATACATCGTCAAATTCTTTCAAAACTGGTTTAACTTCTTCAGGAATTTCAACTTCTTCACTGCTCTCACGCCCAATCAACAAGAATACTTCCAGCTCTTCTTCAACTTCTTTAACAAACTCCTTTAAAGTCAATAAAGTTTTCAGCTCTTCAATTTCTTCTGACTTACTTTCTTCTTGTGATCTCTTCTTCGGAACTAAGATAATCTTCGTGCCTTTAAACATAAAACTGTAACTATTGGTCCGACCGTCATGTTGTACTGCTCGATCATACTGCCATGGCCTGCCCAACAACAGATGACACACATCCATGTCTACTACATCACATCAAACCTCATCCTTGTATTTCTTCCCAATTGAAAACTTCACACAAGCTCTACGTCCAACTTTCACTTCACCTCTTTTTCTCAACCATGCTAACTTGTACGGATTTGGATGCTTCTCTGTCTTCAATTTCAACTTTGTTACAGCCTCAGTGGAAATGATATTGTCACAGCTTCCTGCGTCGATCACAAACTTACACACCTTTCCCAGAATAGTACATGTAGACTGAAAGATATTACTCCTCAACCAACTAGCTTCCTCCTGCTTCGGTATTAAACACGATCTTCTCAACATTAGATTACAACCTTCATCTCCTGACGCAATGTCCTGCTCATCCTCCTCAACTGGACTAGAACAATCACCATCAACATCCTCATCCTCAACTTCTGCAATCATGGTTCTCTTCTTCGGCTTTGGACACTCATTGCTTTTATGACCCAATTCTTGACAGTTGTAACATTTGAAACCATTGTTAACTTTCGCCTTCTCAGCCTCCTTCACTACTGGTCTACTGATAGGTTTAGAAACATTAGAACTCCCACTAACACCCTTCAGTTGATTGTTAGAATTAGTAAACACACCACCTCCTCTTCTCCCTTGTTTCTCCCAAGCCAACGCTTTTTGATGTGCTTCTGCTACAGATCTTGGATCGAACATATTAACCATATCCTGAATCTGCATTCTCAATCCCCCAATGAATCTCGATGTCAGCTGCTCTTCCGTTTCCATAATATCATTCCTCGCAATCAGTTGATAAAATTCATCAGCATAGTCATTAACTGTCTTTGTGCCCTGCCTCAAATTCTGCAAACGTTGATACATCAGTGACTGATAATTGTAAGGTAAGAACGTTGCTTTCATCAATTTCTTCATCTTCTCCCAAGATTCAATCTTTGACTTCCCCATTCGTTCACGTGTAAGCTTGGTTTGCTGCCACCATGCCAAAGCTCTACCCCTCAGCCTTGTAGCAACCAACTTCACTCTACGATGTTCTGGAACTTCCTTGAAATCAAAAATTTCTTCAACATTAGCTACCCAATCTAGAAACTCCTCTGCTTGCATACCACCTTTGAATTCAGGAATCTCAGTCTTCATCCCCGACTCCCACTTGTGATCATATTCAGAGTAATTTCTTCCTTGACCTCGTCCTTGAATACTACCACCATCATACTCCTCTTCAAAATCAGATGCATAACGATGTCGATTCTGACCACCAACATCTCTACTACTATTACGCCTTCCACCTTCATCCCTTCTATCGACATTCCTCCGTTCACGATCATTCACGTTCCTCCCACGCCCTTGATCGTTTTCAACACTTCGGTCTCGATTGGAATGTGGCGAGACTCTACTACCTCCATGATTAGATTCTGGTGAAACCCTTCTCTGATTTTGATTCATCTCCGTCATAAGCCTCTCTAACCGGCCAATTCCTTCATTAAGCTTCTCACTAAAATTCTCATTGATTCTTTGTTCCATCACATCAGCTTCTTCTCTTCGATACAAAGCTTCTATGTTTTGGTGGCGATTAGCTCTTCTTGGCGGCATACTTGAAAACTTCACAAATTCTTCAACACTTCAAATTCAAACACTTTCCGGATTTTGATCCAAAATGAAACGGATCGAAAACTTCCACTTTGTAGCAAATCGCGATGAACACGATGGACAAAGTTTCTGCCTCCAATGCAAATCCGAACTTCAATCTTCAAATCAATGCACGACCCACTTCTTCAAATTCTCGGCCTCACTTGCTTACCACGGCCAAACTTCAAAATGATTAGGCTCCAAGTCTCGATCTAGCTATGATTGGCTAGAACAAGCTCTGATACCAAAACTGACGCAGCGGATATTACAAAAATGATGTAGATCGGTGAAAGTAGCAGTCGATGGATTGATGAATGCTGAATTTCCCGAATTCGTTGATCCGAAGATACCGAACTCTAGCTATCTCGAACTCGTTGATCGCGCACGATACCGGGTTCAAAGATCTTCAATTCTTCAAGCGTTGATCAAGCGCACTTGATTCCGCGAATCGGCTTCTACAATCGTTGAATCGAGCGCACTCGATTATCCGAAAGAGGAGATAGGAGATTACACTCAACTACCAATTAGGAATGAAAGCACAAAGCAATCAAAAGAGAATTTTTATTCAAAAATCAACAACCTTTACAAATGACTCACACTTGCTATTTATAGCTTTACAACTCAACACGCAAAAACTTCAAAAAAAACAAGTACTTAGGTCGGAAACGACCTACGACCTAACATGGCGCGACCTAAAACAGGCACGACTTAGCATAGGTCGGCAGCGACCTAACAACAAATAGTTACAACTCGTTACAAACTTCAGCGACTTAACAACTTAGACAAAATACAAACAGACAAAATACAAACAGATAACTACTTAAGTCGTAGCCGACTTAACACTGCTACGCAACTCAACTTAGTAGCGACTTAAGGAATCAACGGTCCAGCTTAACTCGGCAGAGAAAACAACGGCAACAGGCTTCCGCGACTTAACATGCGCATCCCAGTTCAGCGACTTAAAGAACTCAACGGTAGAGATTAACTCGCGGCAGATTCAACGGCATCCAGCTGTAGCGACCTAAAAAGATAAGCGGTTCCAGACTTTCTTCGCGACTTAAGACTTTGCGACCTAAGCCTTCGCGACCTAAGTCCTTGCGACCTAAGCCTTTGCGACCTAAGTCCTTGCGACTTAACTCCTGCTTCATTAGGTCGTCCACGACCTAATACTTCACCAATTTGCTCTGTTTTCTTATTTCGTAACTCGGTAGGTCGTATACATGTTAACCCGGTAAGTCGTTCCAGCCTCTCGTTAACTCGCACCCTCCCACTAAGTCGTTGCCGATCTTCACTAAGTCGTTGGGACGACTTAAAGCTTTTGTTAGGTCGGTTGCGACCTAGAACTTCACTTTTCCACCATTTCTCACCAAAACTTGACTCGGTGGCTTCCTTCTTAAGTCGTACCCGACTTACCAGCATCATAGGTCGCACACGACCTATGTCTTCAACTTTCTGGGCTGCATCATTCATCATATTCAAGTTCAATCTTGCCTTACTTTGAGATTTGTGCCTGGATTTCGTAACTCAACTTCGTTGTCTATATCTCTAGCCTCGAAAGGTGAGCAATCACTCACGATTAACGTTCCTATATTTATTAAATTTGATTTCAATTGAAACGACAATTGAAATATACTGTTGTTAGTTATTTACATTGCTATTTATATGTTATTATCTGTATCTGTTCACCTGTGACATCTGACACATTTATCTGTTATTTATATTGATGATATATGTCTGTTATATTATTATCATATATGTTATCACTCTGCAAGTTCCCTGTTAGTATAGAATTCACTATGGGTTGAAATGATACATACCCGAATGATCTGTAGAATAGGAGAAAATCGTTATGGGTTGAAATGATAAACCCAGGCGATTTTCATTTGAATTGAATTTGGGATTGTGGGTTGAAATGATATATACCCGTATATATATTTAAATTGCGGATTGAAATGATAAATATCTGTATCACTTGACCATAGGATAGAAAATTATATACAAACACCGTTGGTCTATATATATATATATATATATATATATATATTTGAAAATGATTTCTATGGTTTTGAAAAGAAATATATGGTTTATTAAATATTGATTTTTGAAGATTTATTAAAGATGGTTTAATAAAGTTGATATATAATATGTTTAAGTATTTATTTAAAAATTTATATTTTCAAATATAGAGTTTGAAAGGATTCAGGTTGAAAAGATAAATTTGAAATTGATTTGGAATTATATTTACTTAAGAATTATATTTAAATAAGTTTGATTTGAAATTTTTAAATTTGAGATTTTAAAGATATGATTTTATAACTTGATTTTGGTTTAAAGTGATTAAACGAATATTTCAAGTTTAATAAATCGAAAGAAATATTTAGTGGTTTGAAATTTGGGGTTTTATTTAAATGATATTGGGTTTATTAAGTGAATATTTCAAACTAAATAATAGTAAAGTGAATTTGATATATATATATATATGAAATTATCGAATTTAGTTTTGAAATGTTGAATATTTAAAGCTTTGAAATATATTGAAATTGAAATGGCTTATTTTATGGTTCAAATATGTATTTGAAAATCGATAATTTGAAATGGTTTATTGAGAAACTGAATCGAGTTGGAATTGATGAATTAAGATTTAATTAAATTTGAATTTTGGAATTCGAGTTGATTTGAATCGATTTGTAAAATTTGAGGAAACTATTTTATTATATAAAGTATTTTTAACTGTATTTAAAACTATTTTATATTTTACTTTATAAATTATTTTAATATAAACTATTTTAATATACTAACTATTTTATTATAAACTATTTTAACTTATAACTATTTTATATAAACTATTTTATTTTATAAACTGTTTTATTTTATAAACTATTTTATTATATATAATATTATTAATATCTAAACTGTTTAAAGGAAAGTGTTATGAATTTCAAGGTTTTGATTTCCAAAGTGTTTTGATTTTAAAAGACTTATGATTTCGAAAGCGTTATAACTTTGGAAAGTGATATGATTTTGGAAATGAATATTATTTTAAAGTGAGGAATGATATCGTATTGATTTGGTTTTTGAAATGGAAATGATATTTTGGTTTTGAAGTATAAACTATTTGAAATGACCGCGGTGTTATAATAACATTTGGTTGTTAAAGAGACCGGGATCGGATATGGGCATACTCTCTGTCGATACCGAAAACTACTTTAACAACTGTGTACGCGGTGGAGATTCCAAAATGAAGTAGGATGGTGGCGACGATCCTATATGAGGTATATACGTGGCTCGACTCCCGTGAGTTGGCATAAGGTGGCTAAAACATGAGCAATTGACGGGCTAATGAGGTAGCACCTCTGATCGGACACACTCCATCGTATGTCATTCTATTACTTTGTGATTGATTTGGTGCGCACCCTTGGTTCAGGAGTGTGGCTCGAGGTGGGCGATTGCTGCGGCTCTGCGTTACCACCGGCCCGGAAGTGTAATTGGTATATCTACCCTGGCATTGTCTAGTTATGTCGTGTCACCTACCCTAGAGTGCTTAACTACGAGTTTGTTTTGTACCATACCTATGGAGTGCCCTCTGATGATGCCCATTACGGGGGAGATTACTGTACTGTATAGACTATAGGAATATATAAAATGTGTTAAAGGGGATATGGGTAATGCATTAACGTTATTTTAATAATTTACTTTACTTTAGACATTATTATAATAGCGTATATTACTACATAGTAGATAGTTCCACGGATCCTTAGAGGATGGTTATTCCAAACATCCTTTAAGTTACTGTATTTCGGTTGATATTTCATTTGAGTTGGATTTATTGATATAAGAATGTTAATCCTGACTCGAGTGTTTTATGTTTTGCTTTACGCTCGGGTCAGACTGAGTGGTTCAGTGTTCGAGACTCACCTTTGGAGTTGGAGCTTCACTTGAAGATCCAGCTATCTATCCAGCTTTCAGTTATTCAGTTGATTCCAGTGATGTACTCAGATTTTGTATTTGACTATTGTATTGAGACATCTATGTATTCATGACTTCTGTTGTATCTTATTTAACTCTGTTATATATATAGTAGCTTCATGAACTACTATTCTTTGTTTCCGCTGCATTATTTTTATATTACTCTGTGTCTGTGTGTAACAACCTTGTTTTTCAAAGCTATAATATTAAACTAATTTAATTAAAACAGAAGTATTTGAATTCAATTTTTGATAATAATTGAAAATACGAATAAAAACGTTATAATAAATACAAGAGTATTTTTAAAACATATACAATTTTTATATGACCGTTATAGATGGAAATTTAATTATTTTACATTAATATGATAAATAATTGAACAAAGATACATGAGTATCATATCGAAAGAGATTGTTTAATTTGAAAATATATTTTCGAATAAAGTGTAAATCAAATTAATTTAAATTAGAAAAGATTTACATATAAAATTGGGGAATAACTTGAAAAAAAAAATAGAAATGAGAAACATAATGGAGCCCAACCCAATTAAACTAAAACTATTCCTATATGTAATTAAGTCCTAATACCTTAACCCATTCTCTATTTTCCCAAACGTATTCTTCCCTTTGCCTGCCTTAGCCAAAATCCCCTAATTTGAAAGTTGAACGTATAAAAAAAATCAATCATGCATGATAGAAGAGGCGTGATCTGGAGCTGCACGTCGCTGGCAGCTAATCAAGATAGGCACGCAGTGCTCAGCAGCCAACGGCGATTGGAGGGGAGTCGCGTGCTTCAAGGCACTTTTCTGGCAGCGACAATCGATGGGGGCAAGTGTGAATTCATGTGCGCGAGGTGATGGAATTGAGCGATGCCAGAGCGAACTTCAAGCAGGGGATGATGTCGAAGCCTGGATGCGGAAGCTACAAGCATGCTAGGGTTTGGAGCATATGTTGAAAAGAAAGGCAGCGATGGTGGTTAGTAGATGTTATTGGGAATTTCGACAAGCAATGAGTTCGGTGAGTTGATTAACCCACACTTCTATATCAACATATTTACATTTTTTTGATTATGATTATGCGTTAAAAATTGGTTAATGATTGATTGAAATGTTTGGGATAAAATTGCATGCTATGATTTCAATTAGTTTGATAGTTGAGTAGGTTAAATTGTACGTTCTAAATATTGGATTCGAAAGTAAATTATCGATTATGAGATTGCTTGATTTTGTAAACTATCGAAATACGTGTGATTAGATGTAGTTAAATTATATGGTTGTTATACATTATTGTGTGACCGGAGTTGTCGGTAAGTAATTTGGGTCGCAAAATAATTCCATATTATGGAATTATATATTATACAACGATGTTGGTTCTAGATGTTGAATTTAAATGAGTTTGTTGTTTGAATTTTGAGCTTGTTTTGGACTATGCTAACTTCTGATTTCTAGTAGTCATTTGATTATTGGAATTTTAGTTTCTTTTGATGATTTATTTTAAAGTGTGTACACACACTATTAATTAAGTATATAAAGAGTTTTGTTTTAAAAAGCTAGAATGTAAGCAACTGGTGCATTAAATGATTTTGCCCCATATGGTTTAGTAGCTTTGAAAAGTGAACACCTATTTATAGTTTATTATTTTTAGCTTGGAAAATCTTGTAGCTTTGTAAATTGCCTTTGCTTTTGCATTTCATTTTCTTGCTTTGTTCAATTCATTTCTGGATTTGCAAACTATGTATTTCTTTGTCCCTGTCACTTCGGCTTGTACTATATTTTGCATTTCTTTTGTTTGAGAATGATATACAAGCACACACACGTCCTTTATTATACTTTGTTTTAGAGAATAGTCAAACAAGTAACTTTACTTGCTTTTGTTCTTTTTTTGGTTCCCTGACAGCTATATACTTTAGCTTGTCCTAGTGCGTTGGATTACAAACACCCATAGCCTATTAGTGTATTGATTCTATGTCATTAGTGTATTGTTTTTTTATATATTCCTGCTCATTGATGCATTCATTAAATTTTCGTTTTTTTGCTCATGCACATTAGTGTATTGTATTGAATTGTTTTTATGTCATCTTGTTGCTGTTATTTTGCACTTGCATGTACATTTCTTTTCAAATAAATGCACTAATGTTTTCAACTCAATACGTTACTGCTTTTCAACTCAATGCACTACTCAATGCACTACTGACTTGTACATGTTTTAGAAAATAAATTTTTGAAATGTTTTATGATAAATGCCATTTATTTTAATGCATAAATCTTATTACAAGCACCGTATAAAATGAAAAATTAGGTGGTTTCAAGTTTTATTTAAAAAGAAGTTTTCCCTTTCTTTTCTTTTCATTTCAATTATTTTAAAACAAATAAAAGAATTTAAAACTCTTTTGTTTTAATAATCATGGATTTGAGATTTTATTGGATTTCGTGTTTTTCTATAAAACAAAGAATTTAAATAAACGATTGAATTGTCGGATTGGTATGGGACAGTTTGTACAATTCTTTCGATTATATTTATAATTTGTTGAATAGAGTTTAAAGTGGAATTTACTAGTTTTTAGTAAATACTTGAATTTACTTTCTGGTATGGGACAGTTAGCTAAATTCTTGTAATTGCCATAGTGACAGTAATCAACACTTTAGAGTTGTATATCTTGGGGGGTTCGGATTTTTAGTATGCCGATAGATTCCTAAGAGACGACAACTTATTTTTCCAGCGATCTGAGAGTCGATCTTACTTAGTTTTTGGGTAGACAGATCTATTTCTATGGTAGGTTTGTTCTGGTATAATACAGCTGCCCTTTCTATTTTGGACAGGTATTATATTGCAGCCCTATCAGTTTTTCTCACCAGTGGACAATATTTACCTATTTCTATGGTTAGGTAAATTCACATAGTCGGTCTATTTCTTTGGTTAGACTGTATCCTATTTCTGTGGTTAGGTATGTGGCGGGGTTTATTTTTCTACAGTCTGGGACTGATTAGATCCCGTGTCGTACTGTTTCATACTGGTAGTTGACTACCATTATTATTTCATTATTGATGATTATTTCTTCAGAGATTTTGGCATGGATATTTAGTATCCTTTTGTTTCGGCTCTGAAGAATTTTGAATTGATTATCACCATATTTTAGAAGATAGTCCATTGGAGACCTGATATGAATTTGTGAAATGGTGATTTGTTTTATATGCCTTATTTCGATGATTATTTGTTTGGGCATATTTTTGTTATGACTTATTTGGATCGTTAAGTCATAAATTTGATTCCTGTATATATTAATTTAATATGCCTTATTATTTTTAAGTTGAATTTGGCATATATATGGTGCTTGGGCATGTTTATTCGATGACTTATTTTATGATTAAGTCATAAATTTTGTTAACATGCATATATGATTATTGTTTGGGCATACTTAATTGATATGACTTATTTGGATATGGTTAAGTCATATATTCTTTTTATCAAGTATCTCACCCTTATGATATTTAGAGATAGTCTGACCCGAGTGTTATTTTGCTCGGGTCAGACCGAGACTTTTCAGGTTACAGGTAGTCCTCTGGATGATTGGGCTAGCTGGGGAGATATACTATTTGGACTTCTAGTTTATCTCATTTAGCCATTTGGACTTTGTATAGTTGAGATTATAGAATTGTCACCTGTATATTATTTGAGTCCAGTATTCTATTTTGTAGACTCGAACTTTGTATAAGTTATGAAAATTATTATTCTACTGTGATTTGTGTTTCTCTGATATTTATTTCATATTTTATTATGTTCTGAATACTATTAAATCGGTGTGTTTATTACTTTGTATTGATACTGTATACGTCCAATTTAAATTCAGATATTAAGAAAAAGGTATAAATGACGTGTCAGTGTTAGTATAAAGATATATTCACATTTGATCGCCCTTCAACAGCCGTATTCTCCGGATTAGCGAACGATATTACTTTTAATATCCTTTGCTAAACTGGGCATAGCGGTGGGGTTGTTACACTGTGATTCTGTGATTATTTTATTTACTGTATATGCTGAGTTTTGCCAAATTTAAATTAACAATCTGATATTTTGAGCAATTCAAATCCGACATGACATTTTATTCTTTTCAAAACCTCTCTTCTTAGTTAGAATTTTCTTTGATTAGAGTTCCTCTAAATATGAATCTCTATCCTTGTTTTGGAATCTATTCTTGTATCATCGAGTGAGGGAGTGTATTTGTATTAATATTAAAAATGTTTTCTATATTGTGTTGTTTGAGTTGTTGATGTTGATTTGGGTTTTCGATCGATTCGTCTGATCAACGCTATCGATAGAAATTCTAAAACACTTGAATAGAGCAAACTAACACAATATTATTTTCAAATTTGGTAAATGAAATAAATTTGTATGATTATATTATAAATATATAAGTAAAATTTTCTGGAATTTAATAAGTTAATTGGTTGTTTGAAATGATAATATTTGATTATCACTTATTGTTCTATAAATGAATTTATAAACTTGGTTTATGAATTGATTTGGAATCGAAATGAATCTAAATCAGGAATTTGAGAATTTAAATTTCTGAAAATTTTAAAATTTGGTTTTAAAGTTTTAAAATGTATATTATTTAAAGTATTTTCGAATAGAAATGGTTTTCAAAGAATTTTTAAAATATTTAAATCAGTGCTCTCCTCTTTTGTCGCTGGAAAATAATTTCGATGATGGCGGACGCATCATCGACATTCATTTTCGAGTTTCAGAGTGGAGAGACCATTCTGTAGCCTTGCTACGGTTTTGTTTTAGAAAAGAAATTGATTTGAATTTCTAAAGTATGACTTGATCTATAAAATATAAGTATATGATTATAGATTTGATTTGATATATATAGCATATATATATATTTATCTCTAAAAAAAATTTGAAGTTAATCGAAGATTTAAATTCTTAAAATTTATGATTTAAAGATGATTTTTACTATAAACTGAAGTCAAAATTTTGGATAAATATTTAAACTTGAAATAATTGAATTGGAAAATTTTATTTGTATAATACTAAATTGCATTCCAATATAACTTACCTAAATTATTCAGAAGTTAGGTATGTAATTGAATAATATACAATATAAAATGGTGTTAAAGGAATTTATAAATAAACTTGAGTAGTTATGATAAGAGTAAATATACTTAATATATGTGATAAGATATATTAAGTGGAATAAATTTAATAATAATTTGGGAAAAAGAGGAATTAGTTTATTGAATAAAATATGATTATAATAAATGTTTATATTTAATTTATGACTATAGAAGTTGATAATTGATGATAATAAGATAATGAATCTAGAAATAGTTAAGACTGATTTAACTTAAGTGAAATAAAATGGCTTAAATCAATTAGTGAATATCCATTAATTTAAATTGAAATTTATATGGTTTAAATTAATTGATTTGAATCTATTTTTTTCTGGGTGTTGCTATTTTCCTACCTCCTTCCTTTTCGGGGACGAAAAGTTTTGAGTGGGGGAGAGTGTAACGACCCGTAAATTTTAGTGGTTTATAAATTTAATTAATTCAAATTTTTTGGAATTTTAAATAATAAAATTTTGAATTGAAAATTTAATATTTGGAATACGTATATTTAAACATAGCAACTGGTAAATTTTCATCTGATAATATGGAAGTTTATTTTCTTATATAATTTTATTTAAATTTAGATCAGTTAAGAATTGATGATAATAAAATATTTTCCAAAGCCGAATATTTTTATACAGTAAATTTGTAAATCATCTTCTGAATGAGGCATCACATTTCGTTTCTCCAAATTTTGACTGCTATTGCTCCGTTTATCTTAATTTCGGCAAATTACCAGCATTTTTCGGTACCGATATCGACTTTTGATCGGATGATCCTATCACTGATGTAAAGACCCGCAAATCCGTCTTCCGAAACCCCGACATTGCTATGTCCACTGTAGCAACTGTCGAACAATCGGATGGCGGAAACACGAACTTTAATGTTTAAAAGAAGAGGCAGAAGAAAAGACAGAAGAAAAAGAAAGAAGAAAAGAGAAGAAGAAGAAAGCAGTAGAAGAAAGAAAGAAGAACAACAGAACAACAATAGAAACAGAATACAATATCAGAATCTTACACATCGCAGCGGAACAATATATAATAGATAACACTAGTCTTTTAAAACAAAGAACTATATCAGTTTATACATACATCATTCAGAGTCATATACAACAATGGACAGTTATATAACTTGTCCTCATACAGAATACACAGCGGAATAAATATATCAAATACAAATACTACGTCTCGCCATCCTGCTTGCTTCCAAAGCTCTAGAATATCCAGAATATCCTGATAATCTAACTCTAGACTGCCCGTGTGGAAATTGGTGGGCACCCAGAGTTTAGAAGGGAAACAATAAACTCCGAGTCAGTCATGGTGACTGGTGTGAGATCGTAAAACAGTTATTCTTTATAACAACAAAATAATTTTAAAGTCAATTCGAAATGCTTTTGGAAAATGAAACTACCATAAGACCTCCCGCCACACACACAATGCAAACGCAGAATTGGAGGAGATTTCTTCTTATGATAGTCAAGGATGCTTACTACGCAAAATCAAATTCTTTTTGATATTATTATTAGTGCATAGTGTAGAAAACATTTCGAAAGTATAATATTAATCTTAGCCAGCATAGGCATTCCGCACTTATGCCTACTATAGCTATCATCCAAACAGTGGTGACCACCATAAGTGAATGATAGGTTCTACAACTAAAACCGTACAAGTCTCGTATTGTTTCTTTGGATTTCCAACAAATGGTCAGGCTAAGGAACTTCCTATCCACGATGGGTACGTCCCTGGAATAGACGACCCGAGAACCTAACCGGATCTCTGCCAACACAAGGCCGGGTTACCTCTGCAAAAATAGGTAACTACTGACACGCGTATGCCATCCCCCGATCGTCACCGATCTTCCCGAGGATCCCCGATTCGCAACAACCACAAAGTAATAAATTTGCAGCAACCAAGGAGGTTAAGTATCTGGGCTCCATACCATGATACCACCTTTATCCAGAAGGAATGACATACACTAAGGGGCGCTACTCCCTAGAACCTTGCCGCATTCTTCCTGTTTTGACCATTTCCGGGGTGTGAGGCTCGACGAAGTTTCGTCCACAAAGCTACGCTTTCTACAAAGCCATGCTTCGGGTCAAACAAAATGATCAACCTATGATCACAAAGATATAAGATCAAACAAATGATCATATCGCAAATGATCAAACACTGATCATTTCACAGCAACACTCAGTATGCCACGTTACCAAATTGGGAGTATATCGCTGATAAATTTCAACTACATAACCTCTGAGCTCGTACGTCTCAAAGAAGGGTGTTAAGCTAAGAGAATAAATTCTCCGCCACCAACAGAAATGTATTTGAAAGAAATCAGCTTTATATTTCAAATTTGTAACGTCAGACATACAATCCATACAAGTCTGTTCCGGGATCGAACAGAACTGAAGGCACTTCTCACGAAGCCCTTGCACATCCGGATAATTTTCAATCACGTCCGGACTTCCCGTCACTAAGGGTGATAAAAACCTCTAAACCGGAGATCAGCCGATGTAGAGTAACTCGACGGTAATCCTTCCGTTTTCAAAAATATCCGGTCTTCAAATGCGATTCATAACGACGTATCACATATTCGGAATGGGTTATACGACCCCATGGTCCTTTCCCGGCTAACCCGAATAGTGAGCGCTTATTCAAAAATAAGTGTGGCATTCAAATTCATCCAATTCACAACAAATACCCATTCAAGGTAATTATTGATAGTCGGTTATTTAACTATCAATAAAGATGCGCAACATCATCAGATTCCAAATAATTTTCCAAATTATTTATCTTTCAAAAATATCTTTACTAGATATTAAATTTCCACACTTCAAAAATAAATCAACGTTTATTTTTCTAAACAGTTTCCCTTTCCTTTTATAAATTCCATAGTAAATTTATATTTCAAAAATATCTACTGATATACGATTTTCAAATCGATTTCAATATTCATTTTCAATTTATCTTTAAGAAGATAAAATCTCAAAATATTTCATTTCATTTTTGGAAAAGCAATTCCATACTTATTTAATAATAAGTATTTCACAAATCTATTTATTTTCAACATTTGGAAAATATTCGATATACTTAAATCAAATTAAGTATATATTTCATTCTTTAAGGAAATCTATTTTCTATAACAACATCAATTTGAGTCAAAACGAATGTTACGTAAAACATCGTTACGACGACTCAAAAATCACTAGTATAGGGATTCGAATTTTAAGATAGGTGTATAAATCCCAATACTATATAAAACATTTCCTTTCGGAAATCATTTACTATAACAACAATGTTATAGTCCACCATTTCCTTATTTTTCGAAAACGTCTATTTCAACAATAAATGTTGAAATCTATGTATTCGATACTTAACATGTTTTAAAACATCTTTAAAACAATTTAACTTCATTTTAAAACATCACTTCTTCAAAAATGAATCCATTTTATTCAATAATATATTCACTGTCCAAAATCGTGAATATAATTCACTTAACCCAATTTCAATCTTTTCTACACATTTTTATTTCAATAAAAATTCGCTATCCAAAATCGCGAATATATCTTCTTTAAAAATCTTCTATATTTAATTTATCAAATTCAATTGATTATGAATTTATAAACACGTTTATAAATTCTATTTCTATTTGAATAACAACTTCGGTTTGTAAATCTCTTTTATTAACAAATTCGATCAATATTCCACTTAAAGGCAAAAATCCAATTTACAAGTAAATTCCTTATCAGTCTTTATTCTACAATTTCATTCATTTTATAACTTCATACTTTATAAATCTATAAACTTCAAATCTTCACAATTTATAAATCTATAAATTTTCTATCTTCACAATTTATAATTCTATAAATTTTCTATCTTCAAAATTTATAAAAACTTGTTTTAAATTCCAAAAATTTTAATTGATAAATATCAATTTTGTACATCTTTTATATACATCGTTTTTAATAATTCGAAAATCCAAATTTAAACTATTTTATAAATTACTTAACTGTTTATTTCAAAAATCACCTCTCGGTTATATTTCACCAAAATCTTAACCTTTATAACTTTAATAATTTTAACGTTTGTAAATTAATTCAAAAATTTAATAACGTATACTTACAAATAATCACTTTAAAAAAATCTCTTTTAAAGTAAAAATCGTTATTTTAAAACTTCAAACCTTGAATCCAATGATGCAACGCATCAATTAGTCCATCACAACATCAAACATCATATATCATCATATGATAACAGAATATATATCAACATCTGTAAATAAATAAATACAGTTGAGGAATCCAGTTGGATCTGTAAAGACCCGCAAATCCGTCTTCCGAAAACTCGACACCGATACGTCCACTGTACCAAATGTCGAAAAATCGAATGGCGAAAACGCGAAACTTTAGGGTTAAAAGAAGAGGTAGAAGAAAAGATAGAAGAAAAAGAAAGAAGAACAACACAGAAAACAAAGAACAGGAACAATATCAGAATCTCACATATCGCAGCGGAACAATATATAATAGATAAATCAATAATCTTTAAAACAAAAGACTATATCAGTTTATACATACATCAATCATCAGAGTTTACAACAATGGACAGTTATATAAACTTGTCCTCATATAGAATACACAGCGGAATAAATAACACAAGTACGATAGTACGCTTCGCCATCCAACTCATCTCCAAAGCTCCAGAATATCCAGAATCCTGATAAAATAACTCTAGGCTGCCCGTGTGGAAAATTATGGGCACCTAGAGTTTAGAAAGGGAACAATAAACTCCAGGTCAGTCATGGTGACTGGTGTGAGATCGTAAAACAGTTATTTTCGCAAAGAAAATAAAACAACTTCGCAATGCTTTTGGAAAATGAAACTACCATAAGGCCTCCCACCACACACACAATGCAAACGCAGAATTGGAGGAGATTTCTCCTTATGATAGTCAAAAATTCTTACTACGCAAAATCAATTGATATTATTATTAATGTCTAGTGCGGAAAACATTTCGAAAGTATAATATCAATCTTAGCCAACATACAACCATTGTTGTATGTCTACTATAGCTACTACGTTCAGTAGCAGGTTACCGCCACATTCCATAGCAGGTAATACAATTAAAAACCGTACAGGGTTCGTATTGTTTCTTTGGATTTCCAACAAATGATCAGGCTAAGGAACTTCCTTACACCGAAATAGAAACGCCTCTGGAAAGACGCCCCGGATCCTAACCGGATCTCTGCAAACAAAAGGCCGACGCTACCTCACGCTCTAACCGAGCTGTAACTAGGTAACTAACACACGAGCTATGCCATCCCCCGGTCGTTACCGACCTTTATCCGAGGATCCTCAATCGAAAAGCAACAGCCACAAAATATAATCAACATAGGTAAAATATCTGGGCTCCATACCATGATATCACCTTTTATCCAGAAGGAAATGGCATTCCCTAGGGGCGCTACCCCTACAAACCTTTGTCGCAACATTCCTGTTTCGACCATTACCGGGTTGTGAGGCTCGACGAAGTCTCGTTCACAAAGCTACGCTTTTTCACAAAGCCACGCTTTTTCACAAAGCCACGCTTCTTCACAAAGCCACGCTTCGATCCACAAATGATCATCAGCACTTCGTGTGCCACATTACCAAATTGGGAATGTATCACTAGTAACCATCAACTACATAACCTCTGAGCTCGTACGTCTCAGAGAAGGGTGTTAAGCTAAGAGAATAAATTCTCCGCCACCAACAGAAATGTATTTGATAGAAACCAGCTTTACATCTCAAAGTGTAACGTCAGACACACATCCATACAAGTCCGTTCCGGGATCGAACGGAACCGAAGGCACTTCCAAAGAAGTCCTTGCAATCCGGATATTCACTAATCATGTCCGGACTTCCCATCACAAAAAGAGTGATATAAATCTCTATACCGGAGCAACTCGGTGCAGAGACATTCGACAGGTTGTCCTTTCATTTTCACAAATATCCGGTCTTCACACCGGTCTTCAAATGCTATCCATTCGCGACGTATCACTATTCGGAATGGGTTATATGACACAAAGGTCCTCTCCCGGCTTAACCGAATAATGAGCGTTTGTTTTAAAAACAAATCAAGTGTCATTTCAAAGGCAAATATTGATAGTTGGTTCTTTAACTATCAATAACATTCATAACAAACATCCAATTCAAATAATTTTTTCCAAATTATTTATTAAATTTCAAATCTTTTCACAAGATATATATTCTTCCACACTTCACATTTGAAAATCAATTTCAAATCATATTTCATACTTCACGTTTGAAAATCAATTTCAAATCATATTTCATACTTCACGTTTGAAAATCAATTTCAAATCATATTATGGTCCATTTAAACCAATTTGATAAATCCTTATCGATTTATTTCAAATTTACATTTCAAATTTGTAAATTTATTTCCACACTTCATCACTTTGAAAATCCGATTTCAAACAATATTTTCCACACTTTTAAAAATAAATCAATATTTATTTTTAAAACAAATTTCCCTTTCCTTTACAACTTCTATTCGGAATTTACATTCCTAAAAATCCACTTTTACTCGATTTTCAAATCGTTTTCCAAATATTCATTTTCCACCCCGAATCAACTTTAAAAATTGATTTCTCCATTTTATTTCAAATCCCAAATCGAATTTCAAATTGATTTTTGAATTTACTTCAACACCGAATCACATTTCAAATTGATTTTAACTTTTAATCCCAATTACCAAATCATTTTACAAATCGATTCCCAAATTTATTTTTCAACACAAAAATCAATTTTTTCATTCAACATTAAATAGGTTTTCATATGGATTCCTCAAAGATTTATTTTAAATACCCAATCAATTATCACTTTTGATTTCAGATAAATTTATCTCCTTTAAAATAAATTCTTTTATTTTCCCAAACCATCAAAAATTCAATTTTAATTTCAGAGTTCCAATTTCATTTATTTCTGGTATCCAACGATACCAAAAACACATTCGGCTAAATTATAGCTCTCAACAAATTCAATCACAGATATAATCATACACAGATTATAAATAACCAATTAAACAACATATGAAATCAATTCAAATGTTTTGAGGAATCCTGTTGGATCCCTCCAACCTGTTTCCCTGCATCCACAGATGTTAGCACAATACCAATTCCACTTCGAGGTGGAATATCGCGGTATATGGGTTTTATAAAAATATCATCCGCTTACTAACGGCGCAATAGGGTCTCATCCGCTATATGAGGCGGGAAATCAATCAATCCATTATATACATATGCCAATATGTATATATTGCTATATATATATATAGATATATCCTACTATATCTAATATCACATTCAAACAACAAACAAACAATAACTGAAAATTCCACTTTTCAATTTGAGTGAGAAGATCTCACCTTTGCTTTTATTTTGCAAATCCCATTTTCCATTTTGACCATTTCTTCACGGTTTCAAACCTATTATAAACAATTATACAATTTATTATTACTTGAACCAATCAAACTATTATTCACCATTTACTTATTCAATTAAACTCATTGTTTGATTTAATTTTTTTTTTAAGCTAATAGTTTCTTTTAACAAATTATTTTTAGCAACCCAATGATTAAACAAGTGAATTATAACAGCTTAATTATCAAACCCATTCCTTTGTAAAATTATTATTTTTTTTTCCTCTGTTCACCTTCATATACACCTTAAATTGAAATAAATTATATACGCTTTACTGTAAAAATTCCATTCTGTTTTAAAACAAAAACTTTAGCATTCAGTTAACTCTAAAATTTCACCTCCTACTGTTTCTAACTTACTAGTTACTACGCAAACAGATATTAATCAAAGGCCAATACCTTACTGCAAAACCCATCACAACCCTCCCTCGAGCATCGCAGTCCTCTGACGAACCCACAGCGAACTAGCATCCCACAACTCCGTCCATCCTACTCGAGTTTAGCGATGCCATGCCCTACAATCAATCACGAGCCACGCGAATCTGACCTGCCTCATCGAATACGTTGAACTCCACAATCGCGAGCACAAAATCCATGAACCCAGTATCACGCGAGACCAACCCAACTCGATCGCAAGCCTCGCGACCGGCTTCTTCTCTGACAACGCACGCGCCACCCAGCTTCACGCGAATCCTGAGTCGCGACGCCCCAAATCAATCGACGACGATTAACATGCCGCCTTGCCACTTCCTCACGAAACGTCCACTCGAGGATCTCCTTTCGAACGATCTTTACTCGAACTCGAGATTGAGAGCAGCCATTATTTTGATTTTCATTTGGTTCGAAGATAATGATTCCGTTCGATTTCAAAGAAAAGGGACTGAAGAGGAACGAGATTTGATTTCGAAAAGAGGGACGCAAATTTTTTTTTTCTCTTCCAGGCTTCAGCCATGATTTCGTTTGAACGAGAAAGATAATTGTTTTCTTTGTTCAGCCCTACTTTGAATTTGAAAGAACTGAGGCCATTAATATTTGAACGATAGATATTTTTTTCTGTTTGAAGCTTCGAGTACAATTTTCTTCGGCTGTGAAATGAAATAAAGGGGGAAAATGATGTTTGCGTGTGGCAGACGAGCTACAGTACTTTGAAGTGAAGGAAAAACGACGATGTGAAATATTTCAGCTGAAGTTGACTGTATAGATATATATTCAATTTAAATCCAAATTCAAATCGTTCCGATAAATACAACTCAAAATCTTGACCTCCTATCGAGGCGTGCCGCTAGGCAATTATAATGTTATACGCCTATCCCGAACGCAATGGAAAAGGTTTCGGCTCCAAATTCGATCGTATGGAGAAGATAGCTTTTTGGACCAGATATAATATTAAATCTTCGATTTAATTTCAGCGCGTTTGCTTATCGTACGGCCAAACGATCACTCCAAACATTACGAAAATTGAAATCCGATAATAATACAATATTACGGATCCAATGGAACTGGTTTCGTCGAATTCCGAGACTGCGCCCCAGAACGCTATTTTTAAATATCGATTTAAACAACAAAATTCAAAACTGAACAAAACAGTTTCAAATTCAATTCTAAAAGTTTTTATTATTTTCAGAATTATCAATATGAATTTTCTAAGCCTTCAGATTATTTTTAATCAGCTTAAAACTGAAGATTCAAATTTTTACCCAGTTTCAATAATTAAATTCAATATTTTAATCGCTAAATTCATTCTAATATTTGAATTTCAAATTAAATTATCATTCGAATATTTAAACTCAATTAAATATTCACATTTTAAATGTCAAAAATTCAGGGTCGTTACAATCTTCCCCCCTTAAAAGAATTTCGTCCCGAAATTACAAGTTAGGAAAAATGGTCCTTAACTCGTCTACTGTTTTTCAACATTCCAATAGTTTTATCAACTTATCAAAACAAATCTTTTTATTAACAACCCACTATTACTTTAACTAACTTTCCAAACTTTTCCATAAGTTTCAAACAACATTGTTTCCTTAACAATTCAAATTCGAGTTTAAATTCAAATTTTAAACTTTCAATATTTTCTCAAAAAATTTCTAACACTCGAAATTTTCGAAAAATTTCGCTAGCATCTCCTTTGCGCGGCTAATACGGTACGACTACAAAACGTCCTTACGGACTCTCAAATCTCAAAAGAAAATAAAATGCCAAGTGGCAAAATCAGAATCTCATCAAATTTCATACTGAAACTTAAATACATACCTTTTGGTCGAGCAAATTCAAATTATCTTCAAAATCAAAATCCAATTCCAAATACCTGTATGTTTTACCTAACAACAATGGCCAAATTTACTTATTGGATTCTCAATACCTGTTTTACTTAAGAATTTCATTCATTCATTTCTTAAGTGCAATATAAGTATTACATACTTCTTATATTTGTTTTCACTTCATTAACAAAGTCATATATTCATTTCCATTCAATTTTGCATTTCAATTCCATTTGAATTCGATTTACAATTTCAATTTTATTTGAATTCATTTTATCTTCAGATTTTCATTTCGAATTTTACTTGAATTCGATTCGTCTTCTATTTTCGAATATTGAGCTTTATTCACTTTTATCTCAATTCCCAATTTGAAATCACTAAAAAAATCCTTTTTAAAAATGGATATGGAAAGCACGTTCCACCATGGATCACAGTTACTCGGCGGTTTCGCTACTATCCCAGTAGAATCGCTCGTAATCTGTAGATTTCTCATCTCTTAAATTTCGCCATGGTTGTTGCCATAGATCGTAGTTCACACGGCGGTTACACCACTATCCCAGTGGAATCGCTTGTAACCATAGGCATCTCGCCCCTCGAATTTCGCTGTGGCATTTAGATCGCAGTTTACACGGTGGCTGCGCCACTATCTCAGTGGAATCGCTTGTAACTGTGGGTATCACACCCCTCGAATTACGCTAGCTTACGTCGTGATCAATCAATATGATCCCATCACGATCAAACGGATACTCATACTGAGTTCCAACACCTTCACAATTTTTTCAATGGAAGGTACTTTTTCATATCCTTAGTTCGGAAAACATATGTCATATATGTATAGTACTTCATTTCCAATTGATTCCATTCAATTTTAATTGGCATTTCATATTCACATTCACCAACTTTAGAATATTTTCAATATCAAATTTACTTAAGAATTTCACACTTATTTCTTAAGTTCAATACAAGTATTTTCCATACTTTTTATATTAATTTTCAATTACCACTTATATTTAAACTGGATTACCAATTCCATATAAATCCAATCAACATTTCATTTATAATTATTGAATTCAATTCGTTTCGAACCTTATTCATTTGGTCAATCTTCAATTAGCTTCACTTACTAATTTTAGTTTAATACATCACTTCGTTTTCCACAAATCAAATTCAATTCCAGTTCTATTTACTTACAAATTCAAAATGAATTTTAACACTCAATTTCATTTTCTTGCACTTGCAGTTGCAAATTTATTTATTCATTCACAAATTCATTCATTTTCAATTTGAATCTCATTCCAATCAGATTTCAAATATTTTATAAGTTATCAACTTATTTACATTCCATTAATGAATTTTATTCCAAATAATTCCTTGGAATCCTATTCCAATTTATAAATCACATTTACAATTCACATTTCCAAATCTCATTCGTATATGGATTTTATTTCATTACCTTTCAATTCATATTTATAAATTTCATTTGTTAAATGAATTTATCTCCAAATCTTTGGTTATTATTTGAATTTCTTATTCAATTCCATATATCAATGATAATACTTCAATATTATCTCTTCCTAACAACCAAGCATCCATATACAATAATAATTCATAGAAAATCATTTCTTTTCTATACAAAAAATAGTTTTGGGCAAAATTATTTCATTTACCCTATTTAAAATAATACTGTGTCGGTTTATCTTGTTTAAGAGTTTAGAAACCCCTATCGATTACAGTTGGCCACCCTGCATCGACCAGAATCTATAAACAATCAACCGATAAGTCAACACAATACAAAACAAATTTTGTATTCACTAACAAATACGCACTCATATCTATTATTACACTCACACTCATTCTGGAGTACTACTGACTCTATCTCTAATGAGTAATACCCAACAGAGCAGGGTTGTCGCTTAACCGGATGCTTTGATACCACTTGTAAAGACCCGCAAATCCGTCTTCCGAAAACTCGACACCGATACGTCCACTGTACCAAATGTCGAAAAATCGAATGGCGAAAACGCGAAACTTTAGGGTTAAAAGAAGAGGTAGAAGAAAAGATAGAAGAAAAAGAAAGAAGAACAACACAGAAAACAAAGAACAGGAAAAATATCAGAATCTCACATATCGCAGCGGAACAATATATAATAGATAAATCAATAATCTTTAAAACAAAAGACTATATCAGTTTATACATACATCAATCATCAGAGTTTACAACAATGGACAGTTATATAAACTTGTCCTCATATAGAATACACAGCGGAATAAATAACACAAGTACGATAGTACGCTTCGCCATCCAAATCATCTCCAAAGCTCCAGAATATCCAGAATCCTGATAAAATAACTCTAGGCTGGCCGTGTGGAAAATTATGGGCACCCAGAGTTTAGAAAGGGAATAATAAACTCCAGGTCAGTCATGGTGACTGGTGTGAGATCGTAAAACAGTTATTTTCGCAAAGAAAATAAAACAACTTCGCAATGCTTTTGGAAAATGAAACTACCATAAGGCCTCCCACCACACACACAATGCAAACGCAGAATTGGAGGAGATTTCTCCTTATGATAGTCAAAAATGCTTGCTACGCAAAATCAATTGATATTATTATTAATGTCTAGTGCAGAAAACATTTCGAAAGTATAATATCAATCTTAGCCAACATACAACCATTGTTGTATGTCTACTATAGCTACTACGTTCAGTAGCAGGTTACCGCCACATTCCATAGCAGGTAATACAATTAAAAACCATACAGGGTTCGTATTGTTTCTTTGGATTTCCAACAAATGATCAGGCTAAGGAACTTCCTTACACCGAAATAGAAACGCCTCTGGAAAGACGCCCCGGATCCTAACCGGATCTCTGCAAACAAAAGGCCGACGCTACCTCACGCTCTAACCGAGCTGTAACTAGGTAACTAACACACGAGCTATGCCATCCCTCGGTCATTACCGACCTTTATCCGAGGATCCTCAATCGAAAAGCAACAGCCACAAAATATAATCAACATAGGTAAAATATCTGGGCTCCATACCATGATATCACCTTTTATCCAGAAGGAAATGGCATTCCCTAGGGGCGCTACCCCTACAAACCTTTGTCGCAACATTCCTGTTTCGACCATTACCGGGTTGTGAGGCTCGACGAAGTCTCGTTCACAAAGCTACGCTTTTTCACAAAGCCACGCTTTTTCACAAAGCCACGCTTCTTCACAAAGCCACGCTTCGATCCACAAATGATCATCAGCACTTCGTGTGCCACATTACCAAATTGGGAATGTATCACTAGTAACCATCAACTACATAACCTCTGAGCTCGTACGTCTCAGAGAAGGGTGTTAAGCTAAGAGAATAAATTCTCCGCCACCAACAGAAATGTATTTGATAGAAACCAGCTTTACATCTCAAAGTGTAACGTCAGACACACATCCATACAAGTCCGTTCCGGGATCGAACGGAACCGAAGGCACTTCCAAAGAAGTCCTTGCAATCCGGATATTCACTAATCATGTCCGGACTTCCCATCACAAAAAGAGTGATATAAATCTCTATACCGGAGCAACTCGGTGCAGAGACATTCGACAGGTTGTCCTTTCATTTTCACAAATATCCGGTCTTCACACCGGTCTTCAAATGCTATCCATTCGCGACGTATCACTATTCGGAATGGGTTATATGACACAAAGGTCCTCTCCCGGCTTAACCGAATAATGAGCGTTTGTTTTAAAAACAAATCAAGTGTCATTTCAAAGGCAAATATTGATAGTTGGTTCTTTAACTATCAATAACATTCATAACAAACATCCAATTCAAATAATTTTTTCCAAATTATTTATTAAATTTCAAATCTTTTCACAAGATATATATTCTTCCACACTTCACATTTGAAAATCAATTTCAAATCATATTTCATACTTCACGTTTGAAAATCAATTTCAAATCATATTTCATACTTCACGTTTGAAAATCAATTTCAAATCATATTTCATACTTCACGTTTGAAAATCAATTTCAAATCATATTATGGTCCATTTAAACCAATTTGATAAATCCTTATCGATTTATTTCAAATTTACATTTCAAATTTGTAAATTTATTTCCACACTTCATCACTTTGAAAATCCGATTTCAAACAATATTTTCCACACTTATAAAAATAAATCAATATTTATTTTTAAAACAAATTGCCCTTTCCTTTACAACTTCTATTCGGAATTTACATTCCTAAAAATCCACTTTTACTCGATTTTCAAATCGTTTTCCAAATATTCATTTTCCACCCCGAATCAACTTTAAAAATTGATTTCTCCATTTTATTTCAAATCCCAAATCGAATTTCAAATTGATTTTTGAATTTACTTCAACACCGAATCACATTTCAAATTGATTTTAACTTTTAATCCCAATTACCAAATCATTTTACAAATCGATTCCCAAATTTATTTTTCAACACAAAAATCAATTTTTTCATTCAACATTAAATAGGTTTTCATATGGATTCCTCAAAGATTTATTTTAAATACCCAATCAATTATCACTTTTGATTTCAGATAAATTTATCTCCTTTAAAATAAATTCTTTTATTTTCCCAAACCATCAAAAATTCAATTTTAATTTCAGAATTCCAATTTCATTTATTTCTGGTATCCAACGATACCAAAAACACATTCGGCTAAATTATAGCTCTCAACAAATTCAATCACAGATATAATCATACACAGATTAAAATAACCAATTAAACAACATATGAAATCAATTCAAATGTTTTGAGGAATCCTGTTGGATCCCTCCAACCTGTTTCCCTGCATCCACAGATGTTAGCACAATACCAATTCCACTTCGAGGTGGAATATCGCGGTATATGGGTTTTATAAAAATATCATCCGCTTACTAATGGCGCAATAGGGTCTCATCCGCTATACGAGGCGGGAAATTAATCAATCCAATATATACATATGCCAATATGTATATATTGCTATATATATATAGATATATCCTACTATATCTAATATCACATTCAAACAACAAACAAACAATAACTGAAAATTCCACTTTTCAATTTGAGTGAGAAGATCTCACCTTTGCTTTTATTTTGCAAATCCCATTTTCCATTTTGACCATTTCTTCACGGTTTCAAACCTATTATAAACAATTATACAATTTATTATTACTTGAACCAATCAAACTATTATTCACCATTTACTTATTCAATTAAACTCATTGTTTGATTTAAATTTTTTTTTAAACTAATAGTTTCTTTTAACAAATTATTTTTAGCAACCCAATGATTAAACAAGTGAATTATAACAGCTTAATTATCAAACCCATTCCTTTGTAAAATTATTATTTTTTTTCCTCTGTTCACCTTCATATACACCTTAAATTGAAATAAATTATATACGCTTTACTGTAAAAATTCCATTCTGTTTTAAAACAAAAACTTTAGCATTCAGTTAACTCTAAAATTTCACCTCCTACTGTTTCTAACTTACTAGTTACTACGCAAACAGATATTAATCAAAGGCCAATACCTTACTGCAAAACCCATCACAACCCTCCCTCGAGCATCGCAGTCCTCTGACGAACCCACAGCGAACTAGCATCCCACAACTCCGTCCATCCTACTCGAGTTTAGCGATGCCATGCCCTACAGTCAATCACGAGCCACGCGAATCTGACCTGCCACATCGAATACGTTGAACTCCACAATCGCGAGCACAAAATCCATGAACCCAGTATCACGCGAGACCAACCCAACTCGATCGCAAGCCTCGCGACCGGCTTCTTCTCTGACAACGCACGCGCCACCCAGCTTCACGCGAATCCTGAGTCGCGACGCCCCAAATCAATCGACAACGATTAACATGCCGCCTTGCCACTTCCTCACGAAACGTCCTGTAAAGACCCGCAAATCCGTCTTCCGAAAACTCGACACTGATACGTCCACTGTACCAAATTGTCGAATAATCGAATGGCGGAAACGCGAAACTTTAGGGTTAAAAGAAGAGGTAGAAGAAAAGATAGAAGAAAGAGAAAGAAGAACAACACAGAAAAACACAGAACAGGAACAATATCAGAATCTCACATATCGCAGCGGAACAATATATAATAGATAAATCAATAATCTTTAAAACAAAAGACTATATCAGTTTATACATACATCAATCATCAGAGTTTACAACAATGGACAGTTATATAAACTTGTCCTCATACAGAATACACAGCGGAATAAATAACAAGTACGATAGTACGCTTCGCCATCCAGCTCATCTCCAAAGCTCCAGAATATCCAGAATCCTGATAAAATAACTCTAGGCTGCCCGTGTGGAAAATTATGGGCACCCAGAGTTTAGAAAGGGAACAATAAACTCCAGGTCAGTCATGGTGACTGGTGTGAGATCGAAAAACATTTATTTTCGCAAAGAAAATAAAACAACTTCGCAATGATTTTGGAAAATGAAACTACCATAAGGCCTCCCACCACACACACAATGCAAACGCAGAATTGGAGGAGATTTCTCCTTATGATAGTCAAAAATGCTTACTACGCAAAATCAATTGATATTATTATTAATGTCTAGTGTGGAAAACATTTCGAAAGTATAATATCAATCTTAGCCAACATACAACAATTGTTGTATGCCTACTATAGCTACTACGTTCAATAGCAGGTTACCGCCACATTCCATAGCAGGTAATACAAATAAAAACCGTACAGGGTTCGTATTGTTTCTTTGGATTTCCAACAAATGATCAGGCTAAGGAACTTCCTTATACCGAAATAGAAACGCCTCTGGAAAGACGCCCCGGATCCTAACCGGATCTCCGCAAACAAAAGGCCGACGCTACCTCACGCTCTAACCGAGCTGTAACTAGGTAACTAACACACGAGCTATGCCATCCCCCGGTCGTTACCGACCTTTATCCGAGGATCCTCAATCGAAAAGCAACAGCCGCAAAATATAATCCACATAGGTAAAATATCTGGGCTCCATACCATGATATCACCTTTTATCCAGAAGGAAATGGCATACCCTAGGGGCGCTACCCCTACAAACCTTTGCCGCACATTCCTGTTTCGACCATTACCGGGTTGTGAGGCTCGACGAAGTCTCGTCCACAAAGCTACGCTTTTTCACAAAGCCACGCTTTTTCACAAAGCCACGCTTTGATCCACAAATGATCATCAGCACTTCGTGTGCCACATTACCAAATTGGGAATGTATCACTAGTAACCATCAACTACATAACCTCTGAGCTCGTACGTCTCAGAGAAGGGTGTTAAGCTAAGAGAATAAATTCTCCGCCACCAACAGAAATGTATTTGATAGAAACCAGCTTTACATCTCAAAGTGTAACGTCAGACACACATCCATACAAGTCCGTTCCGGGATCGAACGGAACCGAAGGCACTTCCAAAGAAGCCCTTGCAATCCGGATATTCACTAATCACGTCCGGACTTCCCATCACAAAAAGAGTGATATAAATCTCTATACCGGAGCAACTCGGTGCAGAGACATTCGACAGGTTGTCCTTTCATTTTCACAAATATCCGGTCTTCACACCGGTCTTCAAATGCTATCCATTCGCGACGTATCATTATTCGGAATGGGTTATATGACACAAAGGTCCTCTCCCGGCTTAACCGAATGATGAGCGTTTGTTTTAAAAACAAATCAAGTATCATTTCAAAGGCAAATATTGATAGTCGGTTATTTACTATCAATAACATTCATAACAAGCATCCAATTTAAATAATTTTTCCCAAATTATTAAATTTCAAATCTTTTCACAAGATATATATTTTTCCACACTTCACATTTGAAAATCCATTTCAAATCGTTTTTCACACTTCACATTTGAAAATCAATTTCAAATCACATTTCATACTTCACGTTTGAAAATCAATTTCAAATCATATTATGGTCCATTTAAACCAATTAGATAAATCCTTATCGATTTATTTCAAATTTACATTCCAAACTTACATTTCAAATTTGTAAATTTATTTCCACACTTCATCACTTTGAAAATCCGATTTCAAACCATATTTTCTACACTTTTAAAAATAAATCAATATTTATTTTTAAAACCAATTTCCCTTTCCTTTACAACTCCTATTCGGAATTTACATTCCTAAAAATCCACTTTTACACGATTTTCAAATCATTTTCCATATATTCATTTTCAACACCGAATCAACTTTAAAAATTGATTTCTCCATTTTATTTCAAATCCCAAATCGAATTTCAAATTGATTTCTGAATTTACTTCAACACTGAATCACATTTCAAATTGATTTTAACTTTAATCCCAAAGACTAAATCGTTTTCACAAATCGATTTCCAAATTTATTTTTCAACACAAGAATCAATTTTTTTGTCCAAACACTAAATAGATTTTTATATCGATTTCACAAATTATTTATTTCAAATACCCGATCAATTTATCAATTTGATTTCAAACAAATTTATCCCCTTTTTAAATAAATTCTTTTATTCTTCCAAACCATCTAAAATTCAATTTTAATTTCAGAAATCCAATTTCATTTATTTCGGGTATCCAACGATACCAAAAATACATTCGGCTAAATTTTAGCTCTCAATACATTCAATCATAGATATAATCATATGCAGATTATAAATAATCAATCAAAACAACATATGAAATCAATTCAAATGTTTTGAGGAATCCTGTTGGATCCCTCCAACCTGTTTCCCTGCATCCACAGATGTTAGCACAATACCAATTCCGCTCCAGTACGGAATTATCGCGGTATATAGGTTTTATAAAAATCCGCTTACTAACGGCGCAATAGGGTCTCATCCGCTATACGAGGCGGGAAATCAATCAATCCAATATATACATATGCCAATATGTATATATTGCTATATATATAGATATATCCTACTATATCTAATATCACATTCAAACAACAAACAAACAATAACTGAAAATTCCACTTTTCAAATTGAGTGAGAAGATCTCACCTTTGATTTTAATTTGCAGTCCATTTTCCATTTCCGACTTGTTTCTCCATTTTAGACCTTGTATCAGACATTATAAGGTTTTATTAATATTCGAAATAAATCGAACAATTAAATTATTGTTAATGGTTTCATTTGATCTAATAATCTGATTCTAACTAATGATTTAGTTTAAGCAAACGATTAAATTTTAAACTAATTTTCCTTTTAAATATCCTTTAGTAACTAAGATAACCAAATAAATAAATCACCTTAAATAATAATAATAATTATTATTATTTACATATCCTAGTAAACTGTATTTTATTTTTCTTCGTTTCAAACTGCATATATAAATAATCTATATAGCTTTAAAAATCCAATCTTTTCTTTTTCTTCGAAACCCATACACTAATAAAATTAAATCATATAGATTTAAAATCTAATTTTATATTGACTCTTCAATATTTAAAATCCCAGTATATGTTTTTCCCAATCTTATCCGTATACATATATCTCTGTTTATTTATATACATTTAAAATAAAATATGTGTGTGTATTTATAAACATATATATTAAATTGAATTAATAAAAACAATACCTCACGGAGTCGATCAATCGAAATATCCAAGCTCTCAACACTCCGCTTAACTACCATCATCGACTGCGCTTCCGACCCCAGCCCTTCACTGCCTGGAGTTGCCATCGCGATCTTCCACCGCAAGCATCTGCCATCACGACCCCGCCTACAGCCACCACGCACCCAGACCTTTTCACGAAAACCGCTTTCATCACTTCGCACGCGAGCCTGAACGTGGTGTCGACCTTCGTCAACCACGCTGATCATCTACTCGCGACATCCAGTCATCACCCTTCACCAACGCCACTCACGCGCACGCTCGAGCGCTAGCCTCCCATAGAGCCGAAGCAACGCACTCCATCGCGACCAACCCTAGACGCCGATGGTTCTTGCCCTAAATCGCGACGAACAGTAAGACGCGGCGCCTCCTCCTCTCGATCACCCAGCTCCACTTGGCTTGCGACGCTCGCGAATTGACTCGCGAAACCCCAGCTTCGCCTATCCCCTCATCTTCCAATCGGCCTTGCTCTCCCAATCGCGACTACGTCGCTCTGATGATTCTAAGTAACTTGCCCTTCGTCGTATAAATAGAGAAGAGGAAAGGCAAAATCACGGTCCTGATTTCGATTTCGAGAAAGGCCGCATTTTTTTTTTGTTTGAACCAATTTATTCGATCTGGAAAAGGAAATGAGAAGGGAGCATTTGGTTTTAGAGGAGAAAAAGAGCTCGCGAATTCAAATTAAATGAATTAAATTTTCTCTGAAATTTTTGAGAAGCTCGGCCATTATTTTTATTTTCGAACGAGATGATAAAGTGTTCTGCTGTGAAACGAAATAAAGGGGAGGAAATGATGTTGGGGTGTACGAGGGGAGACAGTGATTTGAAGGAAAAAGTATCGATGTTGAAAGAAGGCAGGCTGAAGAAAGAATCTCTGCTGGGTTGACTAATTCTTCAATTCAAATTCAAATTCAAACCGTCCCGAATCTGCAACTCAAAATCTCGATATCCTATCGAGACGTGCCGCCAGGCGTTCATAATGTTATACGCCTATTTCGAACACGATGGAAAAGGTTCCGAGTCCAAATTCGATCGTATGGAAAAGATAGCATTTTGGACCAGTTAAAATATTAAATTTTCGATTTAATTTCATCGCGTTTGCTTATCGTACGGCCAAATGATCACTCCAAACATTACGAAAATTGAAATCCGATAATAATACAATATTACGGATCCAATGGAACTGGTTTCGTTAAATTCCGAGACTGTGCCCCAGAACGCCATTTTTAAATATCGACTAAACGATATAAATTCAAAACTGAACAAAGCAGTTTCTATTTCAATTCTGAAGCTTCCATTATCTTCAGTATTATCAATATAAATTTTCTAAGCCTTCGGATTATTTTTAATCAGCTTAAAATCGAAGATTCAAATTTTTACCCAGTTTCAATAATTACATTCAACAATTTAATCGCCAAATTCGTTCTGATATTTGAATTTCAAATTAAATTATCATTCGAATATTTAAACTCAATTAAATATTCACATTTTAAATGTCAAAAATTCAGGGTCGTTACAATCTTCCCCCCTTAAAAGAATTTCGTCCCGAAATTACAAGTTAGGAAAGACGGTCCTTAACTCGTCTACTATTTTTCACAATCTAAATAGTTTTATCAAATTTTCAAAACAAATCTTTCTACTAAAGATTCGGTATTAATTCAACTAAATTTCCAATTTCAATTATAAGATCCAAACAACATTGTTTAACTTCTCAATTCAAATTCGAGTTTAAATTCAAATTTTAAACTTCCAAAATTTCTCAAAAATTTTCTAACACTCGAAATTTTCGAAAAATTTCGCCAGCGTCTCCTTTGCGCGGCTAATACGGTACAGCTACAAAACGTCCCTACGGACTCTCAGATCTCAAAAGAAAACAAAATGCCAAGTGGCAGAATCAGAAACTCATCAAATTTCATACTGAAATTCAAATACGTACCTTTTTGTCGAGCAATTCAAATTTATTTTTGAAATCAAAATTCCAATTCCTGTATACACCTGTATATATCCTACTAGCCATAATATCTAGTTACAATATTCAAACCATTTTGCAAATTCCATTACACAATTTTTAATGTATGCTTCTTATACATTTTTACTTCACTATTGAAGTTACATATCTATTTTCATTCAATTTTGCATTTCCAATTTCATTTGAATTCACTTTACAATTTCAATTCAATTTGAATTCATTTTATCTTCCAATTTTCATTCAGATTTTCTATTTCGAATTTTACTTGAATTCGATTCATCTTCTAATTCTGAATATTGGGTTTCATTTACCTTTATCTCAAATTCAATTTGAAATCACTTCAAAGTCCTTTTTAAAAAAAATGGGTATGGAAAGCACGTTCCCCCATGGATTACAGTTTACCCGGCGGTTTCGCTACTATCCCAGTAGAATCGCTCGTAATCTGTAGATTTCTCATCTCTTAAATTTCGCCATGGTTGTTGCCATAGATCGTAGTTCACACGGCGGTTACACCACTATCTCAGTGGAATCGCTTGTAACCATAGGCATCTCGCCCCTCGAATTTCGCTGTGGCATACGTCGTGATCAATCAATATGATCCCATCACGATCAAATGGATACTCATACTGAGTTCCCAGACCATCAAAAATTTTCAATGGAAGGTACTTTTTCATATCCTTAGTTTGGAAAACATATGTCATATATGTATAGTATTTCATTTCCAATTGATTCCATTCAATTTTAATTGGCATTTCATATTCACATTCACCAACTTAGAATATTTTCAATATCAAATTTACTTAAGAATTTCACACTTATTTCTTAAGTTCAATACAAGTATTTTCCATACTATTTTTATATTAATTTTCAATTACCACTTATATTTAAACTGGATTACCAATTCCATATAAATCCAATCAATATTTCATTTATAATTATTGAATTCAATTCGTTTCGAACCTTATTCATTTGGTCAACCTTCAATTAGCTTCACTACTAATTTTAGTTTAATACATCACTTCGTTTTCCACAAATCAAATTCAATTCCAGTTCTATTTACTTACAAATTCAAAATGAATTTTAACATTCAATTTCATTTTCTTGCACTTGCAGTTGCAAATTTATTTATTCATTCACAAATTCATTCATTTTCAATTTGAATCTCATTCCAATTAGATTTCAAATGTTTTATAAGTTATCAAACTTATTTACATTCCATTAATGAATTTATTTCAAATATTCTTTCTGAAATTGCATTTCAATTTGTAAATTAGATTTACGATTCACATTCCCAAATCTCATTCGTATATGGATTTTTTTATTTCATTATCTTTCAATTCATATTTATAAATTTCATCTGCCAAATGAACTTATCTTCAAATTTTTGGTTATTATTTTTAATTTCTTATTCAATTCCATATAACAATGATAATACTTCAATATTATCTCTTCCTAACAACCAAGCATCCATATACTACTATAATTCATAGAAAATCATTTCTTTTCTATATAAAAATAGTTTTGGGCAAAATTATTTCATTTACCCCATTTTTAAATAATACTATGTCGGTTTATCTTGTTTAAGAGTTTAGAAATCCCTATCGATTACAGTTGGCCACCCTGCACCGACCAGAATCTATAAACAATCAACCGATAAGTCAACACAATACAAAACAAATTTTGTATTCACTAACAAATACGCACTCATATCTATTATTACACTCACACTCATTCTAGAGTACTGCTGACTCAATCTCTAATGAGTAACACCCAACAGAGCAGGGTTGTCGCTTAACCGGATGCTCTGATACCACTTGTAAAGACCCGCAAATCCGTCTTCCGAAAACTCGACACTGATACGTCCACTGTACCAAATTGTCGAATAATCGAATGGCGGAAACGCGAAACTTTAGGGTTAAAAGAAGAGGTAGAAGAAAAGATAGAAGAAAGAGAAAGAAGAACAACACAGAAAAACATAGAACAGGAACAATATCAGAATCTCACATATCGCAGCGGAACAATATATAATAGATAAATCAATAATCTTTAAAACAAAAGACTATATCAGTTTATACATACATCAATCATCAGAGTTTACAACAATGGACAGTTATATAAACTTGTCCTCATACAGAATACACAGCGGAATAAATAACAAGTACGATAGTACGCTTCGCCATCCAGCTCATCTCCAAAGCTCCAGAATATCCAGAATCCTGATAAAATAACTCTAGGCTGCCCGTGTGGAAAATTATGGGCACCCAGAGTTTAGAAAGGGAACAATAAACTCCAGGTCAGTCATGGTGACTGGTGTGAGATCGAAAAACAGTTATTTTCGCAAAGAAAAAAAAACAACTTCGCAATGATTTTGGAAAATGAAACTACCATAAGGCCTCCCACCACACACACAATGCAAACGTAGAATTGGAGGAGATTTCTCCTTATGATAGTCAAAAATGCTTACTACGCAAAATCAATTGATATTATTATTAATGTCTAGTGTGGAAAACATTTCGAAAGTATAATATCAATCTTAGCCAACATACAACAATTGTTGTATGCCTACTATAGCTACTACGTTCAATAGCAGGTTACCGCCACATTCCATAGCAGGTAATACAAATAAAAACCGTACAGGGTTCGTATTGTTTCTTTGGATTTCCAACAAATGATCAGGCTAAGGAACTTCCTTATACCGAAATAGAAACGCCTCTGGAAAGACGCCCCGGATCCTAACCGGATCTCCGCAAACAAAAGGCCGACGCTACCTCACGCTCTAACCGAGCTGTAACTAGGTAACTAACACACGAGCTATGCCATCCCCCGGTCGTTACCGACCTTTATCCGAGGATCCTCAATCGAAAAGCAACAGCCGCAAAATATAATCCACATAGGTAAAATATCTGGGCTCCATACCATGATATCACCTTTTATCCAGAAGGAAATGGCATACCCTAGGGGCGCTACCCCTACAAACCTTTGCCGCACATTCCTGTTTCGACCATTACCGGGTTGTGAGGCTCGACGAAGTCTCGTCCACAAAGCTACGCTTTTTCACAAAGCCACGCTTTTTCACAAAGCCACGCTTTGATCCACAAATGATCATCAGCACTTCGTGTGCCACATTACCAAATTGGGAATGTATCACTAGTAACCATCAACTACATAACCTCTGAGCTCGTACGTCTCAGAGAAGGGTGTTAAGCTAAGAGAATAAATTCTCCGCCACCAACAGAAATGTATTTGATAGAAACCAGCTTTACATCTCAAAGTGTAACGTCAGACACACATCCATACAAGTCCGTTCCGGGATCGAACGGAACCGAAGGCACTTCCAAAGAAGCCCTTGCAATCCGGATATTCACTAATCACGTCCGGACTTCCCATCACAAAAAGAGTGATATAAATCTCTATACCGGAGCAACTCGGTGCAGAGACATTCGACAGGTTGTCCTTTCATTTTCACAAATATCCGGTCTTCACACCGGTCTTCAAATGCTATCCATTCGCGACGTATCATTATTCGGAATGGGTTATATGACACAAAGGTCCTCTCCCGGCTTAACCGAATGATGAGCGTTTGTTTTAAAAACAAATCAAGTATCATTTCAAAGGCAAATATTGATAGTCGGTTATTTACTATCAATAACATTCATAACAAGCATCCAATTTAAATAATTTTTCCCAAATTATTAAATTTCAAATCTTTTCACAAGATATATATTTTTCCACACTTCACATTTGAAAATCCATTTCAAATCGTTTTTCACACTTCACATTTGAAAATCAATTTCAAATCACATTTCATACTTCACGTTTGAAAATCAATTTCAAATCATATTATGGTCCATTTAAACCAATTAGATAAATCCTTATCGATTTATTTCAAATTTACATTCCAAACTTACATTTCAAATTTGTAAATTTATTTCCACACTTCATCACTTTGAAAATCCGATTTCAAACCATATTTTCTACACTTTTAAAAATAAATCAATATTTATTTTTAAAACCAATTTCCCTTTCCTTTACAACTCCTATTCGGAATTTACATTCCTAAAAATCCACTTTTACACGATTTTCAAATCATTTTCCAAATATTCATTTTCAACACCGAATCAACTTTAAAAATTGATTTCTCCATTTTATTTCAAATCCCAAATCGAATTTCAAATTGATTTCTGAATTTACTTCAACACTGAATCACATTTCAAATTGATTTTAACTTTAATCCCAAAGACTAAATCGTTTTCACAAATCGATTTCCAAATTTATTTTTCAACACAAGAATCAATTTTTTTGTCCAAACACTAAATAGATTTTTATATCGATTTCACAAATTATTTATTTCAAATACCCGATCAATTTATCAATTTGATTTCAAAAAAATTTATCCCCTTTTTAAATAAATTCTTTTATTCTTCCAAACCATCTAAAATTCAATTTTAATTTCAGAAATCCAATTTCATTTATTTCGGGTATCCAACGATACCAAAAATACATTCGGCTAAATTTTAGCTCTCAATACATTCAATCACAGATATAATCATATGCAGATTATAAATAATCAATCAAAACAACATATGAAATCAATTCAAATGTTTTGAGGAATCCTGTTGGATCCCTCCAACCTGTTTCCCTGCATCCACAGATGTTAGCACAATACCAATTCCGCTCCAGTACGGAATTATCGCGGTATATAGGTTTTATAAAAATCCGCTTACTAACGGCGCAATAGGGTCTCATCCGCTATACGAGGCGGGAAATCAATCAATCCAATATATACATATGCCAATATGTATATATTGCTATATATATAGATATATCCTACTATATCTAATATCACATTCAAACAACAAACAAACAATAACTGAAAATTCCACTTTTCAAATTGAGTGAGAAGATCTCACCTTTGATTTTAATTTGCAGTCCATTTTCCATTTCCGACTTGTTTCTCCATTTTAGACCTTGTATCAGACATTATAAGGTTTTATTAATATTCGAAATAAATCGAACAATTAAATTATTGTTAATGGTTTCATTTGATCTAATAATCTGATTCTAACTAATGATTTAGTTTAAGCAAACGATTAAATTTTAAACTAATTTTCCTTTTAAATATCCTTTAGTAACTAAGATAACCAAATAAATTAATCACCTTAAATAATAATAATTATTATTATTTACATATCCTAGTAAACTGTATTTTATTTTTCTTCGTTTCAAACTGCATATATAAATAATCTATATAGCTTTAAAAATCCAATCTTTTTTTTTCTTCGAAACCCATACACTAATAAAATTAAATCATATAGATTTAAAATCTAATTTTATATTGACTCTTCAATATTTAAAATCCCAGTATATGTTTTTCCCAATCTTATCCGTATACATATATCTCTGTTTATTTATACACATTTAAAATAAAATATGTGTGTGTATTTATAAACATATATATTAAATTGAATTAATAAAAACAATACCTCACGGAGTCGATCAATCGAAATATCCAAGCTCTCAACACTCCGCTTAACTACCATCATCGACTGCGCTTCCGACCCCAGCCCTTCACTGCCTAGAGTTGCCATCGCGATCTTCCACCGCAAGCATCTGCCATCACGACCCCGCCTACACCCACCACGCACCCAGACCTTTTCACGAAAACCGCTTTCATCACTTCGCACGCGAGCCTGAACGTGGTGTCGACCTTCGTCAACCACGCTGATCATCTACTCGCGACATCCAATCATCGCCCTTCACCAACGCCACTCACGCGCACGCTCGAGCGCTAGCCTCCCATAGAGCCGAAGCAACGCACTCCATCGCGACCAACCCTAGACGCCGATGGTTCTTGCCCTAAATCGCGACGAACAGTAAGACGCGGCGCTTCCTCCTCTCGATCACCCAGCTCCACTTGGCTTGCGACGCTCGCGAATTGACTCGCGAAACCCCAGCTTCGCCTATCCCCTCATCTTCCAATCGGCCTTGCTCTCCCAATCGCGACTACGTCGCTCTGATGATTCTAAGTAACTTGCCCTTCGTCGTATAAATAGAGAAGAGGAAAGGCAAAATCACGGTCCTGATTTCGATTTCGAGAAAGGCCGCATTTTTTTTTTGTTTGAACCAATTTATTCGATCTGGAAAAGGAAATGAGAAGGGAGCATTTGGTTTTAGAGGAGAAAAAGAGCTCGCGAATTCAAATTAAACGAATTAAATTTTCTCTGAAATTTTTGAGAAGCTCGGCCATTATTTTTATTTTCGAACGAGATGATAAAATGTTCTGCTGTGAAACGAAATAAAGGGGAGGAAATGATGTTGGGGTGTACGAGGGGAGACAGTGATTTGAAGGAAAAAGTATCGATGTTGAAAGAAGGCAGGCTGAAGAAAGAATCTCTGCTGGGTTGACTAATTCTTCAATTCAAATTCAAATTCAAACCGTCCCGAATCTGCAACTCAAAATCTCGATATCCTATCGAGACGTGCCGCCAGGCGTTCATAATGTTATACGCCTATTTCGAACACGATGGAAAAGGTTCCGAGTCCAAATTCGATCGTATGGAAAAGGTAGCATTTTGGACCAGTTAAAATATTAAATTTTCGATTTAATTTCATCGCGTTTGCTTATCGTACGGCCAAACGATCACTCCAAACATTACGAAAATTGAAATCCGATGATAATACAATATTACGGATCCAATGGAACTGGTTTCGTTAAATTCCGAGACTGTGCCCCAGAACGCCATTTTTAAATATCGACTAAACGATATAAATTCAAAACTGAACAAAGCTGTTTCTATTTCAATTCTGAAGCTTCCATTATCTTCAGTATTATCAATATAAATTTTCTAAGCCTTCAGATTATTTTTAATCAGCTTAAAATCGAAGATTCAAATTTTTACCCAGTTTCAATAATTACATTCAACAATTTAATCGCCAAATTCGTTCTGATATTTGAATTTCAAATTAAATTATCATTCGAATATTTAAACTCAATTAAATATTCACATTTTAAATGTCAAAAATTCAGGGTCGTTACACGTCCACTCGAGGATCTCCTTTCGAACGATCTTTACTCGAACTCAAGATTGAGAGCAGCCATTATTTTGATTTTCATTTGGTTCGAAGATAATGATTCCGTTCGATTTCAAAGAAAAGGGACTGAAGAGGAACGAGATTTGATTTCGAAAAGAGGGACGCAAATTTTTTTTTTCTCTTCCAGGCTTCGGCCGTGATTTCGTTTGAACGAGAAAGATAATTGTTTTCTTTGTTCAGCCCTACTTTGAATTTGAAAGAACTGAGGCCATTAATATTTGAACGATAGATATTTTTTTCTGTTTGAAGCTTCGAGTACAATTTTCTTCGGCTGTGAAATGAAATAAAGGGGGAAAATGATGTTTGCGTGTGGCAGACGAGCTACAGTACTTTGAAGTGAAGGAAAAACGACGATGTGAAATATTTCAGCTGATGTTGACTGTATAGATATATATTCAATTTAAATCCAAATTCAAATCGTTCCGATAAATACAACTCAAAATCTTGACCTCCTATCGAGGCGTGCCGCTAGGCAATTATAATGTTATACGCCTATCCCGAACGCAATGGAAAAGGTTTCGGCTCCAAATTCGATCGTATGGAGAAGATAGCTTTTTGGACCAGTTATAATATTAAATCTTCGATTTAATTTCAGCGCGTTTGCTTATCGTACGGCCAAACGATCACTCCAAACATTACGAAAATTGAAATCCGATAATAATACAATATTACGGATCTAATGGAACTGGTTTCGTCGAATTCCGAGACTGCGCCCCAGAACGCTATTTTTAAATATCGATTTAAACAACAAAATTCAAAACTGAACAAAACAGTTTCAAATTCAATTCTAAAAGTTTTAATTATTTTCAGAATTATCAATATGAATTTTCTAAGCCTTCAGATTATTTTTAATCAGCTTAAAACTGAAGATTCAAATTTTTACCCAGTTTCAATAATTAAATTCAATATTTTAATCGCTAAATTCATTCTAATATTTGAATTTCAAATTAAATTATCATTCGAATATTTAAACTCAATTAAATATTCACATTTTAGATGTTAAAAATTCAGGGTCGTTACAGGATCCCTCCAACCTGTTTCCCTACATCCAAAGACGTTAGCACAATACCAATTCCACTTCGAGGTGGAATATCGCGGTATATAGGTTTTATAAAATATCCGCTCAATAGGGTCTCATCCGCTATACGAGGCGGGAAATCAATCAATCCAATATATACATATGCCAATATGTATATATTGCTATATATATATATATATCCTATTATATCTAATACAAACAGCAATCAATCAGTCAAACAAAATCCAACTTCATTTGAGTGAGAAAAATCTCACCTTAGCTTTTATTTGCCATCCATTTTCCATTTTGACCATTTCTTCACGGTTTCAAACCTTGTATAAATAATTTATACAATTTATCAATATTCGAATTAAATCGAATAATAAATTTTCATTTCAATGGATTAAATTGTTTTAACAATTTAAATTTGAACTAATTTAACCATTAACTTCCTATTAGATAAATTAAATTATCCAAATGACTTTATCAAACAAATCCTCTCTTACCAATTTATTTAATTAAACTAAATCCCCTTTTTTTTTTAAACAAATATATTCCACCCAGATTCTATTTTAAATAAATATCTTCTTTTCAGATAAAAATCCGTTAATAACTAAAATGAATAAATTTCCATTAAATGGATTTATTTAATCTTAAACTGATAATTTAAATTTCTTAAACCCATTTCCCTTTTCTAAATTTAATTAACTAATAGTTCTTTAAACTTATATATTCATTAGATCTAAATGGAAAATAAATAAAAGAAAAATATTCTTTCTAACATTTATATTAAACAGAAAATGATTTATACTTTATTACTTTCATTTACCATATATATTAAAAATAAAACTAAATCTGCATATATCTTTTACTGTGTATATTATATTCTCTGTTCCGTATAAACATTTCTTATACACTACCAAAAATTTAAATTGAAGAATTTAAATTGTTTTATACCTTATTGTTAAATGCCCAGGCTCGACCACAACCAGACACTCCACCTCCCAGCATTCGATCGGAGCCCCTAGACTCACGAACTGAACTTGCGAAACCCAACTTCGTCCACACTCGCACCTCCTTCCAGCCTAGCGAACCGCCTCGCCACTCGACGTTGCCACCCACGCGCTCCCCAGCTCGACTTCCACTTCGTTCGCGACTTCATCGCAACACCTCGAGTCCATTGATTTAGGCTGCGACTGCCTCCAGTCGAATGCGAGTGCCTCGCTCGCGATTTGATTTGAGTCGAATTCGCCCCCTGAACTCGATTGACTCCCATCCTACTCGCGACTTCGACAACTGCCATGCCCACGAATTTTCGAACGAACGAAGGTTTTCGATTTGAATTTGGAGAAGAGGGAGAATTGCCATTAAATTGATTTTGTTTTTGGTTTCGTTCGTTTGAACTGGGGAGACCGGATGTTGAGATGAATACGCGACCATGGGTTCGGGAAAGCAAACACGCGATTGAAATCTTTTTCGCGAATTTGAACTACGTGGGTTTATGACTTCGAACGAATTGGTATACACGGCCATTTTTATTTTGTTTTTCGAACGTGAAATTGGTTTTGAATCCGAAGAGGGGAGAGGAGTATTTAGAAATGGGAAGAAGCATGCTTTCACGTCCTCTGGCGCGATATTAGGCGTGATTAAAGGGAGAGTATCGTGCTGCCTTACTTCCTGATGTCGGCAAGATTTAAATTGTAAAATTTTAAATTAAATTTGGTTAATTTTCAATGCGTTTACCCACCGTACGGTCACACTACAACTCAGATTGATACGAAATTTAAAATCCGACAATAATTCAACGTTACGGACCCAATGGAACTGGTTTCGTCGAAATCCGAGACTGTCTCCCGAAATGCTATTTTTAAATATTGATTCAAACGATATAAATTCCAGAACTGAACAAAACAGTCTGAAATTAAATTCTGAAGCTTCTGTTATCTTCAGTAATATCAATACGAATTTTTAAAAGTTTTCGAAATATTTTTAATAAGCTTAAAATTGAAGATTCAAATTTTTATTCAACTTTCAATCGATTAAATTTTAAAGTTTAATCGCAAATTTTCAAAGTTATTTCGGGGATTCAAATTAAATCATCGTTCAAATATTTAAAATTAATTAAATATTTTCAATTTAATTTGTTCAAAATTCTGGGTCGTTACAAACTTCCCTCCTTAAAAGAATTCCGTCCCGAAATTACAAGTTAAGAAGAAAAGGTCCTTAATTCGTCTACTATTTTTCACAATTCAATAGTTTTATCAAATTATCGAAACAAATCTTTCTACTAAAGATTCGTTATTAATTCAACTAACTTTCCAAACCTTTCATGGTTTTCAAACAATATTGTTTACTTCAAAATTCAAACTTAAATTCAAATTTCAAATTTAAACTTTCAAAACTTTCTCAAAAATTTTCTTACACTCTAAATTTCCGAAAAATTTCACCAGCGTCTCCTTTGCGCGGCTAATACGGTACGACTACAAAACGTCCCTACGGACTCTCAGATTTCAAAAAGAAAAAGAAAAAGCCAAGCGGCTAGACAAGAACTCAGCAAATCTCATATTCAAATTAAAATACATACCTTTTTCGAGCAATTCAAATTATCTTTGAAATCAAATCCAATTCCTTTATAACACCTGTATATCCTACTAGCCATAATATCTAGTTACATATTCTAACCATTTTGCACATTTCTATTACAAAATTTTCAATATATACTTCTTACATCATTTTTAAGCTCACTATTGAAGTTATATCCATTCAATTTCGTTCAATCTTGCATTTCAAATTTCTATTCGATTCAATTTTATCTTCTATTCTGAATATTGAATTTTTATCGATTATCTTTCATTTACTAATTCATATCACTCTTTATATTAGTTTCATTCACTAATTCATTTTAAAGTTCAATTTCCAATATTCAGCTTTAATTACATTTACTAACAAATTCAAAATGAAGTCTTAACATTCAGCTTTAATTTCATTTTACTAGCAACTGTAAATTCCATTCATTCAGAAATTTATTTCTACTTACTTGAATATGTTTGCAAATTCGAACCATTCTTTTATTTAGTTCACAATTCAAGTTTTAAATTCACTAATTCTACTTCTATTTCATGAATTAATTACCAAAGTAGTTTATTCGGATTCAATCCATTTTATTCTCAGGTTTGGATTTTATTCCATTTGATTCAAGTCTCATTTCATTTTTCATTTAATTGATTCACCTGTACTTACATTTATTTAACTCCATCTTTTAAGTTAGATTTATTCTATCAAAATTCAATTTGTATAGGTTATCAACTCATTAATATTCCATAAATATTCTTATATAGTACTCCAGAGTCTTACTAACATTTCAAAAATCATTTTTGAAAACAATTTAAATTATCCTTTGAATTTCAAAAACCAAACCCAAATTTTTAAACAATTTCCCTTTAAAACAATTTGGCAGCAATTCCTCTTTTGGAAACCCGAAAATGAACATCGATAATGCTGCAGTCATTATTGAAGTTATTTTCCGGCGACCGACAAGAGTTTAGAGCTTCAAAATACTTTTTCAAAACCTTTGAAGTTCATTTTCAAATCAAAAAGATTTTAAACTTTCAAAATCTCCAAAATTTCAAATTTTTTTCAAAACATTCCAAAAAAACTTCTCTGGAATTCCATTTCAAATTATAAATTCATTTATAATTTACATTCTTAAATTTCATTTTAGATGAATTTATTTCTTAACTTTGGAGTTACGATTTCAATTTCTTTATTTAATTTTAATGATAATAATTTAATATTATCACTTCTAACAACCATGCAACCATATACTATAGTACTTCATAGAAAAACATTTCTTTTATATACAAAAATAGTTTTGGGCAAAATTATCTCATTTACCCTATTCAAAAACAATACTGTGCCGAATTGTTCTATTCAAGTGTTTAGAGATCCCTATCAATGATCGTTAATTACTCGTATTGACCAGAATCCATATACCACTCAATAAATCAATCATCACAATATAAAACAATTTTTTATATCCACTAACAAATACGCGCTCGTATCTATTATTACACTCAACTCATTCTAGAGTACAACTGACTCTATCTCTAATGAGTAACACCCAACAGAGCAGGGTTGTCGCTTAACCATATGCTCTGATACCAGCTGTAAAGACCGGCAAATCCGTCTTCCGAAACCCCGACATTGCTATGTCCACTGTAGCAACTGTCGAACAATCGGATGGCGGAAACGCGAACTTTAATGTTTAAAAGAAGAGGCAGAAGAAAAGACAGAAGAAAAAGAAAGAAGAAAAGAGAAGAAGAAGAAAGCAGTAGAAGAAAGAAAGAAGAACAACAGAACAACAATAGAAACAGAATACAATATCAGAATCTTACACATCGCAGCGGAACAATATATAATAGATAACACTTGTTTTTTAAAACAAAGAACTATATCAATTTATACATACATCAATCAGAGTCATATACAACAATGGACAGTTATATAACTTGTCCTCATACAGAATACACAGCGGAATAAATATATCAAATACAAATACTACGTCTCGCCATCCTGCTTGCTTCCAAAGCTCCAGAATATCCAGAATATCCTGATAATCTAACTCTAGACTGCCCGTGTGGAAATTGGTGGGCACCCAGAGTTTAGAAGGGAAACAATAAACTCCGAGTCAGTCATGGTGACTGGTGTGAGATCGTAAAACAGTTATTCTTTATAACAACAAAATAATTTTAAAGTCAATTCGAAATGCTTTTGGAAAATGAAACTACCATAAGACCTCCCGCCACACACACAATGCAAACGCAGAATTGGAGGAGATTTCTTCTTATGATAGTCAAGGATGCTTACTACGCAAAATCAAATTCTTTTTGATATTATTATTAGTGCATAGTGTAGAAAACATTTCGAAAGTATAATATTAATCTTAGCCAGCATAGGCATTCCGCACTTATGCCTACTATAGCTATCATCCAAACAGTGGTGACCACCATAAGTGAATGATAGGTTCTACAACTAAAACCGTACAAGTCTCGTATTGTTTCTTTGGATTTCCAACAAATGGTCAGGCTAAGGAACTTCCTATCCACGATGGGTACGTCCCTGGAATAGACGACCCGAGAACCTAACCGGATCTCTGCCAACACAAGGCCGGGTTACCTCTGCAAAAATAGGTAACTACTGACACGCGTATGCCATCCCCCGATCGTCACCGATCTTCCCGAGGATCCCCGATTCGCAACAACCACAAAGTAATAAATTTGCAGCAACCACAGAGGTTAAGTATCTGGGCTCCATACCATGATACCACCTTTATCCAGAAGGAATGACATACACTAAGGGGCGCTACTCCCTAGAACCTTGCCGCATTCTTCCTGTTTTGACCATTTCCGGGGTGTGAGGCTCGACGAAGTCTCGTCCACAAAGCTACGCTTTCTACAAAGCCATGCTTCGGGTCAAACAAAATGATCAACCTATGATCACAAAGATATAAGATCAAACAAATGATCATATCGCAAATGATCAAACACTGATCATTTCACAGCAACACTCAGTATGCCACGTTAAAAAATTGGGAGTATATCGCTGATAAATTTCAACTACATAACCTCTGAGCTCGTACGTCTCAGAGAAGGGTGTTAAGCTAAGAGAATAAATTCTCCGCCACCAACAGAAATGTATTTGAAAGAAATCAGCTTTATATCTCAAATTTGTAACGTCAGACATACAATCCATACAAGTCTGTTCCGGGATCGAACAGAACCGAAGGCACTTCTCACGAAGCCCTTGCACATCCGGATAATTTTCAATCACGTCCGGACTTCCCGTCACTAAGGGTGATAAAAACCTCTAAACCGGAGATCATCCGATGTAGAGTAACTCGACGGTAATCCTTCCGTTTTCAAAAATATCTGGTCTTCAAATGCGATTCATAACGACGTATCACATATTCGGAATGGGTTATACGACCCCATGGTCCTTTCCCGGCTAACCCGAATAGTGAGCGCTTATTCAAAAATAAGTGTGGCATTCAAATTCATCCAATTCACAACAAATACCCATTCAAGGTAATTATTGATAGTCGGTTATTTAACTATCAATAAAGATGCGCAACATCATCAGATTCCAAATAATTTTCCAAATTATTTATCTTTCAAAAATATCTTTACTAGATATTAAATTTCCACACTTCAAAAATAAATCAACGTTTATTTTTCTAAATAGTTTCCCTTTCCTTTTATAAATTCCATAGTGAATTTATATTTCAAAAATATCTACTGATATACGATTTTCAAATCGATTTCAATATTCATTTTCAATTTATCTTTAAGAAGATAAAATCTCAAAATATTTCATTTCATTTTTGGAAAAGCAATTCCATACTTATTTAATAATAAGTATTTCACAAATCTATTTATTTTCAACATTTGGAAAATATTCGATATACTTAAATCAAATTAAGTATATATTTCATTCTTTAAGGAAATCTATTTTCTATAACAACATCAATTTGAGTCAAAACGAATGTTACGTAAAACATCGTTACGACGAATCAAAAATCACTAGTATAGGGATTCGAATTTTAAGATAGGTGTATAAATCCCAATACTATATAAAACATTTCCTTTCGGAAATCATTTACTATAACAACAATGTTATAGTCCACCATTTCCTTATTTTTCGAAAACGTCTATTTCAACATTAAATGTTGAAATCTATGTATTCGATACTTAACACGTTTTAAAACATCTTTAAACAATTTAACTTCATTTTAAAACATCACTTCTTCAAAAATGAATCCATTTTATTCAATAATATATTCACTGTCCAAAATCGTGAATATAATTCACTTAACCCAATTTCAATCTTTTCTACACATTTTTATTTCAATAAAAATTCGCTATCCAAAATCGCGAATATATCTTCTTTAAAAATCTTCTATATTTAATTTATCAAATTCAATTGATTATGAATTTATAAACACGTTTATAAATTCTATTTCTATTTGAATAACAACTTCGGTTTGTAAATCTCTTTTATTAACAAATTCGATCAATATTCCACTTAAAGGCAAAAATCCAATTTACAAGTAAATTCCTTATCAGTCTTTATTCTACAATTTCATTCATTTTATAACTTCATACTTTATAAATCTATAAACTTCAAATCTTCACAATTTATAAATCTATAAATTTTCTATCTTCACAATTTATAATTCTATAAATTTTCTATCTTCAAAATTTATAATTCTATAAATTTTCTATCTTCAAAATTTATAAAAACTTGTTTTAAATTCCAAAAATTTTAATTGATAAATATCAATTTTGTACATCTTTTATATACATCGTTTTTAATAATTCGAAAATCCAAATTTAAACTATTTTATAAATTACTTAACTGTTTATTTCAAAAATCACCTCTCGGTTATATTTCACCAAAATCTTAACCTTTATAACTTTAATAATTTTAACGTTTGTAAATTAATTCAAAAATTTAATAACGTATACTTACAAATAATCACTTTAAAAAAATCTCTTTTAAAGTAAAAATCGTTATTTTAAAACTTCAAAACTTAAATCCAATGATGCAACGCATCAATTAGTCCATCACAACATCAAACATCATATATCATCATATGATAACAGAATATATATCAACATCTGTAAATAAATAAATACAGTTGAGGAATCCAGTTGGATCCCTCCAACCTGTTTCCCTGCATCCAAAGACGTTAGCACAATACCAATTCCACTTCGAGGTGGAATATCGCGGTATATAGGTTTTATAAAATATCCGCTTACTAACGGCGCAATAGGGTCTCATCCGCTATACGAGGCGGGAAATCAATCAATCAAATATATACATATGCCAATATGTATATATTGCTATATATATAGATATATCCTATTATATCTAATACAAACAGCAATCAATCAGTCAAACAAAATCCAACTTCATTTGAGTGAGAAAAATCTCACCTTAGCTTTTATTTGCCATCCATTTTCCATTTTGACCATTTCTTCACGGTTTCAAACCTTGTATAAATAATTTATACAATTTATCAATATTCGAATTAAATCGAATAATAAATTTTCATTTCAATGGATTAAATTGTTTTAACAATTTAAATTTGAACTAATTTAACCATTAACTTACTATTAGATAAATTAAATTATCCAAATGACTTTATCAAACAAATCCTCTCTTACCAATTTATTTAATTAAACTAAATCCCTTTTTTTTAAACAAATATATTCCACCCAGATTCTATTTTAAATAAATATCTTCTTTTCAAATAAAAATCCGTTAATAACTAAAATGAATAAATTTCCATTAAATGGATTTATTTAATCTTAAACTGATAATTTAAATTTCTTAAACCCATTTCCCTTTTCTAAATTTAATTAACTAATAGTTCTTTAAACTTATATATTCATTAGATCTAAATGGAAAATAAATAAAAGAAAAATATTCTTTCTAACATTTATATTAAACAGAAAATGATTTATACTTTATTACTTTCATTTACCATATATATTAAAAATAAAACCAAATCTGCATATATCTTTTACTGTGTATATTATATTCTCTGTTCCGTATAAACATTTCTTATACACTACCAAAAAATTAAATTGAACAATTTAAATTGTTTTATACCTTATTGTTAAATGCCCAGGCTCGACCACAACCTGACACTCCACCTCCCAGCATTCGATCGGAGCCCCTAGACTCACGAACTGAACTTGCGAAACCCAACTTCGTCCACACTCGCACCTCCTTCCAGCCTAGCGAACTGCCTCGCCACTCGACGTTGCCGCCCACGCGCTCCCCAGCTCGACTTCCACTTCGTTCGCGACTTCAACGCGACACCCCGAGTCCATCGATTTAGGCTGCGACTGCCTCCAGTCGAACGCGAGTGCCTCGCTCGCGATTTGATTTGAGTCTAATTCGCCCCCTGAACTCGATTGACTCCCATCCTACTCGCGACTTCGACAACTTCCATGCCCATGAATTTTCGAACGAATGAAGGTTTTCGATTTGAATTTGGAGAAGAGGGAGAATTGCCATTAAATTGATTTTGTTTTTGGTTTCGTTCGTTTGAACTGGGGAGACCGGATGTTGAGATGAATACGCGACCATTTGTTCGGGAAAGCAAACACGCGATTGAAATCTTTTTCGCGAATTTGAACTACGTGGGTTTATGACTTCGAACGAATTGGTATACACGGCCATTTTTATTTTGTTTTTCGAACGTGAAAATGGTTTTGAATCCGAAGAGGGGAGAGGAGTATTTAGAAATGGGAAGAAGCATGCTTTCACGTCCTGTGGCGTGATATTAGGCGTGATTAAAGGGAGAGTATCGTGCTGCCTTACTTCCTGATGTCGGCAAGATTTAAATTGTAAAATTTTAAATTAAATTTGGTTAATTTTCAATGCGTTTACCCACCGTACGGTCACACTACAACTCAGATTGATACGAAATTTAAAATCCGACAATAATTCAACGTTACGGACCTAATGGAACTGGTTTCGTCGAAATCCGAGACTGTCTCCCGGAACGCTATTTTTAAATATCGATTCAAACGATATAAATTCCAGAACTGAACAAAACAGTCTGAAATTAAATTCTGAAGCTTCTGTTATCTTCAGTAATATCAATACGAATTTTTAAAAGTTTTCGAAATATTTTTAATAAGCTTAAAATTGAAGATTCAAATTTTTATTCAACTTTCAATCGATTAAATTTTAAAGTTTAATCGCAAATTTTCAAAGTTATTTCGGGGATTCAAATTAAATCATCGTTCAAATATTTAAAATTAATTAAATATTTTCAATTTAATTTGTTCAAAATTCTGGGTCGTTACAACTGATATCTATATACCATTTTGATCGTCTCGTCATGCTGATCTCCGTAGTATATTCAATTATCAATTTAGGAGTCTGGTTCAAGCGTAATCTGCAAAACGATTAAATCGTACCAGTACCCAAATTCTAACTTTTGGGTTTCCATGACCTTTAGTCTATCTAACTGTTGAAACGAATAGCTGTTTGTCATTAATAACTTTTGAAATCAAACTGTTCACTTTCACCCTTTCCCATGTTTAATATAATTCATGTACGTCCTTTTATTTCCACTCTCTCTCCCCTACTGTTCATTTGCAATTGAGAATAAGAAATATATATAATATAATATATATAACCCAAATTTACCTGCTCCTCCTCATTTTGCTGTGCTTTTTGCCGTGTTCGTCGACCTAGCTATCAACTTCCTCCCTCAGCCTCCAACCACCTACCGAATCATCTCTAGCGACCCACCCATCGACCTTGAGCCCAGCCATATCCCGACGGCTAGCCACAACCCGAGCCAAAGCCGATCAGCCATTTCCCTCCACCACGTGAAGCCTCCACTCCACTGATCCACACGCAGCCCCTCCTCCTTCACGTAGGCAACATTACCTTCACTGATCCCCACTTCCTCTGGCGTCACAGTGTCTCTCTCCCGCACGTCATCTTTCCCAAACCATCTGAGTTTGCCTCGGCCGATCATCCTTTCTTGTGAACTGCATATATATTTATAGGTAAGTTTTATATAAGTTTTGAAAAATTTGTTGATATATATATAATACTTTTATAAATTTTATTATCTGCGAAAATTTATTTGATATGATGTGTACAAACCCATATTAGTTATATATTTTATATATCTATATATATATATATATATTATATAATCTTCTATGTTATACAGACTCTCATATAAATGTTTATATATATAATAAGTATACACTATATATTAGTTTAATATATATGTCTATGGTCTATAGTTTACCCATCAGATAAGTATATACGTATTTCTTTACATGAACAGTTATATAGGTTTGCATGGACTTTCGAATATGATATTCGTCTTGGAATATATAAGTTTATACAGTTTATATGTTTTATATTAACAGTTGTTACAGTAGTGTACCTTGTTTGAAGCAGTTATATATATATTAGTATACAATGTTTTGAATACAATGTTTTGTATATATTCTTAAACTATAGCTTATATAGTATAGAAGTTACGTTTTGAATACAATGTTTGATTTCAAAATGCCTACATATTTTACATTATATTATATATATATGTGTATTTTGTTATCAAGATATATTGATTTTGACTTTTTTTCATATGTATACGTTTTAAAACTTATATTGATTTTCAAGCATATGTAGATTTTTTAAATAAGTGTCTTAATTTAAACATTTGTTTTGAAAGAAAATAATAATATAATAATATAATATACTCTTCGTTCCTATTATATCAGGATGGTTCTGATACGTTTTATCGAATTCCTATTCATAAGCTCTGTTCATCATATTCGAGTTCAATCTTGCCTTACATTGAGATTCGTGCCTGGATTTCGTAACTCAACTTCGTTGTCTATATCTCTAGCCTCGAAAGGTGAGCAATCAGTCACGATTAACGTTCTTATATTTATTAAATTTGATTTCAATTGAAACGACAATTGAAATATACTGTTGTTAGTTATTTACATTGCTATTTATATGTTATTATCTGTATCTGTTCACTAGTGACATCTGACACATTTATCTGTTATTTATATTGATGATATATGTCTGTTATATTATTATCATATCTCTTATCACTCTGCAAGTTCCCTGTTAGTATAGAATTCACTATGGGTTGAAATGATACATACCCGAACGATCTGTAGAATAGGGGAAAATCGTTATGGGTTGAAATGATAAACCCAAGCGATTTTCATTTGAATTGAATTTGGGATTGCGGGTTGAAATGATATATACCCGTATATATTTAATTTACGAATTGAAATGATAAATATCCGTATCACTTGACCATAGGATAGAAAATTATATATAGACACCGTTGGTCTATATATATATTTTGAAAATGATTTCTATGGTTTTGAAAAGAAATATATGGTTTATTAAATATTGATTTTTAAAGATTTATTAAAGTTGGTTTAATAAAGTTGATATATATTATGTTTAAGTATTTATTTAAAATTTTATATTTTCAAATATAGAGTTTGAAATGATTCAGGTTGAAAAGATAAATTTGAAATTGATTTGGAATTATATTTACTTAAGAATTATACTTAAATAAGTTTGATTTGAAAATTTTAAATTTGATATTTTAAAGATATGATTTTAGAACTTGATTTTGGTTTAAAGTGATTAAATGAATATTTCAAGTTTAATAAATCGAAAGAAATATTTAGTGGTTTGAAATTTGGGGTTTTATTTAAATGATAGTGGGTTTATTAAGTGAATATTTCAAACTAAATAATAGTAAAGTGAATTTGATATATATATATATGAAATTACCGAATTTAGTTTTGAAATGTTGAATATTTAAAGCTTTGAAATATATTGAAATTGAAATGGCTTATATTATGGTTCAAACATGTATTTGAAAATCGATAATTTGAAATGGTTTATTGAGAAACTGAATCGAGTTGGAATTGATGAATTAAGATTTAATTAAATTTGAATTTTGGAATTCGAGTTGATTTGAATCGATTTGTGAAATTTAAGGAAACTATTTTATTATATAAAGTATTTTTAACTATATTTAAAACTATTTTATATTTTACTTTATAAATTATTTTAATATAAACTATTTTAATATACTAACTATTTTATTATAAACTATTTTAACTTATAACTATTTTATATAAACTGTTTAATTTTATAAACTATTTTATTATATATAATATTATTAATATCCAAACTGTTTAAAGGAAAGTGTTATGAATTTCAAGGTTTTGATTTCCAAAGTGTTTTGATTTTAAAAGACTTATGATTTCGAAAGCGTTATAACTTTGGAAAGTGATATGATTTTGGAAATGAATATTATTTTAAAGTGAGGAATGTTATCGTATTGATTTGGTTTTTGAAATGGAAATGATATTTTGGTTTTGAAGTATAAACTATTTGAAATTACCGCGGTGTTATAATAACGTTTGGTTGTTAAAGAGACCGGGATCGGATATGGGCATACTCTCTGTCGATACTGAAAACCACTTTAACAACTGTGTACGCGGTGAAGATTCCAGAATGAAGTAGGATGGTGGCGACGATCCTATATGAGGTATATACGTGGACCCGACTCCCATGAGTTGGCATAAGGTGGCTAAAATAGGAGCAATTGACGGGCTAATGAGCTTAGCACCTCTGATCGGACACACTCCATCGTATGCCATTCTATTACTTTGTGATTGATTTGTTGCGCACCCTTGATTCGGGAGTGTGGCTCGAGGTGGGCGATTGCTGCGGCTCTACGTTACCACCGGCCCGGAAGTGTAATTGGTATATCTACCCTGGCATTGCCTAGTTTAGCCGTGTCACCTACCCTAGCGTGCTTTACTATGAGTTTGTTTTGTACCATACCTATGGTGTGCCCTCTGACAACGCCCATTACGGGGGAGATTACGGTACTGTATAGACTATGGGAATATATAAAATGTGTTAAGGGGGATATAGGTAACGCCTTAATGCTATTTTAATATTTTACTTTACTTTAGACATTATTATAATAGCGTATATTACTACATAGTAGATAGTTCCATGGATCCTTAGAGGATGGTTATTCCAAACATCCTTTAAGTTACTGTATTTCGGTTTATATTTCACTTGAGTTCGATTTATTGATATAAGAATGTTAATCCTGACTCGAGTGTTTTGTGTTTTGCTTTACGCTCGGGTCAGATTGAGTGGTTCAGTGTTCGAGACTCACCTTTGGAGTTGGAGCTTCGCTTGAAGATCCAGCTATCTATCTAGCTTTCGGTTATTCAGTTGATTCCAGTGATGTACTCAGATTTTGTATTTGACTATTGTATTGAGACATCTATGTATTCGTGACTTCTGTTGTATCTTATTTAACTCTGTTATATATATATAGTAGCTTCATGAACTACTATTCTTTGTTTCCGCTGCATTATTTTTATATTACTCCGTGTCTGTGATTCTGTGATTATTTTATTTACTGTATATGATGAGTTTTGCCAAATTTAAAATTACAATCTGATATTTTGAGCAATTCAAATCCGACATGTATGGATGCGAATGGTTGAAAATTTCAGGCTGTTACACATTTGCTGAAGAGATATTTTTTAGGAACGATCTATTCATGTATCAGTTCCTAGTCTCCAATTCGAGCACATGGTTGAAAAGGATTTAACAAGATCGTAACATATTTTGCAATTAGAACATAATCAATTTAGAATCCATCAGTACAAAATAAAATAGAAAAAAATTAAATCTTACAATTCTGAAGTGAAGACATCTTTAGGCGGAAGCGTTAATACTAATTTTCAATAGTTTTCCTGAGATCTGATGATGGAGACTATATTATGTTTTCTTTTTCCTCATTCTTTTTGTAAACTTATTGGACTTAAAAAAACTTTTCAGCAATGATCCCTTAAATACAAAATGGGTAGAAGAACATTTTAATTTTAGAATATCACCAGTCCAAATAAAGAAGGAATCTATATGTATTCTGGGGCAATCTTTGAGACCAGTATAAATATTAATAGCAATCTGAATTTTTCCATCAACAGATGTCTTTTCATTAATTCTTTAAATGAAATTGGTGCACAATAATAACATAGGTCACATAATAAATAAAACTAACATTCTTCCACTTGGCTGTAATGTTATAACATAATAAAATACACATTCAAAATTAGCTAATAAAGTTTCCATTAATCCTAAACCTGTTCAGTTAGAAATATCAAATCAAATTAATGTAATCAGAATAACAAATGTCGTTATTTGTTCCCCATTAATTATAACATTGGTACTCTTTCCAACAATGGTTAATAATATTCATTCGGTTCTCATAAGTAATATGCTTAGATTAAATAAAATTGTGCGCATCATATTAGACAAATTTATAAATTCAAAGTCAATACATAATTAAAGACATAGTACATAGCATTATGTATATACAGTTTGCAACACCAAAATTATAATACATTAACTAAACCCATACCAGCAACATGCTCTTTGTAAAGAGTGGGTGGAAGCGGTTTTGTTACAGAATCAGCTAGTATAGCTTTTGTATTAATATGTTGTATCAATATAGTACCGTCTTTGACTCTATCTCTAACAACAAGATATTTGATGTCAACCCACTTAGATGCACCACTTGATTTGTTGTTCTTAGATAAGAAAACAATAGCTTCATTATCAGAGAGTAAGTGAGTGGCCTCGTAGTACTATCAATTACGTGAAGTCCGAGTATAAATTTTTTTAACCAAACTGCTTAACTAGTAGCATGATAACATGCCACAAATTTTGCTTAGATAGTGGAAAATGCCCTTATAGACTGCTGAGCACTCTTTCATGAAATTGGAACTCCTATAGGAATAAATAAGCAGCCTGATGTCGATTTCTTACTGTTGACATATTCAGAAAAATCTGAATCAGAATAACTAATAACTTCAAGGATATTTGGTAAGCACATAATCTTTGTCCCTTGAAAATAGCATAAAACTTTCTTGACGACGATCCAATGTTCCATTCATGGATTAGTTTGATATCGGCCAAGCATACCAACTGCAAATGCAATATCAAAACATGTACAAACTTGAGTATACGTAAGACTCCCTAAAACTGAAGCATAAGGAATTTGCTTCATTTGAGCACATTATATTTCATTTTTAGGACATTAGAACTTACTGAATTTGTCACCCTTGACAATAGAAGCAACACTAGGATAGCAATTGTGCATGTTACATCTTTTAAGCATTTTCTAAATATATGCTTTTTGAGATAAGCCTAAATCACAGGAGACCGATCTCGGTAAATTTCAATTCTTATAACATAAGAGGCTTCACCATGATCCTTCATTTCAGACTTAGTTGATAGAAAACGATTGGTCTCGTATAACATGTCTAAATCACTACTTGCTAATAAAATATCATCCTTGAACAAAATGAAAAGGAGAAATTACTCCCACTAATCTTGAATTATATGCATTGACCTATTGTATTTTCTTTAAATCCAAATTCGATAATAACCTCATCAAACTTGAGATACCACTGTTGTGAAGCTTGTTTTAGCCCATATATTGAACGATTTAACCTACATGTCATATGCGCCTTGCGTTCTACAACAAATCCTTCAAGTTGATCCATAAAAACTTCTTCATGCGAGTTACCATTCAGAAATGCAGTTTTCACATCCATTTGATGTAGTTCAAAATCATAATGAGCTACAAGGGCTAAAACAATTCTTAATGAATCTTTCTTTGAGATGGGAGAAAATGTAATGTCAAAATGTACACCTTCTTGTTGTGTAAACTCTTGAGCGACTAGTCTGGCCTTAAATCTTTCAATATTACCTTTGGAGTCAGCTTTAGTTTTATATACACATTTACAGCCAATAAATTTAGACCCGACATGTAACTCAACAAGATCCCAAACTTCGTTAATTTCCATAGATTTCATCTTGTCATTCATGTATTCTATCTATTTAGATGATTTATCAGTCATAATAGCTTGCTTGAATAAGATAGGATCATCTCCATTACCTATATCACATCCTTCCTTAGTAAGGTATACAATATAATCATCAAGTATGATGGATCTTTTCTCTCTTTGTGATCTTTGTAAGAGTTCCTGTGGTAGCATAGAAGCTTCATCAACATTAGGAACATCATGAACATGAGTTCTTCATTAGCCTCTTGAATTATCGGAATTGGAACATAAGTTCGATTTTCTTCGAGGTTTATTGTTCTATTTACATCACTCCTACTTACATTGCCATCTTCAAAAAATACAACATGTTTAGTCCCTACTACTCTAGCGATAATTGATGGACAATAAAATTTAAAATCTTTGGATCTCTCTAGATATCCAATGAAATAACAACTAATGGTTCTGGATTCAAGTTTCGTTAGTTGCGATTTTCTGCCAGCCGCAGTTCATAAGGTGTTTTTGAAACAGATTTACTGGGAACTCGATTTAGAATATGTATGGTTGTTTTAAAGCTTCTGTCCATAAAAAATCCGACAATGTGGTATTGCATATCATAATTCATACCATATCCATTAGTGTACGATTACGTCTTTCAGCAACTCCATTATGTTGAGGATCTCCCAGTATAGAGTACTGATGAAAAATACCATTTTCTTGAAGAAATAAAATGAACGGGCCTGGAATTTGACCAAGATTGGTGTGTCTATCATAATATTCACCGCCTCTATCTAATCGCACTATTTTAATTTTAAGATTATGTTGATTCTCAAAATTTTTCTTAAATTTTTTGAATTTATCTAGTGCTTCATATTTTTCATTAATTAGACATAATCATAGAGAGAACAATCATCAATGAAAGTATAAACAATTTATGACCGTTAAAAACCGGAGTAGAAAAAGGACGACATATATCAGTAAGAACAATTTCTAGTAGTCCCCCACTTCGGGTGGCTCCTTTCTTATTTCCCTTTAAAAAATTTCCTTGAACACATTCTACGCTGTTATCAAAATTAGAAAAATCTAATGCTGGGAAATTTTCATTTCTAACGAGACGTTGCATTCTATCTCTTGAAATATGACCCAACGTAGGATGTCATAATTTGGAAGAATTCCAAACATCACGATTTCACTTGACTCAACATTTATAATTAACACTAGTAATACTGTAACGACCTAGAATTTCAATCATTCGAATTTGGAATATTTAATTGATTTTTAATATTAAAAAGTTAATTTTATAAGTTAAAAAACTTATATTTCAAATTCAGTGATTTATTTGAATAACTGGAATTGTTTAAAATATTGAATCTTGAATTTAATATGAATGAAAATGATTTCTAAAGTTGAGTTAAATTCTATTTGAATAAGAATAGTAAACTTTAATTTCTAAAGTAGAGTTAAATATTATACTTCTCTTTGTCTCCTCGTTGATTGCCTAGCTATAGATTCCTAAATTCAAGTTCCTAATCTTCAATCCAAGATCCAAACTTCCAAATCCCTGAGTTCATCTCTCAACGAAAGCTCCAAAATGTTGGCATCAAAATTGGCCACCAACATCCAATTATAAGTGAAAGCACCAATATCCAGTCATAAATCATAGATAGAATATATGTAGAGAGTATAATATGAAGAACAATCAAAATTAAAATGAAAGAGGTAAAAAAGACAAGATTTATAGTAGTTCGGCAAACTCTGGCCTAAGTCCACTCCAGAAATTTCCTTTTTATTATACTGAAATTTGGTTACAGTTACAATCCTAAATTTCAAAAACAAAAATGGCAGAGAAGCCTTTAGGTGGAAGATAAAGAGAAACAAAATGAGCATCCCTTTTATGAAGCCACACCTGTTGATTTATAGGTGAAATCTCGGCTACAGGGCCCCTCACCTACATGGGCCCACCATTGCGACTGTCGAGCCCAACTTGTCCAAATACGCCGACCTGAAGTAGACAACATGTCGACCCAGAGAAAACTTAATGCAAACCCGAAGCAAACCTGTGGATGACCCGAAGTAAGATGAATGCCAACCCCAAGTAACATGAATGCTGACCCCATCCAAACTCCTTAATGCCGACCTGAGTGCTGACCCGAAGTCAATCCCAAAGCAGCACCCAAAACGACATGAAGTAATCCCATAGCCGACCCCTAGCTAAAGCAATGCCGACCCCAAGCTCCATCTCCTTATGCCGACCCCTATGTCCAATGCCGACCCAAAGTTTTCCTGATGCCGACCCCAAGTAACATAAATGCCGACCCCATCCAAACTCATCAATGCCGACCTGAGTGCTGACCCGAAGTCAATCCCAAAGCAGCACCCAAAACGACCTGAAGTAATCCCATAGTCGACCCCTAGCTAAAGCAATGCCGACCACAAGCTCCATCACTTTATGCCGACCCGAAGTTTTCCTGATGCCGACCCCAAGTAACATGAATGCCGACCCCATCCAAACTCCTCAATGCGGACTCGAGTGCTAACCCGAAGTCAATCCCAAAGCAGCACCCAAAACGACCCAAAGTAATCCCATGGTCGACCCCTAGTTAAAGCAATGCCAACCCCAAGCTCCATCTCCTTATGCCGACCCCTATGTCCAATGCCAACCCGAAGTTTTCCTTATGCCGACCCCAAGTATGGGCTATGCCGACCCGAAGTAAATACCTACCCCTAGTTCAATGCCGATCCAAAGTGAAGCCTGAAGTCAAACCTATGCCAACCCGAAGTAGAACCGGAAGCAATACCAATACCGACCCGAAGTTGAACCCGAAGCAATGCCAATGCCAACCTGACCGAAGTATATCTTGTTAAGACCCGAAGTAAACACTTTTCTAACCTGAAGCAAACCACATGGTGATTCAAAGCAACCTCTTGGTTGACCCAGAGCAACCCGACCTTTCTTGAAATCTATATTCCAAGTACCCGACATCGTTTATCCATCGACCATGCTCAATCCCGGCTTCATATTCATACTTATTATCCATAATTGAGTGTCCATCCATCCGTTTGAACCAAAACCATAATACTCCAGTCTCGATATCCATGCAGTCATTTAGGTTAAATTCGCATGTATACTGCCTTGCCGAAAGGCGGGTTAACAGTTAAATAAAATGAATTTTGAAAAGAAATTGACTCAAGTAAAGGTAAATGAAGTGAATTAATGAAATGAACTAATGGAATAAACTAGTGAAATGGATATGAACTTGAATTACAAAGTGAAATTCAACTTAAGTTATAAAATGAATTGAATATGTTTTGGAATGTGGTTTGATAGAGTTGAATATGAACTTAGGTATTGAAGTGAAAATAAACATGCATGGTTGTATAAAATGTTTATAATAGACATAAGCAAAATTCTATGAAAGTGTTCCTAGTGTTATTAGTATTAAAAGAACTATACTAAATTAATGGAATGTACATTAATTAAATATGAATTAGTGGAACGAAAATAAAAAGAATTTGGTATGATTAAGAAACCAATCCAGATTTGAATATATGATATCGAGGTAATTTACACCGATCCAAGTTAGGATTTTTCATTCGATTCTTGATGGCGAACACTGGATACGGATTTTTGATTGATTTTGGAATTCTCTATCATAGTATATGGCTATGCAAGGAGAATGGCGGTTTCTATTCAAGGAACCAAATCTGAGTCCGCACTAGAGTGGTTGAGTGAAAGATACTAGTTCGGAAGCGAAGTTGTGTGATCGAGCGAGCAATTAGATTTGATATTGCATACGGATGTTATATATACATCGTACGGGCTTTAATAAATTAAATGTTTACATTGGAAAATGTAAATTGATATGGTTATGAATTAATTGGATGGATATTATTTGTTGGATGGTTTCTCTTGTTGCATATGATATTGTATAGTCTATGTTATATATTGATATTACTTCCCTATACTTGTTCTCATTAGTTGTTGAGTGATTAGTAGGTGCGGATGGCGTATGCTTTGCATTTGGAGCTCGCTTACGCGTTTTAATGGTTGTATATGCTTGCTAATACTAATAAGTTATATATCTCGGATTACATATCATATTTCTATATTTTTCCCTACGGGATGCCTCATCCTTGAAGTTAAGATGAATATTTGTGATTATATATATATATATATATATATATTGTAAATTTTTTTGATCGAGCCACGCGAAGGAGACGCTGGCGAAATTTTTCATAAATTTAAGACGTTAGAAAATTTTGAGAAATTTTTTATAACTAAAATTTGGTTTTTGTGTTATAACTTTAAATGGTATTAGTTAAATCTATGAATGAATGTAGAGACATAGAAAAGGTGATAACAAAGTTTCAACAAATTGATTTTGGAAGGTTAAGGTCCTAAAAGAATTTGATAGTATATTTCAACTAGTTGATTTTGAAAAGTTGATGGGTTGGAAGTATTTTTCTTACCTTGGCAATTTCGAGGACGAAATTCTTTTAAGGGAGGAGAATGTAACAACCCAAAATTTCAATCATTCGAATTTGAAATATTTAACTGGTTTTTAATATTAAAAATTAATTTTATAAGTTAAACAACATATATTTCAAATTCAGCGATTTATTTGAATAATTGGAATTGTTTAAAATATTGAATATTGAATTTAATATGAATGAATATGGTTTTGAAAGTTGATTTAAATTCTATTTGAATAAGAATGAAGATAGTAAACTTTAATTTCTAATATTAAAGTGATTTGAATTGTTTTAATAATAATCGTTTTAATTTAAAATGTGTGAAAATAGCTTTCGGGAACACTGTCTTGGAATTGGAAGAATCGGTTATATTGGATCTATAATAGTGAATTATTATATGATAATAAATTTCGTGGCGATCGAACGTATCGTTTAGTCATGCGAGGTTGAAACGTGTAGAAATTAATTAAAGGAATTTAAATTAATATAATTTGGTTTTGAAAGCTAACTTCTGTGTATGAAGGAATTGAGTCTCGGTACTAGTTTCATTATGTTCGGATTAGGGGTATAACATATAAAACGCTAGGCGGCACGCTTCGTTTGGAGTTCCAAAATTTAACATGTGAATAGTGTTTCGTAAATTTTCTATAAAAGGACTTGGAGAATTTTCTTTTGCAAACTTAAAACCCTAAATTGAAATCGTAGCCACTATTATAACCTAAGATCCTAAGGCCTAGAATCATCTCGTTGATCGAGACCAAATTTGAAGAAATGTTCAACATGAAAGTTGTAGATCTCGACTCCATGAAGTTATCCATGGCCGTGGATCATTAGTCAGAGGTGTGTGGCGGCGGCTTGGGCAGCACGACGGTTGTAGTTTTTGGTCGCAATTTCTCGTCGTCGACGAGGCAAAGGAGGGTCGGCGTTGGTGCTGGAAGGCGCGACGATGTTTGGCGACGTTCGGTGGAGGTCGCGATGGCGCACGATGAACGGCGGTGGCATGATCGATGATGTCACGACCTGAGATATGTGTTGCTTGGGTTTGCTAATGAAGATGGATTAGGGTTTTACTTGAGGTTAATTAACCATTAATTATATAATTACCAATTAAATTAAAAAAAATTAAATTTTAAATTGCATAACCATTTTATACGATGTCCAAATTGAACGCGGCGAGTTGCTTTGCGATCATATCAGCAAATACTATGCTATGGAGTTGGATGGTTTTGAAGCTAGTAGGAATTTGGAATAAAATTGAACATTTGTTCAATTTTAATTCAAACCAGTGCATTTTGATAAAACTGAAATCAAGGTGAGTTAAACTCACCTTTTTGGTTAACCATTAATATTATGTAATGATAATGAATTGTTGATTGGGTGTTTGAATGATTTACTTTTTTATATTGTTAGTTTGGATATATTCTGTTCCTAGAGCAGATGAGACCCTATTACGTTTCCGTGTAAGAGGGAATGACCCTTTGTATACGATGCCGCCTCGAAGCAGTTGATTTATATTATGGATTAAATACTATGTGTGATGCAAGGGAACAGGTTGGAGGGATCCAACAGGATTTCTCACATTGTTGACTTTATTTTTCATATAATTTGATATATGATGTGTTGGATGCTATATTTGGTGACATAGATGATTTTTGCCAATTTAGTGCTATGATAACGCTAGGCCATATCTTTAGTATTTTAAAATACTGTAAAATGAAGATTAGTTTTTAAAAGGATTTTTAAGTGATTTCAAAATTTTATTAATATTTATTCTTGAAGTTTATTTAAAGAATGAGTTATTTTAAAATAAAAAGTATGATTTTTAGATATTATAAATTAATAGTTTATGAAATAGTTTAAAATGAAGATAGCAATATTTTGGTATAAATAATTATTAAACATTTTATATAACGTGATATATATATATATACACATATATTAAGATTTATTTATAAATGTGGAAATTTATAAATGTGATAATGTATAAATGTGGCATTTTACAAATAAAGTGAAGATTTGTAAAATCGTATTTATTCAATAAAAGAATAAATTTATAAATGGTGTTTTATTAACTAAAGGAAACTATTATCATTGGATGGATTGAATAAATAAATCACAGTTGTGGATTTATAATAATAATGGTATGTGGTTTTAGAAAAATAGTTGATTCTATTTTGGAAATGGAAAGTGAGGATAAATTTGAAGATGTTAAACGATATTTTATAAATAAAAAGAAATTTATACATATGGGGCAATGTTAAAAACAGACTATGATTGATGTTTTAAAAGGGATTTTATGAATAAGTGAGATTTATGAAGGTATAGAGTTATAAATGGGTTTTATAAATAAAAGAATTTTATAAGAAGGAAGTTTTATAAAGTAGAAAGAGATTTATAAATATAATTTTTAAAAATGGAACCGATTATGTTGAAATTTAAGTATGGATTTTTATCAAGGAAACATATTTATGTTTTAAAAATCATTTATTTATATTAATATTGTTTTAAAGTTGTTTTATCAATATTCTTATATTTTGAAAAGTTAATTATTTAAATTATTAATATGGTTTGAAATTAATCATAATTATTTATCAATAAAGTTTGGAAATTAATTATTATTATAATAAATAATGTTGATAAATTATTATTATTTTATTAAGAATGTTTGAAATAATGTTTATTATTACATAATAGTGTTTTAAAGTAAATGATTAGAATTTATTTATAAATGTTTTCGAGATTTATAAATAGGGTTTTATAAACAGATGTGTGTTTTATAAGAGGAATCTTATAACATGGTTTGGAAAACTTAAAGGAAGATTAGTTAAAGGGTAAAATGAGTTTTATAAATGGTCTTAGATATTTATAAAAGAGTTTTAGAAATGGGTTTATAGATTTATAAAAGGAGTTTATAAATGGTTTTATGGATTTATAAAAGGTTTATAAATGATTCTAGGAATGTATAAAAGGGAGTTATATAAATAATTTCAGAGACTAATGAATAGGGTTATAAACGGGTTTAGAGATTATAGAGAAATTTATAAATTGTTCTAGAATTGTGTGAAATGGAAATCTTCCACTGTTTTGTGAATATACTTATACCGTTGAGATAAGTATATAGATTTTTTCCAGGTATCGAAAATATAAGGGTTTGTGGGTATATCTTCGTAAAGATATTTTGAAATAAATATTTGGAAAGTGTTTTAATTAATGAAAAGATTAATTGAAGAGGCTTAGTGTTGCTTGGTGCTTAACCAGTGTTGCTTCCTTTGGAAAATTGATCTTTAATTGGATTGTTTGTTTATTTGATAGTTAAATAACCGATCATCAAATCTTGGCCAATTTATAAACTAACGTTGTCGAATCGAAGAGACCGGGATCAGATATGTTATTTGAAAACCACTTTGAACTAGTATAAGCATTTTGAATCGGAATATCTTGAAGATAATCGAAATAGGGCTTTTGAAGTGCAAGGGATATTTGCTACTAATCCCGAGGATGATTCCCAAAATGGGTGTAGTAGAAGTGGGGCCTTTGGTTTCGTTCAGTCCCAGAACGAACTAGTATGGGTGGATGCTGGCATTGCATTGCTGCTGAGAGTGCAATGTTAGCATTCCAAGTGGGAAGTGCTATATAAAGTTAAAACGTAGCCTCAAGCCTCATCAATCGGGAAAAGACAAAAATCGAGCATGCAGCAGGACCAAGTGGGTCGCTCCCATCAGGGTATGGTCATCCCAAAATCTAGATCGATTACTATACTCATGTATGCTTTGGGGCCCATTAATGAAAGGGATGATCATATTCAGTACTACTAGTCAAGTGGTAGGTCGGTCCTGGGTGGTAGGGTACAAGATGTTCTTGTCAGACCCCAGTGCAATTTATCTAGAGATATGACATCGAAAGGTGGTTCCTTACCTAGTCAAATATGGAATCCATTCTCAAATACGAGCTTTCCATAAGGTAAAAACTCGTCCGTGTTTATGTGCGGCCTGGTCTAACAAGATACTTTTGATTTCAAAGGTTTTTATAACTTTAAAAATCCAACTGGGTGTTTCTCATGCTAGTTTACCAGACTAACTCGGATGTTATTTTATTATAATGCTCGGTCAGGCCAAGCATATTTACAGATTGTTTTGGATGCATTAAAGCTCTAGAGACGAGCTGGAGGTCTTCAAATCATATTTACATATATGTTTATTTTCTGTTGCATTGTTGTTGAAATTATCCGCATTATGAGGACGTGTTATTATAATTGTCCAGGCTGGTGATTCTGACCTGTTGTTATACCCTGACTGGATGTATGTATATAACAGTTTCTCTTTTGTAAAGATCATTGATATTATATTATATATTATTCCGTTATGATTGTGAGATTCTGTGTTGTTTTCAGTTTATTTTCTCTTCTCCTCCTTCTTCTTCTCCTCTACTTCTTTCTTCTTTCTTTCCCATAACTATTCGTCTTTTCATTCAATTTGGGTTGGACATGTGTGGCTTATTGTCAGCTTAAATTGTGCAGATTTGCAAGTTGTTACAAATATTCGTAGATAACATAGATTCACAAAAGGAAGAATTCAAACATAATGTAACGACCCTGCATTTTATATAAATTTAAATTGATAATTTATTGAATTTTTGAATAAAATTTGTAAAAAAATTAAATGATAAAGTGATGCGAGTTTCCCCCGAATCCAAATAAAGATATATTAAATCAATTTAAATTTAAAATATTGTATATTGTGTATATATGTGTATATATGAATGTATATGTAATATATGAGTAAATTTGTATATGTATATATATATATACATTGAATTTGAATTTACATCTTAAATATAAATGGTTTGAAAATAAATATAAGAATATAGACATTTGACACAAATATAATATAATAAATAATTTTGAATTTAGAATTGATGATTTAACAAATATTTGAGTTTATAAAAATATATTTACAAAATAATAAATAAATATATATAGAGAAATACAAGACAATAAATATTAAAGTAAAATTTATAATAATCATTTAAGCTAGAAATAAATATATAAAAAAGGGTAAACTATAAAATCCAAAGTAACACATAGATAAAAGTTAACAAACAAAGAAATAGAAATATATATTCAAGTATGTACACTTGTAAAAGAAGAAGAAATATATGTAGATAAGTATGAAACCAAAGTAAACAAATATGTATAGGCTGGCAAAGGAAGGTTTTATCTCATGCATTGTACAGCCGAGACAAGAAGGAACAAATAAATGTATATTTTGTACAACCAATTAATACCAATATCTTTAGTACACTACCCAATTATCTCTACAGCCGAAATGAAAGAAAATATATGTATGAATCAAATATGGAGAAGTAAGTTGTACAAAGTAATTAATGTGGCACACCAAAGCAAGATGTACATCAGCCACCACTTGATAAAAATATCTCTGATGTTGTACAAATACATAACATCACTTGTACAAACAAATACATCACCATTTCTATATATCATTATTTTCATCAAACTTCGTTCATTTCAAACTAAGTAAAACTGAAACAAATACCATTTAAACTCAAACAAGAATTCAACTTAAAACATCAAAACAAATCAGAGAAGGAAGCTTCAGTTAAAAGCATTCTCGGTTTTCAAATGCAAAGCCTATTCTCTGCTATTCAAAACATCCAGGTGAGTAAAAAACAAGTAGATTTAAACTTAAGTTACTTTAAATCTGAACATATATATCTTGTAGTGTCTCTGCATATATTCATGTATTTGTGCTGAAGAATACATCTTCTTCTCTGTTTTAGTTTACAGGGTAGAAACTATTAAGAAAATTCAATTTCTTATTTTCTAATCATTGTTAGACTTTGGTTTCACAACAAAATATGTTTGTTATTGTAATTTAAAAATGGATTTCAAGAAGGAAGAATATACAGTGAGTAAGAAATGGGTTTTACAGGCAAAAATTTAAATTTTGAATAAGATTCGAACATAACGATTTACGAATTCATATATATATCTTGAATCCTTATTGAAAGTTACGATTTTTAAGATGAATTTGAAGATTTTTAGTGGGGTGGTTTAATAGCAGTTCGAAGATGATTAGAATGGGTATTTTAGCCAATTGCCGGCGATATGATGAACTAGGGGTGTCGGGATTGTTCGTGGTAATGGAGGAGCCTACGGTGGTGGTGGGAAAAATGACCGGAGGTAGCAACGACCACGGTGGCGTCGGCGGTAGGCGATCTTGGTGTCTAAACCTAATTTTTTTTGTCGCGCTGAGTTAATGGATTGCGTTCTTTCACTGGTTGATCGAGTCGCGTGTGGCTTTGGGAGATGATAGTAGGGAGGTCGGAGAGTACGTGGCTAGATGCTCGAAGCTTCTGGTGGTCAGAGTCAAGGTGGCGAGGCGGTTCTTTCGATTGAAATTCTGTTCCAGTTAGTACTTGTGTGTTCGATTATGAGTCTGGGTGAATTGGTCGGGGCGGGGTGATGGAGCTCGTCGACGAGGTCAAGTTCGACTTGTGGGTGCGGGCGTCGATGATCAGAGTCGCTCTGATCACTTGTACAAGTGCATGCGTGCACCTGTGTATCTGGCACTGCTGAGAAGATTGGAGAAGACGCGATATGCTCGGGTTGGATCTCGTGATGGGTCTGTGTGTGACTCGAAGTAAAAGTTGGTGGGGAAGACTCAAAGTCGGGCCTGGGTATTTAAGTTTTTGGGTCGAGTTTCCAGATCTTGATTTTTATAACAAGTTTAAAAATTTAAAATTAATCAAGGGTAAATGATTTGTTAACCATTTCTTTTAAAAAATAATTAATGTTTTGATTAAGATAGAATTTATTAAAGATTTGACAGATAAAATTATTTGAGTTTAAAATGTTTTTATTACATAACCTTTGTCTTTGAAAAGTTTAATTTTTTATTTAAACTTAATTTTGTTATTAAGTAGATAATTAAAGTATGAAGAGTTTTGAATCTTTAATTTAACTAAAAGGTTAAGTTAAGGTGGTTAATTACAAGATTATGAAACAAGGTGAATTACTTCATTAAGATAGAATGTTTTATCTTTTAAACTAATCAAGTTCTTAAATAATAAATGATGAAGTATTAACAAAGGAAATTAAAAGATTATTGTTTAAAGAAGGATTAATAAATGAAATTTATTAAAGGATAATTACTTAATATATGGGGTAATTTATTAAGGGTTAATTAATTAATGTAGTGATTAAGAATTAATTAAGAAGTAATAAATTAGTTATTGTAATTAACTAAGAATAATTAATTAAGGATTAATTATTAATTTAGGGTTAATTAATGATATTTATTTGATGTTTTAAAATTAATTGGTTATTAATTTATCATAACTAGCAAATTTATTCATAGGAATTAATCTGATTCAAATTAATCAGATAATAAAAATTAATCCTACCTATGGATGTTTGAATTATATTGAATGGTTGAATTGTTTAATATCCCTGATATGTGATGCTTTATGATATATTCTGATTTGTGTGTGATCAGTACTGTAGTTCATTTATCTGGGATAAATGTAATATATTATCTGTAATTTATATATCTGTGATCTGTGAATAAAAGATAAGCGTTATAGTTGTACTGCTTATCAATTATATTTCTGTATTTTGAATCTGTGATGATTGATTGATGTTGCACTACTATGTGAAACCCCTGGACTACACCATACACACACAAATATGGATTTCACGAGGAAATCGGTTAAGTCACAGATGATTTAAATTTAATGTTTTGAAATTGAAATTTTAATTTCAATTGATTTTGGAAATTGGATTTGGGTTAAATGTTAAAGCTTTTGAAAAGGAGTTTTTAAGATAAAAATTATTTTGAATAACTTGGTAAAGTTTTCAATTTAAATAAATTCAATTTGAATTTGTATTCAAGAGTTGGAATTGAATTTCATAATTGGAAATTATGGTTAAAAATGTTATAAATGTGTTTATATGAAGTTAAACCATTTTAAAAAGTATGGTTTTGAGAATTTGAATTTAACCCAAGGACTTTAACTCGTATAAATGAATTAGATTTTCCGAAATGAAAACTGTTGTTTTCAAATGATAAAAGCTTTCATATATAAGAAATGAAATTCCAATTTAAGTTAAAGGAATTTCAAGTTTGAATTGAAAAATGATTTTTCCAAGTTATGAGTGAATTCTTTTTGAAAATCTATGAATTGAATCTGTTTATTTTTAACAGATTTAAAATGGTGATTTGTTTAAACCATTCGAAATGAAATTGTTTTGAAAGCTATAAGTTAAATCTTTGATTTAAAGATTTAACGAGTTAATCAAATTGAAATGGAAATTGTTTGGAAAATCTATGAATGAATCTCGACATCTTTACAAAGCAGACTAAGAGTTGCGGATCCACCAATCGGATTCGCAATTCTTAAAGAAGTCATTAAAGAAACAACACTTAAAGAAAAAGTATCGACGAGTTCCTTTGATATAAAAGAATAGGATGCACCCGTATCAAAGAGAACTCTAATAGGTTGATCATGAAATATAATAATGCCATCAAGGACAGAATGAGACATACCTTGACCGCGAGATGTGTTGCCAAGGGCTTGAGCCACATTAAGCTTTCCCTCCTTCTTGCCCTGAAGCCTGGGGCATAAATGTATATAATGATCCGGGCTTTTACAATAGCGACAAGAACGGGGCTTTGAACACTTGTTCGCAAAATGCTCCTTAGGACCACAGTTATAGCATTGCTCGCTACTAGGGGTAGAAGTCTTTGCTGCCGGAAGTGCAGGTTTTCCCTTTTTGTTGGGATAAGGACCTTTGAATTTGTTTGGCCTCTTCTTATTATTGAAGTTTGGTTTGGCACCCACCACTTCAACATCACTGTCCTTATCAGCCTCTTCAAGACGAAGAGCAATATCAATGAGTTGATCGAAAGGAACTTCTAATTTTAGAAGTAATGGCTTCTTGAGATTCTTGTTTAAGCCATAGACGAACCTCTGGTTCTTCTTCAATGGGGTGTTGATGTATTCAATCCCATATTTGGACAGTGACTCGAAGGATGCGACATAATCTGTCACAGAGGATTCACCTTGAACAAGGTCTATGAAACGTCGAGCCAATGTCACTTTCTCTGCTTCTAGTACGAATTTTAATTCGAAGCGTTCCCGGAATTGCTCCCAGGTGAGATATGCTTCATTAATTTCAAAAATAAGAAGTTCGTACCAATCCAATGCTCTCTCTTGGAGCATACTGGAAGCCACCTGAACACGGTGAAGATCGATAAGATTCATGCGAGAAAAGATTCGATCGCATGTTCTTAGCCAAGCCTGGACCTCGATAATAGTTTCGGAACCTTTGAATGGTTTCCCACCCAAGTTGGTATAATCGTTACACAAGCGTGCAAATCCAGACTTAGGATGAGTAGGTTCTTGATTAGGACCAGCTGCTTGAGCATTCTTTACTAAATCCAGAAGCTGTTGAGCGGTCATAAAAACTCCATCCTGGGGAGTAACAGTAGATGGTCCAGCTCTGGGACGGCTTGGTCTAGACATTCTTTTCTTTAAGGAAGAGAAAAGAAGAAAAGTTATTCTCCAAATAAATATCAAGCAAATCTTGATAGATAGAACAAGGATACATAAAAGGAAATAGGATGATTCGGTACGAAGACTCGAATTAAATCCTAAGGCACGACTCCTAAGTTGGACTTAGGACGATGATCCTTGTTAAGTTATTCTACATTGTTCCGAAGTTTGGCTCTGATACCAAGTTGTGACGCCCCACCTCTATACCCACGCTAGCCAAGAACACTACGAAGTAATGTTGTCAACTAGCACGGAGAATAAGGCTGTTGAGGAGCGACCATCCATGTAATTTCTTTGTGCGAGCTCCGATATGTCAAATAGTATAACATGCATTTCATTTAAGGAGGAAATCCGACATACCGACACAAACTCAAAGCTATCACACAATGGCTATATATGATCTTCGGAAACAAACATAGAAATAAACATAACATAAGTCAGTCACAGACATCCATATCACAATGGCGGAAAAAGATATGAATATATATCACATGAAAGTGTACATCAGAGTAGTGGTCTGAAAGATCCACGATAATACAAAGGAATAGCTACAAAGCTACACAAAAGAATAAGTATACATCACAGAGTCTATATCTAAAATGTATACAACAAAAACTACTAATCTAAGTAGTTAGCCAAAAGTCAGAATAATCCAGAGGAGAAGTCAAGCAGAAGCACCTGTAACATCTCGGTTTGACCCGAGTATTATTTATAAGAAAATAATAAACGGATCAGTCTAGCTATAAATACCAGATGATATGGTATAAAATAAAAGACATGGCATGAACATGTAATAACCATAGTGGCATACTACTATAAGTATGTAATTGAAAATCAACAAGAGATTAATCAATATCACAAGAATCTTCTCAAAGATAAAATAGGGTATCATACCCTAAACTTGTATTCATAACAAGTCAATGACACACAAATTCACCAATGCACAAAAATTGATAAAGCTTATCAATGAAAATCACGAAAATTGGTGAAGCACAAAAATTCCAGAAATCATCACAAGAAATCCAGAAATCACAAGAAGGGGGAAGCCTATCACAAAACGGGAGTATGAAAACTCACCAACACGTGTATCACAAGACGAGACGCTATCTCATGGTAGCTAACCATAATATTTGAGCCGAAGCTCCACAAGAATGGCCCGAAGACCGTGGGGCGCTACCCCACATATGTGATGGTGAAACATCACACAAACGGGGTTTAGTCTCCCTCGTAGACAAAGAGACATCGCACAATTGCTAGTCTAAATCACAAAAATGATCATCATGATCATCAAGAAGTGTCAATCACACCAAGCTAGTAAATATATGAGTTTAGCTTCATGTCCCATAACCACTAGCTTAACTTAAATATTTACGAACAAACTGTAGATCTTCACTAGAAAATTGTCACAAAAGGTTCAGTCGAACAAGTCCAAGAATTAACCGACGAAGTAAACGCAAGCGTTTCATACCACCTGTTTTGCTAAGCCTTTTAATTAGATTTCTCATCCGAGTGAAGTAAAGGCTTGTATATACTAATAGATTGGAAAACGGTTTAGGATAAAGAGCTTTGTAATAAAATAGAGTTGAAATCGCTTTGATGAAAGAGTTTTGATATTTACTACTAGTATTGAAACCTTCATATTTTTGAAGTGACAAATCACAAAGATGATTGTAGAACAATCGGTCATAAAAATTCACATTCGAAGATGTGGATAAAATCCAAGGAAATCAATTCCAAAACCATCAAAGTAGAAATACACTTGCGACCTAAAGTGGTCGAATTAAAGTGCAACGACTTAAAGTAAATTAGGTCGAACAATCTAAAGGTAGCATGCCGAGCGACCTAGGTGGAAAACAGGCCGAGCGACCTAAAGCATAACAGCCTAAGGAATAGCACACGACCTAAATGTGCGACCTAGGGCGCAAGCGACCTATCAGGAGCGAGCGACCTAACATGGCCGACCTAAGTATGGAACGACTTAACTGGGGCAAGCGACCTAAGGGATCAGGTCGAGCGACCTAGGTGAGGGACTTAAGCATGAGGCGCGACCTACAATGTCAGATCGACCTAACTAAGCGAGCGACCTAAAGACTCGCGACCTAAAGACTCACGATCTAACTGAGACAAGGACGAGCGACATAACTCGTGGCGAGCTAAACGTAGGCAGAACGACCTAACGGCTAGCGACCTATAGGAGATGCGACCTAAGGTTCAAGCGACCTAAAGTGTGCGCGACCTAACTGGGTACGCGACCTAGCATAGCGAACGACCTATCGAGCAGGCAAGGCCGGACGAGTTAATTCCCAACGACCTAGCGACTTAAAGCCACGCGACCTAACACCGATGTGTCATTTCCAACAGAAGGAGCGATCTAACTCCGAACGACCTAAAGGCGAACGAAAATATGCAGGCCGAGACTTCGGGGCAGTGCGACCTAAGCCCAGGAATTCACCAAAATCACTAAAAATCGGAGTTTTTTCGCCAATCCAATCCAAATCCAATGCAAACATACATGCTAAAGTGATGGGGAATCATTCCCAACAATCCAAGAGAGTTATAGACGAGATTGTGAGATAAAAATCTCACCTTTGCACCAAAAATCAATGAAGATGAAGCTTGAAGCAAAACAAGGACAACAACAAGCTTGAATCAATGTCTTCACTTGAATTCGGAGTAGATGTTGGATTAGCAATGAAGATTAAAGCTTTGGAGTTTTAATTTCCCATTCCCTCCACCATTTTTGAAGAAGCTTTAAGTGTTAGGAAAATGAAGAAGGAATTAATGAAGAGGAGAGGGGGTTGGGACTGACTTAGAAGTGGTTCAGCCCAAACCAAAAGCTCAAAGCAAAAAGTGGCGAAAATTTCACTATCTCCAAACATATCGAAGTTTACACTCAAAAGATCGCAAACGTCATTTTGAACTCAATAGAGGTGGTCTCGAGTCCTAATTTGACCGTATGCAAAAGTAGCTTTTCGGACTAACATCCGTATAACGATAAAATATTTAAATAAAATATTTAAATATCAAATCGACAAATATGCGGGTTGTTACACGATGGCCTATGGACGGCCGAGGTTCAACCTCGTTTTCTGGACAGACAGTGATTCGAATTGAAAAACGAGTAGCACCAGAAGATTACGCTCGTCGAGAGCTTCGAATCAATATATAATTTGTTTGGATTGGAGGAGTTTGAATTTTTGGATTTGAATTTGATTTGAAATTGCAATTGGAAATTAGGGTTTGTTTGCCATTGAAAAGAGGAGATGGGAAGGAGATGTACGTACAGACAAATGAGTTGAGGAATACTAGGGTTTATAACAGGATATTTATAGACAGATCAGAAAATAGAGAGAACGGATCAGATTTGGTTATAACGTTGAACGATAAATGGCCTGAAAAGCCCGTTCTGTCTTCGGAACGAAAATGGGTAATCTCATATATCAAAATAGATATTTTTGATGATTTCAAATTCAATGGAAGAGGTTTCAAGTCCAAATTCTATCGTATGAAGAAGTTATGGTAAAATCAATTTATTTCAAATTGATTTCAATTGATTTCAATTAAATTGATTTCAAGGCGTTTCGAGCTCGTACGATCAAACGACAAGTCCAATCGTTACAAAACTTGAAATCCTACAATAATTCACCGTTACGGATCCGATGAAACTGGTTTCGTCGAAATCCGAGTCAGTGGCCAAAATGGCTATATTTCAATTAATTAAATAAATTAATATTAAATTAATTAAATCACATTTTTCAATTCAAAGTTAATAAATCACAATTTCTATCATTTTAGATTACTTGGACATTTACCATAATTTAAAACAAATTTAGATATCAGTTCAAAGTTAATTAATTTATCAATTTCAGTGTTAAATTTTAATTTCATTAAATCCAGAAATTATAAATCAAAATTCCAAAATCCATTTATTAAATTTTTAAACCTTGTTATTCAAGTCTTTTATTTCAATAAGGATATAACTAACATTGGTTCATGATCTATTACATTAATCTTTTCAAATTTCATCTTAATCTCCATTAATGTAATATTTAAATATTTAATTTCATTTATTTGCAATTAATCCAATTACTATAATTTAAATTCAAATAAATTAATAAATCTCGATTTCCATTCTTTTTATTCCCAATTATCATATTATGAATAAAATTAACATTATTTCCAAATATTAACTTAATTTACATTAACATAATATTTACATTAGATCTATTGCAATTGATTTTCAATTTAATTTAACAGGCTAAATAAATAGATAACTTATACTGATTGTCACCATTAGCCATTAACCATTAACCTTATTTGTAAGTTTATTACTTACAAGTGAATGTTGAAATCACTTGCATAATACTGATTTATTCAGTTACCATTTATTATGCTAGTTCATATGTTTATACAACATTTACATTTATTTTCTTACATTCAATTTATAACCAAGTTATAGCATTTACATTATTTCAATTAATTGGAATTTCGTTCAATTTATCAATAATTAACTTTAATTAACATTGTTACGTTTTATCTTAGTTATTATTTCATTAATAAATCCAAAAATTTATTTCTTCAAATATTAAATAACAAAGTTTAGTAAATTAACCATTTTAAATTATCGAAAATTTACGGATTGTTACAAAAGTGAACCCAGCAAATAAGCTCAAGATAGCTTGTTTAATCAAATAACTTATAAGTGGTTGCATGGGTTACCTTGCTAAACTTCATTCCAAAAAAGCAATTATTTACATGTGACTGTAATGATTTTCACACATATAAACAAACAATATATCTTATTTAACTAACTATAATCAAAACAAAACAAAAAATCAAAATAGAAGATTACATCCTTCTTACATATTTCACTTTCATACAGGGAAATGACGTGAACGTAGTTCATATCAAAAGTAGAAGAGACGTCTGATTTCATTTTTCTTACATGTTACACTTTCATACAGTGTATGACATGAAGGTTGTTCATATCAAAATTATAGCAAAAATAAAGCTTTTGCCTCTTACCATATGGTGTGAGCACAACATAGAGCATTTTCCAACTCAAGGTAATGTCAAAACAAGTAGTTGCCATCTAAACTGTATATCAAATCCTCTAATTCCATATTTTCATGTGCTCTATAAGATTTTGAGATGAATTTGATCTTGAAATTAAGAAATGTGAAATGTTCTTTGTTGCTGATAATGATTCAATACAATTCATTGTACAGTTTGGCTTCTATTTATATGATAAAGGAAATATTGATAAATGGGCTGCGAGTTGGCCCAGAACATAAACCGCATTTGATACAACATAAGTAAACCCTTATGTTATGATATGCCTCATTCTCGCATACCCCCCCCCCAACCCAATGTCGGCTAAAGTTTGTATGAGAGATCTGAAATCCATCGCCTCCAAAAATTCACAAAAAAAATTGGCGAGTTAAAGTCAAACTTTGATGCGATGGTATTCTCCTTCACTCTTTAGTCCTCTGATGGCACAAAGATGGTAGTTTGACTGGTAGACGAAGAGTAGTTGGAGAAAGTGTTTCGAAAAGCTTCAAGTTGGCATCTTTCTGTGATGTTTGTCCTCCTCATGCTCTTGAGTGACTTCTGGCATGTAAACTGGAGCCTGGGATCTCAGACTGATGTCGGCTACATCCACATTCAGTTCATGCTTGAATTTAGTGAACTTCTGTCTTGAGAGAGGCTTAGTAAGTACATCAGCCTTTTGGTAAGTAGAAGGTATGTAGTCGACTCCGGTTTTATTTTTCATGACTTGTTCTCTGATAAAGTAGAGGTCAAGTTCCATATGCTTGGTTCGTGAATGTAATATTGGATTAGCAGTAAGTGATATTGCACTGATATTGTCGCAACATATAGTTGCCTTGCTGCTAGGGTTAATTTGTAGCTCACTTAGTAAAGATTGGATCCACATAACCTCTGTTGTTGTACTGGCTATGCTCCTGCACTCAACTTCAGTACTTGATCTTGTGACAGTTGATTGTTTTTTTGCACACCATGATACTGGTTTCTTTCCTAGAAAAATACAATAGACGGTGGTAGATTTTCTATCATCATGATCAGTAGCCCAATCAGCATCAGCATAGGCATTGATATCCAGTGATTTGCTTGATTGCATGAGTAAACCTTGATTTAGAGTACCCTTGAGATATCTTAGAATACGCTTGACTCCTTTCCAGTGCTCATCTAATGGCATTTGCATAAACTGAATAACTTTATTTACACTGAAAGAGATATCTGGTCTTGTTATAGTAGCATACTGCAATGCACCAACTATGCTCATGTATCGCTTGTCATTAGATATGGGTTCATCCATGTATTTTGATAGACGCAAGTTACTTGTCATTGGTGTAGGAAGTGGATTGGCTTTGTCCATATTAGCTTTTACCAAAATCTCAGTGATACATTTTCCTTGATTCAACTGCATTTCATTATTTCGCTGTCTCTTAACTTCAATTCCAAGAAAGTAGTTCAGGTCCCCTAGATCTTTGATTGTAAATACTTTGTTCAGATATTGTATGATCTTTTCAATTTCTGAACTGTTGTTACATGTGATGATAAAGTCATCAACATAAATCAGTATATATGTGATAATATTATTAGAAAGTTTAAGGAATACAGAGTTGTTTGATTTTGTTGAATTGTATCCAAACTTAGCAAGTGTTGATTTTAGCTTTTCGAACCACACTCTTGGTGCTTGCTTGAGGCCATAAATTGCTTAGTTTAACCTGCATACAAGATTTTCATTGCCTTTCTTTATGAAATCTTGTGGATGTTCCATATATACTTCCTCCTGCAAGATACCGTTTAGAAAAGCATTATTAACACATCTAGTTGCCTAACAGTCCAGTTCTTATGAAAAGCAATGGTTAAAATAATTCTAATGGTTGAGGGTTTTACAACAAGAGAGAATGTTTCATTAAAATCAAATCCATTCTGTTGTAAATACCTTTTTGCCACTAGTCTTGCTTTGTGCTTAAGAACTGAACCATCCGAATTCCTTTTAAGTCTGTATGTCCACTTGCATCCAACCACATTTTTATGCCTTGGTAAGGATACAAGATCTCATGTTCTGTTCTTTATCAATGCATCATACTCTTCCTTCATAGTTGTTCTCCAATTGATGCCATGTACTGCTTGTTGATATGTACTGGGTTTAGTAAAGTCTGATAGAACACTATAAATTTTTGGTTTGAATATGCCACTTTTGGCCCTTGTTATCATGTGATGCCCAGTGTTTGCAGGTGGAGCAGGTTGATCAATATTGTCTGCAGTGACATCTTGTTAAGTATTGAGTGATGAAGTATCATTCAATATCTGACATGTGTCAGAATGTTGATTGGTGCTTGATTGGGATGTATCACTTGATCTTTCAGGCATATTGCTTTGCTCTTGATCTGGTTCACTTGTAGACATGTGAGGATGAGTGCTGAAAGCATCTCTTTCCTAATTGCCAGCAGTATGAGCTGAAGCAATCTCTTTAGAGAAGAGAATTATTGGAGGTAATGAGTATCTAGAGTTGTATAGAGAATTATTGGAGGTAATGAGTATCTAGAGTTGTATATCTTTTCAGATGTCTTGATTGCTGCATTGCTGAAAGGAAATTCTTGTTCATTAAAGATTACATGTCTTGATATGTATACTTTTCCTTTGCTGTCAAGACACTTGAACCCCTTTTGATTTGATGCATATCCTAGAAATGTACATGGTTGAGATCTAAACTCTAACTTGTGTGTGTTATATGGCCTTAAGTAAGGAAAACATAGGCATCCAAATACCTTTAGATTTTGATAATCTGGCTTGACTTTAGTTAGTGTCTCTAATGGACTTTTGTAATTCAAAACCTTTGTGGGTAGTCTATTAATCAAATAGACTGCTGTAGAAAAGGCATCAGGCCAAAATTTTAGTGATAGTGATGCCTAAGCTAATAAAGTCAAACTAGTTTCTACAATGTGCCTATGTTTTCTTTCTATAAGACCATTTGGCTCAGAGGTATAGAGACAAGTGGTTCTCTGTGTAATCCCCTTCTTTTGAAAATAATTTTTTAGTGGTAGAAATTCTTTTCCACCATCTGTTTGAATAACTTTTATCTGACACCCTGTCTGTCTTTCTGTATTGGCTACAAACTGCATCACTGCATTGTTAGTTTCGGACTTTGCCCTTAAAAAATATATCCATACATGTCTAGAGTATGCATCAATGAATGAGTTATAATATTTAAAACCATAATCACTACTTATTGGGGTTGGCCCCCATAGGTCAATAAAAATTAATTCTAATGGTTCATGATAAAGTCTCAGAATCTGGAAATGCAAGCTTGTGACTTTTACCCATTTGACAAAATGTACAAGTATAAGGTTTTGGAATTTTATCAATAGAAATATCACTATAATTGTTTACAACATGCTTCAGAAATTTTATACTGGGGTGACCCAGTTTACAGTGCTAGGTATTAAACCTCTTACAATTATCATCAATTTTTATTTCAGAAACATAGCACCAATTTTCTTTATATTCATCATACCTTGAATTTGCAACATCAAATTTGTATAATCCCTTATACTCTTTACCCTGCAAGAGAGTTTCCCTTGTTAGTATATCTTTTACAAAGCAATAATTTGGGCATGATTCAAAATAAACACTATTATCTTTGGCAAACTGAGATACACTCATTAAATTCTTTTTAATAAGTGGGACTCTCAATAGATTATTGAGATAAAGTTGCCTTATACCTTTTATGCTTGCATTTCTAGTGTGAGAGATGTGAATAAGTTTACCATTACCTAAGTACAATAATTGTGTACCTTTGTATTCCCTGTTGCCAAGATTCAAGTTGCTCAAGTTGCTAGCCACATGATTGGTAGCTCCAGAGTCAGGATACCAACTGTCATCATGTATATCTTCAATCTTGGCTTTGTCATCATTTGTTTTTTCAGTTTTGATTTCTGGCTGTGTGTTAACCAAGTTTGCACTGAGATTTTGAGTTCTTGAACTGTTATTGCTTTGTTGAGATGGAATGAAATTAGCATCAAATCTAAAGTAGCATATATTTGCTGTGTGCCCATATTTTTCACATATCTAGCACCTTGGTCTGTTGTTGTAATTCTGCCTACCTCCTCTGCCTCTAGACCTGTTAGATTGACCACCTTTTGATTACTGTTGGATTGATTTTTGTTTCCACAGCTTCTTTCTTGATTTCTATTTCTACTGTTGGCAATAAAGTTAATGGAATATTCTGAGTTAGTTGACTTCTTTTGTTCTAATCTGCCTTCATGAGAAAGAAGTATGGAATGTACATATTGTAGTGATGGTAATACTTCATTAGAAGATATTACTGCCACTATTGACTCATACTCATCATCAAGACCATTTAATACAGATAAAAATTGCTCGGTATCAGATACTTTATGTCCAGCAGAGGCAAGTTGATCACATATTGTTTTTGTCTTTGATAGATATTCTCTCATACTCAGATTGTCTTTCTTTAAATTGTGCAACTGCCTCTTTAACTGCATGATTCTTGCAGCAGATTGAAAACTGAAAACTTGTTCAATAGTATGCCATATCTCATGTGTTGTTTTGCATCCAACAAGTTGTGGTAATAGACTAGCACTGATAGATGATAGCAGCCATGAACTAATCAAACTATCTTGTCTTTGATGTGCTATGTAATCTTTGTTACTCACAAGCTTGCCTTCTTGATCTGCAGTGAATTTAGGTGGGACACTTTAAGTGCCAAGAACATAATCCTCAAGCCCATATCCTCTGATTGCAGTCTCCATCTGAAATTTCCACAGCAAGTAATTTGATTCTTCCAATTAAATGGTGAATACTTGACGTTGTGGTTTAATGATGGAATTCATGAGTTCTTGGGTGATGTTGGATTAGGTTTGAATGGTTCTTTGAGTGGTTCTTGGTACTGATGTTGAGGATGTTGTAATGTCCTCTTCAGTCATGATGAAATCAGATTAAGGCAAGAATCAAGAACAGAGGGATAGAAAAGAGATGCAGGTGAAAATGATGAGTGAACTTCTCTGATTCATCTTTCAGGCTAATACAGAACAAGTAAATTCAATGGATGATGAACTTCTTTAATGGTTACTGATGTAGCCAGTTGGATGGTGAATGATGAACACTGACACCTTCTGACTTGGCACGACACAGTGATCAAATGATAAGAAAAGTGAGAATTTCTTGAGTTTTAAACACAGTCTTTTGAGAGCTGTGATTTTCTTGAATCTCAAATGATGATTTCAGATCTGATGAGAACAGATCGTGCAGCTTATTCTCAGATGATGAGATATATTCTGATGAGGATATGGCGAGACACGACGCTGTTAAGCGAATAGTGGCTCTGATACCATATAAGATTTTGAGATGAATTTGATATTGAAATTGAAAAATGTAAAATGTTCTTTGTTGCTGTGATTCAATACGATTCATTGCATAGTTTGGCTTCTATTTATATGATAAATGAAATATTGATAAATGGGCTACGGGTTGACCAAGAACATAAACCCGCATTTGATACAACATAAGTAAACCCTTATGTTATGATATGCCTCATTCTCTCATATGCACGTTGATCTTACACATTTCGTAATATTAAATAATCAAATTCGTGTTAAATCAATGGTGTGGATTCATTCAACACATTAGCAAAGGGAACTATGGGATCAGAGCATTTGTACGCCTTAAACTTCATTTCTAACGTAATTATCAAATAAATAAGATGTGACATTGACATATGCAACATGCAATTGTAAACTCTACATTTCAGAATGTGTTAAATTTTGTGCCACATCAAATTCACACTTTTTAAAAGTCATTGAAGAAGGGCATCAAAATCTTATTACACCATCTTCAATACTTTTGCTGCATCAGTTTCACATTTCATAAATGATAATGACTGTGCCTTACACTAAATTTGAAACAAACTAGTTAACTTTTATAGTAGGTAATACACAGGTAAGGGTTGATCCAAAATAAATCTATTATCTAATCTAGTTAATGTAACAAATATAAGAGTTTATAAAATCTTCCTTAGTGTAAAGGGTAACTCTATGGTGATCTCTCCTATATTGGTTAAAAGTCAATAAGATGCTCTAAAGTGGTACATTAGTCTTACTGAAAACTAAACCATTTGGAAAAATATCACAATTGTATGGCCAAAAGTCATCTAAGGACAACTGACATCAAGAACTTTTACCAAAGGATGATGCCAAGAAGAGCTTTTAAATGAAAACTGCTCTAATGTCAATTTTGTTTTGTTGATGGACAAGTAAAGAAAAGACCTACCACCACAGCTGTCCATTGAAAACCCCTTCTTATCACCTCCACTTGCAGGCTAAATCAAAGTGATTTGATGCAACTCTAACTTGTACTGTTACGATCTAAGCCATCAAAAATGAACGCTACAGGCCATATTTTTCATTGAAATTTCCAAATTTTGATCGTTAATACTTTGTCGTCTATCTTTCATAACAATCAGCAACTTGTTGCAGATCACAATGAGATGAGAACATGCTTCCCATCGGCATCGAACTTTTTCTTTGTGATTTTTTAAAATCAAACGGCGGTCAAACTCCAAATGTAATGAATATCGAACTGTAACTTGTTGCCAATCGAAATCGGGTAATTTTCAGTAAAAAAAAACATGGTGAGGATAGCAAGACTTGTGATTATAACTTGATAGTTTATTAGCTCCCACTTGGTGTACCTCATGTCCAAAAGGAAGCTCCATGACAAGAAGTTGGATGAAGTTGAATTAAAGTTGAGTGGCTTTAATCATGTTCACTGCTAGTTGGAGATGCAGTTGGTACAAATGTACAAGAAGCACTATTCCGCAAGTGGCATGAAAAGCTACCTATATGAAATTTACCACTACATACTTATATTTATCTTTGTACGTTCAGATTTTATCAATGCATCTATTGGAATGTTATTAACGTATGTATCATAGATGAATCTTTTTCCAAATAACAATAGTAATGATACATGAAAGAAATCAAAAATCGTACGCCAACTAACTGTCTTAACTATCTTAATCAGCTGCATATTTTATGCCAATTAATAGTTGATGGGTGCACAACTATATTAAATGGCCACAAAGTAACTACTTAAATAGAAAAGCTTATTTAGAATTGCAATCTAATATGTGGATATTTATAGTACTAATTACTGGAGCAAATCCTTTGGTTTCAGTAATTCCTCCCCCAGTACAAATTTAACATATAATCAAAATATTTTAAAAAAAACCCAACCAAATTATTTCAAGGGATCCTTTTCAAAATTTCTCATTAACTAGGAGATATTAATTAAAGCAGATTGAGCAATTTTATACCTTAACATATTATATATACTAATATGAGAAGAAAGACTGACCATGGTACAGAAAGGTAGCTGTGTTTGGTGTGTATTTGACCAAAATGCCCTCCATTAAATCGGCTTGGAAATCAAGGATCTGATGTGTAAGGTGAAACATGTTATTTTGTATTATTTAACGCAGACTCCTATTCTACTAATAAACCATGTTTTTCATCCTTTCTTATATAAACCAGAGGAGCTTAAAGGGACCTCTCTCAATTAACTCTTAGCAGCATCAAATTAGTGGAATCTTAAAAGGATCGAACTCTGTCTATGATTATTTGCTTGCAACGTTATGGATCACTCTTGCAATGACAAATGCCGACATATACCTGTTCTCCTCACAAGTACATACAGCATATATAGTAACATGACCTGGGCATGCAGGTTTATTAAATAATATATAGTTATATTGCTGTGAGCTAGGCATACGTGGAAGTTGTCATTTGTCTGTTACACTGCTACTAAGTACAAAATTAGCTAAAATACATGCCGACATGTATATTATATTTTGATTATAATTTAGAACAACGAAAACTGTAATTTTAGAACACTTTTGAGTTTCGCCCTGTTCAATATACATACAAGCAAAATCATATGGCAGATGTGAATTCACTGCATGATTAGATACAAAATTATAAGGACAATGCTACTTTACCCGGGTGGAAAACCGGGTAAAATGTGCGAAACAGTACAAAATTTGAAAATCAGGGGGTTAATAAGGTAATTTTACATGGAAACATGGTGGGGCATCCGAATTTCATGTTTCCTACCGAAGATTTTGACAGAATGAAAAGCGGGTATTCAAGCATTTTTGAAATTATAATATGCTTCATTGCATCCATTTGTTATTAATATATACAATAATTGCAATAAAATTTAACGTCTTACCAAAATTATTACAAGTTGAAAATCTATGATGATATCAAGCAGTTTTAAATTTTAACTTTCAATCTGCTTGAAATGTACCTAAATAGCATTTCACTTTACCTAGATCATAAGTGGAAGAGAAAAAAAAGTTATTCCTTTCTGATTCACCGTCACAATTCAATTATTGGATATAAATCAAACGATATAAATCAAACGAACCTATAAATAAGTTATAAACAAAAAAACCAATAAATTCCAAATCAATAAATTTGTAATTCAATGATAAAGTTCTTCCAGCAAACCGCTTCAGTAAAAAAATTACTTGAGAGGGTAATCAAAATTTTCAGTCAAACTTCAAGCATTTTGGTGAAAAAAAACAGATAAACAGATAATTATATGACTTGCAAGAAAGTTCAATAGAAACTAACAAATATTTTTTCATCTCAAGCAAAAATATTATGTTTCTAATATGTGTCCATGGTAATATCTAAGGTGAAATAGAGTAATAATATATCAAAAGGAAGTCATCGCCCTTGGAATAAAAAAAAAATTAATAAGCTTTATGGAAGCTACAAAGGTTAATTTAATTATTATTTTTAAAGACAACAGGTTGAAGAACGATGATTGAAAGACTATGGAATGAGTTTGTTTATTTCTTTTAATACTAAAGATAAAAACAAAGACAGTTTCATTGACATATGAGGAAAGTGAACCTTTTACCATATAAAATATAATAGAATGAACCATTATAAAACGCTCCTAAGACTATACCAAATATTTCTTCCTAATTAGGTGGGAAGTAAAGAGATAAGTATCTTAAGTCTGGGAATAGTGGGACAATGTGGAAGGGAAGTAAAGCTATCAATGTTCAATTTGTTAAGTTTAATATTCAAAAGTTGACACAAGCACCAGTGATTAGATTGAGATATGAAGCAAAAAATTAATACACACTTACAAGCTAATAGACAATATCACATTAGTCTAATGAGAGTTGTGTGGCATGGAAGAATATATACCATAATTTTCTAGCTAATTAGGCATTAGAGACTATACCAAAACTTTCTTCACAATTATTATATTTGAATAGATTAAACCTGCAATTTTTTTATACAATTCATTTGTTGTCACGTTGCTTTATTTATAAACACTTATCTTCACATTAACACACACAAATTCATTATGTATATACATACACACACATACATACATACATATTGCTTTATTGAAATTGTCAATTTACAATAACAACCTTATATTTTGCGCATTTTTATGTAATTAATATGGATACCTTTGAATTTTTAGCTATTACTACTACTAGAAACACAGTAAATTGCGACGCACATTTCCGACGGCTGCCGACGGTCCGTCAATCTATTTGCGGCGGCTGCCGATAGCAAGCAATTTCCGTGGCATAAATGAAAATAAAATAAACTGGCCGTCGGAAGCTGTTGGAAACCGCAAAAGAAGCCGTTGGCGGCCGTCGGAAGCCGTCGAAAAGTCGCGAATATCTAAAGCCCAGGCCGACAGTTTCATTCATTTCGTTTTCTTCCCCAAATCAGCCATCTACTCCTCCAAACCCTCCTCCAACCCCTCCTCCACGCCGTCAACAAGCTTCTACGCCGCCAGCAGGTCTCCATCTTCGATTTTCAACTAACTCCATTACCTATTTCTCGGTAAGAAGATTTAATTTCTAAACCCTATTTAATTTGGATTTGTTAAATTACGGTTAATTTATTGTTATAGTTGTATAATATCACATTGATTGTTTGGTATACCCTATTGTATGCTAATTAGGTTGTTATTATAATTGTTTATCATTGAAATGTTGCAGAGAAATTTTGTTTAGTGTATATGTGCGTTAATTAGTGTATATGCGTTGATTAATTAATGCATACGCGCATTAGGGCTACCTTGAATTAATTAGAGTCGATGCTCAAAATTTGGTGTATGCGTTTTCAAGATGACGAAAACGACAATTTAATGTATGCGTTTTTTAGAATGTAAATAAATTATTGTAAAAATTGTTGTATAATACGTTTATTTTTTGTAAATCCCTTAGAGAGCTTTTGGCCCCGTCTGACAAATATTGTATATGATCGTTGTATGAATATTCATTTTTATCACAGAACGGACATTTATATTCATCCGATATAATATTTGTCGGATTTGTCCTTGTATTGGACAAGTTACAAACACAGTACTAAATATATTTTGCAACTCATTTTATTTTAAATGGTTCACAAAATTTCGACAACGCTTTCTTTTTGTTCCCTTTGTACACACATGTGTACGATACAGGGAACAAAGGAAAAATGCTGTCGAAATTTTATTGAATCGCTTAAAATAAAATGATTTGCAAAACATAATTACTACTGTGTTTGTAATGGAAAGTACGATGACCAACTATCAAAGTGTAAAACAATAACCTAAAAATTGTAGATTATATTCATATAATAATTCGTGTAAACCCGTTTGAAAATAAAATTAAATAAAATAATATTATATATTTGCGAAAATTTAAATGTATGTTTTATTTGAAAAATAAAATGTCAAGACGTAAATGATTAATGCGTTTTAATGTTTTAAAGTAGGAAAAGTGATCAATTATTTTATCGATCGGAGCTAGATGTACCAACAAAGAAGAGAAATTGAAGGCTCAATAAATGAACATTTTCAAAATGATGTACACGTCTTTATTGAATTCGCTTTACGTAATAACGGAAACGACGAAGAAATTCGTTGTCCATGTAGTATGTGCAAACTGTTGAAGCATTTGATACCGGATATAGTAATAGCTCATTTGCACCAATATGGTTTCATGCCGAATTATTTGGTGCGGGATCGTCATGAAGAACTTATAGCACCTAATCTCGTACATTCGGAGGAGAAGGTGGATAATGAACTTGTCCCGACGAATCTCATAGAAGATATGTTTGAATATACAGCACGTTCAATGTTTCCTACTGTTGAAGTTGATGGTAATGATGTTAATGTCGAAGAAGAACCAAGTATTGGAGCAACAAAAATTTATGATTTATTGGAGGTTGCTAAGAAACCCCTTTGGGATGGTTGTACAAGCGGTACTCAACTATCAGTAACTACATAATACATTGCGATGAAATCAAAATACAACTTCACAGAAGCCGGGTTTACGGTTATAGTACAAGCTGCAAAACGGCATATAACACCCGATAATTTAATGTGCGGAAATCATTATGAAGTGAAAAAATTTATGTCTGCTTTTGGTTTGCTGTGACGCCCCACCTCTATACCCACGCCAACCAAGAACACTACGGTGTAGTGCTGTCAATTAGCACGGAGAATAAGGCTGTTGAGGAGCGACCATCCATGTAACTTCTTTGTGCGAGCACCGATATGTCAGATAGAATAGAATGCATATCTTTAAGGAGGAAATCCGACATACCGACACAAACACAAAGCTATCACACGGTGGCTATATATATATAATCTTCGGAAACAAATATAGAAATAAACGTAACATAAATCAGTCACAGACAATTCATATCACAGAGGCGGAAATAGATATGAATAAATATACAACACATGAAAGTGTACATCAGAGTAGTGGTCAAATAAGATCCACAATAACACAAAAGAATAGGTACAAGTGCAAGATAATAGAATATGTATACATCAAGGAGTCCAATCTCAAATGTATACAAACAAAAACTACTAAACTAGAGTAGTTAGCCAAAAGTCGGATGATGGCTCCAGATAGGAAGTCATGAGGAAGCACCTGTAAAATCTCAGTCTGACCCGAGTATTATTTATAAGAAAATAATAAACGGATCAGTCTAGCTATAAATATCAGATAAAGTGATATAGAATAAGAGATATGACAAAAACGTATCATAACCATAATAGCGTACTGTGATAAGTACGTAATTTAAAAATCAACAAGAGATTAATCAATACCACAAGAATCTTCTCAAAGATTAAAAATAATGGCAAGTCCGAACACACGGACGAGAAAGGCAAGTCCGAACACACGGACGAGAAAGGCAAGTCCGAACACACGGACGAGAAAGGCAAGTCCGAACACACGGACGAGAAAGGCAAGTCCGAACACACGGACGAGAAAGGCAAGTCCGAACACACGGACGAGAAAGGCAAGTCCGAACACACGGACGAGAAAGGCAACATTGCTAGTCTAAATCATAAAAATGATCATCATGATCATAAGGAAGTGTCGATTACAGTAAGCTAGTAAATATAAGAGTTTAGCTTCATGTCCCATAACCACTTGCTTAACTCAAAGATTTACGAACAAATTGTAGATCTGCACTAGAAAATTGTCACAAGAGATTCAATCGAACAAGTCCATAAATTAACCGACGAAGTAAACGCAAGCGTTTCATACCACTTGTTTTGCTAAGCCGTTTAATTATATTTTCTCATACGAATGAGGTAAGGTTTGTATATACTAGTAGATTGGAAAACAGTTTTATAAACGAGTTTGATATTGAAAATAGAGTTGAAATCGTTTTGATGAAAGAGTTTTGATATTTACTACTAGTATTGAAACCTTTATATTTTTAAAGTGACAAGTCATAGAAGTGATTGTAGAAACAATCAATTATAAAAGTTCACATTCGAAGACGTGAATAAAATCCAAAGAAATCAATTCCCAAAACCATCAAAGTAAGAAGTTCCGTTGAATGGTTTTCGGATAAGATTGCCTACGCAGAGTTATACGGGGTTCGACCTGCCCGGTACGACTTAGTGAAGACAAGCGACCTAAGTTTAAAAAGGCGGGCAACTTAACAAAGTGGCCGATAATAAATGATAACAACAAAAAGGGAATCAACCCGATTTGATTAGAGTTGGATATTCAAGCTAAAAAAACAACTAGGCAAAACACAGCAGATTCAGACGTCTGAGATCAAGAATTCAGACGTCTGAATCTGGAAAATAAACTATTTTCCAGAACAGAATTCAGACGTCTGAATCCTAGATTTTAGACGTCTGAAATAGGCACTTTTTAGCCTATTCCTTTTCTGGTTCAAAACGAACCAATTAAGACGTCTGAAATTTTGATTCAGGCGTCTGAATGCTGGGAGAAGAAAATTCCCAGTATTCCATTCAGACGTCTGAACCATACGTTTCAGACGTCTGAAACTGTTATTCAGGGCATTCCCTGAACCTAGGCCAAAAAATGGCCAAACGACATCGATAACGATCGGTCGAGCAACAACGACTATGGAATTGCACAAGGATAAGTGTTAGGAATTCATACCTAACAATCGAAGATAATTATTGACTTAGATGTGAGATAAAAATCTCACCTTTTCACAAAAACAATGAAGAAGGAGCTTGAAAGCAAAGGGAGAATCAACCACTCTTCAACACAACCCAAATGAGCTTGGATCTATGCTCAAAAAGAAGAACATTCCTAAAGTTAGGTTTAGGATTTCTGAAATTGAAAGGAGAACGGGTTGGAGAAGATGAAGGAGATGCTTACCAATGGGTTCTCTTAGAATTTGGAGCTAGAACTTGATTTGAAGATGAAACTAGGGTTTGGGAGTTTTAATTTCCCATCTCTCCCACCATTTTTGCTTTAGAACTGAGCAAGAGGAGGAAGTGAGAGTGAATGGGGAGGGATGATTCAGTTTGGGGTTTAAGTTGGCAAAGGGGCTGAACCCAAAACCAAACCCAAAGTGCAAATGGTCAAATTTTTGACTAGCTCCAAACATATCGAAGCTTACACTCAAAAAGATCGCAAACGACATTTTGAACTCAATGGAGGTGGTCTCGAGTCCTAATTCGACTGTTTGCAAAAAGTAGCTTTTCGGACTAAAATCCGACTAACGATGAAATATTTAAATAAAATATTTAAATATAAAATCGACAAATATGCGGGTTGTTACATTTGCCGTATCAAAAAATAGATATATGTTTAAATGGTTGCATGTTGTTTTGCAAAGAAGACATCGGTTTTAAGAATTGTAAAATATGTAATCAGTAAAGATACAAACCAAGAAAAAAGAAGGAAGTTCCGTACAAGCGTATGCATTACTTACCCATCACTCATAGGCTTCAAAAGTTATATGCATCTTCTGTAACCGCACATCATATGAGATGACACTTTGTGAGAACACAGGAAGAAGGTACGTTAACACCCGACTGATGAAGAAGCATGGAAGCATTTTGATAAGACATACCCCGCTTTCGCAGCGGAGAGCCGTAATGTTAGACTTAGTTTATGTACGGATGGATTTTCACCGTTCTCTCAATTTGATTCAAAATATTCATTTTGGCCTATAATTGTTACACCTTACAATTTACCTCCATGGATGTGTATGAAAACTCTGTATATGTTTCTCACTATTGTCATCCCTGACCATGATGATCCGACACAAGGAATCGATGTATATTTACAACCATTGATTGAAGAGTTGAAAACATTGTGGTATGAAGGTGTTGAAACATACGACATTTCAAAAAAAAATTGTATGTTCGCTTCTCTACTGTGGACTATAAGCGATTTTCCTGCGTATACAATGTTGTCGGGTTGGAGTACGGCTGGTCGTCTAGCTTGCCCTTATTGCATGGAAGCAACACGAGCATTTCCTTTACCGCATGAGAAGAAAATTTCGTGATTTGACTGTCATCGGTATTTTTTCCATATTAATCATCCTTTTAGAAAAGATAAAAAAACTTTACAAGTAATAAAGTTGAGACCTTACGACCACCAACGATTTGGTTAAGCGAAGATATTTATGAGCTTGTAAAGAATTATCCAAAGATACATGAAACCAGCGAACAAATTGAAATACAAGATAAATCGACGATTCATAATTGGTGCAAACAAAGTATATTTTGGAAGTTGCCTTATTGGAAAAATCTCCTAATTCGTCATAATATCGACGTGATGCACAACGAGAAAAACGTGTTCGATAGTGTATTTAACACAGTTCTGAATGTTAAAGGAAAGACTAAAGACGATTTGAAATCAAAACGTGATATAGAAGCAATATGTAATCGTCCTGAACTTCATATGAAGCCAAATGATACAAAAAAACTCAAAGCATGCTATGAGCTAGACAGTGACCAAGTTAAAGTACTGTTAAAGTGGGAGGAATGATTAAGATTTCCTGATGGGATTTTCTCTAATCTTCGTAGATGTGTCGACTATAAGAACGGTAAACTGAGTGGGATGAAAAGTCATGATTGTCATGTAATGATGGAACATTTGTTACTCGTCGCTTTCAAAGAACTATTGCCCACAAAAGTTTAGACGGTTGTAACAGAACTTAGTTTGTTTTATAAGGAGTTTTGTTCAACTACCTTAAAAGTCGATCGTCTACATAAACTTAAGGAAGAAATTCTTATACTGCTCTGCAAACTGAAGAAAATATTTCCTCCTGGTTTCTTTAATGTAATGGAGCATTTACCTGTTCATCTTCCGTTTGAAGCACGTCTTCGAGATCTTGTGCAATATGGATGGATGTATCCGTTTGAAAGGTATTAATATTAAGTAGTTAAATTTTAATTTAACCACATGTAATAAAATTTAATTATACTTATTCTTAACAGGTACTTAAATCATATAAAGAAAAAAGTTAGACAAAAAGCACGAGTTGAAGGTTCGATATGCAAATCATATATCGAAGAAGAAGCTTCGTTCTTTTGCACTCGTTATTTCAGTGACCATGTGAACTTATCTTTTGAAAGTGCTACGCGAAATAGGCATTGAACAAGATTCTTCTGAACTAATGCTATCTATTTTTAAACAGCAGGAACGCCCTGCTGGAAAATATATGGAAGTATGGTTAGACAACAGAGATTACCATGTAGCCTTAACTGTGCAGAAGTTGCGCCATTTGTTAGGTACTAATGAATAACACATCTAAAATTATCTATATATGCAGTATTTTCGAATCACGTATATGATCCGGTAAATTGTGTGGTCAACGAAGGGTTGAAACATCTTGCGATGTGACCAAAAAGAAAAGTCAAGACATATCCAATATTTTTTGTCAATGAATACAAATTCAACACCAAAAAATACGGGGCTGAAAAATTAACTAACAATACCGGTGTATATGTTAAAGGTAGTGATGATCCAAATGATCACATAAATGATTTTTACGGCGTATTAACTCAGCTTTTGCAACTAACATATTTCACCAGACCTGTAGGAGAAGTTTATTTGTTTAGATGCAACTGGTTCGATGATGTTCCAGGTTCTGCAATCAACGTGCACCAAAAATATAATATTATTGAAATAAAGCATACATCACGTTATCATAAGTACGATCCGTATATACTAGCAAAACAGGCCCTATAAGTTTATTATGCTCCTCATCTATCTCTAAAAAGAGATAAAGCAGATTGATCAGCGGTTTTTAAAACCAATGCAAGATTTACGTTTGATGGAAAGAATATTCCAGACGAACAACCGTACAAAGCGGATATCGAGAAAAATGGCAAATTTGCAATAACAGATGATCAAACCAATTTAGGACCTCTAAATGATGAGTCAAATGTATTAGCAGAAGCATTTGAGACCATAGAGAAAATCAATATAGTATGAGACAGAGTCTGAATCAGAAAACGACGAGAACTAATTTAATAGTATACATGTTGAAAAAAGGTAATTTATGAGAGTATTGATGTTACACTTTTTTTATGTTACATGCGATTATTGATGTTGAACCTTGATATGTTTGCTCATAATTGAATGATATATTATGCCATAATAAAATAATATTTATGTCACGAGTATTACAGATGTCCTTTAGGCGGCGGAGTTCTTCACAGCCTGGTTCCCCCTCTGGGTCTCAGAGAGGGACAGGTCACGACGGTGGTGATGGCAGCGGACCTTCGCAGAATGCGCCGCGTATAGTAGTTAGATTGCTACCGAAAGTTGATGGCTCGTAAGTATTAAATTTACTTCAGTATTGTCAATAATTTGTATGATATATTAGTCATGATTTGTCTGTATCATATTTAATGCAGGGGTTTTGAGCTTGAGTCTTCTAACATTGTGCTCAGCATATTGAAGCAGACATACATGAGCCGTATGACTGCATGCTGGCCGACGTGGAGCAGGATCCCGGACCATGTACGGTAGAGCATATGGCAGGACTTCCTAGTAAGTGTAAAATTATATATCATTATATATAATCAATTTACTGACTAAGTATAAATGTATAGCTTATATTTTTTTAACATATATACAGGGGACAGTAGACTTACAAGAGGAGGACGTGTCTCTTTATCACCGTTACTGGAACTCAAAAGTGACAAAGAATTATAGGAATACGATGTCTACCATAAGAAAAATCGGAAAGAAGCCACAATGGATGGGCGCCAGCGTCTGGGATGCTTGGGTCGCATGGTGAGGTAGTGACGAATTCAAGGAAAGTCTATCAGATATCACCTTAATTTATTCAGTACAGAATACATAATTTATACCTGTAAAATGTAATCTTAATTTTTAATTTGTGGGCGAAGTCGGATATGAACTCTGCGAACAGGCAGAAAAATCCTGTCACACACCGTGGTGGCTCAAAATCATTCTGGCACCATCGCGAGGACCTGGTAAATTAATTAATTGCAATTACAAATAGTTATTACATTTTTAGTATAAATTTGTATGAACAACAATAACATACACCAATTATTGCAGCAAAGAGCGCGTGGGGTCTCGTCTCGTATATGGACGTGTTTGAGCATACTCATGCCATTAGGCAGACAGACGACGAGAGATCGGTGTCATATCTCGAGCATGAGGATGATAGAGCGTACACCGTACATGTAAGTATATTTTAAGTTATAAGTTATAAAATATTATATTAATGTCATGTAATATTTACTTGTATTTAATTTTGCGTTGTAGAAAAAATTTATGTAGGCACGTACGCAGATGCTTGAACATTCCCGACGGGAGCAGTTGACCACTGATGAGGAGAACGCGATCTTTGACTCTGTTATGAACCCGACCCAGAGAAACGGACGCTACGGCTACGACAACCAATCGGTAATTTATAAAAATTAACTACGTTGTAAATTTTGCTTAATTTTTATAAAAGTTACGTAATAACTTAAACATATTTCGACTTGTTTTGTAGACTCGGACATCACAAAGGACTTATCGAATGGCTCATGACAACGCGGAGATTAATGAGCTTAGACGGTAGATCGCACAGCTGCAGAAGCAGGACCACCTCCAAGCAGTGCAAATGGAGCAGCTCAACCAACATTTGGCCGAGTATGTGGAGCATCATGGAACATTCCCTTCGTCTGGTGGTTCCGGAGCCGATGATGAGTCTTGAGGTACGATTTGCAGTTTTTTTTAATGAACATGTGTTGAATGTAATTTGTGTATATAAACATTGAATGATTGTGAGGTTAATTTATGGGCATGTGTTGTTTGACATTCATTTGTGTGATTGATTTGGTGGTTGATTGTGCATTTGATATGTGAAGTTTGATGTTGGATGTAAATATTGGAGTTGGATGGGTAAGATTGATGATGGAAGGTTTGTTTTGTATTGATTGAATATGTTTGCCTTTGATATTATGATGTTTGAGTTTTATATTGATATTGATTTCAACTTATATATGGCTTATATATTGATTTTGATGAGTTGTGTTATATATTGGGATGGAAGTGATGGCTTGAAAAAAAAAAATTTATCCAAATTTCCGACGACTTGCAAAGGCTACCGACAGCTTATTGGCCATATATTCCAACGGCTATCGACGGCTTCCGACGGCTTTCAGGGCGAAATTTTCGACAGCGTGCGATGGTTTAATGGAAAATTTTGTCAAGCCACGTGAACGTCGTCGCCGTCGAAATTGCCGTCGGAAGAACCGTCGCCAGCCATCGCAATAACTTCGTCGAAGCCGTCGGAAATGGACGGAAGTCGTGGTCCGTATTCCGACGGCATTCCTGACGGCCCGCGACGACCGCCGACGGTTGTGAGCAGTCGGAAATCCCTGTTTATCTTGTAGTGTACTTTTTTTATTATCTTAGTGATTAATTTTTATTTTCTAACGGTTGTTGGTTAGTTCAATGGGTACACGTAAACATAATCTATATATCAAATATATTGTAAAAACAAAGGATAACCAAACACGAAATCTCAAATTAGGATTTCGGTTAAACTAAGAGATACTTACATCTAGATGATCCGCTTCAAGGACAATCCGTTGAACTATCCATGAAGTTTTAGCGTAGAACAAATATACAACATAGCTCCAATTTTTCCCTACTTAAAGACTGGACCAAAATTCAACCAATCAACCTGAGTAGACCATCCAATAGCCGATTATTTTAACTTGTGGCTTCCATGAGCTATTTGACTGCTTTCCTATCCATAGTAACATAAATATATGTTAAAACACAATTCCCAGTGCCAATTACACAAGATTTAACAGATTTAACAATAGTGGACTGCACTTACTAGCAGGTAAGCACTGAGTACCACCACTAAATTGTGTACAGAAGAATTGGCAGTAATTTAAAATTTGCAGGTATCGACATGGATTAAATCATTAACGCGTATCAGAAACGTGGGCTATAGTATAATAAACAAGATCGTCATATTGCTAACATCCTTCAAATTGAACAGGAGCTGGAGGTTAAAGGTCACTTTTCTAGAATTTGCTTACATGCAAGCAATAACTTTACCGACCGGCTTTGATATCTTTAATAATAGTTGTAATACCTTTGTTATTTTTAATAATTAGGCTATTTTGAGAAAGGTTATATTCCTACACCCCATTCTCACCATAACTAAAAATATTTAAAATTTTAAATAACATAAGCAGCAACAATAATAATAATAATTAATCAAAGATAAAAATAATAATAGTTCGTATAAAATCACCCTCATCACTTGTTCTATACAACAAATTCACCAGCTCTGCAGTTCCAAAATGAACATCCTGCGCTACCAAAAGGTCCTTAGGTTGTTTTGTCTAGGGAACACAGTTCCAACATGTTTCCTGTTGGTTTGTAAATTAACTAATCTGTACCCAATAGCATTCTTGCATGTAAATTTCGGACCATTTACTTGATCAATAGTTAACTATTGTAATATTGGGATGTGTGTCAGACTCGGGCGATTGGATTCTATATGAGACCATCATCCACCCCAGTAGTAAAAACACACAATTAAGACATTTGATAAAAGCATCACATGTGCACTGGAAGTTGATATCGTTGCATAGAACATTGATTTATGCATTTATTAATGCGGCTAAACCTAAGCGGTGGCAAGATTCATGATAAAAATTAAAAAGCCAATTTTCTCAACCGTAGTGTGCGATCAATCAACTTCAACAGCAGATAACAATTACAATTGCGTATTTGTATCATTACACTCATAATCAGGAGTCCCCGGTTGAGCATGCACATCATAAGTTAGGCATCTACGCTTTAAATAAAATTTTGCAGAGTTTGATAGACGTCTATATGCTGAGAATTTGAGATTCTCAGCATCTAGAAGTTTGTTGAACGGACCTAAAACGAAATTGAGGCGGGAATCCGTTCAGCAAGCATCTGATAAGATTACAAACAAAATTGAGAATTTTGAAGTTTAAGCAAACAAAATTAGTGCGGTTGGTTGATGGTCCGGATTGCGAGATCAAAAATCACAAGTTCTAACTTCGAAAGTGACAATCCTGATCAAATCTTTCTTTCACAGAGTTTACAAATAAAACTTGTTCCGGTGGCAATTCAAAATAAAATTTGGGGTTTAGATAAATATAAGCTAGAGATATGATTGTAAGCGAAATACATGTATCCAATGTGAGTAAACTGACACAAGTTTGATATCTAATCATGTGAAGTTAAATGCAATTGGATAATCATGCAGGCAAAGATTGTTTATCTTTTGAGTTGCTTCAACAGGTTTTATAGCCAATCTTTTCACTTTCCAAAAATGAAGACATTTCAACTATGAAGACATTTCAACTATTCAATGCATGGTGCCCAAAATAATAATCTTGGTAGTGTTGGTGATGATGATGGCGGTGATTTTAGGGTATTCCTTAGATACTAAAATATGGCAAATAGCAGTTTTGATCAAGAAAAAATTAGTGAAACCACGCGCCTTTCAAATTGAACAAGACAAATAAGAGCATCTCATTTTGATTGTGAACAAAAATAGCTAGACAAGTAGACACAAACAATATTTTTAAATCATAACACGTTAAGCTAATGAATTATTAGGTATACCAATTTTTTGCTGGAGCATGTGATCAGCAAACAAAGTTAATAAATAAACATCGATATAGGAGAGAAGGAGAATGATAAAATGAGAAAGGGAGGCCCATTTCAATTTTCAAACAACAGAACGAAACCTGAGCCTACCGTGTTCTTTTTTAAACTGATATTCTTCTTCTTCTTTTATTTATTCTTTCCTACACCAAAAGCAATTACTAAAATGGAAGAGTTAGAGTATTAGGTCCTTGTTTTTGATGTAGAAGAAAAGTCAGGTCCTAATTTTGTAGAAGAAAGTGCAAACTAGCTTGCTCATTTCTGACAGAAAGTGCAAGTTAAATTGCGATTTTTAAAAACCTTTTGTAAATAAAATAAAAAATCAAATTTTAATATTCGTACATAAACGTGATTATTATTAAGTATGTTTTTTTAAATAACAAATTTTTCTTTACTGTTACAAAAATTTACAGAATTTATGAATTTTTTTCCAAGAAAAGCAAGTTGGTTTGCGCTTTTTATCTCAAAATTACAAGTTAGCTTTCACTTTCTATTAGAAATCCACAAAGGTGCCAAGTCCTAGCAATTCTAAGAATTCAAAATAGCAGCTATATGTCTAACCAGGGAAACCGACGTTTCACACTCCTCATTGGTAAGATTGGATTGTTCATCTGAAGGGCTTTTTTTTCTCTTCGATCCGAGTCTCGTTTGATGAAATGATGCTTACGATTATGTTAGTGAGAAGCTAAGTTCCGCTTTAAGCCCGACAAGCGAGCAAGAGAACTAGCCCGACCTAACCCTAAAAGCGGGCACCAAGAGAGGTAGGCGTGTAAGGAAGTGCTTCCAATCGATTGAAGCGGAAAAGACTCCCCTCACTAGAAGACATTCCCCTCGGCTCTATATTCCGTTTTCAAAAATATGAACGACATTTACTTATTTATTTGTAGAAGAACTTTTCTTATAACATCAAAAATAGGGACCTATAACTTATTTTCTATCCTAAAATATTATTCACATTTACAGGGTTTGGTAAATAATTTACCCTATTAAATCTCAGTTTTTATCTCCCTTGTAATCAACCACGTGTCCTATTATAGGTAGCAGGCTTCACATTACATTTTTCCACATCTTCACCAAACTCTATAAATAACACTTCTCAGTATCTCAAAAATCATTTCAACTTTCTCAACAAACTCTACAAAATACAAAGAATATTAACTAAAATCTTCATCTCTCTACACCCAAACTGAAACAAACTGACCTCAACTCCACTTTCATGGCTTCTTCTATTGCTACAAATAACCCAATTCTAAACCTCTATACAGTTAAATCTACCAAAAAGTACAAAATATTATCGCAATGTCCATCTTCACCTCAATCTTTACTAGACATCTCTACCCGATCTTCTCCATCATACTACCCTACTCCTATAATCAAAGAACAGCGCCGCTTACCTTCCGCTTCCACTATGACAAAGCCAATGACTTACCCTAAACCAAAATGGAACATCTTCCAACAAGTTGCTGCAAAAACTCTAAACACAATCGAAGATTCCTTCATATCGAACATCCTCGAAAAACCGCACCCGTTACCAAAAACATCCGACCCATCAATTCAAATATCCGGGAACTTTGCCCCCGTTAACGAGCAAGCGCCTCACCATGACCTACCCATCGACGGAAGAATCCCACCGTTCATTAACGGAGTTTACGTCCGTAACGGGGCTAACCCATTATTAGAACCCATGGCAGGGTACCACTTTTTCGACGGTGATGGAATGGTACATGCCGTAAATATTAGCAACGGAAAGGCTTCATACTGCTGCAGGTACACTGAAACAAAGCGATTGGTTCAAGAATGCTCGATTGGAAGGCCACTGTTTCCTAAAGCTATTGGAGAATTGCATGGACATTCAGGGATAGCAAGACTAATGTTGTTTTATGCAAGAGGAATGTTTGGATTAGTTGACCATAGCAATGGAACAGGAGTTGCTAATGCTGGACTGGTTTACTTTAACAATCGGTTACTAGCTATGTCAGAAGATGATTTGCCTTATCATGTGAGGATCACAAATTCAGGAGATTTGGAAACTGTAGGGAGGTATGACTTTGATGGCGATCTTAATTCAGCTATGATCGCTCACCCGAAAATAGACCCTGTTTCTAAAGAAATGTTCGCACTTAGCTATGATGTTATACAAAAGCCTTATTTAAAGTGTTTCAGATTTTCACCAAATGGTGAGAAATCTGAAGATGTTGAAATTTCGTTGGATCAACCTACTATGATGCATGACTTTTCCATAACGGAAAATTTCGTGATCGTGCCGGATCAGCAGGTTGTGTTTAAGTTGCAGGAGATGGTTAGAGGAGGATCTCCAGTTGTTTTGGATAAAGAAAAGGTTTCGAGGTTTGGGATTTTACCAAAATACGCGAAAGATGCATCGGAAATGAAATGGGTAGATGTGCCTGACTGCTTCTGCTTTCATTTATGGAACTCATGGGAAGATGATGAAACTGGCGAAGTAGTGGTGGTTGGTTCTTGCATGACACCCGCTGATTCAATATTCAACGAATGTGATGAACAATTGAAAAGTGTGTTGTCAGAAATTAGAATTAATCCAAAAACGGGTAAGTCAACTCGTAAACCAATAATGTCAGAACTGGAGCAACTGAATTTGGAAGCTGGAATGGTTAACAGAAACAAATTAGGAAGAAAAACTCAGTATGCCTACTTGGCGATAGCTGAGCCATGGCCGAAAGTTCCAGGATTTGCAAAAGTTGATTTATCTACTGGTGAAGTTAGAAAATTCCTTTACGGAGATAATTGTTATGGAGGGGAGCCTTACTTTGTACCAAGAGATCCAGGTTCACCAAGAGAAGACGATGGCTTTATTCTCTGTTTTGTGCATAATGAAGAGACAAAAGAGTCCGAACTTAGAATTGTGAATGCATCGGATATGAGACTTGAAGCATCAGTGAAATTACCATCAAGAGTTCCATATGGATTTCATGGAACTTTTGTAAGTTCTAAGGATCTTAAAACTCAGGCATAAAATTCCAAAATTGCTAGTTAGATCATCTTCTCTTTTTTTTGTTTGGTGTGAGGGAGTATTTACCAGAGGGATTCTACAGAGATCCCCGGAATTCACTTCCCTGAATATGAGGATGCTTTTATGTAAAGTTAGGTAGTTCGTATTTGTTACTTTTGACAGAGACAGAAAGTGAAGGGAAGAGAGATTAAGTTGGTAGCTTGCATAAAAAGCTCAGCTAGTCTCTGATATTTGTAAAATATTAAGTATTGTATAACCTTTGTTTTAAATCAAGCTTAATATCAAAACAATACACAGTTACTTCTGCATAATCAGAAAAAACGAGAAGTATAAAGAATAATGATGAGGAAATACCTTAAAATATGGACACAAAATTAAGGCTATGTCAAAGTGTGTTAAGGACTGTCAAGTTGCTGGCTTCATCCATTTCCATTCTGCAACATAAACCTGAAATTAGTTTTATGTTAACCTGTTTGAATAATACTCCATATCTAACATAGCTGGGTTGGAAGTGCGTTTAACTTACAAACTAGAAATATTGTGATTGCATGAATGAGAAAGTTGCAGGACAATAACGATATTCCTGAATAGGACACATTACCATTAATTGGCGAGGTACATAATTACATAATTCAAGGATAAAAATAAATATTCTAGCAGTAACAAAACTTCAATTACCAGCATCAAGCTAGCTGTATTTCTGGAAACTGAAAACGTAACCAGAGCTAAAGATTGGGATCATCGTGTCAACAATTGTATCCAGAAGACTTTCCCATCAAACATGAAAAAGGGTCCATCATATAATAGAAAAAGCCAAGTAAATGGTATTATCACCAAAAAAAGAACACTAATTCCACTTCCAGAACTCAGATGCTTTTTTCTTGCATGTTGTTGTTACTTGTTAAGCCAGAGCATTACCGACTATTAATTTTATGACTGTTAGTTTGCTCAAATTGAAGGCAGCACTATCTCTTGATTGCTACAGCTTGGGAGTTTGAAACCATGCAAAATATAAATAAATTTTGGCCGTCATTTTCTCTGCTTTTATGTCGATTGCAACAGTTAATGAAATCCGTAGTTGCGATGGGTGCAGATCATTATGTTTTTATTACCATCCATTTTTCTAACACCACGATGAGGAATTAATTGATTCACAAATTACCATTAAAGCTGCAGTTCAAGTGTAGAAGTGCAAACTTTCGATCTTGAAATCATTAACCTTAAGTTTACTTGATTACTGTTTTTGTGCTTCTTTATGGTCACTCGTCCATTTCTCTTGCATATTTTACTATAATGCTTAGTTTCTTATGATTTTCTCTTCCATGCTCTACCTAAGCACCTAAACCTAGTAAAACAAATGATGAAACTCAATACACAAAACTTCTCAACGCCCACATTATGTAAGATACTGGAAAGGCCATAATAAGCTTTGTCCAAGAATAAATAATATTTCAGAAGACCATGTTTGTCACCGGACACACATTAATTTGTATGTGTCGCCTAAACCTTTCTAAGGGTTAACCGTTAAATTAAAAAACTTTGCTAATGACCACGGGTAACAGTGCTTGATGGTGTAACCAAAGGTTTTAGGGCATCTCCAGCGGATTCAGGGCTGAATATTCAGCCCTGAATCCGGGTTGGGCACCCAATGGCCAGGCGCCCATTTAATGGGCGCCTGAGGCCAGGCACCCATTAAATGGGTGCCTGACTTGGGCGCCCATTTAATGGGCGCCAGAAGCCTGACGCCCATTAAATGGACGCCAGGGCTTGGGCGCCCATTAAATGGGTTCAGGATCCTGAATTGGATCCTGAACATTACCCTTAATATTACGGTTGAATTGAACGATTGAGGAGTTTTTTTCTTCAAATTCAGGATATACATATACCACTGGAGATGCCCTTAGGTTCAATTTTCAGGCGACATATTGTAGTCTTTTTTTTTCGAAAAAGGAAAAAGAAAAAACTTACCAACTACTCTAATGTGTACCACTCAATGACTAATCTGTCAATGACTTCCCATAATATTAGTAATTAAACATGCCATCACACCTAGTTTCTACAAAATCACAAGTGACTATCTCCTCATCAAGTTTTCAATGTGAAATAGAAAGTTTTGGCCTTTTTCAATTTTATCCGAACGCAACGCCAGTATGCTCTGCTGTCTATAAGTAAAGCAACCAGCGGCTATATTTTATGGCCTTCCCTTGCAACATTAAAATCTGTTTCGCTATTAGTTTCATGCTACTTCAATACTAAGGTGGCCTGTCATAAATTATTAATTAAGCAGTCATCAACTCAACTTGAGTTATTAACTCACCGCAGGATGAAACACTGAGCCAATGAACTGATAAAGATGTCTCAATTCATGTATAATCCAACAAATATAACTTCCTGCTAACTCACGCTAATTAACAACGAAAATCAGCTGACTGGTTACAACTTGGTAAATTTATTTATCAAGTTCAATGGGTCCCTTTTTCAGATTAAAACCTCTTATCATGCAAAGCATAATGTTGAGATGTTAACACTTAAGTAGTAATACTCAAAGTTCTTTAAAAAATCCAACATTTGCTTTTTACCTTATACTTCTCAAAAAAATAAGAAAAAAAAATCTTCTGCTGTGTGTTTGTGTGTGTAACGATTCAACACCACATTATGCACTAAACATATAACTTTACGAATATGCTATGAACAATGAAAAATGATATATGTTCTCCTGAAAGAAACTCAAGCGATTAAACATATAACGCACCTTGACTGATAAGTATGATACAATATAAGCTCCACTTTTTCTGCCTGTCTCCATCCGCAAAAGTATTGTGACATCAAAATCAATTTTACACCACTGCACTGTATCAATTGATGCAGAGATGATACATGCTCTAGCTGTTCACACTTAATTTCGGTGTTATCATGTAACCTAATCTCTAGTTGAAATGCATTTTATATGATTCAACAATGTTTTTTCTGAAATGACAAATAACTCTTTCTAACTTTCATTGTTCCTCTGTGTACAAGCTAATTGCCACTTCTATGAATAACATGTGTAGACCAAAAGTAAATATATGTATTTTTTTTCTTTGGAATATTTTAATTTTTGACAGATATTTATAATTTTTTGTATTTAATCCTCATGGAACTTTGATACGGTTTGTGAGACGATGTTCCAATTGAGCACCCAACATGACCCCAATTGAGCATATTTTGTGTGTGTCGCACACACGGACTTGGCGATACCTGTTGTATAATAGAAACCATCATTGTTGCATGATGTCATCGATTTCACACAAAAAATAATTTTTAAAATATAGCATTGTGGGACTAACCTACATTCAATCCACCCTTCTATACAATGTGAATCACACCTACTTATGCAATCATTATTTGTGTTGGTTTATTAGTTCAACAACAAAACTAACCACACAACATTACCTAAATCCTAAGCACCAACAAAGTTTACAAGCAAAGTAGGTAATATACACGTTACTTCCCCTAGTGCCAGCCAGTTAACTTGTAATATACTGCTACAAATGAGAGGGGAAAAAAAGACAAAGTAAGCACATGATATGTGCACACTCATATCAGCACATGTGTTCTGAATTCCAATTCAATGTTAGAAAGATATAAGCTATTGTTCACATGTCCATTCTATTTAAACATGTGTGCACAGCTTCTATAAAGATAGTCTTGAACACTTATCAAACAAAACAGCTCAAATTTACATACAACACGCACCACAGAGAAAGATACACAAGTTGTCATCGTCACACTGATGGACCAAAACCGTCAAATAAACTACATCCATTGGGTTTATCCTACAGCCGACATAAAACACGCATATCCATGGTGCACCAAATGACCTTGCTTCAGGGGCAATGCCACTTTCATAAGATATAAAATCACAAAACAATCCAAATCAATATGAATTTGACTTACCTTTTAAGTATTGACAAGGGTCAATACTTCTATAGTCCATTTACTAAACATAGATAAACAAGAATTGTTAGAAACTTATTGATGGCAACTATTTACAATTTGGTAACAACCTCAAGCATATTTGACCATCATAAATAATAATGGACAAAACGAAATCACCTGGCTGAATATTTAGATTAGCAACTTACAGGTTTCCAGGCCCATGCAAGTGGATGTAGACTTAAAAAATTGCTGCATTGATTCCCGACAAAAGCATTCTCCGGTCATTATCTGAAATTTAGTATGCCACTTGATTACCGAAACTGAAGTTATCATAAACTGCTGCTACTGAGTGTACCTAACCCGCACAAACAATTCACTCGGTTAAAATAACACATGTTTTGTCAGGAATGAGATTCTGGTGTTTTGATGATAACAATAATATGACAATGTACTAATGAATTTATTGAGATATTTCAAGTATAGTAACAATGATATAGAAGTCGAGTTATGATAGCGATCGATAGGAGTTCAACAAAGGTGAATATATCAAAAATATATAAATAAATCAATCGTGGCATTTACGATGGTGAACAAGCACTCGAAGGCATGTAATGGCCTGACAAATCTACTGAAACACAACAACGTTGAAGAAATACTCTAAGATGAACAAAAGGTACAAAAGTCGAATATTTTATTTATCGAGTCATGTTAGTCTAGATTTGTTAAAACCCCACAAAGACATCCGAATCACTCCAAAATTTGATACATCATTCTATACGTTCTAAAATATTTTTTAGAATTTTTCGGCATTTTTCTAATTGTCAACAAGGCTTAAACTAAAATCTAAAACAAATGAGTTCAAAAGAACAAAACTGATTAGGAAAAAAAAGGGTCATTTTTTTTAAGTTTCGTAAACTCTGAGATTTCCTGCCACCTAATCCAGAGCACCTGCACGCTCCCACGTCCGGGCCTAACACTAGAATTCGATTCCGGTCCAAAACCTTGCGTAACCGGAAGTTTCTGGTGAGCTTCCCTGAAGTAACGTGAAACTTTTTCCTGAGTCGATTTTTTCAAATTTTGGTCACGTCTCTTTGTTTGCTCCTCTTCGTCCAGAAGTTGCTTCCCTTCATTTTTAAGGGTAGCAACCACATCGAACATGACTTCCTATAACTCTAAATACTCTCAGTCGTTCCAAAGCAATATCAACAATTCTCCCTGACTTTGATAATTTTGTCATGTGCATTCATTGCTTACAAATTTTTTAAAGCAATCATTTCAAATCACTTCTACAACTCTTGTTCAATCAATTCGAAGATATATTGTGTTATAGGAGACTGTACTCAAAAGAAGACATATACAAAAGTCAATAAATATATTTTGTATTGAAGTCGAAGTTCTATTGCAGAGTCTTCAGGCAGTTTGTGAAGTCATGTTCGATGTTTCAGGCAAGGTCGTTGTAAACATGTTCCTTTGGATGAAGTGAGAGTTGTGATACTGAAATTCTATAAAGAAGTTCTAAGACTGGACATAGGACAGGATGTCCAAAACAGTATAAATCGACTGTGTGATCTACTTTATATTTCCCGTTGCATTTAATGTTATAATCTGGTTATATATATTTAAGGTCATACTACCTGATCCACCTGAACTTTCATGTCTTACAAGTCAAATTTAACATTCATAACAGCAGCAGACGAAAATCTAGATTTCTAATACTTTTAAGCTTATACAATTCTACTGTTAAAATTCAGTCGGTAACAAATTGATTAAAAGGAAATCAATAATTGTATTATGTATATTTTCTTAGTACAAAAACTGTGATTTTATAAACTTTGACAAGTTTTGAAGAATGACTTCCTACTACTAATATGGCACCAAATCACTTTTATTCGGAATCAAAGACTCTAGAAACACCCCCAGATGGTGCTCATCTAGTCAAAGAATCAAGAGGTCTATATGAAATGCAAGTGTGGGAGTTAGAATAGAGACTCTTCTGTATCGTATTATCTTTGTAAACATTGCATTCGGGCAGTACAATGGGAATAGACCCGGAAGCCCAAAGCCTCTTTAAGGCTTGTATTATATATAAATACAGTAGCATAGAAACTGAATCTGTATTCAATGTAATTCACTTTCTTCTGAAATAAAGAATACAACATATTATTCTTATCAAACTCTTATTCAAATCTCATTCTCAAATTTATTCAAACATCAACTTGGTATCAGAGCAAGTAGCAAAACTGCATCTTGAACATCAAAATCCTGGAAAGAAAGAAGAAACGTTAATCTCCATCAGAGAAATCTCATCATCTGGAGATTAATCACCCATCAGAAGCATTCTCATCATTTGGGGTTTGCAAGACTCATCTCCAAAGACTAGTGCCTCGCCTAGAAAACTCTGGCTGCACTTAGTCTCCTTCATTGATCAAGTCAGATCTGAAAAACAGTCAAGATCTCAAGAAAATCATCAAAACAGAAAGAAGGCAAGTGCCAAACCACTGGCTTATCAGATTAAAGTCATCATCTAAGCCCAGTTGCAACTTACCTGAAATCTGCGAAAGACAAGATTCTTGATCACTTTCTGATCTCAAACCTTTAGAGCAGTTCTTGATTCAAGAAGTATCCTCATGGCTGATGACAACTCAGAAACCTCCAACAATTCATCATCTAATCCTCCATCTCAAGTCACTGCCTCAGCAGAAAGCCTCCTGAAAGCCACAATCAGTCCTCAGATTCAACTCATCACGGCACAACTTGAAGAAGACAATTATCTCATTTGGAAAATTCAAGTTGAGACCGCTGCTAGAGGATATGGCCTGGAAGGATTTATTCTTGGCACCACTGCCATTCCACCCAAGTTCATTACTGATTCAGAAAACAAAACAGTAAGTAATGATGAACATGTAAAATACCAAAGGCAAGATAGTCTTATCAGTTCTTGGTTACTTTCATCAATAAATGTAAAACTATTGCCTTAAGTAATTGGATGCAGAACAGCTAATGAAATCTGGTTGACAGTGGAAAGAATTTTCAATACTCAATCAGCTGCTAAAGTAATGCACTACAAAAGGCAATTACAAAATGTTAGAAAAGAGAATCAAACAATGAGAGACTACTTGGGAAAAGTCAAGAATATATGTGACATGCTTGAAGCAGCAGGACACAAAATCTCAAATACAGAGCAAGTGTTAACCATCTTGACTGGCTTAAGTGATGAATATGAATCTGTAGTGGCAGTAATATCATCTCAAGAAACCTTACCATCTCTTGAATATGTTAGTTCTATTCTTCTTGCACATGAAGGAAGACTGGAGTACAAGAAGCCAATAGACAGTGATATGTCCATCAACTTTGCCTCAAATAGCAACAAGAACAGAAATCAAACTCACAACAACCAACAGTATCAAAGGGGTAACAATGCTGGAAGAGGCAGAGGCAGGGGAAGATGGAGCAACAACAACAACAGACCAAAGTGTCAGATCTGCGAAAAGATAGGTCACACTGCACCAAAATGCTACTTTAGACTCAATGTCAACTACGTACCAGGACAAAACTCAAACAATCAAAGGAATGGTAACCACAGTGCAAACATGGCACAAGCCCAACAGGATCCAAATAAACAGAGTAATGGCATGAATCAACATCAAGATGAAACAGCAAGATCAGAACATATACAAGATGAAACATGGTATCCCGACTCAGGTGCAACCAATCATCTGACAAATAATCTTGACAACTTAAACCTCGGCAACAAGGAATATAGAGGTAAACAATTAATATTTATGGGGGATGGTAAGCCTATTGGGATCACTCATATTGGTAATGCCTGTGTCAAAGGTAAAAGGCAATTATACCTCAATAATCTATTAAGAGTACCAAGAATTAAGAAAAATCTTATGAGTGTTTCTCAATTTGCACATGATAACAATGTGTATTTTGAATTCTATCCCAAGTATTGTTTAGTTAAAGACATACTAACAGGTGAAATACTTTTGCAGGGTGATGCAGTGAATGGTCTGTACAAGTTCACTGTGAATGACTGCAGAAGTAGTATTGAGAAAGTAAAACACAGTAATAACTGTGAAATATCATCTGTTGAAAACCATAAAGGTGTATTTGATCAGTGGCACTATAAACTGGGACACCCCAATGTAAATGTTGTAAAACAGGTCTTGAAAGATATTAATGTTTCCTTTAATGATCCTATTTTACCATATGTGTGTACATTTTGTCAAATGGGTAAAAGTCATAAATTACCCTTTGCTAACTCTACTACTGAATATAAAATGCCTCTAGAACTGGTTACAACTGACCTTTGGGGTCCTGCTCCCATTAACTCTGATTATGGCTACAGATATTATATATCTTTTGTTGATGCATTTACTAGATATACATGGATATACTTTCTGAAAACTAAGTCAGAAACTTATAATGCTGTTATTCATTTTATCACTCAGGCTGAAAGACAAACTTGTCATAAAGTTAAAATTATCCAAAGTGATGGGGGTAGTGAGTATAAATCACTTGACAAGTTTTTCCTAAACAGAGGTATAGCACACAGGACCACATGTCCATATACCTCTGAACAAAATGGTCTAGTTGAGAGAAAGCACAGACACATAGTAGAAACAGGGATAACCTTACTTGCTCAAGCCTCTTTACCCCTGAAATTCTGGCCAGACTCATTTAGTACTTCAGTGCATCTAATCAATAGACTTCCTACTAAAGTACTAAATGGAGTAAGCCCAGTGGAAAAACTCATGGGAATCAAACCCAATTACAATGATCTTAGAACCTTTGGCTGTCTGTGCTTTCCCTACCTAAGACCATACAATAGATATAAACTAGATTTTAGATCTCGTGCTTGTACATTCTTGGGTTATGCAATCAAACAGAAAGGCTACAAATGCTTGGATAACTCAGGAAAAATATTTATCAGCAGACATGTTGTTTTCAATGAAAAAGTTTTCCCATTTGCCTCAACTAGTATAAAAACTACTCAGAAGGTTTATAATCCAAAAGCATCAATCTCAAGTATACCTGTTTACTCTGAAGCATGGAAGTCCAAGGAAGCAGGTGTCTCTGAACCACAACACACTGTGTTGCCTGAACCAGGTCATGGAACAGAAGAACAACCTGACATATCTGCTCAAACACCTGTTACATCAAGCAATCAAAGTGAAAGAATAAGTTCCAACAGACTACAAGAGCAATCTCTGGACAACACTGATGGGAATGATAATTCAGCACCCACTGGTACTGAATTACCAATCAGAACAGGTCATCACATGATCACTAGATCAAAAAGGGGAATATTCAAACCAAAGACCTATACAGCTACTATAGATATAGAAGAACCAGAGTCCTTTGAGCAAGCCTACAGTGATGTAAACTGGAGAACAGCAATGAATGAAGAGTATCAAGCACTAATGAAGAACAAAACATGGAATCTAGTATCTCCTCCAACAAACAAAAACATAATAGGATGCAAATGGACCTATAAACTGAAAAAAAATCCAGATGGAACAGTGTCCAAATACAAAGCAAGACTGGTTGCCAAAGGATATACACAACAATATGGATTTGACTTCAGTGAGACATTCTCACCTGTAGTAAAACCAACAACCATCAGAGTTGTACTCACAATTGCTTTAAGTAAAAACTGGGAGATAAGACAGCTGGATGTCAACAATGCATTCTTGAATGGCATTCTCCAAGAAGAAATTTACATGGAACAGCCTCAGGGGTACAAGCAAAATGATCATCATGTCTGCAAGCTGAACAAGGCTATATATGGCCTGAAACAGGCACCAAGAGTATGGTTTGATAGACTGAAGGCCATGTTAAACACCTTAGGCTATCAGTCTACCAAATCAGACAACTCCTTATTTGTTAAAAGCAATAATAATCACACTGTTTATATTCTAATATATGTAGATGACATGATTATAACAGGTGATGATAATGCAGAAATTACAAGTATCATACAATACATGAACAAACAATTCTCCATCAAAGACCTTGGCAATCTTAACTATTTTCTGGGAATTGAGGTCATCAGAAAATCAAAGACAGAGATACTACTAAGTCAAAAGAACTACATTGAAGAACTACTTATCAAATCAAAAATGCATGAAGCAAAATCTCAACCAACCCCTATGATAAGCAGTCAACAACTGTCTAAAAACAGGGGAGAACCCATATTAAATACCAAGCAATACAGGAGTATTGTAGGAGCACTACAATACTCCACTATCACTAGACCAGATATTTCATTCAGTGTTAACAAAGTATCTCAATTTATGCAGGAACCTCATGATGAACACTGGAAGGCTGTAAAGAGAATACTACGATATCTCAAGGGAACATCAGACTATGGACTACTGTTAAAAGGATGTAGTGACTTAAACATAGTCGCATATGCAGATGCAGATTGGGCCACAGACATCGATGATCGAAAGTCTGTAACTGGATATTGCATCTACATTGGCGACAACCCAGTGTCATGGTGCTCAAAGAAACAGACAACTATATCAAGATCAAGCACGGAAGCAGAATACAGAAGTGTCGCAAGTGCAACTGCAGAAATAATTTGGCTACAATCTCTTCTAAGAGAGCTACATATCAACGCTACAGCCAAACCAACATTATGGTGTGACAATCAAAGTACTGTGTACATGGCAGCCAATCCAATTTTGCACGCACGAACAAAACACATCGAAATCGATTTGTATTTTGTTCGTGAGCAAGTGCAGAAAGGAATGTTAGAAATCAATCACATACCTACAGCTTACCAACCGGCAGACGTCCTTACCAAAGCCCTATCAGCAAGGAGCTTTCTGAAGTTCCGAGATAAGCTGAAGGTAGGAAGCAAGACAGCTCTTCTCATCAAGGGAACTAAAATCCCGATCATCACATCTCAAGTGCCTCAAATTGATACTGAATCTAAGGGAGATAGTATGTCAAACTCAGAGGAACTAAGGAAAGCCACCGAGAATTCTCATCAATCGAAAAAAGATTCTTGCAGAGAAAGGGGGATAGAGATGGAAGATCGAAGGATTCAACAAGCGCTCGCTGTTTAGAGCTAGTTAGGGCAAGGATTTTCCTTTGCGCCGCCATGGATCGTAAGAGCATGTGTAATCCTAAACCTAATATTGGTTTGAGAGGGGGAGTTAGAATAGAGACTCTTCTGTATCGTATTATCTTTGTAAACATTGCATTCGGGCAGTACAATGGGAATAGACCCGGAAGCCCAAAGCCTCTTTAAGGCTTGTATTATATATAAATACAGTAGCATAGAAACTGAATCTGTATTCAATGTAATTCACTTTCTTCTGAAATAAAGAATACAACATATTATTCTTATCAAACTCTTATTCAAATCTCATTCTCAAATTTATTCAAACATCAACTGTGGGATCTTAACCATAGCCATAAATCTCCTTGTCAATTATTCAAAGTTTCAGTCGATGCTTTTTCACGAGTTTATGAAAATTGTCCGGTTTATTTGGGTATCAAAAGCTAAAAGCCTAAAACATTAAAAACCAGGGGAAAAAAGGAACCACGTTACTCATACCAAACTGACACTCAGTCCTGTGATTCTCCCGTATTCTGTTTTAACCAGAGCTATATGTAGCTAACAAGAAGAGAATTTCTCTATTATCGAATTTCTACATAGTCATAAGTTGCTTGCATAACATTGCTATCTAAAAGCACGGAATTTGTTGTTTTTAAATATTAAACCTACAACATATGCTAATCTCATAAAATTCAGCATAATTCTGAGAACGAAGATAGGCCACAATGCAGCCAACCACACACTAATTCTATCACTCGTTTCAGAATTATAAATTCAAATAAAATAAGCATGCAATGTCCACGTTAGCATACCCATCATATTATTTTAAATGTAATAAGATAGTATGTATTTTGTTGTATACTCATACTCTGCAATGAATTTCCTGCAATTTCACAAAATAAACGTACGAAATTTTAGGTAAATTTATAAGTCTATAAAATCACATTAATAAATAGGTATATATACGTACAAGGCTGCTACGAGCCACTCGAGTACCTAAAATGAACTGTTCAGAGACCATATATATAGTCAGTAACATAATCACTAAAGGAAGAAAAAAGGAACATTATTTTGAATTGTAGTGGATGTTCTTTCACTTACACTTACTGGAATAACTTACCTATTTCACAATTCAATATATTAATTTAAGACTGAAGTTAGACAAACAGAAGAAATAATTAAAATTATAAAGGGAACTTGACATATTTAAAGATGAATGGGTTGGATAATGAGTATGTTCTCTTGGATGTGTCTATACCTCAGGGTTTTTTTGACCATTATGTGCTTCACTCGCTTGTCCCAAAAATCTAAGTATTCAATGTCAGCTAATACATACTCCTTGGAATTGCAATTCTCATAGGACTATGGTTTGTATGTGCATACTTTAATAACTTACTCACACCGCTACTTGAAAGGTTGCCTTCTGAATATTTCTAACGTACAAACTCAATTTTAAACATGGCTTCTATTATTTAATCGTGTTTGTGTCTAAAACTAAATATTTGTAATCACACCACATGGCTATGTCAAATCATATTTGATACTCATATCAAGATGCATTTGGCCTTGCTTTTGGTGCCATCTACTTTCAATAGAGAAATAACTATAAATAATACAGATGTAGTGCTCTTTCTGCATTTTAACAAGGATCGATATTATGATAAATACACGCTAAAATGGTTAAAAGAACTTAACAAATGTCAAAATAGTTGATCATTGTTTTCAAGCATATTTGACCATGAAGAAGATACATGACCTATTAGATATCACCTAATATACCATTAGCAATTTTTACTGCATATTGTATGAGATAGTAAATCCTTAACCATATCCTTTTGCGTACAAGCATATCCAAATATATCTGGAAGAAAAACTTATATATCTGAACGATTCGTGAATTGATGTATCAAGTATGTGCTGTGCTGACATCATAGATATATTTGAAATGATTCATGAATAGAGATATCACATATGTACTGATATCATAAACATGTTTGAAACGAGTCATGAATCTGCGTATCACGTATGTGCTGATGTAATGAAACAATAGAGATGCTACCTGAGAACTAAAAACTTAACTCGAGGCCAATTCAAAGCTTATGACTCCACTAGCAAGGCTTATTAAATCAGCATTCTACTAAATTAGTCAATGATTGATACTATTTTGGGGGATTTGCTACTCATAGTCTTTATATATATAAATGTTGCAACTAAATATGCACTGTAGTACAACCTCACTTCCAGAATTTGTGTTCTTCATCAACACAGTTCATTTTTTAAGTTAGATACCCATGAAATCCTGCATCGGTAATGGTTTGGCTATTTTACTAATGATATAAAACAAATTTGCTGAAATTAAAGTTTTTTATAATCTATAGTGCCACTTTCAATTATTATACAGACGTTGCTGTCTCCCACAAAAGGTTCACTTGCTAAAAAAATTGTGTGTATGCTTGCACAATTAGTAAGCCAAAAAAAACTCTCATTTATCGTCACAACACAACTGTTGAGGAATTTCTAATACCGCTAGTCATAGATTACTGCAATTTAATAAACTAGAATGTAACGCATGCATTGCAATATTGCACATGTCAATGTTGTTAAAAAAAACAATATTTAAACATTAACCATATTGTCGAATATTTAAACATTAAATATATTGTTGAAATTAAATTCTGTTAAACCATGTATGGTGAATTTCTAAAGATAAACGAGTTGTAAAGTTAATTCGTTATTTTTCTTTAGGTATGCTTTTTGTTATGTCATATATATAGATTTCTGTATTTGAATAAAAGTTTTTTTTTTCATTTTTGTTAATATTAATAAGGTGTTAACTAAAGAATTAATTCGTTATTTTTTAGGATTTAATGTTTATCAAGCGAATAAATGAATTTTAGTTAATTTAAAAAATTAAGATCTGATAATTATTTTCCAGGTAGAAATTTTAATAATTTGGTTGTACATCCATTAAATTTTAGATACTTCCTTGGAGACTCAAACTGTAACTATGTAATAACCGACGTTTCAGTTATCGTTCATCTCGTCCGAGATCTCGCTCGCGATCTCATTTTCAAACTTGAGCGAGACGACATTTAGCAAAACGAGACATTAAATTTTGTTTATATATTATTTGACACTCATCTCGTCCAAGGTAGTGAAATTTGAGGTGAGATCTCAATAAAAGATATCATACGAAGTTATGTTTATTCATTTACATTTTTTTTTACTTCTTATCTGAGTCCACAAAAAATTACACTCTAATGACTTTTTACTTACCCTCTAATTCTTCTTTTTACTGTTTAATGAGTGAACAAAAAATTATTATTTATTTTTTTAACTTTAATATTCAGAAGAGTGGGGAATCATCCATTTAATACAAAATCAATCGTGCTATAACTATGATCTAAAATGTAAAATTAATATTATCATTTTATATAAATTATGTATGTTAAAAAAATTTATATATAGATAGCAAGTATTACAATAATCTTAAAAACATTAAATTTAGACTTATGTTACTTCGAGATGGTCCCGAGATGGACTTTAAATCCAAGATGTCAATCTGAGATGTACATCCGATATACACGCATCTCAACCGAGGTCTCGTCCGATACGAGGTAAAGTGTGTAAAATTTCTAAGACGAAATGCGACCGAAATCCGAGATTTAAAATCTTGGTAATAATAATGAACCCTTTTATTTTTATGCGTTTAAAAGTTTAGCAACAAATCTCAAAATATATATACATATAAAACAAATACTTGATACTTTTCAAATTTATTAACAAATTAATCGATTATAAATTAAAAGATTAAAAGTTAAAATAAGACTTGAAATGTTTAAAATCATATTGTAGTTTTAATTTGGGAGCAACAATTATGAATAAATCAAAACACAATGAATGCACAATACATTACAGATTTTGAATCTCTATTGCATACAAACATAATGAAATCTAATAGCTAAGACATATTGTATCACCCAGGTTTGTACATGTATCTCAATATTGTCGTTCGATATGGTTAAAAAAAATATCAAAATTCATACTTCAATAATTTTCTATTGTGATAAAAGTTTCGAACAAAGCAATAAAACATTTACCGGAAAGAAGGGATAAAAAAAGCAAATACAAATTTATTGTTTTTGTTAATGGTTTCGAAAAAAGAAAAAAAAACAAACAAATTATGTAAATTCAAAGTTACTCTTCATATGGAAAAAAAAATCAGCAAAAACTGGCTGGTTACGATTGTAAAAAGAATAACTCGGATGAAACTTTTAAATTGTAAAAGACTTGTGGTTTTAACCAGTGTAATGGTACTCTGACTATAATTCACTTCAAAAATATAACCAACTGCTGACAAGGTGTGAGTTCATATACCGCACTACTATAAGCTGGAACCGTTCTAAGGGAATTCAGTTCAAAACCCTGATATATGATAATAAAAAAATAGAAAATAAAACTCTAAACTGAAGCTCCTAATTTTGTTCTGATATGAATAGCTAACAAAACAGAGTTTGTGTTTTAAATTTGACCTGCTCCTAACTCCAAAACGGCCTGAATGCTAACCGTTCTTTCCTAGGCTGTAAACGAAACAGCGAGTAATCCTGTCTATCACCTATTTTAGAATATATAAAAAGGATTGTACACATGCAAAACTACACAAACATGAGCCTATCCGTCACCACATTACAAATTTCTGACAGTTTACCTGCTGCCTATTTATGTGCAATATTAAAAAAGTAAACATCTTAACTTACAGTGAATGCTCAACACGCATATATAGTATTATAGCATTGGATACAACAAACCTAAACACTTGCAGAATCCACTATGCAGTAATTACTAATATGGAAAATATGCAGAATGGGCCAATCATTTATAGACATCAAATTAATTGCAACTTGCCACTATGATGCCATAAATCTAGCCTGAACTTCAGCTTACCTTTCTAGTAAGAAAGGCTAATAAAATGGTGGAGAAAATAGAATATGTTTCAGGCTACGTGTCCACAGACTGCTGCATATGATTAGTTAAGATAAGTTATGATAATTTAAACTATTGTTTAAGAGCTGTACCAGGTGGATGAAGTAGAGGAAGAGTCTAGAGGATATCACTACTGATACTTCGGCAAATAACAATAACAAAAATAAGATATAGTATAAATAATAATGGGGACAGGTGTGAAGAAACTGGTAGGATATGTGTCAGTCATTTCTAGCTCCATTTTATCCCTAACTGATCATAGTTTTTGTTATTAAAAAAATAAAGAAAAGGGCAGCAACATTCACTTTAAACCTACTAAGGCTAAGTCTGCATATCGAAATTATTGCAGAAGTGTATAATAGGCCCTTTAGTTATATAACCAGTAATCTTCCTAATATTAATGGACTCAGCCCAAATAATAGACAATATGTGTATATGTTCATAAACAGTAATTAAGCATGCATGTTGTATGAGTAATCAAATAGGTATTTACTGGAATATATTATCTTAGTATAAAATCATGAGTGAGCTCAGCTAGAAATGGTACCGTAAAACTGAGAATGTGCAATTTAAAAATGAAGGTAAAATTTATATGCCCCAGGTGTTCTAAATAATCACACATACAATATGACATGAGCATTTGGGTAAGTACTAATGGATATTTACAATAGAAGTAAAGTTATCATGGTAACTAGGAGTGTAAAATATTGTTTTCATAAGGATCCATAATCAACTAATATAATGAACTACAAAATAATGCGACCGAATTTGTATTCCACATTATAGTTGATCGGTAAGATGAGGAAATACAAGGGTAAATGACCCAGCAATGAGTCGAGAAACAGCGTGATCTTGAAATAGGATAAAATCAGTGGAGCAATGGAGATTTAATCAAATAGCCCAACCGCCATATATGCAAGTTGCAATGAAAATTTATGGAAAAATAGAGTGACCTGAATTTTATGGGTCAGGGCTGTTGTATATCACTCCAATCAAGTACTACTAACAACGCAGTATTTCATGAAACTGCATTGGTTTTTTGTCATATGGAACTATGAAATACTTGGAAATGTCTAATAATCTTTATTTCGCTATTTGGCTTAAAGCAAATCATGATGCTGATAATGGCAGTGCTAACAACACAAAGAAAATAAGATGAAATTATTAGAAAGAGGAATAGTTTAAAACTGCATAGTACAAATACCATAGTTAAAAAAAGCCAGTCGCCGTCCACTTGTGGAGTCTATAAGCATAACTAATCTGACAAATAGATAGGCGGAACCTACAATGATGGAGACAAAAACATAAGAACGGGTATTAAGGTATACAAAATGAAAATGATATTAATAATCATAAATGCCACTGTTATACTACCTTGTGAAATTGCAGAATTTTTACAACCCCCTCACTTGTTGATATGTGTTGTTTTGCATCATATAATTACATAACATCATTCTAATTGGAAACAATGCAATGTAACAGATCTACAAGATGCAAGTTTGGATACATATCTGAAGGCGAAATTATAAATCAATAATATGAAGGTCATGTATGCATTGTACATTGTGTCAATAATTTTAGCAAGCAAAATTGGACTGGTCAGGCTATAGGGCGACATCCACCATATACATCATAAAAGTCCTTCCCAGGTAGGACCAACAGAGAAATCACATGCATGCAGAATGGTAAAACTATATCTTACAATCACCAATTTCAAATTGAAGCACAATAATGCTTGTTTCCAGTCATCCACATTAGCAAACACAATCACACAATTAGCCAAGTGGATTACCAACTTGCTACCATGTCCACATGTATTCGTTGATGTCTATGAACATCTCAGTAAAATCACACTGGATTCTGTCGAGATGGTTTTTAATTTATAAGACATGTCTGCGCACTCTGATTAACAAGTAACACGAGATCACAATTACATTTAAGTGGCTGACAGCTCGTATAATACGGAATCAAACATAAAAATAGCATGCCTGCATGTAATAATTGATGTTCACGAATACATCGGCGAAATTACTATGGGAAAAATATGTCTGCACTCTCAGATTAACAAATAACACAAGGTCCCCGATTGCATTCAAATATGACAAGCAAAGGGATGGCAACAAGACAAGCATGTCACCTTGCTTAACAAACCTTAAGCATCACTTCAGTGACAATTATTTTACAGACCAAATATTAAAACAAAAAGGGAATACATGTTTGTCTATACATGACATTCAACCTTTAATCTTATACTTAATTCAAGAAAAACAATAATGAGAAACAAAACAAACCTTAAAAAACAGATTCATAAGTCCATAGCATCATACTTCATATTTCAATAGTAAAGACCCTGACCGAAGGAAAAGAAGAAGAAGATGATGAAGCAAACCACAACACAAATCACTATCATATTGTTGTGCATGTATATTTATTGTATATCAGCTGAAACAAACCATAAATTCTTATTTCTTTTCTCATCTAAAAATATCTTGGATTCGGCAAACAACAAATTAAAAAAATAACTCATCATGTAATTTGCTTAGTCCATGCCTTGATAAGAAAACGACATCAAGCAATGCTTAAGCATGCTTGGGCATAAGTTTTTCCATTTTAGCTCATGATTTTCTTACTTTTGAGAAAAAAAGGGATTAAGTGTGGTATTTTCTCTGAACATAGCAAAAGGCATAGCAACTTAACAACAATATTGTTTGTACCAAAAATGGGCACAACACTCTTCGGGAGTTATTTGAAGAGATAAAGTGAAGATTGTAAATGTAAAACAGAGGTTATCTAACAAAAACTCCAACAAACAGAAATGTAAAATGCACAGACAAACAATTTAGAGTGGTTCGGCGTAACGCCTACGTCCACTATGAAGTTTTGATGATTTTATTGATTCTCTTTCAATGATTACAAGCGATTACAGCAAACAACAGCGGATTACAGATTAGAATTCGAAGTTAACAGCAAAGGTAGGATGCAAATCTTAATTCGGCAGAGTCTGGACGCTTCAGAATCAAAAGATCCCCTTTTCTGTATGCTCTGGGGTCCTATTTATAGGTGTAGGAGGCTAAGATCGCGCTCAAATCTCGGGAGATTTTTCCTGGCACGTGAGTGGGCCCACGCGACCAACCTCATAAACTTTCAAGTCGATCTGTGATCGATACGAAGTTATTTCGTATCGATCAAGATGATGTCCAATTGAGCTTAAACTTAGTGGAGACGTTCCTCAGTATGTGTGCAACCTCCAGTGAAAATTTCATGGCATTTGGATCAGTGGATTGAGAGATATCGCCGATACGAAGTGATGTTCTTTGCTAGGCTGTTTGGTTCGAATCCATCTCTTCGAACTGATGGCTTCAAATCGATGGTGTCATGCGCCTCTGCGATGACGTGGAGCGCACACTTCGCCTCGATCCGGTCTTCATTCCGAGTCGACCGCGTCGACTCCATATATCTCGGCGCACTCGCATCGAAGGATGACACGTCACCTTGGCTTGCTGGCTTGATGGACTCGAATGAAGCATTACTGATGGATTCGAACAAAGCTTTTCTGATGGAGTCGAAAAGCACTTCCTCTGACGGATACGAGCCTTGTAGCTCCTCCATGGATACGAAGTCAATTGATGCAAACCTGAACCCTTCGATGGATACGAATGAAGGTGATCTGATGGATGCAAAGCGTTTCATCTGCTGAGGGGTACGTCTATTGATACGAACTCGATGGATACGAAACGCGGCCACTTCCATCGATACGAAACGACATCCCCTGATGGATACGAAATGGACACTCCTGATGGATACGAAAACATGCTTTTCCCTCCAACTTGTATCCATCATATCTTGAGCATATGAACTCGGGTTGACTCGAAACTTGGGACGTTGGCTTCCTTCGCTTCCCTAGTCATATCCTACCAATTGTAGTTTGATCCGGACTCGGACAAATTTCAACGACATCCATGACAAGTGATATTTGGAATCCAATCAACTCCTTGGTGTCATGGTCTTGCCAAAAGGCGGGATAACATTTGCCCCCCATAGCATGTCTTGTAAAAACATAATGTGCTTTGTAAAACCACAAGTTCGTGGATCGTTGTCAGTTTAGCCGGATATCGAATTTTGCAGCGGTCCCTTCTTGAATCGATCTGAGATTCGAGTTGAAACAGCATTTCGTGGTCTCTCCTTATTATCCTCTTGTATCGATTCCCTCATGAATCGATGCAGGAAGTTGGAAAGTACTTTTACGCATCGACGCATGCTAAACTGATGGATACGCATAATTATTCGTATCGATGGATTCTGATAGATACGAAAATCGCGTTCGTATCGACAGATCTGCTCTGTCGTGAATCGATGGCTCATAACGTGGATGCTTCGAAACGATGGAGTCCAGCGTCTTCAGGCGGCTTTCTCGTGCGCTCCGAATCGATGGATTGCTGCCCATTTCGTATCGATGGAGACTTCGGGTCAAGTGGATTCAAAACGCAAGTTTCGACTCGACCCATGAGTCATCTGGCTGTGGCCGGTCATGTAGACTGGAAGACGAATCGACTCGGTTCTACCCTAGGCTCCATATAAATACCCTAGACTTCACCATTTTTCACTTTTTCACTTTCTTTTACTGTTACGATCGATTCAGGAAGAGACAACAACTCCGTTCTTTCGACTCGATCAGACTTATTCCTTCAGATCTTCGAATCCCAATCCCAAATTAGGTAAGCAACTGTGAATCTAAATGATAAGGTCGCCATGGATCTACTCTTTCTCCACCAATCTTCCCTTCTAGCAACTGGTAAAACCAGATCTGGCCCGAATGTATGATGGCCATGGCGTTTTTGCAGATTGGAGAAGAAAGAGTGGAAGAGACGATTTCGAATCGATATGGGAGTCGTGTTCGAATTGATGAGAGCAATGGTATGTTCCTGGATTTTGAATTGATTCTTGGGACTGACCAGTGACGATGCAGTTCGAACCGATGGTCATGGTGGTTAATCGTATCGATACGAAGTGATCGATGCGAGAAAATCAGTCAATGATTGTTATGAAGTCTTTAGCTTCAGATCGATACGAATCGTACGGCTACAACTGATATGAGAAATGTTGATTCGAGTGTTATCGATGTTAAACTAAGGCTTCTTCGATCGGTACGAACCAAGCGGCTCAGGATCGATTCGAAGTCATCTCACCCCGATCGATACGAGGTTGGCCCCTGATAATCGATTCGAAACATGTTCCCCGGTGTCGATTCGAACTGATGCTTTGATGGATTCGAATGACCTTCTCCTGATCGATTCGAACTGGTATCATGATGGATTCGAAACGGGCCTCTCGGGATCGATTCGAAATTATGTCCCGATGAACTTGAATATGCGACATTCTCTAGCATAATTCCGATGAGCTTCGCTTTCGCATATTTGGACTTGACTGTTAGACTACATATTTGGCCGCCTTTCGAAGCTTGTTGATGGAACTATAACTTAGTAAAAAACAACGAAAATATAACGAACTTCAATTTGAATTAACCGTTAGTATCTGGATGCCGTGGTTGTGGCGGTCAGCGATGACGGCCATTCCTACTGGACCCCGAAACCTTGTCGTTTGCATATTTCCTTTAATTCTGCAGAATTTGCTCAAATCGTGCACAACACTTGCACTGCACAACTCATTCATACACTTTACACTGGGGAATGCACGGGCTTTTTGTCGTCTAATGATAGTTTCTCGTGAGTTAGCCAGTTATGGAACCGTCAAGTTCGCAGCAACAAGAAACTCAGAATCCAACCCCTTCCAGTCTTGAGATTCCGGATATCGAGGCCGAAGTTATCGGTCCAGCTCCGGACGAGTTGCCTGACGCGTCCTTCATCAATAGTCCACCTGATTCTGTTCTGTCCAATATCTCTGAAGATATGCTAGGGAGAATATGCTTGAGGCATGGCTTATCGTTGGACGATGTAATATTGCCTGGACCGGACGACAGACCACACAATCCCCCGGAGGGGTATACTGCTTTTAATCGACATGCATGCGCAGCCGGTACACTTCCTCCGTTCAACGATTATATAAGAGAGGTGTTGGCTTACCTGGATATTGCTCCGTCTCAGCTACATCCGAATGGATATGCTTCACTCAATGGCTTGTTCATCGCATTTATGGAATACCTCTACCGACCTCCCTGCCCGACCGAGATAAGATACCTCTTCAACTTCAAAAGTCGAACTGACAGCCCATCTTTTACATTCTTGGAGTCTGTAAGAAACTGCCAAGTTGTCACGGGGCCGTGGACTAGGCTGAGCTACTTCAAGTCAGAGTGGTTCTATGTCCGATGTCCTCCGGGGTTTGCCAGAAGATGGCTGTTCAGACGTGAGTATTGTCTTTTTCCAAGTAATCGACAGGGCAATTTTTGAATGAAATTAAACTCATATCTCCTACTCCTTTTCTTTCAACTATAATCCAGCGACCTGAAGGTGGCTATTATAAAGAGATGGTTCGGGTCCTTCAAGAGATTCCTAGTGAAGAAAGGAATATTGAATTGCTACTGACGGACCGGAATCTCAGAGTTCTTGGGTTGATTGGGCGGAGGCAGAGCATAAGGCTCGATGGCGCATTAAAGACTGTCTCCAGAGAAAAGGTCAAGCGGAAGAAACCCAGGGTTGTGATAATTGAGGAACCCGATACCGAGAGAACTCATACCGACGAGGAACCGTTGGTCGGACCTGCTAATGCAATCCCGGATTCTGATGAAAAGAGAAAAGGCAAAGCGGTGGCCTCCAAACAGCCTAAATCCGGGAGGCGGAAGTCGATGGTTTTACACCGCCCCCTGTCAGGAGTTAGAATTGCGGAGGCACCCTCCCTGCAAGCTGAAAATCAATTCGAAGGGCTCGCTGACCCTCCAATCCCAGACATCGAGCCCGAGCAACACGACGTTGAATTGGGTGGACCGCGACATACCTTCGATGTTAGCGAGTCTCTTCCTGCCAGTGCGATTAACACTTCTGGTTGGTCCGGGGGGTTACACATTCACACACTCTTCACGGCACAACACATTTTCCTAACCGTAAACAACATATTGTAAACGGCTACTGATTTTCCGTGGTTTGCTTTTCAAGTACGATGTCTGAACAAAGTTCTGTGCTTGGTAGTTTGCGCAACAAGCGCCGTTATCATGAGCCACGCAGGAGAGAGGGCGAGAGGGATTATGACTCAGGACACTCTGGTCAGGAGAGGTCTGACAGAGACAGGGGATACGTTCACCGATCCCGATCTCGCTCTCCTCCTCCCAGGACCTCCGCACCTCCTACGGTAGCAGTTGCTCGTCCTCCTGAAATTTCACGGCCTAGGCCACCTTCTCAAGCTTCGAGGCCCGATCCTCCGCGCAGGACTGAAATAGCCACCTCTTCAGCTACCACACCGGTCCCGACTGATGCGTCTAGTGAAGGAGCGCTTAAATTGGCATAGATGAGGAAGGAATTTCCCGACATCTTCTTTGACGGTTATGTCTTCCCTCCGCACTTGAGGAGAATTCCGCCAACCGCTGAAACCACTATCCATGATTATGTTGCGGACATCTTCTTCCAGTACAGAGAGTGGGCACGGGCCGCGAGGAAAGCGTCCAAAGTGGCATTCGATCGGGGCGTCGCCATTGAGAAGCTTGAGAAGGAGTTGGGTCAAAATGACCGAATCATAAAAGCGCTCAACGCGGAGGCTGAGTCTTCCCGTAAATCTGAAATGGAGGCCCTAAAAAAGGTTGACGAAGTAAACTCCGCCATGACCAGAATGAAACAAGAGCACTATACCGCCATCGAAGACATGGGTCATAGGAACACCACCATTACCGCCGAGAGGGATGCCGCTCTTAAGGAGCTTAATGAGCTGAAATCAAAGTTCTCCGAAATGGCGAAGGAGAAAGATGCAGCTAATGTCTCTGCGCAGGAGGCCTGTGATCAGGCGGTGATGCTCCGAAAGGAGAAGGAAGCGGCTATGCAACAAGATCGCGAAGCTGAAGCTGGGGTTGACGAGAAGGTACGGCAGGCGGAGGCCAGGATTGAGGCTGAGGTAGAAGAGCTACTCGTCACTTACAATGTCAATGTGCTAAGGCACCGAGATCTGACATGGCTCGACGACTATCCAACACATCTCTATAACGCTTGGAATACGTTGGTTGAGGAGGAGAAATCTGGACATCCCGACGAAGGCATCGATGAATTCGAGCTGGAGAACCGCATTCTTAATGATGACGAAATGAAAGTTCTCCATGGCTCCATGATTTCTCACGAGAATGAGAGGCTTGGCGCCCGATCTCAGGAAATTGGAGAAAGCTCTGGTGCTGAGCACCGTATCACAAGTTCTGAGATTGTCGTGTCATCTCAATCTGAGCCAACTACGACGATCGACTCCCAGCCTATACCGGCATATGATCCAGACCGACCACATTTATCTCCTATTAAGGAGCATTCCTCCGAAGCCATTCAAACGACCCTGACCCAAACCGAGGAAGGTACTCTGAACTAATCCCTTGTTCATTTGGGGTGAAGAATGTGTATGGAAGTGTATACTAACAGACGTTTCCTTTCTTTGACCAGTGATTGGAGTTGCACCGGCGGCGCCTTCCGTAGCCCAGGAATCATGTCAAGTGCCGGAGGCCATCATTTCTGAGGCAACTTCTGTTGTGACAACAGCGCCGGTGGAAGTAACACAGGGGAGCTCACTCTCTTTCGATGAACAGATGATAAACGAGCTCCTTGGCCGACAGAGTGATCCCTTTGCAGACCTATCATTCAGCCTTGGCGGATTCTCGTCTACTTCTGATATTTCAACCCAGGCTGTTACAGCACATGGTGAGGCCAGAGCGTAGCGAGAAGCAAGGATGTTGGCCGAAATCAACGCTGAGATGGCGGCAGCTGCGCATGGTGGCAGCGCGGATGGCGGAGCAGCAGCACATTGTCCCACCCCTCTTATGATTGTATCTCCTGGGGGCACGCTCACTGATACTAGTGCGTCGGTCCCGCCTCCGTCTACGGATTCTGTTCCTCCAACTCCTCCTGCAGGAAGCATTCCCATAGAGTCCAGCTCGGACGAGGACGTCGACATCATGCCTTCATCCGAGGGGAGCCTGCCTAGGGAGAAAAGTTCTAAACGAAAGAGTACTGGTGGCTCCAGTAGCTCCTCGAGGAAGAAGAAGTTGAGGAAGCAGAAAAATTAGACACTCTTTTTTTTTACATACTTTCCTCTTTTGGCAGTCAGGGATTTTGTTACTTTTTCTTTTTTCCCTTTTGTAGGCCGTGTCTAGATGCGGGTTCGGCCCCTGCTAGTAGGAATATTTTGGAAAGGCTCGTGTATGAACCATTGCTTTTGATTTAGTTGAAATAAAATTTTGTCTTCTAGTTTCGGCTTATGTTCCTTTCATGCTTGAATAGTGCAGTGTTCGAACTTCGGTCCGGTGTACTTGCATTATTTTTATGTTCAAGCATAGCTTGTTTTATCTGCCAAATCTGCCCCCAAGTTCCGGGGTTAAGTTATGATGATCAGCTTGTGATCGCATTGAGTGAGGATCGAACGAGCGGGCTACACTTACTTCCTCATGAATAATGTCATCCACACTCTGGGGATTCAAGTCATCTCATGAACGGTTGTTCACGTTCTGGGGACTTTAAGATTGACGTTAGTACTTCGACTCATATCCTGGGGAATTAGAGTTAGCGTTCACACTCTGACTCGCGCTTCGGGAGTTCGAAGTGGACTGATTATACTTTGCTTCGCACGCTGGGAAAACAGAGTTGGCTATTTGTTCTCCGTTTCGCACTCTGGGAATACAGAGTTGAATGTTTATACTCCGTTTCGCACTCTGGGAATACGGAGTTGAATGTTTATACTCCGTTTCGCACTCTGGGAATGCGGAGTCAAATGTTTATACTTCGTCTTGCACTCTGGGAATACGGAGTCAAATGTTTATTGTTTGTACCAAAAATGGGCACAACACTCTTCGGAAGTCTTTGAAGAGATAAACGCGAAGAATGAAAATTAAAACTGTGGATTATCTAACAAAAACTCCAAATAACATAAAGTAAATTGCAAAGACAAGCGATTTAGAGTGGTTCGGCTTTGTAGCCTACGTCCACTATGAAGTTTGATGATTTTATTGCTCGATACTTGAAGATTACAATTCTTTATACTGTAATACAACTGAATTTATATGCTAAGTCTCACTCTAAAGCAGCGGCGGTGTTCCAGAGTAAATCTGGCAGAATCTGGGCGCTCTTTAGTACTTTGAATTCTCCGGCCCCTTTTCTGAATGACTAGGGGCTCTATTTATAGGTGTAGAAGGCTGATATTTCGCCTAAAATGAGGGGAGACCAGTTCTGGTACGTCAGGGGGCCCACATGGCCGAAATCTGGAGATCCGGGCCCACTTTAGGATCGATTCGACCCTTGGTTCGAATCGATCAAGAAATCATCCAATCGAGCTGAAATTTGGTGTGAACATTCTTCATCATGTACTTAAGCTTCTGTGAAAATTTCATGGCATTTGGACTTGTAGAACTCGAGTTATGATCGATTCAAGATTGTATTTCCGGTTGACATGCTCCCTTCGAATCGATGCTTTTCGCGCTCCAGGAATGGATTCGAAGTAGAGCAACTTCATGGATTCGAAGCACTCCATCTTGATGGATTCGAAGGAAGGCATCTTGATGGATTCGAAGGAAGGTATCCTGATGGATTCGAAGCACGGCATCTTGATGGATTCGAAGGAAGGCATCCTGATGGTTTCGAAGCACTCCATCTTGATGGATTCGAAGGAAGGCATCTTGATGGATTCGAAGGAAGGCATCCTAATGGATTCGAAGCATGGCATCTTGATGGATTCGAAGGAAGGCATCCTGATGGTTTCGAAGCACGGCATCTTGATGGATTCGAAGCACAGTGACACCTATGGATTCGAAGCAAGGTCATTGGATGGATTCGAAGCACAGTGACACCTATGGATTCGAAGCAAGGGAAACTTGATGGATACGGAGTGTGGCCACATTGATGGATACGAAATTGGGCTCACTGATGGATACGAAAACATGGCCTTTCCCTTCAACTTGCATCCATCATAACTTGAGCATATGAACTCGGATTGACTTGAAACTTGGAACGTTGGCTCTCATAGCTTTTCTAGTCATGTCTTATCAATTATAGCTCAATCTGGTCTCAAACAAAATTCATCGATATCCAGGGTAGACCTATGTGCACTAAATGTCCATAACGAGCGACTCTAGGTTTCTAATCAATTCCTTGGTATCTCGGCCTTGCCAAAAGGCGGGATAACATTTGCCCCCCCAAAGTACGTCTTGTGGAAACATGACGTGCTTTGAAAAGCTGCAATTTCTCTCTGAACAATTATCATATCTTTCATTGAAAATTGTACTCTGTATTGCTGTAACTGACTGCTGTGTGATAGTGATTTGTCGTTCACTGTTGTATTTGTCATCAGGCAAGCATTCAACTCTTGTAAATTTTGAAAATTGAATGTTAGTCTGTCATACATGTACGTATGTTAACCTGGCTCCCGTTAACGTTTGCACGTTCACGAGTCGTTGTCAAGTTCTTTAATTTTTTGTTTGGATTGAGTTTCGTATCGATCCTCTCCTGGATCGAAGTGAAATTCAAGTTGTAACAACGTTCAATGGTTGTTTTGAGTCCTTCCTTTGTATCGATCCTCTCCTAGATCGATCTGAGATGTTGGAATGCATGCTTCGTATCGATGGATACAAAAGTAATGCTTTGTATCGATGGAGTCGAATGATCTAGACGTAATCATGCAGTGAGGCTTCACAGAGGATATGCCATCTCTCATTCCTTCATTCAAGAAGAATTCCCGATTATGGATAATCTTCGGTAGGAGTCATTCATGACTCCTTTTCCAGATCCATCTCCAAGATCTAGTTGATCTTCATATGTCAATGCCTAGAATAATAGTATTTCAACTGGCAAAGTCTATTTGCCGTGCATCCCCAGAACTGGCTAGCTTGGCGATTGATTCGGCCTTTTTGTTTAGTTCTCTGAGGATTTGTGTAGTGGTGTAATAGTCGAAGCCGACTGGTAGCTTTTGGACCCGGTTGAGATAAGGAGCAAGACATTGCCCCCTAGTCAGATAATCTTCCCTGACTTGGCATACTACTAACTGGTAATCACATAAGACACGTAAAGTTTCCACTCGTAGTTTTCTTGCAAGTTTGAGCGCCAAGGCTTCATAGTTAACTTCGTTATTTGTTGCAAGGAAGTTGAGTTTCAGGGCGTAGCAGATCGTTTGTTCCTCAAGAGTCATTAACGCAACTTCGATGTTAGAAAGCCGATTATTGGAAGTTCTATCGGGGTACGTTCTCCATCGGTTGGATGGTTCTCCACTGTTCTTCGGATAATCGTCCGATGTAGCGAATTCAGATATGAAGTATGCTAATGTTTGACCATCGAAAGCTCTCCGACGGAGATAAGTGATATCAAATTGGCTTAGCTTGATATTCCATTTGAGTAGCTTTTCAAGTATCTAAGGTTTCTATTGGACCTATCGTAACGGTTGGTCGATATGGATGTTAACAAGGTGATCTTGTCAATTGCCAGCCTTCATCATATACTGGTCTTTGGATTTGTTTCTCTTCACATAGCATTGCGACGCTTATGGCGTGTGTTGACACGGCCCAGTTGATGCATAAATCTTCGCGATCCAAAGGCTTGGGTTAAATGGAAGGTCTCTTTAAGCAATCTATTAGAGCTGCTTGGTTGTCCTCGGTTCATGGGTGTCTCTAATTGTCGGAATTTTTTAGAAATTAGTCTTGATTCCATGAGAATTGATGATGAAAACAAAGAATCTTTCTGATGTAATGATGAAAGAGCATTTTAAAGGGTTGAGTTTGATCCTGCATTTTCTGGAGAGCACTAAATATCTCTGCCAATTCATCGATGTGGTTGTTTGATAGTCATGATCTCACAAGCATATTAACCACATCTACCTTTATCGATCGATCGATCTAATTTTTGAATGATCTGTTAATCGTCCTTTTGTAAGTAGCACAAGTGTCCTTAAGTTTGAATCTATAGATTGCAGCATAGCACTATAGGCCCAGGTTAGTAGCGAAACAGTTGTATTCCTGGTTTGGGACATGCTTTAGTATCTGATTGCATCCGGAGTTTGCATCCATGGATGTGAGTAATTCATGTCGGATGGTCGGGTCCATCAGTTGGTTGATCATTGGAAGTGGAAAGCTGTGCTTTGTCATACCCCATGCAAATCTGAGTAGTTGACGTATGTCCTCCACTCCCTGTTTGTTTTTCTTATAAGTAAAGGATTGGATACTCATTTTGGTTGGAGGGCATCATGGATAAACCCACTGGTTTTGAGCAGATTCGCCTCCTCTTTAAGTACAACAGATCTCTCTGGATCCATGTCGCATTGTTTTTGTTCACCGAGACATGCCTTGGGTCGACATTTGATGTAGAGTCCTTCATGGCTAGCGAGAGTCCATATACATATATATATATATATATGTATGTATGTATGTATATGAGATCGAGTCCAAGCGAACACATCAAGATTCACCTGAAGTAAAACAGTTGACTCTTTCGTCATCATTGTGCAGAGTTGTGATCTGATCTACAATACTCGTGATGGGTTGTAGGCGCCTCATGTGTTCATTTGCAACGATAAATGATCAGGCTTATAAGGACGTTGAATCAAAGGATTAGTAGAACTTAGCCTTGTACTGCATGCTACTACATAGTTGGCTCCAACTTTGAGTTTGAATTGACTTATGTTTCTGAATGATGCGTTTTTCATGCAATGTACTTGCGATCCATTGCTCATCGGAAGGGTCAGAATGATGATCAGTTGCCCATAAGTCCGGGTATTAATTTGATGACTCTATCACTAGGCATCCTTTCGGTCGCAACCTAGAGTTGTTATGAATATCAGGCATGGGTCATAGGTTTAAGTTGTCATAGTCAACTCTCGGATAATTACTCTTTTGCCCCCAGCCTCGGGTTGGCGGATGCATTACGCGGACGATCTAGTCTTGTCCTAGCTGTGTCTATACTGTAGTTCAAGCTTTAAGAACCAGAGTTGACTGATGAATGGTTGAATCATATCAATCTTATCTTCTTGTTCGTACCCCCAAGTCTGGGGAATATCTCGATAAGTGGTAGGGTAGATAATGTCTGCTTCAATTTTGTATTCTATCCCATTGAACCATGGGATCGAGTTAACTAATGGAAGGCTGAGTCGTGCCTATCCTGTATTATGTTCTAGTTCTTTTTTCTTAGCGGAATACATTGCTACTTTGCCAACATTCGAACATAAGCTAGATTCTGGACGGTCAATGACATTCACTTCGCTGCTTATGTCGCCGTACTTTGGGCAAAAATTGAAGAGTGAATCGTCCAATCAGATCTAATGCAGGATTGATGCTTCCCTTGTTGAATCCAGGGTAAGAATCAGTGTGCAGATGTTTAGGTTGCACTTGTTTTGAATTGCTCTTTTAGTTGGATCATGGTAAGAGTCAATGAATGAATGGTCGCGTTGCATTCATTTGGAGTTGGCTGATCAACCATGTCCATTTCGATTTACGTTCTCCCGTTAGATCTAGGGATAAAGTCAGCTCAAATGCAGTCATGTCATGCTCATTTGGTCTCATGCTCTTCCTGACGGATCGAATGAAGGCGACGAAGGACGAATGGTCAAGTCACACTTATTCGTGGTTTATTCTTTTATCCGTGCTATGCTGGTCGAAGATATTCGATGCATGCTTGGGTCACATCGATTTGTAGTTGATGAGGATTGATATTGACCGTCGATTCGACGGCATGGTGCAGAATGCTCGGACCTCATTTCCTGTCAATCCGATGGTATGATATGAAAGGCGCAGATCGACATTGCCCGTCGATCCGGCGGTATGATATGATTGGTTGCTTGTAACTTTGGGCGTCATTATGTTTGGTTGGCATTAAGGCCTCCTTGCAGTCGTTGCCTTAAGTTTTAATGGACGCTAAGCCGGAGAGGCAGCGAGTCACCTTTCTCTTCTTTCAGTAATTTGTACTTCTGCCCCCAGTCTTGGGGATAAGCCGTAATAGGCGTTATGCAATATTGTTCACTGCTTAATTTTAACATCCACACTCTGGGGACTTGTATCTGTATGACAGCTATTGATCACTCATTTTCATGTGTTGAGTCTGCGCCTATGCTCGGGGAATGAGTGATGTAACTTGGTTGAGATGCAGTCGAAGTTGTTAGGTGGACGGGTCCACCCTCCTCGAGGCCGTACTTGATGGAGATGCAGTCGAAGTCGTTAGGTGAACGGGTCCACCCTCCTCGAAGCTGCATTGAATGGAGATACGGTCGAAGTCGTTAGGTGGATGGATCCACCCTCCTCGAAGCCGTAGTTGGTTGTAGTTTATACTCCGGCTCGAGCTCTCGGAGTCCGGAGTTAGTTTAATGTTTATACTCCAGTTCGCGCTCTCGAAAGCTGGAGTTTGTTGATGTTTATACTCTGGTTCGCGCTCTCGGAATCCGGAGTTAGTTAATGTTTATACTCCAGTTCGCGCTCTCGGAAGCTGGAGTTTGTTGATGTTTATACTCCGGTTCGCGCTCTCGGAATCCGGAGTTAGTTAATGTTTATACTCCAGTTCGCGCTCTCGGAAGCTGGAGTTTGTTGATATTTATACCCAGCTCGTGCTCTCGGAGTACTCTGGGGTTTTGTGAATGTTTATACTCCGTCTCGCGCTCTGGTAGTACGGAGTTGAATGAATGTTTATACTCCGCCTCGCACTCTGGGAGTACGGAGTTAAGGAATGTTTATACTCCGCCTCGCACTCTGGGAGTACGGAGTTAAGTAAAAAGTTTGTACCCAGCTCGCGCTCTCGGAATACTCTGGGATTTTAGGAAAATGTTTATACTCCGCCTCGCACTCTGGGAGTACGGAGTTATGTAAAAAGTTTGTACCCAGTTCGCGCTCTCGGAGTACTCTGGGATTTTAGGAAAATGTTTATACTCCGCCTCGCACTCTGGGAGTACGGAGTTAAGTAAAAATTTTGTACCCAGCTCGCGCTCTCGGAGTACTCTGGGGTTTTAGGAAAATGTTTATACTCCGCCTCGCACTCTGGGAGTACGGAGTTAAGTAAAAAGTTTGTACCCAGCTCGCGCTCTCGGAGTACTCTGGGGTTTTAGTAAAATGTTTATACTCCGCCTCGCACTCTGGGAGTACGGAGTTAAGTAAAAAGTTTGTACCCAGCTCGCGCTCTCGGAGTACTCTGGGGTTTTAGGAAAATGTTTATACTCCGCCTCGCACTCTGGGAGTACGGAGTTAAGTAAAAAGTTATCGTGTATCAGCCCGTTTCTGGCCTGATGTGAGGGCTTGTCCCTGAGCTAGGTGTTTCGCTTAGCGAGTGATCGGTGGGATCCCGATTAACTTCCACTTATAGGCCCCTCAACAAAGGATGAGGTTTAGAGTATAGACGGTTAGATCGCGTCCATGTTCATTTGGATTCCACTTTTGCTAAGCCTAATGAGTAAGATTAGTGTTCTGGCGAGCTTTGTGCTCATGCATAGGAAAGGATGGTCGAACTACATCCACTTTGAGTTGTATATTTTCCCTTAAGTAGGGTGCAAGAATTGGAGAGCAGACAGTCGAGTCACATCCAATTTATACTCTGCATTCTTTCGATCAAGCTAAGGAAAAGAGTTGAAATGACAGCTCGTGATGGTTAGTGAGTAGGCAGTCAGTCGTTGATGACTTTAAATTGAGGGTTAGACCTTTAAACATGTGTTCCCTCAAATAATCCCAAATGTCTAATGTAGGATTGGATGCATGGATGGTGACATCACGTCCACCCTAGATGTGACTCCGATTTTATCAGGCATCAAAAGAAGCATAAGTATTTTTGCAAGCTTCAAGTACGAGATGGAGAGTGCATTGTTGGGACATATAACTCTAAGTCTTTCTTACATCTCCTAATTAAATTACATAGGCGGATGAGTGGATGGTCGGTTGCATCCACTTTGTACTAGGGTTCTGACCTTGTCGGTCTCTTCCGCTTTGATGCCTTGCCCTCAGTCAGAGGCATATAGTAGCCGATGAGTGGTCGAATCATGCTCATCTCAATGATTTGATCATGGTCCGCGGAGGTTGTTTTGCACCCAATCTTAAGTACTCGGTTACCTGCATCATTTGCAAGTAGTTTAATTCAAGTAGGTCATATTTCGCAACGTAAATGAAATTGAATTAGAAATAATTCAAAAGAGATCAGATCAAATCTCATTAATAAGTGAGGCAGCGTCGTATGCTCGCTATTGCACATCATTCCAGCCCTTCTCAGTTGGAAGTCTAATGCAAATGGTTCAATTTGATCAAAGTCTTTGATTGATAGGAGTCGGATGTTCCCGGTCCTTCGTTTTATAGGGCTTGCACATATTGTTGGAGCTATCCTTTCCGGAGTAGCCTTATGGCGTTGGCGTTCACGGTAGCCATTTAGAGAAGAGGAGTTTTCCGATCTAGAGTACGGAGCAGGTCCCCTCCTTATCTTGTTATGTTGATCCTTCATCTGATTCATCAACTCAAAAATGGCCTAGACATGTTGGTGTAATTGTCGGCGGCGGTCCACCAGTTCTCTTGCTAAAGTCTGGAAACAAGCGCTAGTGATGAATTCATTTATGGGTATCGGCAGCAACTGGCTGCGGGCTTTGGATAAATTCGTTGGCTGCCAGCTTCGTCATTCACTATATCCATATGAGAAGTATAACTGGTATATCTAACCGTGATTGACTGTCTTTTCTAAGGAATGAGGGAAGACATCCGCGTTTAATGGCACTCGTCACCCTTGGTAGTGTCGGGGGTCGTATTTACATAGTAAACCGACATAGTTAACATGTCGAATTTTCATTGGAAGTTCTGCATGTAGGATGGTTTCAAAGAATAGGTCTCGACCGGGAAAGATTCTCCAATCGCCATTATGATCAAGTCAATTTTATTGCCAAGGGGTTTTGTAACACTGGTGAATGATGTATGCACGATTGTCCAACGTTTGAGTGGTTTGGTGATACCGATTGGATGGTGAGTTGGTAAAGATGGGCTCATAGATTGTTGATTATTTCTAATTTTCACCCAGATAGGAGACCTATATAGGGTATTAAGGAAGTCTTCTTGAGGTTGTATACAATGATTTTAGTCATGTGGACGTAGAATGATTAAAATGCGGGCATTTGAAGATGGTTCAGCGGTGACCAGCTATGCTTTGAGGTGGTAGAGTAGACAGCGTAGGGGAGTCGTCATATTAGCCATCGTGCCATAGTTGTCAATTCAGGAGTTTGAAAGCTGGTCAATTGGAGGAAGTTGCATTCCACCTTACAAGCATGATATATTAATCAACCCCAGTCCTTGGAATATTAACTAGGTTCTCCAGCCTCTAGGAGTACGACTGAGTAGCATTTCTTTACCCATTCCTTGATTGCAACTCAACATTTGTTGTTGTGATCTCATATGTCTTGTTCAGTCATGGAACAATTAGAAGCACGGATGGAATGTTCCTTCACTAAATTGGTGATTGAATTCACTATGCGGGTGCCCTGCGCTGCGGCTAGGGTTCGGGGGGTTTCCCCCGAAAAAAAATTTTTTAGCCTCTTTTTAGGAAATTTGGGTCGTACCCGAAAAGTAATTTTTTGAAATTTTGTATCGATACGACTTGGACACAGATGGATCGATACGAGCAGCGTGCGAGTATCGATACGAATTGGAGCAGTTGCGATTGATACGAACAGAGCGCAGGCAAAGCAGATCGAGTCGAAGTGATCGATTCGAACGGAGCAATGCAAAGCAGATCGAGTCGAAATGATCGATTCGAACAGAACGATGCAAAGTTGATCGATTCGAAGTGATCGATACGAACAGGGATCGATCGAATCGATACGAACGGAGTGATGAGAAGCAGATCGATTCGAAGTGATCGATACGAACAGGGATCGATCGAATCGATACGAACAGAGCGATGCGAAGCAGATCGATTCGAAGTGATCGATACGAACAGAGTGATGAGAAGCAGATCGATTCGAAGTGATCGATACGAACAGGGATCGATCGAATCGATACGAACGGAGCGATGCGAAGTTGATCGATTCGAAGTGATCGATACGAACAGAGTGATGAGAAGCAGATCGATTCAAAGTGATCGATTCGAACTTTGGCATTTTTTCTGGATACGAAAATATGGATACGAAATGATTGATGAATGCAGTTCCTCTTAGATCTTGAGCAATCTGAATAGAATAGATGGAACCACTTGACGACAGATCTGGATCTCCCCCTTAGATTTTTGCAGTCGAACTACGGTAGTAGATCCACAGAGAAGGAGAAAAGCAAGGTTTTTCTCAGTGAAAGCACCAAAGTGTTTGTACCAAAAATGGGCACAACACTCTTCGGAAGTCTTTGAAGAGATAAACGCGAAGAATGAAAATTAAAACTGTGGATTATCTAACAAAAACTCCAAATAACATAAAGTAAATTGCAAAGACAAGCGATTTAGAGTGGTTCGGCTTTGTAGCCTACGTCCACTATGAAGTTTGATGATTTTATTGCTCGATACTTGAAGATTACAATTCTTTATACTGTAATACAACTGAATTTATATGCTAAGTCTCACTCTAAAGCAGCGGCGGTGTTCCAGAGTAAATCTGGCAGAATCTAGGCGCTCTTTAGTACTTTGAATTCTCCGACCCCTTTTCTGAATGACTAGGGGCTCTATTTATAGGTGTAGAAGGCTGATATTTCGCCTAAAATGAGGGGAGACCAGTTCTGGTACGTCAGGGGGCCCACATGGCCGAAATCTGGAGATCCGGGCCCACTTTAGGATCGATTCGACCCTTGGTTCGAATCGATCAAGAAATCATCCAATCGAGCTGAAATTTGGTGTGAACATTCTTCATCATGTACTTAAGCTTCTGTGAAAATTTCATGGCATTTGGACTTGTAGAACTCGAGTTATGATCGATTCAAGATTGTATTTCCGGTTGACATGCTCCCTTCGAATCGATGCTTTTCGCGCTCCAGGAATGGATTCGAAGTAGGGCAACTTCATGGATTCGAAGCACTCCATCTTGATGGATTCGAAGGAAGGCATCTTGATGGATTCGAAGGAAGGTATCCTGATGGATTCGAAGCACGGCATCTTGATGGATTCGAAGGAAGGCATCCTGATGGTTTCGAAGCACTCCATCTTGATGGATTCGAAGGAAGGCGTCTTGATGGATTCGAAGGAAGGCATCCTGATGGATTCGAAGCATGGCATCTTGATGGATTCGAAGGAAGGCATCCTGATGGTTTCGAAGCACGGCATCTTGATGGATTCGAAGCACAGTGACACCTATGGATTCGAAGCAAGGTCATTGGATGGATTCGAAGCACAGTGACACCTATGGATTCGAAGCAAGGGAAACTTGATTGATACGGAGTGTGGCCACATTGATGGATACGAAATTGGGCTCACTGATGGATACGAAAACATGGCCTTTCCCTTCAACTTGCATCCATCATAACTTGAGCATATGAACTCGGATTGACTTGAAACTTGGAACGTTGGCTCTCATAGCTTTTCTAGTCATGTCTTATCAATTATAGCTCAATCTGGTCTCAAACAAAATTCATCGATATCCAGGGTAGACCTATGTGCACTAAATGTCCATAACGAGCGACTCTAGGTTTCTAATCAATTCCTTGGTATCTCGGCCTTGCCAAAAGGCGGGATAACATTTATACTCCGTCTCGCACTCTGGGAATACGGAGTTGAATGTTTATACTCCGTTTCGCACTCTGGGAATACAGAGTCAAATGTTTATACTCCGTCTCGCACTCTGGGAATACGGAGTTGAATGTTTATACTCCGTTTCGCATTCTGGGAATACGGAGTCAAATGTTTATACTCCGTCTCGCACTCTGGGAGTACGGAGTTGGATGTTTATACTCCGTCTCGCACTCTGGGAGTACGGAGTTGGATATAGGATTGTCGTGTGACAATCCTACCGATATTGGTGTAATGGCTTGCCCCCGAGCTCGGGTTCACTTAGCGAGTGGCCGGTCGTATCACAGCCACTCTCCATTTGAATAAGTCCCATTGCGTGATGGGATTTAGCTCTTCGTGCATCGTGATGTCGTATATCGTACTTAATGAATCACAGCTCTGGCTCGAAGAGGTGGCATTTTATTGCTGAAATAAGAAAATGTGGCAAAGTCAGTTGCCTTATTACAAAATTCAAATTTCGAAATGCAGAAACAAATTGCTAAATAGAATGAAATAAATAAAGTCTGTCATGTGTAATAGCGACGGAGACGTTCACTGTTCCAAGCCCTTGGCAAATCGAGACCGTCAACGGTCGACAGCTTGAATGTGCCATCTCCGAGTCTTTGTGTAATCACATATGGTCCTCCCCAGTTCGGCTTCATGTGTGAAGGAACTGGGTAGATTCTCTTAAGCACGAGGTCACCGAGTTCAAAGGTTCGAGGTCGAACTTTGGTGTTGTACAGTCGGGCGACCCGACTTCGATATGCGGCTGCTCTCAAATCAGCCTCTTCCCGTTTTTCATCCAACAGATCCAAAGATTCGACCAGTAGTACAACGTTCGTTTTCGGATCATAGTAAGTCACGCGATGAGAAAATACTTCCTTCTCGACCGGAATAACAGCCTCTGAGCCATAAGATAGGGAAAACGGAGTGTGTCCGGTCGCGGTTTTGTGAGTCGTTCGATAGGCCCATAACGCCATAGGAAGTTCATCGACCCATTTGCCTCCGGCCTTTTCCAGTCGTTTCTTCAGGATGGATTTTATAACTTTATTGACAGCTTCAACCTGTCCATTCGCCTGGGGGTGTGCGACAGCCGAGAACTTTTTATGGATATGAAACCGTTGATAGAAATTCTTGAATTCCGTACTTTCGAATTGGGCTCCGTTATCAGTGATGATGGTATGCGGGAGTCCAAATCGACAGATGATGTTGCAAACCACGAAATTTATCACTTTCTTTGTCGTAATGGTTGCAAGGGCTTCGGCCTCAGCCCACTTTGTAAAGTAGTCAACGGCAACGATGGCGTATTTTGCACCGCCTTTCGCCAAAGGTAGAGCGCAGATGATATCGATGCCCCACATTGCGAATGGCCAGGGACTGACCATTTGGGTTATCTCGGTAGGCGGGGCTCTTGGAATTCGGGCATGTATCTGGCATTTATCACACTTTCTGGCATAGTTCGCCGCATCTCGGTTCACTGTCGGCCAGTAATACCCATATTGGAGTATCTTCTTAGCGAGAGCTTGCCCTCCGGTATGATCGCCACACTCTCCTTCGTGCACGTCATGTAACACTCGTTTGATTTCCTCGTGGGCGATACATCGGAGGAGGGGAACAGAATAACCTCTCCTGTACATGACTCCGTTCTGGATAACGAATCGTGAAGCTTTCCGTAAGATTTGTCTCTTCTCATTTCTATGCTCAGGCAACGTCCCACTCTCAATGTAATTTCGATACGGAGTCATCCAAGACTCTCTACTAGGAGCGGTTTCAAACACAAAGTTCATTTCTATCCGATCGATGCTTGGGAAGGATAGAGTTTCGACGGGGACAAGTCCCATCTGCTGTGCTTCACCTGTGCTGGCTAACTTTGCTAATGAATCGGCTCTCTGATTGCGTTTCCGGGGTATATAATAAATGGCATAATAATTAAATTGATTCGGTATTTCCTGAACTCGGGCCAAGTAGGTAGCCAGCCTTCGATCCCTTGCTTGATACTCTCCCCGTACTTGACACACAACTAACTGTGAATCGCAGTAAATTTCCACAGCGATAATTCTCAAATCTCTGGCAAGTTTTAGGCCGGTCAAGAGGGCTTCATATTCAGCTTCATTATTAGTCGCACAAAAATCGAACTTCAAAGCATAACATATGGATCGGCCCTCGGGAGTCTCAAGTACAACCCCAGCGCCTGAACACCGGTCGTTTGACGCACCGTCAGTATACAGCTTCCAGATGTATTCGGGGGATTCACTGGTCTCGGGCAAGTCTTCTGGAACGGTAAATTCAGCTATGAAATCTGCCAGGACTTGTCCTTGAATGGCTCTCCGCGGAGCGTATGTAATATCAAATTGGCTTAGTTCAATGTTCCATTTGAGTAACCTACCAGACGTCTCAGGCCGCGTGAGGACCTGTCGTAACGGCTGGTCGGTGTACACAGTAAGAGGATGAGCCTGGAAGTAAGGGCAGAGCTTTCTCGAGGCAATGACCAAGCAATAAGCCAGTTTCTCCAGTCTCGGATAATTTCTTTCAGCTCCTGTTAGCCGCTTACTAACATAGTAGACCGGGTTTTGCACTTTGTCTTCCTCCCGAACTAGAGCGGCACTAATCGCATGTTCTGATACTGCCAGGTAGAGGTATAATTGCTCGTGGTCAACTGGTTTTGACAAGATCGGAGGTGTGGAAAGATGTTGAACTAGTGATCGAAATGCGCCTTCACACTCCGTGGTCCATTCAAAGTTTCGCCTTCCCTTCCGGATCAGATCGAAGAAAGGAATGCATTTGTCGGTGGACATTGAAATGAACCTGCTCAATGCTGCGACCTTTCCGTTGAGACTCTGGACTTGCTTTATGGTTCTAGGGGTTTGCAAATTTCTTATCGCCCAGATTTTCTCAGGATTCGCTTCTATCCCTCGAGCATTGACAATAAACCCAAGGAACTTTCCGGACGCGACGCCGAAGTGGCACTTCAATGGGTTGAGCTTCATTCCATACTCTCGAAGGATGCTGAACATCGAATTTAAATCTCTGACGTGATCCGTGGAAAATCGAGACTTCACCAGCATGTCATCCACGTAGACCTCCATGGTCTTCCCGATCTGATCGGCGAACATCCGGTTGACTAAGCGTTGGTATGTTGCTCCAGCGTTCTTTAGACCAAACGGCATGACTTTGTAACAGTAGAGTCCCAGATCGGTTACGAAGCTAGTATGTTCTTGGTCAGGCAGATACATGGGGATTTGATTGTAACCAGAGTAAGCACCCATAAAAGATAATAATTCATGTCCGGCCGTCGAGTCTACGAGTTGGTCAATCCGAGGAAGTGGAAAGCTATCTTTTGGACAAGCCTTGTTTAAGTCAGAGTAATCGACACAAGTTCTCCATTTCCCGTTCGGTTTTCGAACTAGCACGGTGTTGGATACCCATTCTGGGTACAAAGCATCTCGAATAAACCCATTCGATTGTAATTTATCAACCTCCTCCTTAAGGACGGCAGATCTCTCTGGATCCATACCGCGCCTTTTCTGCTTGACCGGGACATGTCGCGGATCTATGTTCAGGGAGTGACTTGCGATGCTCAGCGAGATTCCGCACATGTCAGAGTGTGTCCAGGCGAAGACGTCGAGATTCGCCCAGAGAAATTCGACCAATTCCTGCTGCGTTTGCTTGCTCAGTTGAGACCCAACTTTCAGCATCTTTGAATCATCATCCTCACTGATTGGGACGTCCACAGTCAGTTCGGCCGGAGAAGCTTGACTCTCCGTAGATTCGTCTTTATCCTCATTGTCCCTAGGGTCAAGGTCTTTCAGGAGTTGGTCATGGTGCCCGGGCCGAGGCCCAGGCATCAATTGTCAATTATCAATAGAACGGACGCAGAGAGATTCCTCTACGCCCTTTCCTTTTTCTTTGCACTGTGCCCCGCGCAGCTAGGCAACATAACAGGCCCTTCCCGTGGCCTGATCTCCTTGAACGACTCCAATCCCATGGTCGGTGGGGAACTTCAGAGTCAAACACCAAGGGGCGATGGCTGCCCTGAACTCGGCTAGGGCCGGTCGGCCCAGAAACGCATTATAAGGCGAATCAATCTCTAAAACAACAAATGGTAACATCCGGACTCTCCGACGTTCTCCAACCCCCAATTCAACCGGTAGCTCAGTCACTCCAACGGGTATTGTGGCACTCCCGTTGAAACCGTGGATTCGGGACAGACAAGGTTTCAAATCCTTGGCCTCCATTTTCATTAAGTCGTAAGCCCGTTTAAGCAATATATTCACAGAGCTTCCACTGTCAAGCAGGATCCTCTTCATCCAAGCAGGACCCACCTGGGCAGATATGACTAGTGGGTCGATTGTAGGGGCCTCGACCCTATCAGCGTCTCGGCTCCTGAACACGATATCATCAGATATTATCTTTTGTTGCTTAACCGGGGTTCCGTCTTCGCAATTACTACAACACTCGAAGTCCGCATGCCTGATAGAACTAGCATACGACTCCATTTCCCCCCAGCTTCTGTCTGCCGGGTGGGGACTCCCACTTATTGTGTTAATGACCAACCTCCCGCCCGCACGGGCGGGTTCCTCCTGTCTTTCCTGATTCTGTGAACGATTCTGATTTGAAGGGCCCGCTCCACCAGACTGCGGCGCCCGTACAAACTGATCCAACTTCCTTTCTCTGATCAACTTTTCGATGAGGTCCTGCAAATGTCGACACTCATTGGTATTGTGGCCGTAGCTTTCATGGAATCTACAGAACTTCCCTGTCTGAACCTGCCTCTCCGATGAGGGCTTCGGAGCAGGCTTCTTATACTGTACAGTGTTGCAAGTCTGTAAGTATACGTTTTCCAATGACGTGTTTAACGGTGTATAATTGTCAAACATTTGAGCCCTACGTCGTGGACCTCGATTCTGATCTCTTTTCTTATCCTGGCTATTGCTTCCTCTCGGTTGGGCTTGCTTGTTCTGTATGTTCAGTTGAACTTTTCCGGAACTCTCGCCAGACTGTTTAACTGCTACATTACTCTGTATTCCCTCAATACTGGGCCTCGCATCGTCCTGCTTCCTAGACTGTTTTGCGTCCTCTTGCCGCAAGAATTGAGCGGCTTTGGAGTAAAAACGGTCCAACGATGCGGACGGTTTTCCGGCTAGCCAGTTCCCAAATTCAAAATCAGGATCAATCCCCTTGGTCAAGGCCATCAAGATTGAGTTATCGTTAGGATTGGTGATCTCAACACACGCTGTGTGGAACCTCTCCCGGTAACGCCTGAGCGTTTCTCCATGAGCTTGAGTGACACTGGACAGGGTATTAACGTCTTTTGGTCTAGCAACATGCATGCGAAACTGTTCTACAAACCTCTTGGCCAATTGATCGAATGAAGAAATGGATCTAGGTGGTAGGCGTGTAAACCACATTGTCGCGATTCCCCCCAGAGAGATGGGGAAACTTCGACACTTCACTGCATCGTCAGCCCTAGCAGCACTCATCGACCATTCATATTTCAGAATATGTTTGTTGGGGTCACTATTTTTTTCATACATTGGGAGAGTTGGCATTCTGAATCGTCTAGGGGGTTCAGCGTGTAACACTTCGTCTGTGAAAGGGGTATGACTACGAGAGATTCCCCAATCATCATTAGTGAGCCCCTGACTCTCGCGTATCATCTGACGTATCATGGTTGATATGTCTGACACCGGCAAATTCTGGGCATGCTGAGCTAAGGTGTGGTCGGGTTCCACAGTGCGAGTCTGGACCGGGCGGTGTCGACGGTCCGTGTCTCGCCTCCTTGGCTCAGCGTCTTCTGGGACATATGGTTCAGGAGTATGTCCGCGCTGCTGATTATTCGGCTCTGACTGATTCCGGGTATCAACCCTTGTCTCTACCGCGGCGGTTGTAGCGCAGTTGTCCGTGGTGTACTGTGGAGCAGTGCCTCCTCGTGTCGAGGGTCTTGTTTGAAAGCTGGTCGACGGTCTTGCTCTCAATTGTCCGACGGTCAAGGCGGGTTGATATCCCGTAGTTTGAGCGCGACTCCCCTCTAGCCGAGGACGGGTAGATCTGTGGTAATAGTTAGACGAAGCCGAGCTTTCGGTAGATGCCCTGGAGGCATCATCCCTCCTGGACCTTCTGTGGCCCCGGCGGTTTAGTTGGTTGGTCAGCTCGACATTGGCGCGCAATTGTTCGGCCAACTGCTGACGGCTTTGGGTCAGCTCCTGGAGCAATACTTGAAACTCTTGTCGGGTGACTGGCCCTGACGGATCCGAGTGAGCGGTATTGTCCTGGTTGGAAGAAGGCTGTTGCGTAGGATTCTGTCTTTCTCGGCCTTCCTGATCAGCAGCGGTAGCGGCGGTTCTTGTACTAACCATCTTCAGTAGTGGAGTCCTTTCCTATATTTTATGCAAATCTGAATAGAGTGGTAGGATTCCGAATCAGATATCTGGATCTTCCTCTTGGATTTATGCAATCCGGTATCGATGGCAGATCCAAAGAGCAGGAGAAAAAACTGGTTTTCTCAGTGAAAGCACCAAAGTGTTTGTACCAAAAATGGGCACAACACTCTTCGGGAGTTATTTGAAGAGATAAAGTGAAGATTGTAAATGTAAAACAGAGGTTATCTAACAAAAACTCCAACAAACAGAAATGTAAAATGCACAGACAAGCAATTTAGAGTGGTTCGACGTAACGCCTACGTCCACTATGAAGTTTTGATGATTTTATTGATTCTCTTTCAATGATTACAAGCGATTACAGCAAACAACAGCGGATTACAGATTAGAATTCGAAGTTAACAGCAAAGGTAGGATGCAAATCTTAATCCGGCAGAGTCTGGACGCTTCAGAATCAAAAGATCCCCTTTTCTGTATGCTCTGGGGTCCTATTTATAGGTGTAGGAGGCTAAGATCGCGCTCAAATCTCGGGAGACTTTTCCTGGCACGTGAGTGGGCCCACACGACCAACCTCATAAACTTTCAAGTCGATCTGTGATCGATACGAAGTCATTTCGTATCGATCAAGATGATGTCCAATTGAGCTTAAACTTGGTGGAGACGTTCCTCAGTATGTGTGTAACCTCCAGTGAAAATTTCATGGCATTTGGATAAGTGGATTGAGAGATATCGTCGATACGAAGTGATGTTCTTTGCTAGGCTGTTTGGTTCGAATCCATCTCTTCGAACTGATGGCTTCGAATCGATGGTGTCATGCGCCTGTGCGATGACGTGGAGCGCACACTTCGTCTCGATCCGGTCTTCATTCCGAGTCGACCGCGTCGACTCCATATATCTCGACGCACTCGCATCGAAGGATGACACGTCACCTTGGCTTGCTGGCTTGATGGACTCGAATGAAGCATTACTGATGGATTCGAACAAAGCTTTTCTGATGGAGTCGAACAGCACTTCCTCTGACGGATACGAGCCTTGTAACTCCTCCATGGATACGAAGTCAATTGATGCGAACCTGAACCCTTCGATGGATACGAATGAAGGTGATCTGATGGATGCGAAGCGTTTCATCTGCTGAGGGGTACGAAGTCTATTGATACGAACTCGATGAATACGAAACGCGGCCACTTCCATCGATACGAAACGACGTCCCCTGATGGATACGAAATGGACACTCCTGATGGATACGAAAACATGCTTTTCCCTCCAACTTGTATCCATCATATCTTGAGCATATGAACTCGGATTGACTCGAAACTTGGGACGTTGGCTTCCTTCGCTTCCTTAGTCATGTCCTATCAATTGTAGCTTGATCCGGACTCGGACAAATTTCAGCGACATCCATGACAAGCGATATTTGGAATCCAATCAACTCCTTGGTGTCCTGGCCTTGCCAAAAGGCGGGATAACAAATATCAAAAGGTATGCATACAATTTTTTGGCAAACATGATATAAAGATGTCGTGGTGATCATACAAGTATGTAGAGAATCCTTAGGTTAATAGTCTTGCATTTATTTATTTATTTTCTAAAATACTGAGTACTTCTTGAAGAAAATCACCAGCCTTCGTAATATCAACATTTTATCACATCATACAGGTAAAAAGAGAGCCCTACTATTTACACACCCCCCCTCACTCTGCATAGTGCCCATTCAGTTTTCTACTGCATTCCCATTTTATTCAGCAATTGAATGTTGCTCACTCTCAATGTGCATTATTATTTGTCGAACACAATGTACTAATAAATAAGAAAATGGATACCAATAAAAATTTAAACATATATGCCATGTGGTCGTCGACTGAAGTGGATAAAATGTGGTGGGAAACAAATAAAGAGTATTATCACACCATAAAAAACACTGAAAATTACTCAATTTCAATTGGCAGTACAGAACATGTATGCTCTTCATTACATTCGACAACGTAATGCCAATCGATCTGAAAGCATACATGCATTGTACAGTCATTTCAAATTTTGTTTGTATTTTTCTTACATTACATTGCTGGACGTAGCGAAGAGCATACATGCTTTGTAGTTTGTACCATCGTTTGAAATAAGTATAGTATTACTGTTTTTATGGAGTGAATAGTAATACTCAGATAAAAACTCAATGGGTATTTGGCGATATATAATGTGGTGCACATAACAAAGCTCCGTACAAAATCTCAAGACGATCACATGAATTCAGGTCCAATATATTTCATATAGCCAACAAAGACAAATGTCAGTTGACCTCTTCAATTTCTAGCACTATTAGGCGCGTGTAAGTATTCTAGTAAACTTGATCATACATACCGTTGCAAAGCCTAATTCAAGAGCTTTATTCCACACCATTTACACAAATATAACGGAAATCGAGGAAATAAAATGAAACCAATCTAAAGTTAAAACTAAAAACAACCAACATAATAGTGATTAGAGAAAGAGTAACCCTAACCTCAAAAAACAATGGCATGGATTCAATCTGCATAAAATACTAAAATCAATCAGAAAATTTGAAATGATGATAATTACTGGTGAGCGTAAGAGAAATATTACCTGAAAGAAGATCGTAAATATTAAATCAATGAATTTCTATAGTTTATCACGGTAAAAAAACCAGTCGGCATTTTTCTGAAGTTTGGGAAAAAAATACCGCCTAAACTGAAAATTGGAAGTGGAACGTGACAGAGAATTGAAAATGGGTGACCTCGTACTATACTTAAAAAAAACCAATTCCTCCTTCCGTCGATCAATATAGAATTGATGGTTGTTTTTTTATTTTTTATTTTTGTTCATACAAAAATGCAGACGAGATGTATTTATATTATAAAAAACGATCAATATAGAAAACGCGGTTAACATACAAAATAAAAAACAATTTTTATTTATTTTTCGTATTTTAATAAATAATGAAAGCACGAAAGACAATTCATTCCTCCCTCATCTCTTCATTCCTTCTTGGTCCCTCTCCATCTTCCTTCTATTCCCTCTATCGTCCCTCCACTTTTCACATATTTTGTAATAAATATTGAAAATCCCAAAACAAAAAATACAAAATAAATCATTAATTTCTTCAAACTTCAACGAAAATCTTACTCCAAACATGTGTAGTTAAAGTGTGCTGCGGTTTTATAATAGTGGATTTGCAAAAGGTTAAATGGAGATAAAGCGGAGATATAATGGAAAATAGTTGAGATGCAAATGGCTCCATTAAATATAAAATCAAATATTTAAAATTAATTTCTTCTCCTTCTCACATCATTTGTGTAGGAAAAAGATATATTGTTTGATTTTATATAACAAAATCGAATAATATAATGATTTATACATACTAGATTTGGTGTCAACAATAGACATCTAACTTATATTGAGCATTTATGCCTTAAAATTAAGTCTTTACTTTAACGTTGTTGAGTTGGTTTTAAAAAGAATTAGTCAAATCAACCTTTGTATATTAATGTTGCTAAAACGTTTGCTAAAAAACCTTGATTAGTGAGTGTGACGGAAAATAACAGGGTTTAAAACGGATCTACTGTTTAATAGCGCTAAATTGAAATAGCGCAGCGGCCAAAGAGTGTTATGCGCAATAGTGAGGATTTTACGGGGTTTTAGCTGGGCTTCAACCACACAGCTTCAAACTTATTTATCAACTTGAGCAATTTCTTCTTTGTAGACCGTCATTGCCATGTGTTCTACTTTTTTCGCTTAGAGTGAGATTTCAAATAAAATCATATACCGTCGTGTTAAGGTTCATAAATTATCGAATTAACAACGATTTTCCAATCAAATTTCCAATTGTTACAAATTTAAAAAATAATAATTAAAGTTGATTAGTTTTGAGTTCCCGATTGTTGTTTACAATTATATTTTAAGAAGATTAAAGAATGAAAATTTGTTTTCCTAAAGAAGTTAAGAAAATGAGAGGTGGGTATACAAGGATGAAAAAATTATTATTATTATTATTACTACTATATATATATATATATATATATATATATATATGTATGTGTGTGTGTATGTATATTGGTCGATGAAAATAGAGCTGAATGAGAATGAGAAAATTAGGTGTATATAGCAGTACCCATTGAAAATTGGAAATGCTTCAATTTTTATTGGCCATGGTTAAAGAATTTATACAGTTTATCAATCATTTTTTTATAAATGTTATTACACAAACTTTTAGCCACCTCTTAAATTCAATAATATAATTCCTAACTAACATTTCAATAATCCCTTCTTGCTTTAAACCTAAAACACTTGTCTTCCGCATCTTGACCATCATCAACAATGAAAAATCATGAAGATTTATCTGATGACAAAGGAAATGATGTGTTGATTCTTACCCTAAGCACCATTGTTGATCACGATGTAGTTGTGCATTAAAGTGCTCGGCAATTCTATAGCGGTGGAGGTGCAAAATAGTTATAGCGAGATAAAGCGAGAATATAACGGAAAACAACGGAGGTGTAAAGCTTCATTGGATATAAAACCAAATATTTAAAGTTAACTCATTCTCATTCTCACATCACTTGTGTATGTGATATATACAACTTATGGGGCATTTCACCAGAAGGACAAACTTTGCAGTCCAATTAATTTCTAGGACACGCATCTGAAATAATTATTTTCAAGGCCAAAGTCGGCAGAATAATTACTTTCAAGGACAAAGTCGGCTGTCCAATTACTTTCAAGGACATAATTTCAAAGGTTTTTAGGCCCTAGAAACTAATTATTTTGCGTATTGTCCTTAAAAGTAATTATTTTAGTCGTGTGTCCTAGAAATTAATTTCACTTGCTAAAGAGGCCCTTGTGGCTAATTCCCACTTATTTAATCTTATGCAGCAAAACCAAAGTATATCATGATTTATGCAGTCTAGATTTGGTGACTACAATATATTTCTAACTTATATTGAGCAATTATGCCATAAAATTAGGACTTTACTATTACTTTGTAGATTTGGTTTAAAAGAGAACTAGTCAAATCAACATTTTTATATTAATATTGTTAAAACGAGTGCTAAAAAGCCATAATTTAGCGGGTGTAGCAAAAAATAGCGGGGCCCAAAGTGGATCTATTGTTTAATAGCGCTAAATTAAAAATATGTAGTGGTCGAAGAGCGCTATAGCGGGGATTTTGCGGGGTTTTAACCGCACAGCGATGGAGATGAATCTCAGGGAAGCATCACACAATCGGAATTTTTAATTTTGTCTCATATGCTTCACTTCCGGTACTCCCCCATATGCCAACAACGATTATTTTCGATAGGTAGGTGTCGTATAGATTGTCATAAAATGACAACATGTTGTCGTGTTAGTTTGTCAATTTCGGTAGTCTTTTGTCGTATTTACCTATTTCACATGCTGTTGAAACTAATAAGGGATAATTTTGGTACACTAAAATATGTCAAGGGACCTCCCGTAACATTTTACATTTTGTTAAAGTCCCCGTAATAAAATCTCCATTTAACGAAAATTGGAGTCCCTTTAGCAATGGTCTTTTATTTTTGAAGCACGGGAGCTAGTGTATTATCTTAAAACTAGTTAACTAGACTCTAAAAATGTTTATTCTACCATACAATTTATTATTTTCTCATCGTTCTTTTTATTTTATATATATGTTAAGTAGAATGTTTAGGAAACTAATCATTGTGTTAATTATATCGTTTGACATGTTAAGAAATATATGTGTTAATCCAAATATTTTGTATTTTTTGTATTTTTTTATATTTAGTGGTTTCTCGTATGTTATGAAAAGATTCTATTTTCGAGAATGAGAGGTCAAGAATGATACTTGGAGCAAATGATGGATACCCGTCAAAATCATGAGTGAATCCGAATTTATATGAAGAAGTTATCATGATTCGAATGGTGGTTCTACTAGTTGACTAACCTAGCCACCCTTATCCCACCATAGGGAGCTACGTGTGGCTCTCAACTAACAAAACCGGTGATTATTGGAAAGTGTTTTCATGGCTCTGTGAGAGCATTGGTTTAAGTTTTGTCCAGTTTCGAGTCACTATGGAGGAGTTATCGTGATTTAAAGGCGGCTTTCTTGAAGTGGAGATCTATCCTAGCCAACTTTATCTCTGCCATGGGGAGATATGTGTGGTCTTTGCCAACGAAGCTTCAAAGTATGGGAAGATGTACTCCACGACTTTATGAGAGAATTGGTCTAAGTCTCGTAAGGTTCTGATTTATCATGTATGAATTATAACGACTTGAAGATGGTTCTCCTAAAGTGGTTCCACCAGTAGCCCATCCAACATTGTTCCCTCTATTAAGAGTTGTGCAGTTAAAACGCTTAGTGGTTTTATAGCGGTGGAGGTGTAAAAAGTTATTACGGGGATAAAGTGGGGATATAACTGAAAATAACAGAGGCGCAAAAAGCATCATTGAATATAAAACCAAATATTTAAGTTAATTTACTCTCATTTTCAAATCATTTATGTAAGAAAAAAAATATTGTTTAATCTTATATAACAAAACCGAAGGTTATCATGGTTCATGCAGACTAGATTTGATGACTACAGTGGTTTCTAATTTATATTGAGTATTTATGCCTTAAAATTAAGTATTTACCTTAACTTTATCGATTTGATTTAAAAGGAAACTAGTCAAATCAACATTTGTATATTAATGTTGCTAAATTGGATGCTAAAAAGCCTTGATTTAGCGGGTATAACGAAAAATAGCGAGGCTTAAAGTGGGTCTACTATTTAATATCGCTAATTTGAACTAGTGTAGAGGTTCGAAGAGCGCTATAGCGAGGATTTTATGGGGCTTTAACTGCATAGATTGAGAGCTACAGTCGATATTATTTTCATCAAAACGTATGACGCTGGAAAATACTCCACAAAGAAAAATAAGAGTATTGTTTAAGTTTTCATGCCAATATGAGTTAATGATGAAGATAGAGTCGCCGAGCGACTTAAACCACTTCCCCTAGTGGTGTAGCTGCTTACAAATCAAAGGAAACCGAAACCCCCCTCACCTTGAGGGATCCAAATCATCTGTATGCCACCAAACTCTATTGGGTCCCAAATTACGATGAAGGAACTATCGTCGTTTAAAGAGCGACTAAAGACCTTGACAAGGCCACATTTCTACACAAATTTTGCTGCTTTTTGGTTTTTATTTCCTTTTAAGGCAATCTTGTTACAGGTAAAATTTCAATCATTCAAAAGCATTTCAAGAACGGGATGTAGCATCCAGAATCATCTAAAAGAATAAGGAAATATTACTTCGATACAAACAAAAACCAATGAAACATTAAAATCGAGAAAAAGAAGAAGATGCAAAAGATTTTTCACAATCATAAAGAACCGGAACAGTCAAAATCTTCAGTTGCTTTCGATCGGAAGACGACAAAGGAGAACGATCGGAATGATGTAATTGGGCCAGCACAGCGGGTTAAATGGGTGAATTTTAGAAAAAAAATCCACATAGATCTTATTGGGCCTATGAAGTGACTTAGATCCAATCTACATAATTTTAAATAAAATCTTTATTTTATTTTATTAATTTATATAAAGGTTTGATTTTGTATATATACGTAGTATATAAAGTGTATATGTGTATAAAATACACCCATACGTGTAAGTGTACGTGCAACATATAAACGTGTACATGATTTAGTGTGCCCATATAAGTGCTACAATTTACACCGCGATAGACATATTGAAACTTTATATGCACATTGCTTTCCAAAAAAATTTAAATTATATATATAATAATCAAATTTCAAATATTATTTTATTATAAAATAAGTTACTTTGAATAAGTCAATAATTTTGAAATTCAAAATTCATTTTCTAAATATCTAATTTATTTAACTAGTAAAACAGTTTAAAGACAGATCTTGATCTATAGATTTAAATTAAAAACATATCTTTATATATATAATTAATTAAAAGTATCAAAAATATAAATAAAATAAGTTGTTTTGAATAAGTCAACAATTTTGAAATTCAAAATTCATTTTCAAAATACCTAATTTGTTTAATCGGTAAAACACTTAAAATGGATCTGCACTATGGATTTAAATTAAAATTATATATATATTACATATAAAATTAAATAAAAATATCATAAACGAGCGTTAGGGCATGCGCTTCGCGCGTGATAATAGCATGTGCCTTGTGCATGAATTATTTTTCTACAGATTATATATGATTAACACGTTCAAGAAAAAATAGTTTGCACAAATATTTAGCTGTGTTTTTACATTGAAATAATATGCAGTTAATTTAAACTTTTATTTATAAGTTGCAACATCTAATTTTTTTATTATTTTGAATTTTATTTGTATTATTAATTAATAAGCAATGAATTTGTAGTTAATTAAAGAAAAAAATGTTTATTTGTTAGATCATATTTTTAAGTGTAGATGAACTTTTGAATTTGTAAAGAAAATTAACCGTTAGATCCTATTTTTAGGGGATATTAAGATTTTTTAATATCGGACAAGTTTAACTATTAGATCCTATTTTTAAGGAATATTAAGATTTGGTAGTACTATAGAGGGGCATTTTTGGTAGTTCACGCTGACACCAAAAAAGTGTGACGCCAAATGTATTACAACTATTATTAAAGATATATCCATATCACATATGTGACGCCCCACCTCTATACCCACGCTAACCAAGAACACTACGATGTAGTGCTGTCAATTAGCACGGAGAATAAGGCTGTGGAGGAGCGACCATCCATGTAACTTCCTTGTGCGAGCACCGATACGTCAGATAGAATAGAATGCATATCTTTTAAGGAGGAAATCCGACATACCGATACAAACACAAAGCTATCACACGGTGGCTATATATAATCTTCGGAAACAAACATAGAAATAATCATAACATAAATCAGTCACAGACATCCATATCACAAAGGCGGAAGAAGATATGAATAAATATATAACACATGAAAGTGTACATCAGAGTAGTGGTCAGAAAGATCCACGATAATACAAAAGAATAGCATCACGTGCTATACAAAAGAATAAGTACACAACATAGAGTCTATATCTCAAAGGTGTACATCCAAAAACTACCAGTCTAAGTAGTTAGCCAAAAGTCAGAGTAATCCAGAAGAGAAGTCAAGCAGAAGCACCTGTAACATCTCGGTCTGACCCGAGTATTATTTATAAGAAAATAATAAACGGATCAGTCTAACTATAAATATCAGATGACATGATATAGGATAAAGGGTATGGCATAAACATATAATAACCATGATGGCATACTACTATAAGTATGTAAATGATAATCAACAAGGGATTAATCAATGTCACAAGAATCTTCTCAAAGATCCAAACACATAAAAAGGCAATACACACAAATTCACCAATACACAAAAACTGATATCATATCAGTGAAAACCACAAAAGTTGGTGAAGCACTAAATCCAGAAATCAACACACGAAATCCAGAACAAATCCCAGAAATCAACACACGAAATCCAGAAATCACTAAAAGGGGGAAGTCCGAACACACGGACGAGAAGCTATCTCATGGAAGCTATCCATTTAAATTTTCCGAACACACGGATGGCCCGAAGGCAAGTCCGACACACGGACGAAGAGACATCGCACATTGCTAGTCTAAACCATAAAATGATCATCATCGATCATAAAGAAGTGTCGATTACACTAAGCTAGTAAATATATGAGTTTAGCTTCATGTCCCATAACCACTTGCTTAACTTAAATATTTACGAACAAACTGTAGATCTTCACTAGGAAATTGTCACAAAAGGGTTCAATCGAACAAGTCCAAGAGCTAACCGACGAAGTGAACGCAAGCGTTTCATACCACTCGTTTTACTAAGTCGTTTAAGTCGATTTCTCGTTCGAGTGAAGTAAAGGCTTATATATATTAGTAGATTGGAAATCGGTTAGAGAAAACAAACTTTTGATATTAAAAATAGTGTTGAAATCGATTTGATGAAAGAGTTTTGATATTTACTACTAGTATTAAAACCTTCATATCTTTAAAGTGACAAGTCATAAAACGATTGTTGGAACAATCTATCACAAAAATTCACATTCGGAGACGTGAATAAAATCCAAGGAAATCAGCTCAAAATGCATCAAAGTGGAAGTTCTGATGAATGCTTTTCAGATAAGATTGCCTACGCAGAGTAATACGGGGTTCGACCTGCCCGGTCAGGTCGCGGGGGCCCAGGGGGCAGCGCCCCCGGCGGGGTGCGGGGCAGCGCCCCGTCACGGTACGACTTAGTGAAGGCAGGCTAGTCAAGCGACCTAAGGAAAAGTAGGTCATACGACCTAAGGGAAGACTACTGTGCGACCTAGCAGAAGAACAGGTCGAACGACCTAAGTGCTAACTCGCGAGCGACCTAAGGTCTGCGACCTAAATGCGAGCGACCTAACGAAGTGCGCGACCTAACAGTAAGGCGCGACCTAAGTGTTCACGACCTAACGTCTTAACTAGGCACGCGACCTAACGACTTAACTAGGCATGCGACCTAACGACTTAAGGCCAGACGACCTAACGACTTAAGGCCAGACGACCTAACGACTTAACTCGAGGCGAGCGAGCTAACTGCAAACGACTTAAGGCCTTTAACTCGTGAACGACTTACGACTTAAGGTGATTCGCGACCTAAGGGTACGCGACCTAACGTGGTTCGCGACCTAAGACTCGCGACTTAAAGCTTGCGACCTAAAGTTTGCCTGGGGGTTTATAGGTCGGCAACGACCTAAGACTTAACAAAAGTCGAGCGACTTAGTGGTTTGCCTAGGAATTTTAGGTCGGCAATGACCTATAACCTAAAGCTGTTTCGACCTACGACTTATTTCCCTGCGACCTAAGCCAGAACGACCTAAGCACGCAAGCGACCTAAGTCTTAACTCGTGAACGACCTAAGAAAGTGGAGACTTTTCAACACACGAGCTAGCAGCCTGGACGACCTAAGGAGGGCAGAACGACCTAGGGCCAGATTTTTGCAAACAACACTGAAACTTGAGTTTCTCACCAATTCAATCCAAACCAGTTGCAAACATTAATGCTAAAGTGATAGGAAGTCATTTCCAACAATCCAATGACAGTTATAGGCGAGATGTGAGATTAAAAATCTCACCTTTTCACGGAATTTGATGAAGATGGAGATTTGAGAGCAAAGCAAGAACACCAACAAGCTTGAATCAATGTTCTTCACGTGAATTTGATGTTGAATCTCGGATTTGCAATAGAATTTGTGTTTGGAGTTTTAATTTCCACTTCCCACCACCATTTTTGACAAAGCTTGAAGTGTTTTGATAGAGTGAGGAAGATGGTTGGGCTGAACTAAAGGGGTGCAGTCCAAACCAAAGTCAAAGGCGGGAAAAAGTGTCGAAAATTTCACTATCTCCAAACATATCGAAGTTTACACTCAAAAAGATCGCAAACGTCATTTTGAACTCAATGGAAGTGGTCTCGAGTCCTAATTTGACCGTATGCAAAAAGTAGCTTTTCGGACTAACATCCGACTAACGATAAAATATTTAAATATAAAATCGATAGATATGCGGGTTGTTACAACATATTTTTCAAAATAATTTTTGTATATATATCTATTTGATAATAATATATAAAAATAATTAATATATATATTTATTTAAATAAAATGCCTTACGACCAAAATTAAAAATAAATTTATATACACATATATTTAAATTATGTAAATAATAAATTATAATTTTATAAAATAAAAATATTAATATATATAATACTAGTTAATACTTGTTACACTAAACATTAATATATATATATGTATATTTAAACTTTATATTTAAAATAAAATTATATTTTGATTTTTTTTTGCTGTAACATGATTTTATGATGCATAAGAAAATAATTTTGGACATATAAATACATAAATTGATTTTTTTTTTGTTAAGGCAGTGTTAAAATCAATTTAAAATAGCTTTTAATTATTAATATATATATATATATATATATAATTTCATTACTATAATATATATATACATATACTATTAATTCAAATAAATAGAATTGTTAGATAGTGAAATTTGCAAATTTATATTTATATATACATATGTATAAATATACAATTAAACGTGACAACGTTTATGCATATAAATTCGTTTAGATGTCTATTAATTAGCTATATTAACACGATAACATACTAATCATAGATTATAGGATGTTACCTTAAAAAATATTTCCTTAGATTTGCACCTTGATTGCCAGACTTTCCTAGATTCGATCCTGATCTGAGTTCCTAGCTTTACAACTTCTTAGAGAACCACTTTTGATTTTTATTTGATGTTTGGATCTAATATTTTTGGCCTAAGAGAGCTGGAAATGACAGCTATCATAGAGGAGAAGGAGAGCAAAAAGTGTAACCTCAACGTTGAGGGGTAGTGTGACCTTTTATGGAGAGAGTAAAAGGGATCTTCTCTCCTTGGTTTGCTCCATCTCTATTACCAAATCTGGATCCAACTTTTTGAATCTTTAGCCCATCTCTTGCTTTACTATAGTCATCCCTAGATAAGGCAATATAGGCCTTAAACCATTCCAAACCCATTAGTCATTAATCATATTTGAATTAAATCTAAATGCACGTCGATATCGAATATCGATTTGTATATATATAACTTTTATATGTGCACCTAATTAATTAACATCGGCACCCAGAAAATACTAATGACACCTAATACATCAAATAAACAGATAGTTAATATTTCATAAATATTAATTAAATTAATTAATTTGTAACAATTATAAATCAGTTAAATCATGTGACATATCAAAGAATCTACCAATGCGGTTGTGCGACTCATATGTGTAAATTCAATCAGCGATTAATATCAAGTGGAAATTAGCCACAAGGGCCTCTTTAGCAAGTGGAATTAGTTTATAGGACACACAACTGAAATAATTATTTTCAAGGACAAAACGTAAAATAATTAGTTTTTAGGGCCTAAAAACCTATGAAATTATGTCCTTGAAAGTAATTGGACTGCTGACTTTGTCCTTGAAAGTAATTATTCTGCTGATTTTGGCCTTGAAAGTAAATGTTTTGAATGTGTGTCCTAGAAACTAATTGGACTACAAAGTTTGTCCTTCTGGTGAAATGCCCCTAATATCAAACAATTTGAATATTAATGTTTACAAATCACATCAGCTATTGGTGCGATCGTTTTGTTGAATTTATCGCTTACACATTTTTTGGTAAAAATCTAATTTTACTATTTTAAGCGGTACGCGGTAGTAACGACTATTTACACCAATTCTCTTCCTTAAAACTATATCACATATGGTCTTACGGAATTTGGTGTTTTCTCAAAATTCCAATATCGTCTACGATCAACTTGTATAATCCAAACACAATGCCCTTGGTTCAATAATAACCATTATTATTAACTGAATTGCTCTGACCAAAGACTTTGACTTTAAGCTGACTACAGTTGATTATGATACTAACTCCATATAACTGAGAAGACGAATATCATCTGATTGCTTATATCATCTCGATGGTACAATGGATTCCATTTTCAAAACTAATAGCATCTGATTGCTTATAGATAGACGATTCAGATTCAAGCTACTCACCACATGCCTTTCCCACAAGTATACACAACACCGAAGTATTATCGTCCCTATATGAATCATGATTCATTCTTAAAGCTCCCCGCACTACCCAGTTGCCTCAAGTCAGGCATACCAAACCAATATATATAAATCGCTCAAACCGTGCATCTATAATTATATATGTATATATATATATATGTATATATAAATCACTTGAACCATATATTGATATATCTACATAATATATTTCGTCCAATATTCGGTAACCCTTAGTAGACATATCGAAGCTATACATACACTTAAATTGTGTATCGATACATCGCATTGAATCGCCATTAACTGCCAAAGAGACCTATCGAGAGCCACAACTATATTATGAACTCTCCTGAAAACTAACAGCTCAAAAGAAGTTGGCTTGTAGGTCTTGTCGCAGCACCCATCTATACAATGCAACATTATATGACCTACTCTAGATTGGCATCCCAATCTCTCTCTGCTCCTTCTCCGGAACTGTCTATAGGTCGTGCATCTTAACGGTACAATGGATTCCTTGCACCAATCGATAGCCTAAGTCGGATATACTAAAACTATATATAAACACTTTAAACTGCATATCAATAAATATATAATATTCTGTTTATCTCCCAGTAGCCCTAAATCGGACATACCAGAACTATATTTATACATATAGACATATATAAATCACATAAACTGTATGCATGTGTGTGTGTATTCCTATATATATAACCAGTCCAACTATGTAGAACTAATAAATACATATCATGCACATTTACATACTAAGGGAAATACACAACCAAAGTACAAATCTATCATCTCAATATCAATAACAATTCACCCATATAACCATATAAACAATTCAACAAAATGCCTCTTACTTAAGTAACTAATCTAATAATCATATCTACTTCGTATTATTTTATAGAGGTCTCAAACTTATATAAAATAATGCACTTGCCTATCAATCATACAATTGCTTATTTTCACTTAATTCTTCTATTTAAATTAAGTTTAGCTATCAACAAGGCCTCAAAATATTATATAGCTCATGTATATAATTTCTATATATTTGTATATACATACCTCAAACCATTCCTTAGGGTCTGAAGTCAATAAATCACGTTATTACAATATTCAGGATTTTATAACCTTAATCAAGCCCTATTAAATAGGTAAAGTAAACCCAAACGTGGCTTAGGGATAATTTGAACTGCCCATAAACAAGTAAAGTAAATCCAACTCAAAGGTAGGGAATAATACCATAACCATTCTTCTCTTATAATCAACGAGTCAAAACAACTACTATAATGTGACTGAAATGTAACAACATACTATGATAGAGGTAACCCAATGTACCATGCAAGAGTAATATAAACATCAAAATATAAGTCTAACACACAATGATCAACAATAATAACCAACCAACCAATATAACATGCACAATCATAATGATAAGAGACACACGGAGAATAAGTTGATACCCATCATTGTTGATGGGTGGAGTCTGCTACAGACATCAATCGATTCAATGATCCCCATCGAAGCATCAGAAATGAAAAACAAATACAGCGATATAATGATGCTATTAACATAGCATCTCCATACATAAAACTGAAATACATATATCTATAACTAATATCTGTCCCAAATTACCATTAGCCACCAAAAAGACCTATCGAGAGTTACAACTATATTGTGGACTCCCATGAAAACCAACACCATAAAATAAGTTAGCATGTAGGTCCTTTCAGCACCCGTCCATATAATACAACAGCGTATGACCTACTCTAGATTGACATCCCAATCTCTCTCCGCCCCTGCTTTGGAACCACGTCTGCAGGTCGTGTGTCTCTTTGGTATAATGGATTCCTTTTTCAAAACTGATATCATCTGATTGTCCATGGATAGACAATCCGAATTCAAGCTACCCCACGTATGCCCTTCCCACACGTATACACAACACCGAAGTATTATTATCCCCGTATGCATCATGATTCGTTCTTGAAGTGTCTCGCAGTACCGTTTTGCCCCAAGTCGGACATACCAAACTAATATATATAAATCGCCCAAACCATGCATCTACAATTATATATGTATGTATGTATGTATGTATGTATAAATCACTTGAACCACATATTGATATATATCTACATAATATATTTGGTCCACTATTCGGTAACCCCAAGTCGGGCATATCGAAGCTATAAATACACTTAAATTGCGTATTGATAAATCAGGTCAAATTGTAATTAAATACCAAAGAGACCTATCGAGAGCCAAAACTACATTGTGGACTCCCCTGAAAACCAACACCTCAAAAGAAGTTGGCCTGTAGGTCCTGTCGCAACACCGGTCTGTACAACGCAACATTATATGACCTACTCTAGATTGGCATCCCAATCTCTCTCCACCCCTACTCTGGAACCTCATTTGTAGGTCATGCATCTCAGTTGTACAATGGATTCCTTGCACCAATCGATAGATCCAAGTCGAACATACCAAAACTATATATAAACACTTTAAACTACATATCAATAAATATATATAATATTCCATGCATCTCCCAGTAGCCCCAAGTCGGACATACCAAAACTATATTTACATATATAGATATATATAAATCACATAAACTTTATGCAGAAGTGTACATATATTCCTATATATGTTACCAGTCCAACTATGAGGAACCGATGAACACATATCATGCACATTTACATACATAATGGAAATACACAACCAATATCAAATCTATCATCTCAATATCAATAACAATTCACATACACAACTAAATAAACAATTCAATAAAATGAATCTTACATAAGTAACCAATCTAACAATTATATCTTCTTCGCATTGTTTATACAGGGGTAACGATCCACCAACCCTCAAAAGTCGACACTAATACATCCACGGTATTCACGTATCGAGCATCCGAGTGCCGAAAAGACGAATTGTTGGGTAGAAAGAAAATAAAAGATAGAACAGAATCTCACATCGTGACGAGTAATATATTATATACACATGAATTTACCAAAGAAAAACTATAATATATATACATCAATCAGAGTAAACTAACCTATCATCAGCCTGGACAGTTATAATAGTCTATCCCTACAAATGTTGATAAATACAAAACAAGAAATGTAGCGGAAAATAAAATATGTGAATAGGTTTTGATGGTCTCTAGCTCGTCTCCTAAAGCTCCAAAGCGTCTAACTAAATCATGAAATATGCTCGGGCTGACCAAGAATTATAAGAAAATAATGCCCGGATCAGTCTGGTAAACCAGCGTGAGAAGTCAAATCATATGAATTTTTAATGTTATAAAACCTTTCAAATAAAAAGGTTATCTCATAAGACCACGCTACACATAAACACGGATGAGTTTTTACCTTACGATAACCAAACCAGTTTTACTAGAAAATCCTACGATATTATAATAATGTCTAGGATTTAAATTAAATATATAACATAGCTGAAATGCTTGTATCTCACATTACAACATTTTGATATAACTAAGTCTGTAAGGCGCTTTTGGAAAATGGATTCCATCAACGACAAGCCTACTAGGGTACCGGCTGCCATAGTACACCTCTAGAAAAATGTACCGAGTGCCTTAGCTAACTCCCTACAAATCAGGACCGACCTACCTCTTTCTAGATAGTACCAAATATGTCATCACACTGGTTGAATCCATAGCTGCACTAGACATGAAGCATACATAAATCCATAAATATTGATTTAGATCGAGTGATGACCATACCCTCATGGTAGCGAACCACATAGCCCCGAAGCATATCACATGTTTTAATCATTACCGAGTGTGAGCCTTGATTCTATCCAACTTGGAATGCTAACACTACCCTCTAGGCAATAATGCAATGCCAGCATTCATCTATACAAGTTGTTCAGGATATGAACAAACCGAAGGTATTATTTCTGTCACGACCCGACTTTCTATGCCCAGAAAGACGTATCGTGAATTAAGAAAGAAAGGGATAGAAGAAGAAAAGAAAGAAAAGAAGAAAGAACAACAACATCAGAAACTCACAGCGGAACGAATGAAATATAATATATCATATAAAATATTACATAGTATCATATACATCAGAGTTACACAACTTATACAACACATATTAGACAGTTATAAACATCTGTCTAATTCATACAACTCAAGTATCACAGATACAGACACAACATATACACAGCGGAATCATCATATATCTACACGGTGAAGCCTCCTGCTCCAAATCTCCTCCAGAATTCGTCAAAGCTAACCTGAATCCCTCGACTACTCAATACAATATTGAGTACCCAAGAGTTTAATAAAACAGAAAATAAACACTTGGGTCAGACATGGGTCTGGTGTGAGTAAACGGTTAGATTGCTTAACTTTGAAAACTTTTGAAAGCAAAAGTATCACGTAAGACTCCCCACAAATAAACATGGGTAAGTTTTTACCTTACGCTAACTAAAACGTTTGATAGGAAATCTGATTGTATTATAATAGGGTCTAGGGTTTTCAAGTAAAATACAGAAATAGCTGAAATGCTTACATCTCACATTCCAACATAGTTGGGCACAACTAATACGTACGGCACTTATTGGAGTTTGGATTCCATACAATGGCAGGGCTACTGGGGTACCGCCCGTCACAGTACGTGGCCTAGATCACCGTACCGAGGAGTACGCCCGCTCCCCTGCAACACAAAGCCGGAACCATCCCTTACTGGATAATTCCGAACAAGATAACCCCGTAGTTGGCGCGACCAACCACACACTAAGCCGAATAAAAGAAAAGGGACCTCTAGACAGGGATCTATCTTGCTCTCAGTGGGTGCTACCCACGAAGCCTTGCTGCACCTCCCCTGTTTTAGCCATTCCCGGTTGATGAGGCTTGAGGTTACGATTACCTTAATCAGAACATATCACTTAGAATGCTCATCGTCCGCTTGACGATGTGCTGAAAGCATTCAATCCATACAAGTTCGTTCCGGGTTCGAACGAAACCGAAGGCATTATCTCGTTACACTCGTTTTGGAATCACCCTCAGAGTTAACGACAATAACCCTTGCACTCTGAATCTTCATCTTCACTTGAGATTCACGACCTATCGTAAATTTGGATCGATGTGGTATTCGGGTCTCCAGACCTGGAATTCCGGTATACGGAAACCCGATCCCGGTCTCATCGAAATCCAAAACGTATCTTTTAAGGCCAAGTTGTTTAAAGGTTTAAACAATTTAACTTATCTATATTCATACAGATAGATAATTCATAATTCACAATTGATAATCACATTACCAAATATACAGATGATTCATAACCAATATGTAATCCATATCAACATCACAATAGTTAATCTATAATACCATCATAATGCAACCAAACATTCATACCACACAACATTACTTATCTCATTTCTGAGATTACATCCATTCAAGACAAATCAATGTCATCCATTCATACATAAGCAATGATTTACTTAATCACAACATAATTAATTTAAAATGAATTAAATTAACTATCTCTATCTTTAATTAATTTAAAGTGAATTAAATTAATTACTTCATCTCTTAATTAATTTAAAATAAATTAAATTAATTACTTCATTATAAATCTTACTTATATAATCATTAATTAATTACAAATTAAACTTTAATTAATCACTTCTATTAATCCACCTTAATTAATCATAAACAGTAATTATCATCCTATAATTTACTTACCCTAATTAATTAACTTCTTAATTAATTATATTAATCCTTTAATTAATTACACCAATTAATTAATCCTTAATTACTTTTACAAAGTAATTATACTTTAATTATTTCCTATTAAGTAATTCCCTTTATTTAATTACATCCTGTAATTATACATATAATTACTTCACTAAGTAATTACACTTATAGTTCTTATTAAGTATTCATACTTAATTCCTTATCAAGTGATTTTCTTTAATTAATTTACAAATTAATTAACTTAAATTAATCACATTCATTTTACTAATTACACTTGAGTAATTCATCCCTTAATTACCTTTAAACAAATTAATTAATCTTTAATTATAGATTAATTATTCTTTTAATCATGAATTAATAAACCTTAATTATCAATTAATAAAACTTAATAACAGTTTAATTAATCCTTAATTACTATTTGATTAATCCTTATTTAATTTTTAATTACAAATTAATCACCCCTTAATTAATAATTAATAAAACCTAATTATTAATTAATAAACTTAATTACAAATTAAGTACTTCTTAATTACCAATTAATTAACCTCTAATTACAAATTAATTAATCTTTAATTACTAAATTAATAAATCTCTAATCATTAATTAATCAGTTTCTAATCACTTAATTAATTATCCTTAATTACAATTTATTAACCTTTAATTAATTAATTATAACCCTCAATTAATTAATCCTTAATCATCATTAATTAAATTAATTAATTATACTTAATTTCCCTAATTAACTTAATTAATTTCAAGATAATAAAACTTTAAATTATCTTAAAATAAAGCATTATCTTATTTATGCCTTAATTATCATTAAAACATTTATCTTAATAATTAACCTTACTAAATTGAATCATTAATTTAGTTTAAAAATACTCATTTAATTTGATAAATTAAAATTACCAAATCATAACTTCCTTTAAATACTTAAAACATTATCAAGTAATGGTTTAAACTATTTTCGATTTAAATTTCAAAACTTAGATTTTAAAACTCTTTTTAAGAAACTGCTCAACCACTTCATCGGAACAAACCCGAAATCCACTCATATCTAACCTGAATTCTCATTTCATTTCAAAATTAGTTTTAGTTTTAAATTAAATTTAAGTTTTAAAACCTGGAAATAAAACTCTCTGGAACTACTCGAGTTCCTACTCGAGTCATTTCTTTCAAAACTCGATCTCAACTTCGAGTCACTCACGATACTCTTCTTCCCCGAGACAACTCAAAGAAGACTTCGAGCCAGACCCGAAAAATACGCTTCTTCCCCAACTACCCCAAACAATCTCAGACACACACGTGCACATGTGCACCATGCACGCCGACCCTATCAGCTCCGACCTTCGCCACGACCATCCCCATGTCGACGACAACCCATACGTGCTTCCTGACCACCCAGCGCCACGATCTCATCTGAAAATCGAAATCGAGCTAACTCAATAAATTCCTGGAACCACTTGAACGATCAACTTCCTTCGCCGACAACTACCTCGTCCACCGGAGCTCACGTGCCTCCGTCCAAAAGCACTCCGAACACTCACGAACCCATTCCCCCAGTCGCGATCGACTGAATCGTGGTGACGACGTCGCAAATGCCACGCGAATTGCCACAAGCCAAATGCAGGACTAAACCCTAGTTTGCCTAACTCCGATCACTACGGCCATCAATAAAATACAAGTCCATTTTTCCGATGCTCCTTGACCATCCACCATTCTCCAGACCAAATTCCAACCAACCCGAACACCTTGATCACCAGAAAAGCCCCAAAACCCATAATCTGATCAACCACGAATTTCTCACTTGAAACGAAACTAAAAATTTTGATTTTTCTTTTAAAAATCCTACTTTCCAAAGACGATTCAGATTATATAGGTGAATTCGAGAATCATAATATTTGAATTTAACATGTTTTAGATATCTCACTGTATTTCTTGATTTTCCAGATTATATTCAAGCTTATTATACTTAAAAATAATTTTAAATCTTAGCTTATGTTTAAACAAACATAATTTGTTTGAATCCCTAAGGCTAACAGAGATTAGATGAGAAGAATTGGAAATTTAAATCTAAATTTTAAACTGTGAAACTTAAACAGAGACGATCACTGATATACCCAGACATACACATAGTATCTTCATTCATCTACACATGTATTTAAATCTAAAACAAACATGCATACATATTTTCAAACATGCATTCACTTCGAACATTTATCATATGTATATAATTTAAAACTATTTTATGCTTAGTTTATTCACATTAAATAACAGAGAAGCATCTATTTATACATACTGATTTTAGCACAGGCATTTTATTTATACAAGCATGCATTCACAGATAAAATCATATGCAAACCATACTATAAAGATTTATCACAACATTTAAGTTTATTCTCAGATCTAAAAACTGTTTTTAAAAATAAAGGTTTACTCACCAGTTTAAAGCAGAGAGACAGTTTTGTTTTATTTCCTGGAACTTTGTATTTGATTTTGTTTCTGGCACTTTATATTTTGAAATGATCTGAAGCTTGCTTAGTTTGGTTTGAATCAGATCCTTGAAACTGTAGTGCTTGGATCCTTGAGTTGAATTCATATTGAGTTTGTTTGTTGAATTTTGAAACTGGTCTGAACCAGTGAAGCTTGCAATTGCTTGTTTGAAAACTTTGCTTGAACTTGTTACAGCTTTGGAAATTTGCTTTGAGAATTTATTACAGGATTTTGAGAAAATGTTTACAGGTTTTGGAAATTTTGTTTGTGAGAAATTCTTACAAGATTTAGTTTCGAAATCTTCTTTTTGTTACAGCTGAGAAGAGAAAAGAAATGGGAGAGATGAAAAATAAGCTTTATGAATTAATTTATGGTTTATTAAAATAAAATTTGAAATGATGACACTTGTTTAAGTTTTTACATTTGTCAACTATGCTATTTAATTTCTCTACACATGTTACCAGCATGTGTATTATCTTAACACTTGTCCTTAAGTATTTTATATAAATTTTTATTTAATTTAAATGTAAATATAAAGCCTTTCCTACTTAATTTATAAATTAATAAACATTTATCTTAATATATGTATATATAATTACTTAAAGAAAATATTATAAAACAAGTTATATACAAATAAAATCTTATACAAATATTTTTAAATCCGAAATAATTATCTTTATTCAAAAGAGATAAAAGTTAAAATTCTAAATACCCTTTGAAAAGTATTATATTAAATTTCAAACAACTTCAAATCATAACATATACATACATATATATTACAATTTGAAAACACATCTTTTATTTGAAACAAAAGATTTCATATTCACAATATATATATATATACTAATATATATATATATATATATATTATAAATAGAATATAATTTTATTAGCTTTGGAAGATAAATCTTACAAAATTTAAATTGTCAGAAAAGATCTAATATTACCAAATTAAATATTGCCAGATTAAATATTTATTAGCCTTTAAAAGATTAAATTACCAATTTAAATTAAAATTATAAGGGAAAATTTTCAATCCAATTAAATTATTAATAAAGATTATTAAATTCATATTGCCCAAAATCCCGGGTTATCACATTCCTCCCCCCTTAAAATAATTTCGTCCTCGAAATTAAAAGCAAAGTTAATTTAATAATCCAGTCAAGATTTTAAAACAGCAAAGCAAACCTATCATCCAATTCCTAACAACCAAAGCAACCAATCAAACAATCAAACAAACCTAACTAACTATCCTAATACAAATCAGGATAGATCTACTAACACTATCTAGAGTTTCCCCGGATATAAATCACCGGGAGACTCGCTCTACAGAAGCTAAATAAACTACACACCATAATCCAGAGCTCCTCTCTTCTTTAGATTCACCAATCTGAACAAAATATCAGATCATACCCAAGTCCAACTCAACTTCCAAATCCATCTGAACTGTAGATTCTATAATCAGTAATAGATCATACACGTACTCCCTCAGAGATACGTGAAATACAACGAATTTCCAAATATCCAAACTGGCCATTCAATCCTGTAGACAAAGAACTACTTCTCTCGAGAACACAGGAAAATCCAAAATACTTTTGGAGCTAACTTTCCAGACTTACCAAATCTTATAGTTCTTTAATCGGAGAAAAACTTAAACAACTTCCAATTTCCAACTCCGAATTCCAAACTCCGTCTTATATCTGCCTAACTCATCAGACGATCCCGAGCTACCTCATCTCTTCCCGATCAGCTCAACCTTCGCTGATGCTTCTTGAAACAAATATGAACCAAGCACAAAATGATCTTCAAATCTACTGAAATCCACAAATTCTACTCCACAAGAAATAGAAGACTGAACTTCCTTCTCCCAGATTCCAGAAAATTCTATACACACTTAGAAATTCACATAAACTTCTTGTAGAAATCTGAGGTTACTTCCTTTCTTGCACAGCTACTACCTTTGCTTTCGCTGCACAACTCTGATTTGAAATAGATGAGAATGTCGATGAACTCGAGCACAAACTAGATCCACAAACAAGCGGGAACATTGGTTATCTTAAAGACATAGCCAACAACTCAAAGAATGGACGAGTCCTCGGTCAAGGGTACTGTCTTCAGCTATCCTTGGCTAGAGGAAACTCGAAACTAGAAGTAGAAGAGAAAACACAGATACTCCATAAAATTCTAAGATACTTCACCAAATCCTTCTCTAGGAACCAAATCGATATAAACTAAATCTTTGACCTCTTCGATAACTTTTACTTCCTCTTGAGATGTCTCAATTTCATACAAAAGATTACTCAAGATGAACTCTCAAACTAATCGCAAGTCACTTTTGCGATCCTACCTAGTTCGGATTCCAAAGATACTGTTCTCTCTTTACCAATTAAAACAGCCTTAAGCTTTTCCAAACAAGGTTAACCCTTCAAGAAAAACTTCACCATCTACTCGGACTGCTAATAGAAGAACCACAAAGATTCCGGAACCATCGAAGAAACGAACCACACTGCTGCTTCCAAACTCTATCTCGACAGCACACCGAACACTCCGAGCTGCACTGCTATCACAGCTAACCAAGAACTTCTAATCCAAAGGCTTCTCAAAACTAAAACCATCAACAAACCTCTCAACGAATCTCCGAGATGGCAGACATCCAAAAGAAACTCGGGCTCCAAACCAATCGCCAATAACTTACTCTTCTTAAGGGAACAATGAGACCATGTCCGAAGAACAACTAATCGACCTTAGTCCCATACTTCAAAATAGACAAAACTCTCTTACTTGATATCAGAGAATTCCTATACAGTCGAGTCTTTCCTGCGGTAGACATCAACTGTTCCTCCAATACCTTCTTAATCTTGTTCCAAAAAGAAAATCTCCTTCGGGAACATCCATAGATACTGCGTCTTATCACACAACTGCTCCTTCCTGAAGTCGCCAAGCTACCATCACTTACTTCTGCACAACTGATAGATTCAACTCTAGAAAATCTGCTCACCCGAGCTCAACCAATCTTACATTCCAATAATGGACTCCGAATCTTGAAAAGGATTTTCTTCAGAGATCCGAGACATCCTTACTCCATACTGCCAACTTACTCGAGACGATATTGGGTTTACAGTCTCGATATATACTTCCAACCTCAAACATTCAAACTCCAACTATTGGTAATTGTGTTACACACACTACCACCTTATCTACCTTTATAACTTATATTGGAAAACCCGAACAGGTAACCCAATAAATAGGTAGAAATACATAAATATATATATTTAAAATGATATTTTTTTTATATAGAAATTATTTCTGGGTAAAATTATTTCATCTACCTCTTTAAAACAATATTGTGTCTGTTGGCCTGGTTCAAGTGTTTAGAGATCCCTATCAATAACGTTAGCTACTCGTATTGACCAGAATCCATATACCACTCAACCGATCAATTAACACAATATAAAACCATTTTTATATAACTAACAATTACGCGCTCTCAAGATAGACACCACTTTAGAGCCTAGGTATTCACTCAACCTACTGCTCTGATACCACTGTCACGACCCGACTTTCTATGCCCAGAAAGACGTATCGTGAATTAAGAAAGAAAGGGATAGAAGAAGAAAAGAAAGAAAAGAAGAAAGAACAACAACATCAGAAACTCACAGCGGAACGAATGAAATATAATATATCATATAAAATATTACATAGTATCATATACATCAGAGTTACACAACTTATACAACACATATTAGACAGTTATAAACATCTGTCTAATTCATACAACTCAAGTATCACAGATACAGACACAACATATACACAGCGGAATCATCATATATCTACACGGTGAAGCCTCCTGCTCCAAATCTCCTCCAGAATTCGTCAAAGCTAACCTGAATCCCTCGACTACTCAATACAATATTGAGTACCCAAGAGTTTAATAAAACAGAAAATAAACACTTGGGTCAGACATGGGTCTGGTGTGAGTAAACGGTTAGATTGCTTAACTTTGAAAACTTTTGAAAGCAAAAGTATCACGTAAGACTCCCCACAAATAAACATGGGTAAGTTTTTACCTTACGCTAACTAAAACGTTTGATAGGAAATCTGATTGTATTATAATAGGGTCTAGGGTTTTCAAGTAAAATACAGAAATAGCTGAAATGCTTACATCTCACATTCCAACATAGTTGGGCACAACTAATACGTACGGCACTTATTGGAGTTTGGATTCCATACAATGGCAGGGCTACTGGGGTACCGCCCGTCACAGTACGTGGCCTAGATCACCGTACCGAGGAGTACGCCCGCTCCCCTGCAACACAAAGCCGGAAACATCCCTTACTGGATAATTCCGAACAAGATAACCCCGTAGTTGGCGCGACCAACCACACACTAAGCCGAATAAAAGAAAAGGGACCTCTAGACAGGGATCTATCTTGCTCTCAGTGGGTGCTACCCACGAAGCCTTGCTGCACCTCCCCTGTTTTAGCCATTCCCGGTTGATGAGGCTTGAGGTTACGATTACCTTAATCAGAACATATCACTTAGAATGCTCATCGTCCGCTTGACGATGTGCTGAAAGCATTCAATCCATACAAGTTCGTTCCGGGTTCGAACGAAACCGAAGGCATTATCTCGTTACACTCGTTTTGGAATCACCCTCAGAGTTAACGACAATAACCCTTGCACTCTGAATCTTCATCTTCACTTGAGATTCACGACCTATCGTAAATTTGGATCGATGTGGTATTCGGGTCTCCAGACCTGGAATTCCGGTATACGGAAACCCGATCCCGGTCTCATCGAAATCCAAAACGTATCTTTTAAGGCCAAGTTGTTTAAAGGTTTAAACAATTTAACTTATCTATATTCATACAGATAGATAATTCATAATTCACAATTGATAATCACATTACCAAATATACAGATGATTCATAACCAATATGTAATCCATATCAACATCACAATAGTTAATCTATAATACCATCATAATGCAACCAAACATTCATACCACACAACATTACTTATCTCATTTCTGAGATTACATCCATTCAAGACAAATCAATGTCATCCATTCATACATAAGCAATGATTTACTTAATCACAACATAATTAATTTAAAATGAATTAAATTAACTATCTCTATCTTTAATTAATTTAAAGTGAATTAAATTAATTACTTCATCTCTTAATTAATTTAAAATAAATTAAATTAATTACTTCATTATAAATCTTACTTATATAATCATTAATTAATTACAAATTAAACTTTAATTAATCACTTCTATTAATCCACCTTAATTAATCATAAACAGTAATTATCATCCTATAATTTACTTACCCTAATTAATTAACTTCTTAATTAATTATATTAATCCTTTAATTAATTACACCAATTAATTAATCCTTAATTACTTTTACAAAGTAATTATACTTCAATTATTTCCTATTAAGTAATTCCCTTTATTTAATTACATCCTGTAATTATACATATAATTACTTCACTAAGTAATTACACTTATAGTTCTTATTAAGTATTCATACTTAATTCCTTATCAAGTGATTTTCTTTAATTAATTTACAAATTAATTAACTTAAATTAATCACATTCATTTTACTAATTACACTTGAGTAATTCATCCCTTAATTACCTTTAAACAAATTAATTAATCTTTAATTATAGATTAATTATTCTTTTAATCATGAATTAATAAACCTTAATTATCAATTAATAAAACTTAATAACAGTTTAATTAATCCTTAATTACTATTTGATTAATCCTTATTTAATTTTTAATTACAAATTAATCACCCCTTAATTAATAATTAATAAAACCTAATTATTAATTAATAAACTTAATTACAAATTAAGTACTTCTTAATTACCAATTAATTAACATCTAATTACAAATTAATTAATCTTTAATTACTAAATTAATAAATCTCTAATCATTAATTAATCAGTTTCTAATCACTTAATTAATTATCCTTAATTACAATTTATTAACCTTTAATTAATTAATTATAACCCTCAATTAATTAATCCTCAATCATCATTAATTAAATTAATTAATTATACTTAATTTCCCTAATTAACTTAATTAATTTCAAGATAATAAAACTTTAAATTATCTTAAAATAAAACATTATCTTATTTATGCCTTAATTATCATTAAAACATTTATCTTAATAATTAACCTTACTAAATTAAATCATTAATTTAGTTTAAAAATACTCATTTAATTTGATAAATTAAAATTACCAAATCATAACTTCCTTTAAATACTTAAAACATTATCAAGTAATGGTTTAAACTATTTTCGATTTAAATTTCAAAACTTAGATTTTAAAACCCTTTTTAAGAAACTGCTCAACCACTTCATCGGAACAAACCCGAAATCCACTCATATCTAACCTGAATTCTCATTTCATTTCAAAATTAGTTTTAGTTTTAAATTAAATTTAAGTTTTAAAACCTGGAAATAAAACTCTCTGGAACTACTCGAGTTCCTACTCGAGTCATTTCTTTCAAAACTCGATCTCAACTTCGAGTCACTCACGATACTCTTCTTCCCCGAGACAACTCAAAGAAGACTTCGAGCCAGACCCGAAAAATACGCTTCTTCCCCAACTACCCCAAACAATCTCAGACACACACGTGCACATGTGCACCATGCACGCCGACCCTATCAGCTCCGACCTTCGCCACGACCATCCCCAAGTCGACGACAACCCATACGTGCTTCCTGACCACCCAGCGCCACGATCTCATCTGAAAATCGAAATCGAGCTAACTCAATAAATTCCTGGAACCACTTGAACGATCAACTTCCTTCGCCGACAACTACCTCGTCCACCGGAGCTCACGTGCCTCCGTCCAAAAGCACTCCGAACACTCACGAACCCATTCCCCCAGTCGCGATCGACTGAATCGTGGTGACGACGTCGCAAATGCCACGCGAATTGCCACAAGCCAAATGCAGGACTAAACCCTAGTTTGCCTAACTCCGATCACTACGGCCATCAATAAAATACAAGTCCATTTTTCCGATGCTCCTTGACCATCCACCATTCTCCAGACCAAATTCCAACCAACCCGAACACCTTGATCACCAGAAAAGCCCCAAAACCCATAATCTGATCAACCACGAATTTCTCACTTGAAACGAAACTAAAAATTTTGATTTTTCTTTTAAAAATCCTACTTTCCAAAGACGATTCAGATTATATAGGTGAATTCGAGAATCATAATATTTGAATTTAACATGTTTTAGATATCTCACTGTATTTCTTGATTTTCCAGATTATATTCAAGCTTATTATACTTAAAAATAATTTTAAATCTTAGCTTATGTTTAAACAAACATAATTTGTTTGAATCCCTAAGCCTAACAGAGATTAGATGAGAAGAATTGGAAATTTAAATCTAAATTTTAAACTGTGAAACTTAAACAGAGACGATCACTGATATACCCAGACATACACATAGTATCTTCATTCATCTACACATGTATTTAAATCTAAAACAAACATGCATACATATTTTCAAACATGCATTCACTTCGAACATTTATCATATGTATATAATTTAAAACTATTTTATGCTTAGTTTATTCACATTAAATAACAGAGAAGCATCTATTTATACATACTGATTTTAGCACAGGCATTTTATTTATACAAGCATGCATTCACAGATAAAATCATATGCAAACCATACTATAAAGATTTATCACAACATTTAAGTTTATTCTCAGATCTAAAAACTGTTTTTAAAAATAAAGGTTTACTCACCAGTTTAAAGCAGAGAGACAGTTTTGTTTTATTTCCTGGAACTTTGTATTTGATTTTGTTTCTGGCACTTTATATTTTGAAATGATCTGAAGCTTGCTTAGTTTGGTTTGAATCAGATCCTTGAAACTGTAGTGCTTGGATCCTTGAGTTGAATTCATATTGAGTTTGTTTGTTGAATTTTGAAACTGGTCTGAACCAGTGAAGCTTGCAATTGCTTGTTTGAAAACTTTGCTTGAACTTGTTACAACTTTGGAAATTTGCTTTGAGAATTTATTACAGGATTTTGAGAAAATGTTTACAGGTTTTGGAAATTTTGTTTGTGAGAAATTCTTACAAGATTTAGTTTCGAAATCTTCTTTTTGTTACAGCTGAGAAGAGAAAAGAAATGGGAGAGATGAAAAATAAGCTTTATGAATTAATTTATGGTTTATTAAAATAAAATTTGAAATGATGACACTTGTTTAAGTTTTTACATTTGTCAACTATGCTATTTAATTTCTCTACACATGTTACCAGCATGTGTATTATCTTAACACTTGTCCTTAAGTATTTTATATAAATTTTTATTTAATTTAAATGTAAATATAAAGCCTTTCCTACTTAATTTATAAATTAATAAACATTTATCTTAATATATGTATATATAATTACTTAAAGAAAATATTATAAAACAAGTTATATACAAATAAAATCTTATACAAATATTTTTAAATCCGAAATAATTATCTTTATTCAAAAGAGATAAAAGTTAAAATTCTAAATACCCTTTGAAAAGTATTATATTAAATTTCAAACAACTTCAAATCATAACATATACATACATATATATTACAATTTGAAAACACATCTTTTATTTGAAACAAAAGATTTCATATTCACAATATATATATATATATACTAATATATATATATTATAAATAGAATATAATTTTATTAGCTTTGGAAGATAAATCTTACAAAATTTAAATTGTCAGAAAAGATCTAATATTACCAAATTAAATATTGCCAGATTAAATATTTATTAGCCTTTAAAAGATTAAATTACCAATTTAAATTAAAATTATAAGGGAAAATTTTCAATCCAATTAAATTATTAATAAAGATTATTAAATTCATATTGCCCAAAATCCCGGGTTATCACAATTTCTATTACATCCATTTTGGAATCGCTCTTAGGATTAGTAGAAAGTAGCCCTTGCACTTCAAAGAACTCCATCTTCGATTTCCATCATCTTCAAGATGTCTTAAATTCAAAGGCTTATGTCGGTTCAAAGTGGTTTTCGGATAACTCATGCTTATCCAATCCCGGTCTCTCCGAACCAACAATCGATAGTTTCAAAACTAGCCAAGATTTGATAGTCGGTTATTTGACTATCAAATAAGTAAACAACCAAATCAGAGATTTAATTTCATATGGAAACCAAGCATGATTAAGCACATAACAAGCACTAAGCCTCTTTAATTAATCCTTTAATTAATTAAAAATCACTTTGTAAATACTTGTATTAAAATACCTTTACAAAAGATATACATATGTATACTACTCATTCACTATTCATTTATACTCTTTCAATGCTTGGAAAAAATCCATATGCTTATCTAATTGTTATAAGTATATTCACAAAACACTACACTTTTAATACTTAGAAAAGGCAACCATATACTTATCTCAACTGTATAAGTATATTCACAAAACTCTACACTTTCAATATCTAGAAAATGTAACCATATACTTATCTCAACGGTATAAGTATTCATAAATCTATACACTTTCAATACTTAGAAAATGTAACCATATACTTATCTCAATGGTATAAGTATATTCACAAAACACTACACTTTCAATACTTAGAAAATGTAACCATATACTTATCTCAATGGTATAAGTAGATTCACGAAACACTTATAAAAGATTTCATATTTCAGAAGCATACTTAAATAGGCCAAAACAAATGTCATTTGAAAAAATTGTTTATTATAAATCCAAACCACTTTCCTTTAGGTGTAAGTAAGTGGATCGTATAGAAATTAGACCAAATATACTTATCATCACTTTCCAATTTCAAAACTTGTATTAACCCTCGACTAATAATAAAATCGGACAAGTTAGTAAATTATCCTTTCTTCGACATACATTCTTAATTCTCATTAATAGAGACAAGTTTCCCTACTTTGGAATTTGGTGTTAAGTATGAAAAGAATACTTTTCATGCCACCATAATTTAAATTGATCATTTATAGAAATCAAATCTCATTCCTTTTATAAAACTCTTTCTATAAATCGCTTTGATATTTATAAAACTCCATTCACAAAATATCCTTTTTATTTATAGAACTCTTTTTTATAAATCTTTTAATTTTAAATCTCATATACTTATCACAAATCTTCGGTTTCAAGGTAGGACTAAATACTTTCCATAAAACGATCATTTCATATATCGCTATAAATTCACAAATGTTATTTATTATTCCAATTTATCAAAATGATATCATTTCCCATTTTATAAAATATCATTTATAAACTATTCTTTTATTTATAAAATACCATTTAGAAATCTATCTTTCTATACATCATTTCATATAAAGCATTTCACAAATATTTATTTCAAAATATTTATATCTTCTTTTAAAAACAGAATCACTTTATATAAAAGATAAACCCCCTTTTTTCTATATAATAAACATCTGTTATTATATTAACTTTTCTATAAAATAAATACTTCCCAAAATAATTTTTAAACATTTCTACATAAATTAGAAGAGACTAACAAAAAGGTTGGAATAAAATAGAGAAGTTCAAAACCCATTTCGAATCAAAACAGTAAATAATAGTATTTCCAAAATACTATAACGAGGCCTAGAGCTACCATAGCACTTAACAAGTGCTTTCATAGATCTACAACTAAAAGAGTTGAACTTTTTCAACATGTCAAAGTCCCATCCAATATGGCCAAGCTACCAAACTTTTAGCATTCAACAATATATACAACAAGTATATAAATAACATTAAGATCAACAGTGGCAAGAAATCTAGATTCCTATACAAAATTTCATGAGTTCTTCATATGCTATCTGCTTTCCAAAATGGGAATTCAACCAAATCACAAAAGAAATCATTCAAGCATGCAAAAAACAATTTATATCTACCATATATCATATAATGTTCATCCAAAGGTGAGTTAACTCACCAAAATTCCAATTGACGCTTATGCGTTCGACGTTCCTGCTCAATTTAAAATCGAACGACATTCGATTTTAGCTCAAAATTTTACTTGCTTCAAACTTGATGAAATCAGATCCAATGCGTAGATAACACTCCTACGAGCGCACGCAAAAGACCGCGTCTCGATTGGACCTCGTATGCAATAGTTATGGATTTTATAAGAATTTTGATTAAAATGATAATTAATTTACTATTCACTTTCTTTACCTCTCTAATCCCTTTCCCCTTTCTTACCAAATTCAAATGTGCATAGTGCATAGATATGCACACCCAACACAGCCGTCATACCTCTCTCCTCCGTTCTCCTTCCACGCTCGATGAAACGACACCATACCTCCTCCAATCAACTCCACTTAGAAATTTATATGCATCCCTTCCAACATCTTTGAGCTTGACCCCCTCTAGGTCATCATGACCTGTAGCTCGACCCGCTACAGTGTGAAATATCACATGTTACAAACGATGATTGGACTCTACCAAATCGCCATCGCCCATGCTCCTTCGCACGAGAAGAACAACGCACCCATCGCCTTGGTCTAACGTCGCCTAAATCGCCATTAAAACTTAACCCTAAGTTTGGCCATATGACATCGATCATGACCCTTCATCACTGCACCCACTTCCGCATCACCAAATTGAAGATCTCCCTTCTCCAAGCGCTGCGGATCCAATATTGACGAATTTCGATGCCTCTAGCTCCGAATTTTGATTTTTAATAGTGGAGGCTTGATTTTAATTCATAGGACTAAGGAGGAACGAAAAGTAAAAAGGGAAAAATGAAAATGGAGGAGAGTCTAAGTGCAGATGATGTATATATAATAAAATTATATTATTATTTTAATTCTCTTTTTAATCATTACGCGTTTCAAGCTCGCATGATCACACAACACGTCCGATCATTAGAAACTCGTCTACGCATCGCCTTATTATTTCGATTATGATGACATTAGTTTCAGCAAAATCCGAGACAGTGCTCGGAATGATAATTTCATGCATTTCGAGACCGTTTATCAATAAAACGATTTTTGGTCCCATTACCTATATTTATCCGAACTATTTATTTTTGTAAATACTTTTCTATAACAAGTTCACCATTATTATTTATTAATTAAAAGGAGTTATTAAGCTTTAGTAAATCAATTATTTAAATATTTAAAATTAGTTAAGTATCCAAAACCAAAATAATAAAATTTTGGGTTGTTACAATAGGTCTCAAACTTATATAAAATAATGCAATTCCTATCAGTTGTACTATATCTTATTTTCACGCAATTTTTCTATTTAAATTAAGTTTAGCAATCAATAAGTCCTCAAAATATTATATAGCTCATGTATAATATATATATATATATATATGTATGTATATGTATGTATAACATATACCTCAAACAGTTCATTAGGGTCTAAAGTTTATAAATTGGGTTATTACAATGTTCAAGATTTTATAGCCTTAATCAAGCCCTATTAAATAACACAATACTTCTTTTAATGTCTAAATTCTTAAATCACCTTTATAGAAATTCACTAGTTAGTTAATTATTGATTTACACTATAATAAACCAATATCAAGGCTGGATAAACTTCAAAACCATTTTTAATACAAGTTTAGCCTACCTAAATCATTATTTTAGCATTACAACTTACTGTAAAGGTCATACTACTAATTTTTGATTATTAATAAAATATATAATAATATTTCTATCACGGTTATAACTACAAATTAGAGTTTAATTAATTTATAATCATGTTATAAATTAATCTCAACTCCTTCTTACTTTATTCAATACGAATAGAACACAATATATATATATATACACACACATAGAACCTTAATCAATTATCCTAAATATCTATGATAAAATATATAAGAATATTTAATACTACTCCAATAATGGAGTTTGATTAATTTATAACCATGTTATAAATTAATGTCAACTCCATTTAACTCTATTTAATACGAATAAAACATAATACTTATACATACATTATTGTAATCGACTATCCTAAACATCTACCCAAACCGATCCAATTAAACTGGGGAAATAATTATATATATACACATATATTTATATTTCTACATATTCTAGGTAATATTTTTCAATATATATATATAATAATAATAAGGATTTATACTGAAATATAAATTTAGAGTTATAATTCCGCTCACTTGAGCCATAAATTCTCAAGTATCCAAATTCATTTTAACGCTATACCAGTCGTAGATAATCCCACCACAAGTGCAACGGTGATGATCGCGTCTCGATTGAGCCTCGTATGCAAGAGATATAAATTAAATACGAAAAAGGTTAATTAAAGTAATTAAATGATTAATTACCTTAATCCATTTTAAACTCTTCTTCCCCATCTCTAATCCTGCCCAATGCCCGGTGGTGAACCCATTGTTGCTGCCTCCTTCTCTCCTCCTTTTTTCACTCAATACTCGATGAATCACTGCACCGTCGGTTCCTACGCACTCATCGTCGCGTGCTCCGTGGTGGCCCCAACGTCTCGAGCTCATCCTCCCCTAGCCAAATTTGACATCTTCAACCCCACAATTCCAAATGTCACAATTCCTCCAAGGGTCTGGACCTCCATCTGTTTACATGTACAACTGCGTGTCGCTAAGGAAGAAAGATGGCGCTCTCCATTTTGGTTAATTCCGCTTCAATCATCGACGAAGGCCAACTGTAACATCCCCTATCTTTAGTCCGGAAGCTAAGCACTACAGATGCTGCAGTCATCCATAGTATTAACTTCCGGTGACAAAATACGGCAATGTTAATGGTATCCATAATATCAAAAGCACGTGAATATAAAATAAAATCAACACAGATTTCAAAACAACTTTTCTGATTACATTTCAAATCAATATTTCATATTCAGTTACATAATCCCAAAACCATTCCCAGGTTTTGATCAAATACAATTATTACAAATTACTCCAAGAGCGACATATGAAGATGCCCCCTTGGATGATCAGAGTACTAAATAGACATATCAGTCATAATATATCACAACGGAAATTATACTAAATAGCACCTACATAGCTAGCTTGCCTCCTGCACGTCTTTGGAAGCTTATTCGTCCAACCTACTAAACCTGAAAAGTCCTTAACTCTCAATTTACTCAAATCAAATTTTAAGCACCCGAAATTTTAAGGGGAAAACATAAACTTCGAGTCAAACATAAAGTCTGGTGTTAATAATACTGTCACATCTCGATTTACTGATATTAAGTGAGACCACGCCGCTTAGCGGAACGGGTTTCCCCTCACTAATATCCTTTTAAAATCATATCTTTTGCAAATCAAATCCTGCAATCAAACTGATTATATCAATTAAAGCAAACACATATATGCATAAGGTCAGGAAATCAATGGATTATCTGTCACTATAGTTTTATCTGGCTAACTATTAACCATTGGCTGACTCGGGCCTACCAGACATAATGAATTATCTAACTTCTGTTAGACACTACTGGGCTATTTGCCCTTAACTATCTTCTCCTAAGGTCAACTAATCCTAATGGTTTTGCAGGCTTACCAATAACCTATCTTTCCTCTATTTATTCCCTTCTGTGTGTAACATTATTTTAGTCCCATCTGTGACAAAACCCTACACACTGGAATTTTGGACTTATATTAGCTAGGGGCTATTAGTTAAAGTCTAGGGCGCGGCCCTACACCAATTTCATATGGTCTTCTAATATCTAAGTCATAAACTTAAGGTTATCTACCCTATTCAAATCTCATTTCCTGACATATACTTAGGGTTAACTACCCTATTCAAATTTCATTTTCTTGTAAACAATCTTTGTAAATGGTTTACCCTTGAAATCATAACTTTATAAAACAAGGAAATCATACTCTTTGCTTTACTCAAAGTACTTATGCCATGATATATGCTTTACACAAAACAATGTTGATAAAATCTTATCAATGGGACTATCTACCCCTTTATAATAAGTTAAAACCAATTTTTAACTTAGAAAGTTTTAGGCTACAAGGCCAAAACAATACCTTCAAAAGCTTTGTTTAAACCTTAAACAGTCCCTTTCGAATTCATTGAAAGTACCCCTTTCAAAATAAGTTAACTACTTTAACCTTGAAATACTAGGCCGAAAGGCCCAAAACATACCTTTCAATTTTATTGAAAATATGCCTTTCGAAATCATTACTTCACCCTTAGACATCCTCTTTCGAAACCATTAGCCTGTCTTTCGAAAGCATTGGAAACCTTCTTTTCAGAACACTAAAAACAAACCTTCTGGTACGCTTAAATATACCTTTCGAAAACACTGGGGTTTTCTCTTTAAAACATTTATAATATACCTTTTGAAAGCATTGAAACCCTTCACTTAAAACGTACCTTTCGGAAGTATTGGGTTCAAGTAAAAGTTTGTGGAAACATTGCTTTGAAACCATCTAAAATCATTCCTTCCGAAACCTTTAGGTTTAACATATAGTATAATTATTGGGACATAAAGAACTGAGGCGAAAACATTGCTTTTGAAAGCATTAATCCTAAGTAAAAGAAAGAGGATAGTTTCGAAACTCACTCTGTCAAAACCATTGCCTCCAAAACCATTTTGAAAGCGGCTATATGACCCTTTTAAAAGCATGGAGAATGGTGGCTTCAAAATTAAAAAGGCGAAAGCAACCTTTCGAATACATTGCCTTAAGGCTATAAAGAAAAGCGGCCTTAACTAGTTCAAAAGGTAAGAAGCGGTAGCTAGGTTTCAAATAGGTTCAAACTATCCTTTCGAAAGCTCCTTTTTAAAACAAAATAGCGACAACTCATTCGAAAGCTTCTTATTAAAATAAAGGCAAGCGACAATTCTTTAGAAATGTTGATTTGATTCGAAAGCCATTTTAAAGTGGCTTCAACCCCTTCGAAAGCATCATTTATAAACAGAAGTCAAAGTTATAGCTTCTACCCCTTCGAAAGCAAGGTTTCGACACTGTCCCTTCTGCCTTTCTCCAATCCACTACATATCAATTGATTGATGCCATGTGTATTGGATTCGAATGGGTTTGTAAGCGGTGGTTCTAGGATCGTTTTCACCCTAGAGGGGGAGGGGTGAAAAGGTTGCGGAAATAAAAACAATCACAGATAATAATGAAGTAGAGATCACACATAAATTTATCCAGCTTCGGTAAAACCTTACCTACGTGCTTCCCCTAAGGTTTCTACTAGAAATTAAGTAGTCAGACGCTTACACACGTAAACTTGCGACACCCGTTAATAACTAACCTACCTCTATGCTCAAAACCCTGCCACAACTCAACCACTGAATTGCGAATTCTCGAACTACACCACCGTAGTTCATAACCTAGTCACACGACTAGAGAGTTACACAATTTTAAAAGAAAATTCAAAATAAAAACTAAAAACAAAATACAAACTAAAACCCTAATATAAAATAATTCAAGCTCAATATTTATATAGAGGTCGGCCCAAATCACTTAAGGAAAAATAGACATCTTCTCCTTTATTCATATATGCTGGCCGTCCCCTTTTGTATTCGTGGTCGCCTCGTTTCTTCCTCTTCAAAATCTAGGGTTTTGAAATTTAGCGTCACTTGAAACAAAAATTCAAATTGATTGCTGGTCGTTCCATAATTGGCTTCGATGCTTCTTCGATTTGGCTCGCGGTCGCTTTCAGGATTGAGTTCGAAACTGTGAATTTGGTATGTGATTTTTGACGTATAATTTCTCTGTTGCAGTTGCTTGTATTCGAACTCGATTCGAGTTATTGATTTATGATTGAATTTGTATCTTGCTCTGGTTTTGCTTGAACTCGAATACCTTTCTGCCTATGATGATTATTGGGTATTTATAGGGACTGAATCCCTAAAATTACGTTCGTATATTTCTCATTTGAATTCTTCGTGAATTTACTTGGCCGTGATTTTTTAATCGAACGATGGTATTTAGTTTTGACTTGTTCATTTCATACTCAATTGGATTTGGTTACGTTCTTTTCTAGCATTTGAATTTGTTTCTCATTCATGTCTTCTATGACTTCGGCACTATGAATTCTTGAGATAATTGACTTGGTTAATTCGTGTTCATCATATTATCTACTACGAGATAGAAATTAACTTCGACATTTAAATATTTGAGATACTCTGGACTTTGAATCTTGACTTATTAAGTTTGAACTTGTTACCCTTGTTCAATTCTTGCTGGCTTTGACACTGGCATGACATGTTCATTTTGAAATACATTGACTTTGTTTGAAAATCCTTCATCACGATTTCAATTGATAATATCCTTTTTGAAACTGCTTCTGTTAATATTGATATAATGCTTGTAATACTGTTTGGTTGAAATTGTTGTCTTTGTTATGCTCGTACACATCCATACTGTGGTCAGTTGGCTTCATGTCGTAACTAGAATTGTTCCACTTGAGTCTGTCTTGGTGCAGTCCTTGTTAGCCTTTGAATCATGTAGAGTTTTCATGTTGTATTGTTGTATGTGTGTTCGAGTGGTTCATGTTGCACTAGCTTGTTTCACTTGAGTCTCTACTATTCATTTTGTCTTGACCCATTGGCCGGTTGTGTTCATGTATGGTCTGAGCTGATCTTCATGTTGTATGCATGTGTTCTTGTTCCTTGTGTTCATATTTTAACTGTTATGTGTCACCATGATGTCTGTGTCGTGGTTGAGTCCATTCTGGTTCAAGCATGTTTGAAGCCAAACTTTGTACATATGTTGATGGAGTCTTTGTGCTGTCTTGAACATTGATGTTTGATCTGAAGCTTTGTTGAGTTCATGTGTACATTGTTTTGCGACCCGGTGGACCTGGTTGCATGAGTCTTGTCTTGGTTCACTTTGATTTGAATGTCCAGTTGCTGTCATGTTGCACTTGCATCCATTTAACATGTCTCTCCACGTATACACATATATACATACATGTATGTATATATGTGTGTGATGGCTATGCTTTCTTGACCATGTCTGGTGTGATTTCATGCCTCTGGTTTTGGTAATGACTGGTTTGTGTTGTTTGTTATGTCCACTGGCTTGCTGAGTCCTTTGTATTCACTTGGTCATGTGATCTGGTCTATATTGCATCGAGTCTTGTTCCACCTGAACTCTGATTTGATTATCATGTTGTTGTAGTCATGTACATTTTGGTTGATTGCAATTGCTTCGCGTTGAACATTTTCATTTTGTATTGCACCTGAGTTGAATCCAGCATTTTCTTGGGTTTTACCTTGTGCTCATCTGTCCCTGCAGTTTTAACAAGCATGTGTATATCGGTGTGCACGGCCTTGTGACATGTACAGTGATACACTGTACATGTCACAAGTTATTCGTGTATGATGAATTAAAAGAAATGATAACGAACAACCCAAATAAATGAGGAAAATAATATTTTCAAAAACACACATTTCATCTTGCACTACAAAATATTTCTTTTTCAATTTTACCGTGTCAATTTTTATTTTGCAGATAATTCAGATGCTGGATACAGACTGGAATAGAGTTGAAGATCAAATATGAGTGTTGAGTGAATTATGTAGTGAGGTGAAACATGTATGAAAAATTGTATATTGAAAATCGTGTTGTAATTGAAATTGTATTGTAATTGACAATGTGTAAATGTATAGTGAGAGCTTAATTTTGTACTATTCGAATTTGTAATAAAATATTTGTTTGAATAAAATATTTGTTTAATTTTGAATTCTGAGTTATTTATTTTATTCAACAAATATTTAATTAATTATGTGAAAAATAAAATAGTACAACTACAAATACATTTAAACGAATATATATATGTTTATTATCATCAAACATAAATCATAGGCTATTGTATTCTACAATCTCCCCCTTTTGATGATAACAAACATATATTAAGATTTTGACTCTATTAAATGTATTTGGTTTTGATGAATTCTATTAGCTCCTCCTATTTGAATGCTCCCCCTACAACAAGGCTCCCCCTTCATATATGCATGAAAAAAATATGCAAATAGAATAAAAAACAAATGCAATGAGCCTATATGAAAATATGCTTGCCAAAATCTTAACTTCTCTCCCCCTTTTGTTATTAGCAAAAGAGTAATAGTATTAGAAAATAGAGATAAAGTGATAGACATTAATACAACATTAATACCTAATCGAGTATAAATATTAAATTTCAATAAAAAATCAAACAAAAATCATAAATACTCTGTTAGGCGCATATTCCACTTTAGAGTGATAGGGGTGATGTCGGTATAGAAAAAAATATAGTGGTATCTATTTGTGGTATATTTATTATAGGAATTTGAATATCTACTAACCATGCATAACCGTTAGGACTTTTAAATGAGATTAGTAGTATTCCCAATTTTTTTTATAAAAACTGAATTTCAAGTATCTTCTAACCACGCATAACTGTGAGGACTTTTAAATGGGATTAGAATCAACTTGTCTATTTAATAATTAATTTTGATATGTGTTCCATACATGCATAACCGTGAGGACTTTTAAATGAGCATGAAAGCACATAATAAAAAATTCCAAGTAATTCACCCATGCATAACAGTGAGGACTTTTAAATGAGAGTGAATATGTTAGATGTTTCTATTGCTAATTAAATTTATATAAAAATGAATAATTTCCTGTTTAAAATACCACATTTTGACATACTATATTGGATTTTGATGAGTGATGGTCGTTAGAAATATGATAGAAATAGAGATGGTCATGGAATTTTTACCAATCAAAGTTATTACAAATTTTGTTTAAATTTTTAAAGAAATTTACTATATATACCGTCTCAAGTCATAATGTATGATTAATATCAACACTCATCACATTTTTTCAGTCACTAGTTTCCTTTTCAATAATCTGTAGGAAGTCAGGTTAGTTAATGTATTCATTTAAGATCAAATCCAAATCCAAAAATAAATATAAAATCAAATTTCTAAAATGTCTAATCTGAAATGAAGTCAACAAAAACTATTTTCTGGAAGGGGTTTTAAGAAAAAAATGTCTGTCAATTGAAAATCAGTTAAAATGAAAATTATGCAGATATTTTATTTGGAAATGTGATGCAACTTATGAATGTCCCCACATAAAACACATTCCACTAGTAATTTTTCTATCAACTAGACTGCCAGCAGAATCTGCATCTGAATACCCCTTTAAATCACAGTTATCATAAATTGGATATCATAGACCAGACCGTGAAGTTGCAACAAATACCTTATAATCATTTTACAGCTTTTAAAATGTGATACCTTAAGGATTTTATTGAAAACATGCACATTAACAACTAGTGAACATAGTGTCAGTTCTAGAAGCAGTAAGATAAACAAATATATCCATGTGTATCTAGAGTAATCATCAACCAATACAAAACAACATCTCTTACCACCTAAACTTGCAATATCGTTAGTCCAAACAAATCTATATGAACTAGTTCAAGGATGAAAAGATGATTGGTCAACATTTTTGCATAAGTCAGAATCAAAATCAACCTTCATTTCATTATCGCATAACTGGATAATTTACATCAGATTATGGTGTAGATTTTCAACATTTAATATATCGTTCAAGACAAATGTACAGTTACCTATTTTACCTTTACCGATAATTTTTTGTTATTGCCCATTGTGATTCTGCCACCATTGTTCTAGGCTAAGGAACTTTGATTTGTCGCCCGTCGTGTGCCTGGAATAGCCAGAATCCAGGTATCACTCTTGTTGTTCCTTAGCCTGCCACCACACCTACACTAGGAAAGATTTCTGTAACCTATTTGTTTTTATAGGTCCATGATTGTTAGTCACAAATGATTTTGAAAAATATGTTTGTGTAGACCCAAGTCAATCTATATTTGTTCCTTTCGGCACTCAGATTTGTTTGACTTTAAGGGATTTTATATTCGTGCCTTTTGGAACCAAAATTGGTATGGTTTTTACGTGTTTGGGTCTATACTAGCAATTATTGTAATTGTGTCCATTTTTTCCATAAATCGTGCACTTGGAATTGACTTGATTAATTTCGCTTCTAACATGTTCAGATTGAGTATATCCAAGTCCTTGTCTAATAGGATTAACAGTTTGTTTCCCTAATAACATATTTAGTGATTTTTCTCCTTTGGAGAATTTCCCTAAAGTTGTAGACAATTTTTGGACTTGTGTTTTGAGAGATTCATTTTGATTCAATAACAAAGTGCACTTTTTGATAGAATCTTCTCTCCTAGTATTTTCACTTTCTTTCAAAATAAGAATTTCATTTTCAAGCGATTTAATTTTAATTTCTAATTTTTTATTTCTTCTTTAAATGATGGACACTTATCACACTTAGGGCTCTTGTTTTGATAGTTTTTAACCAATTGATCAAGCTGTTTATTTAGTTCTATCAAACTATCTTTTTATGATTCAAGTTTAGCGTACTTCTCCCTAAGTCGTTCAAAACAACCATTTACTTCGTGAAAATATATAAGTAATTGTGAGTGAGTCAGTTTTGATACCTCGCTTGGCTCGTCATCATCGTTGTCAGTTGTCTCACCTTGAAGACACAAATCTGCTTTTTCACTCTCACTGCTAGTGCTTTTATTATCATCATCACTTTTATTCCAAGTGGCTGTAAAACTTCTCCTTTTTGATTTCTTTCCTTGGCTGAGTCGATTTTGAGGACAATTGGGCTTGATGTGACCAGGTTTATTGCACTTGTGACAAATGATCTCCTGCTCTTCTGAGTTGTCTAGTACTTTGACTATTCTGCTTTTCAATTGTTGATTTAGAGCTAGATTTCCGTATTTGTGGTTCCACCTTTTGAATCTCTTTATTAAAAGTGCCAGTTCAGCTGCTCCATCCTCCTCATCATCATCTTCACTTTCTGTTATTCCTTTCAGAGCTATTAATTTCTTTCATGTATCACTTCCTTCACGTTCTTCCTTGAATTTGATTTCTAGCTCATAAGTGGTGAGATTTCCAATGAGTTCTTTGACTTTAATTTGTTTCAGATTCTTTGATTCTTGAATGGCAGTCACTTTTGCTTCAAAATTTCATGGAAGAATTCTGAGGATTTTTCGAACTATTTCCAGCTCCGCGTATGGTTTTCCAAGGGATTTTGATTTGTATACTAGATTGAAAGTCGTCCATACATTTCTTTGACACTTTCATCCTTTGCCATCGTGAAGTTTTCGTATTCACTACTAAGCATGGCAAGGCGAGATTCTTTGACTTGGGAGGTTCCTTCGTGAGTCACTTCAAGTGTGTGCCAAATTTCCTGCGCAGTTAGACAATGTGAGACACGATTAAATTCAATTTGATCTAATGAGCAGATAATAGAATTCATAGCCTTAGCATTAGCAAATTGTAGTTTATTTTCAAGATCTGTCCATTGATACATCGGTTTTTCAACTTCTTGATTATCCACTGTTGTTGGTGTGCTATATCCCATCTCAATAATATTCCACGCATCTATGGTTTTTAGAAAAAATTTCATTCTATTTTCCCAATATGCATATTCACCATTGAACATCGGTGGCCTAACTATGGACTGACCCTCGGCAAAAGCATTACTAAAGGAAGCCATTTAAAAAATCAAATTTTTAATTAAAAAATGGTTTTTGTTCCTTGCTCCGATACCACTTGTAGGGTCGTTTTCACCCTAAAGGGAGGGTGAATAGGGTGATACTAATAATAATAAAAATTAATACGGAAATAAAAACAATCACAGATAATAATGAAGTAGATATCACACACGAATTTACCCAGCTTCGGTAAAACCCTACCTACATGCTGCCCCCAAGGTTTCTACTAGAAATTAAGTAGTCAGACGCTTACACACGTAAACTTGCGACACCCGCTAATGACTAACCTAACTCTACGCTCAAAACCCTGCCACAACTCAAACACAGAGTTGCGAATTCTCGAACTACACCACCGTAGTTTGTAACCTAGTCACACGGCTAGAGAGTTACACAATTTTAAAAGAAAATTCAAAATAAAAACTAAAAAAAATACAAACTAAAACTCTAATTTAAAATAATTCAAGCCCAATATTTATATAGGGGTCGGCCCAAATCACTTAAGGAAAAATAGACGTCTTCTCCTTTATTCGTATATGCTGGCCATCCCCTTTTGTATTCGTGGTCGCCTCGTTTCTTCCTCTTTAAAATCTAGGGTTTTGAAATTTAGTGCCGCTTGAAACAAAAATTCAAATTGATTGCAGGTCGTTCCATAATTGGCTTCGATGCTTCTTCGATTTGGCTCGCGGTCGCTTTCAGGATTGAGTTCGAAAATGTGAATTTGGTATGCGATTTTTGCCGTATAATTTCTCTGTTGCAGTTGCTTGTATTCGAACTCGATTCGAGTTATTGATTTGTGATTGAATTTGTATCTTGCTCTGGTTTTGCTTGAACTCGAAAACCTTTCTACCTATGATGATTATTAGGTATTTATAGGGATAAAATCCCTAAAATTATGTTCCTATATTTCTCATTTGAATTCTTCGTGAATTTACTTGGCCATGATTTTTTAATCGAACGATGGTATTTATTTTTGACTTGTTCATTTCATACTCGGTTGGGTTCCGTTCTTTTCTAGCATTTGAATTTGTTTCTCGTTCATGTCTTCTATGACTACGTCACTTTGAATTCTTGAGATAATTGACTTGGTTAATTTGTGTTCATCATATTATCTACCGCGAGATAAAAATTGTCACGTACGGAAATTTTCGACTTTCGAAAATTCGACATCGATACTCACTTTATCGACTGTCGAGCAATCGAGTGCCGGAAACTCCAATAGTGAGGGTTTAAGAAAGAAGAAAAAAAGGTAGAAGAAGAAGATAGAAGAAAAAGAAAGAAGAACAACAACAGAACAAGAGCAGAAACAGAAACAATATCAGAATCTTACACATCGCAGCGGAACAATATATAATAGATAATTACTAGTCTTTTAAAACAAAGAACTATATCAGTTTATACATACATCAATCAGAGTCGATATACAACAATGGACAGTTATATAAACTTGTCCTCATACAGAATACACAGCGGAATAAATATATCAGATACAAATACTACGTCTCGCCATCCAGCTTGCTTCCAAAGCTCCAGAATATCCAGAATATCCTGATAATATAACTCTAGGCTGCCCGTGTGGAAATTGGTGGGCACCCAGAGTTTAGAAGGGAACAATAAACTCCGAGTCAGTCATGGTGACTGGTGTGAGATCGTAAAACAGTTATTCTTTATAACAACAAAATAATTTTTAAAGTCAATTCGCAATGCTTTTGGAAAATGAAACTACCATAAGACCTCCCGCCACACACACAATGCAAACGCAGACTTGGAGGAGATTTCTTCTTATGATAGTCAAAGATGCTTACTACGCAAAAATCAAATTATTTTTGATATTATTATTAGTGCATAGTGTAGTAAACATTTCGAAAGTATAATATAAATCTTAGCCAGCATAGGTACCATTATAGTATGCTTGCTATAGCTGCCATATTAGATGGCAGGTTCTACAACTAAAACTGTACAAGTCTCGTATTGTTTCTTTGGATTTCCAACAAATGGTCAGGCTAAGGAACTTCCTATCCACGATGGGTACGTCCCTGGAATAGACGACCCGAGAACATAACCGGATCTCTGCCAACACAAGGCCGGGTTACCTCTGCAAAAATAGGTAACTACTGACACGCGTATGCCATCCCCCGATCGTCACTGATCTTCCCGAGGATCCCCGATTCGCAACAACCACAAAGAAATAAATTTTGCAGCAACCACAGAGGTTAAGTATCTGGGCTCCATACCATGATACCACCTTTATCCAGAAGGAATGACATACACTAAGGGGCGCTACTCCCTAGAACCTTGCTGCATCCTTCCTGTTTCGACCATTTCCGGGGTGTGAGGCTCGACGAAGTCTCGTCCACAAAGCTACGCTTTCTACAAAGCCCTGCTTCGGGTCAAACAAAAATGATCAACCTATGATCACAAAGATATAAGATCAAACAAATGATCATATCGCAAATGATCAAACACTGATCATTTCACAGCAACACTCAGTATGCCACGTTACCAAATTGGGATATATCGCTGATAAATTTCAACTACATAACCTCTGAGTTCGTACGTCTCAGAGAAGGGTGTTAAGCTAAGAGAATAAATTCTCCGCCACCAACAGAAATGTATTTGAAAGAAATCAGCTTTATATCTCAAATTTGTAACGTCAGACACACAATCCATACAAGTCTGTTCCGGGATCGAACAGAACCGAAGGCACTTCTCACGAAGCCCTTGCATATCCGGATAATTTCTAATCACGTCCGGACTTCCCGTCACTAAGGGTGATAAAACCTCTAAATCGGAGATCAGCCGATGTAGAGTAACTCGACGGTAATCCTTCCGTTTTCAAAAATATCCGGTCTTCAACACCGGTCTTCGAATGCAATTCATAACGACGTATCACATATTCAGAATGGGTTATACGACCCCATGGTCCTTTCCCGGCTAACCCGAATAGTGAGCGATTATTCAAAAATAAGTGTGGCATTCAAATTCATCCAATTCACAACAAATACCTATCTAAAGGTAATTATTGATAGTCGGTTATTTAACTATCAATAAAGATGCGCAACATCATCAGATTCCAAATAATTTTCCCAAATTATTTCATCTTCAAAAATATCTTTACTAGATATAAAATTTCCACACTTAACCGTTTGAAAACAAATTTCAAATATCCACCTTTCAATTTATCTTTAAAAGATAAAAACTCAAACAGTTCATTTCACATTGGAAAAGCACTTCCATACTTATTTAAAAATAAGTAATTCACAATCATTTATTTTCAACACTTGGAAAATATTCGATGTACTAAATCAAAATTTAGTATATATTTCATTCTTTAAGGAAATCATTCTCTTTCATAAATTTTATTTGAGTCAAAACGAATGTTACGTAAAACATCGTTACGATGACTCAAAATTACTAGTATAGGGATTCGAAATTTAGTTAGATATATAAATCCCAATACTATATAAAACATTTCCTTTCGGAAATCATTTACTATAACAACAGTGTTATAGTTCATCATTTCCTTATTTTTCGAAAACGTCTATTTCAACAATAAATGTTGAAATCTATGATTTCGATATTCAATATATTTGAAAACATCCTTTAAAACAATTAACTTCATTTTCAATGTCACTTTCCCAAAACAATATCCGTTTTACTTAACAATATATTCACTGTCCAAAATTGTGAATATACTTCACTAACCACATTTTCAATATTTTCTATACATTTTTATTTCAATGATTATCCATTATCCAAAATCGCGGATATATCTCCTTTATTAAACTTCTATGTTTAACTTATCAATTTCAATTGGTCTTGGATTTATAAAACAACGTTTATAAATCACGTTCATACTTCATAACAATTTCAACTTGCCAAATCATTTTTACTAGCCAATTCTATTTATATTCCATCTAAGTGCAACAATCTAATTTATAAGTTTATTACTTATAAATCTTTTATTCTACACATCTATTCAATTTATACTTCACAATTTATAAATTTCATTCACTTACGAATTTTTTATTTCGTCTTGTTCTAACACTTACAAAGCTCGTTTAAAATTCCAATGTTTTAGATTTATAAATATCGACTTTTTAAATCCTTTAAATAGACCGTTTATAATACTGTGAAAAACTCAATTTTAAACCCTTTTTTAAATAAATCAACTATTTATTCAAAAATGACACTTGGGTTATATTTCACAAAAATCTTAACTTTTATAACTTTAAAATTTTAAACGTTTATTTATTTAAAATAAATCAATTCAACAATTCAATAAAATGTCTACTTTCAAAAATCACTTTAAAATCCTTTTTAAAGTAAAAGTCGTTATTTTTACATTTCAAAACTGAATCCGATGATGCAACAGCATCAATTAGTCCATCACAACAGTCAATATCATATATCAATATGATAACAGAATATATCACAATATCTGTAAATAAATAACTACTGGTGAGGAATCCAGTTGGATCCCTCCAACCTGTTTCCCTGCATCCAAAGATGTTAGCACAATACCAATTCCGCTCCAGTACGGAATTATCGCGGTATATGGGTTTTATAAAAATCCGCTTACTAACGGCGCAATAGGGTCTCATCCGCTATACGAGGCGGGAAATCAATCAATCCAATATATACATATGCCAATATGTATATATTTCTATATATAGATATATATCCTACTATATCTAATATAACATCCAATAGCAATCAAATCAATAACTGAAAATTCCACTTTTCAATTCTTGAGTGAGAAGATCTCACCTTGATTTTAATTCTGATTTCAGCGTTTATTTCGAATAAAATTAAACGGGCGTTTAATTTTACCCGAAATTCAAACTAGCTCCAAATGGCTCCAATTCAGTTGCATCGCGAAGAGCTCGACAAAACGAAGCCAACGCAAAAAGTTTCGTAATTTTCTGACCTCGTACGAAAGAGATATAACAATTTAAAGTTTATACAAATTTAAATACAAATAAATTTTCATTTTCTATTTAATTTCTAACCCTAAAACCATCAGAGACGTAGATTTCCAAGTGCATAGATCGTGGCCGCTCCCACGTTCTTCTCCAACACACGCGCCCAGTTTTAACGAACGAGCCAAAACCCATCTGCCGCCACAACATTTCGAATTAACGCGGCTACACCCTTCACCTACCCATCGATCAGCTACCGCCATTCCAACGCCCATCGCGCCAACAACCTCCGGCCCCAAGCTCGCCGTGCTCGGTCCCCTGTGGCTCTCGAAAAACGTGCCTAAACGACGTGCGAACGGAGGCGTTTTTCTCCCTCCACGATGCTCGAGATTCGATCTCGACCGTTGACAATAAAGAACTTGTGATGCCCTTCCTTTTTGTAGTTGGAAATTTTTGAAATCATTGAGTGGATTGGAAGAAAATAGAGGAAGAACGAGACAACTTTCTGGCCATTAACGTGAAACTGGCGGCCTTGAAGAACCCTAGGGTTTTATTTGCAAAAATGAGAATGAAGGGGCTTTTATAGAAAATTCAGCGAACACTATTCATCCCAAAATTTCCGAACTCCAAATCGAGCGTGCCGGCTGACGTTTCTAAGGTTTACCCCGCGTTCCGAACGCAATGGAACAGGTTTCGGAAGCTAATTCGATCGTCTGTGTGAGATATGACAGTAAACGATCAATTTAAATTAAACCGATTTAAATCGATTTCGAGGCGTTTTAATTTGTACCGGACAAACGGTAAATCCAAAAGTTACGGAATTTGAAATCTTACAATAATATCACATTACGGATTCGATGAAATTGGTTTCGTCGAAATCCGAGACCTTTCGAAAATTGGCTATTTTTACAGCCGATAATTAAATATTAAAATATTCGATTTTCACAAATTAATTCCAAATTCACTTTTAAAAGTTCTATAACCTTTCTATAACTCCAGTATGATTAAATAAAATTTTCCAAATCAATTTCAATCATTTTAAACTCGATTTTTAATTATTTTGGAATTTCAATCGTTAAATTTATCAATTTAATTATCAAATTAAATCCAATATTCGAAAAATAAATCATTCGACTTATTAAATTCATTTATTAATATTTAAAATCAATTAAATATTCGAATTTTAATTATCAAAAATTCTGGGTCGTTACAGACTTCCCCCCTTAAAAGAATTTCGTCCTCGAAATTACAAGTTAGGAAAAAAGGTCCTTAACTCGTCTACTATTTTTCACAATCCAATAGTTTTATCAAATTTTCGAAACAAATCTTTCTACTAAAGATTCGTTGTCAATTCAACTAGCTTTCTTACTTCAATTCATAAGTTTCAAACAACATTGTTTACTTCCAAATTCAAATTCGAGTTTAAATTCAAATTTTAAACTTTCAAAAATTTATCAAAAATTTTCTAACACTCGAAATTTCCGAAAAATTTCGCCAGCGTCTCCTTTGCGCGGCTAATACGGTACGACTACAAAACGTCCCTACGGACTCTCAGATTTCAAAAAGAAAAGGAAAAAGCCAAGCGGCTAGACAAGAAATCATCAAAAACTCATATAGAAATTAAAATACGTACCTTTTTCGAGCAATTCAAATTTATCTTTGAAATCAAAATTCCAATTCCTTTATAACACCTGTATATCCTACTAGCCATAATGTCTAGTTACATATATTCAAACTATTTTGCAAATTTAATTACAAAATTTTCGATATAAACTACTTATACATTTTTACTTCACTGTTGAAGTTACATATTTTTCATTCAATTTCACATTTCAAATTCTCATTTGAATTCAATTTCACAATTCCAATCTAATTTGGATTCGGTTTATCTCCTGAATATTGAATTTCGTCGATTAACTTTCATTTACAACTGCTTATTTTAGATTAGTTTTAATTACTAATTCATTTCAAATTGTAATTCACTTATTCAAATTTGTCTTCAACATTCAGTTTCAATTCCAGTTTTATTCTTTCGTTCATTCCCAAAATTTATTTTCATTTCACTATTTTGGTTTATCATTACTTATATTATACTGAATTTCTAATTCCATATGAATTTAATTCATTTCAAACCATATTAATTCGTCATTTCTTCAATTAGTTTCACTTACTAATTTTATTTCAATACTTCACTTTGTTTATCACAAATCAAAATTCAATTCAGTCTTACTTACTTACAATTTCAAAATGAATCTCAACTTTCAATTTCACTTTCATTTATTCAAATTCATTCACTTATACTTTCTTTGATTCAACTTAAAATTCCTTAAGTTAAATTTATTCAATCTAAACTCACAACTAATTGTATAAGTTATCAACTCATTTATTATTCTCATCAATATTTTTATATAGCATTACAGAGTCTTTTCAACCTTTTCAAAACCATTTTTGAAAACAATTCAAATCATCCTTTGAATTTTCTAAAACAAAATCCAAATTTTTCAAACAACTTCCTTTTAAAACAATTTGGCAGCAATTTCTCTTTTGGAAACCCGAAAATGAACACCGATGATGTCGCGATCATCATCGGAATTATTTTCCAGCGACCTAAAAGAGTTTAGAGCTTTTCATCCCGTCCAAACATTTTTCAAAACCCTTGAAATCCATTTTCAAATCAAAAATGATTTAAACTTTCCAAATCTCCAAAATTTTCGAATTCTTTTCAAAACATTTCCAAATACTTCTCTGGAATTCCGTTTTAAATTTCAAATCACGTTTATAATTTGCATTCTCAAATTTCATTTGTATGTGAATTTATTTCTTAACTTTGGAGTTACGATTTCAATTTCTTATTCAATTTTAGTGATGATAATTCACTATTATTACTTCCTAACATCCATGCAACCATATACTATAGTACTTTATAGAAAAACCTTTCTTTTCTATACAAAAATAGTTTTGGGCAAAATTATCTCATTTACCCTATTTAAAACAATACTGTGCCGAATTGTTCTATATAAGTGTTTAGAGATCCCTATCGATAGAGTTGTACGGACAATACCGACCAGAATCCATATACCACTCAACAAACCAATCATCACAATATAAAACAATTTCATATTCACTAACAAATACGCACTCGTATCTATTATTACACTCAACTCATTCTAGAGTACTACTGACTCTATCTCTAATGAGTAACACCCAACAGAGCAGGGTTGTCGCTTAACCATATGCTCTGATACCACGCTGTCACGTACGGAAATTTTCGACTTTCAAAAATTCGACATCGATACTCACTTTATCGACTGTCGAGCAATCGAGTGCCGGAAACTCCAATAGTGAGGGTTTAAGAAAGAAGAAAAAAAGGTAGAAGAAGAAGATAGAAGAAAAAGAAAGAAGAACAACAACAGAACAAGAGCAGAAACAGAAACAATATCAGAATCTTACACATCGCAGCGGAACAATATATAATAGATAATTACTAGTCTTTTAAAACAAAGAACTATATCAGTTTATACATACATCAATCAGAGTCGATATACAACAATGGACAGTTATATAAACTTGTCCTCATACAGAATACACAGCGGAATAAATATATCAGATACAAATACTACGTCTCGCCATCCAGCTTGCTTCCAAAGCTCCAGAATATCCAGAATATCCTGATAATATAACTCTAGGCTGCCCGTGTGGAAATTGGTGGGCACCCAGAGTTTAGAAGGGAACAATAAACTCCGAGTCAGTCATGGTGACTGGTGTGAGATCGTAAAACAGTTATTCTTTATAACAACAAAATAATTTTTAAAGTCAATTCGCAATGCTTTTGGAAAATGAAACTACCATAAGACCTCCCGCCACACACACAATGCAAACGCAGACTTGGAGGAGATTTCTTCTTATGATAGTCAAAGATGCTTACTACGCAAAAATCAAATTCTTTTTGATATTATTATTAGTGCATAGTGTAGAAAACATTTCGAAAGTATAATATAAATCTTAGCCAGCATAGGTACCATTATAGTATGCTTGCTATAGCTGCCATATTAGATGGCAGGTTCTACAACTAAAACCGTACAAGTCTCGTATTGTTTCTTTGGATTTCCAACAAATGGTCAGGCTAAGGAACTTCCTATCCACGATGGGTACGTCCCTGGAATAGACAACCCGAGAACCTAACCGGATCTCTGCCAACACAAGGCCGGGTTACCTCTGCAAAAATAGGTAACTACTGACACGCGTATGCCATCCCCCGATCGTCACCGATCTTCCCGAGGATCCCCGAAAGAAATAAATTTTGCAGCAACCACAGAGGTTAAGTATCTGGGCTCCATACCATGATACCACCTTTATCCAGAAGGAATGACATACACTAAGGGGCGCTACTCCCTAGAACCTTGCTGCATCCTTCCTGTTTCGACCATTTCCGGGGTGTGAGGCTCGACGAAGTCTCGTCCACAAAGCTACGCTTTCTACAAAGCCCTGCTTCGGGTCAAACAAAAATGATCAACCTATGATCACAAAGATATAAGATCAAACAAATGATCATATCGCAAATGATCAAACACTGATCATTTCACAGCAACACTCAGTATGCCACGTTACCAAATTGGGATATATTGCTGATAAATTTCAACTACATAACCTCTGAGCTCGTACGTCTCAAAGAAGGGTGTTAAGCTAAGAGAATAAATTCTCCGCCACCAACAGAAATGTATTTGAAAGAAATCAGCTTTATATCTCAAATTTGTAACGTCAGACACACAATCCATACAAGTCTGTTCCGGGATCGAACAGAACCGAAGGCACTTCTCACGAAGCCCTTGCATATCCGGATAATTTCTAATCACGTCCGGACTTCCCGTCACTAAGGGTGATAAAACCTCTAAATCGGAGATCAGCCGATGTAGAGTAACTCGACGGTAATCCTTCCGTTTTCAAAAATATCCGGTCTTCAACACCGGTCTTCGAATGCAATTCATAACGACGTATCACATATTCGGAATGGGTTATACGACCCCATGGTCCTTTCCCGGCTAACCCGAATAGTGAGCGATTATTCAAAAATAAGTGTGGCATTCAAATTCATCCAATTCACAACAAATACCTATCTAAAGGTAATTATTGATAGTCGGTTATTTAACTATCAATAAAGATGCGCAACATCATCAGATTCCAAATAATTTTCCCAAATTATTTCATCTTCAAAAATATCTTTACTAGATATAAAATTTCCACACTTAACCGTTTGAAAACAAATTTCAAATATTCACCTTTCAATTTATCTTTAAAAGATAAAAACTCAAACAGTTCATTTCACATTGGAAAAGCACTTCCATACTTATTTAAAAATAAGTAATTCACAATCATTTATTTTCAACACTTGGAAAATATTCGATGTACTAAATCAAAATTTAGTATATATTTCATTCTTTAAGGAAATCATTCTCTTTCATAAATTTTATTTGAGTCAAAACGAATGTTACGTAAAACATCGTTACGACGACTCAAAATTACTAGTATAGGGATTCGAAATTTAGTTAGATATATAAATCCCAATACTATATAAAACATTTCCTTTCGGAAATCATTTACTATAACAACAGTGTTATAGTTCATCATTTCCTTATTTTTCGAAAACGTCTATTTCAACAATAAATGTTGAAATCTATGATTTCGATATTCAATATATTTGAAAACATCCTTTAAAACAATTAACTTCATTTTCAATGTCACTTTCCCAAAACAATATCCGTTTTACTTAACAATATATTCACTGTCCAAAATTGTGAATATACTTCACTAACCACATTTTCAATATTTTCTATACATTTTTATTTCAATGATTATCCATTATCCAAAATCGCGGATATATCTCCTTTATTAAACTTCTATGTTTAACTTATCAATTTCAATTGGTCTTGGATTTATAAAACAACGTTTATAAATCACGTTCATACTTCATAACAATTTCAACTTGCCAAATCATTTTTACTAGCCAATTCTATTTATATTCCATCTAAGTGCAACAATCTAATTTATAAGTTTATTACTTATAAATCTTTTATTGTACACATCTATTCAATTTATACTTCACAATTTATAAATTTCATTCACTTACGAATTTTTTATTTCGTCTTGTTCTAACACTTACAAAGCTCGTTTAAAATTCCAATGTTTTAGATTTATAAATATCGACTTTTTAAATCCTTTAAATAGACCGTTTATAATACTGTGAAAAACTCAATTTTAAACCCTTTTTTAAATAAATTAACTATTTATTCAAAAATGACACTTGGGTTATATTTCACAAAAATCTTAACTTTTATAACTTTAAAATTTTAAACGTTTATTTATTTAAAATAAATCAATTCAACAATTCAATAAAATGTCTACTTTCAAAAATCACTTTAAAATCCTTTTTAAAGTAAAAGTCGTTATTTTTACATTTCAAAACTGAATCCGATGATGCAACAGCATCAATTAGTCCATCACAACAGTCAATATCATATATCAATATGATAACAGAATATATCACAATATCTGTAAATAAATAACTACTGGTGAGGAATCCAGTTGGATCCCTCCAACCTGTTTCCCTGCATCCAAAGATGTTAGCACAATACCAATTCCGCTCCAGTACGGAATTATCGCGGTATATGGGTTTTATAAAAATCCGCTTACTAACGGCGCAATAGGGTCTCATCCGCTATACGAGGCGGGAAATCAATCAATCCAATATATACATATGCCAATATGTATATATTGCTATATATAGATATATATCCTACTATATCTAATATAACATCCAATAGCAATCAAATCAATAACTGAAAATTCCACTTTTCAATTCTTGAGTGAGAAGATCTCACCTTGATTTTAATTCTGATTTCAGCGTTTATTTCGAATAAAATTAAACGGGCGTTTAATTTTACCCAATTCAAACTAGCTCCAAATGGCTCCAATTCAGTTGCATCGCGAAGAGCTCGACAAAACGAAGCCAACGCAAAAAGTTTCGTAATTTTCTGACCTCGTACGAAAGAGATATAACAATTTAAAGTTTATACAAATTTAAATACAAATAAATTTTCATTTTCTATTTAATTTCTAACCCTAAAACCATCAGAGACGTAGATTTCCAAGTGCATAGATCGTGGCCGCTCCCACGTTCTTCTCCAACACACGCGCCTAGTTTTAACGAACGAGCCAAAACCCATCTGCCGCCACAACATTTCGAATTAACGCGGCTACACCCTTCACCTACCCATCGATCAGCTACCGCCATTCCAACGCCCATCGCGCCAACAACCTCCGGCCCCAAGCTCGCCGTGCTCGGTCCCCTGTGGCTCTCGAAAAACGTGCCTAAACGACGTGCGAACGAAGGCGTTTTTCTCCCTCCACGATGCTCGAGATTCGATCTCGACCGTTGACAATAAAGAACTTGTGATGCCCTTCCTTTTTGTAGTTGGAAATTTTTGAAATCATTGAGTGGATTGGAAGAAAATAGAGGAAGAATGAGACAACTTTCTGGCCATTAACGTGAAACTGGCGGCCTTGAAGAACCCTAGGGTTTTATTTGCAAAAATGAGAATGAAGGGGATTTTATAGAAAATTCAGCGAACACTATTCATCCCAAAATTTCCGAACTCCAAATCGAGCGTGCCGGCTGACGTTTCTAAGGTTTACCCCACGTTCCGAACGCAATGGAACAGGTTTCGGAAGCTAATTCGATCGTCTGTGTGAGATATGACAGTAAACGATCAATTTAAATTAAACCGATTTAAATCGATTTCGAGGCGTTTTAATTTGTACCGGACAAACGGTAAATCCAAAAATTACGGAATTTGAAATCTTACAATAATATCACATTACGGATCCGATGAAACTGGTTTCGTCGAAATCCGAGACCTTTTGAAAATTGGCTATTTTTACAGCCGATAATTAAATATTAAAATATTCGATTTTCACAAATTAATTCCAAATTCACTTTTAAAAGTTCTATAACCTTTCTATAACTCCAGTATGATTAAATAAAATTTTCCAAATTAATTTCAATCATTTTAAACTCGATTTTTAATTATTTTGGAATTTCAATCGTTAAATTTATCGATTTAATTATCAAATTAAATCCAATATTCGAAAAATAAATCATTCGACTTATTAAATTCATTTATTAATATTTAAAATCAATTAAATATTCGAATTTTAATTATCAAAAATTCTGGGTCGTTACAAAAATTGACTTCAACATTTAAATATTTGAGATACTCTGAACTTTGAATTTTGACTTGTTAAGTTCGAACTTGTTACCCTTGTTCCATTCTTGCTGGCTTTGACTCTAGCATGACATGTTCATTTTGAAATACATTGACTTTGTTTGAAAACCCTTCATCACAGTTTCAATTGGTAATATCCTTTTTGAAACTGCTTCTGTTAATATTGATATAATGCTTGTAATACTGTCTGGTTGAAATTGTCATCTTTGTTATGCTCGTACACATCCATACTGTGGTCAGTTTACGTCATGTCATAACCGGACTTGTTCCACTTGAGTCTGTCATGGTGCAGTCCTTGTTAGCCTTTGAATCATGTAGAGTTTTCATGTTGCATTGTCGTATGTGTGTTCGAGTGGTTCATGTTGCACTGGCTTGTTTCACTTGAGTCTCTACTGTTCATTTTGTCTTGACCCATTGGCCTGTTGTGTTCATGTATGGTCTGAGCTGATCTTCATGTTGTATGCATGTGTTCTTGTTCCTTGTATTCATATTGTAACTGTTATGTGTCACCATGATGTCTGTGTTGTGGTTAAGTCCATTTTGGTTCGAGCATGTTTGAAGCCAAACTTTGTACATATGTTGATGGAGTCTTTTTGCTGTCTTGAACATTAATGTTTGATCTTAAACTTTGTTGAGTTCATGTGTATTTTGTTTTGTGATCTGGTGGATCTAGTTGCATGAGTCTTATCTTGGTTCACTTTGATTTGAATGTCCAGTTGCTGTCATGTTGCATTTGCATCCATTTAACATGTTTGTCCACGTATACACATATATACATACATGTATGTATATATGTGTGTGATGGCTATGCTTTCTTGGCCATGTCTGGTGTGATTTCATGCCTCTGGTTTCATGTAGGTAATGACTGGTTTGTGTTGTTTGTTATGTCCACTGGCTTGTCGAGTCCTTTGTATTCACTTTGTCATGTGATCTGGTCTATATTGCATCGAGTCTTGTTCCAGCTGAACTCTGATTTGATTATCATGTTGTTGTAGTCATGTACATTTCGGTTGATTATAATTGCTTCGCGTTGAATGTTTTCATTTTGTATTGCACCTGAGTTGAATCCAGCATTTGCTTGGGTTTTACCTTGTGCTCACCTGTCCCTGCAGTTTTAACAAGCATGTGTATATTGGTGTGCACGGCCTTGTGATATGTACAGTGATACACTGTGCATGTCACAAGTTGTTCGTGTACGATGAATTAAAAGAAATTATAATGAACAGCCCAAATAACCGAGGCGAATAATATTTTCAAAATCACACATTTCATCTTGCACTGCAAAATATTTCTTTTTTAATTTTACCGTGTCAATGTTTATTTTGCAGATAATCCAGATGCTGGATACAGACTGGAACAGAGTTGAAGATCAAATATGAGTGTTGAGTGAATTATGTAGTAAGGTGAACCATGTATGAAAAATTGTATATTGAAAATTGTGTTGTAATTGAAATTGTATTGTAATTGACAATGTGTAAATGTATAGTGAGAGCTTAAATTTGTACTATTTGAATTTGTAATAAAATATTTGTTTGAATAAAATATTTGATTAATTTTGAATTCTGAGTTATTTATTTTATTCAACAAATATTTATTTAATCATGTGAAAAATAAAATAGTACAACAACAAATACATTTAAACGAATATATAAATATATATGTTTATTATCATCAAACAAAAATCATAGCCTATTGTATTCTACAGTGGTATGGTGTCAAAAGCTAACAAATGGAAGTGGCGAAGTGTTAAATTATGTCAAAACTGATTTTTTTGCCTTACAAAGTAACTTCTTTTCAACTAACTCGCCTTATTTATCAAATTGTAATTGATTGCCATTTCTTTATCAAAATCCTTTTCTAAAAGTGCTACCGAATTGTAGAATTATTAATTAAAACATTTTAACTAATAAGCCATTGTCCTTGGTTAAAAATACGAAACATTTAAGTCCCTCAACTTAAATAATTTTATAACCATAATAAAATACTTTGGAAAATTTCCCAAAAACACTATAATTCACTTTTAATATGTTTTCTAACATATTTAAATTCCAGACCTAAAACCATTATATACTTGCTTTAAATAATAAACCCAATATTAACTATTTTCTTTCATAGAAAATTCATAATAATTCCACAACAACTTAGAAAATTATGAAACCTGAAACCCACTTCTAAAATAATATCTTTGACCATATACCAAAAACGCAAATCATTTGGATGTCATTTAATAGGTTTTCTAATCTAAACTTATCATAAAATCTATATGAAACATCATAAATCGTCAAAAAGTATATATATCCATTTAAACAAACATAACATGGCATATTATTTGCAAAATAATTCGGATCCAATCCCAAAACCGAAATCATTAACAAAAGTGAGATGTAATTCAAATTATTCAACTTAGCTTGGTGTTAATAAGGTTGAGATTTGCTCTTTGATTGAATTGTTTAAGCTTCCTAATTGAATCCTAGATTTTCTTTCTTTGATTCTTCTTAATGGCGGCCAGCCAAGCTCTTGGGGTTTTAGTTTTGTCTACCAATGTTGAAATGAATAAAAATGAAGGATAGAAGGGTTTAGGGTATAAGAACAAAGACTATTCCTATTTTTCCCTTATCATATTCCTCATACTTACTTATCTTTAATTGTCTTTTGCTTATGTATTCATTAAGGCATGGCTCCTTTATTAATTTACAAATCTCAATCCTTTAACCATCTACATTATTTCATTTAATTTATCTAATTAAATGTCCTAAATAATGTCAGTCAAAATTAGGGTCATTACAACAACCTTAGCTCCACGGCCACAAATATCGCCCTCCTCTAAGCATTGTCGCACAAGCCAATGCCCATATAGATTTAAAGCTCTCTCCATCACGACCTCTACAGATCTATCCATGTCGATTTTCGTGCTCTGAAGCACTCGATTTTATTAAGGGAAAGGGAGTAGCTTATTCATTCTTTACAAGAGGAGAAGATAAGTTCGATAGGAGGGAATTGAATATTCGAAGGAGGTATGTGAATATATATAATGAAATATATATGTGTATACATATATATACATACACACACACACACACATATATATATATATATATATTCCTTTTAATTTCTCAAATAAGTCGCCACACGTTTTGAGCTCGTACGTTCTCAGGCACATCAGATCACCACAAAACTAGTCGGTGCAGATTACCTCATTTTTCTGGCACCTATGATATAAATTCCATCGCTATCCGAATAACGCTCTAGGATGACAATTTCATGCATTTCCAAGTTGTTTTGACCATAGGATTGCTCGATTCCAAAAATTCCTCGACCGTACATCTCGCAATGAAGTCATCATCCCAGAATCATATGCTGTCAGTCGAGATCCCATTAGACTCGACTACGCACGTATTTTACAAAATACATATAAAAATATGTAAATTGTGAAAATACCATGTCTCCAAATATAGCGATATTTATACACATTTTTATTTGCAGCATCGATCCAGATTCTACAGAAGTGGTCTCCAGTTCTAATTCGACCATATGTGAAGAAAAAAAGATTTTGGACCTTCAATTAATCAACGATTCAAAATTTAGATTAATTATTTAAATATTCCATCGTTAAAAATGTAGGTTGTTACAAAGCTTCTTAATTAAGGTTTGAACATGAATTTATGATATATTATACTCGATATCACTTATAAAGTTCGAGTCCGAGCACTCCTTCTTAAGGAGATTATTTTTTCTGTAAACAACTCTCTAGTATTTTGCAAACACTCGTGGATACTCTTAACTACTAATTAGCGATCTTGATTCAGATTTGATACTTTTTTTATGTATCAAATACATAAGCGAAATACGATATTGCAAATAATATAGCATGTATGATAATTCATGTTGCCAATGCATAAGGAATCCATCTTACGTGCTCCATATTAAACATTTAGTTATGGTGTGCATATACCATTTAGGACAATACCAACATCCTTTTATACCGATTATAATAGATATCATTTATAAATCCAACGTCGAGTATTAAACAACCAAACCATAATGATTTTAATTTTTGTAACGACTGGACTTTTCGACACTCGAAAGTCGACATTAATACGTCCACTGTATCAAATGCCACGCAATCGAATGCCGGAAAACCGAACCATTAGGGTTAAAAAGAAGAGGTAGAAGAAGATAGAAGAAAAGGAGGACAGAAAAACACAGAAACAATAACAGAATCTCACATTCGCAGCGGAACAATATATAATAGATAAATCAATAATCTTTAAAACAAAAGACTATATCAGTTTATACATACATCAATCAGAGTCAATATACTACTCAATACAACAATGGACAGTTATATAAACCTGTCCTCATACGGAATACACAGCGGAATAAATAAACAAGTACGGGTGTACGTTTCGCCATCCAGCTTGCTTCCAAAGCTCCAGAATATCTAGAATATCCTGATAACATAACTCTAGGCTGCCCGTGTGGAAAATTATGGGCACCCAGAGTTTAGAAAGGAAACAATAAACTCCGAGTCAGTCATGGTGACTGGTGTGAGATCGTAAAACAGTTATTTTCACAAAGAAAATAAAACAGATTCACAATGCTTTTGGAAAATGAAACTACCATAAGACCTCCCGCCACACACACAATGAAAACGCAGAATTGGAGGAGATTTCTTCTTATGATAGTCAAATATGCTTACTATGCAAATCATTGGATTATTATTATTAATGTCTAGTGTGGAAAACATTTCGAAAGTATAATATTAATCTTTGCCAGCATAGACATTCCGAACTATGCCTACTATAGCTACCATCTAAACAGTGGGGCGCCACCATAAGTAAATGGCAGGTTCTACAACTAAAACCGTAAGTTTCGTATTGGGAAATGGATTTCCAACAAATGGTCAGGCTAAGGAACTTCCTACCGCCACATGGGATCGCCTCTGGCTGGACGTCCCGAGAGACAACTGCTCTCTGCCAACACAAGGCCGGGTTACCCCTGTAACAGGTAACTCACGAATATGCCATCCCCCGGTCCTTTGGGACCTTTATTCGAGGCGCCTCGATAAACGCACAATCACACAATAAATGAGATCGGAGTATCCACATAGGTTAAATACCAGGACTCCATACCTGATACCACCCTTTTCCAGAAGGAAATGACATACCCTAAAGGGCGCGACCCTCATAACCTTGCCGCATATTCCTGTTTCGACCATTTCCGGGGAGTGAGGTATGACGAAGTCTCGTCCACAAAGCTACACTTTTTCACAAAGCCGTGCTTTGATCACAAATGATCAATAAATGATCAACACGCATCAACACTCAACTACATATATCGCTGATAACCTTCAACTACATAACCTTTGAGATCGTACGTCTCAGAGAAGGGTGTTAAGCTAAGAGAATAAATTCTCTGCCACCAACATAAATGTATTTGAAAGAAATCAGCTTTATATCTCAAAATGTAATGTCAGACATGTAACCATACAAGTCTGTTCTGGGTTCGAACAGAACCGAAGGCACTTCCAAAGAAGCCCTTGCAATCCGGGTATTCACAATCTCGATCGGACTTCCCATCACAAAAAGAGTGATATAAATCTCTATACCGGAGCAACTCGGTGCAGAGACATTCGACAGGTTGTCCTTTCATTCTCGAAAATACCCGGTCTTCACACCGGTCTTCAATACGATCCATATTGTCGTATCACTAATTCGGAATGGGTTATATGACACAATGGTCTTTTCCCGGCTAACCCGAATAGTGAGCGTTTGTTTTAAAAACAAATTCAAGTGCCATTTCAAAGGCAATATTGATAGTCGGTGATTTAACTATCAAAAACATTCACAACAATCATTAGATTTAAATAATTTTCCCAAATTATTTATTTTCAAAATATCTTTACAAGATATTTTTTTTTCTTTCCACTTCAATACTTTGAAAACAAATTTCAAATCAATTTTCACCTTTCGACCTTTGAAAATCAATTTCAAATCAATTTCCTTACGCGGAATATATTTCCAAATATTTCTTTTAAAAACCAACTTTAGAACTTTTAATTTATATTTTTAAAAGCTACTTTGGGAATATACTACACTTCCATTTCAAAATGGTCCATTTAAACCAATTAAATAAATCCTTATCGATTTATTTTAAATTTACATTCCAAATTTGTAAATTACTTCCACACTTTAAAAATAAATCAGTGTTTATTTCTAAAACAAATTTCCCTTTCCTTTATAAATTCTGTTCTGAATTTACATTCCAAATATCCACTTTTTATATGATTTTCAAATCGATTTCTCAAATATTCACTTTCAACACCAAATTAACTTTCGAATTGATTTCACAATTTTATTTCAAACCCCAAATATATTCCAAATTGATTTCAAATTTTCATTATTAAATCAATTCCAAATTGATTTCTAATTTCCTTTCAAGCACCAAATCAATTACAAATTTATTTCTAAGTTAAATTTCAATAGAACAGAACATTGCAATTTATTTCTGAATTTATTTCCAATTACCAAATCATTTTACAAGTCGATTTCCAAATTTATTTTCAACACAAAATCCATTTTCTTCATTCAATACCAAATAAATTTTTATATCAATTTCCCAGAGATTTATTTTCAAAATACTAATCAATTATCAAATTGATTTCTAAAAATTTATTACCTTTTTAAATAAATTTCTTCATTCTTTCTAACTCATTTAAAAATTCTATTTTCAATAAATTCTTCAACTTTTCAAATAATATTATTCCAAACCCATTAATTAATATATTTTTCTCATAATTTGGAAATAATTCGATCAGATTTCAAAAATCAACTTTTTACCGTTAAATTCTTTCTTTTAAATTTATTCAACTCTTAAAAATAAATTCATTTAAAGTTTTTTTCAATTTTAATTTCAAAATCCAATTTATATTCATTTCTGGTATCCAACGATACCAAAAATACATTCGGCTAAATTTTAGCCTTCAACAATTTCAATTATCAATAAATCCTCCACAGATTATCAATAAATCACATCATTCCCATATGAAATAATATTCAAACAATTTGAGGAATCCAGTTGGATCCCTCCAACCTGTTTCCCTGCATCCACAGACGTTAGCACAATACCCATTCCACTTCGAGGTGGAATATCGCGGTATATAGGATTTTATAAAATATCATCCGCTACTATGCGGCGCAATAGGGTCTCATCCGCTATATAATGCGGGAAAATCAATCACCAATATATACATATGCCAATATATATATATATATATATATATATATATATATATATATATTGCTATATACTACTATATATAGTATCACATCCAAATAGCAATCAATCAATCAATAACTGCAATTCAATTATCCAATTTGAGTGAGAAGATCTCACCTTTGCTTTTATTTGTTTGAAATTCCATTTCCAATCCATTTCCATTTCCGGCTTGTTTTCTCGATTTTATATTGACCTTGTATAAAGGTTAGACGATTAATTAATATTTGAATTAACTCGAATAATCCATTACTATTTAATAAATTTAATTTACTAATAATTGGATATAAACTATTTTCATTTAAAATATCTTTTAGTATCAATTTTTTTTAATAAGTAGATTAAACAAGTATCACTCAATCCATAAATTTAAAGTAATATCTAAAATATGTATACATATTTTATTTTCTGAAACTACACATATATATTTACTTCAACTAACAGTGATTTCCTTTACTGTATAAAATTTTACTCTATATATATATAAATTTAAACTCTACAAAATTTGAAAACTAGACAGTAAACATGCTTTATTGAAAAAAAAACAAAAATACTGTGTGTTATATATATATTCTTCTTATCACAGTATATTAATTTAAATTGAATTAAATAGAAAAAACGATACCTCACTGAAAACGAACCAGGCCTCCCTCGCCACGCTTCGTCGCGCCACCATCATCGACGACTATCCAAAGCCCTCGCGCAACCCCATCCAGCTCGAACTCGAGCTCCTGACCCACCATCGCAGTGCCGCCAATCAACACCGCACGTGAACGAAATCGCAACCCCTTCGACTGCCCAAAAATCGAAATCGCGCCATCATCTCTTTGCGAGTGCTCGCAGCCCCCATAGCACGACAACCCAAACGCGCGCGCCTCGACTTATTCGCGAGCGCCACCTCCAATTGCTCGTGCGAGCATGCACAGTGCTCGAGTCCCCTTTGCTCGTGATTTCAATATTTCGCTTTTGTTTTTTTTTACGTTCGAACTTTGAATTGAACGAGAAAGGGTTTCGAATAAATTTGAACCGCTTGAATTCGAGAAGAGGGAAGAATGCGGCCATTTAAAATTTCGATTTGAATGAAATGAGATTTGAGAGGAGAGGGATTTAAACATAGCTCGACCATCCCTATTTTTAGCACGAAGAAAGGTTTCGTTTATATCTTTTTATCTCGCGCATTTTAACAGAGGAGGAAGGGGAGACAAACGTACGCGTTATCAGCTGGAAAGGTAACAAGATCTGATGGTTGCGTGATTCTCTCAACTTGCTACAGTAACACGAAGTGAAAGAATTTCAACTGGTTAAACAATGCATTAATTTATTTAAATTCAAATTCGAATTGTCTCGATAAATGAAGTCAAAAATTTCGACTTTCTATCAAGGAGTGCCGCTAGGCGTTTATAATGTTATATGCCTATTCCGAACACAATGGAAAAGGTTTCGAGCCCTAACTCGATCGTATGGAAAAGATAGCTTTTTGAACCAGTTATTAAATTAAATTTCGATATAAATTTCAGCGCGTTTTCTTCTCGTATGGCCAAACGATCACTCCAAACATATTGAAAATTGAAATCCGATAATAATACAATATTACGGATCCAATGGAACTGATTTCGTTGAATTTCGAGATTGTGCCCCAGAATGCTATTTTTAAATTCAATTTAAACGATATAAATTCAAAACTGAACAGAACAGTTCCAAATTCAATTCTGAAAGTTCCAATACCTTCAGTATTATCAATATGATTTTTCTAAGCCTTGAAAATATTTTTAATCAGCTTAAAACTGAAGATACAAATTTTTTACCCAGATTCAATAATTAAATTCAATAACTTAATTGCCAAATTCACTTTGATATTCGAATTTCAAATTAAGCTATCATTCGAATATTTAAACTCAATTAAATATTCACATTTCAAATGTCAAAAATTCAAGGTCGTTACAATTTTGGTACATCATTAATAATTATAAATTTGTTGTTTACCTTTTAGAAATATTCACGTACCTATATAGTTCTTTCTTACTAACACATGCTTCCTCTGTCTTTTGATCGAAAATCAAACTGTTTGATATTTTTGACAAAATAATCCTTCAACTCTTATGCTTATCGAACGATACTTTCATATAGGTTATTGGATCATATCCGAAAACACACTAATTCTGTAGCACTCCCACTGACTTCAAGACACTTTGTTTGTTATGTGTTGACAATCTATTTTAAATCATTATTTAGAATTTTCTATTTCAACGCATATGCACCGAAACTTAAAGTCATATCAAGCGATAATTTTGCAAGCAAAATGCGGATTATCTTAAGCATGTTGAATGAGAAATATATTACATTAATTTCAAATTTTGAAATTTACATTGATATTCTTATCAACATTGCTCACTATATTCCAACTTCATTGGTCTTCTTCTCGAAAATGCATATGTTGTCGAAGGATCATATCCCTTCGGGTACAACTATCAAAATAATATTTTGATGCTGTACTTGGAATCAATTCGAGAATTGTGCATCATGTCATATGGTAGAGTCAATACTCATAATGGTTTTATTGAGAAATTAGGTAGTTCTTTTCGACATTGATATGAGACTCATAGTTTCTTTTTAATGCGCGAGAATACTTATTAGACATTCTAATACGTTGCATCCGATTAAGTATGATTAATTTCATTTCATCTCTCTTAATAAGTTTAATCAATCGTATCCAAATCTATTTTACTACCAATGATTTCTAAAAGAAATCTGTTCATTACAAAGTTGGTGTTTCTTAAAGCAATAATTATTTCTCAATGCAACATAATATATATTCATAAACATTTTATGAATTGCCTTTATATATAACCGATTTGGTTATAATTTACACAACTTATGTTCAAAATATAAAATGGTAAATCAATATTGAACGGGTGCAACTTCTTTGGGGTTGTCCACATAAGATCCATCATAAACATTTATTACGTGCAGTTTTTTGACTTGTATAATTTGCTAACTTCTTGACCTAGGATATATAGGGATTTCTTATAAACCCTTATCTTGTATGGTATCACAAAATACGCTTTAGATGAAATTAATTTTAACCTTATGTACTACTTTTTAATACACGACCTTATTGAATGAGGTTTACTTAGCTCACTCATTATCAATCGTACTTTGTTCAGCAAAGTCTAATTTCTCCTTATTGATGCATCATCATCCATCATAGAGAGGAGTGAATTGTGAGATTGAATTTTAATTCATTTAGGTACTTTTGGAACCCTTTTCAAAGTACTTGCATATTTGATCAAATCAAATCATTTTATTTTCTTGTGCACGTTATATTATTTACTTCCTTTTATAGTATGTGAACTTATCATAGATCATGTTCATCAAACACACATGTTCATGTCTGTGATAACTCATCGGTGAATTTAACGAAGTATGTGGAACAATTTTGGTATTACTAGAATTAGGATTGTGTACATCTATATGTATCAATCTAAATAGTTCATTAACTTTTATGTCGCTTCCACTGAATGTGCGCTTTTCCCTTAATCGTTTGAGATATAATTCACCAGTACCATATGATTAATATTCGTATGATTAAAGAATTATTTCTCAAAACTATGGCTTAGTCCATAATTCCAAAATAATTGTAAAATATTGGATATTACTGTTCTTCTACTGCATCGCTATTATTATGAAACAACATTGTAATTTTATTTTATAATGAATATACATAACATTTATATTGAAATAAAACTATAAGTCTATATCTACATTCAGTCAATACTGAAAATGGTTATTATTTCATAATTAATATTTGGTATGTTTACAAAAACGATTTTTCGTAGCTATTTGTGACTATTAAGAAGTGTTACATGGTATGCTCCCACTATTCTGCCATTACTATAATAGCATATGAAATACGAAGCTCCATTCAGCCACTTATTATGAGACTTTATTTCATTTACTGTAACTAGTTTACAGTCAATAGTTTTAGATCATATATTTTAAACTCGAAGAAATAACTTTTATAGAAAATAATTTTCTATACGAAAATACATTTGGAATAGAAATCACATTTCTCATTCCATAGTAAGTATCTTTTAGTAATTATACAATTATATTTCCAATGTCAAGCATAGGTGACCATTCACTCTCTTCATTCCAACTGTGCCTTAAGTTGCATCCACTCTTCTACATTCACTTTTCTTTCCGAATGGTTGAACCGTTCAAAAGGAAACACATACCATAAGATCATAACGAAATCTTTATAAAAATGCATTCGGTCATCCTTAACATTTAAGGATATCAAACACGTTCCACTTTACGTGAGTTGATAAAATCGACTTTTCATTGATCGAATTCTTAGATCCATTTTGTATTTCTTGGTCTAGTGTTACATCTAACATAAACAAATCCTTACTGTAATCAACCATATTGGATATGCATTCTGGCAGCATGGTTTACTTGCTCCTTCAAATGAACTAATTTCATTGAGGTTTCATGTACTATGAATTGCGGCCATTCACCATATAATGTTTATATATGATTGAATATGGATCAAATATCCGGATACTTTACTGTTTTTAGAGTTGGAAACTCATAAAATACAATACATAGTCTAAGGCAAATAAGCACATAAGTGTTCATTTTACGAATGTGTTTAGAAGTTGTATAATTAGGCGCTTGCATAGGGCTTGAATTGCTAACATGAAAAATGTATTGGTAAGTTTATTTTATATTTCTATTTTAATTTTAATTTAGTTCAATTGTATAATTCAACTGATAAACATTTTAGTTGCACAAATTTATCAATGTAGCTTATTTTAACTTTACATACCATATTTTCTTACAATATTAGAAAGTTTAAATGTTACCATTTCATTTATCTAATAAGGTTCCTATTAGACATTTATGTTTCTCAAATCCTAAGAGGAAACATAAAAATCTTTCGACTTCTCTAGTGAGTGTTCGGATTTGCATGCCTTAGGATTCTAACCTTTAATAAAGCTCAACAATTCATAGGCCCGCATGTGATGGATAATGCTTTATCAGTTGTAACATATACAAATCCTAACCTGTGGTCTTTGTCCTAACCTCGTCTTTACCTTGAGGAAGGCTCAAAAAATAAAGAGAGACTATTTACTCGTACCTACCATTTCGTAATGGCTTAAGTATAATGCACGTACCCTGAGGAAAGCTCAACAAATACATGAATGTATCTTATCTCGTCTAGTCTATGTATTAGTAGTATTACACATAACATCTCTTATGATGACTCCCATTTTGGAAGGTTTAAATCGAAAATAATCCACACATGTCCAACTCAAACAATCCGAAACACAGATAATCAATGAGGTTAATTAAGAAAAATAAGAGAAGAAGAAAACAAATACATAATCTCGGAGCGGAATGACAAAATATAATAATCAAATAAACAGTTCATGAAGCTGTTTATTCTATACATTTGATTAAAATTTTACAACATCCATCAGAGTTATATATACAACAGAGACAAAATAAACAATGCAGCAGAACAACATGATGCATGGAATAATAATAGTAATAGTATACCAAATCTTTGTCTTCGTCCTCCAAAAAATAATCTTCAATGCGCTAAAAAACTCAGGACTGACCCGAGCGTAATGAAAAGACAAAATACTCGAGTCATGGCTAAAATATCCTTATGTGAGTCAAATCAGTATCACATATAACATGAGTGTAATAGCGTCAGAGATGTTTACGGGGTTTTACATCTCCTATCCAGTGTATAACATGAGTGTAATAACTCAAAAGATGTTACAGGATTTTCCACCCTCTATGGATCCGTCAAAATATTTATATATAGTAGAATACACTACATATGTAATGTATAATCACTAAAATAAATATTTTTCTTAGCGTTAAGGCTTTACATTAATCCCCTTTAATGCATTTTTAAGCATTGTCGTACAGTTTGCATATAACGCCCCAGTAGCACGTCGGGGGATAGGGATGCACTGTGATATGACAACACTAAACCAAAATCATAGTGGTCTCGTATAGGGATAAAAGTATGACAAGGAACGTAAGGCAATGCCCAAGGTAGGATACTACCAGTTCGGGTCGTAGGGCTGGTGGTAATGCATCGTAGCCACGATCGCCCACTGTGTACATCCATCCCATATTGAGTCAAAGGGAGGTCATCCTAAAATCATGGTGCACCAATTGAAACCAACATCAAAAGTAATAGCATAGACCAACTCCAAGAAGAAAATCGAAGAACGGATGTTCGCTAGGGGTAGCTAGCCCGCTTGGCCTTGTCAAACCATCCTATTTTAGTCATTTCAAATTGGCACAAGTGCCAGAGTCTATCCATCATCGTTCTCTTTCTTCAAATCCAACAAACGTACGCCAAATCCAACCACTTCATTCTAGAGTCTCCTCCACGTACACATTTATTAAAGTGGTTCCAATACTGACAAAGAGTATGCTAATAAGAGGCCCCGGTCTCTTTAACAACCAAACGTCGTTATACACACCGGTTGGTACTTTTACATTTCAAAAATGATTCATACTTGATATCAAAATATCATATTCGCTTCAAAATATCATTCGTTTCAAAATCTTCATATTTACTCAAAATATGTCAATTTCACTCGAAATATCATTTCACTCCAATCTCAATTTCACTCCCAAAATCGTTTCGGATTTCCATTTAGGTTATAACTTCATTTTAACCCAATTCTCATTTAAATCCACGATTTAAATATGAACATTCCAACCTTGACCAGTTTGAATTTTTAGAAAATATGAAAATTTTGAAATAGTTTAAAAGTTAAACAGTTTAATATAAAATAGTTTTAGTATGGAAAATGGTTTATATAATAAAATAGCTTGGAGAATCAAAATAATTTGAATACTTAAAAAGATAGATTTTAAAAATTATATTAAAATAATTTATTTTGAAAATAATTCCAAATCAAACTGTCTCTTTCCATTTCAACAAATCTGGACCCAAGTCCAATTTCAATTTACCGATTCAATTTCAATTATTCCAATTCAAACCATTTTCAACCTCAGTTGAATTCAAATCGACTCAATTTCAATTTTTTAATTTCAATTTCAATTTCAAATTAATTTTAATTTCAATTCCAAATTAATTTCAATTTCAATTTCAAATTCGATTCAACTGTACGATCCAACTCTTTAAATTTCAATTCAGTTCTCAATTTTAATCCATTTAAATTTATATAAATTCGAGTTCAATATCAGAATATCTATTTAAATCACTTAAATCAAATTAAACTTCAATATTCAATTTAAGGTTCAAATCTTTTAAAATAATTCAATTCCGAGCTCAAATTTGAAATATCACTTTAAATTCCTTTTTCTGAGACAAATCTCGAAGTTCGAATAAAATTCAATCTTTAAAATAAATTGGAATTCCATAATTCAAATCATATTTCAATTATACTTCAGACTTCCAAATTCAATTCTTTAAACTATTCCTTTTAACAAATTTCAGTTTTAACATTTCAAGCTCAAGTTCAAAAATAATTCAATTTCCATATCTCCATTCAATTTTATTTTTATTAACAAAACCTGTAACGACCCATATTTATTGATAACTAAAATATTAATTAAATAAGATTTTAGAATTTTATATTGAAAGAAAACTAAAATTTGTGATGTTATAATGAGAGTAATAACTAGAATGTAATGTTAATATATGGTAATTGCTAACTATTTTAATGTAATTCCAATTAATTGAAGTGATTGTAAAGTTATAATTGGTTATAAACAATAAATAAGGAAATATATTGAATGTTGAAATTGTATATAATCAATTAGAATTGGCTAATATTGAATATGAAATTAGTGATGTTGTTTGAATGCTGTTGATAACTATTTAATGTAATTTCAAATCAATTGAAATAAATTGTAGGTTGACTTGATTATAATTGTAAATAATGAAATAAATTAAATGTTGTAGTTAATGGTGAACTTGTATGTAATTAATTGAAATATGTTAATATTGAATACAAAACCTTTTTGGGTAAGCAAATTATAACCCTTTGTTGTAAAAAGTAAGGTAATGAGTATGAATTATTATTATAAACGATTGTATTAATTATTTTCTCATTAATTTATCCATTTGAATATTGAATGGGTAATTAATGGAATTAATGCAATAGAATGTTGGGTTTAATGTTGGAATTGTATGTCAGTAATTGAAATAATTGTAAAGTTATTTGGTGATAAGTTGAAATAAGGAAATGAATTAAATGTTATATAAAAAAGGGAAAATTATATGAAATTAATGGAAAATTGAGTATAATCAGGGTTGTGTAAGTAGTCATAACATTTGTCGTTGATAATAAACTTATAAATTTGATTAAGTAAGTAAAAGGTAACATTTGTCATTTATCACCTATTTATTTAATCCATTGAAATTAAATTGAAAATCAATTGTAATTAATCTAATTACTTATTGCAGTTAATATGAATTAAAGTGATAACTATAGAAGATTGAGGCAATGAAATGGTAAACCAACGTAAAGTATATCCATAAGATGATAATTGATTGAATAATAAGATGAAAATCAAAATAAATATATATTGGAATTTAACTTAATTAATGAATTAATTACCGTTAATTTGACTTGGAATCTTTCAATAAAAGGGAAAGAGCATTTATTTGAAATTCATGGCGTTTAATGAAAGAATGTTCGTTTGTTAGGATCTGTTTTAAGTTGTAATTTTGAAATTAATTACAATTATGTCGATTTGGAATCTTTCAATTTAAAAGAGGAAAAATAAGAAACATTAATTTTAATTAATGGATTTAACGAAAGAAACATACATTATTGTTAAAATAAAAAGAATGTTTTAATGAAAATAAAACGAACATTTTCATTTTGAAGGTAAAAATAATTTTATAAAAAGAAGAAAAAAATGAATTTTAAAACAATAATTTACAGTTAGTAAATATCAATTTGAGGCTGTATATAAGTGATTTTAACACTAATCTTGAAATTTAAATTAATTAACTTTTTAGGTTTCGTGATTGTGCTCTAAGAAAAAGTTTATTTTGAAAAAAAAACTTGAATTTGAGTTCTGGATCATCTTTTATTTTGTGTAATGTTACATTGGTTTTTGTATTCAAATTTATTTATTGTATGTTAATTATGTTTAAACGGGTGTAAAAAATATATATTTGGTGTTAATATATTTAATTGAGTTGAACATGCAATTAATTAGATCCTAAGTGGTCCCTTCATTTCCTTATTATTCAATACACCTGCCACTATTTCCACATTTTGGTTTTATTGCAATTTTCTGATGTAGTTGAAACGTGAATTCACATCCTTTCTCATTCTTCTATTTTGTTTATTTTATTACCCAAAGCATTTACTTAGATCATATAGCTTCATTTTATTTGTCCCTTCCATACCTATTTCATTTGTTACTTCCCTTTTCTTCTTTTGTTTTATATCATATCTCATTCTTTCCCCTAGAACTTCATTATTTTTTAAACATCAGGGCCTCTATTTTTTTCTCCTAAAGTCTTAATGTCAACATAGCTTTATACCTCCACTTAGTTACTACTAATTCTTTTTTGCTGAAGTGATGTTCAAAAAAAGAAAAAAAGTGTGAGCATCTATTTCTTCCTCAACCACATCCGCACCTTTCCTCATCACCTTGCCTTCTTTTGCAAGAAGCCTTCAAAAAAAAAAGAACAATGAGAATTAGCTTTCATGGTTTTGGCTTTCTACTCCTTGCCTTTGTTTTGGGTACATCAAATTTGAAAACGTGAGTTATTAAAGTTTCTTATTTTAATAATTAATGTGTATGTAATTTTTTTAATATATCCTTATAACCTGAATATCTTCCACATACGAGCTCCGATACATGCGTAATTTCTTCCGTTGGACTCATATTAGAATTCCTGATGACATGAAATAGGTTTGGCTGAGTTTGGAGACTGTTGGGAAAGGCATCTTTGTTTGGATTTTTGTGTTCTAAATATCAAAGGTGAGTGTTTTGACCCACTCACGAATACTAAATTATCTTATGTTAGTTAAATTAAATTTATGATGTGATTAGAGATTTATTGATTGCTGTTTGGTATTTTTTTAGATTGTCATTTAAGTTAAATTTGAATTTATATTGAATTGAATTGCCATTTAATTAATATTGAATATAAATTGCTAGTTAAACACCTAATAATGATAATCAATTGATTGTTGTGATTTATTGGCTGATTTGGATGTTGGATTGTGATGGATGTTTTTGGTTGACATTTTGGATGATTGGATGCTTATTTATGTATACATCTCTGTTATCACCATGGATTGAAATGATAACCCGAGCGGTTTCCATTGATTTGGAAATTTTGATTTTGGATACTGGTTGAAATGACATATACCCATATAATTTTTTGAATTTGGATTATTTATTGGAATTGAATTATTTGAAAGGTTTAAGTTTTAAATTTAAACTTCGGATTTATTTAAATTAAAATGATTAAGATTGGTATTTCGAATTATTTGGAATCTTTTAAATAATTATATCCACGTTGTACACTTGATAGGAGATGAAAATCCCGTAACATCTCTGAAGCCATTACAATAATATTTCTATTCTACTTATTTTGATTTGACTTACATAAGATCTTTTAGTCCTGGCTCGGGTGTTTTGTCTTTTCATTACGCTCGGGTCAGTCTGAGCTTTTCAGTGTATTAAAGACCATTTTATTTTGGAAGATGAAGGTAGAGATGAGTCTACTATTTATTATTAATTATTCCACTACATCATGTGTTCTGCTGCATTATTTATTTATTTCTGCTGTATTATTTATTTATTTCTGCTGTATATATAACTCTGATTTGTATTGTAAAAGTGTAATCAAATGTCATTTGTAAAACAACTTCATGAACAATTTGATTATTATATTTTGTCATTCCGCTGCGAGATTCTGTGTTTTATTTTTCCTTCTTTTCTATTATTTTCTTATTTACTCCATTAACAATCCTCCCTTTTGAATGGTTTGAGTTGACATGTGTGGTTTATTGTCGATTTAAACCGTCCAAAAAGGTGGGTCGTTACAGTTGGTATCAGATCCAGGTTTTGACATAGCTTAGCCTGTTGAGGTTAACTCATTAGAGATAGGGTAGTAATACCCTAGAATGAGTTGTCTGAGTGTATATTTACGAGAGCGCGTATTTGTTAGTGTTATAAAATGTTTTATATGAGTTTTGAAATGAATAATTTTTCCTAATATTATATGTTATATAAAGGGATAAATTTTTTTATAACCAATATGGTTATTTGTAATGTGTTTGATTTATGAAATGGTAATATTTAATTATTATCATTTATAGTATGATTTGTTATATTTAGTCAGTTTATAAGCATTGACTATTATTGTTGATTGAATTTATAGACTGGACACTAGTTTAATAATGGCGCATTAAAGAGAATAAAATGATTAATTAGGATAATTGGTTATGAAATTGAAATGTTTGGTTGTGAATATTGTTGTTTGCTAATTGGTATTTCAACTACTGAAATAAAATGAAATATCTAGATATTTGAATAGTTGGAAACTTCTGAATTAATATATGAATTGAAACTTAGAAATTGTGTTGAATTATGCAGTTGAATTTGATAACCTTAATTTGTTGAAACGAAAAGGGGAAACTAATTGGATAAACAAATATGAACTAAAAGTGAAATGATTATAAATAAAGTCATGACTTGTAAATTGTTTATGAAATAAATGGATGTTGCAATAAATGGTTATAATTAAAGTGTGATAACTTTAAACTCGAGTAATGTTTTATAAAAAGGAGTTAAGCCTTTATAAATTGGTTATAAACTTAAGGAAATTTCTTATGAAATGATTTGAAAATAAATGTAGTGTTAAATGAGAAATATTACATGTGAAAATGAATGTAATTTAAAATGAAGAGAAATATAAGCAATTTTATGAGAAAGAATATATTTATATTTTATATTAAATGGAGAAATTACGTGAAACTAATATTAAAGTATGAAGTGATATTTGTGTTAATAAATGAGATTTATAACGAGGTTAAATTGAAAATGTAATTATGATGAAACAAATTGGAGTAAATACGTAAGTTGTAGGTATATTGCTTTATTTACATAATCAGTTTGATCCAGATTTGAGTACACAAGTTCGAGGTGAATTACACCATTTTGTGTTAGGATTTTTCATTCGATTCTTGATGGCGAATATTTGATATGGATTTTGGTTTGATTCTAGAATTCTCTATCATAGTATATGGCTATGCAAGGAGAATGATGGTTTCTAGTCAAGAAACCATATCGAAGTCTGGATTTGGGAAGTCGAATGGACATTACTAGTTTGAAAGCGAACTTGTGTGATCGAGCGAGTGATCGAATATGGTTTGCGAAATGATGACATATGTATGTTCTAATATTATTGATATGTTTTGATGCTGAAATTGAAAGTTGTTGGGTTGGATATCTTTGTAATTTAAATTGGAATTTTCTTTTATGCAAAACTACTATTAATTTAAAACCATTTTACAAAACTATTCTCTTTTATTTTTCTTATACAAACTGTTTTATTTACAAAACTATTTTACAAACTATCTTATTTACAAAACTATCTTACAAACTATTTTTTAGACAATTTTATATACAAACTATTTTATTTACAAAAACTATCTTACAGACTATTCTACAAACTATTTTACAAACTATTTTATATACAAAACTATTTTATACTAACTATTCTAAATTCAAAAGCTTTTATAAAGCAAAGATGTTCAATCCCATATGGCTCTTCATGCAGTGTAATTGATTTTGGAAATTTTTTGATTCTTATGTAAGATGGACTTTATATAAGTATAAAGTGATTTTGAAAATTGTTGATTTTGGAAGGTATTTGACCTGAAAAGATAAATCTTATATATAACAGAATTTATATAAGAATGATTTGATATATTCGAGATTATTGATTTAGGAAAGTACTCTATCTGAAATGAAATCTTATATATAATGGAATTTATATAAGTGCGATATTTGAAGCTATGATTTTTAAAGGGTACTTTATATATGGTATGTTATTATTTTGAAGTAAAAGGTATGGGGAAGTACCCTCCACGAAGAAGTATAGTATGATATGCTTCGACCCAGATGGACTTGGGGAATCCAGGAATGGATTCGACCGATAAACCCTAATATACTTGGGTGAATTCAGAAATGGATTCGAACTGATATGGTTGTCCGGACTTGAACTCATGAGTTCCTCGATTTTTTTAGGGTATATGATTCTTTAGTTTACCAAATGGAGGCGCTTTCGATCCTTGGATCTGTTGTTTATGGATCTTCCGGGAAGGAAGTGCATCCATTGCGTAAATCATTGAATCAGTAGTTACCCTTGTAGCAGGGGTCGATGGTCTCTTGTTTACGAAATGGCTACGGTATTTTTTTGCAATCCGGAAGGTGGAAGGATCTTCTAGAAAATTTTGTGTCCATTGCGTAAACACTGGATCAACATCGGGCCACTGCTATTGTAACATCATCATTTGTCATCAGATTTTGAACGGTACTTCTCATACCTGTATTTTTCACTAGGTGTTGAAATAGGTCCACTAAGTACTTGGAGATTTCTAGTCTTATGCCTGATCAACGTACGACCAGAGTCTGTAAGAACGAGAATAAACTTGTTAAACATCGAGTTATAAAAGTATTTTGATAAAGTATTATATAAAGAATATTTTGGTCACTTTTTTTCATTTCTAAAGACTTTAAAAATGTTTAAAATATTTTTATTTATGTACAACATGGTTAAATAGTAAATCATTAGTGTTGTAAATATTGTGAGAAGTTATTAATTAAATAAACCGTTTGTACCAAAATTGGGCACAAAACTCTTTGGAAGTTTTTGAAGAGATAAAGTGATGAAATTAAATGTAAAAAGAGGATTATCTAACAAAAACTCCAAATTTCAGATATGAAAGCAATTAAAATGCTAGGAGACACAAGAATTTAGAGTGGTTCAGCATATCGCCTACGTCCACTATGAACTTGTTAGCTTTATTTATCTTTCTTTGAAGATTACAAGGGAATTCAGTAAATTACAGCGGATGATTATGACGTGCAGTAGTAAATTTCGTTGGTAGCAACAGCAATGGAGTTTGAATCTGGATCCGACAGAGTCTGGGCGTTGGAGATCTCAAAGAAGAAGAAGAACCCCTTTTCTGTTGGCTTTGGGGGTCTATTTATAGGTGTAGGAGGCTGGTATTTCGCTCAGATCTCGGGAGACCCTCTCTGGCACGTGACCAGGCCCGCGCGCCCAAGCCCGTGAAGTTTCGGTCCGATCCGTGATCGATACGAACGGATTTCGTAACGATCAAGATTTCATCCAATGGAGTCGAAATTTGGCGTGGATATTCTTTAGCATGTACGTAAGCTTCTGTGAAAATTTCATAGCATTTGGACTTGTAGATTAGGAGATATGATCGATACGAATTGGGATCTTCGGTTGGCTGTTTCGTTCGACTCGCTCTCGTTCGACTCGGTTGACGTGGCACTTGAATCTCTGGATCACTCCGCCTTTGATGCTGTTTTGATCGAGTCATTCTAGGATCGATGGAGGTAGAAGTCTTCGGATGGATGCGATGTGGAGCGAGTCGAAATGTGGCTATCCGATGGAATCGAACTAGATGGAGTCGAACAGTGGTCCTGCGAAGGAGTTGAACTAGATGGAGTCGAACAGAGGTTCTCTGGAGGATGCGGAGCGGGTCGAACAGAGGTTCTGAGATGGACGCGAAGTGGAGCGAGTCGAAGTGGGTACTCCAGATGGATTCGAACTGAGCGAGTCGAACGCGGGGCTATTTTTATTCAATTTTGCATCGGTCGTAACTTGAGCATACAAACTCGGATCGACTTGAGATTTGGAACGTTGGCTCTCATAGCTTCGCTTGTCGTGTCAAACCAGTTTTAGCTCGATCCGGACTTGGACAAAATTCGTCGATATCCATAGTGGACCTGCGTATAACCGATTCTCTTAGACGAACTGTCATTGGTTTCTAGTCAAGTTCTTGGTGTCACGGCCTTGCCAAAAGGCGGGATAACATTTTGCCCCCAAAGTACATCTTGTGGGAACATGATGTGCTTTGAAATGCTGCAATCTTCATTCTGAATAGTTATCGTCTTTCCGATGAAAACTGTAACCTTCGACTGTTTTTCTTGATAATGTAAACTGTTGAATGTCAACTGCTGTATCCTGTACTGTTGCAACTGATTGTTGTATGCTAGTGATTAGCCGTTTGTTGTTGTTATTGTTATCAGACGAGTTTCCAATTCCTGTAAATCTGGAATATTGAATAATAGTCCGACATACATGCATATATGTCAATCTGACTCTCGTTGACGTTCGTACGTTCACGAGTCGTTGTTAGTTTATTTTATATTGAATTCCGTATCGATCCTCTCCTGAACCAATGTGAAATTCATTGTAACAACGCTCGATGGTTGTTTTTGAATGTTCCTTCGTAACAATCCTATCCTGAATCGATGTGAAGGGTTGAAACATTGAAGACGATTTTCATTGAATTTAGGGATTCGAAATGAGCATTTCGAATCGATATAGATGGAGTCACTGGATACGAACCGACAATTAATATCGATGGAGTTGGCCTCTGGAAGCCGTGATTCGATGGATTCGAACTGCATAGGAGATGGAATCGAAGATGAGCGATACGAAGAGAGGCTTCGCATCGATGTAGACTCGATCCCATGGAGTCGAATAGCTTGTTCGAATCGATGCGGAGGCGACACGTTGTAACCGGTCGTGTTTACTGGAATGCGTATAGTTTTTTCACTTTTCCTTCGAATCCATATAAATATCGTGGACTTAGCCACTTTTTCACTTTTTACTTTTCTGCTCTTGCGCTTTCGTCTTCGTATCGTTCAGAGACTTCGAGAAAAAAGAAGAAAACATTCTTGCCTTCGAACCGATTTAGACCCTCAATCATTCGAACTAACTGCCAGATTTAGGTAATCCATTAAGCGAATCCAGCGCATGAACGATGAGACTCGATCTTTAACACCAAACCAACCAGACTCGTGATCAATCGAAAATTCCTTGGCCTCAGCTTCGCGTCGATCTGGAGTAAGGGCTTCGAGATGATGAGATGGAGGCCTTCGTATCGATCGATGGTTGAGGTTCGCATCGAATCGAGTGCTTTGAATATGTGGATCGATACGAAGGGGTTGCGTCTGATCGATTTGAAGTGGAGGCCTTGGATGGATTCGAAGTGGCGGCCTTGGATCGAGTCGAAGTGGATGGCTTTGGATCGATTCGAAGCAGCGGTCTTGGAATGAGTTGAAGTGGATGGCTTTGGATCGATTCGAAGTAGCGGCCTTGGATCGAGTCGAAGTGGAGGCCTTGGACCGATTCGAACTACGCAGCCCTTGGATCGATACGACAGTGTCCCTAAGCGATCGATACAAAATCGAACCTGATCGATGCGAACTTGAACTTGAGCGACCGATTCGAACTTGTACTTTTGATGATTGACAATGAACCTAAATTCGACGATACCGAAAACTCTTGTGCACTTGAACACCTAATTCCGACGAGCTTCACTTTGGCATAATTAGACTTTACTTTTGGACTGTATATTTGATTTCCCTTCGAAGCTCGTCGATGGAACTGCAACTCTAACAAAATGATAATAAACTTTAATTTGGATCGGTTGGTAATTTCTGGATGGCACGGTTGTGACGGTCAGCGATGACGGTCCTTTTCGACTGAATTTCGAAGTCTTGTCGTTTTATCATGTCTTCTCCAATTCTGTAGAACTTTTCAAGTGATATACAGTACCGCATTGCACAACAAACTCACACACTTTACACCGGGGGGATGCACGAGCGTTATTGTCTGTTTAACAATGATTTTTCATAAACTAGCTATTCATGGAACCCTCAAGTTCACAGCAGCAGGAACTCCCGAGTTTAATTCCTCCAACCATCGAAATACCAGTCATTGAAGCCGAAATTATAGATCCAGCTCCGGACGAGCGTCCAGGTGCCCGGTTCATTTATCGTCCATAAGATGCTGTGCCGTCCGGTATCTCCGAAGATATGTTGGGACGGATTTGTTTAAGGCACGGCTTGTCGCTTGATGACGTGTTACTGCCTGGGCCGAATGATAGGCCACATGATCCCCCGAAGGGGTTTACTGCTTTTAACCGTCATGCCTGTACAGCGGGAACACTCCCTCCTTTCAACCAATATATAAGGGAGATGTTATCATTTCTTGGAATAGCTCCATCCCAGCTGCACCCTAACGGATATGCTTTGTTGAACAACACCTTCATTCTGTTTATGGAGATTCTCTTTCGACCACCAAAGCCGATCGAGATCAGATATTTATTTAACGTTAAGAGCCGTGGAGACAGCCCTTCTTTCACCTTCTTGGAAGCGGTCTGGAACTGCCACATTGTAATGGGCTCCTGGGGAAGGCTAAGTTACTTCAAGACCGAATGGTTTTACGTTCGGTGCCCCCCTGGATTTGCTAGGCGGTGGTTGGATAGACGTAAGCGTTTTCCCTTGAATTATCAAGATAATAATAACTGACTTCAAAACTGACATGCTTCTCTTCCTTTCACAGCTGCAATCTCTCGACCTGACGGTGCATACTTCAAAGAGCCAGTCCGGATTCTCCAAGCAGCTCCGGGCGAAGAGAGGCATATCAACTGGGTTTTGACCGACAGAAACTTGAGGATTGTCGGGCTAATTGAACGGAGGCAGAGCATACGGCTGGAAGGGACACTTAGAGTGGTCTCGAAGAAACGGGTGAAGCGCAAAGCGCCCGCAGTCGTAATAGCCAAAGAAGTTGATCCGGAGAGAACACCTACCGATAACGAGCTCCCAATTGGGCCTTCTTCCGATGTTCAGGATTCACGAGGAAGGAGAAAAGGAAAGGCTGCTGCTCACAAGCGTTTTAAATCCGAGAGATTAAAATCTATTGTAATGTCCTTGACTGTTCAGGGGATTAGAATTTCGGAGGCTCCTCCCCTACAAGTAGAGCATCCTTTTAAAGGGCTTGCTGATATTCCGATTCTGGATTATGTGTCGTTTCAACACGACACCGTGATGGAGGAGCTTGACAATGCTCTTGAGCTGAGTGGGTCGCTTGCTACAAGTGCGGCTAACATTTCCGGTTGGTTGGGGGATTGCACATACATACACTTCACTGCACTACACGATTCATAACTGTAAATCGTCCAACTTGAGAAATCGCTAACTTTTCCTTCGTCTCTCATTTTCAGGTACGATGTCCGGAAGAGGGTCAATGCTCGGGAATCTTCGCTCGGCCCAAAAGGCTTCTTCTTATTATGACTCCCATAGGAGAGACTCGGATAGGGACCGCGATCGCGGGTACTCTAATCAAGATAGATACAGGCGTGACAGGGACAGAGAATACATACATCGGTCTAGGTCACGCTAGCCTCCTCTTAGGCTTCCATCTCCACCTCTTGTTCTTGTTCCACATCCGCCAGAGCCTCCTCGTCACAGGCCATCTTCTCATACTTCTAAATCCAAGACTCATCTTCAGAGAGTTGAGACCACCGCCTCCATAATTGCAGAGCAGGTCCCCACTGAGCCCATAGGAGAAGGGGCCCTTAAATTGGCTCAGATGAGGAAGGATTTTCCGAATATTTGCTTCGATGGCTATGTCTTCCCACCCTACCTAAAAAGAATTCCCTCTGGAGTGGAAAACACGATGCATGAGTACGTTCATGACATCTACACCTAGTACAGAGAGTGGGTCAAGGCTGTAGAGAAAGCTTCTAAGGTGGCCTTTGAGCGAGCCAAAGCACTTGAGAAAATGGAGACCGAACTTGCTCAAAGGGACTGGATCATTCAAATGCTCACTGCTGAGTCCGAGTCTTCTTAGAAATCTGAAATTGCGGCCACCAAAAAAGCTGATGAAGCGAATGTGGCCATGGAGAGGTTGAGGCAGACACATGTTGCCTTGGTGGAGGAGATGGGTGATCGGAATACTACTGTTATCACCGAGCGGGATGCGGCGGTCAAGGAACTGAATGAGCTAAAAGCTAAATTTTCCGACATGGCCAAATAAAAGGATGATGCGAATAACGCAGCCCAGGAGTCGTGCGAGCAGGCTGTTCTGCTTAGGGGCGAACGGGATGCGGCGGTAGCTAAAGTATGTAAGGTGGAGACTAAGGTCGAGGAGAAGGTGAAGTCGGCCGAGTCCAGGCTAGAGGCTGATATCGAAGACCTTCTCGTTGTTTACAATGCTAATGTGCTGAGGCACAGGGGTCTAGCCTGACTCGATGATTATCCGGCGCATCTGTACAACGCCTGGGGCCGACTAGTTGAAGAAGAGAGGGAGGCGCATCTAGGCGAGTCTGTAGATGAATTTGAACTCGAGAATCGCATTCTGACTGAAGATGAAAGGAAGATTCTTCACGAATCGATGAATAGGAGAGGGTTTCGGGGTTGAACATCATGATGCGAGTCTTGAAATTCCAGCGTCAACCCAGCCTGAATCCTCATCTGCGGTTGATCCCCAAGCTGTTCCTGCCTATAATCCGGATCAGCCGCAGATGTCTTCGGCTACAGCGCAAGTGACTGAAGCCGTTCTGCCGCCGACATGTCAAACTGAGGAAGGTATTCTGAACATTCCACATATCTGCCTTAGGTCGGAATCCTTATCTGAATTAGATTCTAACAGTTCTCTTATTTCTTGTCCAGTGATCGATGCTGCACCGGCCATGCCCCCTACTACTCAAGAATCATATCAGACGCAGGAGACTATCGTGACCGAAGCGATCACCGTAACCACAACTGCCCCACTCGACGATACGCAGGGGAACACAATCGTGTTTGATGAGCAGTTGATGGAAGAACTCTTTCGCCGTCACGGTGATCCTTTAGCTGACTTGCCGTTTGTCATGGGTGGAGGCGCTCCTGCTACAACTTCTTCAATGCCGACTACTGTTGCCCCCAGTGTGGCTCGAGCAGTTACTGAAGAGGAGATGTTCGCCCAAATTGACGCTGAAATGGCAGCAGCTGCTCATGGTGGCAGCTCTGGAGGTGGGATGGCAGCACCGGGACCAGCTCCGCTTAGGATGATATCTCCTGGTGGCACCGTTTTCATTACTAGCATGCCCATTCCACCTTCTATACTTGATCCTATTCCTCCGACTCCGCCCGCAGGAAGCATCCCTATTCACTCGAGCTCGTAGGAGGATGTCGATATTATGCCATCGCTTGGAGACCGACCACCAAAAGGCAAAGGCTCAAAGAGGAAAAATAATGGCGGCTCCAGCGGGTCTACACCGAGGAGGAAGCCAAGGAAGAAGAAAGATTAGATATGCTTCCCCGGTTTATTTTGACTTGCATTTTGTTGGCCGTGTATAGATGCGGGTTCGGCCCCTGCTAGTAGGAATTTTTTGGAACAAACTTGTATATGAACTCTTTTTACAAACAATAGAAATGAAACTTCTCTTTTTTGGCTTCTTTTCTATCATTGCGTATTTGCCTAAGTGTCTCAATATCTGAAGTGCACTTGTGAAGTTTCAGCTTCTGAATCAAGTTTGTTTTTGTTCGCCAAGTTCGGAAACTGTGGACATGGTTTTTGACCGGGAAGCGAGTTGAATTTTGACGTCGCATCGCTTCAGTCGATGGTTGATGCTTAAGTCCTGCATCCCAGTCTCGGGGATGAGTCGTGGAACACCAGTCAGCGATTGATTCTTGCTTATAACATGTTGAGTCTAGTGCCATTGAATGAATGTATGAGACAAGCGGAGATTGAGCGATTTATTGATGCGTGTCCGATTGTCGATGGTCATATCCGCACTCCGGGGATCCTCATTTGTTTATTGGCGGTTGGTCACGCCGGCTTAAGTTTAAATCATACGTCCGCACTCTGGGGACTTGGAATCGACTTTTGTACTCTGACTCGCACTCTGGGAGTTCAGAGTTGATGTTATACTTCAATTCACGTTCGGGGAACGTATAGTTGATGTGTATACTCCGCTTCGCACTCTGGGAATTCGGATTTGATGTTTGTACTCCGACTCGCACTCTGGGAATTCGGAGTTTGTTGTTTATACTCCGCTTCGCACTCTAGGAATCCGGAGTTGATGTTTATACTTCGACTCGCACTATGGGAGTCCGAAGTTGTATTTTATACTCCATTTCGCACTCTGGGAATCTGGAGTTTATTTTATACTCCGACCCGCACTCTGGGAGTTCGGAGTTGTATCAGGATCATGGATGGTCGGATCACATCCACCCTGAGTTAACAAGTGAGGTCGTTAGATGGACGGGTCCATCTTCCTCAAACTTGGTGCGGATACGGACGAAGTCGTTGGGCGGACGGATCCACCCTCTTCGTAGACGTATTTTTATACTCCAGTTCGCACTCTGGGAATCCGGAGTTGATGTTTATACTCCGAATCACACTCTGGGAGTTCGAAGTTGATGTTTATACTCCGTTTCGCACTCTGGGAATCCGGAGTTGAACGAAGGACTGTCGTGTATCAATCCTTTTCTGACTTTGATGTGATGGCTGGTCCCCGAGCTCGGGTTTCACTTAGCGAGTGACCGGTTGCATCGCAGTCACTCCCTATTTGAATAAATTCCACCGTATGGTGAAACTTAGCTCTCCGCGCATAGTGACGATCATATGAAGCATTTCAAGTAAATCACAGCTCTGGCTCGAAGAGATTGCATTTTATTGCTGAAATAAGAAAATATGGCAAAGTCAGTTGCCTTATTACAAATTCTAATTTCGAAATGCAGAAACAAATTGCAAGACGAAAAGTAAATTAAATGGATAAACATAGCCTGTTATGTGTAGTAGCGACGAAGACTCTCGCTGTTCCAGGCTCTTGGCAGAGTAAGACCGTCAACGGTCGATAATTTGAATGTGCCATCTCCGAGCCTTCGTTCAATAACATACGGTCCTTCCCATGTTGGTTTCATATGCGAAGGAACCAGATAAATTCTTTTTAGGACGAGATCGGCTAGTTCAAAGGTTCGCGGGTGGACCTTGGTGTTGTACAATCGGGCGACTCGACTTTGATGCGCAGCTGCCCTCAAATCAGCTTCTTCACGTTTCTCATCTAGTAAATCGAGAGATTCAGCAAGTAGGATAGCGTTAGTTTTCGGGTCATAGTACATCACACGATGAGAAGGTACTTCTAGCTCGACCGGAATAACGACTTCCAAACCATAAGAAAGAGAGAACGGAGTGTGACCGGTCGCGGTCTTGTGGGTTGTTCGGTAAGCCCATAAAGCCATAGGAAGTTCATCAACCCACTTGCCACCGACCTTTTGCAGTTATTTTTTCAGAATAGACTTTATAACTTTATTAACCGCTTCGACCTGTCCATTTGCCTAACGGCGTGCAACTGCAGAGAATTTCTTTTGGATGTGAAATCTTTTGTAGAAATCTTTAAATTCAGCACCGTCGAATTGGGTTTCGTTGTCCGTAATAATGGTGTGGGAGACCGAATCGACATATGATGTTGCGAACCACAAAGTTGATTACTTTCTTCGTTGTTATGGTAGCAAGAGCTTCGGCTTCAGCCCACTTTGTAAAGTAATCAACTGCGACGATGGCGTATTTCGCACCTTTTGCCAGAGGTAGAGCACCAATGATGTCGATGCCCCACATTGCAAACGGCCATTGGCTGACCATTTGCGTTATCTCAGTAGGAGGAGCTCTAGGAATTCGGGCATATTTCTGGCACCTATCACATTTCTTTGCATAATCCGATGCATCGCGATTCACGGTCGGCCAGTAATATCTGTATCGAAGTATTTTCTTGGCAAGTGCTTGCCCCCTGGCGTGATCGCCACATTCTCCCTCGTGCACATCGTGCAATACTCATTTAATTTCATTGTGAGCGATACATCGAAGTAGAGGGACTGTGTACCCTCTTATGTACATGATTCCATTCTGGATGGTAAATCGTGAGGCCTTCCGAAGGACTTGTCTCTTTTCACTCCTACGCTCTGGCAGGGTTCCGTGCTCAATGTAATTTCTAAGTGGAGTCATCCATGAATCTTTTTCAAGGACGGTTTCAAATACTCGGTCTATTTCTGCCCGGTCAATGCTCAGGGAGGATAACGCTTCTACGGGAACGAGTCCCATTTGCTGAGCTTCACCTGTGCTGGCTAGATTTGCCAATGAATCGGTCTTTTGGTTGCGTTCCCGAGGTATACAATAGATGGCGTAGTAATCAAACTGATTCAGTACTTCCTGAACTCGAGCTAAGTAAGCAGCCAGCCTTCGATCTCTTGCTTGATATTCTCCCCGTACTTGACACACAACTAACTGTGAATCACAATAAATTTCAACTTCGATAATTCTCAAGTCTCTAGCAAGTTTCAAGCCAGCTAAGAGGGCTTCATATTCAGCTTCATTGTTAGTCGCATGAAAATCAAACTTCAAAGCATAACATATGGATCAGCCTTTGGGAGTTTCAAGTACAACACCAGCGCCCGAACACCGGTCGTTTGATGCACCGTCGGTATAAAGCTTCCAGACGTATTCAGGGGATTCACTAGTTTCAGGCAAGTCCTCTGGAATAGTAAATTCAGCTATGAAATCGGCTAGGACTTGTCCTTGTATGGACTGCCTTGGAGTGTAAGTAATGTCAAACTGACTCAGTTCGATGTTCCACTTGAGTAACCTACCAGACGTCTCAGGCCACGAAAGGACCTGTCGTAACAGCTGGTCGGTGTAAACAATAATGGGATGTGCCTGGAAATACGGTCGGAGTTTTCTTGATCCAATAACAAGGCAATAAGCCAACTTCTCTAATTTCGGATAATTCCTTTCGGCCCCAGTCAATCACTTGCTGACGTAGTATACTGGCTTCTGTATCTTGTCTTCTTCTCGAATTAATGCAGTGCTGATAGCGTTTTCTGATATCGCCAAATACACGAACAACTTCTCGTGATCAATAGGCTTCGACAGGATAGGTGGTGTGGATAGATGTTGAACTAGTGCTTGGTCAGCTCCTTCACACTCCGTGGTCCATTCAAAGTTTCGTTTCCCTTTTCGGATCAGATCGAAGAAGGGGATGCATTTGTCAGTGGACTTTGAAATGAACCTGCTCAATGCTGCTACTTTCCCATTGAGACACTGGACTTGCTTTATAGTTTTCGGAGTTTCAAGATTTCTGATAGCCCAGATCATTTCAGGATTAGCTTCGATCCCTCGAGCATTGATGATGAACCCAAGGAATTTTCCGGATGCAACTCCAAAATGACATTTCAGTGGATTTAGCTTCATTTTGTATTCTCGAAGTATGTTGAACATAGTTTCCAGGTCTTTAACATGGTCGGTGGAGAGTCGTGAATTCACAAGCATGTCGTCTACATATACTTCCATTGTTTTCCCGATTTGATTGGCAAACATCTGATTGACCAATCGTTGATAAGTAGCCTCAACATTCTTGAGTTCGAATGGCATAACTTTGTAACAGTAAAGTACCAGATTGGTTACAAAGCTGGTATGTTCTTGATCGGGTAAATGCATTGGTATCTGATTGTAGCCAGAATACGCGTCCATGAAGGATAAGAGTTCATGCCCAGCTGTTGAATCTACTAGCTGATCAATTCTGGGAAGCGGGAAACTGTCTTCGGGACATGCTTTATTCAGATCGGAATAATCGACACATGTTCTCCACTTTCCGTTCGGTTTTCGGACGAGCACGGGATTCGACACCCATTCAGGATATAGCGCATCCTGAATGAACCCGTTCGCTTTAAGCTTTTCTACTTCTTCTTTAAGGGCGGCAGATCTCTCTGGATCCATACCACGCCTTTTCTGTTTGACTGGGACATGCCGTGGGTCAATGTTCAGGGTGTGGCTCGCGATGTCCGGCGAGATCCCACACATGTCAGAATGCATCCAGGCGAACACGTCAAGATTCGCTCGTAGAAATTCAACCAATTCCTCTTGAGTTTGCTGGCTTAGCTGAGACCTAATCTTTATCATTTTTGAATCATCGTCATCGTCAATTGGGACATCAATCGTCAGTTCGGCCGGGGATGCTTGACCTTCTTTAGATTCTCCTTCGTCTTCAGTTTCGCTTGGGTCAAGATCCTTGAGGAATGGCTGGGGTGCCCGGGCCTAGGCCCGGGCGTTAATTGTCAATTACCAGCAAAACGGACGTAGAGAGATTCTTCTATGCCCTTTCCTTTCTCCTTTCGCTGCGCCTCCCGCAGCTCAGCAACATAACAGGCTCTGGCAGCAGCCTGATCTTTTTGACTGATTCCCACTCCACGATCAGTGGGAAATTTTAAAGTCAAACACCACGGGGCAGAGGCTGCCCTGAATTCAGCGAGGGCCGGTCGGCCCAAGAAAGCATTGTAAGGGGGGTCTATGTCCAAAACAATGAACTGTAACATCCGTACTCTCCGACGATCTCCAACTCCCAACTCTACTGGCAGTTCCACCGTTCCAGTGGGTATAGTTGCACTTCCGTTGAAACCGCGGATTCGGGATTGACAAGTTTTCAAGTCTGTGGCTTCCATTCTCATTTGATCATAGGCTCGCTTAAACAAAATATTCACAGAGCTTCCACTGTCAACTAAGATCCTCTTCATCCAAGCGGGACCTACTTGAGCTGAGATGACCAGTGGATCGATAAAGGGGGCTTCGATTTTATCAGCGTCCCTGTTCCTGAACACGATGTCATCTGTCATCGTCTTCTGTTGCTTGGCCGGAGCCCCTTCATCAAAACTACTATAACACTCGAAGTCCGCATGCCTGATAGAGCTGGTATACGACTCCATTTCCTTCCAGCTCCGGTCTGCTGGATGAGGACCATCACTTATTGTATTGATAGCCAATCTCCCGCCTGTATGAGCGGGTTCCTCCTGTCTTTCCTGATTGGACCCACGATTCTGATTTGATGGGCCCGCACCACCAAACTGTGGCGCCCGCACATACTGATCCAACTTCCACTCACGTATCAGTTTTTCTATGATGTCTTTTAAGTGACGACACTCATTGGTGTTGTGGCCATAACTCTCGTGGAATCTACAGAATTTTCCTGTTTGGATTTGTCTTTCCGTTGGTGGCTTAAGAGCTGGTTTCTTGTATTGCATGGTATTGCAGGTCTACAAATACACATTTCCAACGACGTGTTCAATGGAGTGTAATTATCATACATGGAAGCTCTACGCCGTGGACCACGATTCTGATCGCGTTTTTTGCTTTGATTTCCAATGTCCCTCTGCTGATTTTATTTATTTTGTACGTTAAACTGAGCTTTTCCAGAACTCTCTCCAGGCTGTTTGACAGGGATGTTACTCTGGATTCCCTCGATGTTGGGCCCTGCGTCATCCTGCTTCCTAGATTGTTTCGCATCCTCCCTTCTCAAGAATTGGGCTGCCTTGGAATAGAAACGGTCCAATGATGCAGGTGGTTTTCCAGCTAACCAATTTCCGAACTCGGAATCGGCATTAATTCCCTTAGTCAATGCCATCAGGATAGAGTTATCGTTGGGATTGCTTATTTCTGCACACGGAGCATGGAATCACTCCAAGTAACGTCTAAGTGTTTCTCCGAGGGCTTGTGTAACACTAGACAGAGTGTTATCGTCTTTAAGCCATGCCACGTGCATACGGAATTGTTCAACAAACTTGGTGGCCATCTGGTCAAAGCTAGAGATAGATCGTGGTGGCAAACGAGTAAACCACATGGTAGCAATGCCCCTTAGGGAAATAGGGAAACTACGACACTTTACCGTGTCATCAGCTCTCGCATCATTCATTAGCCATTCATACTTCAGGATGTGTTGATTGGGATCGGAACTTCCTTCGTAAACTGGCAAAGTTGGCATCCTGAAGCGCCGAGGTGGTTCAGCATACAATATGTCATCGGTGAAAGGGGTATGACTCCGGGAGATTCCACAGTCGTCGTTACTGAGACCCTGACTTTCACGGATCATTTGACGAATCATCGTTGGTATATCCGGCATTCAGATACTTGGAGCATGTTGTGCCAAGGTGTGGTCGGGTTCCACAGCGCGAGTCTGGACCGGACGCGCTCGACGGTCCGTGCCTTGCCTCCTTGGTTCAACATTTTCTGGGACATAAGACTCTGGAGTCTGCTCTCGTTGGTTACGTTGAGGATCAGTTTGGTTTCTAGCATCAGCCCCTTGCTTGGTGATGGTGGTAGTAGCAATGTTGCATGTGACATGATAAGGAGCAGCACCTCCTTGGGATGAAGGTCCTGTATGATGACTAGTGGATGGTCCAGTTCTGGGTTGTCCAAGATCCGAAGCAGGTTGGTGCCCTGTGGCCTGGGTGTAGCTTACATCCAACCGTGGGCGCATGGATCAGTGATGACCGTCAGATGAGGCTGAACTCTCTGTGGAAGAATAAGAACCTTGGTCACTTCTGGATCTTCTGCGACTTTGGCGATTTAACTGGTTGGTCAACTCTGCGTTGGCGCGCAGTGGTTCAGTTAGCTGTTGTCGACTCTGGGTCAATTCTTGAAACAACATCTGAAACTCTTGTCTGGTAACCGAGCCTATTGGATCTGAAGGTCCAGCATCATCTTGGTTTGATGGAGGAAATTGCGCGGGATTCTGCCTGTCCCGTCCTCCCTGATCAGCAGCTGTAGAGGTAGTTCGTGTACTTACCATGGTGAATTAATGAAAGTCCTTTCCTAGATCTGATACAGATCTGAATAGAATGGAAGGGCTTCTGTAACGACCCAGAATTTTGAACAAATTAAATTGAGACTATTTAATTAATTTTAAATATTTGAATGATGATTTAATTTGAATCCCCGATATAACTTTGAATTTGACGATTAAATTATAAAATTTAATCTATTGTAAGCTGAATAAAATTTGTATCTTCAATTGTAAGCCGAAGAAAAATATTTCGAAAGCTTTTAAAATTCGTAATGATAATACTGAAGGTAATAGAAGCTTCAGAATCAAGTTTGAAAATGATTTATTCAGTTTTGAAAATTTTATCGTTCGAATCGATATTTAAAAATAGTCAATTTTCACACAGTCTCGGAATTCGACGAAACCAGTTCCATTGGGTCCGTAATATTGTATTATTACCGGATTTCGAATTTCGTATTAAACAGAGTTGTTTTGTGACCATACGGTTAGAAAACGTGTTGAAATTTTAAAGCGAATTCAATTTAAAAATCTAAATTTATATTATTTAACATTACCATGTATCTCCCCTAACTCACGCCTTAAATCACGCTGAAGATCACGAAATTTATCGTGTAGACCATACTCCCTTCAACCTTAAATATCTCACCCCTCCCTCTTTAAAACGAAACCGAGCTTTCTCCAGTTCAAAAAGAAATTATGCCGAGCTTCTCCCTTCTATTTAAAATCAACGAAATCACTTCGTTTCAAATTTTTACAGAGAATTCAAAATCAAATAAAGGGGTGGTCTTTCAGTTCGAAACAAATGGGCAAACTCGAGCATAAAGTGTCATAGCAAAATTCACGGAGGCAAGCACTCGCAAGTGTTTGGGATGTCGCGAGTTACAAGTCATTGCGATTTGGGGTAGCATCGGCGACGAGGTCGCATTCGTTGGCGCGAGCGCGAGAGGCAAGTCGCGGCGACGAAGCTAGGGCTTCGTTCAGAGATTCGAGCTCGCGTGCTTGGGAAAACTCGATCGAGCTGTTGTGATGCTCGAGGCTGGAACGCGGCAGACGATGGGAAGGGGATCGATTTGTGGCGGCGACGTCGCGATTCATCTCGCGAGTACGAGGAGGCGGGGTGATCTCGAGAGCGATGTCGAGGCCGCGACAGTGTGGCTGTGAGGGGAATTTCTGTTGAGTGCGCGTGAATGAGGTGATCGCGAGCAGGTGGTCGTCTCGAACAAAATGGAATTGGTCGATCAATTTGAGGGTCGTTCGCGAGGAGGTGTGAGGGATGGTTCTGCCACATGTGGAGGTGGCGGCGGCGTGTGCAAGTTCGATCGATCGAGTGGTGGGTATCGAGCGGAAGTTCGCGAATTTGGGGTTTCCTGGTCGAGTCTTGATTCGTGCTTAATCGAGAGAGCAGTTCGGTATGTTTACCATTTATATTTTCAAGTTCGTATAAACATATGTGTAGATGGATACACGCAGAGAAAATAATCATATATAACACAGTAAAAGAGTTTGCAGTAGGCAATTAAAAAGAAAAAAAAAATATTTTTTGAACTGTCGGTTTATATAGATTATCTTTTAAAAATAATGTGTCGGGTGGTTAACCTAATTTATTTACTTACTAAATTTATTTTAGTTGTTAAAAGGATATTTTATTAAAAAGGAAAAGTTGTTTAAAATCAAATTATTAGCTAAAAACCCAAACGCTTAGTTAATTAAATAAGTAAAATGGAAATTTATTATTCGATCTATTCGAATATTAACAGAATTGTATAAATTATTTATACAAGGTTTGAAACCGTGAAGAAATGGTCAAAATGGAAAATGGGATTGCTAATAAAAAGCTAAGGTGAGATTTTTCTCACTCGAATGGAAAAATTTAATTTTGCAGTTATTGATTGATTTGATTACAATATTGGATGTGATAGTAGATATAGTAGGATATATATATATATATATATAGCAATATATACATATTGGCATATGTATATATTGGATTGATGATTTTCCCGCCTCGTATAGCGGATGAGACCCTATTGCGCCGTTAGTAAGCGGATTATTTTTATAAAACCCATATACCGCGATATTCCACCTCGAAGTGGAATTGGTATTGTGCTAACGTCTGTGGATGCAGGGAAACAGGTTGGAGGGATCCAACTGGATTCCTCACCAGTATTTATTTACAGATATTGATGTATATTCTGTTATCATATGTTGATATATGATGTTTGATGTTGTGATTGACTAATTGGTGCTGTTGCATCATCGGATTCAAGTTTTAAAAATAACGACTTTTAAGTTAAAAGGATTTTTAAAGTGATCTTTGAAATTATACGTTTTATTAAATTTTTGAAGTGATTTATTTTAAATAAATAAACGTTCAAATTTTAAAGTTATAAAAGTTAAGATCTTTGTGAAATATAACCGAAAAGTGATTTTTGGAATAAATAGTTGATTGATTTATAAAATGGTTTAAATTGAGATTTTAAAAATATTATAAACGGTTTACTTAAAAGGTTTATAAAGTTGACATTTTATAAATTAAGATATTGGAATTATAAAACGAGTTTTTATAAGTGTTAAAAATGAAGTGATAATAAAAAATCATATGTGAACGAGATTTATAGATTTATAAATTATGAAGTATAAATTGTATAGAAGTTGTAGGATAGAAGATTTATAAGGAATTTGCTTATAAATTAGATTTTTGCACTTAGATGAGATTTGAACAGAATTCGCTAATAAAATGATTTTTATAAGTTGAAATTGTTATGAAGTATAAATGTGATTTACAAACGTTGTTTATAAATCCGAAATCACTTATTTTGATAAGTAATTTTAGAAGTTAATAAGAGGAGAATTTTATAAATCGAGGTTGTTAAAAAATATAAAAGTGAATTTATAAACGTTGTTTTATAAATTCGAAATCAATCAATTTGATGAATTTAATATAGAAGTTATTAAGGGAATTTTATCCACGATTTTGGATAGTGGGTAATTCTTGAAATAAATGTGTAGAAAAGATTGAAATTTGGTTAGTGAAGTATATTCACGATTTTGGACAGTGAATATATTTTTAAGTAAAATGGATATGGTTTTGGGGAAGCGATATTATAAAATGAAGTTAATTGTTTTAAAAGATGTTTTAAAACGTGTTAAGTATCGAATACATAGATTTCAACATTCATTGTTGAAATAGACGTTTTTGAGAAATATAAGGAAATGGTGGACTATAGCATTGTTGTTATAGTAAATGATTTCCGAAAGGAAATATTTTTATGTAGTATTGGGATTTATATATCTATCTTAAAAATCCGAATCCCTATACTAGTGATTTCGAGTCGTCGTAACGATGTTTTACGCAACTTTCGTTTTGACTCAAATAGAGGTTAAAATTTATGATTTCCTTAAAGAATGAATATATACTTAATATTGATTTAAGTATATCGAATATTTTCAAATGTTGAAAATAAATAGTTTTGTGAAATACTTATTTTTAAATAAGTATGGAAATGCTTTTCCAATATGAAATGAACTGTTTTGAGATTTTATCTTCAAAGATAAAATGAAATGTGGAAATTGATTTGAAAATTGTTTTCAAATGGTTAAGTGTGGAAATTTTATATCTAGTAAAAGATATTTTGGAAGATGAAATAATTTGGAAAATTATTTGGAATCTGATGATGTCGCGCATCTTTATTGATAGTTAAATAACCGACTATCAATAATTACCTTGAATGGGTATTTGTTGTGAATTGGATGAATTTGAATGCCACACTTATTTTTGAATAATCGCTCACAATTCGGGTTAGCCGGGAAAGGACCATGGGGTCGTATAACCCATTCCGAATATGTGATACGTCGTTATGAATTGCATTTGAAGACCGGTGTTGAAGACCGGATATTTTTGAAAACGGAAGGATTACCGTCGAGTTACTCTACATCGGCTGATCTCCGGTTTAGAGGTTTTATCACCCTTGGTGACGGGAAGTCCGGACGTGATTAGAAATTATCCGGAATTGCAAGGGCTTCGTGAGAAGTGCCTTCGGTTCTGTTCGATCCCGGAACAGACTTGTATGGATTGTGTGTCTGACGTTACAATTTGAGATATAAAGCTGATTTCTTTCAAATACATATCTGTTGGTGGCGGAGAATTTATTCTCTTAGCTTAACACCCTTCTCTGAGACGTACGAGCTCAGAGGTTATGTAGTTGAAATTTATCAGCGATATACTCCCAATTTGGTAACGTGGCATACTGAGTGTTGCTGTGAAATGATCAGTGTTTGATCATTTGTGATATGATCATTTGTTTGATCTTATATCTTTGTGATCATAGGTTGATCATTTTGTTTGACCCGAAGCATGGCTTTGTAGAAAGCGTAGCTTTGTGGACGAGACTTCATCGAGCCTCACACCCCGGAAATGGTCAAAACAGGAAGGATGCGGCAAGGTTCTAGGGAGTAGCGCCCCTTAGTGTATGTCATTCCTTCTGGATAAAGGTGGTATCATGGTATGGAGCCCAGATACTTAACCTCTGTGGTTGCTGCATTTTTACTATGTGGTTTGTTGCGAATCGGGGATCCTCGGGAAGATCGGTGACGATCGGGGGATGGCATACGCGTGTCAGTAGTTACCTACTTTTGCAGAGGTAACCCGGCCTTGTGTTGGCAGAGATCTAACCGTAACGTTAGGTTCTTGGGTCGTCTATTCCAGGGACGTACCCATCGTGGCATAGGAAGTTCCTTAGCCTGACCATTTGTTGGAAATCCAAAGAAACAATACGAGCCTTGTACGGTTTTAGTTGTAGAACCTATCATTCACTTATGGTGGCGCCCCACTGTTTGGATGGTAGCTATAGTAGGCATAGTTCGAAATGTCTATGCTGGCTAAGATTAATATTATACTTTCGAAATGTTTTCTACACTATGCACTAATAATAATAATATCAAAAAGAATTTGATTTTGCGTAGTAAGCATCTTTGACTATCATAAGAAGAAATCTCCTCCAATTCTGTGTTTGCATTGTGTGTGTGGCGGGAGGTCTTATGGTAGTTTCATTTTCCAAAAGCATTGCGAATTGACTTTAAAGTTTTCCTGTTGTTTATTTTAAAGATAAACTATTTTACGATCTCACACCAGTCACCATGACTGACTCGGAGTTTATTGTTTCCCTTCTAAACTCTGGGTGCCCACCAATTTCCACACGGGCAGTCTAGAGTTATGTTACCAGGATATTCTGGAGCTTTGGAAGCAAGGTGGATGGCGAGACGTAGTATTTGTATTTGATATATTTATTCCGCTGTGTATTCTGTATGAGGACAAGTTATATAACTGTCCATTTTTGTATTGAGTTGTATATTGACTCTGATGATTGATGTATGTATAAACTGATATAGCTCTTTGTTTTAAAAGACTAGTGTTTATTTATTATATATTGTTCCGCTGCGATATGTGAGATTCTGATATTGTTCTGTTGTTCTGTTGTTCTTCTCTTCTTTCTTCTATCTTCTTCTTTTTCTTCTGCTTTCTTCTTCTTCTACCTTTTTCTTCTATTTTAAACCCTCACTATTGGAGTTTCCGGCACTCGATTGCTCGGCAGTCGATAAAGTGAGTATCGATGTCGAATTTTCGAAAGTCGAAAATTTCGGTATGTGACAGCGTGGTATCAGAGCATATGGTTAAGCGACAACCCTGCTCTGTTGGGTGTTACTCATTAGAGATAGAGTCAGTAGTACTCTAGAATGAGTTTGAGTGTAATAATAGATATGAGCGCGTATTTGTTAGTTAATATAAAAAATTGTTTTATATTGTGATGATTGGTTTATTGAGTGGCATATGAACCTTCGTCGGCACAGTCTGCGCAACTGGATCGAAGGGGTTTCTAAACACTTGAATAGAACAATTCGACACAGTATGTTTTGAATAGGGTAAATGAAATAATTTTGCCCAAAACTATTTTTGTATATAAAAGAAATGATTTTTCTGTAAATTATTATAGTATATGGATGTTTGGTTGTTATAAAATAATAACATTGAATTATTATCATTGTTATATGAAATGGAATGAGAAATTAAAATAATAACCAAAGATTTGGAAATAAATCCAATTAATGAATGAAATTTATAAATGTGAATTGAAAGTTAAGAAATAAATTCACATACAAATGAAATTTAAGAATGTAAATTATAAATGTGACTTATAATTTAAAACGGAATTCCAGAGAAGTTTTTGGAAATGTTTTGAAAAGAATTTGAAAATTTTGGAGATTTGGAAAGTTTAAATCATTTTTGACTTGAAAATGGATTTCGAAGGTTTGAAAAGTCTTTTGAAGAGATGAAAAGCTCTAAACTCTTTTCGGTCGCTGGAAAATAATTCCGATGATGATCGCGACATCACCGGTGTTCATTTTCGGGTTTCCAAAAGAGGAATTGCTGCTAAATTGTTTTTAAATGGAGGTTGTTTGAAAAATTTGGGTTTTTGTTTTGGAAATTCAAAGGATAATTTGAATTGTTTTCAAAATGGCTTTGAAATGATGGTAAGACTCTGGAATACTATATAAAAATATTTATGAAATATTGTAAGTTGATAACTTATACAATTTGAATTTTGATAGAATAAATTTAACTTAAAGAATGGAGTTAAATTAAAGTAAGTATAAGTGAATAAATTTGAATGAAGTGAACTAAAGATAATCGATACAAAAATTCAATATTCCGAATAGAAGGTAAAATTGAATTCAAATGAGATTAGAAATGTAAAAATTGAATGGATATGAATATGTAACTTCAACAGTGAAGTAAGCTAAAGATATATAAGCAGTTGATATTGAAAATTTTGTAATGGAATTTGCAAAATGGTTTGAATATATGTAACTAGATATTATGGCTAGTAGGACATACAGGTGTATAAAGGAATTGGATTTGATTTCAAAGATAATTTGAATTGCTCGACAAAAGGTAAGTATTTGAATTATAATATGAGATTTGATGATTTTCTTGTCTAGCCGCTTGGCTTTTTCTTTTTGAAATCTGAGAGTCCGTAGGGACGTTTTGTAGTCGTACCGTATTAGCCGCACAAAGGAGACGCTGGCGAAATTTTTCGAAAATTTCGAGTGTTAGAAAATTTTGAGGAAATTTTGAAAGTTTGAAATTTGAATTTAAACTCGAATTTGAATTTTGAAATAAACAATGTTGTTTGAACTTATAATTGAAGTTGGAAACGAGTTGAATGATAACGAATCTTTAATAGAAAGATTTGTTTTGATAAATTGATAAAACTATTAGATTGTGAAAAATAGTAGACGAGTTAAGGACCATTTTCCTTACTTCGTAATTTCGAGGACGAAATTCTTTTAAGGGGGGAAGTCTGTAACAACCCAGAATTTTGAACAAATTAAATTGAGACTATTTAATTAATTTTGAATATTTGAACGATGATTTAATTTGAATCCCCGATATAACTTTGAATTTGACGATTAAATTATAAAATTTAATCTATTGTAAGCTGAATAAAATTTGTATCTTCAATTGTAAGCCGAAGAAAAATATTTCGAAAGCTTTTAAAATTCGTAATGATAATACTGAAGGTAATAGAAGCTTCAGAATCAAGTTTGAAAATGATTTATTCAGTTTTGAAAATTTTATCGTTCGAATCGATATTTAAAAATAGTCAATTTTCACACAGTCTCGGAATTCGACGAAACCAGTTCCATTGGGTCCGTAATATTGTATTATTACCGGATTTCGAATTTCGTATTAAACAGAGTTGTTTTGTGACCATACGGTTAGAAAACGTGTTGAAATTTTAAAGCGAAGTCAATTTAAAAATCTAAATTTATATTATTTAACATTACCACGTATCTCCCCTAACTCACGCCTTAAATCACGCTGAAGATCACGAAATTTATTGTGCAGACCATACTCCCTTCAACCTTAAATATCTCACCCCTCCTTCTTTAAAACGAAACCGAGCTTTCTCTAGTTCAAAAAGGAATTATGCCGAGCTTCTCCCTTCTATTTAAAATCAACGAAATCACTTCGTTCCAAATTTTTACAGAGAATTCAAAATCAAATAAAGGGGTCGTCTTTCAGTTCGAAACAAATGGGCAAACTCGAGCATAAAGTGTCATAGCAAAATTCATGGAGGCAAGCACTCGCAAGTGTTTGGGATGTCGCGAGTTACAAGTCATCGCGATTTGGGGTAGCATCGGCGACGAGGTCGCATTCGTTGGCGCGAGCGCGAGAGGCAAGTCGCGGCGACGAAGCTAGGGCTTCGTTCAGAGATTCGAGCTCGCGTGCTTGGGAAAACTCGATCGAGCTGTTGTGATGCTCGAGGCTAGAACGCGGCAGACGATGGGAAGGGGATCGATTTGTGGCGGCGACGTCGCGATTCATCTCGCGAGTACGAGGAGGCGGGGTGATCTCGAGCGCGATGTCGAGGCCGCGACAGTGTGGCTGTGAGGGGAATTTCTGTTGAGTGCGCGTGAATGAGGTTGTAACGACCCGACTTTCTATGCCCAGAAAGACGCATCATTATGAAGAAAGAAAGGGATAGAAGAAGAAAAGAAAAGAAGAAAGAACAACAACACGTCAGAAATCTCACAGCGGAACGAGAAATATATTATCATATAAGATATTACATAGTATCATATACATCAGAGTACACAACTTATACATCACAGAATAGACAGTTATAAACTTCTGTCTATTATACAACACAAGTACATCAGTACAATACAGACTAATATAAACACAGCGGAAACTCTATATATCTACTTGCTGAAGCCTCCTGCTCCACAGCTCCTCCAGAATTCGTCAAGACTATCCTGAATCCCTCGACTACTCAATACAATATTGAGTACCCAAGAGTTTAATAAAACAGAAAATAAACACTTGGGTCAGACATGGGTCTGGTGTGAGTAAACGGTTAGATTGCTTAACTTTGAAAACCTTTGAAAACAAAAGTATCACGTAAGACTCCCCACAAATAAACATGGGTAAGTTTTTACCTTACGCTAACTAAAATATTTGATAGGAAATCCAATTGTATTATAATAGGGTCTAGGGTTTTCAAGTAAAATACAGAAATAGCTGAAATGCTTACATCTCACATTCCAACATAGTTGGGCACAACTAATACGTACGGCACTTATTGGAGTTTGGATTCCATACAATGGCAGGGCTACTGGGGTACCGCCCGTCACAGTACGTGGCCTAGATCACCGTACCGAGGAGTACGCCCGCTCCCCTGCAACACAAAGCCGGAACCATCCCTTACTGGATAATCCCGAACAAGATAATCCCGTAGTTGGCGCGACCAACCACACACTAAGCCGAATAAAAGAAAAGGGACCTCTAGACAGCTCTCAGTGGGTGCTACCCACGAAACCTTGCTGCACCTCCCCTGTTTTAGCCATTCCCGGTTGATGAGGCTTGAGGTTACGATTACCTTTAATCAGAACATATCACTTAGAATGCTCATCGTCCGCCTGACGATGTGCTGAAAGCATTCAATCCATATAAGTTCGTTCCGGGTTCGAACGAAACCGAAGGCATTATCTCGTTACACTCGTTTTGGAATCACCCTTAGAGTTAACGACAATAACCCTTGCACTCTGAATCTTCATCTTCACTTGAGATTCACGACCTATCGTTAATTTGGATCGATGTGGTATTCGGGTCTCCAGACCTGGAATACCGGTATACGGAAACCCGATCCCGGTCTCATCGAAATCCAAAACGTATCTTTTAAGGCCAAGTTGTTTAAAGGTTTAAACATTTAAACTTATTCAGGATGATATAAACAGATAGATAAATCATATTATCACAATTGATAATTCATATCAACATTCATCTCACAAAGCAGCATACATCATATATATATCAGAGATATCCAAATCATCCAATATCAACCAATCACCCAATATCAAACATCCAGTATTAATCAATTATCTAAACAGAATTGATTTACTTTAATCAATTTAATTAACCTTTAATTAAATTAATTACTATCCTTAAATTACTTGGATTATCCTAATCCTGCTCACTATCATTAATTAATTACAAATTAATTAATTAAACATCTAAATGATCTTCCTTAATTAATCTCCTTTGATTAATTATTTTTAATTACATTCAAGTAATTATCCTTAACTATATTCAGTAATTAACTTTTAATTACTATCATTAATTACAATAATTAATGATCCTTCATTAATTAATTAACTATAATTAATTATATTAATCCTTAATTAATTACAATTAATTAATCATACTTAAATTAATTACTTTTATTAATCAACCTTGATTAATTCCATTAATTATATTAATAATCCTCTAATAACTTTATTAATTAATTAACCTTTAATTAATTAATCTTTAATTAACTACATTCATTAATTAACCTTAATAAATCTTAAACAGTAATTAACCATCTTGTAATTACTTACCTTAATTAATTAACTTCTTAATTATATTAATTAACTACTCTTTATCAGTTATTATTGATTAATTAATCTTAATTAATCAATCCTTAATTACATTATTTATTATATAAATTAATGATCCTTAATTACTTCCTTAATTAATTACCTTAATTAATTAACCTTAATCCTTTAATCAATTAATTACTCTTTAATTAATTAACTTCAATTCAATTATATTAATTTATCCTTAAATTAATAACATCAAGTGATTAACCCTTAATCACTTCCATTTAATTATTTTCATAATTAATTTCTCTTTTCTTAATTACATTCAGTAATTATTCATTAATTACTTTACTAAGTAATTATATTCAACTAATCAATAAGTAATTTATCTTTAATTAATTAGACTAATTAATTAACCTAAAATTAATTACTTTAATTGATAAATCAATTAATCATTACTTAATTCCTAATTAATCCATTTACCATCCACTAATTACTTCATTAAGTATTTATTCTTAGTTACAAATAGAAATTAAGCTTAGATTTATTTTATTAATTAATTGTTCTTAATTAATCTCTACTTAACTAATTAAGAATAAACCTTACATCTATATTAAATATTTACTCAAATCATTTACTTTATTAAAATAAATTTAAAAAAATCCATATGATTTTTACCTTTAAAATAAACAATTCAAACACTTAATTTTAATATACTCAAAACCTTTGAAAACCCTTTTCAAACATATTTAATTGAATTAAACCAATATTAATCTTTGGAAACTCAATTATCATATTCTTAAATCTTATCTATTTTTAAATATAAACTTGAAATATAGTTTAAACATTACTTTGAATGTATCCTTTCAACATACAACATCCTTATTTAAACTTGATTGAGTTTCTTAAAATTGATCTGATATTTAAATTTGAACATACCTTTAAAAATCAATTATTTAAAAATCAATTATTTTAGACTTTTGAAAATATATTAGATTAAAATACCCTCAAAATCTTTGACCTTCATTTGCTTTGAATAACTTATTGAAGAGTCTAACTTGATTACTTAAAAACAAACCGAGCCTACTCTCTCAAAACTCGAGCAATCACCCGAGACAAACTCTCTTTCCCCCGAGCCCTAACTCGTGTCACTCGCGTACCAAGCTGGTTCGAGTCGAACTTCATTTCTCACGAGCTCGTCATCGAACTACACCTCCAACCAGATACGACGTGCACGTGTGCACGTTGCACATCACTCCGACCACCTCTGGCGATCTCCTCGAACATCGACCGATCCATGCTGACCTCGACTACCCATACGACCACCTAGAATGACGATATCACTTCGTCATCAAAATCGAACCCAACAACCAAAATCTGGAATCCATCTTATCGGAAAATCACCAACCACCAACGTCTCCGACCACTAGATCATCTGCCCTCCTACCCGAAACTACGCCTCACTCTGACGAGCCACTTCACCACCTCGCGATCGAGTCCGGCACCTTCACGGCGGCGCAATTGCCTGGAGAAGCTATCAACCAAAACTGGGAAGAAAACCCTACTTCACCTATTTCCGGCCTCCACGACCATCAGAAAAATCCTCCACTATTTTTCCTGCAATCTCTATGCTTCAGACCACCTTCATCCCAAATATCATCCCACTCGATTTCGCCGATCACCAGAATTTAACCAAATAAGTTCGAACGTTCAACTCGAGAAAACCCCTTGATTTCCAAACTAAAAATCAGGAAATGTATCTTAAAATTCGTGATTTTCAATCACGAATACATTCCTGTAATTCAAACCAGATATTTAGATTGTTGATTTTTATCATAAATTCGAGTTCCACTGTTCTTTCTATTTTTAAATTTATTTGTTGAATTTAAAACTCTGAAACTATTTTTAAAATTATCTTCATATCCTAACAAACAACTTTCATTTATATATCACAGTCTAATATTGATTTGATTTAGATATTTGAAATTTTAAAGGCAAAGCAGGGACTGAAATAATAGAGAACAGGGTATACATATATATAAAGACATACTTACACACATATACATACATACCAATTCAATTATACAAAACTGAAAGATTTTATGCAACATCAATATCAATTAACAGATCAACACATTTATTAAAACCATTCATAACTTAAACTGTTTTTAAAACAAATTGTTTACTCACCAGACATTAGTAGAGAACAAGGCAGAGCATGTTCCAGGTTTGATTTCATTTTGAATTCTTTGCATTTGAATTTGTTGTGATACTTTGCATGCTTGCAATATGATGTTTTAAAAGTTGAAACTGCTGTTGTACTTCCCTTTGAATTTCAGCAGAGTTGAATCTCAATTGATCTTCATTTTAGTTGCAGGTTGAAGTGGCAATTGAAACTGCTATTTTGTATTGCCAGCTTGTTGAAGATTTGAAAATAGTTGTTTGATCTTCTATTTGTTTGCAGATTTGAATTCCAGGTTTGAAATCCTTTTTGATTTTGGTTTCAAGTTTTGATTTTGTTTGTAGGTTTTAGTTAAGAAAAGAGAAGAAAGAGTTTAGGATAGAAAATATTTTGAACTGAGAATGGAATACAGGTTTCTCCATCCTTTTTGATTACATAATTTTTATTAAAAATAAAAGAAAAAGAAAATGCCACTTGTTAAATTGCATGCATATACAAATGTTAATGCATGTTTCATTTTCTTACAAATGTTGTTAAGATGGCTAATATGGTTACACATGTTACTTAAGTATTTTTTTTAATAAATTTTTATTTAATTTAAATGTAAAGATAAACTTACATACTTTAATTCTCTTAATAAATAAAATTTACCTATGTATAAATAAATTACTTTTAAAAGAAATTATTCTAAAACTAATTATAATTCAAATATATCTTATACATGTATTTTTATAACCTTTTAAATTTAAACACTTTAAAGAATACAAAATAAAACTTTATTTAAAACTATCATATTTAAAACAAACAATTATCTTATATTTTGAAAACAATGAATTAATCTTTAACTTTTGAAAGATATTAAATTTAAAACAAAGCTTTTAAAATTACAATTCATACATATATTCCTACTATATAAATTATCAATACATTAAATTATTTAATACAGATTATTAAATTTATTTTGCTCAAAAACCCGGGATATCACATTCCTCCCCCCTTAAAATAATTTCGTCCCTGAAATTAAAAGCAAAGTTAATTAAATAATCCAGCGAAGATTTTAATTTCAAATACAAACCTATCATCCAATTTCTAACAACCAAAGCAACCAATCAAACAATCTAATCTAACTAACTATTCTGATAAAAATCAGAATAGACTTCATAATACTATCTCGAGTTTTCCCAAGTATAAATCACCGGGAGACTCGCTCTACAGAAACTCAACAAACTACACCACCACAATCCAGAGCTCCTCTCTTCTCTAGATTCACCAATTCTGAACAAAATATCATACTATACTCAAGTCCAGTTCAACTTCCAAATTCATCTGAACTGCTGATTTCATCACCCGATGAATCATACACATATTCCTCAGAGATACGTGAAATAGAATGGATTCCAGATATCCAAACTGGCCATTCAACCCTGTAGACAAAGAATTACTCCTCTCAAGAACACAAGAAAATCCAAAATATTTCGGAGCTAGCTTCCAGACTTACCAAATTTTATAGCTCTTATAATCGAGGAAAATTTAAACAGTTTCCAATTTCCAACTCCGAATTCCAAACTCTGACTCATATCTGCATAGCTCACCAAACGATCCCGAGCTACCTCATCTCTTCCTGATCAACTTAACCTTTGCTGATTCTTCTTGAAACAAATCTGAACTAAGAACAAAATGATCTCTAGATCCTATCAACAATATGATCCTTCCAAAATCCGTTGAAACCCAACTTGAAAACTAGAACTGACCAATCCATTTCCAGAAATTTCTGAGCTGCTACACCAACTCTTCTTTTTCTAAGAACCATCCTACTACCAGATTAACCACCGGTATCACTTCTGGATCCAAGTCGATACGGAACTCAAACTCCAAATGCAGACAAACTTCTACTTCCTTGAATACATACGGAAAAATCTCTGACTACTTTAGTAGCTCCTACTTCCATATGAGAAATCTCAGTCTCAAACAAAAGATTACCCAAGATGAATTCCCAATTTAATCGCAAGTCACTTTTGCGATCCTACCTAGTTCGAATTCCAAAGAAACTGTTCTCTCTTTACTAATTAAAACAGCCTTAAACTTTTCCGAACAAGGTTAACCCTTCAAGAAAACATTCACCATCTTCCCGGACTGCTGATAGAAGAACCACAAAGATTCCGGAACCATCGAAGAAACGAACCACACTGCTGCTTCCAAACTCTATCTCGACAGCACACCAAACACTCCGAGCTGCACTGCTATCACAGCTAACCAAGAACTTCTAATCCAAAGGCTTCTCAAAACTAAAACCATCAACAAACCTCTCAACGAACCTCCGAGATGGCAGACATCCAAAAGAAACTCGGGCTCCAAACCAATCGCCAATAACTTACTCTTCTTAAGGGAACAATGAGACCATGTCCGAAGAACAACTAATCGACCTTAGTCCCATACTTCAAAATAGACAAAACTCTCTTACTTGATATCAGAGAATTCCTATACAGTCGAGTCTTTCCTACGGTAGACATCAACTGTTCCTACAATACCTTCTTAATTTTGTTCCAAAAAGAAAATCTCCTTCGGGAACATCCATAGATACTGCGTCTTATCACACAGCTGCTCCTTCCTGAAGTTGCCAAGCTACCATCACTTACTTCTGCACAACCGACAGATCCAACTCTAGAAAATCTGCTCACCCAAACTCAACCAATCTTACACTCCAATAATGGACTCCGAATCTTGAAAAAGATTTCCTTCAGAGATCCAAGACATCCTTACTCCATACTGCCAAACTTCCTCGAGACGGTATTAGGTTTACAGTCTCGACAGATACACTTCCAACCTCAAACATTCAAACTCCAACTATTGGTAATTGTGTTACACACACTACCACCTTATCTACCTTTATAACTTATATTGGAAAACCCGAACAGGTAACCCAATAAATAGGTAGAAATACATAAATATATATATTTAAAATGATATATATTATTTTTTTTTATAGAAATTATTTCTGGGTAAAATTATTTCATCTACCTCTTTAAAACAATATTGTGTCCGTTGGCCTGGTTCAAGTGTTTAGAGATCCCTATCAATAACGTTAGCTACTCGTATTGACCAGAATCCATATACCACTCAACCGATCAATTAACACAATATAAAACCATTTTTATATAACTAACAATTACGCGCTCTCAAGATAGAAACCACTTCACAGCCTAGGTATTCACTCAACCTCTAGCTCTGATACCAAATGTAACGACCCGACTTTCTATGCCCAGAAAGACGCATCATTATGAAGAAAGAAAGGGATAGAAGAAGAAAAGAAAAGAAGAAAGAACAACAACACGTCAGAAATCTCACAGCGGAACGAGAAATATATTATCACATAAGATATTACATAGTATCATATACATCAGAGTACACAACTTATACATCACAGAATAGACAGTTATAAACTTCTGTCTATTATACAACACAAGTACATCAGTACAATACAGACTAATATAAACACAGCGGAAACTCTATATATCTACTTGCTGAAGCCTCCTGCTCCACAGCTCCTCCAGAATTCATCAAGACTATCCTGAATCCCTCGACTACTCAATACAATATTGAGTACCCAAGAGTTTAATAAAACAGAAAATAAACACTTGGGTCAGACATGGGTCTGGTGTGAGTAAACGGTTAGATTGCTTAACTTTGAAAACCTTTGAAAACAAAAGTATCACGTAAGACTCCCCACAAATAAACATGGGTAAGTTTTTACCTTACGCTAACTAAAATATTTGATAGGAAATCCGATTGTATTATAATAGGGTCTAGGGTTTTCAAGTAAAATACAGAAATAGCTGAAATGCTTACATCTCACATTCCAACATAGTTGGGCACAACTAATACGTACGGCACTTATTGGAGTTTGGATTCCATACAATGGCAGGGCTACTGGGGTACCGCCCGTCACAGTACGTGGCCTAGATCACCGTACCGAGGAGTACGCCCGCTCCCCTGCAACACAAAGCCGGAACCATCCCTTACTGGATAATCCCGAACAAGATAATCCCGTAGTTGGCGCGACCAACCACACACTAAGCCGAATAAAAGAAAAGGGACCTCTAGACAGGGATCTATCTTGCTCTCAGTGGGTGCTACCCACGAAACCTTGCTGCACCTCCCCTGTTTTAGCCATTCCCGGTTGATGAGGCTTGAGGTTACGATTACCTTTAATCAGAACATATCACTTAGAATGCTCATCGTCCGCCTGACGATGTGCTGAAAGCATTCAATCCATATAAGTTCGTTCCGGGTTCGAACGAAACCGAAGGCATTATCTCGTTACACTCGTTTTGGAATCACCCTCAGAGTTAACGACAATAACCCTTGCACTCTGAATCTTCATCTTCACTTGAGATTCACGACCTATCGTTAATTTGGATCGATGTGGTATTCGGGTCTCCAGACCTGGAATACCGGTATACGGAAACCCGATCCCGGTCTCATCGAAATCCAAAACGTATCTTTTAAGGCCAAGTTGTTTAAAGGTTTAAACATTTAAACTTATTCAGGATGATATAAACAGATAGATAAATCATATTATCACAATTGATAATTCATATCAACATTCATCTCACAAAGCAGCATACATCATATATATATCAGAGATATCCAAATCATCCAATATCAACCAATCACCCAATATCAAACATCCAGTATTAATCAATTATCTAAACAGAATTGATTTACTTTAATCAATTTAATTAACCTTTAATTAAATTAATTACTATCCTTAAATTACTTGGATTATCCTAATCCTGCTCACTATCATTAATTAATTACAAATTAATTAATTAAACATCTAAATGATCTTCCTTAATTAATCTCCTTTGATTAATTATTTTTAATTACATTCAAGTAATTATCCTTAACTATATTCAGTAATTAACTTTTAATTACTATCATTAATTACAATAATTAATGATCCTTCATTAATTAATTAACTATAATTAATTATATTAATCCTTAATTAATTACAATTAATTAATCATACTTAAATTAATTACTTTTATTAATCAACCTTGATTAATTCCATTAATTATATTAATAATCCTCTAATAACTTTATTAATTAATTAAACTTTAATTAATTAATCTTTAATTAACTACATTCATTAATTAACCTTAATAAATCTTAAACAGTAATTAACCATCTTGTAATTACTTACCTTAATTAATTAACTTCTTAATTATATTAATTAACTACTCTTTATCAGTTATTATTGATTAATTAATCTTAATTAATCAATCCTTAATTACATTATTTATTATATAAATTAATGATCCTTAATTACTTCCTTAATGAATTACCTTAATTAATTAACCTTAATCCTTTAATCAATTAATTACTCTTTAATTAATTAACTTCAATTCAATTATATTAATTTATCCTTAAATTAATAACATCAAGTGATTAACCCTTAATCACTTCCATTTAATTATTTTCATAATTAATTTCTCTTTTCTTAATTACATTCAGTAATTATTCATTAATTACTTTACTAAGTAATTATATTCAACTAATCAATAAGTAATTTATCTTTAATTAATTAGACTAATTAATTAACCTAAAATTAATTACTTTAATTGATAAATCAATTAATCATTACTTAATTCCTAATTAATCCATTTACCATCCACTAATTACTTCATTAAGTATTTATTCTTAGTTACAAATAGAAACTAAGCTTAGATTTATTTTATTAATTAATTGTTCTTAATTAATCTCTACTTAACTAATTAAGAATAAACCTTACATCTATATTAAATATTTACTCAAATCATTTACTTTATTAAAATAAATTTAAAAAAATCCATATGATTTTTACCTTTAAAATAAACAATTCAAACACTTAATTTTAATATACTCAAAACCTTTGAAAACCCTTTTCAAACATATTTAATTGAATTAAACCAATATTAATCTTTGGAAACTCAATTATCATATTCTTAAATCTTATCTATTTTTAAATATAAACTTGAAATATAGTTTAAACATTACTTTGAATGTATCCTTTCAACATACAACATCCTTATTTAAACTTGATTGAGTTTCTTAAAATTGATCTGATATTTAAATTTGAACATACCTTTAAAAATCAATTATTTAAAAATTAATTATTTTAGACTTTTGAAAATATATTAGATTAAAATACCCTCAAAATCTTTGACCTTCATTTGCTTTGAATAACTTATTGAAGAGTCTAACTTGATTACTTAAAAACAAACCGAGCCTACTCTCTCAAAACTCGAGCAATCACCCGAGACAAACTCTCTTTCCCCCGAGCCCTAACTCGTGTCACTCGCGTACCAAGCTGCTTCGAGTCGAACTTCATTTCTCACGAGCTCGTCATCGAACTACACCTCCAACCAGATACGACGTGCACGTGTGCACGTTGCACATCACTCCGACCACCTCTGGCGATCTCCTCGAACATCGACCGATCCATGCTGACCTCGACTACCCATACGACCACCTAGAATGACGATATCACTTCGTCATCAAAATCGAACCCAACAACCAAAATCTGGAATCCATCTGATCGGAAAATCACCAACCACCAACGTCTCCGACCACTAGATCATCTGCCCTCCTACCCGAAACTACGCCTCACTCTGACGAGCCACTTCACCACCTCGCGATCGAGTCCGGCACCTTCACGGCGGCGCAATTGCCTGGAGAAGCTATCAACCAAAACTGGGAAGAAAACCCTACTTCACCTATTTCCGGCCTCCACGACCATCAGAAAAATCCTCCACTATTTTTCCTGCAATCTCTATGCTTCAGACCACCTTCATCCCAAATATCATCCCACTCGATTTCGCCGATCACCAGAATTTAACCAAATAAGTTCGAACGTTCAACTCGAGAAAACCCCTTGATTTCCAAACTAAAAATCAGGAAATGTATCTTAAAATTCATGATTTTCAATCACGAATACATTCCTGTAATTCAAACCAGATATTTAGATTGTTGATTTTTATCATAAATTCGAGTTCCACTGTTCTTTCTATTTTTAAATTTATTTGTTGAATTTAAAACTCTGAAACTATTTTTAAAATTATCTTCATATCCTAACAAACAACTTTCATTTATATATCACAGTCTAATATTGATTTGATTTAGATATTTGAAATTTTAAAGGCAAAGCAGGGACTGAAATAATAGAGAACAGGGTATACATATATATAAAGACATACTTACACACATATACATACATACCAATTCAATTATACAAAACTGAAAGATTTTATGCAACATCAATATCAATTAACAGATCAACACATTTATTAAAACCATTCATAACTTAAACTGTTTTTAAAACAAATTGTTTACTCACCAGACATTAGTAGAGAACAAGGCAGAGCATGTTCCAGGTTTGATTTCATTTTGAATTCTTTGCATTTGAATTTGTTGTGATACTTTGCATGCTTGCAATATGATGTTTTAAAAGTTGAAACTGCTGTTGTACTTCCCTTTGAATTTCAGCAGAGTTGAATCTCAATTGATCTTCATTTTAGTTGCAGGTTGAAGTGGCAATTGAAACTGCTATTTTGTATTGCCAGCTTGTTGAAGATTTGAAAATAGTTGTTTGATCTTCTATTTGTTTGCAGATTTGAATTCCAGGTTTGAAATCCTTTTTGATTTTGGTTTCAAGTTTTGATTTTGTTTGTAGGTTTTAGTTAAGAAAAGAGAAGAAAGAGTTTAGGATAGAAAATATTTTGAACTGAGAATGGAATACAGGTTTCTCCATCCTTTTTTATTACATAATTTTTATTAAAAATAAAAGAAAAAGAAAATGCCACTTGTTAAATTGCATGCATATACAAATGTTAATGCATGTTTCATTTTCTTACAAATGTTGTTAAGATGGCTAATATGGTTACACATGTTACTTAAGTATTTTTTTTAATAAATTTTTATTTAATTTAAATGTAAAGATAAACTTACATACTTTAATTCTCTTAATAAATAAAATTTACCTATGTATAAATAAATTACTTTTAAAAGAAATTATTCTAAAACTAATTATAATTCAAATATATCTTATACATGTATTTTTATAACCTTTTAAATTTAAACACTTTAAAGAATACAAAATAAAACTTTATTTAAAACTATCATATTTAAAACAAACAATTATCTTATATTTTGAAAACAATGAATTAATCTTTAACTTTTGAAAGATATTAAATTTAAAACAAAGCTTTTAAAATTACAATTCATACATATATTCCTACTATATAAATTATCAATACATTAAATTATTTAATACAGATTATTAAATTTATTTTGCTCAAAAACCCGGGATATCGCAGAGGTGATCGCGAGCAGGTGGTCGTCTCGAACAAAATGGAATTGGTCGATCAATTTGAGGGTCGTTCGCGAGGAGGTGTGAGGGATGGTTCTGCCACATGTGGAGGTGGCGGCGGCGTGTGCAAGTTCGATCGATCGAGTGGTGGGTATCGAGCGGAAGTTCGCGAATTTGGGGTTTCCTGGTCGAGTCTTGATTCGTGCTTAATCGAGGGAGCAGTTCGGTATGTTTACCATTTATATTTTCAAGTTCGTATAAACATATGTGTAGATGGATACACGCAGAGAAAATAATCATATATAACACAGTAAAAGAGTTTACAGTAGGAAATTAAAAAGAAAAAAAATATATTTTTTGAACTGTCGGTTTATATAGATTATCTTTTAAAAATAATGTGTCGGGTGGTTAACCTAATTTATTTACTTACTAAATTTATTTTAGTTGTTAAAAGGATATTTTATTAAAAAGGAAAAGTTGTTTAAAATCAAATTATTAGCTAAAAACCCAAACGCTTAGTTAATTAAATAAGTAAAATGGAAATTTATTATTCGATCTATTCGAATATTAACAGAATTGTATAAATTATTTATACAAGGTTTGAAACCGTGAAGAAATGGTCAAAATGGAAAATGGGATTGCTAATAAAAAGCTAAGGTGAGATTTTTCTCACTTGAATGGAAAAATTTAATTTTGCAGTTATTGATTGATTTGATTACTATATTGGATGTGATATTAGATATAGTAGGATATATATATATATATGTATATAGCAATATATACATATTGGCATATGTATATATTGGATTGATGATTTTCCCGCCTCGTATAGCGGATGAGACCCTATTGCGCCGTTAGTAAGCGGATTATTTTTATAAAACCCATATACCGCGATATTCCACCTCGAAGTGGAATTGGTATTGTGCTAACGTCTGTGGATGTAGGGAAACAGGTTGGAGGGATCCAACTGGATTCCTCACCAGTATTTATTTATTTACAGATATTGATGTATATTCTGTTATCATATGTTGATATATGATGTTTGATGTTGTGATTGACTAATTGGTGCTGTTGCATCATCGGATTCAAGTTTTAAAAATAACGACTTTTAAGTTAAAAGGATTTTTAAAGTGATCTTTGAAATTATACGTTTTATTAAATTTTTGAAGTGATTTATTTTAAATAAATAAACGTTCAAATTTTAAAGTTATAAAAGTTAAGACTTTGTGAAATATAACCGAAAAGTGATTTTTGGAATAAATAGTTGATTGATTTATAAAATGGTTTAAATTGAGATTTTTAAAATATTATAAACGGTTTACTTAAAAGGTTTATAAAGTTGACATTTTATAAATTAAGATATTGAAATTATAAAACGAGTTTTTATAAGTGTTAAAAATGAAGTGATAATAAAAAATCATATGTGAACGAGATTTATAGATTTATAAATTATGAAGTATAAATTGTATAGAAGTTGTAGGATAGAAGATTTATAAGGAATTTGCTTATAAATTAGATTTTTGCACTTAGATGAGATTTGAACAGAATTTGCTAATAAAATGATTTTTATAAGTTGAAATTGTTATGAAGTATAAATGTGATTTACAAACGTTGTTTATAAATCCGAAATCACTTATTTTGATAAGTAATTTTAGAAGTTAATAAGAGGAGAATTTTATAAATCGAGGTTGTTAAAAAATATAAAAGTGAATTTATAAACGTTGTTTTATAAATTCGAAATCAATCAATTTGATGAATTTAATATAGAAGTTATTAAGGGAATTTTATCCACGATTTTGGATAGTGGGTAATTCTTGAAATAAATGTGTAGAAAAGATTGAAATTTGGTTAGTGAAGTATATTCACGATTTTGGACAGTGAATATATTTTTAAGTAAAATGGATATGGTTTTGGGGAAGCGATATTATAAAATGAAGTTAATTGTTTTAAAAGATGTTTTAAAACGTGTTAAGTATCGAATACATAGATTTCAACATTTATTATTGAAATAGACGTTTTCGAGAAATATAAGGAAATGGTGGACTATAGCATTGTTGTTATAGTAAATGATTTCCGAAAGGAAATATTTTTATGTAGTATTGGGATTTATATATCTATCTTAAAAATCTGAATCCCTATACTAGTGATTTCGAGTCGTCGTAACGATGTTTTACGCAACATTCGTTTTGACTCAAATAGAGGTTAAAATTTATGATTTCCTTAAAGAATGAATATATACTTAATATTGATTTAAGTATATCGAATATTTTCAAATGTTGAAAATAAATAGTTTTGTGAAATACTTATTTTTAAATAAGTATGGAAATGCTTTTCCAATATGAAATGAACTGTTTTGAGATTTTATCTTCAAAGATAAAATGAAATGTGGAAATTGATTTGAAAATTGTTTTCAAATGGTTAAGTGTGGAAATTTTATATCTAGTAAAAGATATTTTGGAAGATGAAATAATTTGGAAAATTATTTGGAATCTGATGATGTCGCGCATCTTTATTGATAGTTAAATAACCGACTATCAATAATTACCTTGAATGGGTATTTGTTGTGAATTGGATGAATTTGAATGCCACACTTATTTTTGAATAATCGCTCACTATTCGGGTTAGCCGGGAAAGGACCATGGGGTCGTATAACCCATTCCGAATATGTGATACGTCGTTATGAATTGCATTTGAAGACCGGTGTTGAAGACCGGATATTTTTGAAAACGGAAGGATTACCGTCGAGTTACTCTACATCGGCTGATCTCCGGTTTAGAGGTTTTATCACCCTTGGTGACGGGAAGTCCGGACGTGATTAGAAATTATCCGGAATTGCAAGGGCTTCGTGAGAAGTGCCTTCGGTTCTGTTCGATCCCGAAACAGACTTGTATGAATTGTGTGTCTGACGTTACAATTTGAGATATAAAGCTGATTTCTTTCAAATACATATCTGTTGGTGGCGGAGAATTTATTCTCTTAGCTTAACACCCTTCTCTGAGACGTACGAGCTCAGAGGTTATGTAGTTGAAATTTATCAGCGATATACTCCCAATTTGGTAACGTGGCATATTGAGTGTTGCTGTGAAATGATCAGTGTTTGATCATTTGTGATATGATCATTTGTTTGATCTTATATCTTTGTGATCATAGGTTGATCATTTTGTTTGACCCGAAGCATGGCTTTGTAGAAAGCGTAGCTTTGTGGACGAGACTTCGTCGAGCCTCACACCCCGGAAATGGTCAAAATAGGAAGGATGCGGCAAGGTTCTAGGGAGTAGCGCCCCTTAGTGTATGTCATTCCTTCTGGATAAAGGTGGTATCATGGTATGGAGCCCAGATACTTAACCTCTGTGGTTGCTGCAAAATTTATTTCTTTGTGGTTGTTGCGAATCGGGGATCCTCGGGAAGATCGGTGACGATCGGGGGATGGCATACGCGTGTCAGTAGTTACCTATTTTTGCAGAGGTAACCCAGCCTTGTGTTGGAAGAGATCCGGTTAGGTTCTCGGGTCGTCTATTCCAGGGACGTACCCATCGTGGATAGGAAGTTCCTTAGCCTGACCATTTGTTGGAAATCCAAAGAAACAATACGAGCCTTGTACGGTTTTAGTTGTAGAACCTATCATTCACTTATGGTGGCGCCCCACTGTTTGGATGGTAGCTATAGTAGGCATAGTTCGAAATGTCTATGCTGGCTAAGATTAATATTATACTTTCAAAATGTTTTCTACACTATGCACTAATAATAATAATATCAAGAAGAATTTGATTTTGCATAGTAAGCATCTTTGACTATCATTAGAAGAAATCTCCTCCAATTCTGCGTTTGCATTGTGTGTGTGGCGGGAGGTCTTATGGTAGTTTCATTTTCCAAAAGCATTGCGAATTGACTTTAAAGTTTTCCTGTTGTTTATTTTAAAGATAAACTGTTTTACGATCTCACACCAGTCACCATGACTGACTCGGAGTTTATTGTTTCCCTTCTAAACTCTGGGTGCCCACCAATTTCCACACGGGCAGTCTAGAGTTATGTTACCAGGATATTCTGGAGCTTTGGAAGCAAGGTGGATGGCGAGACGTAGTATTTGTATCTGATATATTTATTCCGCTGTGTATTCTGTATGAGGACAAGTTATATAACTGTCCATTTTTGTATTGAGTTGTATATTGACTCTGATGATTGATGTATGTATAAACTGATATAGCTCTTTGTTTTAAAAGACTAGTGTTTATTTATTATATATTGTTCCACTGCGATATGTGAGATTCTGATATTGTTCTGTTGTTCTGTTGTTCTTCTCTTCTTTCTTCTATCTTCTTCTTTTTCTTCTGCTTTCTTCTTCTTCTACCTTTTTCTTCTATTTAAAACCCTCACTATTGGAGTTTCCGGCACTCGATTGCTCGGCAGTCGATAAAGTGAGTATCGATGTCGAATTTTCGAAAGTCAAAAATTTCGGTATGTGACAGCGTCAAAGTTCTAGATCTGGATCTTCTTCTTGGATTTATGCAATCCGATATAGATAGGAGATCCAAAGAGCAGGAGAAAAATTGGGTTTTCTCAGTGAAAGCACCAAAGTGTTTGTACCAAAATTGGGCACAACACTCTTCGGAAGTTTTTGAAGAGATAAAGTGAAGAAATTAAATGTAAAAGGAGGATTATCTAACAAAAACTCCAAATTTCAGATATGAAAGCAATTAAAATGCTAGGAGACACAAGAATTTAGAGTGGTTCGGCGTATCGACTACATCCACTATGAAGTTGTTTGCTTTATTGATCTTTCTTTGAATATTACATGGGAAATCAATAAATTACAGCGGATGATTATGACGTGCAGCAGTAAATTTTGTTGGTAGCAGCAGCAATGGAGTTTGAATCTGGATCCGGCAGAGTCTGGGCATTGGAGATCTCAAAGAAGAAGAAGAACCCCTTTTCTGTTGGCTTTGGGGGTCTATTTATAGGTGCAGGAGGTTGGTATTTCGCTCAGATCTCGGGAGACCCTCTCTGGCACGTGACCAGGCCCGCGCGCCCAAGCCCCTGAAGTTTCGGTCTGATCCGTGGTCGATACGAACGGATTTCGTATCGATCAATATTTCGTCCAATGGAGTTGAAATTTGGCGTGGACATTCTTTAGCATGTACGTAAGCTTCTATGAAAATTTCATAGCATTTGGACTTGTAGATTAGGAGATATGATCGATACGAATTGGGATCTTCGGTTGGCTGTTTCGTTCGACTCGCTCTTATTCGACTCGCTCTCGTTCGACTCGGTTGACGTGGCGCTTGAATCTCTGGATCACTCCGCCTTTGATGCTGTTTTGATCGAGTCGTTCTAGTATCGATGGAGGTAGAAGTCTTCGGATGGATGCGAAGTGGAGTGAGTCGAAATGTGGCTCTCCGATGGAATCAAACTAGATGGAGTCGAACAGTGGTCCTGCGAAGTAGTCGAACTAGATGGAGTCGAACAGAGGTTCTCTGGAGGATGCGGAGTGGGTCGAACAGAGGTTCTGAGATGGACGCGAAGTGGAGCGAGTCGAAGTGGGTACTCCTGATGGATTCGAACTGAGCGAGTCGAACGCGAGGCTATTTTTATTCAATTTTGCATCGGTCGTAACATGAGCATACAAACTCGGATCGACTTGAGATTTGGAACGTTGGCTCTCATAGCTTCGCTTGTCGTGTCAAACCAGTTTTAGCTCGATCCGGACTCGGACAAAATTCGTCGATATCCATAGTGGACCTGCGTATAACCGATTCTCTTAGACGAACTGTCATTGGTTTCTAGTCAAGTTCTTGGTGTCACGGCCTTGCCAAAAGGCGGGATAACATAAACCATATTTAAAGTGAATGATTATTGATTTATTAATGATGTTTAAAAGTATTTTGAGATTTAAAACTAATAAAATTTATAAATAATGGATTTAAGGTTTTTAATAACTTCGTTTTAAATATAAGTAGTGATGTAAATAATTGTTTTCAAATAGTTTACACATATTTATAAAGATGTTATTTAAAAAAATTTATGTGGTATTTATAAATGAAGCAAGAAATTTTACGGATGAATTTTTTTCCGTAAAGTATTAAAGATGATGATTTGCAAATGAAGTTTTCAAATGAATATTTCAAATAAAATTTATATAAGTTTCTTTGAATGTATAATTTAGAGATATTATATAAATGGGAAAAAAATTGATTTGCGAAGTTTTATTTATAGTAATAAACTTACCAATAAATTTGAATCTCTATTTTGGAACTATGGTTTGAAAAATATTTACTTGATTTCTATGCACTAACAGTAAATTTATAGGTTTATTCACTGTTTGAATTTTTGTATTAAACCAGAATAAATGTTTTTCCATGATTCGAATATTCATTTTAAACAAGTGTGTAAAATTAACTATGAAGATATGAAATTTTATACTTTGATTTGGATATTTAATGTAAGATTTGAGTATACTAGTTTCAGTTTAATAATCTAGGGTTATACTTATTTTAAAATATGAGTCTAATAAATTTTCGGATTTAAGGAACTTTATAAAAAAGGGACTTATCATAATGTTTTGATATAAACTTCTAACATTGTTTAAACTTTTGGAAAATTCTCGCATAATGCTATGAAGATGTTTTAAGTATATCTTATATCCTTACTAAGTGAATGAGGTTAAATGTTTTAATTGAATTTTTAGATATATTGAAATATTTCTTTTCTCTTCAAGGGCGAATACCAAAAACTTATGTAACATTCAATTACATTCCAAATATATATATATATATATATATAACTTACTAGAAATGTTTAATAAGTTGAAATGTTAATAGAATATGTAATAGAATATTATACAAGTAAAACTTAAGTAATGGAAGTGTTCGATGAAATTATTTCTAAATAAGAATTTTGATGTACAAGAAATGTTATGAACGTAAGTTAATATTGTGTGGGACTCAAATTTTTACGAGTAGCCAAGGGATTCAAGTTAGCTTTGACGAATCTATGGAGGAGATATGGAGCAGGAGGCTTCAGCATTCGTAGATATATAGTATTCCGCTGTGTTGGTTTCTCTGAGTCTTTGTTGAGTTGTATCTTGAGTTGTAATAACTAGACAGGTGTTTATAACTGTCTAGTATGTGATGTATAATCTGTGTAACTCTGATAGTCATTGTATATTATGTAATACATATGTTATTAATATAATTTATTCATTCCGCTGTTGAGATTTTGATGTATTCTTTCTCTCTTCTCTTCTTTTCTCTTTTCTATCCCTTTCTTTCTTATTAATGATGCGTCATTCTGTGGAATAAATGGCGAGTCGTTACAGTTGTATTGAGTAGTCGAGGGATTCAGGTTAGCTTTGACGAATTCTGGAGGAGATTTGGAGCAGGTGGCTTCAACGTGTAGATATATAGTGTTTTCGCTGTGTTTGTGTTCAGTCTGTATCTCTGTGATGTTTGAGATGAATGATAGACAGGTGTTTATAACTGTCTAATATGAGATGTGTAAGTTGTGTAACTCTGATGTATATGATACTATGTAATATCTTATGTGATATATTATATTTCATTCGTTCCGCTGTGAGATTTTCATATGTTGTTGTTCTTTCTTTTCTATCTTTTCTTCTTCTATCCCTTTCTTTCTTAAATCATGATGCGTCTTTCTATGGAGAGAAAGGTGGGTCGTGACAGTTGTGTAAGTACATGAAAGAAAAACAAAAGGATATTATATGGAAAAAAAAATGAACAGTGATGATGTAAAAAGAAACCAATTGAATAAACTTAAATATTGTGTTGAAATTATAGGTTGTTTTGGCTTATGGCATGTTAGGAAAGGACACTTCTAACTATATAAGGATGTATAAATAATCTATCAAGTAATTATCTAAGGCTGTTGAGCATAGGGTACACTTAATAGTTATTTATCACCTTGTACGATTAAAAGTTTCCGAACCTGAACAAATAATTAGTTTGGTTGCTATGGACGTATGATTGATTCCTTTGTTACATATGGTGGTCGTGTTGTTTATTTGCATGTGACTATTATTATGTTGTGTTGATTTGTTTGTTATTAATTGAAACAACTTAAATATATCTCTTTTCACGTAATTATTAACTTCTTTGGATTTTATAAGTGAAGTACAGGTTTATGGAAGTAATAGCTACTGCTTTTGGTTTCATAAATTAAGCGTTGTTTGCCTGACAAATAGGTACATTTTTGGATTACCGGTTTCTAGCAATATTATATTGTTTTCCCATGGTTTGGGATGTTTATTTTTGAAATATGATATATATGATCATTATTGATATTATTATCTCTCCCAGACCTCTGCGTACAAAGGAGATTCTACCGAAATTTTTCGTGAATTTTAGACTTAGAAATTTTGTGAGAAGTTAAATATTTTCAAACTTTGGTAGACTTGAATATGAAGATTTACTTATTATTAATTTTATATTGTATTTAAATTACTTAATTATGAAAATTAATTGTTTATAAATTGAATACTTTGAATAAAATATATTGATTCCTTATTTCCTCCTTTTCCCTTTTCGATCATGAAAAGTTTTGAGTGGGGGAGAGTGTAACGACCCATACTTTTCGATAATTAAAATATTAATTAAATAAGATTTTAGAATTTTATATTGAAAGAAAACTAAAATTTGTGATGTTATAATGAGAGTAATAACTAGAATGTAATGTTAGTAATGTTAATATATGGTAATTGCTAACTATTAATGTAATTCCAATTAATTGAAGTGACTGTAAAGTTATAATTGATTATAAATTATAAATAAGGAAATACATTAAATGTTGAAATTATATGTAATCAATTAAAATTGGCTAATGTTGAATATGAAATCAACGATGTTGTTTGAATGCTGTTGATAACTATTTAATGTAATTTCAAATCAATTGAAATAAATTGTAGGTTGACTTGGTTATAATTGTAAATAATGAAATAAATTAAATGATGTAGTTAATGGTGAACTTGCATGTAATTAATTGAAATAGGTTAATATTGAATACAAAACCTTTTAGGGTAAGCAAATTATAACCCTTGCTTGTAAAAAATAAGGTAATGGGTATGAATTATTATTATAAACGATTGTATTAACTATTTTCTCATTAATTTATCCGTTTGAATATTGAATGGGTAATTATTGGAATTAAGGCAATTGAATGTTTTGGGTTTAATGTTGGAATTGTATGTCAGTAATTGAAATAATTGTAAAGTTATTTAGTGATAAGTTGAAATAAGGAAATGAATTAAATGTTATATAAAAAGGGGAAAATTATATGAAATTAATGGAAAATTAAGTATAATAAGGGTTGTGTAAGTAGTCATAACATTTGTCGTTGATAATAAACTTATAAATGTGATTAAATAAGTAAAAGGTAACATTTGTCATTTATCACCTATTTATTTAATCCATTGAAATTAAATTGAAAATCAATTGTAATTAATCTAATTACTTATTGCAGTTAATATGAATTAAAGTGATAACTATAGAAGATTGAGGTAATGAAATGGTAAACCAACGTAAAGTATATCCATAAGATGATAATTGATTGAATAATAAGATGTAAATCACTATAAATATATATTGGAATTTAAATTAATTAATGAATTTATTGCCGTTAATTTGACTTGGAATCTTTCAATAAAAGGGAAAGAGAATTTATTTGAAATTAATGGCGTTTAATGAAAGAATGTTCGTTTGTTAGGTTCCGTTTTAAGGTGTAATTTTGAAATTAATTACAATTATGTCGATTTGGAATCTTTCAATTTAAAAGAGTAAAAAAAATGAAACACTAATTTTAATTAATGGATTTAACGAAAGAAACATACATTATTGTTAAAATAAAAAGAATGTTTTAATGAAAATAAAATGAACATTTTCATTTTGAAGGTAAAAATAATTTATTAAAAGAAGAAAAAAATGAATTTTAAAACAATAATTTACAGTCATTAAATATCAATTTGAGGCCGTATATAAGTGATTTTAACACTAATCTTGAAATTTAAATTAAATAACTTTTTAGGTTTCGTGATTGCGCTCTGAGAAAAACTTTATTTTGAAAAAAAACTTGAATTTGAGTTCTGGATCATCTTTTAATTTGTGTAATGTTACATTGGTTGTTGTATTCAAATTTATTTATTGTATGTTAATTATGTTTAAACGGGTGTAAAAAATATATATTTGGTGTTAATATATTTAATTGAGTTGAACATGCAATTAATTAGATCCTAAGTGGTCCCTTCATTCCCTTATTATTCAATACACCTGCCACTATTTCCACATTTTGGTTTTATTGCAATTTTCTGATGTAGTTGAAATGTGAATACACATCCTTTCTCATTCTTCCGTTTTGTTTATTTTATTACCCAAAGCATTTACTCAGATCATATAGCTTCATTTTATTTGTCCCTTCCATACCTGTTTCATTTGTTACTTCCCTTTTTTTTTGTTTCATATCATATCTCATTCTTTCCCCTAGAACTTCATTATTTTTCAAACATCAGGGCCTCTATTTTTTTTACTCAAAGTTTTAATGTCAACATAGCTTTATATCTCCACTTAGTTACTACCAATTCTTTTTTACTGAAGCTATGTTCAAAAAAAGAGAAAAAGTATGAGTATCTATTTCTTCCTCAACCACATCCGCACCTTTCGTCATCACCTTACCTTCTTTTGCAAGAAGCCTTCAAAAAAATGAATAATGAGAATTAGCTTTCATGGTTTTGGCTTTCTACTCCTTGCCTTTGTTTTGGGTACATCAAATTTGAAAACGTGAGTTATTAAAGTTTCTTATTTTAATAATTAATGTGTACGTAATTTTTTAAATATATCCTTATAACCTGAATATCTTCCACATACGAGCTCCGATACATGCGCAGTTTCTTCCATTGGACTCGTATTGGAATTCCTGACAACATGAAATAGGTTTGGCTGAGTTTGGAGACTGTTGGGAAAGGAATCTTTGTTTGGATTTTTGCATTCTAAATATCAAAGGTGAGTGTTTTGACCCACTCACGAATACTAAATTATCTTATGTTAGTTAAATTAAATTTATGATGTGATTAGAAATTTATTGATTTCTATTTGGTATTTTTTTAGATTGTCATTTAAGTTAAATTTGAATTTATATTGAATTGAATTGCCATTTAATTAATATTGAATATAAATTGCTAGTTAAACACCTGATAATGATAATAAATTGATTATTGTGATTTATTGGCTGATTTAGATGTTGGATTGTGATGGATGTTATTGGTTGACATTTTGGATGATTGGATGTTTATTTGTGTATACATCTCTGTTATCACTATGGATTGAAATGATAACCCAAGCAGTTTCCATTGATTTGGAATTTTGCTTTTAGATACTGGTTGAAATGACATATACCCATATAATTTTTTGAATTTGGATTATTTATTGGAATTGAATTATTTGAAAGGGTTAAGTTTTAAATTTAAACTTCAGATTTATTTAAAAAAAATGATTAATATTGGTATTTCAAATTATTTGAAATCTTTTAAATAATTATATCCACGTTGTACACTTGATAGGAGAAGAAAATCCTGTAACATCTCTGAAGCCATTATAGTAATATTTCTATTCTACTTATTTTGATTTGACTTACATAAGATCTTTTAGTCTTGACTCGGGTATTTTGTCTTTTCATTACGCTCGGTACAGTCTGAGCTTTTCAGTGTATCGAAGACCATTTTATTTGGAAGATGAAGACGGAGATGAGTCTACTATTTGTTATTAATTATTCCACTACATCATGTGTTCCGCTGCATTATTTATTTATTTATGCTGTATATATAACTTTGATTTGTATTGTAAAAGTGTAATCAAATGTCATTTGTAAAATAGCTTCATGAACTGTTTATTTGATTATTATATTTTGTCATTCCGCTGCGAGATTCTGTTTTTTGTTTTTCCTTCTTTTCTATTATTTTCTTATTCACCCCATTAACAACCCTCCCTTTTGAATGGTTTGAGTTGACATGTGTGGTTTATTGTCGATTTAAACCGTCCAAAAAGGTGGGTCGTTACAAAACCATTTGAATAAATTCAAATCCAAGAATTTAAAATCATTTAATTTAACAATCTGGTGTCCATATATAATTTTCTATCCTATGGTCAAGTGATCAGTTATTCGATTTAATTTCAGGGATGGATATATATCATTTGAATCCAAATCAAAGTGTCATAGGTATATATCATTTCAACCTATTTCTTAATTTATTCGAAATAATTCAATTAATATTTTTATATGCTGCCAATAATTTACGGGTGATAATAGGATATATATAAAATAAATAAACACCCAATCATCCAAAATATCAACCAATGAGCATCCATCAAAATCAACATTCAAACAGACAAAATATCACAACAATTAACTAGTTATCGACATCGGGTGTCTAACTGGCAATTTAACTTCAATTTCAAATTTGAACTGTCGATTTAAATTTCTATCAGTTCAAATCATCTCAATTTAGAAGTCAGTTAAATTTACCAACAATAGTCAATAAACATAAATCATTCATGATTTTAATTTAACTAACATAAAAATATCTTCGTACGTCGTGAGCGTTAAAAACACTCACCTTTTTTTTGAAACTGAAAATTCTTCAGCTTTAAATAAATACGAATCCAATCCCATGCTCTAGCCTTCGTCGATACGATCATAACACGACTTGTTTCATTCGAATCGGACCTCGTACGGAAAAGATACGAGTTTTTAAACATTTAAATAATTAAACTTAATTTACAAAAATAATTAAATGTTACCCTCATCTTCCCTCTCTCGGCTGCTGCTTACGCTCGAAGAAACCCATGCGACCTGACATCGAGGCGCGCCTCCACCAGAACCACCTGCACCCGAACTCAGCCCCGCCTACCTCCATCGTGTGCCACCTCCTGCCTCCTTCCCTCGTGCGTATATAATTTTTTTTATCTAATCGAACAAATTGCCGAGCCGCCCCAGCCATCGACCACGACTGTGATATCCCAGAATTTCAAGGAGTTTAAAATGTGATAATCTCTTAATTTAAATTTATTTGAAATTGATAAAATTGATATTTTCAAATATAAATAACCAAATAATAATAATAATATGATGTTTTAATTATGGTTATAGATTGATAATTATTTAGATTGTGTTATAAATTTGATTTTAAATAGACTTATCATTTTCAAATTTAATAAGTATTGTTTATATATATATATGTCTTGAGTTATTTTTTTTAAATGAAATAATTAATTTCAAACTTAATAATGTGTTTATTTAAAATAAATGTAGAGTTGATTTTTAAATTGGATTTTAAAAGTAAAATTTGAATTTGAATCTGGATTTAAATTTGAATCTTTAAAGATAAATATTTTAATATATTTGGTTATAAAATATATGAACAAGGCTTTTATTTAAAATAAGATTTGTTTTACAATATTTTCTTTAAAAGGAATTTTATTCATATAAATTTAGAAAGTGTTTATTTAATAGTAAATAAATACAAAAGATATGTTTACACTTAAAAATGAATTAAAAATATTGTATATAATTTTATTAGGATATAAATGAGTTTTATTGTATTTCTTTTAAAGGTTTTATTTATTTATAATATAGAAAAGCATTTATTTAAAAAGATATGTATTTATCTATTTAGGAAATACATATAAAAGCTTTTTAAAACTCTTTTTAAAAAATAATATAAGATTAAGGACAAGTGTTAAATTTTTAAAACATGTAAAATACATGTGTAAGGTAATTAAACAATGTATGAGACATGTGTCATAAGTTTACTTCTATTTTCTTTAATTTTAAAGTAAATCTAAATGAATTTATTTAAGACAATATTATTCCTCTCTTTCATTTCCTGTTTTAACTCATACATCCTCAAAAACCAAAACCAGAAATGATCAAACCGTAATCATCTTCAAAACAAAACTGAAATTCTTCTCAAACCCAAAATGAAATTTCCTCAAACCAGATCAAAGTTAAATTCTCAAATTCAAAAGCCTGTAACCATTTGCTTGTTTCAAAATCAAGTCTGTCACCATTCCAAGGATGAATGCAAATAAATCAAGCAAGTTTCAGTTTCAAAACAAGTTTTCAGTTTTAAAGAAATCAAAAAGCAAAGTTTTCAAAGCTTACAACCAGAGGCCATGATTTTCAAGTTTTAAAGCAAGCATTTCAATTTTTTTCAAAGCTTCCAGCAAGGCTCTGTTCATCTCTGAAATAGGTGAGTAAACCTTTGAATTAAAATCTAAGTATCAAATATTTATTGCATGTGAATTAATGTGTTGAAATTGCTTTGCATGTCTGTAATTCTGTATGCTCTTGTATATTTTTAAAAATGTGAATATCTATTGATTTTAAACATCAAAATATTAGTTCAAATCCTCTGCTTTTAAAACTATGAACATGGAATTCCCTTTAGATTGATGTAGATAATATATGTTGGAATTAACTTGGGAATGAATGTTTGAAATGTATATATTTGCATGTTTATTTATATGAACGTACACAGTTGTATGTAAGTATGGAATTATGCATGTGCTTGTATCTCTGTTTTCCAGAGTTCAATGTTTATAAATTAATCAAAAAAAATTTCGTATCTCTTTATCTGGTCAATATTAGCACTTGGTTTTAAGACAAATTAGCTTAGTTTTAATATAATCTAGGTACTAAAAATATAAGCAAGTATATATGTTTTGGAATATGCCTGTTTTTGTAAAATAACAGTAGGAATACTGTAAGACATCAAAAATCAAATATCGAATTATACTAATTCAAGTTGATGTCTGGAATCATCTTTGAAAAACAAGATTTTTAAAATAAAAACTACAATTTTTAAAATTATATTGAGGGTGCAGTTTGTAGTTAACCAGAGTTGGGTTTTTGAGTGATTTCTGGTGACTGGGATGTTTTTGGTAGTCGAGATTGTTTCTGGTGATAGAATGGTGATGGTAGAATCTTAGAAAAATGATGAGAAGTAAATCAAAGCAGTATGGCATTAGGAATTTTGAATCAAATATTTTAACCCTAGTTTCACCATTGATCAGTAAATTGATCACCGCAACCTCTATAAACGATCGAGTCCTTCCAGATTTGAGTAGATGGTAGATGGGGTGTGGAGGAAATAGTGGCCGGAGGCATAGATTCTCTGATGATTAGAATTTGGAGTCTGTGGCGATTACAGTTTCGACATTGTTCCAGTTTTTGAGCTCGAGTGCTCGATTTCGTTTTCGAGTTTGATTTGATGATCGGAGTTGTCGTGATGGTTGAAAGGAAGGTGGGCGACTCGTCGATGGCCGGAGAAGTTATCGGAGATGGTTGATCGTAGTGTGCACGTGCACGATCGTTAGCGTGTGTCAGTTTATTTGGGTTTGAGTTGCGTGGGTTTTCTCGAAGGGATATCGAGGAAGAAAGGCTTTTTGCTCGGAGTCGTTTTAAGGTAGTACGTGATTTTTCGAGTGAAACTGTTAAAGTTTTAACAGTTAAAAATTTTAAACAACAGTTTTAAAATTTACTCGAGAGGAACTCGGGAAAGAAGGGCTTGGGCTCGGGTTTTTCTTTGTGTTGTTTGTAAGTTTGATTGAAAATAGTTAACAATTTAAATTCTTTTAAAAACCAAACAGTTTTTAAATATAAAACTAATCTCTGTTTAAAAAGGGAAATAAGAAGAAGAAAGGCTTGGCTTTGTTCAAATATAATGGGTCAAACCCAAAGGAAATATTTAAATTAGTTTTTAAACAAATTTTAATTAAAGGTAAGATTTTAAATTTAGATAAGCAAGTTAAAACAATTGTTTTAAAAATTCATTACTGTGTAATAAATGTTTTGACTAAATTAAATTGTATGATTGATTTACTTAATTTTATTAAGTTAAAATCCTTAAGTTATTTTCAAATTTAATTTGGAAATAAGATAATTAATAAAGAAATGTTTTATCTTAAAACTTAATTTAAGTTTGATAATAAATGGAAATAATAAAGAGTGATTTATAAATTAAATTAGTAAATGATTAAGGATGAGTAAAATTAACAATTAAGTTTTCAAGTGTTTTATTTACTTGAAATTAAGGATTGTTAATAAATAATTAAGGTAAGTAATTAATAATTATTTATTTAAAAACTTAATTAATGATTTAATTAAGTAAGTTAATCACTAAGGTCAAATGTATTTAATGATAATGTTTTATCTTAAGATTAATTAAGATTTTTAAATGAGTTGAAATTAATTAATTTAATTAAGAAATTAAGATTAATTAATTAATTTAATCAATTATTGATAAGGATTAATTAAATGATTAAAGGTTAATTAAACTAGTAATTAAGAAGTACTTAATAAAGTTTTATTAGGAATAATTAAGTTTTCTAAATTAATAATTAAGAGATTATTAATTTATAATTAAAGTTAATTAAGGATTAATTAACTGTTATTAAGGGTTAATTAATTATCATTAAGGATTGATTAATAGGTAATTATGGATTAATTAAAGTGGTTAATTAATAATTAAGCTTTATTAATTAAGAGGTAATTAATTAGTTAATTAAGTTTAATTAATTAATTATAAAAGTAATTAAGGATTGATTACTTTTTATTAAAGGATATTAAGGATATTGATTAATAATTAAGGTTTATTAATTAATAGTTAAAGAATAATTAATCAAGGATTAATTAATTTGTTTAAAGGGTAATTAAGGATGAATTACTCAGTTATTATTTAGGAAATGAATGTGATTAATTTAAGTTAATTAATTTGATAATTAATTAAAGATAGTCACTCGATAATTGATTAAGTATAATTACTTAATAAGATTGGTTAAGTGTAATTACTTAGTGTAAGTAATTGATAAAATTACTGAATGTAATTGGTGCAATTAATTAAAGGATTTATAAAAGAAATTAAAGTAATTAAGAAATAAATTAAGAATGGTTAATTACTGTTAATGATTATTTAAGATTGATTAATGAGAACAATTAATTAAAGTATGATTGATTAATATAATTAATTAAGGAATAATGTAATTAATTAAAATTAATTAATTAAAGTAATTAATTAAGGATCATTAATTAATGTAATTAATGAGAGTAATTAAAGGTTAATTACTGTTAATGGTTAAGAATAATTAATTTGTGAAATTAATTAAAGAATAATTACTTTATGTAATTGATGGATAATTAATCAAGAGTGATTAATATTTAATGATTAATTAATTAAATGGTTTGTAATAAATTAATGGTTGATTAAGCAAGGATAGGAATTAATTCTTAAGTAATTAATTTAATTTAAGTTGATTAGATTGATTATAATAGAGATTAATAAGTGATTGCTTATGGCTGATTGTTTGAGTAGAATGTCTGATTTGGTTGATATCTATTGGATGATATACTATGATATTTTGTGATATGATATTGGATATATCTGTGATAAATGTGTGATATTTATCTATGTTAATACTGTGTGAATTCAAGTATTGAATTGAATTGTTTAAACCTTTAAACAACTTGGCCTTAAAAGATACGTTTTGGATTTCGATGAGACCGGGATCGGGTTTCCGTATACCGGATTTCCAGGTCTGGAGACCCGAATACCACATCGATCCAAATTAACGATAGGTCGTGAATCTCAAGTGAAGATGAAGATTCAGAGTGCAAGGGTTATTGTCGTTAACTCTGAGGGTGATTCCAAAACGAGTGTAACGAGATAATGCCTTCGGTTTCGTTCGAACCCGGAACGAACTTGTATGGATTGAATGCTTTCAAAACATCGTCAGGTGGACGATGAGCATTCTAAGTGATGTGTTCTGATTAAAGGTAATCGTGACCTCAAGCCTCATCAACCGTGAATGGCTAAAACAGGGGAGGTGCAGCAAGGCTTCGTGGGTAGCGCCCACTGAGAGTAAGGTCATCCTTGTCTAGATGTCCCTTTCTATTTTCGACTTAGTGGTGCGGTTGATGTACACAACCGTGGGGTGATTTTATTCGGAATTATCCAGTAAGGGATGGTTCCGGCTTTGTGTTGCAGGGGATTGGGAGTAATCCTCGGTACGGTGATCTAGGCCACGTACTGTGACGGGCGGTACCCCAGTAGCCCTGCCATTGTATGGAAATCCAACTTCCAATAAGTGATAACGGACTTGATTGTATACCTATGTATGCTGGAATTTAATAATGTAACAATTTCGGCTATTTTATATTTATTTGAAAACCCTAGACATATTATAATATAACCAGATTTCCTATCAAAGTTTTGGTTAGCGTAAGGTAAAAACTTTTCCATGTTTATGTGTGGGAAGTCTTACGTGATACCTTTTGATTTCAAAGGTTTTGAAGTTAAGCAAGTTTAAACCGTTTACTCACACCAGACCCATGTCTGACCAAGTGTTTATTTCTGTTTTATATAAACTCTTGGGTACTCAAATTTTTACGAGTAGCCAAGGGAGTCAGGTTTGCTTTGACGAATATTCTGGAGGAGCAATGGAGCAGGAGGCTTCGGCGTTCGTAGATATAGAATTCCGCTGTGTAGATCTCTGTGATAGTGTTTGTATTGTATTTGAGTTGTAATGTCTAGACAGATGTTTATAACTGTCTAGTATGTGATGTATATGTTGTATAACTCTGATAAGTGTTGTATATTGTGTAATACTTTTGTTATTAATATAATTTATTCGTTCCGCTGTGTGAGATTCTGATGTTGTTTCTTTCTTTCTTCTCTTCTTTTCTCTTTCTATCCCTTTCTTTCTTATCAACGATGCGTCATTCTGTGGAATGAGTGGCGGGTCGTCACATTTGGTATCAGAGCAATTGGTTGAGTGAATACCTTGGCTCTGGAGTGGTGTCTATCTTTAGAGTGCGTATTTGTAATTTTTATATAACTATATATATTTATTTCTACCTATTTGTTGGGTTACCTGTTCGGGTTTTCCAATATAAGTTATAAAGGTTGATAGGGTAGTGGTGTGTGTAACACGACTACCAATGGTTGGAGTTTGAATGTTTGATTTTGGAAGTGAATCTGTCGAGACTGTAGACCTAATACCGTCTCGAGTGAACTTTGATATGGTGTAAGAATTTCATTGATTTCTGAAGGAAATCTGTTAAGATTTGGAGTCCAACATTGAAGTATAAGTTGATCGCGCTCGTGTGAGCGGATTTTTGAGAGTTTGGATCTGTCGGTTAAGCAGAAGTGTGTGATGGTATCTCAGGTAATAGTAGCTGCGTGATGAGATGCAGTGACTGTAATATCCCGGAAATTTTAACAATATCGATTTAATAATCTGTTAAATAATTAAATTGATATTGATGATCTTTGATATTAAAATTTGAATTTAATTTAATAATCTGATTAAATGAGTAATTAATTGGTGATTTTATCTTTTAAAAGTTAATAAGATATTTTCTATTTGAATATATATATTTATTTATATATATTTTAAATAGAAGCTTTGGTAAATTGGAAATTTAGATTTAATTTAATATGACTTTTCAAAGTTATTTAAATAAATAACTTTATAGTTTTAAATATACTTTGGGTAAATGTTTAAATTGGTTAAGATATATTTTAACTTAAGTTTAAAAATAAAGAAGATTTAACACAAAGGTTTGTTTTATTTCTTTTTAAAATATTACTTGATTTATATAATCTCTTATATAAATTATTTAAAATTATCAAATATGTTAATTTCAAATAATAAATATAATGTATTATTTTTATTAATATGAATGGATTTTAAAGAATATGGGATTTTTATTTAATTAAATGAATAGTTATATATGTATATATATAACTTAACTTTTAAATTGAATCTTAGGATTTAATTTAAATTGAATTTGAAATTAAGTTTTGAAATTCAAAGGAATAAATATTTAAATTGTTTTGGATGTTAGAATATTTGTATAAACTTTTATTTATAAAATATAATTAGTTTTTATTTCTCTTTATATAGTTATATATATATAAATAAGTATTCAAATAAATCAAGAAAAAGTTTTATCTACTTTTAAAATAAATAAAGATAAATAGTAATTACTCAAAAAGACAAGTGTCATTATCCTAAGGTTTCATTTTAACAAGTGTAATTTAAGTAATCAATGTTTATGACAAGTGTTCTTTTTATTTTTGATTTTCTTTTAATTCATAAATAAACCATTTTATCCTATATAAACACATACTTCACTCCTTTATCTTCTTTTCTAATCTTCATTTTTTTCAAAATTAAGAAGATTTGTTTTCAGCTGAAACAAATCAGTAACAACTCTCAATAATCCAATACAAAATCAAACCCTGAAACTCTTTTCCAAATCAACTCTTCAGCTTAATGCATTTCTCCATTTTCAAAAGAAAATCTGGAAATTCCTCAAACCAGAGATTATAAAAATCAAATCTCTGTAAACCATTTTCCAAAATCTAAATCAAGTTCAGCCTGCAATTCTTTTCAACATTTAAGCCTACCTACATTTTCCAAGAGCCTGTCTGCATTTCATTTTCATCTCTGGAACCACCTCAAGTCTATCTGCCTTCATTTCTTCAACCTGGAGCAAGCATGCATGTAGATAAAGCAAATGTAAAGTCCAGCAATTCAAGTTTTAAAGCAAAAAGAAAAAGTATTCAAACTCTCAGTTTCAAGTTTTCAGTTCAAAAGCTTTTCAAAAATTTAACTGCCTCTGTCACTATTTAAGGTGAGTAACTTTTAAATTTTAAAAATAAAAATTGGGTTGCATGCTAGTATAGTATAATATAAATGTATGTGCATAATTGAATGTCTGAGATGTTGTGCATGCTGTTTAAGTGCTCTGTTCAACCTTTGTTTTTAGATAAGTAGCATTTTTTTTAAAAAATTTCTTAAGTCTAAATTGGATGTATGTCATTTCTATGTTCAATATTGTATTGTGTGATATATTTGTGAGATTTATATTAGTGAATTGCTAAAGTATGATGTATGCATATGTTTGAATAAATGTAACTTCTCTGTTTTCCAGTTTTTGTTCTTGTTTTGATTTAAATTCAAAACTATTGATCTTGGTCTCTGTAAACTTCAGTTTCGAATCAAACTTGTTTGATTTATTCAAATTTTAGTTTTAAGGGTATACTTAAGTTAACAGAAAACATTTAAATGACTCTGGGAAAAACAAATAACTGATAAAATCTAAAATAAGTAAAAATTTAAACTTCATAAATTATTGTTTCAAAGGTAGGATCTGAAACATCATGTAAAAATATGAATTTTAAGACTAGAATCAAAAGTTTTAGTTTGAGGAGGAGCGTGCAGTTCTGGTTTGACCAGAGAATGGAAATTTGGGTGTTTCTGGTAATCTACTTGATCGTAGGGGTCGGGACTTTAAATGTTGATGGAGGAAGGATCGAAGATTCAAGGAAAATTACTAGGATTTGAATTAATGATTCAAGGCTGAAATGATTTAGTATTAAAAATTTTAACCCTAGTTTTAACTGCCGTGACAATTGGATCACCACGTCTTCCCTAGTGAATCGAGTGCAATAGTGCTTTGAGGGAGTGAAGCTTGGTCGATGACGATGACATGGCCGGAATTTAAGAATCTCTGGTGGTGGGAATCTCGAAGACGAAGTGTTGACAGGTTTGGTGATGGGTGAGTCTTTCTGTTCCAGGTTTCGAAAATCATCTCGATTTCGATTTCGCGAGTGGATTGAAGATTGAATGATCGGAATTAGGTTGGAAGATGATCGTCGACTTGCGTACGTAGTCGTGGATGATCGGAGGCGACCGCATTTCTGGTGCACGTGCACGGTGATATCGGAATCTGGTGATGTCTGGTTGTTGGCAGAGAATGTTCCAGTGTTGCTCGAGTTTTTTTGAGTGCGACTCGAAGTTTTTTAAGTTTTGACTCGAAGCATTTTGGTGGAATCGCGAGAACTTTTAGGTGTTGCCAGGTTTTTCAAAAGCCTATTAGTAAATTTAAATCTAAATTTAAAAACTGTAAAGAAATATTTAAAACAGGAATTGAAATCAAGTTTTAAATCATGAAGTCAGGATTAGTTTTGAATCTAAGATTTAAGATAAACAAGTTTTATAAATTCAAATGTTTAATAAGTTTATATTTAAATGTTTTGAATTTAAAAGGGGATTTGTTTAAATCTTGTGAAATTTCTTTTATAAGAAATCTATTATTTATCATTTAAAAAGTTTTAAATTGATTTTAAAACTAGTTGAAGTTAAATTATGAGTCAATGATTTGTGCATTTAATTATTAGGGTAATTAAATGAATAATTAATTTACTTAATAAATTAATGAAATAAATCATTACTTAAAAAGAAATTAAAGGTTTAATCTTAAAAAAAGTTTAAGATTAATTATTTTAGAATAATTAATTTGAGATTAAGATTCATTAATTAAATAGGATTTGATTTTAATTAATGGGTAAGATAAATTAATTAGAATAATTAATTTATAATTAAGGATTTTGGATTAGATATTAATTAATGATTAAGAATTGATTTATTTGGAAATAATTAATTAATAAGGTAATTGAATATTAATTAAGTTATGGTTAATACTTAATTAATTAGAGATTAATTAATTGTTTATAAAGTTTTATTAACTTGAAATTAATAATAATTAATCTAAGTTAATTACTTAAGAAAAGTAATTATAGAATTGTTAATAGTTAATGAAGATCATTAACTATGGATTATTTAATAATTAATTAATTTTAATTGTTAATTAGATTAATTAATTTAAAAGATAATCAATATAGAATTTGTTTAAATGAATTACTTAATGGAAGTAATTAAGAAAATTAATTACTCATTGTAATTAAGGAAGTTAATTTGAGTAGTTAAGTTAATTAAGTTTAATTAATTTAGAATAATCAATGGATGATTTGATTAATAATTACTTAATGTAATTAATAAGGTATTATTATTTAAGGAAGTAAATAATAAGATAATTACTGGAAGTAATTAATTGATTGGTATATATTAAGGAAAGTAATTTAAGTTAATTACTTATGAATTAATCAAGGGATTAATTAAGAAATTAATTAAGGAGAATTAATTTAGTTAATGAAAGTAATTAAGGGTAGTTAATTACTAATTGAAGATTAATCAAAGTGATTAATAAATGTTGTTTAATTTAAGGTTAATTACTTAATGTAATTAATTTAATTAAGTAATTAATAATTAAGTTGTAATTAAGGATCATTAATTAATATAATTAATGATGTAATTAAGATTGATTAATTAAGTATAATTAATAAATGAAGTGATTAATTAATGTAATTAATTAAAGATTAATGTAATTAATTATAGTTAATTAATTTATGAGGTAATTAAAGGTTAATTACTATATTTGATTAAGGATAATTAATTTGTGAAATTAATTTAAAGGTTAATTACTTGAATGTAATTAAAAGATAATTAATCAAGGATGATTAATTAAGATGAATAATTAAAGGATAATTAATTAATTTAAAATTAATTAATGGTTAAGTAAGCAGGATTTATAGAATAAGGTAATTAATTTAATTCACTTTAAATTAATTAAAAGATGATATAAATCATTACTTATGAATGGGTATTAGTATGGAATGCTTTGCATTTGATTGATATCTCTGATGAGATATATGGTGTGATATGGATGTTAGTTGAATTGTGATGACAACATGAATTATCTGATAATGTTGATTATCTATTGTGAACTATCTTTCTATGTGTATAAAGATAATTGAAATGAATTGTTTTAACCTTTAAAACAACTTGGACTTAAAAGATACGTTTTGGATTTCGATGAGACCGGGATCGGGTTTGCTACATTACAGCGTGATAGGGGGTTCTCGCTTTGCGTTAGGTGGCGAACGGGAGACTCTTACCCCTACATGTCCCCGGGGGTAGTATAAGGCCTTTTGGGGTTGGTTGCGACTCGAGAGGGTGGCCGTAAAAGCAAACCCGAGGTATCACTGTGAGCCACAGCGGGGCTGGGATGGTTGAAAAGCCTACCGGTCGTGAACCGTTGCTGAAGGTTGAAAAGCCTAGGTCGTCACACGTGGTATCAGAGCTGAGGCTAGCGATAACCTTGGCTCTGGTGGGAATTTGAGTGTATTAATAGATATGAGCGCGTATTTGTTAGTGAATATAAAATGGTTTTATATTGTGTTGGTTGGTTTATTGAGTAGTTTATGGATTCTGGTCAATACGAGTAATTAACGTTATTGATAGGGATCTCTAAACACTTAAATAGAACAATTCGACACAGTATTGTTTTAAAGAGGTAAATGAAATAATTTTACCCAGAAATAATTTCTATATAAAAAGTATCATTTTAAATATATATATATTTCTACCTATTTGTTGGGTTACCTGTTCGGGTTTTCCAATATAAATTATAAAGGTAGTTAAGATGGTAGTGTGAGTAACACAACTACCAATAGTTAGAATTTGAGTGTTGAGGTTGGAAGTGTATCTGTCGAGACTGTAGACCTAATACCGTCTCGAGTAAGCTTTGCTGTGGTAAAGGATTTCATCGATCTCCGAAGGAAACTGTAATGGTTCGGAGTTTATCTCTGAAGTTTGGATGAGTAGAATTGGATCTGTCGATGAGGCAGAAGCGAGTGATGGTACCTTGATACCTCAGGTAATAGTAGCTGTATGATGAGATACAGTGACGATGGATGTTCCTGAAGATGTTTTCTTTGGAACAAGATTAAGGAAGTGTGTATGCTTCGGTGTTGTGGTTGAGCTCAGCATGAAGTTTCTGCTTTGGTTTGAAGTTCGAGTTTCTCGAAGATCTTTGGAGTAGGAAGACCTTGACATCAGTGTCAGCAGTGCAGCTCAGAGTATTCTGTGCATTGGCAGGAAGTTTTCTGGATGAGCAGTTTTTCTGAAGATGAAGTTCAGAAGCAGTAAGAGTAAATCCATTTCTTCGATGGATTGGATAGTTAAGTATGAGCTGTTCGGATTGTGTAAAGAGAACAGTCTGTTTGGAATTAGGATGGGTTGATCGCAAAAGTGACTTGCGATTGCTGAGTGTTCTCTTGGGTTGTCAGAATTTTCTGATGTTTTCAAGGAAGTCAGAAGTTTGTCCGCATCTGGAGGTTGAGTTTTCTTATCGACTGGATTCCATGAGTGATACCGATGATTCAGTCTAGTGGAAGGATGTTTCCTAGAGATGGAGTTGGTGAAGCAGCTCAAATTTTGCTGGAGTATCTGAGTTGTATTTATGGATCAGTGAACCTTATTTCTGGGATGAGTTGTCCAGTCTGTGCTTGTGTTCTACCTCAGATCAGAGTTGAGCAGCGGAAGCAGTTTGGAGTGTATCTCTGGATGGGAGAAGTAAGTTTGGAATCTACTGATAGTTGTGAAGTAGAGTTATGTGTGGATCTCGTTTGTGTTCTGATTTGGATAAGTATTTGATTTTCAGAATTGAATTATCAGTTTGGATAACTGTAATTCATTGTGTTTTACGTATCTCTGAGGGAGTACGTATTTGATTTATCTTTGGTTTTAGAATCTGCAGTTCTGGAAGTTTGGTTGTTGATTCAGACTCGTCTGTAGTCTGATATTCTGTTTAGTTCTGTAGATCTAAATGAATAGGAGATCTATAGCTTAGTAGTTTAGATTGTTTGTAGAGCGAGTATCCCGGTATATATATATATATACTTGGGAAAACTCGAGGAATTCTATCTAGAATTTTGTCTGGATAGTTAGATTTGATTGATTGGATGAATTGGTTGCTATGGTTGTTAGCATATGGATGATAGTATATGCTTGTGTTTTGAATTAAAATCTTTAATAAGATTATTAAATTACCTTTGTTTAAATTTCGGGGACGAAATTATTTTAAGGGGGGAGGAATGTAATATCCCGGAAATTTTAACAATATCGATTTAATAATCTGTTAAATAATTAAATTGATATTGATGATCTTTGATATTAAAATTTGAATTTAATTTAATAATCTGATTAAATGAGTAATTAATTGGTGATTTTATCTTTTAAAAGTTAATAAGATATTTTCTATTTGAATATATATATTTATTTATATATATTTTAAATAGAAGCTTTGGTAAATTGGAAATTTAGATTTAATTTAATATGACTTTTCAAAGTTATTTAAATAAATAACTTTATAGTTTTAAATATACTTTGGGTAAATGTTTAAATTGGTTAAGATATATTTTAACTTAAGTTTAAAAATAAAGAAGATTTAACACAAAGGTTTGTTTTATTTCTTTTTAAAATATTACTTGATTTATATAATCTCTTATATAAATTATTTAAAATTATCAAATATGTTAATTTCAAATAATAAATATAATGTATTATTTTTATTAATATGAATGGATTTTAAAGAATATGGGATTTTTATTTAATTAAATGAATAGTTATATATGTATATATATAACTTAACTTTTAAATTGAATCTTAGGATTTAATTTAAATTGAATTTGAAATTAAGTTTTGAAATTCAAAGGAATAAATATTTAAATTGTTTTGGATGTTAGAATATTTGTATAAACTTTTATTTATAAAATATAATTAGTTTTTATTTCTCTTTATATAGTTATATATATATAAATAAGTATTCAAATAAATCAAGAAAAAGTTTTATCTACTTTTAAAATAAATAAAGATAAATAGTAATTACTCAAAAAGACAAGTGTCATTATCCTAAGGTTTCATTTTAACAAGTGTAATTTAAGTAATCAATGTTTATGACAAGTGTTCTTTTTATTTTTGATTTTCTTTTAATTCATAAATAAACCATTTTATCCTATATAAACACATACTTCACTCCTTTATCTTCTTTTCTAATCTTCATTTTTTTCAAAATTAAGAAGATTTGTTTTCAGCTGAAACAAATCAGTAACAACTCTCAATAATCCAATACAAAATCAAACCCTGAAACTCTTTTCCAAATCAACTCTTCAGCTTAATGCATTTCTCCATTTTCAAAAGAAAATCTGGAAATTCCTCAAACCAGAGATTATAAAAATCAAATCTCTGTAAACCATTTTCCAAAATCTAAATCAAGTTCAGCCTGCAATTCTTTTCAACATTTAAGCCTACCTACATTTTCCAAGAGCCTGTCTGCATTTCATTTTCATCTCTGGAACCACCTCAAGTCTATCTGCCTTCATTTCTTCAACCTGGAGCAAGCATGCATGTAGATAAAGCAAATGTAAAGTCCAGCAATTCAAGTTTTAAAGCAAAAAGAAAAAGTATTCAAACTCTCAGTTTCAAGTTTTCAGTTCAAAAGCTTTTCAAAAATTTAACTGCCTCTGTCACTATTTAAGGTGAGTAACTTTTAAATTTTAAAAATAAAAATTGGGTTGCATGCTAGTATAGTATAATATAAATGTATGTGCATAATTGAATGTCTGAGATGTTGTGCATGCTGTTTAAGTGCTCTGTTCAACCTTTGTTTTTAGATAAGTAGCATTTTTTTTAAAAAATTTCTTAAGTCTAAATTGGATGTATGTCATTTCTATGTTCAATATTGTATTGTGTGATATATTTGTGAGATTTATATTAGTGAATTGCTAAAGTATGATGTATGCATATGTTTGAATAAATGTAACTTCTCTGTTTTCCAGTTTTTGTTCTTGTTTTGATTTAAATTCAAAACTATTGATCTTGGTCTCTGTAAACTTCAGTTTCGAATCAAACTTGTTTGATTTATTCAAATTTTAGTTTTAAGGGTATACTTAAGTTAACAGAAAACATTTAAATGACTCTGGGAAAAACAAATAACTGATAAAATCTAAAATAAGTAAAAATTTAAACTTCATAAATTATTGTTTCAAAGGTAGGATCTGAAACATCATGTAAAAATATGAATTTTAAGACTAGAATCAAAAGTTTTAGTTTGAGGAGGAGCGTGCAGTTCTGGTTTGACCAGAGAATGGAAATTTGGGTGTTTCTGGTAATCTACTTGATCGTAGGGGTCGGGACTTTAAATGTTGATGGAGGAAGGATCGAAGATTCAAGGAAAATTACTAGGATTTGAATTAATGATTCAAGGCTGAAATGATTTAGTATTAAAAATTTTAACCCTAGTTTTAACTGCCGTGACAATTGGATCACCACGTCTTCCCTAGTGAATCGAGTGCAATAGTGCTTTGAGGGAGTGAAGCTTGGTCGATGACGATGACATGGCCGGAATTTAAGAATCTCTGGTGGTGGGAATCTCGAAGACGAAGTGTTGACAGGTTTGGTGATGGGTGAGTCTTTCTGTTCCAGGTTTCGAAAATCATCTCGATTTCGATTTCGCGAGTGGATTGAAGATTGAATGATCGGAATTAGGTTGGAAGATGATCGTCGACTTGCGTACGTAGTCGTGGATGATCGGAGGCGACCGCATTTCTGGTGCACGTGCACGGTGATATCGGAATCTGGTGATGTCTGGTTGTTGGCAGAGAATGTTCCAGTGTTGCTCGAGTTTTTTTGAGTGCGACTCGAAGTTTTTTAAGTTTTGACTCGAAGCATTTTGGTGGAATCGCGAGAACTTTTAGGTGTTGCCAGGTTTTTCAAAAGCCTATTAGTAAATTTAAATCTAAATTTAAAAACTGTAAAGAAATATTTAAAACAGGAATTGAAATCAAGTTTTAAATCATGAAGTCAGGATTAGTTTTGAATCTAAGATTTAAGATAAACAAGTTTTATAAATTCAAATGTTTAATAAGTTTATATTTAAATGTTTTGAATTTAAAAGGGGATTTGTTTAAATCTTGTGAAATTTCTTTTATAAGAAATCTATTATTTATCATTTAAAAAGTTTTAAATTGATTTTAAAACTAGTTGAAGTTAAATTATGAGTCAATGATTTGTGCATTTAATTATTAGGGTAATTAAATGAATAATTAATTTACTTAATAAATTAATGAAATAAATCATTACTTAAAAAGAAATTAAAGGTTTAATCTTAAAAAAAGTTTAAGATTAATTATTTTAGAATAATTAATTTGAGATTAAGATTCATTAATTAAATAGGATTTGATTTTAATTAATGGGTAAGATAAATTAATTAGAATAATTAATTTATAATTAAGGATTTTGGATTAGATATTAATTAATGATTAAGAATTGATTTATTTGGAAATAATTAATTAATAAGGTAATTGAATATTAATTAAGTTATGGTTAATACTTAATTAATTAGAGATTAATTAATTGTTTATAAAGTTTTATTAACTTGAAATTAATAATAATTAATCTAAGTTAATTACTTAAGAAAAGTAATTATAGAATTGTTAATAGTTAATGAAGATCATTAACTATGGATTATTTAATAATTAATTAATTTTAATTGTTAATTAGATTAATTAATTTAAAAGATAATCAATATAGAATTTGTTTAAATGAATTACTTAATGGAAGTAATTAAGAAAATTAATTACTCATTGTAATTAAGGAAGTTAATTTGAGTAGTTAAGTTAATTAAGTTTAATTAATTTAGAATAATCAATGGATGATTTGATTAATAATTACTTAATGTAATTAATAAGGTATTATTATTTAAGGAAGTAAATAATAAGATAATTACTGGAAGTAATTAATTGATTGGTATATATTAAGGAAAGTAATTTAAGTTAATTACTTATGAATTAATCAAGGGATTAATTAAGAAATTAATTAAGGAGAATTAATTTAGTTAATGAAAGTAATTAAGGGTAGTTAATTACTAATTGAAGATTAATCAAAGTGATTAATAAATGTTGTTTAATTTAAGGTTAATTACTTAATGTAATTAATTTAATTAAGTAATTAATAATTAAGTTGTAATTAAGGATCATTAATTAATATAATTAATGATGTAATTAAGATTGATTAATTAAGTATAATTAATAAATGAAGTGATTAATTAATGTAATTAATTAAAGATTAATGTAATTAATTATAGTTAATTAATTTATGAGGTAATTAAAGGTTAATTACTATATTTGATTAAGGATAATTAATTTGTGAAATTAATTTAAAGGTTAATTACTTGAATGTAATTAAAAGATAATTAATCAAGGATGATTAATTAAGATGAATAATTAAAGGATAATTAATTAATTTAAAATTAATTAATGGTTAAGTAAGCAGGATTTATAGAATAAGGTAATTAATTTAATTCACTTTAAATTAATTAAAAGATGATATAAATCATTACTTATGAATGGGTATTAGTATGGAATGCTTTGCATTTGATTGATATCTCTGATGAGATATATGGTGTGATATGGATGTTAGTTGAATTGTGATGACAACATGAATTATCTGATAATGTTGATTATCTATTGTGAACTATCTTTCTATGTGTATAAAGATAATTGAAATGAATTGTTTTAACCTTTAAAACAACTTGGACTTAAAAGATACGTTTTGGATTTCGATGAGACCGGGATCGGGTTTCCGTATACCGGATTTCCAGGTCTGGAGACCCGAATACCACATCGATCCAAATTAACGATAGGTCGTAAATCAAGTGAAGATGAAGATTCAGAGTGCAAGGGTTATTGTCGTTAACTCTGAGGGTGATTCCAAAACGAGTGTAACGAGATAATGCCTTCGGTTTCGTTCGAACCCGGAACGAACTTATATGGATTGAATGCTTTCAGCACATCGTCAGGTGGACGATGAGCATTCTAAGATAGATGTGTTCTATTTAAAGGTAATCGTGACCTCAAGCCTCACAAACCGGGAATGGCTAAAACAGGGGAGGTGCAGCAAGGTTAGTGGGTAGCACCCAAGTAGGACAAGATTACCTCTGTCTAGAAGTCCCTTCTTATTTCGGCTTAGTGTGTGCGGTTGCTGATCCCAACCGTGAGGTATCTTGTGCGGGAATTATCCAGTAAGGGATGTTCCGGCCTTGTGTTGCAGGGGATTGGGAGTGATCCTCGGTACGGTGATCTAGGCCACGTACTGTGACGGGCGGTACCCCGGTAGCCCTGCCATTGTATGGAAATCCAACTTCCAATAAGTGATAACGGACTTGATTGTATACATATGTATGCTGGAATTTAATGAATGTAACAATTTCGGCTATTTCATATTTATTTGAAAACCCTAGACCTATTATAATACAATCGAATTTCCTATCAAATGTTTTGGTTAGCGTAAGGTAAAAACTTACCCATATTTATTGGTGGGGAGTCTTACGTGATACCTTTTCTTTCAAAAAGGTTTTGAAGTTAAACAAGTTTAACCTGTTACTCACACCAGACCCATGTCTGACCCAAGTTGTTTATTTCTGTTTTATAAACTCTTGGGTACTCAAATTTTTACGAGTAGCCAAGGGATTCAGGTTAGCCTTGACGAATTGTGGAGGAGCAATGGAGCAGGAGGCTTCAGCGTTGTAGATATAGTTAGTAGTTTCCGCTGTGTTGATCTTTGTATTGATCTGTATTATGTTGAGATGTAATAACTAGACAGATGTTTATAACTGTCTAGTATGTGATGTGTAATCTGTGTAACTCTGATAGATGATGTATATGATACTATGTAATATTTATGTGATATAATATATTTTGTTCGTTTCCGCTGTGAGTATTTGTGTTTGTTTCTTTTCTCTTCCTCTCTTTTCTACTTCTCACCCCTTTCTTTCTTACTGTCGATGCGATTTTCCGGGAGTGGAAAGTCGGGTCGTCACAGTGACTATGGATATCTCAGAAGATGTAACAACCCGGTATTTTGTACCGATTTAACTATCATCTTTTGACGATTTATTTTCCTGGTTAATCGTTGTTTGGAATTTTTGCACTTGTATATGAACGAGCTTTAACAATCTGTTAAGTGTCATGAACGTTGAAGGTTACAACCTCTTTCCCTATTTGTTCAGTTAAAAAGAAAACCCGTTTCCTCCATTCGTGAACCCTAGCCCAAATTCGTGATCAACAAAATAATGGCGACAAAACTTAGGGCTTCAGCGATTTTTCTTCGATCTGAGAAATATAGGGCTTGGCCTCGTTCGTTCTTTCGATGCTTGCTAGGGCTTCCGTTCCTCGTTCGCTCTGATCTTCGGGCTTTGTAGGTCGAAGCATGCGATGGTTTCGATTGGATGATTTTCGATGTCGCCTGTCTCGATCGAAGTTCTGCTCTTCGTGCTCGCTCGTAGAAGAAGCTTCTCTGTGGTGACTCTGGCTTCGCCTTCGCTGTAGCTCATTTTCTTGCGACCTCGAATTGAAGGTGAGTGATCTTCATTTTCGCTCACATCTAATTCATTTCAGTTTGATGCTTCTGCAATTTGATTTTTTGGGTGTTGATCTAGTTCGTTTAACACTTGCTGTTGAGGCCATTATGTTCTTACTGCCCCTAGTGGTATTTCTGCTCTTGCTCGTTTTACTGCTGCTTTATGATATTGAGTTGTTTCGAATTACCTTTGGAACATGCCTACTCTGGTACTTTGTTTATTACGGTTTCATGAGAATTCTAGCTTGTCTGCACCCATATACTCGTTCATTATTGCACTGGTAGTCGAGTTTTGAGCATGTGAGCATTTAGCATTGTTATGGTTCATGAGTCTGGATTCATCATGTAGTTGTTCGACCTAGCATTTGATTTGTAGTATTGGTCTGGGTTCTCAGCCACTGTCTGCATTCCTTTAGTAGCTTCGTTCAAGTTATTTTGGGCATTGTTGTTGTTGAGCTTCTTGTTTTGGTCATTGTTGAAGTCTGCAGTTGCAAGTTGTTCATCTCTGTCATGTATCAGTTGCAGTTGTTCTTGTTTGTAACTGCAGTTTCATGGTGACGAATTTTGTTTCTCTGTTCATTCTCAACTTCATACTAATTTTGGCATGTCTGCATCCATATATGCATTTGGTCATTCATTGGTTTGTTTGCATTTGTGAACATCGTCGAGTCTGGTTGTATTTGCATTGAACCACGCTGTGTTGATCTTGTACCACCCTGATCATGCTCTGTTATGTATTCATGTGTGTCCAGACCTTGGTGTAGTTGTTGTTCATTCGACTTTCTGTTTCACTGGTCATTACATGTTATACATATGTTGTATTTTGGACATTGTTTCACTGTTCCATTGTTGTAGTCTTTGTACTATTGTTGCTTCGACAATTGATCTTGGGTTTGGTTCCATTTGTTGTTTACTGGTATCACTTGACAATTTTGAATTGCTTGTAGTTGATTCTGGTTTCACATATTTGCAGTCTTGTCTATTGATGGCATCTCTGGTTACACAGAGCTGCCATGCATCATGTACAACTTGTAATTGCTCTTTGATCTCTTTTGAGTACTGATGTGTATTTGCATTGTCTTCTATCCACTGTAATTCTATCACTTGTGACTCGAGTTCTTTACTTTTTTTATCATTTGAAGTGGTCTTCGTCCTGTTGAAGTAGTCAGTGTGTCTGTTTTAAGATGATAATGTATTCATGTATATTAGTCGATAATGTACTTGTATATATAACTTCTTGAGTCGACAATTGTAGTTGTATCATTTGTATTGTGTCAAATGTATTGTAACTGATATCAGTTATTGTATATATGAGACTTTTCGTTCCATCTTTATTCCGCATTTATGTTATCTGTGTTATTTTTATATCTATTGTCCTAAACTATTATAGCCACTGTATAGTAGCTTTGAGTTTGTATCGGTATGTCGGGTTTCCTCTAAAAATGAAATGCAATGTTTTATTATCTGACATATCGGTGCTCGCACAAGGCAATTACATAGATGGTCGCTCCTCAACAGCCTTATTCTCCGTGCTAGTTGACAGCACTACACTGTAGTGTTCTTGGCTAGCGTGGGTATAGAGGTGGGGCGTCACAGCTTGGTATCAGAGCCTGGGGTTTAGGACAATTATAAAACATAACTTAGATGGAGCTTGTGTTACAACTATTTGTCGATGTTTTATCTCTCATCTTTACATATGACTATTTTTGACTGTTAGGTATGAATTCCTAACGCTTATTCTTGTGTTTTCGGCTCTGAATTGATTTAGCCGATGTTGATTTTGTTTTAATTTGGCAAATTAAAGCCATTTTGACTTTTGGACTTTGTTCCACTTTTGTCTATGCTATGAGTGTCATTGTGTACCTGTTACACTGTGATGAAAAATAGCTGGACCAGTTGCAAATTTAGTGATTTTGATTTCTCATTAACATCTAGTTTGAATCTCAGCGATTTTGAACTTGATATTTTGTTTTTCCAGTTGATAATCGATTCTTCTTCTCTTATTAGTTGTTATCACCTTTATTGATTTTGATAACTTCTATTTCTGGAATTTTTGGTATTCCTACTTTGATGAATTTGGAATCGAATTCTTTGGATTCTATTCACATCTTCGTATGTGAATTCTTGTGATTGATTGTTTCTACAATCATTTTTGTGATTTGTCACTTTAAAAAATATAAAGGTTTTCTATACTAGTAGTAAAAAATTAAAATCCCTCTTTCCAAACGATTTCAAAACTATTTTACTACAAAGTTCTTTTTCTTGAACCGTTTTCCAATCTATTAGTATATACAAGCCTTTATTTCACTCGTATGAGAAATTGAATTAAACGGCTTAGTAAAACAAGTGGTATGAAACGCTTGCGTTTACTTCGTCGGTTAACTCCTGGACTTGTTCGATTGAACTTTTTGTGACAATTTTCTAGTGTAATTGACACTTCTCGTTGATCATGACGATCATTTTAAGGTTAGTCTAGACCGCAGTAGTGTGATTCCGACTCACACATATTTCTTTGTTCGCAAGGTTAGACTAGACCGCAGTAGTGTGATTCCGACTCACACATATCTCTTTGTTTGCAAGGTTAGACTAGACACCACTTGTGTGATTCCATTCACACATACCTTTTTGCTTTTTGGTTAGTCTGGACCTTAATTAGTGTGATTCCGACTCACACATATCTTTTTGTTTGCGAGGTTAGACTAGACACCACTTGTGTGATTCCATTCACACATACCTTTTTGCTTTTTGGTTAGTCTGGACCTTAATTAGTGTGATTCCGACTCACACATATCTTTTTGTTTGCGAGGTTAGACTAGACACCACTTGTGTGATTCCATTCACACATACCTTTTTGCTTTTTGGTTAGTCTGGACCTTAATTAGTGTGATTCCGACTCACACATATCTTTTTGTTTGCGAGGTTAGACTAGACACCACTTGTGTGATTCCATTCACACATACCTTTTTGCTTTTTGGTTAGTCTGGACCTTAATTAGTGTGATTCCGACTCACACATATCTTTTTGTTTGCGAGGTTAGACTAGACACCACTTGTGTGATTCCATTCACACATACCTTTTTGCTTTTTGGTTAGTCTGGATCTTAATTGGTGTTATTCCACTCACCGATGTCTTTTTCTCTGCGAGGTTAGCCTAGACCTCAATCTGTGTGATTCCGACTCACACGCGTGGGATAGCGACCCACGGTCTTCGGACCATTCCTGTGTGAAACTTTAATGGATGGCTTCCATGAGATAGCGTCTCATCTTGTGATACCGGTATTTTGGAGTTTTCATGCTCCCATTTTGTGATAGGCATTTCCATTTTCCTTTTTATGGTTTAGACTAGCAAATGTGCGATGTCTCTTTCTCTGCGAGGTTAGCCTAGACCTCAATCTGTGTGATTCCGACTCACACGCGTGGGATAGCGACCCACGGTCTTCGGACCATTCCTCCGTGAAACTTTAATGGTTAGCCACCATGAGATAGCGTCTCGTCTTGTGAAACCGGTGTTTTGGAGTTTTCATACTCCCGTTTTCTGATAGGCTTTTTCCCCCTCTTTGTGATTTCTGGATTTCTTGTGATGATTTCTAGAATTTGTGCTTCACCAATTTTCGTGATCTCTATTGACAAGTTTTGTCAATTTTTGTGTATTGGTGAATTCATGTGTTATTAACTTGTTATGAATACAAGTTTAGGGTATGATATCCCTTTCTATCTTTGAGAAGATTCTTGTGACATTTTGATGAATGAAAATTCATTTGGCATTATATTTTGATGCCAGTTATTTTGATGAGATTTTGACATGTTAACTTCAATACTCGTCAATTTTGAAATGGATTTACAAGCGGTTCTCCCGCAATACTGATATTGCTAATTTAATCACGTGTTTTCAAAATTCTTTATTTTTAAAAGTTGTTTCAAAAATATAAATTAAAATTGTTTTCAAAATTTTTACAGCTTACATTTTCAAAAGAACGAGGAAGCGATTTAAACCTTTCAGAAAAATCGAGGACTATGACCCCTTTCTTTTACTGATTCGCTTAATTCCGGACTTGTCCGTTTGAGAATGTGAAATGTTATTTTTAAAACACACAATTCTGCACTTTCAAGAAAACGATAAAGAGATTTAAACGATTTAGCAAAAGTAAGGAGTATGGAACCATACTTTTACTACTTCGGTTAATTCCGGACTCGTTAATTGAATATTTATGACTTCTGATTATCGTTTTTGATAATTAGATGTTTGTGTTTCTGATTATCGTATTTGATAATCAGATATTTGTGAAATTTGATTATCCTTTGTGATAATTAAATATTTTCCAATTTAATTATCGTCTGAGATAATTAAATATTTTTCGATTTGATTAATCGAATATTTGTGATTTCTGATTATCGTTTTTGATAATCAGATATTTGTGAAATTTAATTATCGTCTGAGATAATTAAATATTTTTCGATTTGATAATCGAATATTTGTGATTTCTGATTATCGTTTTTGATAATCAGATATTTGTGAAATTTAATTATCGTCTGAGATAATTAAATATTTTTCGATTTGATTAATCGAATATTTGTGATTTCTGATTATCGTTTTTGATAATCAGATATTTGTGAAGTTTAATTATCGTCTGAGATAATTAAATATTTTTCGATTTGATTAATCGAATATTTGTGTTTCTGATTATCATTTTTGATAATCAGATATTTGTGAAATTTGATTATCATTTGAGATAATTAAATATTTTTCGATTTGATTAATCTAATGTTTGTGTTTCTGATTATCGTTTTTGATAATCAGATATTTGTGAAATTTGATTATCATTTAAGATAATTAAATATTTTTCGATTTGATTAATCGAATATTTGTGTTTCTGATTATCGTTTTTGATAATCAGATATTTGTGAAATTTGATTATCGTTTGAGATAATTAAATATTTTTCGATTTGATTAATCGAATGTTTGTGTTTCTGATTATCGTTTTTGATAATCAGATATTCGTGAAATTCGATTATCATTTTTGATGATTGAATATTTGCGATTTTGAGATTTGAGCTTCGTCTTTTTCTCTGACGATTCAGGTGAGTAATTTGATTTACTCACATTCAATTCGTGCAGTACGTGATTTCTGCTCTGATTCCTTTTCTTTCAATTGCTAGAACTCGATTGATTCTTGCTTTCGACAGTCGTCTGATTTTGACTCCTTGATCCCCACGATGATGATTCTTTTGATTTGAATCAGTCGAACCTTTTTGATTCTATATCTGATACTTCCATAATTCTAATGCTTCCCTATTGGCATTTTCTTTGCTTATGCATTCGACATTGTTATGTCCTTATGGTTGTTACCTCTTTCCCACTTATTCCTTAAGATTGCGAGGACGCAATTTCTTTAAGGAGGGGAGTCTGTAACAACCCGGTATTTTGTACCGATTTAACTATCATCTTTTGACGATTTATTTTCCTGGTTAATCGTTGTTTGGAATTTTTGCACTTGTATATGAACGAGCTTTAACAATCTGTTAAGTGTCATGAACGTTGAAGGTTACAACCTCTTTCCCTATTTGTTCAGTTAAAAAGAAAACCCGTTTCCTCCATTCGTGAACCCTAGCCCAAATTCGTGATCAACAAAATAATGGCGACAAAACTTAGGGCTTCAGCGATTTTTCTTCGATCTGAGAAATATAGGGCTTGGCCTCGTTCGTTCTTTCGATGCTTGCTAGGGCTTCCGTTCCTCGTTCGCTCTGATCTTCGGGCTTTGTAGGTCGAAGCATGCGATGGTTTCGATTGGATGATTTTCGATGTCGCCTGTCTCGATCGAAGTTCTGCTCTTCGTGCTCGCTCGTAGAAGAAGCTTCTCTGTGGTGACTCTGGCTTCGCCTTCGCTGTAGCTCATTTTCTTGCGACCTCGAATTGAAGGTGAGTGATCTTCATTTTCGCTCACATCTAATTCATTTCAGTTTGATGCTTCTGCAATTTGATTTTTTGGGTGTTGATCTAGTTCGTTTAACACTTGCTGTTGAGGCCATTATGTTCTTACTGCCCCTAGTGGTATTTCTGCTCTTGCTCGTTTTACTGCTGCTTTATGATATTGAGTTGTTTCGAATTACCTTTGGAACATGCCTACTCTGGTACTTTGTTTATTACGGTTTCATGAGAATTCTAGCTTGTCTGCACCCATATACTCGTTCATTATTGCACTGGTAGTCGAGTTTTGAGCATGTGAGCATTTAGCATTGTTATGGTTCATGAGTCTGGATTCATCATGTAGTTGTTCGACCTAGCATTTGATTTGTAGTATTGGTCTGGGTTCTCAGCCACTGTCTGCATTCCTTTAGTAGCTTCGTTCAAGTTATTTTGGGCATTGTTGTTGTTGAGCTTCTTGTTTTGGTCATTGTTGAAGTCTGCAGTTGCAAGTTGTTCATCTCTGTCATGTATCAGTTGCAGTTGTTCTTGTTTGTAACTGCAGTTTCATGGTGACGAATTTTGTTTCTCTGTTCATTCTCAACTTCATACTAATTTTGGCATGTCTGCATCCATATATGCATTTGGTCATTCATTGGTTTGTTTGCATTTGTGAACATCGTCGAGTCTGGTTGTATTTGCATTGAACCACGCTGTGTTGATCTTGTACCACCCTGATCATGCTCTGTTATGTATTCATGTGTGTCCAGACCTTGGTGTAGTTGTTGTTCATTCGACTTTCTGTTTCACTGGTCATTACATGTTATACATATGTTGTATTTTGGACATTGTTTCACTGTTCCATTGTTGTAGTCTTTGTACTATTGTTGCTTCGACAATTGATCTTGGGTTTGGTTCCATTTGTTGTTTACTGGTATCACTTGACAATTTTGAATTGCTTGTAGTTGATTCTGGTTTCACATATTTGCAGTCTTGTCTATTGATGGCATCTCTGGTTACACAGAGCTGCCATGCATCATGTACAACTTGTAATTGCTCTTTGATCTCTTTTGAGTACTGATGTGTATTTGCATTGTCTTCTATCCACTGTAATTCTATCACTTGTGACTCGAGTTCTTTACTTTTTTTATCATTTGAAGTGGTCTTCGTCCTGTTGAAGTAGTCAGTGTGTCTGTTTTAAGATGATAATGTATTCATGTATATTAGTCGATAATGTACTTGTATATATAACTTCTTGAGTCGACAATTGTAGTTGTATCATTTGTATTGTGTCAAATGTATTGTAACTGATATCAGTTATTGTATATATGAGACTTTTCGTTCCATCTTTATTCCGCATTTATGTTATCTGTGTTATTTTTATATCTATTGTCCTAAACTATTATAGCCACTGTATAGTAGCTTTGAGTTTGTATCGGTATGTCGGGTTTCCTCTAAAAATGAAATGCAATGTTTTATTATCTGACATATCGGTGCTCGCACAAGGCAATTACATAGATGGTCGCTCCTCAACAGCCTTATTCTCCGTGCTAGTTGACAGCACTACACTGTAGTGTTCTTGGCTAGCGTGGGTATAGAGGTGGGGCGTCACAGAAGATGTTTTCTTTTGGAGCGGAAGTGTGACTTATTCGGTGATGTGGCTGAGTTCAGCATGGTGTTTGTGTTTGGTTTGAAGTCCGAGTTTCTCTAGAAGCTTTGGATAAGGAGTCTTTGGCATCTGTGGCAGCAGTGCAGCTCGAGTGTTCTGTGTTCCTGCTGGAAGATCTTTTGGCTTAGCAAGTTTCTTAGAAGTGGAGTTCAGAAGCTGCAGAGTAGATTCATTTTTTCAAAATGGATTGGTCAAGCATAGACTGTTCTGAAGGATTAAGAAAGAACAGTATTTTTGGATATTGGATGGATAGGATCGCAAAAGTGACTTGCGATAGTTTGAGTATTCTCTTGGGAAATCTTTGCTTGAGTTTGGGGCATCTCTAGTAGATATTGGAGTTATAGAGTTGTCAGAGATTTTCTGGAAAGTGTTGGTCAAGTTTGTGTTCAAGTTCATCGACAGCATCCAGATCAGAGTTGAGCAGCGAAAGTTTGGAAGTAGTTGTTCTAGAGTGGAAGCAACCGGAAGTTGCAGTGTTTGGATTAGAGGGTTCCTACAGGAAGCTTTTCCAGATTTGAAGGTCAGATTGGTGAGAGCATCTGTTTTGTCTTTTCCGGATAGGAGAAGTATTTGGAATCTACCGATGATTGTGGAGTAGAGTTTGTGTTCTGGATTTCTGTAGATCTTGAGAGGATCCGTTTATTGGATTGTTTTTGGTCCTGTTTATTTCGAGAAGCATCAGCAAAGGTTGAGCTGATAAGGAAGGATGAAGGCAGCCCCGAATCGTCAGAAGAGTTCTGTGGATTAGAGATGGAGAATTTTGGAATTCGAAGTTGGAGACTTCGTTGTTATTTCTTCAGTGAAGGGAGCAATTAAGAGTGGGTAAGACTAGAAAGCCAGCTCCGAGTATATTGGATCTTTCTGAGTTTTTGTGAGGATATGTGTTTTGGCTTCGGTATTGAATTACCAGTTTGGATCCAGTAGAGCGAGTAACCCAGTATCTGTATCGGGGAAACTTTGGATAATTTTAGGGAGTTTATCCGGATCTATGTCCGGATAACTAGAGTTGTTTGTTTGTATGAATTGTTTGTTTGGATAAAATTGTTTGTTTGGATGAATGGTTGTTTGATTGATAGTGTACGGTTGATATGTATGCTTGGATTTTTGAAAATAAAATAAAACCTTTGGATTATCTTTTGTTTTAAATTTCGGGGACGAAATTCTTTTAAGGGGGAAGGAATGTGATATCCCGGAATTTCAAGGAGTTTAAAATGTGATAATCTCTTAATTTAAATTTATTTGAAATTGATAAAATTGATATTTTCAAATATAAATAACCAAATAATAATAATAATATGATGTTTTAATTATGGTTATAGATTGATAATTATTTAGATTGTGTTATAAATTTGATTTTAAATAGACTTATCATTTTCAAATTTAATAAGTATTGTTAATATATATATATGTCTTGAGTTATTTTTTTTAAATGAAATAATTAATTTCAAACTTAATAATGTGTTTATTTAAAATAAATGTAGAGTTGATTTTTAAATTGGATTTTAAAAGTAAAATTTGAATTTGAATCTGGATTTAAATTTGAATCTTTAAAGATAAATATTTTAATATATTTGGTTATAAAATATATGAACAAGGCTTTTATTTAAAATAAGATTTGTTTTACAATATTTTCTTTAAAAGGAATTTTATTCATATAAATTTAGAAAGTGTTTATTTAATAGTAAATAAATACAAAAGATATGTTTACACTTAAAAATGAATTAAAAATATTGTATATAATTTTATTAGGATATAAATGAGTTTTATTGTATTTCTTTTAAAGGTTTTATTTATTTATAATATAGAAAAGCATTTATTTAAAAAGATATGTATTTATCTATTTAGGAAATACATATAAAAGCTTTTTAAAACTCTTTTTAAAAAATAATATAAGATTAAGGACAAGTGTTAAATTTTTAAAACATGTAAAATACATGTGTAAGGTAATTAAACAATGTATGAGACATGTGTCATAAGTTTACTTCTATTTTCTTTAATTTTAAAGTAAATCTAAATGAATTTATTTAAGACAATATTATTCCTCTCTTTCATTTCCTGTTTTAACTCATACATCCTCAAAAACCAAAACCAGAAATGATCAAACCGTAATCATCTTCAAAACAAAACTGAAATTCTTCTCAAACCCAAAATGAAATTTCCTCAAACCAGATCAAAGTTAAATTCTCAAATTCAAAAGCCTGTAACCATTTGCTTGTTTCAAAATCAAGTCTGTCACCATTCCAAGGATGAATGCAAATAAATCAAGCAAGTTTCAGTTTCAAAACAAGTTTTCAGTTTTAAAGAAATCAAAAAGCAAAGTTTTCAAAGCTTACAACCAGAGGCCATGATTTTCAAGTTTTAAAGCAAGCATTTCAATTTTTTTCAAAGCTTCCAGCAAGGCTCTGTTCATCTCTGAAATAGGTGAGTAAACCTTTGAATTAAAATCTAAGTATCAAATATTTATTGCATGTGAATTAATGTGTTGAAATTGCTTTGCATGTCTGTAATTCTGTATGCTCTTGTATATTTTTAAAAATGTGAATATCTGTTGATTTTAAACATCAAAATATTAGTTCAAATCCTCTGCTTTTAAAACTATGAACATGGAATTCCCTTTAGATTGATGTAGATAATATATGTTGGAATTAACTTGGGAATGAATGTTTGAAATGTATATATTTGCATGTTTATTTATATGAACGTACACAGTTGTATGTAAGTATGGAATTATGCATGTGCTTGTATCTCTGTTTTCCAGAGTTCAATGTTTATAAATTAATCAAAAAAAATTTCGTATCTCTTTATCTGGTCAATATTAGCACTTGGTTTTAAGACAAATTAGCTTAGTTTTAATATAATCTAGGTACTAAAAATATAAGCAAGTATATATGTTTTGGAATATGCCTGTTTTTGTAAAATAACAGTAGGAATACTGTAAGACATCAAAAATCAAATATCGAATTATACTAATTCAAGTTGATGTCTGGAATCATCTTTGAAAAACAAGATTTTTAAAATAAAAACTACAATTTTTAAAATTATATTGAGGGTGCAGTTTGTAGTTAACCAGAGTTGGGTTTTTGAGTGATTTCTGGTGACTGGGATGTTTTTGGTAGTCGAGATTGTTTCTGGTGATAGAATGGTGATGGTAGAATCTTAGAAAAATGATGAGAAGTAAATCAAAGAAGTATGGCATTAGGAATTTTGAATCAAATATTTTAACCCTAGTTTCACCATTGATCAGTAAATTGATCACCGCAACCTCTATAAACGATCGGGTCCTTCCAGATTTGAGTAGATGGTAGATGGGGTGTGGAGGAAATAGTGGCCGGAGGCATAGATTCTCTGATGATTAGAATTTGGAGTCTGTGGCGATTACAGTTTCGACATTGTTCCAGTTTTTGAGCTCGAGTGCTCGATTTCGTTTTCGAGTTTGATTTGATGATCGGAGTTGTCGTGATGGTTGAAAGGAAGGTGGGCGACTCGTCGATGGCCGGAGAAGTTATCGGAGATGGTTGATCGTAGTGTGCACGTGCACGATCGTTAGCGTGTGTCAGTTTATTTGGGTTTGAGTTGCGTGGGTTTTCTCGAAGGGATATCGAGGAAGAAAGGCTTTTTGCACGGAGTCGTTTTAAGGTAGTACGTGATTTTTCGAGTGAAACTGTTAAAGTTTTAACAGTTAAAAATTTTAAACAACAGTTTTAAATTTTACTCGAGAGGAACTCGGGAAAGAAGGGCTTGGGCTCGGGTTTTTCTTTGTGTTGTTTGTAAGTTTGATTGAAAATAGTTAACAATTTAAATTCTTTTAAAAACCAAACAGTTTTTAAATATAAAACTAATCTCTGTTTAAAAAGGGAAATAAGAAGAAGAAAGGCTTGGCTTTGTTCAAATATAATGGGTCAAACCCAAAGGAAATATTTAAATTAGTTTTTAAACAAATTTTAATTAAAGGTAAGATTTTAAATTTAGATAAGCAAGTTAAAACAATTGTTTTAAAAATTCATTACTGTGTAATAAATGTTTTGACTAAATTAAATTGTATGATTGATTTACTTAATTTTATTAAGTTAAAATCCTTAAGTTATTTTCAAATTTAATTTGGAAATAAGATAATTAATAAAGAAATGTTTTATCTTAAAACTTAATTTAAGTTTGATAATAAATGGAAATAATAAAGAGTGATTTATAAATTAAATTAGTAAATGATTAAGGATGAGTAAAATTAACAATTAAGTTTTCAAGTGTTTTATTTACTTGAAATTAAGGATTGTTAATAAATAATTAAGGTAAGTAATTAATAATTATTTATTTAAAAACTTAATTAATGATTTAATTAAGTAAGTTAATCACTAAGGTCAAATGTATTTAATGATAATGTTTTATCTTAAGATTAATTAAGATTTTTAAATGAGTTGAAATTAATTAATTTAATTAAGAAATTAAGATTAATTAATTTATTTAATTAATTATTGATAAGGATTAATTAAATGATTAAAGGTTAATTAAACTAGTAATTAAGAAGTACTTAATAAAGTTTTATTAGGAATAATTAAGTTTTCTAAATTAATAATTAAGAGATTATTAATTTATAATTAAAGTTAATTAAGGATTAATTAACTGTTATTAAGGGTTAATTAATTATCATTAAGGATTGATTAATAGGTAATTATGGATTAATTAAAGTGGTTAATTAATAATTAAGCTTTATTAATTAAGAGGTAATTAATTAGTTAATTAAGTTTAATTAATTAATTATAAAAGTAATTAAGGATTGATTACTTTTTATTAAAGGATATTAAGGATATTGATTAATAATTAAGGTTTATTAATTAATAGTTAAAGAATAATTAATCAAGGATTAATTAATTTGTTTAAAGGGTAATTAAGGATGAATTACTCAGTTATTATTTAGGAAATGAATGTGATTAATTTAAGTTAATTAATTTGATAATTAATTAAAGATAGTCACTCGATAATTGATTAAGTATAATTACTTAATAAGATTGGTTAAGTGTAATTACTTAGTGTAAGTAATTGATAAAATTACTGAATGTAATTGGTGCAATTAATTAAAGGATTTATAAAAGAAATTAAAGTAATTAAGAAATAAATTAAGAATGGTTAATTACTGTTAATGATTATTTAAGATTGATTAATGAGAACAATTAATTAAAGTATGATTGATTAATATAATTAATTAAGGAATAATGTAATTAATTAAAATTAATTAATTAAAGTAATTAATTAAGGATCATTAATTAATGTAATTAATGAGAGTAATTAAAGGTTAATTACTGTTAATGGTTAAGAATAATTAATTTATGAAATTAATTAAAGAATAATTACTTTATGTAATTGATGGATAATTAATCAAGAGTGATTAATATTTAATGATTAATTAATTAAATGGATTGTAATAAATTAATGGTTGATTAAGCAAGGATAGGAATTAATTCTTAAGTAATTAATTTAATTTAAGTTGATTAGATTGATTATAATAGAGATTAATAAGTGATTGCTTATGGCTGATTGTTTGAGTAGAATGTCTGATTTGGTTGATATCTATTGGATGATATACTATGATATTTTGTGATATGATATTGGATATATCTGTGATAAATGTGTGATATTTATCTATGTTAATACTGTGTGAATTCAAGTATTGAATTGAATTGTTTAAACCATTAAACAACTTGGCCTTAAAAGATACGTTTTGGATTTCGATGAGACCGGGATCGGGTTTCCGTATACCGGATTTCCAGGTCTGGAGACCCGAATACCACATCGATCCAAATTAACGATAGGTCGTGAATCTCAAGTGAAGATGAAGATTCAGAGTGCAAGGGTTATTGTCGTTAACTCTGAGGGTGATTCCAAAACGAGTGTAACGAGATAATGCCTTCGGTTTCGTTCGAACCCGGAACGAACTTGTATGGATTGAATGCTTTCAAAACATCGTCAGGTGGACGATGAGCATTCTAAGTGATGTGTTCTGATTAAAGGTAATCGTGACATCAAGCCTCATCAACCGGGAATGGCTAAAATAGGGGAGGTGCAGCAAGGCTTCGTGGGTAGCGCCCACTGAGAGTAAGGTCATCCCTGTCTAGATGTCCCTTTCTATTTTCGACTTAGTGGTGCGGTTGATGTACACAACCGTGGGGTGATTTTATTCGGAATTATCCAGTAAGGGATGGTTCCGGCTTTGTGTTGCAGGGGATTGGGAGTAATCCTCGGTACGGTGATCTAGGCCACGTACTGTGACGGGCGGTACCCCAGTAGCCCTGCCATTGTATGGAAATCCAACTTCCAATAAGTGATAACGGACTTGATTGTATACCTATGTATGCTGGAATTTAATAATGTAACAATTTCGGCTATTTCATATTTATTTGAAAACCCTAGACATATTATAATATAACCAGATTTCCTATCAAAGTTTTGGTTAGCGTAAGGTAAAAACTTTTCCATGTTTATGTGTGGGAAGTCTTACGTGATACCTTTTGATTTCAAAGGTTTTGAAGTTAAGCAAGTTTAAACCGTTTACTCACACCAGACCCATGTCTGACCCAAGTGTTTATTTCTGTTTTATATAAACTCTTGGGTACTCAAATTTTTACGAGTAGCCAAGGGAGTCAGGTTTGCTTTGACGAATATTCTGGAGGAGCAATGGAGCAGGAGGCTTCGGCGTTTGTAGATATAGAATTCCGCTGTGTAGATCTCTGTGATAGTGTTTGTATTGTATTTGAGTTGTAATGTCTAGACAGATGTTTATAACTGTCTAGTATGTGATGTATATGTTGTATAACTCTGATAAGTGTTGTATATTGTGTAATACTTTTGTTATTAATATAATTTATTCGTTCCGCTGTGTGAGATTCTGATGTTGTTTCTTTCTTTCTTCTCTTCTTTTCTCTTTCTATCCCTTTCTTATCAACGATGCGTCATTCTGTGGAATGAGTGGCGGGTCGTTACAACGACCATCTCCACCTAGCCTCCAGTCATTGCGCTTGTCTGCCACTCGCACATACGCATGCACACGATTCGAGAACCCAACTCGCGACTCCGCCGATGTCGCCCCCCACAACCATCGCCGCGCCACCGTCGCGCACAGCACCGCCGTGCACGCTCGCACTCGTTCGCTGTTTTTTTTCTTTTTTTTGATGGGCACGATTTGAAGTGAGGGAGAGGAGGGAAGTATGAGGGATACAAAAGAGGGGCGGAGTATACGAAGTGTCGATCGATGGTGTGTGTGTGTGTGTGTATATATATATATTCTAATTAGCAAATATCTGACTTTTAACGTCCGAAATACTCGAGCTCCAAATGAGGCGTGCCACATGGCGTTCTATATGTTATACCCCTATTCCGAACACAATGGAATTAGTCTCGAGAGCCAATTCCATCATATTCAGAAGATAGCATTTCAAAACCAAATTATTTTAATTAAATTATGAAATTAAATTCTACGCGTTTCAAGCTCGCACAACCAAACGATAAGTTCGATCGCTGTGAAACTTGAAATCCTGTAATAATTCACTATTACGGATCCGATGAAACTAGTTTCGTCGAAATCTGAGACAGTGGCCAAAATGGCTATTTTTACTCGTTAATTAAAATGTGCTATTTCAAAAATTTAATTTAATCACTTTAAATTCAATTTTAAAAGTTAAATTCAATTTTAAAAGTTAAATTCAATTTTAAAAGTTCACTAACTCCATTCATATTTAAATAGAATTTAAATCAACTTTCGACATTATTTTCATTCACATTAAATTCAGGATTCAATTATATAAATAATTTCCAATATTAAATTTAAACAATTCCATTGTCAAATAAAACGCTATAATTGAAATATAAGTTATTTAACTTATAAAATTTAACTTTTAAACGAATTCAAATAATAAAACGACTACTTCCATTTTACAATAATTCAACATTCATTATTCAATTCTAGCTATTGATTATACACATTCAATACATAGAATTTCATTTGAATACCCGTTATTGCCTAAATCTTCAAAATTGTTATTTCAAAATTTTATTCAAGTTCAAATTCAATAAATTACATAAATAAAACATTGAAATTTTTTATTTATAATAATTTTTATTCAATAACCATATTAAATTTAGTAATTTAAAATAGTTAAAAATATGGGTCGTTACATTCTCACCCACTCAAAACTTTTCTTCCTCGAAAATGGGCTAAGTAAGGAATTTAACAGTTGATATATTTTATTCAAAATAATTAACTTATAAAATATTAAAAAAAATCTTATTTACAAAACCATTACCACGCTCTCGCTACGTCACTCCGATATCGGCTTTACGAAAATTACAATTTATTCATAAAACAAGTTATGAAAGTTTTAAAATCTCAAAATATTTCTGACATCCGGATTTACGAAAAATTTCGGCAGCGTTGCCTTTGCGCGGCTCGATCATAAATTTTTTTCAATACAATATATATACCAAATATATCAAATATATGTCTCATCTCAATGATGAGTCATCCTGTAGGAAAAAATATAAAAGTGCGGTATGTAATCCGAGATATGTACCTTATTATTATTAATATGAGCGAGTTTGCTCATATTAAGCAAGCAAAAGCAATCAAATCTCCAAACGTTCTTCATATGCACCTATCTCAACTCAATTTGAATATTAGTCACTTATAAAAGATATAGAAACATGTATGAGTTTGGTAAAATTATATGACATGAATTTTGAATCCAAATCATAAACATTAGCACCAATACACAACATACAACAATCATATGCAATCAAAATAGTTAAAATAATGGTTTGCAATAAAAGAAATCATTCAACAATTAATATACATCTAATTAATTCAAACTATATTAATTTGCATTATCCAATGTCAATATTTAATTTATACACTTCATTTCTTATTAACATCCAATTTTTATTAACATTTAATTGACATACTTCCAATTTATTCACATCTATTTCATTTACATTTAGTTTATTCAATTCAATTATTTCACTTTTTGTTCAACATATTTCATATACATTCATTTATGGACCATTTTATAATGTCATTTTATTTAATCTTATTAAGTTAAATTTTATTTCATTACCATTTAGTATATTATCTTTAATACTAATATCATTTATGAACCATTTCATAAATCATTTAAGTTTATTATAAACATTTATAAAATGCAGCTCATCTTTATTATTACTTCATAATTTAAGTTCATATTAATTCATTGATTCACTTCATTAGTTCATTTCATTAATTCATATCATTAATTTTACTTAAGTAAATTTTATTTTATAAAATGATTCACTTCATTAGTTTATTATTAACTTTACTTAAGTAAATTTTATTTTATAGCTCAAATTCATATTTATAAATTTTCTTTTTATCAAAATCAATTTCATTCAATTTGCTTAAGTTAGCTTCTATCTTATAGTTCATTTCGTTAACTTATTTCATCAATTAATTCCATTCAGCTTGACTTAAGAAAAATTTCATTTCATAATTCAAATTTCAACTTTCTTATTTCATTAAATCATGTTTGTATCAAAATTGGGCACAACACTCTTCGGAAGAGTTTGAAGAGATTAGAACGAAGAAATTAAACGGAAAAAGAGGATTATCTAACAAACACTTAAAAAATAAATGATAAAAATGCACGGAAACACAGGAATTTAGAGTGGTTCGGCGTATTGCCTACGTCCACTATGAAATTGATTACTTTATTGATGTTTCTCTGATGATTACAACTGATTGCAGCGGATTACAACGAATTAAAGTTATGAAATTCGAGTACAACAGCAGTAATGGAGTATAAAATTGAATCCGGCAGAGTCTGGGCATTAGAGCGTCAAAAGATCCTTCTTTTGTAGGCCCTGGGCTCTATTTATAGGCGTAGGTGGCTGATATCTCGCTCAAATCTCGGGAGACTTTTTCTGGCACGTGAGTGGGCCCACGCGACCGAGCACATAAAGTTTCGGCCCGATCCGTGATCGATACGAACGTAATTCGTATCGATCAAGATTTTGTCCAATGGAGTCGAAACTTGGTGTGAGCATTCTTTAGCTTGTACGTAAGCTCCTGTGAAAATTTCATATCGTTTGGACTTGTGGATTGCGAGATATGATCGATGCAAGCTTGTATTTTTGGCAGGCTGTCTGGTTTGACTCGATGATTTTGAATCGATTACTTTGAATCAATACTGGGCACGTGCCTAGGTGATGACGTGGCGCGTGATTTCTGGATCGATCCACTTTTTATGCCGAGTCGACCGAGTCGTCCCAAGATTCTCGCCTTGTTCGCATCGAAGTGGTTGTCTTGTTCGAATCGATCAATAGCGTGCTCTTCGTATCGATCTACAGTGTGCTCTGTTCGCATCGATTGTGTTGGCTTGTTCGCATCGATCCAGGTTGTTCCAACTTGATGGATGCGAATGACTGGTGCCTTGATGGATATGAATAGCAGTTCCATGATGGATTCGAACAAACGTGAGTCGATGGATACGAACAAGGCTCTCCCTGATGGATTCGAACAAACGTGAGTCGATGGATATGAATAAGGCTCTCCTTGATGGATTCGAACAAACGTTATCTGATGGATACGAACTAAGGCTATCTGCTGGATACGAGCTGAGGCCACCTGATGGATACGAACAAAGGTTATCTGATGGATACGAAGTGGCATGTCCCGATGAATACGAACAGATGTTCGTCGATGGATGCGAAGTAGTCAAATGGTGATCGATACGAAGTGAGACTATCTGCCGATGGGTACGAAGTTGACCGATGCGAAATAATGGGTTGAGACTTTGATCGATTCGAAATGATGGATGCGAATGGATTGAACTCCTTGGTTTGCATCGATTATAACTTGAGCATATGAACTCGGATTGACTTGAAATTTGGAACGTTGGCTTTTATGGCTTCGCTTGTCGTGTCTTGTCAATTTTAGCCTGATCCGGACTCCGACAAAATTCGTCAATATCCATGATGAACCTGTGCGTACTCAATATCCAAGATGAGCGATCCTTGGTTTTCAGTCAATGCCTTGATATCTCGGCCTTGCCAAAAGGCGGGATAACAAATCACTTCTTATATTTATAATCATTTCATACAGATGTATATTCTTTTACACAATATTATTCAAATTATAATTATCTCAGAAAGTTATGACTACGTCTTGAAACATCCTTTGTAAAATTTTTTTTTCAAATAATTTACAAAGATATGATTTAATTTATTATTTGTTTACCTTCTCTTAAGTTCATATCTAAATAGTATTCTTTTTTAACCACTCAAATTATTCATTTAACATTTCTTTAAACACAATTTCAATTTAAACATTTTTATTACTTAAATTCAAACTTGTATAATATTCTATTATACATTCATATTTAACATTTCAACTTTTTAAACATTTCTGGTAAGTTTTATATATGTTTTTAGAATGTAATTGAGTGCTATACAATTTTATCTTAGTCATTTTAGTTAACAAGAATGTTCAATAATTACACAAGTTTAAATTTCCATTGTCTTGAAATTTAAGAGTTATAATTTAACTTCTCATATTTCATTTAAATACTTAGCTTATATTTCTTATTTCTCATTTTAGAAGTTTCCAACTATTCAAAAATTCAGTTTATTTCTATAACTGAAAATCATTAATTAACAAGAACTTAAGAATTCAAATACCAAGTTCGTTTTAAATCATTTTGAAATAATATATATACTCATATCTTTTATATATATCAAATCATATTTAGAAATTTTAAATCAAAATCCGTTTATTGAATCAAAAGTGTAGTAAAGCTACTAAGTGGCCTCCCCCACTTTGAGACTCGAAAATGAATGTCGATGACGTGGCCGTTATCACCGAAATTATTTTCCAACGACAGAAGAGAGGAGTACAGGATTTAATTCCTTTTGAAAACAATTTCTATTCGTAAAAATTTAAAATAGTACTAACATTATTTTCAAAATCTTAGAATAATTTTCAGAAGCACCCGAATTCAAGTTCCCAAATTCCAGTTTTTTTTAAATCCATTCTTTTAACTTAACTAAGATTTGATTTTTATTTCATAACTCATTACTTAAGCTTATAAACATCCCTAAACTCAAATTAGTTAAGATAGTATTTCCAAACTTGGTTTTACAACCTATTCACGTCATATCTAATTTATTTTATATTCTATTCATTTTATAATTTAAACTTAAAGTATTTCTTACCACTTATACTTAAGTGTATCAAAATTTCTTTATTTATCATTCACTTATTTCATATTCAATGAGTTAACATTCAATTTATTTACATTCAATTTAAATCAAATTCAATTACTCACATTAATTTTTTTCTTACTCATTTATTCTCATTCAACTTCTTTTTATATATAATATATAATTTAGGTAAAATTATTTCATTTACCTTATCTTAAAACAATATTATGTCGACTTGCCTCGTTTAAGTGTTTAGAAAACCCTATCGATAACATAGCGTCCAACGCACTGACCAGAATTCATAAACAAGTCAATGGATAAGTAAAAACAATACAAAACATTTTATAACACTAACAAGTACGCGCTCTTATATATATATACACACACACTCAAACAAACTCATTCTAGGGTATTACTACCCTATCTTTAATGAGTCAAACCCCACAAAGCTAAGGTTATCGCTAAACCAAAGCTACGGTACAAACAGTGACACCCACATTTCAGAAGGTTTAAATCGACAATAATCCACACATGTCCAACTCAAACAATCAGAAACACAGATAATCAATGGGGTTAATTAAGAAAAATAAGAGAAGAAGAAAACAAATACAGAATCTCGCAGCGGATGACAAAATATAATAATCAAATGAACAGTGCATAAAGCTGTTTATTCTATACATTTGATTAAAATTTTACAACATCCATCAGAGTTATAAATATAATAGAGATAAAATAAATAATGCAGCAGAACAACATGATGCAGGGAATAATAATAATAGTATACCAAATCTTCGTCTTCGTCCTCCAGAAAATAATCTTCAATGCGCTGAAAAACTCAGGACTGACCCGAGCGTAATGAAAAGACAAAACACTCGAGTCAAGACTAAAATATCCTTATGTGAGTCAAATCAATATCACATATAACATGAGTGTAATAGCGTCAGAGATGTTTACGGGGTTTTACATCTCCTATCCAATGTATAACGTGAGTGCAACAACTCAAGAGATGTTACGGGATTTTCCATCTCTTAAGGATTCATCAAAATATTTATATATAGTGGAATACGCTATATATGTAATGTCTAATTAGTAAAATAAATATTTTTCTTAGCGTTAAGGCTTTGCATTAATCCCGCTTAACGCGTTTTTAAGCATTGTCATACAGTTTGCATACAACGCCCCAGTAGCACGTTGGGAGATAGGGACACGCCGTTATACGATAACACTAAACCAAAATCATAGTGGTCTCATATAGGGATAGAAGTATGACAAGGCACATGAGATAATGCCCAAGGTAGGATACTACCAGTTCGTGCGTAGGGCTAGTGGTAATGCATCGTAGCCACGATCGCCAACCGCGTACATCCATCCCATATCGAGTCAAAGAAAGGTCATCCCAAAATCAAGGTGCACCAATCGAAACAAACATCAAAAGTAATAGCATGGGCCAAGTCCAAGAAGAAAATCGAAGAATGGATGTCCGCTAGGGGTAGCTAGCCCGCTTGGCCCTGTCAAGTCGTCCTGTTTTAGTCATTTCAAATTGGCACAAGTGCCGGGGTCTATCCATCATCGTTCTCTTTCTTCAAATCCATCAAACGTACGCCAAATCCAACCACTTCATCCTGAAGTATCCTCCACGTACACAGTTGTTAAACTGGTTTGAATATTGATAGAGAGTATGCCAATAAGAAGCCCCGGTCTCTTTAACAACCAAATGTCGTTTTACACACTGGTTGGTACTTTTACATTTCAAAAACGATTCATACTTGATATCAAAATATCATATTCGCTTCAATATATTATTCACTTCAAAATCCTTATATTTACTCAAAATATGTCAATTTCACTCGAAATATCATTTCACTCCAATCTCAATTTCACTCCTAAAATCGTTTCGACTTTCCATTTAGGTTTTAACTTCATTTTAACCCAATTCGCATTTAAATCCACGATTTAAATATGAACATTCCAACCTTGACCAGTTTGAATTTTTAGAGAATAGTTTGAATTTTTTTAAATAGTTTAAAAAGTTGAAATAGTTTAATATAAAATAGTTTTAGTATTGAAAATGGTTTATATATTAAAATAGCTTGGAAAATCAAAATAATTTGAATACTTAAAACGATATATTGTAAACAGTTTATATTAAAATAATTTATTCTGAAAATAATTTCAAATCAAACCGTCTGTTTCCATTTCAACAAATATGTACCCAAGTCCAATTTCAATTTACCGATTCAATTTCAATTATTACAATTCAAATCATTTTCAACCTCAGTTGAATTCAAATCGACTCAATTTCGATTTCAATTCAAATCAATTTCAATTTCAATTCCCAATTAATTAAAATTTCAATTTCAAATTAATTTCAATTTCAATTCCAAATTAATTCAATTTCAATTTCAAATTCGATTATACTATTCGATTCAATGGTTTAATTTTCGATTCAATTCTCAATTTTAAACCATTGCAATTTATATAAATTAGAGTTCAATATCAGAATATCGATTTAAATCACTTAAATCAAATTAAACTTCAATATTTAATTTAAGGTTCAAATCTTTTAAAATAATTCAATTCCAAGCTCAAATTTGAAATATCACTTTAAATTACTTTTTTCGAGACAAATCTCGAAGTTCGAATAAAATTCAACCTTTAAAATAAATTGGATTTCCATAATTCAAATCATATTTCAATTATACTTCAGACTTCCAAATTCAATTCTTTAAACGATTCCTTTTATCAAATTTCAGTTTCAACATTGCAAGCTCGAGTTCGAAAATAATTCAATTTCCATATCTCCATTCAATTTTATTTTTATAATACAAAATCATTTGAATAAATTCAAATTCAAGAATTTAAAATCATTTAAGTTAACCAATCCGGTGTCCGTATATAATTTTCTATCCTATGGCCAAGTGATCGGTTATTCAATTTAATTTCAGGGATGGATATATATCATTTCAATCCAACTCAAAGTGTCATAGGTATATATCATTTCAACCTATTTCTTAATTTATTCGAAATAATTCAATTAATAGTTTTATATACTGTCAATAATTTGCAGGGTGACAACGGGATATATATAAAATAAATAAACATCCAATCATCCAAAATATCAATCAATAAGCATCCATCACAATCAACATTCAAGTAGAAAAAATATCACAACAATTAACTAGTTATCGACATCGGGTGTTTAACTGGCAATTTAATTTCAATTTCAAATTTGAACTGCCAATTTAGATTTCTATCAGTTCAAATCATCTCAATTTAAATGTCAGTTAAATTTACCAACAACAGTCAATAAACATAAATCACTCATGATTTTAATTTAACTAACGTAAAAATATTTTAGTACGTCATGAGCATTAAGAACACTCACCTTTTATTTGAAATTGAAAATTCTTCAGCTTCAGGTAAATACGAATCCAGTCCCATGCTGTATCCTTCATCGATACGATCGCAATGCGACTCGTTTCACTCGAATCAGACCTCGTACGGAGAAGATACGAGTTTTTAAACATTTGAATAATTAAACTTAATTTACAAAAATATTTACCAAAAATAATTAAACGTTACCCTCATCTTCCCTCTCTCGGCTACCGCTCACGCTCGAAGAAACCCACACGACCTGACATCAAGGGGTGCCTCCATCAGAACCACCTGCACTCGACCTCAGCCCCGCTTATCTCCATCACGTGCCACCTCCTGCCTCGTTCCCTCGCGCGTATATAACTTTTTTATCTAATCTAACAAATCGCCGAGCCGCCCCAACCATCGACCACGACCACGACCACGACCACTCCACCTAGCCTCTGGTTGTCGAGCTCGCCTGCCATTCGCGCATACGCGTGCATGCGATTCGAGAACCCAACCCATGACTCTGCCGACGTCGCCCCCACAACTACCGTCGCGCCACCGCGCCTCAAGCGCTCTCACGCTCTGCCCAGTCGAACGCACGCGCGCCGCGCGTGCTCGCACTCGTTCACTGTTTTTTTCTTTCCTTTTTTTGATGGGCGCGATTTGAAGTGAGGGAGAGGAGGGAAGTACGAGGAAAAAAAAGATGGGTGGAGTGTACGAATGTCGATCGATGGTATATATATATATATATTCTAATTAGCAAATATCCGACTTTAAACCTTCGAAATTCTCGAGCTTCAAACGAGGCGTGCCGCCTGGCATTCTATATGTTATACCCCTATTTCGAACACAGTAGAACTAGTATCGAAACCTAATTCCATCATATTCAAAAGATAGCATTTCAAAATCAAATTATTTTAATTAAATTCTAAAATTAAATTCTACCCGTTTCAAGCTCGCACGGCCAAACGATAAGTCCGATCGCTACGAAACTTGAAATCCTATAATAATTCACTATTACGGATCCGATGAAACTAGTTTCATCGAAATCCGATACAGGGGCCAAAATGGCTATTTTTACTCGTTAATTAAAACGAGTTATTCAAAAATTTAATTTAATCACTTTAAATTCAAATTTAAAAGTTCACTAACTCCATTCATATTTAAATAGAATTTAAATCAACTTTTGACATCATTTTCATCCACATTAAATTCAGGATTCAATTATTTAAATAATTTCTAGTATTAAATTTAAACAATTCCATTATCAAATAAAACTGTATAATTGAAATATAAGTTATTTAACTTATAAAATTTAACTTTTAAACGAATTCAAATAATAAAATGATCACTTCCATTTTACAATAATTTAACATTCATTATTCAATTCTAGCTATTGATTATACACGTTCAATACATAGAATTTCATTTCAATACTTGTTATTGCCTAAATCTTCAAAATTGTTATTTCAAAATTTTTTTCAAGTTCAAATTCAATAAATTACATAAATAAAACATTAAAACTTTTTATTTCTAACCATTTTTATTCAATAACCATATTAAATGTAATAATTTAAAATAGTTAAAAATATGGGTCATTACATCTCTAGCTTGAGAATAATCGTTAATATATTCATTTGAGTGATATAAACTTATAGAGTAATGCATTTCTTATGAAATACCATCGTGGTTTAGGTGTTAGACAGATCTAAAATCGTGATATACGTACTATACGTATGTATTTATTCCTTAAATCTATTTGGATATATTATTGTTCCATCTTTTTATAATACATTCATTATTATTCTAGCATCCTCCATTTCAAGACCCGAAATGAATGCCGATGATGTTGTAGTCATCACCAGAATTATTTTCAAGTGACAAAGTGAGATTAGTATAAAAAAATTTCACAACATTATGTAAACAGAGCAGCTAAATAATTTCATTACATCAAAATGTTTTACAAAATTCGTTACATCATTATTAGTCCTACGTAGGGGTGAATATATAATAAGATATAAATATAATGTCATGCCTGACATATAAGGATGTCGCCATAGACACTTAATCAGTTATAAATTCTGGTTTCACATAACAGAATTTCAAAACAGCTTTTATCCGAAAAGAAAGCATCCTGCTTTGTCTTTAGAGTCTTTATTTGTCTTTTCCAAAAGCTACCTACCTATACCATAAACTTAACCTACTTGAATGGGTATCCATGAGTTTATGGAAAATAATAAAAACATGGGTTAAACATAAAGCCTGGTATAAGTAATGTACTTTATCCTAAACAAACAATCACATAGTGTGACCACGCTGCTAAAGCACAGAACAAGTTTTCCACTTATTATTCAAACTTCATCAATTGCATCTTATAATGTGAAAATATCAAATCATGATAAACACAAATAATCAATTTCAACATAAGGGTAAGATTCCCTTCACAACACTAACTACCTTTTGTAGTTAGTTCATTTTTGGATTTGCCACTTAGACCTATTCTTATTAATTTAACGATGGTACTAAACACTTAAGGTTACCACTTAGGTGTTTTATCTGATTTTCTCTCAAATGTATGACAAACAATTTATAAGGTTGCTACCAAGGACTTACACCACCCATCATCAAATATAATGTTGTGTTTAGATAAATGATTGTCATAAAGGACTCACACCATCTGTCGCCAACTATAAAGTTTAGACAACGGTTGCCACACAGGCCTTACATCATCAATCATCAAGTATAATGTTGTGTTTAGACAAATGGTTGCCACACAAGCCTTAGGTCACCATTCATCAAATATAAGGTTGTATTTAAACAAAAGATTGCCACACAGACCTTACATCAACAATAATCAAATATAATGTCGTGAGCAGACGTATTAGTGCCGCAAAGGCCATATAATTACGTTTTTATTATTTAATTAATTATTTTATTTAAGCATATTATTCTACTTGATCATTTCATCCTTATGAAATTCTCAACCATCACTTAGGTAGGATGGCTTTCCGACTACTATTTAAGTTCATTTATTTACTTAGAATCTCTTAACACCTTTAGCTATCATAGGTTGTCAGTGCATAACCATCGCAAGTTAACGCTAACACAAGTTAATATGTTTTATAGTTCCCTTAAATTTTTAGTAAGTTGACAAGTTTTATAGCTATCTCAAGTTGACATTAATCTATCTCCAGTTGATATCCCTACTTGATATAAAGCTATCTCTAGTTCAAATTAAGCTATAGCAAGTTGATATTGAGCTATAACCAGTTCATATTGGGCTATAAAAGTTGATATCTATAATTTATATCAGCTATCTCCAGTTTACATTAAGCTACAGAGATTTGATATTTAGCTATCGCAAGTTGATATTAGTTATAACCAGTTGACATTGAGCTATAGCAAGTTGATATCTCTAGTGTATTAACTATCTCCAATTGACATTAAGCTACAAAAAGTTGATATTTAGCTATCATAAGTTGATATTGATCTATAACCAGTTGAGCTATAACCGGTTGACATTGAGCTCTAGCAAGTTGATATCTCTAGTTTATATTAGCTATTTCCAGGTTACATAAATTTATAGCAAGTTGATATTGAGCTATCGCAAGTTGATATTGAGTAATAACCAATTGATATCGAGCTATCGCAAGTTGATAATGAGCTATCGCAAGTTGATAATGAACTATCGCAAGTTAACAATAAGCTATCACAAGTTGATATTGAGCTATAGCTAGTAGAGGTATAACCAGTAGTGCTATAACCAGTTGACATTAAGCTATAGCTAATTGATATCTCTAGTTTATATTAGCCATTTCCAGTTTATATTAAGCTATAACAAGTTGATATTGAGCTATCACAAGTTGATAATGAGCTATCACAAGTTGATAATGAGATATCACAAGTTGATATTGAGCTATAACCAGTTAAGCCATAAACCAGTTGACATTGAGCTATAGTAAGTTGATATGACAATTTGGTAATTAACTTAAAACTGTTTTATTTTCATCTAATGGAACTACCTTTTACCTAACCCAGTTACATGTCGAATTATCATTTGGTCTACCAGGGCTTTATGCAGTTTTCTTTTTATGAATTATTAATTACCTTCTTAATTAATCACCTTCTTAATTAATTACCCACCCTTTTGTAATTAGCTCTTTTCTTTGCCAAATAATTTATATAAATTCTAAAATGTATGGGAAAAATCCTAAAATTTCATCAAAAATCATAATCATCATATTTTGCCTCATATAAAATTTTCAAGCCAAAATAATCATTTTTATTATTTTAAATAATTAATTTTCGAAATTAGGAATTTTCTCAACTTAAAATTCATATAAATTCCAAATAATTTCAGAAGATTATGAAACTAAAAACTCATCTCCACATTATTTATTATAGACATATATAAAAATCTCAAGTGATTTGGATAAGGTATGGTTCACATTTTTTCTTGAACATTTCATGCATCATGATCTTTAAATTCCCGAACATGAACAAATATTTTCTAATCTACCTATTGTTCATTAACATTCAAAACACCATAAATACATACAATTTAAATCCATAGAGGCTTGGAAGTTTTAGAGGAAGAATTGCTCACCGTTTGTTTGATTAAACTTGATTTAGAGCTTTGCTTCTTCTTATGAATGAAACTCCTTCTTTTCCTTTAAATTTTCTTCTTCTCTTCCTTTTAAAAATATGATCGGCCTCTCTTTTGTTAGTTTTTGTTTTGTTTGTGAGTGTGTGATGACCCACATTTCGAAAGGTTTAAATTGACAATAATCCACACATGTCTAACTTAAACAATCCAGAACATAGATAATAATTGGGTTAATTAAGAAAAATAAGAAAAGAAGAAGAAAACAAACACAGAATCTCGCAACGGAACGAGAAAATATAATAATCAAATAAACAGTTCATGAAGCTATTTATATTATACATTTGATTATAATTTATACAACATTTATCAGAGTTATACATATACAACTGAACAAAATATAATGCAGCAGAACAACATGATGTTGGGAATAACATTAGTAATAATAACATACCAAATCTTCGTCTTCGTCCTCCAGAAAATAATCTTCGATAAGCTGAAAACTCAGGGCTGACCTGAGCGTAATGAAAAGACAAAACACACGAGTCAGGACTAAAATATCCTTATGTGAGTCAAATCAATATCACATAACATGAGTGTAATAGCGCCAGAGATGTTTACAGGATTTCGCATCTCCTATCCAGTGTATAACGTGCATGCAATAACTCAAGAGATGTTACGAGATTTTCCATCTCTTAATCATCCGTCAAAATATTATATATAGTAGAATACGCTACATATATAATGTCTAGTCCGTAAAATAAATATTTTCCTTAGCGTTAAGGCTTTACATTGATCCCCCTTAACGCGTTTTTAAGCATTGTCGTACAATTTGCATTTGACACCACCAGTAGCACGTCGGTAGTCAGTGATGCGCCGTGATACGACAACACTAAACCAAAATCGTAAGGGTCTCGTATAAGGATAAAAGCATGACAAGGCATGTGAGGCAATGCCCAATGTAGGATACTACCAGTTTACCCTTCCTGGATGGTGGTAACGCATCATAGCCATGATCGCCCACCGAGTACATCTATCCCATATCGAGTCAAGGGGAGGTTATCCCAAAATCGGGGTGCACCAATCGAAACCAACAACAAGAGTAATAATATGGACCGAGTCCAAGAAAATCGAAGAACGGATGTCTGCTCGGGGAAGCAAGCCCGCTTGGCCGGTACAGCTCATGTTTTAGTCATTTCAAATTGGCACAAGTGCTAGGCTAATCCATCATCGTTCTCTTTCTTCAAATCCAGCAAATGTACGCCAAATCCAATAACTTCATTCTGGATCATCGCTCCACGTACACAATTGTTAAAGTGGTTCCAATATTGACAAAGAGTATGCCAATAAGAGGCTCCGGTCTCTTCAACAACCAAACGTCGTTTTACACACCGGTCGGTACTTTTACATTTTGAAAATCGATTCATACTTGTTATCAAAATATCATATTCGCTTCAAAATCAAATTCATTTCGAAATATCATATTTACTCAAAATATACCATTTCACTTCAAAATTTTGATTCAAATTACAATTTAGGTTATAACTTCATTTAACCCAATTCGTATTAAATCAACGATTTAAATATAAACATTCCCACCTTGATTAGTTTTACTTTTAGAAAATAGTTTGAATAGTTAAAATAGTTAAAATAGTTTAATATAAAATAGTTTAATATAAAATAGTTTGAGTATTGAAATTGTTTATATAGTAAAATAGCTTGGAAATCAAAATAATTTGAAAATAGTTTCAAAGCAAACAGATCCAATTCAAAACAATTCAATTTCCATTTCAATTTAATCGATTCCATTCCAACTTCAATTCGAATTAACTTCGATTCCAATTCCAATCCAATCAATTTCAATTCCAAATTAATTTTAATTCAATTCCAATTTGAATTAATTTCTATTCAATTCTCAATTTTAAACCTTTTTTATTTAAAGAAATTCGAGTTCGATTTCAGAATATCGATTTAAATTACCAAATTCAAATTAAACTTCAATCTTCGAATTTAGATTCAAATCTTAAAATAAATTCCATTCTCGAGTCCTAATTCTATATATCCAATTATATTACTTTTACTTAGCAATAATTCAAAGTTCGACTGAAACTTCAAATCTTTTTGAGATAAATCAATTTTCAGAATTCAAATCATATTTCGATTATAACTTCAAAATCTCAAATTTCATTTTTAAACAATTTCGTTTAACAAATTCTGATTCCAACATTTTGAGTTCAATTTCAAAAATAATTTGATTTCCATAAATTCGATTTTTACTTCTTTAAATCAAAATCATTTAAATAATTTCAAAACCAAGACTTTTAAAATTATTTAATTTAACCAATCCGATGTCCGTATATAATTCTCTATCCTATGGCCAAGTGATCGGTTATTTTAATTTTAATTCCAGGGATGGATATATATCATTTCAATCTAAAATAATTTTCATAGGTATATATCATTTCAACTTATTTCTTTATTTATTCGAAATAATTCGATTTACAGTTTTATATACTGTAAATAATATACAGGATGATACAGGATATATCAAAATAAATAAACATCCAAATCATCCAAAATATCAACCAATAACATCCATCGCAATCAATCATCCAAACAGTCAATATAATTTACAACAATTTCATTGTTATCAATATTGGGTATTTTACTGGCAATTAAATTCCAATTTCAAATTTAACTGTCAATTTTAAATTTTTTAACAGTCAATTCAAATGACAATTTAGATGGCAATTAAATTTATCAAACAACAATCAATAAATTTATAACTATAACAACCCGAAATTTTTAATATTTGAAATTGGAATATTTAATTGATTTTAAATATTAAAAGTTAATTTTTAACTTAAATTTCAAATATAACTATTTATTGGACAATTTAATTATCGAATTAAATAATTGTAAATTGGGTAAAATAGTGAATCTTGAGTTTTAAGCTTGTTAAAAATAATTTAAAGGCTCATAAAATTTATATTGATAATACTGGAGATAATAAAAGTTTTAAAATTGAATTTAAAAGTGGATTGTTCAGTTTTAAAAATATATCGTTTAAATTGACATTTAAAAATAGCCTTCCGAGGCATAGTCTCGGATTTCAATGAAACTTGTTCCATTGGATCCGTAATAGTGTATTATTATCGGATTTAAAATTTCGTAACATTTGGAGTTATCGTTTGGTCATACGAAATAGAAACGCGCTAAATTTTTTATCGAAAATTCAATATAATAATTGGGTCCAAAAAGCTATCTTGTAACAACCCACATATTTATCGATTTTATATTTAAATATTTTATTTAAATATAACATCGTTCGTCGGATTATAGTCCGAAAAGCTACTTTTTGCAAACAGTTGAATTAGGACTCGAGACCACTTCCATTGAGTTCAAAATGCCGTTTGCAACCTTTTTTAGTACAAACTTCGATATGTTTGGAGCTAGCTAAAAATTTGACCTTTTTCACTTTGGGTTTGGGTTCAGCCCACTAGTCATCCTTATACCCCAAACTGAACCATCCTTCCCCATTCACTCTCACTTCCTCCTCTTTTCAGTTCTAAAGCAAAAATGGTGGGAGAGATGGGAAATTAAAACTCCAAGCCCTAGTTCCTCTTTCAATCTCAAATTCTTGCTCCAAAATCAAAGAGAACCCATTGGTAAGTATCTCCTTCTTCTTCTCCAACTCTTTCTCCTTCCAATTTCAGAAATTCCTAAACCTAACTTTGGGAATGTTCTTCTTTTAAGCTTTGATTCAAGCTTGTTGTGTTGGAATTGAAGAGTAATTGCTCTTGCCATTGCTCCAAAGCTTCTTCTCCATTTGTTTGGGTTCAAAGGTGAGATTTTTATCTCACATCTTAGTCTATAACTATCTTCGATTGTTAGGTATGAATTCCTAACACTTATTCTTGTGCAATTGCTTTTGGTTTGGATTGATTTGGTGAATATTCCAATTTTTAGTGTTTTGAGTTCAATTCTTTGAAAATCCTAACTTTGATGTTTTGATCATGTTTTTGGTGATGAATCGAAGAGCTTATATGGCCGGGTAGTCGATGGGCGTAAACCCTTAGTGCTGATGCTCGACCGATTGCATTTCGGAAGGGATTGGCATTCATTTGATTGGCATGGGAGTGCTGGAAACAGGCTCCGGTCGACCGACCTCAGGGTCCGGTCGACCGACCTGCTACTCTAGCATTTCCCTGCCTCTGTTTTGGGGAGTGCAGGTTACAGGCTTCGGCCGACCGACCTCAGGGTCCGGTCGACCGACCTGCTACCCGAGAATTTCTGCCTCTGGTCCGGTCAACCGAACTCAGTGAGCCGGTTGACCGACCTGCTCCCTTTTGCCAATTTTTCCTATATTGCCTATTTGTTTGAATTTCCAACTTTAATCGATTCGTGTTGTTTCCCTTTTGTTGTTATCATTTATTACCGACTTTGATGACTTCTTTTCTTCGGGATTTTTGGGAATATCCATTTTGATGGATTCGGTATCGATTTCTTTGGATTTTATTCACGTCTTCGAATGTGAATTTTTATGATTGATTGTTTCTACAATCACTTCTATGATTTGTCACTTCAAAATATAAAGGTTTTCTATACTAGTAGTAAATATCAAAACCCTTTCATTTAAACGATTTCAACACTATTTTATTACAAAGCTCGTTTCTAAAACCGTTTTCCAATCTATTAGTATATACAAACCTTTACCTCATTCATATGAGAAAATATAATTAAACGGGTTAGCAAAACAAGTGGTATGAAACGCTTGCGTTTACCTCGTCGGTTAATTTATGGACTTGTTCGAGTGAAATTCTTGTGACAATTTTCTAGTGGAGATCTACAATCTGTTCGTAAATATTTGAGTTAAGCAAGTGGTTATGGGACATGAAGCTAAACTCTTATATTTACTAGCTTAGTGTAATTGACACTTCTTGATGATCGATGACGATCATTTTATGCTTTAGACTAGCAATGTGCGATGTCTCTTTGATTCGGTCCATCGGACGTTACGCTGTACGACGTCGTTGTTCCGTTTTATAGTGATTTGGTTCATCGGACGTTACGCTGTACGATGTCGTTGTTCCATTTTACTACATGTTGGTTCATCGGATGTTACGCTGTACGACATCGTTGTTCCTTTTTATCGTGATTTGGTTCATCGGACGTTACGCTGTACGACGTCGTTGTTCCATTTTACTACGTGTTGGTTCATCGGATGTTACGCTGTACGACATCGTTGTTCTTTTTTTATTGTGTTTTGGTTCATCAGACGTTACGTTGTACGACGTCGTTGTTCCATTTTCCTATGTGTTGGTTCATCGGATGTTACGCTGTACGACATCGTTGTTCCTTTTTATTGTGCTTTGGTTCATCAGATGTTACGCTGTACGACGTCGTTGTTCATATTTAATTTGTCTCTGGATCATTGGACGTTACGCTGTACGACGTCGTTGCTTCAGATTATTTGATTTCTGGATATTGATTTCTGGAATTTATGTTTCACCAGCATTTACGATGGGCATTGATATTTATGTCATTTGTTGTGGCTTGGTGAATTAAATTAAGAATATGACATTCTTTTTAATCTTTGAGAAGATTCTTGTGATATTGATTAATCTCTGAATTGATTTTCGATTAGATACTTATCATAGTATGGCTTTATGGTTATCATACGTTTTTGTCATATCTCTTCTTATATCTCATTTTATCTGATAATTATAGTTAGACTGATCCGTTTATTATTTTCTTCTTAAATAATACTCGGGTCAGGCTGAGATTTTACAGGTGCTTCCTCATGACTTCCTATCAGGAACCATCATCTGACTTTTGGCTAACTACTCTAGTTTAGTAGTTTTTGTTGTATACATTTGAGATTAGACTCCTTGATGTATACATATTCTATTGTCTTGCACTTGTATCTATTCTTTTCTGTTATTGTGGATCTTATTTGACCACTACTCTGATGTACACTTTCATGTGTTATATTCATATCTATTTCCGCCTTTGTGATATGAATTGTCTGTGACTGATTTGTGTTACGTTTATTTCTATATTTGTTTCCGAAGATTATATATAGCCACTGTGTGATAGCTTTGAGTTTGTATCGGTATGTCGGATTTCCTCTTGAGATGAAAAGTTATATTTTTATCTGGCATATCGGTACTCGCACAAAGCAATTATATAGATGGTCGCTCCTCAACAGCCTTATTCTCCGCGCTAGTTGACGGCATTACTCCGTAGTGTTCTTGGCTAGCATGGGTATAGAGGTGGGGCGTCACAGCTTGGTATCAGAGCCAAACTTCGGAACAATGTAGAATAACTTAACAAGGATCATCGTCCTAAGTTCACCTTAGGAGTCGTGCTTTAGGATTTAGTTCGAGTCTTCGAACCGATTCATCCTATTTTCTTTATGATTCCTTGTTTTATCAATCAAGTTTGTTTGATATTCATTCTGAGATTAACCTTTTTCTCTTTTCTTTCTTTCTTAAAGAAAAGAAATGGTTAGACCTGGTCGTCCCAGCGCCGGTCAATCTAGTGCTATTCCTCAGGAGGGAGTATTTATGTCTGCCCAGCAGCTTCTAGATCTTGTTAAGAATGCTCAAGCTATCAGACCCATTCCAGAGCCTACTCATCCTAGATCCGGTTTTGCACGCTTGTGTAGAGATTATACCGATTTGGGTGGAAGGCCATTCCGGGGATCCGAGAGTGTTATCGAAATTCAAGCTTGGCTCAAATCATGCGATCGCATCTTTTCTCGCATGAATCTTGTTGATCTCCACCGAGTCCAAGTGGCTTCTAGCATGCTCCAAGAAAGAGCATTGGATTGGTATGAGCTTTTAATTTCTGAAATCGTAGAAGCAGATCTTACTTGGGAGCAATTCCGGGAAAGATTCGAATTGAAATTTTTGCCGGAGGCTAAAAAAGTAACTTTAGCACGGCACTTCATAGACCTTGTTCAAGGTGAATCTTCTATGACGGACTACGTCGCATCTTTCGAATCTCTTTCCAAATACGGGGTTGAATACATTAACACCCCATTGAAGAAGAACCAGAGATTTGTCTATGGCTTGAATAAGAATCTTAAGAAGCCATTACTCCTGAAACTCGAGGTTTCGTTTGATCAGCTTATTGACATCGCTCTTCGTCTTGAAGAGACCGATAGAGAAAGCGATATTGAAGTTGTGCGTGCCAAACAGAACTTCAACGACAACATGAAAAGGCCTATTAAATTCACAGGCCCCAATCCCATCAAGAAAGGGAAGCAACAAACTCCGGTAGCAAAGACTCCTACCTCTAGTCGTGGACGATGCTACAATTGTGGTCTTACGGACCACCATGCAAGGGAGTGCCCGAAACCTCTCTTTTGCCGTTATTGCAAAAGTTCGGGTCATCTTATATCTACATGTCCCATTCTTAAAAGTAGGAGAGAGGGAGAGCTAAATGTTGTTCAAGCCCCCAGTGACACTTCTCTTGGTTAAGGTAATTCTCCTTCTATCTTTGACGATATTTCTTTTGAGATTATCTTATTCGAGTTCTTATTGATATGGGTTTCATCTCATTATTTTTATATCAAAAGAACTTGTGATTCTTTTTCTTTAAAACATTTCTGGGCATGATGACTTCTTTGAGGATTGCGAATCCGGATTGGTGGATCCGCAATACTCGATTTTCTTTTTATTTATGTCGAAATTCTTTTATGTGATTTTTCTTTCCTAGCCGATTTTTACTTATGCTTCGGAATTGACTTTTGTAAGGATTGGCTTAATTATTAGGAAGCCATATCCTTTGTCCCGTGTGGACTATTCATCTTCGACATTTTCAATCCGTTAAGCAGATTTCTGTTTTTCCTTTGTGATTTTGATTCCAATTTGGTTGCACCATTTTATTCTTTAAACTCACATGATGAGGAAAGTGTTATTTCTCTCATTCATGTAGTTTGAGAATTTTTCGTTATTTTTGAGTTTGTCTTAAGATTATCACCTAAGCAATCTTTTGAGTGGTGTTAAGGTCTTTTTAGCTCGACCTTGCCACCGATTTTCATTTGCTACGAGTTGCGGGAGTTGGCATTCCATTTACCGCATTCCGCACTTGTAACAACCGGGGGTTTTGCTGTTAATTTATTATCGTCATTAGACGACTGTGTTTGGTAGCTGACATTAATTGGAGTTTTCAAATCAGTCAAAATTCGTTTGAAATCTATTGAAGATTATTGTGGGCCTTAAATAAATATGTCCTTTATTTTTAGTGGCCAGCTCTTTTAAAACGTTGGCCCGATCCTTTATCTCTTCGATCCCCTATTCGATATTATCTCCGGCCCGATCCCTTCTGTTATTTTCACGAGCTCGTTCACTTTGAGAAAAAAAAAATGGCGAATAAAATTAGGGTTTCGGCGAATCTTCGATTCTTTGGTGAATACGAGCTTCTGCTCCTTGATTCTTTGTTGATCTTTAAGCTAGGATCGAGGCGACGTTATTCGATGCTCCTCTGCCTCGATTCTGTAGCTAGGGTTTCGCAAACTCGAAGACGTCGACTTTGAAGGTTCGATCGAACTCGACTTCCTTGCTCGAGGGATTGCTCGGCTCTGAGATACTTGTGGTAGCTAGGGTTCGTTTTCTTGTGCTTCGCTCGATTCGTCGACTTCGTGCTCTTCAAAATAAGGTGAGTAATTTATTTACTCATATCTACTTCAAATCATAAGTTGTAGGATCGAATGTTTTGATTTTCGTTCAATTTTGTTTTGACCGATTGATGAATTCTTCCATACTTCGACTTCGATCATTTTGGCTTCGTGATATTATTTTGACTTCGGCCTCTGTTGCTCTGTGAACACAATTTGGGTTTTGCTGAGAGAATTTCTGGTTATTTATCTGCAAAAGTCCTCGACTTGGTTTAGTTGTTTTCATCATATTGATTATTGATTTGGTTATAGCAATTCTAAATTGGAAAGTTTGACTTGAATTTGTTGGAAATCTTTATTAGAACTGGTCACCAGTGATTTTGTGATGTGATATGGTTCATGTCTGCATTTAATTCTGTCCACTGTATTTCGAGTTACGTTGGGTTGCATCCATTCTTCACTAGGATGTTTGGAGTCTGATACTTCTGTGTACAGTTATATTCGTGATTGCATTGAGACTCACTGCACTCGTGTCTTACCATTGCTAGCTGCTGTACACATTTGTATATTTCTCTTTGTTCTTTTGATATAGACATGTATGTGTATACTTATATATATATGCATACATGTGTAATTAAAATTACTCAGCTCAGGAATTATTTGAACTAGCCACACCGAGTTTTAAAATGTTTTAAAACTGCTTTGCGTGATTTTTGTCTTCATTTGAATTGGTTATACTGTTTTAGTATCAGCAATTAATAACAGTTCACTATACAAACTTGCACATACATTTCGATTCGAACTCCCTCACTTGATATCAGTCTCTTCTGGTTTCATTGAATATTATAAGTTAGTCTGCATTGGTAGTTGTATTCCTGTGTATTTGAGTCTGCATTTGCATTTGATACATCTTCGAATTTGAATGGTTTCCTTCTCGAGGCTGCTGTACTTGATAACTTTGTTATACACTGCATATACATTCTGATGCATGTATACTTGTTCAAATTAGCATTTTCACCTGAATTGGTCATTGCTCTTTGGTGCAGTTTGTTTTGCATCTCCTGTTGTACTCGAGTTAGATCTGTAGTTTGCATTGCTTCTGACCTTTTGGCACGCAGACTTCGTTTCATGTTGGACCATTGCTCGACTTCGTTTCATGTTGGGCCATTGCCTTTGAGCACTTTGGTCTGATGCTACTAAATTCCATCTTTGATCAGTTGAACTATAGGTTTCATGTGTGCTTTACATATTACTCCCCTGCACTTGCAGATTTTAAATAGTGCATTGAGGCTATACTTGACTAGATGCTTGATAACTACTGCTTGGTGTCATTGTATATATGCTACACACTATGTTGCATACTGCTGCAACTCGTACACACTTAGACTTGAACTTTTAGCCTTTATTTCTATGTACTTCATTGAGTTTGACATGAAGTGGTTCACCACTGTTTTATAAACTGGTGTATGCCGGTATATGCTGTCTTGTAGTTCGTGTGTAGTTGACTTTACGCACTGTCGTATGCTTTGTCTTGGCCCTGAACATTACCTCTATTTTCACTACATATGTTTTGGGTCACTGATGCAATACTTGTTGCCATTCACTTAATATCAGTTGTATTCTTTTGATTCATTTCATGTTGAACCATTGCCCTGGTGACATTGTGGTGACTGTAGTTTAGTTGCAGTCTGCCCTTGTCTTTGTACCTGTTTCAACTGCAGTTTTATTGTGCAGTTGTTTCTGCTTTCTTTTGTGCAGTTTGCCTCTCGCATTCATTTGTGATTGCAGTTTCTTTGTATATTGAGTTATTGCTTCATTTTGGGTATTTGCAGTTTCTTTGCATATTGAGTTTCCTTGCTTCATTTTTGGAAATTGCAGTTTCAATATTGTACACTGCCTTGACTTGTACTTGACTCACTAGTTCGAGTCACTTGTGCATGTCGCTATGCATTTCTATTGCACTTGACTCTCTTCTGAGTGAGTTGATGCCATTTTGTTCTGGTTCGTTGATTTTTGTGTATCTCCGGCGATAGTGGCGAGGCAGTACACGCGTGCGTGTACTGCAGCCCTATCAGATTTGACAGTTTTAAATTGATGTTTCGATTTGTTGAATTCTTTCGTTGGTTAAATTCAATACTTTGGAGTTGTATTCTGATTTGGACCATTGATTTGTCGTTTGACACTGTTTAGTGTTATATATGCCGTTATCCAATTCTCGTATCGAGAGTTGGATATACGAGATTTCTGTGACCGTCGTCTATTTGATGTTTGATTATTACTGCTTCTGTGCATTAATAACTGAGTTTGAATTAGACTGACCCGTGTATTATTTTCTTTTGAATTTAATACTCGGGTCAGACCCGAGTTATTTCAGGTTGTAGATTTTCTTCTTTGAGTTGCTGTTCAGGATATGAAGACTTTTCACATCTTCTGAAGTTGTCAATGTCATTTTGTAGTGGTCGTGTCATTGTATAGAACGATATGTATTCATGTATATTAGTCGATAATGTACTTGTATATATAACTTCTAGAGTTGACAGTTGTAGTTGTATCATATGTATTGTGTCAACTATATATATAATTGATGTCAGTTAATACATAGTTGACACAATACATATGATACAACTACAACTGTCGACTCTAGAAGTTATATATACAAGTACATTATCGACTAATATACATGAATACATATCGTTCTATACAATGACACGACCACTACAAAATGACATTGACAACTTCAGAAGATGTGAAAAGTCTTCATATCCTGAACAGCAACTCAAAGAAGAAAATCTACAACCTGAAATAACTCGGGTCTGACCCGAGTATTAAATTCAAAAGAAAATAATACATGGGTCAGTCTAATTCAAACTCAGTTATTAATGCACAGAAGCAGTAATAATCAAACATCAAATAGACGACGGTCACAGAAATCTCGTATATCCAACTCTCGATACGAGAATTGGATAACGGCATATATAACACTAAACAGTGTCAAACGACAAATCAACAGTCCAAATAAGAATACAACTCCAAAGTATTGAATTTAACCAACGAAAGAATTCAACAAATCGAAACATCAATTTAAAACTGTCAAATCTGATAGGGCTGCAGTACATGCACGCGTGTACTGCCTCGCCACTATCGCCGGAGATACACAAAAATCAACGAACCAGAACAAAATGGCATCAACTCACTCAAAAGAGAGTCAAGTGCAATAGAAATGCATAGCGACATGCACAAGTGACTCGAACTAGTGAGTCAAGTACAAGTCAAGGCAGTGTACAATATTGAAACTGCAATTTCCAAAAATGAAGCAAGGAAACTCAATATGCAGAGAAACTGCAAATACCCAAAATGAAGCAATAATTCAATATACAAAGAAACTGCAATCACAAATGAATGCGAGGAGCAAACTGCACAAAAGAAAGCAGAAACAACTGCACAATAAAACTGCAGTTGAAACAGGTACAAAGACAAGGGCAGACTGCAACTAAACTACAGTCACCACAATGTCACCAGGGCAATGGTTCAACATGAAATGAATCAAAAGAATACAACTGATATTAAGTGAATGGCAACAAGTATTGCATCAGTGACCCAAAACATATGTAGTGAAAATAGAGGTAATGTTCAGGGCCAAGACAAAGCATACGACAGTGTGTAAAGTACAACTACACACGAACTACAAGACAGCATATACCGGCATACACCAGTTTATAAAACAGTGGTGAACCACTTCATGTCAAACTCAATGAAGTACATAGAAATAAAGGCTAAAAGTTCAAGTCTAAGTGTGTACGAGTTGCAGCAGTATGCAACATAGTGTAGCATATATACAATGACACCAAGCAGTAGTTATCAAGCATCTAGTCAAGTATAGCCTCAATGCACTGTTTAAAATCTGCAAGTGCAGGGGAGTAATATGTGAAGCACACATGAAACCTATAGTTCAACTGATCAAAGATGGAATTTAGTAGCATCAGACCAAAGTGCTCAAAGGCAACGGCCCAACATGAAACAAAGTCGAGCAATGGTCCAACATGAAACGAAGTCTGCATGCCAAAAGGTCAGAAGCAATGCAAACTACAGATCTAACTCGAGTACAACAGGAGATGCAAAACAAACTGCACCAAAGAGCAATGACCAATTCAGGTGAAAATGCTAATTTGAACAAGTATACATGCATCAGAATGTATATGCAGTGTATAACAAAGTTATCAAGTACAGCAGCCTCGAGAAGGAAACCATTCAAATTCGAAGATGTATCAAATGCAAATGCAGACTCAAATACACAGGAATACAACTACCAATGCAGACTAACTTATAATATTCAATGAAACCAGAAGAGACTGATATCAAGTGAGGGAGTTCGAATCGAAATGTATGTGCAAGTTTGTATAGTGAACTGTTATTAATTGCTGATACTAAAACAGTATAACCAATTCAAATGAAGACAAAAATCACGCAAAGCAGTTTTAAAACATTTTAAAACTCGGTGTGGCTAGTTCGAATAATTCCTGAGCTGAGTAATTTTAATTACACATGTATGCATATATATATAAGTATACACATACATGTCTATATCAAAAGAACAAAGAGAAATATACAAATGTGTACAGCAGCTAGCAATGGTAAGACACGAGTGCAGTGAGTCTCAATGCAATCACGAATATAACTGTACACAGAAGTATCAGACTCCAAACATCCTAGTGAAGAATGGATGCAACCCAACGTAACTCGAAATACAGTGGACAGAATTAAATGCAGACATGAACCATATCACATCACAAAATCACTGGTGACCAGTTCTAATAAAGATTTCCAACAGATTCAAGTCAAACTTTCCAATTTAGAATTGCTATAACCGAATCAATAATCAATATGATGAAAACAACTAAACCAAGTCGAGGACTTTTGCAGATAAATAACCAGAAATTTTCTCAGCAAAACCCAATTTGTGTTCACAGAGCAACAAAGGCCGAAGTCAAAATAATATCACGAAGCCAAAATGATCGAAGTCGAAGTATGGAAGAATTCATCAATCGGTCAAAACAAAATTGAACGAAAATCAAAACATTCGATCCTACAACTTATGATTTGAAGTAGATATGAGTAAATAAATTACTCACCTTATTTTGAAGAGCACGAAGTCGACGAATCGAGCGAAGCACAAGAAGACGAACCCTAGCTACCACAAGTATCTCAGAGCCGAGCAATCCCTCGAGCAAGGAAGTCGAGTTCGATCGAACCTTCAAAGTCGATGTCTTCGAGTTTGCGAAACCCTAGCTACAGAATCGAGGCAGAGGAGCATCGAATAACGTCGCCTCGATCCTAGCTTAAAGATCAACAAAGAATCAAGGAGCAGAAGCTCGTATTCACCAAAGAATCGAAGATTCGCCGAAACCCTAATTTTATTCGCCATTTTTTTCTCTCAGAGTGAACGAGCTCATGAAAATAACAGAAGGGATCGGGCCGGAGATAATATCGAATAGAGGATCGAAGAGATAAAGGATCAGGCCAACGTTTTAAAAGGGCTGGCCACTAAAAATAAAGGACATATTTATTTAAGGCCCACAATAATCTTCAATAGATTTCAAACGAATTTTGACTGATTTGAAAACTCCAATTAATGTCAGCTACCAAACACAGTCGTCTAATGACGATAATAAATTAACAGCAAAACCCCCGGTTGTTACAGACTCCCCTCCTTATAAAAATTGCGTCCCCGCAATTTTCATAATTAAAGTTGTCTATAACACTTATTTTTCTAACCTAAACTGGTTAAGCTAGAAAAATAAGGATCGAGGACACAAACACCAAAGGAATCTTTTATCTTCATAAAAGAAATTTACAAATTTTTCAACAAAATCTAATTACCAAATAGATAATTAGAAAACAATCACAACTGAATAAATGCAATCATCAGCGATATTCATTTATCAACAAGATAATTAAAATACAGAGAATCACAAAGCAACAATGTCTAATCATCGATACTATAATTAGAAAAACAACAAAAGCTAATTATCAACAGAGATGATTAGAAAGCACAAATCACCATTCGCAAAACTGCAAATATCTAGTTATCTAATGGATAAATAGAAAACACAAACTTCATAATCAGCAAACTCCAACTATCAACAGAGATAGATAGAAAACAGCAATTCAATACCATCAATGTAATCTAGAATCAATAAGAAACTAGAAAATCTCGTATCAACACAATCAGCAAATATCCAACGATCTAACGATAGTCAGAAAACATCAAATCATCAATTATTCGATTATCAAAAACGATAATCAAATTTCCAAATTCAACAAATATTCGATTATCAAAAACGATAATCAAATTTCAAACTCAACAAATATTCGATTATCAAAAACGATAATCAAATTTCAAATTCAACAAATATTCGATTATCACAAGCGATAATCAAATTTTAAATTCAACAAATATTCGATTATCTCAAGCGATAATCAAATTTCAAATTCAATAAATATTTGATTATCTCAAGCGATAATCAAATTTCAAATTCAACAAATATTTAATTATCAAAAGCGATAATTAAATCTCAAATCAGCAAATAATTAATTATCTAACAGCGATAATTAAATCTCAAATCAGCAAATATTTAATTATCTAAAGTGATAATTAAATCTCAAATCAGCAAATATTTAATTATCTCAAGCGATAATTAAATCTAAAATCAACAAATATTTAATTATCAAAAGAGATGATTAAATCTCAAATCAGCAAATATTTAATTATCAAAAGCGATAATTAAATCTCATATCAACAAATATTTAATTATCTAAAGCGATAATTAAATCTCAAATCAGCAAATATTTAATTATCAAAAGCGATGATTAAATCTCAAATCAGCAAATATTTAATTATCAAAAGCGATAATTAAATCTCATATCAACAAATATTTAATTATCTAAAGCGATAATTAAATCTCAAATCAACAAATATTTAATTATCAAAAGCGATAATTAAATCTCATATCAACAAATATTTAATTATCTAAAGCGATAATTAAATCTCAAATCAGCAAATATTTAATTATCAAAAGCGATAATTAAATCTCATATCAACAAATATCTAATTATCACAAGCGATAATTAGAAATAACAAATATCTGATTATCAAAAACGATAATCAGAACTCATATCAACAAATATTTAATTACCGATACGATAATTAAATCTTATAACATCAGATATCTAATTACCTGCAGATAATTAGAAACAACAAATATCTAGAAATCAATTAAGAAGACTATAAAATCAACATAAAAGTTTGGATCGATCCCATCAGATGGCGAGTTTTTAATTCGCCGCACGTGCATCTCAGAGTGGCCGAAGCCTACCAAGTACTCAACATAATTTTGGCGCCCATCAGATTGACCCGAAGGTCCGCAGAGTGACCCGAAGGTCTAGTACTGGTATTTGACCCGAAGGTCCGCAGAGTGGCCCGAAAGCCCAACAAATGACCCGAAGGTCCAACAAATGACCTGAAGGTCCTCATAGTGGCTCGAAAGCACACAAAATCATCAAATATTCCAATTAATGAGTCCGAAATTAACCGAAATAGCAAACGCACATGTCCCATACCACGTGTTTTACTAAATCGTTTGATTCTCTTCATCGTTTCCTTGAAAGTGCAAAAGTGGGTATTTTGTAAAAATACATTTCACATTCTCAAACGGACAAGTCCGGAATTAAGCGAATCAGTAAAAGAAAGGGGCCATAGTCCTCGATTTTGCTGAAACGTTTAAATCGCTTCCTCATTCTTTTGAAATCGCAAACTGTAAATTTTTTGAAAACAATTTTATTTATTTTGTAAAAATAACAATTCGCATTCTCAACTGAACAAGTCCGGAGTTAAGCGAAACAGTAAAAGAAAGGGGTCATAATCCTCGATTTTGCTGAATCGTTTAAGTCGCTTTCTCATTCTTTTGAAAACGCAAACTGCTAAAATTTTATAAAACAATTTTCATTTTAAAACGATTTTCCAATCACGTGATTAAAACAGCAAATCAGTAATAATTTCGATAAGGAAATTGTACTTCTCAAAATACCGTAAAAACGGTTACAAATCAGCATTGCGGAATAACCGCTTGAAAATCCACTTTTAAAATTTGACGGTTACGGAAGCCAAAGCGACTGTAGTTTTAAAACGTCAAAATCACATCAAAACAATCTACATCAAAATGTAATGTCAGTGAATTCTCATTCATCAAAATGCCACAAAACACCGTACTTCAAAATATAGCATTGGTGTAAAATTCCGTTGTAAAAATAACGGCAACAAAATACGTTTCATAACCAAGCATCGGTTCAACGTAAAATAAATGCAATAACGTGCAATTTAAATTTTTGCACGTACTACAAAATGAACAAAGAATCATTCAAATGTATCTTCAATGAAGATAATTTAAAACAGCAAAAATCTAATCAATAGATGATTAGTACAAAAGAAAGCCAGCGGAAATTTCAACAAAAATCACATATCTGCAATTTCTTCGAATCCTCAATTTGGATTCGAAATTCTCAAAGAAACAAAATAATTACAGCTATGTAAACAACAATTGGAATTCATATCAATTTCGTATTTTGATTTTTTTAAATCAAAAAGATTGTCAGTTGTACTTAGAGAAGACAGTTTCACTGTTTTCGCTGCGCACTCTGATAAACAGAAAACAATTCAATCAAATCAACAAAACACAGTTTCACTTTTTATTTTTATTTTTTTTTAAAATAAAGATTATTTAAAAATTTCATCAAAATTCAAAACTTTAGTTTTGACTCAAAGCACAATAAAACATCGACCAATAGTTGTAACATGTGTTCCATCCAAGTTATGTTTTATATTATGTCCATAAACCCCAAGCTCTGATACCAACTGTGACGCCCCACCTCTATGCTCATAATAACAAAGAGTATTAAAGGAAATACTGTCTATTATTACGAAGAATAAGGCTGGATAGGAGCGACCATCCGTAATTGGCCTTACACTAATATTGGTTATCTCGATAGGAGTGGTACATTCTTTTTATTTTTCTTCTATTATTTATTTACTCCCATCGACACACCCAATACTAGTATAAAACGAACTACGACGGTTCATAATAGTTTAGGACATTAGATATAACAATAACACAGATAATATAAATGCGAAACACAGATAAAAACAAAAGTCTCATATATATATAACTGATGTCAGTTAATACATTTTATGAATGACTTATTATGTCATTCAGTTTATCCAGTTTATTTCATCCATTTTGTTAATCGGGTATTCTATGAATATTTCGATGAGACCATTCTTGTATTCATTGATTTTGGATGAGAATAGCGATTTAAAATTTTGCAAATCTTTTTCATAAGATATTTACAAGTACAATTGGATTTTTGTTCTTAAAACGAGCAAAGAATATTCTTAAAACTTTTAAGAGATATTTTTATCATGTAGAAGATGATTTTGTGATTGTATTGCCCATTAAGTGCTTTAAGAATTCTGGTCGATGCGCTTGATCAATGTTATCGATAGGAATTTCCTAAACACTTTGATGAGACAATCAGACACGATATATTGACTTGAAAAATGCAAATTTTTCTAGAAAGATTTTTACATAAAGATAATTGTGATTTTGAAAGTTTTAGCTTTTCGGGAAAGAAGATTATTTGAAAGAATTCTTTTCCGATACTTCTATTCTTGTGATTCCCGATGGGAACCAAGACTTTATCTTTTGCACCAATGCTAATCGTATTGGTTTGGATGCCGTTCTCTTGCAAAAGAGAACGTGCTATCACTTGTGCTTCTAAATCATTAAAGCTGATCGAGATTAGGTATGCCACTCATGATCTAGTGCTCGCGGTTATTGTTTTCCCTTTTAAAAATTTGGCATCATTATTTTTGGGTGAGAAATTTGTTCTCTACCCTGATCATAAATCTTTGGAATATTTATTTTCTCATAAGGAACTTAATATTGGATCGAGTTCCTTGCATCTTATAATCTTGATATTCTTTGTATATTCCCGGAAAGGGAAATCGTGTTGCCAATGTGCTTAGTCGTAAGCAACAAGTGGTTGATTCTTAGATGATGTCTGAATGGAATTATCTTTTTATCAAGTTCATCGGACGTTTTGATATACTTCGTTTTACTGAGCTTTATCTCATTTCTTTTATGGACTAGCGTCCGATGTTCTTTTATGGTGTTCGGATCATTGGACGTACCATTTTGTACTACGTCGGTGTTCCGAATCATTTGAGTTTCCATTCATTGGACGAACCGTTATTGTACTACGTCGATGTTCGGAGTTATTGGTGTTTCCAGTTTCTCGGGCATATTGTTTTGTACTACGCCGTTGCACCGGCTCAATTTTCTGCTTTTCTTGACGTTTTCCACGTCTTTTAACTATGGAAATGAGTTTAGGTTTCCGATTTTTATTCTTGAGCCCGGTATTATTGTGGAAATTGAAGTTTCACCAGATTTGACTTTTTGAGCAACATTCTATCCGCATCATTGCTTCGGAGGTTGAGCGCTTCGAAATAAAGATGTTTTTCTTGTGAAAGTTCAATGGTTCTCAAACCCCAATGATTGCTCTTGGGAATCCAGAGGATTCATCGAGCGAACACGTTCGGACTTACTCTTTCGTGCTCTTTATGGTGAACTTCTTATTTCAAATTTTCTTTTGTCTTGATATGCTTTTATGGTTGTTACTATTTATTTTCTTCTTAAGTATTGCGAGGACGCAATTTCTTTAAGGAGGGGAGTCTGTAACAACCCGCATATTTATCGATTTTATATTTAAATATTTTATTTAAATATAACATCGTTCGTCGGATTATAGTCCGAAAAGCTACTTTTTGCAAACAGTCGAATTAGGACTCGAGACCACTTCCATTGAGTTCAAAATGCCGTTTGCAACCTTTTTGAGTATAAACTTCGATATGTTTGGAGCTAGCTAAAAATTTGACCTTTTTCACTTTGGGTTTGGGTTCAGCCCACTAGTCATCCTTATACCCCAAACTGAACCATCCTTCCCCATTCACTCTCACTTCCTCCTCTTTTCAGTTCTAAAGCAAAAATGGTGGGAGAGATGGGAAATTAAAACTCCAAACCCTAGTTCCTCTTTCAATCTCAAATTCTTGCTCTGTAACGACCCGATATTTTAGACCATTCGCATCCATTATAAGTGTATAGGTAGACACTCATGCAGGAATTGAATTGCTCAAAATACCGCGTTGTTAATTTAAATTTGGCAAAACTGAACATATACAATAAATAAATAATCACTGAACACAGACATAGAGTAATAATTTGCAGTGGAAATAAAAGAGATAGTAGTTCATGAAGCTACTATATAAATGTATAAGTTACATCAGAGTTAACCAGATACAACGGAAGAGTAATACGATACATCAGATACAAATCAGAATACATCACTGGAATCATCGAATACTGAAAGCAGAATAGATGGCTGGATCTTCAAGCAAAGCTCCAACTCCAAAGGTGAGTCTCGAATACTGGTACACTCAGTCTGACCCGAGCGTAAAGGAAAAACACAAAACACTCGAGTCAGGATTAACATTCTTATATCAATAAATCCAACTCAAGTGAAATAGCAATTGAAATACAAGTAACTCAAAGGATGTTTGGAATAACCATCCTTTAAGGATCCGTCAAACTATCTACTATGTAGTAGTGTACGATAATTAGATAATGTCTATCAGTAATAATAAGATATCAAAATAGCGTTAAGTCATGGCCCATTCCACCCTTAACACATTTTTATTCCCAAAAGCATATACAAGACCGTAGTTTCCCCAAAACCGGAAGTCACCAGAGGGCAATCCATATACTAAAGGTACAAATCAAAATCGTAGTGGTCGCGTATAAATGGAATACTAGCATGACAAGGCACATGAGGCAATACCCAAGGTAGTGATACTACCGTTTGCCTGATCCGGACTGGTGAGAACGCAACGCCGCAGCGCCCGCAACACCGTGAAACAACACTCCCAAAATCAAGGGTGCACCAATCGACAACAAGTAATGAGTAGTTCGAAGAAGTGTGTCCACTTGAGGTAGCTAATCCTCCATTGGCCCGGCACGGCTCCTGTTTTAGTCATTTCCAATTTGACACAAGTGTCAAGGCTATCCATTATCGTTCTCTTTCTTCAGTCATCAACGTACATCATTCCAACCACTTCATTCTGGATCATCACTCCGCATATAGTTATTAAAGTGGTTTCGGTTTAAATAGAGAGTATATCCATTACCGATCCCGGTCTCTTTAATAACTTTCGTAATTATTACACCGATTGGTCGTTTATATATTTCAAAAACCAAATCAATTTCAATTTCAATTTCAATTCGTAAACCAACATTTCATTTGTCTTTCAAAAACCAATTCCCAAAATTTACGTTTCAAAACTTCCAAATTACCATTTCAAAATCTTATAATACAATTTCAATTTCTATTTAAACAATTCAAATATTGATTCAAGTTCGTATATAAGTTTCATTCCGAAATCATTAAATTAATTTAATTTAACATTCAAATCAATTTCAATTCATAAATCGATTTCATTCAATATTAAATAAATATATCGTTCAAAACAATTTCTATTTGATTTCCAATTCATTAAATCCATTATTAAAATTCAACTTCATTATATCAAAACTTTCAAATTGAATTAAATTAAATTCATCAAATCAAATTCTTTAAATTTCAAGTCTTACATTAATTTCAATAAATCACATTTTATTTCTTGTTAAAGAAATTCAATTTCACTTATTTACTTAAATAATTTCCAAAACTTAATTAATAAAGAAACTCAATTTCAATTATTTACGAAGTAAAATTCACTTATTCAAAAGTTCAATTTTTCTTATTTAAAGAAATTCAATTCAATTTAATCATTAAATAATTCAATCTTATTTAATTATTAAATAAATTCAAAACTTAATTATTAAATAATTTCAAGGTTTAATAAATTTCAAACTTAATCATACTTTCAAACTTAATTATTAAGTCATTTCAAACTTAAATTCAATCATTTCTCAAACTAAACAACATTCTTTTATCAATTACATTGTTAATATTTTTTTCAGATTATTAAATATTAACATTTTCCTTTCATAAAAATTCAAATTTCAACTCATTTCAAAACCATATTTTTCCAAATAAAATCTTCGTTTTATTTTTTAAATCAAATTATTGACCAATCGGGTTTTATTTAATTCTCTATCCTAGGTCAAAGTTCAATTTGGGTATTTATCATTTCAACCCGATTACAATTCAATTCAAAATCAAAGCATATCTAAGGGAACTTGCAGTGTGATAACTGAGATGGTGTCAAAGTAAATAAACAAGCAATAACAACAATCAATAACAATCAAATAATCAATTCAAATAATCCCGAAATAACCGTATTAATTCGCATTGTTATTTGTACGAATTAATATAATTATTTCTAGAATCTACACTATCATTTCATGTAGATTAAAGATTATTCCACTAATTATTTATACAGTTTTTCACTTGTCATTCAATTACAATTTTTACACTACAACAATTAACCCAATATACGTCGATGGTTCAAAGTGTAATTATCACTATTCTACAATGTCAATTAATTTAACAATTAAAAGGGGTCATATACAACTAAATCAAATTCAACATATGTGTCCATTCAAATTTTAATTATCCTACGTCAAATTTATTTGCATAATGTTTATCACTTTATACATTACAATTTTAACGTCCAATTGTAAACATCAAACAATCAATCATTTAACAACCAAACTGGATTATCATTGCATATATAATAGATAATGGTGTCAGATGTCACAGGTGAACTGATACGGTTAATAGCATAAATAACAGTAGCATATTTCAATTGTCGTTTCAATTGAAATCAAATTTAATAAATAAAAGAACGTTAATCGTGAGTGATTGCTCACCTTTCGAGGCTAGAGAAGAACGACGATAGAGTGGGTCACGAATGCGAGCACGAATTCCAAAGTAACGCCAGATTGGCACGAATCTCACGATCAAAGCTGATGACAAGGAATTGACGAAATCAAATAAAAAATTTGGTCGATGAAGATAGATGTGTATAAGTGAACTCATATATATATATATATATACAACTATACATAACTATTTATATATAAAAATCATCTTCTATATTTAAACACATTTTAAATTAAATATATATATGTATTTAAAAATCGTTGTTTTAAATTACACCACATACCTTAAAATCAACATATATACAATTACCATTACAGTAAAGAAATACTTTATTATAAATTATACGCCAATATATCATATAATTACTAATAGGCATATGACTAATATTTTTAAACAAATGTGTTTATGTATTTATATATAACTTATTTTTTATAAAACCAACTGGCCAAAACTATGTAGTCTATTATATATAATATTTCCCTTTATAACTGCAACCCATATATACCTTTATAATACATAATACACTACTTTGAACAACAACTACACATTTAAAATATATATAAATACTATAGGGCAGATGTTCATAACTTATATGTAGATCTTATCACTTTATGCATACTGGCCCTTGATATAGATACCTTAAACCACTTTACACAAAATTATAAATTTAATACATCTTTTGTCTAAAGTCAGAACTGACATATAAATATAATGGCCGCTACCTATATATATAATGTATAATACTATGATAAAATGAATATACTGTAACTGTTATATATAAATAAAATTAACAGATTTCAAGTTTACATAAGCTTATGCAAACCAATATAACTTATTGTTTAAAGCTATATACATAGCTCAAATTACTATTTAACATATAAAGTAAATGCAAACCTTCTTTGTACATACTGCATACAATAACAACTTATATAATTTGATTTATAACTCAAAACTCATACACGTTTTAAAGAATCAAATACAAAATAACTGTAAATATATAACGAATCTTAAAATATACCTCTCTTATATATAAGTGAGAAGGCGGTCAAGCAATATACAGGAGGATAGGCGACAGTGGAAATAGGTGCTCGGTCGCTTGAGTTTCCCGGCTAACTCGTGATGGGCGAGTGGAGTGACAGGGTTGGAGTGGGTAGCCGGTGGAGCAAGGCTTGGGTTTTGTGGGGGTGGTGCTGCCGAATGTGGAGGTTGAGGTGGATGTGCTTGAGGACGTGGAGGTGGATCTGGAGGTGGATGATAGGCGGTGGTGGCAAGTGGTGCTCGGTTGGAGGGGTTGATAGGCAAGAGGCGAGAGGAGTGGTAGAAGGTAGAGCGACCAAGAGGCTGTGGACCTGGACGAGATGGTGGAGCTGCTATTGGTGACTGGGCGAGGCGGCACAAGGCTAGGGAGATGCTCGGCGATCTTCGCACTCGAGGAAGCTTGGTTCGGCCATGGGATAAAGAAGGGAGGAGGAAAAACAACGCACATGCAAAAAGGTAAAAGTTGAGAAGGGAGAAGAGATTCACGTTCATAGAAAAATGAATCATAGTGCCAGGCTAATAAATGAACCTAGTGAAGTAGACTAAAGAAAGCAAGGGTCACAAAAATAAATCAACAGTTATCAAAAGAATAGGAAAGGCATGCAGCGGAATATAAAATATGAAAAGAAGTAAAGATAAATGCGTGCACCGAAATTCTAGTGTTAATTCATATTTCAGACTGTTGGTTGTCCATACTGACGAATAAAAAGGAAACAAAATATATTCCTGATTAACACAGCGAGTTGAACCAGATGGAGGACACAGAATTGCAAATGGACTCAATTTAGCGAATCGACACACTTTGCATTCTGTCAATTCCGTCGTGCACCGGACTCCAAAGTACACCAACGAATATATCACGGTGATCAACGCGATGAGACAGACAAGTGGAAGTCAAAATATCTGTGTCAGGATCTTCCTATCAAAAGTCCATACGGACACTAATATACGTTGCTTTCTCGTACGGAAAAATCCAAACGAAGCTAGAAACGTCCGAATTTGAAAAAACGAAAAATGACGCCTTGCCCAGAAGATGATTTAGAAATTTTCTATATAAAAATATTTAGGTTTCGGAAACGTTTTATTTTCATCGCTTTTTAACTGTTTGAATTGAAGTGAATTTGCGCGCGAAATAAACTTTCATATTTTCGGACGAAAATTCACCAGTTGCTATGTTTAACTAAACGCATTCCAAATATCAAATTTATATTTCAAAATTTTATCGTTTAAAATTTCACAAAATTTCAACTAATTACGTTATTAAAACAGTTGAAATTTACGGGTCGTTACACTTTCCCCCACTCAAAACTTTTCGTCCCCGAAAAGGAACGAGGTAAGAGAATAGAAACAACGAGAATGAAAACAGATTTGAAATACAAAATAACAATTAATTTAAACCATATAATTCAAATTTAAATTAATTGATATTCAATAATTGATTTAATCCATTTGATTTTACTAAAATCAATCTCAACTATTTCTAAATTCATTATCTTATTATCCAATTATCTTAAATTTACAATTTCTAAAACCATAAATTTGAATAGTCTTTATTATAATCATATTTTTTTTCAGCAATTTAAATTCTTCTTTATTTCAAATTATTGTTAAATTTATTCTACTTAATATATCTAATCACATATATTTAACCCATATAAATTAATTTAAAACATAAAAGTTTCGATTTAAATTAATTTCATCTATTAGTTTCTTTTAAATTCAAGGTATATTCATATGTTGATCAAATTTCAATTTATTAATTCTTTCAAAACAAATTTATTAATTCTTTCAAAACAAATTTATTTCATCATTAACTGAGTTTACTTATTATCCTACCTAACTCTATTAACATCTTTATAATCAAAATTTAGTGTATAACATTTATTATAAACCCTCAAATTTATTTATAAATTCAATTTATCTTATATATTATCCAATTACATATTCAACTTCTGAATGATTTAGGTAAGTTGTATTAGAATGCAGTTGAACAATATACAAATAAAAATTTTCCCAATTTAATTATTCAAGTTTAAATATTTATTCCAAATTTTGGTTTTACTTATAATTAAAATCATCCTTTAACAAAATTTAAGCATTAGATTTCCGATTAACTTTAAACAATTTAGAGATATATATAATATATTTATATCAAATCAAATTAAAATTTTAAAAATAAGATACCCATATATATATATATAAATCAAATTATACTAAAGAAATTCAAATCAAAATATTTTTTTTCAAAACAAAATCGTAGCAAAGCTACAGAATGGTTTCTCCACTTCGAAACTCGAAAATGAATGTCGATGATGCGGCCGCAATCACCGAAATTATTTTCCAGCGACAAAGAGAAGAGCAGTGATTTCAATCATTTTAAAATTCTTTAAAAACGATTTCTATTTGAAAATATTTTAAATACTATACACTTTAAAATTCTTTGGAAACAAATTATAGTCAAAATACCTTTAAATAATGTGCATTTTAAACCTTTAAAACCATAGTTCGAAATCATTGGAAATTAAATTCTCAAATTCTTACTTTAAATTCATTTAAATTTCTAAATAAACCTATAAACCAACTTTTATAATTTCATTTATTTTTATGTTGGAATAATCAATGATTTACAAAACAAAGAGTGAAAATCAATATTACCTTTCCGACAACCAATTCAGTTAACAATTCAATTTCAGAAAAATTTATACTTATATATAATATAATCATACAAAACTATTTTATTTACCAAATTTGAAAACAATATTGTGTCGGTTTGCTCTTCTCAACTGTTTTGGAAATCCTATCGATAGCGTTGATCAGACGAATCGATCGAAAACCCAAATCAACATCAACAACTCAAACAACACAATCTATATTAAAACATTTTAAATATTAATTTACAAATACACTTCCTCACTTGACGATACAAGAATGGATTTCAAAATAAGTATAGAGATTCAAATTTGATGGAAATCAAATCAAAGAGAATTTTGATTCGATAATAAGTTCGATAAGATAATTCAATTAACAGAATCGGGAGATGGATAAGCTTACTAAATTCACGGGAAACCTTAACCGGGTCGACCGTAACTTCAAGAATAAGATCGATGCAGAATTCCATGGTAAATCAACATTCGATCTCAAGAAATAGAATTCAGGTATAGCAGGAGATAGATAGCATCGTAAACCGAGGATACAGAAATCTCCGGTAAATCAATGCCTATTGTAAAGGAGTTTTTGCTCCTTTATGAATCATTCGAAGTTTGGCGAGACCGCCGATTCACTATAAGGGTCATTCGAAGTGGAGTTATGTGATGCTCCAGAATTGAAAGGAGAAGAATAGTGAGGGACACGAATGAAATTTGGAACCGTAGGGAACATTCCAAAATTCAAAAAAATCGAGTTGAAAGGAAGAGATTGAAACTCGAATGAGAGTGATTCTGTAAATACATTTACCCTATATGTTAAGTTTTGCCTAGAGCTACCAAAGCTCTGATACCAACTGTAACGACCCGATATTTTGGACCATTCGCATCCATTATAAGTGTATAGGTAGACACTCATGCCGGAATTGAATTGCTCAAAATACCGCGTTGTTAATTTAAATTTGGCAAAACTGAACATATACAATAAATAAATAATCACAGAACACAGACACAGAGTAATAATTTGCAGCGGAAATAAAAGAGATAGTAGTTCATGAAGCTACTATATAAATGTATAAGTTACATCAGAGTTAACCAGATACAACAGAAGAGTAATACGATACATCAGATACAAATCAGAATACATCACTGGAATCATCGAATACTGAAAGCAGAATAGATGGCTGGATCTTCAAGCAAAGCTCCAACTCCAAAGGTGAGTCTCGAATACTGGTACACTCAGTCTGACCCGAGCGTAAAGGAAAAACACAAAACACTCGAGTCAGGATTAACATTCTTATATCAATAAATCCAACTCAAGTGAAATAGCAATTGAAATACAAGTAACTCAAAGGATGTTTGGAATAACCATCCTTTAAGGATCCGTCAAACTATCTACTATGTAGTAGTGTACGATAAGTAGATAATGTCTATCAGTAATAATAAGATATCAAAATAGCGTTAAGTCATGGCCCATTCCACCCTTAACACATTTTTATTCCCAAAAGCATATACAAGACCGTAGTTTCCCCAAAACCGGAAGTCACCAGAGGGCAATCCATATACTAAAGGTACAAATCAAAATCGTAGTGGTCGCGTATAAATGGAATACTAGCATGACAAGGCACATGAGGCAATACCCAAGGTAGTGATACTACCGTTTGCCTGATCCGGACTGGTGAGAACGCAACGCCGCAGCGCCCGCAACACCGTGAAACAACACTCCCAAAATCAAGGGTGCACCAATCGACAACAAGTAATGAGTAGTTCGAAGAAGTGTGTCCACTTGAGGTAGCTAATCCTCCATTGGCCCGGCACGGCTCCTGTTTTAGTCATTTCCAATTTGACACAAGTGTCAAGGCTATCCATTATCGTTCTCTTTCTTCAGTCATCAACGTACATCATTCCAACCACTTCATTCTGGATCATCACTCCGCATATAGTTATTAAAGTGGTTTCGGTTTAAATAGAGAGTATATCCATTACCGATCCCGGTCTCTTTAATAACTTTCGTAATTATTACACCGATTGGTCGTTTATATATTTCAAAAACCAAATCAATTTCAATTTCAATTTCAATTCGTAAACCAACATTTCATTTGTCTTTCAAAAACCAATTCCCAAAATTTACGTTTCAAAACTTCCAAATTACCATTTCAAAATCTTATAATACAATTTCAATTTCTATTTAAACAATTCAAATATTGATTCAAGTTCGTATATAAGTTTCATTCCGAAATCATTAAATTAATTTAATTTAACATTCAAATCAATTTCAATTCATAAATCGATTTCATTCAATATTAAATAAATATATCGTTCAAAACAATTTCTATTTGATTTCCAATTCATTAAATCCATTATTAAAATTCAACTTCATTATATCAAAACTTTCAAATTGAATTAAATTAAATTCATCAAATCAAATTCTTTAAATTTCAAGTCTTACATTAATTTCAATAAATCACATTTTATTTCTTGTTAAAGAGATTCAATTTCACTTATTTACTTACTTAAATAATTTCCAAAACTTAATTAATAAAGAAACTCAATTTCAATTATTTACGAAGTAAAATTCACTTATTCAAAAGTTCAATTTTTCTTATTTAAAGAAATTCAATTCAATTTAATCATTATATAATTCAATCTTATTTAATTATTAAATAAATTCAAAACTTAATTATTAAATAATTTCAAGGTTTAATAAATTTCAAACTTAATCATACTTTCAAACTTAATTATTAAGTCATTTCAAACTTAAATTCAATCATTTCTCAAACTAAACAACATTCTTTTATCAATTACATTGTTAATATTTTTTTTCAGATTATTAAATATTAACATTTTCCTTTCATAAAAATTCAAATTTCAACTCATTTCAAAACCATATTTTTCCAAATAAAATCTTCGTTTTATTTTTTAAATCAAATTATTGACCAATCGGGTTTTATTTAATTCTCTATCCTAGGTCAAAGTTCAATTTGGGTATTTATCATTTTAACCCAATTCCAATTCAATTCAAAATCAAAGCATATCAAAGGGAACTTGCAGTGTGATAACTGAGATGGTGTCAAAGTAAATAAACAAGCAATAACAACAATCAATAACAATCAAATAATCAATTCAAATAATCCCGAAATAACCGTATTAATTCGCATTGTTATTTGTACGAATTAATATAATTATTTCTAGAATCTATCTATCATTTCATGTAGATTAAAGATTATTCCACTAATTATTTATACAGTTTTTCACTTGTCATTCAATTACAATTTTTACACTACAACAATTAACCCAATATACGTCGATGGTTCAAAGTGTAATTATCACTATTCTACAATGTCAATTAATTTAACAATTAAAAGGGGTCATATACAACTAAATCAAATTCAACATATGTGTCGATTCAAATTTTAATTATCCTACGTCAAATTTATTTGCATAATGTTTATCACTTTATACATTACAATTTTAACGTCCAATTGTAAACATCAAACAATCAATCATTTAACAACCAAACTGGATTATCATTGCATATATAATAGATAATGGTGTCAGATGTCACAGGTGAACTGATACGGTTAACAGCATAAATAACAGTAGCATATTTCAATTGTCGTTTCAATTGAAATCAAATTTAATAAATAAAAGAACGTTAATCGTGAGTGATTGCTCACCTTTCGAGGCTAGAGAAGAACGACGATAGAGTGGGTCACGAATGCGAGCACGAATTCCAAAGTAACGCCAGATTGGCACGAATCTCACGATCAAAGCTGATGACAAGGAATTGACGAAATCAAATAAAAAATTTGGTCGATGAAGATAGATGTGTATAAGTGAACTCATATATATATATATATATACAACTATACATAACTATTTATATATAAAAATCATCTTCTATATTTAAACACATTTTAAATTAAATATATATATGTATTTAAAAATCGTTGTTTTAAATTACACCACATACCTTAAAATCAACATATATACAATTACCATTACAGTAAAGAAATACTTTATTATAAATTATACGCCAATATATCATATAATTACTAATAGGCATATGACTAATATTTTTAAACAAATGTGTTTATGTATTTATATATAACTTATTTTTTATAAAACCAACTGGCCAAAACTATGTAGTCTATTATATATAATATTTCCCTTTATAACTGCAACCCATATATACCTTTATAATACATAATACACTACTTTGAACAACAACTACACATTTAAAATATATATAAATACTATAGGGCAGATGTTCATAACTTATATGTAGATCTTATCACTTTATGCATACTGGCCCTTGATATAGATACCTTAAACCACTTTACACAAAATTATAAATTTAATACATCTTTTGTCTAAAGTCAGAACTGACATATAAATATAATGGCCGCTACCTATATATATAATGTATAATACTATGATAAAATGAATATACTGTAACTGTTATATATAAATAAAATTAACAGATTTCAAGTTTACATAAGCTTATGCAAACCAATATAACTTATTGTTTAAAGCTATATACATAGCTCAAATTACTATTTAACATATAAAGTAAATGCAAACCTTCTTTGTACATACTGCATACAATAACAACTTATATAATTTGATTTATAACTCAAAACTCATACACGTTTTAAAGAATCAAACACAAAATAACTGTAAATATATAACGAATCTTAAAATATACCTCTCTTATATATAAGTGAGAAGGCGGTCAAGCAATATACAGGAGGATAGGCGACAGTGGAAATAGGTGCTCGGTCGCTTGAGTTTCCCGGCTAACTCGTGATGGGCGAGTGGAGTGACAGGGTTGGAGTGGGTAGCCGGTGGAGCAAGGCTTGGGTTTTGTGGGGGTGGTGCTGCCGAACGTGGAGGTTGAGGTGGATGTGCTTGAGGACGTGGAGGTGGATCTGGAGGTGGATGATAGGCGGTGGTGGCAAGTGGTGCTCGGTTGGAGGGGTTGATAGGCAAGAGGCGAGAGGAGTGGTAGAAGGTAGAGCGACCGAGAGGCTGTGGACCTGGACGAGATGGTGGAGCTGCTATTGGTGACTGGGCGAGGCGGCACAAGGCTAGGGAGATGCTCGGCGATCTTCGCACTCGAGGAAGCTTGGTTCGGCCATGGGATAAAGAAGGGAGGAGGAAAAACAACGCACATGCAAAAAGGTAAAAGTTGAGAAGGGAGAAGAGATTCACGTTCATAGAAAAATGAATCATAGTGCCAGGCTAATAAATGAACCTAGTGAAGTAGACTAAAGAAAGCAAGGGTCACAAAAATAAATCAACAGTTATCAAAAGAATAGGAAAGGCATGTGGCGGAATATAAAATATGAAAAGAAGTAAAGATAAATGCGTGCACCGAAATTCTAGTGTCAATTCATATTTCAGACTGTCGGTTGTCCATACTGACGAATAAAAAGGAAACAAAATATATTCCTGATTAACACAACGAGTTGAACCAGATGGAGGACACAGAATTGCAAATGGACTCAATTTAGCGAATCGTCACACTTTGCATTCTGTCGATTCCGTCGTGCACCGGACTCCAAAGTACACCAACGAATATATCACGGTGATCAACGCGATGAGACAGACAAGTGGAAGTCAAAATATCTGTGTCAAGATCTTCCTATCAAAAGTCCATACGGACACTGATATACGTTGCTTTCTCGTACGGAAAAATCCAAACGAAGCTAGAAACGTCCGAATTTGGAAAAATGACGTCTTGCCCAGAAGATGATTTAGAATTTTTCTATATAAAAATATTTAGGTTTCGGAAACATTTTATTTTCATCGCTTTTTAACTGTTTGAATTGAAGTGAATTTGCGCGCGAAATAAACTTTCATATTTTCGGACAAAAATTCACCAGTTGCTATGTTTAACTAAACGCATTCCAAATATCAAATTTATATTTCAAAATTTTATCGTTTAAAATTTCACAAAATTTCAACTAATTACGTTATTAAAACAGTTGAAATTTACGGGTCGTTACATGCTCCAAAATCAAAGAGAACCCATTGGTAAGTATCTCCTTCTTCTTCTCCAACTCTTTCTCCTTCCAATTTCAGAAATTCCTAAACCTAACTTTGGGAATGTTCTTCTTTTAAGCTTTGATTCAAGCTTGTTGTGTTGGAATTGAAGAGTAATTGCTCTTGCCATTGCTCCAAAGCTTCTTCTTCATTTGTTTGGATTCAAAGGTGAGATTTTTATCTCACATCTTAGTCTATAACTATCTTCGATTGTTAGGTATGAATTCCTAACACTTATTCTTGTGCAATTGCTTTTGGTTTGGATTGATTTGGTGAATATTCCAATTTTTAGTGTTTTGAGTTCAATTCTTTGAAAATCCTAACTTTGATGTTTTGATCATGTTTTTGGTGATGAATCGAAGAGCTTATATGGCCGGGTAGTCGATGGGCGTAAACCCTTAGTGCCGATGCTTGACCGATTGCATTTCGGAAGGGATTGGCATTCATTTGATTGGCATGGGAGTGCTGGAAACAGGCTCCGGTCGACCGACCTCAGGGTCCGGTCGACCGACCTGCTACTCTAGCATTTCCCTGCCTTTGTTTTGGGGAGTGCAGGTTACAGGCTTCGGCCGACCGACCTCAGGGTCCGGTCGACCGACCTGCTACCCGAGAATTTCTGCCTCTGGTTCGATCAACCGAACTCAGTGAGCCGGTTGACCGACCTGCTCCCTTTTTCCAATTTTTCCTATATTGCCTATTTGTTTGAATTTCCAACTTTAATCGATTCGTGTTGTTTCCCTTTTGTTGTTATCATTTATTACCGACTTTGATGACTTCTTTTCTTCGGGATTTTTGGGAATATCCATTTTGATGGATTCGGTATCGATTTCTTTGGATTTTATTCACGTCTTCGAATGTGAATTTTTATGATTGATTGTTTCTACAATCACTTCTATGATTTGTCACTTCAAAATATAAAGGTTTTCTATACTAGTAGTAAATATCAAAACCCTTTCATTAAAACGATTTCAACACTATTTTATTACAAAGCTCGTTTCTAAAACCGTTTTCCAATCTATTAGTATATACAAACCTTTACCTCACGTATGAGAAAATATAATTAAACGGCTTAGCAAAACAAGTGGTATGAAACACTTGCGTTTACCTCATCGGTTAATTTATGGACTTGTTCGAGTGAAACTCTTGTGACAATTTTCTAGTGGAGATCTACAATCTGTTCGTAAATATTTGAGTTAAGCAAGTGGTTATGGGACATGAAGCTAAACTCTTATATTTACTAGCTTAGTGTAATTGACACTTCTTGCTGATCGATGACGATCATTTTATGGTTTAGACTAGCAATGTGCGATGTCTCTTTGATTCGGTCCATCGGACGTTACGCTGTACGACGTCGTTGTTCCGTTTTATAGTGATTTGGTTCATCGGACGTTACGCTGTACGATGTCGTTGTTCCATTTTACTACGTGTTGGTTCATCGGATGTTACGCTGTACGACATCGTTGTTCCTTTTTATCGTGATTTGGTTCATCGGACGTTACGCTGTACGACGTCGTTGTTCCATTTTACTACGTGTTGGTTCATCGGATGTTACACTGTACGACATCGTTGTTCTTTTTTATTGTGTTTTGGTTCATCGGACATTACGCTGTACGACGTCGTTGTTCCATTTTCCTATGTGTTGGTTCATCGGATGTTACGCTGTACGACATCGTTGTTCCTTTTTATTGTGCTTTGGTTCATCGGACGTTACGCTGTACGACGTCGTTGTTCCTATTTATTTTGTCTCTGGATCATCGGACGTTACGCTGTACGACGTCGTTGCTTCAGATTATTTGATTTCTGGATATTGATTTCTGGAATTTATGTTTCACCAGCATTTACGATGGGCATTGATATGTATGTCATTTATTGTGGCTTGGTGAATTAAATTAAGAATATGACATTCTTTTTAATCTTTGAGAAGATTCTTGTGATATTGATTAATCTCTGGATTGATTTTCGATTAGATACTTATCATAGTATGGCTTTATGGTTATCATACGTTTTTGTCATATCTCTTCTTATATCTCATTTTATCTGATAATTATAGTTAGACTGATCCGTTTATTATTTTCTTCTTAAATAATACTCGGGTCAGACTGAGATTTTACAGGTGCTTCCTCATGACTTCCTATCAGGAACCATCATCTGACTTTTGGCTAACTACTCTAGTTTAGTAGTTTTTGTTGTATACATTTGAGATTAGACTCCTTGATGTATACATATTCTATTGTCTTGCACTTGTATCTATTCTTTTCTGTTATTGTGGATCTTATTTGACCACTACTCTGATGTACACTTTCATGTGTTATATTCATATCTATTTCCGCCTTTGTGATATGAATTGTCTGTGACTGATTTGTGTTATGTTTATTTCTATATTTGTTTCCGAAGATTATATATAGCCACTGTGTGATAGCTATGAGTTTGTATCGGTATGTCGGATTTCCACTTGAGATGAAAAGTTATATTTTTATCTGGCATATCGGTACTCGCACAAAGCAATTATACAGATGGTCGCTCCTCAACAGCCTTATTCTCCACGCTAGTTGACGGCATTACTCCGTAGTGTTCTTGGCTAGCGTGGGTATAGAGGTGGGGCGTCACATATCTTCTCCAGACGATTGAATTAGGACTCGAAACCTTTTCCATTGCGTTCGAAATAGGGGTACAACATTACAAATGCCTAGCGGCACGCCTCGATAGGAGTTCGAGATTTTAAGTTGCATTTATCAAGACAATTTGAATTTAATTAATATATATATTTGTACATTCTAGTCAACCTTCAGCTGAAATTCCTTCACATCAGCTTTTTGTTTTTCAAATCACTGTTGCTTTCCTCAAACACGCTTCGTTCCTTTAAAATATCACGTCCCTCTTCATTTTAAAAGAGTCGAACACAGTTAAAAAAAATGGCACAATTCAAAAAAATTCATTTCTTTTCGTATACGTGATTAAACTTTCTAAGACTTCCTTCTAAAACCCTTTTTTCGCATTGCTCTTCATTTTAGTATAACAATGGTCGAGTGCGATGTCTATTGGGAAGCTCGGTAGGGGAGGGGAACTACTGTTTGACCTAGGGTTAGAGATTCCTGGCGATTTTGGGGTCGATATGGGTTTTGGATGGCATGGTCGAGTTCGCGAGGGAAGAAGGCATCGGCAGCCAAGATCTGGTGGGTCACGATCAGGTATAGCGGTGCGCGATATTTTGGGTCGCGTACAGTCAGTACTGTCGCATTTTGTTCTAGTAGTCGTGAGGCTGTGCGATGATGACCGACGTGTAGGTGACGTCGAGAGATGGAGGTGGATGATGGCGGCATCAATATTCGATGGTCAAAGGGCGGTCATCGGTGGGTTTGAATTTCTGGTATGGGTGGCATTTTCGTTTGGGGAAGATGACTTGGTGGGTCGGGTCCGTGCTTGTGGGTATGGGTTTTGTTTTATTATAAAAAAAGTTATATAATTTGTTTTATAAAATTCAAAGCTTATGAAATTTATATCCCATGCATACGAGGTCCTATTTGGGCGATTCAAGTTGCGTTGGGACCATATTATAGTCATCTACGCATTGAAATGGTTTGGGACGAAATTGGAGCTTTCGAAAATTTCAAGCAACTTAAAATGCGTCCGGATTCAATTGAAAAACGGAACGCGAAAACGATAGAAAATCAAAGTGAGTTAATCTCACTCAAATTTGGAATTTTTACAATTAATTTTAAGTAGTTAAAATTAATTATTGGTTGATTGATTGAATTCAAAAATTATTATCAGTCTGGATGTTATATTATATATGGTAGTATATATATATTGGAGTGATTGATATTTCCCACATATATATAGCGGATGAGACCCTATACGCTCCGCATAATAGCGGATGACTCTATATACCGCGATATCCCCCTCGAAGTGGGATTGGTATTTTTATATTGTATTAACATCTGTGGATGTAGGGAAAACATGTTGGAGGAATCCAACTGGATTCCTCAAGATGTTGGATTTATTTTCATATTTAGTGATGTAGTATATTGAATAAGCTGTGATAGACTATTGCGTGATTTTGAATTTATTTGGTACTATGAAATTATTGGTTAGATTTTGGTATTTTTAAATACCAATGGAAAAATGTTTAAAAATTTGGAAAGAAAATAAAAGGAAATCTGAAGTAAAGATATTTTTGGTGAAATTTGGATTTGTTAAAAGAAAAGAATTTTTGGGTAAAAATAAATAGTTTGATTTCAAAATTTTACTTGATAATTTCTGAATATGGAAAGATAGAGATTTTAGGAATGTTTGAATAAAAGTATTTTAAAATAGAACTTAAGCGATTTTGTTTAAGTATAAAAGGATTTATTTTTAAAATCGAGATTTAAAATAGTTTCGAAAAAAAGAGGAAATTTGAAATAAATTATGGAATTGATGCTTCAAATTTAAATAGGATTTTACCTTATAAAAAGGAGGAAAATCTGAAATTAGTGGGCTTTGGAATATTCTTGGGTTATTTAAGAAATTAAATTAAAATGGAATTTAATTTAGAAAATCGATTTAAAATCGATTAAGTGTTGTGAAAATAGTGATAAACGGGAAATGAGACTATGGAATTTATAAACGAAGTTTATAAATAAAGTAAAGTTAATTATCAGTGGATAAATGGAAATTACAAATTCACGATGGGAAGTTATAAGTAGATGGGTAAATCGGTTTAAAAATAAATAGTAAATTTATTTTTAGAAATGTGGAAAAGGGAATTTACGGAATTAGAACGTAAATCAAACTGGAAGTAAATCTAGAGGGATTTATAAATAATTAGACTGGCTATATTGGAGTGGAAAATATACTTTTCTAAGAAAATAAGTTATTTAAAAAAAGAAAGATTTTTAAGTATTAATTAGAAAATTCGAAAGTGTTAAAAAATGTTTTAGAAAATTTTATTATTTAATTGTTTTAAAATTATCAAAGTAAATATTAATTAAGTTAGTTATTGTAGTTAATTATTATAAAAGGTTTAATCTGTATTATTATTCAAAAAGGATAACTATTCAATATTAATATTTTATATAATAGCTTTTATTTAAAAAGTAGTTTTGTCTAAAGTTAACTTGGAAAATTATTATAGAAATTTCGTAAGTAATATTTTGAAAATTTTTAAATAGAGTTTTCGGGAAGTATTGGTATACTCGCGTGGCGTAATCGGAGGCAGCGAGTGCCTGCAGTTAAGTCTTGAATTTCTCTGAGATAGAGACGTAACCATTGAGCTGTGAATCCATGGTTTGATACCGCAGGGGTACTTTTCAAATTATTTTAAAGGTTTTCCAAATATCTTTGAAAGAATAGTTTTGGTGAAATTACTAAATTCGATAAGTTTAAGTACATATATTTTGGGTGAAGAGACTTAATTGAATAAAATTAAATTAAAAAGGGACTTGGAGTTATTCAGTGGAAAAATAGAATATTTGGTTGAATGATTTGATTTTTGATAGTTAAATAACCGACTATCAAATATGGACCAAAAATAACTTTGGAAATATTTAGAAGAAGCATGGGAATTATATGGTACGGTTACCGTTCGAGGTGCTATACTGTACGTATAAACTCGTTTCGTTCTTCTAGGACGTTGATAAGGAAATTCGTCCACTAACGATTAGGAGGTGATCTCCGATCTTATTTTCGTCTGTGTATTTCCTAAAGAACCAGGGTTGAGTTTACCGAAAATATCGAACGTTGTTTCGAAGAGACCGGGTGTAACACCCTACCCCGAGACCCACATTAACAAAGAGTATTGCTGGTTAATACTGTCTGCTAATGTAGAGAATAAGGCCGGATAGGAGCGACCATCTATAGCCTTGTCTTAAATATCTATTGAATACGTCGACAATTGCCATATTTTTTTCCTATCTCAAGTGGATCGACATATCCAATAAATACTTAATACAAAGCCATAGGTGGCTATAGGATCTATCAGAACAAAATACAATAACTCAATGCAAAATACATCACAGAACAATAGATCATCACATACTTATACACATATACAGATACATCACAGAGTATACAAAATGATACATGTCAAATGGTATAGCAACCACAATATACAGGCGAGTCAAAAGAATATACATATCAGAGTTACAACCAAAAAGGACTACACAAAAAGCTATAACAAAAGGAGCTAGCAGAATAGTCCATGCGGAAGCAGAATAGGCTAAGTCCAAATGTACCTAACCTGAAACACCTCGGTCTGACCCGAGTATAAAATACACGGGTCAGTCTAGCTAAACAAATCAGTTAGATAAGCTAAATGATAATGAACATGCAAGATCATAAAGTAGCACAAATATCTCTAAAAGAGATAACTCGATCATCTAACAAATGATGAATCATAACAAGCCTCATATCATCGGCAACTCGCATAAACAAAGGATATGAATATCCCAAATCAAGCCAAAAAGGCAAATAACAAATACCAATGAAGGTAACACAAGTTTCCACAAGGTAATCGCTATATATCGTGTGGTTTAAAGGACCTATCCCGAAAGGCGATACTCTAGGGAAATATATAAATATCAAAGAAACAAAGGATGCACGTGCTCAGTACTGTATAAACAAGGATCCACAAGCCCGAAGGCGACAAACCCAAGTATCTCTCGAGCGGTGACGAAGGACCAACTCCAAAAGCGATACTATAGGGCAACAAACCCAAAGGCAATAAACCCGAAGGCACAAACCCGAAGGCAACAAACCGTAGTGGCGAAGGTTCGGAGGCCCAGTACTGGACACCACTAACTGGCAATATGTGTCACAAACCCCTCGGATAGGAACCCGCAAAGTGTTAACGTGTGTCCCATACCACACGTTCGCACTAAACGATTTACTAACCGTTAGTCAATTCCAAACTCAAAGCAGTACAAAGTTTACCTCATCTCACCGGTAAACCAGACCCGAAGGTCAAAATGATCAAACGAATAGATTAGGAATTAACTGAAAAGATAAACACACGTGTTCATAGCACGCGTTTTATCTAATCATTTAATTCTCCTCCCTCTTCGCTCAAAGTGCAAAATTCTGTGTTTTATATAGAAATTAAGTTGAAGAAAACAAGTTTTAGGAACATTTCGAAATTGCTTTTGAAATTGCCTTTGAAATTCTCTTATTATAGAGTATATAATTTTTATACTAAAAAATAATATATAATAATAATTTCAAACCATTTATTTGAAAAACATTTTTAAAACACATTATAATACCTGTGTATGAAATCCAGAAAGAAATATCAAGAAAACATCGAAATAACGGAAATTACACCAAGTATTATCCGTTTAAAACAAGCTGCGACTCAATATTCGACAGCAGGTTTGAACAAGTTAACAGTGTCAAAATGACTTGAAATTTTGAAAGAATGTAGTTCAACATTCCTACTTCAATCTGAAAGAAGAATCATTCAAATTCGATTTGAAACGAAGAATCTGCGTCGTTTCAAAGTTGGACCAAAACAAGGTTTTAAACACTGAATTACAGCAAGCTGCGAGTACAAGTTCGACAGCAGTTTCGAAATAGCAAACGAACCTAGATTGCCATGAAATTTTACAGGAATGTAATTCAACACTGCTACTTCAATCTGCAAAAATAATGACTCAAATCCTATTAGAAACGAATGAGTTATGCTGTTTCAAACATGTACTCAGGCCATGTTTGCAACAGTTCAAGAACAAAAAATGTACCGGCCTAAACCATATTGGGTTCAACTTCCAGGCATGAAACAGAGGATCAAATGGAATCAGATTGAGCTCAAAATTGGTATGCATGTAGCAGAAAACTTTATCTTTAAAAAAAAATGATGCAATTTGGTTAAAATATGAGAAAGTTACGATGTCTCAAAGTTGGACCCAGACAGTGTTTTCACTGTAAAACTCTGGGTAAAAACATGCTCCGAGTACAAGTTTGGCGGCATATTTCTATAAGAGCTATAGGTCGAAATGACCTGAAAATTAACACCCATAAAGCTCAACAGCAAGACTTTAAACTGAACCAAGAATCATGCAATTTAGATAAAGTATGAAAAAGACACGATGTCTCAAAGTTGGACCCAGGCAGTATTTTCACAGTAAAAATCTGGGCAAAAACATGCTCCGAGTCAAAGTTCGGCAGTATGTTTCTATAAGCTATATAGGTCGAAATGACCTGAAATTTGGCATGCTTAATCTACGAAACATGTTCTACAAAAAAAAATCAAGCAGCATTCCTTTGCCGGAATAGAGAGATATGACTGAACAAAATTGTAACTCAAGACAGTTTACACAATCAAAATTGTTCAAAAACGAATTTTCTTAGCAAATTTTTGATTTCAACTTGTGAATTTTGACATTGCATGAGCTAGCTTTTGTGAGATTAATACTCACCTTTCAAAATACCTGAGCTTCAAGATCAAATTGGTGAAAAGAGGTGAGCTTTTGCTTGAAAGATGCTTCAACAACCTAGAAATAGAGTTTTCAAAGACATGCAAGAACAAAGTAGAAGAGTTACAAACAATTCATAATTTAATTCAATGATTTTTGATGAAAACTTTTGGTATTGGATGGAGATTACCTTGTATGATCTTATTTAGGTGGATTTCTTCTTTAATTTGCAGCAAATTGGAGTGGAAATTGATTTTTAGAAGAAGACAACCATTGTTTTTTCTTCTTTGTTCTTTACTGTCTGTTTTGAGAAAGAAAGAGATGAAGAGTACGTACAGCTCTTTCTCTCCAACCAGAAGTCTCTAGATTAGGTAAATGGATCTCATTTCTTACCCAAAAAGCCCAATAGAAAAATACTTAGTGAAAAATGCAAGGTTATGTACATGTATTACCTATTTTACATTTTCACATATTTCTCAATATAAACTCAAACAAAAATGTATGCAACCACTTGTTATGAAACAAAAATTGTTATTTACACAAAATAAAATTTATTTCAATAATAAAACGTTATTTTCATAAATAAAACCATATTTTTTTACAATATTTTACGATTTTCACAATTTTAGTGTAAAAACACAAATTTTAAAGCATAACTTGTTCAAAAATCATTTTATTTGTCAAATAAGTTATAACAAAACATTATAACTCTTTTAAAATAAAAAATATTAGTTTCGAACAATATTCCATCTTTTATTCTAATAAAATACATATTTTCTACATATTTCTCCTTTTATACTTAATAAAAGGCTAATATTGGCAATAATTATCAATATTATTACATTGACCCAATTGAAATCCAATAAATGGTTATTTTCACTTCAAATTCTCAAAATAAAGTTTTTAAAACTTTAGTTCCATCAATTTACATTTATTTCAACAATTAAATGCTAAAAGACATCACTTGATTAATTTACTAACTCAAATTTACCTAAATTCCATTATTTTCCATTTAATAACTCAAAGTAAATAAAAACTCAATATTTATACTCAAATCACTTTGTTTATTTGAAATAAACAATTTAAATCAAATTTATTTTCTCCATTTTATTTTCAATATTAAATTATAACTAAGGTTATAATTTAATATCATAGGTAATCACCAATACCAGGGTTGTTACACCGGGATCGGATTTGTTATCCGAAAACCACTTCGATCCAACGTGCACGTTTTCGAAATAAAGACAAGAGCATGGAGTCGAAGATGGAGCTGTGAAGTGCAAGGGCTAATCGCTACTAATCCTGAGGGTGATTCCAAAATGGATGTAGTAGGAGTAATGCCTTCGGTTTCGTTCGGACGCGAAACAGACTTGTATGGATGAATGCCGTCAGAACATTGTTATTGGAGGACAATGAGCAATCTAAGTGAAAATTCCTTAAAAAGGTAATCGTAGCCTCTAGCCTCATCAACCAGGAATGACTGAAAATCAAGGGGGATGCAGCAAGGCTAAGTGGGTCACACCCAAGTAGAGTATGCTTATCACCTTTCTAGATAACCTCGGATATTATTTATTACTACGGTATATAGAAGGAGCTCGAAAGAGTGTGGGAACAGCCGGGGTGATAACATATTCAGTCTATCTAGGTTAGGGATAGCCCGGTCTTGTGTAGCAGGGGATCCCGGCGTGGTCCTCGGTACAGTGTTCCTAGACATGTACTATGACAGGTGGTACCCTTGTGCCTAGTTATTCAGATGGAATCCATTTTCCAATAAGCGCCGTACGATTTTAATAGTGCCCAACTATGCTGAAATGTGAGATGCAAGCATTTCAGCTATTTGAATAAGTAATTGTACTTGGACACTATTATAATATCAGAGGATTTGATATGAAATGTTTTGATTATCGTAAGGTAAAACCCGTCGTATTTATGTGTGGCGTGGTCTTACGAGATACCTTTGATTTTCAAAGGATTTTGAAAATTTAATAATTCAAATTGAGTGTATTTTCTCACGCTGGTTTTCCAAACTGACTCGGGTGTTATTTTATTATAATGGTCAGGTCAGACCGAGTATTACAGATACGGGATAGTATGCTATAGAGCTCAGGAGGCGAGCTGGATGACGAAGACGTATTATACGTATTTGATTTTATTCTGCTGTGTATGGTATGCTGTATATAACTGTCCAGTATTGTGCTATTGATTTGTGTTGTACTATGATGATGTAATGTATAAAATCAGTTATAGTTCTTTTTGTATAAATATCAGTTGTTAGCTATTATATATTGTTCCACTGCGATTGTGAGATTCTGTGTTGTTGTTTCTATTTTCTTCTTCTACCTCTTTCTTCTTTTCCCTAACGATCTTGTATTTTCGGCATTCGATTGCTCGGCATTCTATACAGTGGACGTATTGATGTCGATTTTCGAAGGTCGAATATCCTGAACCGTGACAGTAACACTTCATAATTTTCAATTTAACTAGCATAAAAATATTCTAGTACTTCATGAGCGTTATAAAACACTCACCTTTTAACGAAGCTGAAAATTCAAACTAACCAAATGACAACGAATCTAACTCCATGACGTAGATAACGTTGACACGAATCCAACGCAACAGACGACACTCGGATCGGACCTCGTATGAAAAAAATATCGATTTATAAACATTTAAATGTAATTTAAATTAAATCATTGCAATTTAATTAACAAATCATTTCATTATCTCACCTAATGACCGAGATTAGCCTAACCACTACACCAAACCCAGAATCATGTTTAAACCCATCGTCGACGCTCCTACCTCCCTCCACCGCGCGCCTCAGGTGACCGGACCACCACCCACGCACCCCTAACGACACGCTGACCTTCGAACTCCACCTGCCTCCAGCCTCGTGCCCAACGCCGTAGCCTAACGCAGCTGAAGAACCAAAACCCGAACCTCCCCACGTTTCCGTTCATCTGAAGATTCTGATTGCCTCAGGCGATCGTTCGCCATGAAACTTGGCTAGCGAGTAGCTCTCAACATGCTCTCTATCTTTCCGTCAGATGCCATCACCAATCGACGAACGACGTCGCCACAATATCCATCCATAGCTGTTGCAGTTATAGGCGATTTCTGGCCATCTCCGATCTCCATTTGAGATCTCGACCGTTGATTATACTCATCTCACCGAGCTCTACCACTTTGTAGTAGAAGTCGAAGGCTGAAAGTAGATAGATTGGTGTCATTGGTTGTGGATCGTTGGATTGAGGTGTTTGATATTGGCTGTTATATTTATTAGGCACGGTTGTGCTTGAGGATGGAAAAAAAGAGAAGGAGACAGTGATTATATAGATGGGCTAATCATTATTCATTACAGACCCCAAACGAGACGTGTCCACTAGCGTTCTGCACCAAATAACCCTATTTCGAATTCGATGGAACTGATTACGGAACCCAATTAAATTGCATACAAAAGTTAAATCAGTTGCCGATCAATAAAATTTTAATTTGTTTATGTTCAATTAATTCCAGATTCACAGTTTCAGACAATCAAAATATTTAAATTATAAATTTACGTTATCACGAATCAATGTTCATTAACAATTTTTGATTTATTATTATTTCTAAATTTGAATCCAATTGGATAATTATAATTCAAAATAAAATTTCCACTAGATAAAAAAAATCGTTTGTCAATTTAATTTGAAAGGAACAAAATTCCCAATTTCACACTAACGCACTTCAGTTAAACGAATAAATTAAACACGTCAAATTATTCAATTTCAATTAAATGAAATCTTATGCTTATTTGTTACAATTACTTCGTATCGACAAATATTGTTATCAACAGTTATAATTTATTCAATTCTTGTTTAAATCGAATTTCTCCTTGTATTGAATTATATTAACACCTAAATCAAAACATTCACTTAATATAGCCAGTTGTTTTATCTTTATTTAGATGTTCACTTTAATTTATCAACATTATCTATTTCATTAAACGTTGTTTCAATTCAACACAACAATGCTGTTAACATTATTGATTTCTATTATTGACTATACAACCCAATATCAATTCGTATCAAATTTAAATTTGTTCAATCATCTTTTATCTTTTGGGAATATGTTATTTAATTTTTTTTCAAAACTATATCAAATTAAATATTTTAAGTGGTTGAAAAAATACGGGTCGTTACAATAGACGAAGATTTGGTATATTATTATTACTAATATTATTCCCAGCATCATGTTGTTCTGCTGCATTATATTTTGTTATGTTGTGTATGTATAACTTTGATAAATGTTGTATAAATTATAATCAAATGTATAATATAAACAGCTTCGTGAACTGTTTATTTGATTATTATATTTTATCGTTCCGCTGCGAGATTCTGTGTTTGTTTTCTTATTCTTTTCTTATTTTTCTTAATTAACCCCAATGATTATCTATGTTCCGGATTGTTTAAGTTGGGCATGTGTGGATTATTGTCAATTTAAACCTTTCGAAATGTGGGTCGTCAAAGTTGGTATCGGAGCTTTGGTTTAGCGATAACCTCAGCTTTGTGGGGTTTGACTCTGTAACAACCCGCATATTTTACGATTGTATATTTAAATGTTTTATTTAAATATAGCATCGTTAGTTGGATTCAAGTCCGAAATGTCACTTTTTTCAAACGGTCGAATTGGGAATCGTGACCACTTCCATTGAGTCTAAAATGGCGTTTGCGACCTTTTTAAGGATAAACATCGATATGTTTTGAGTTGAGTGAAATTTTGATATTTTCACTTAGGGCTTTGGGCTTGGGTTTCAGCCCACTAACCCAACTTATCTTATATCCTAACTCCACCCCCTCTCCTCTTCATTCATTCTATTATTTTCCTAACACTTCAAGCTTTAGTAAAAATGGGGGAAGAGATTGGAAAACTAAAATCCTAAGCCCTAGTTTCCTTTACAAATTCAAGTTCTAGCTCCGAAATCAAAGAGAAGCTTAGGTAAGCATCCTATTCTTCTTCTCCATCTCAATCTCTCTCCAATTTTAGAAATTTCCAATGACCTAACTTAGGAACTATTCGTTGTTATCTTAGATTGGAGCTTGTAGAGTTGAAGTGTGGTTGATCTTTCTTTTGATTTCAAAGCTTCTCATTTGTTGTTTTGGGTTGAAAAGGTGAGTTTTTGGAACTCACATCTAGGTCTATATCTTTGATAGTTGTTGGGTATGAATTCCTAACATCTATTCATGTTCATTTGCTTTTGATTTGAATTGATTTGGTGAATATTTCAATTTTTGGTGTTTTGAAGTCAAAATCTTTAAAAATCCTAGTTTTGACGTTTGAACATGTTTTTGGTGGTGTATCGAAGAGCCTATAGGGCTGGGTTGCCGATTGGCATAATCTCTTAGCGCCCATCGCTCGTCCGATCGCAATTTGTTTGGATTTTTCCCTTGGTAGGGCTAGGCTGAGAAGACTGAAGTTTGCAGATTCAGTCGACTGACTTTTGAGTTCAGTCGACTGGAACCAAAAAATTTCTGGTCCCTGTATCAGTCGACTGAACTCTGAGTTCAGTCGACTGAGCCTGGAAACCGAAAGTTTCCAAGCATGTGTAAGTCGACTGAACCTGGAAACAGAGAGTTTCCAAGCATTGAATCAGTCGACTGACTTTAGGGTCCAGTCGACTGAATCTGGGAAATTGCATTTTTGCCTAATTTAGGCAATTTTTGTGTGGATTTCCAATTTTTAATCGATTTTTGATGATCCGAATTGTTGTTATCATTTATTGACTTTGAAGACTTCTTTTTCGGGATTTTTGGAAATATCCATTTTGATGGATTCGGTATTGATTTTTGTGGTTTAATTCACGTCGTCGAATGTAGATTTTGGTGATTGATTGTTTCTACAATCATTTCTGTGATTTGTCACTTTAAAATACAAAGGTTTCTATACTAGTAGTAAATATTCAAACTCTTTCACAAAGATGATTCCAACTCTATTTTTAATACAAATCTCGTTTATAAAAGCCGTTTTCCAATCTATTAGTATATACAAACCTTTACTTTATTCGTATGAGAAATCTAATTAAACGGCTTAGTAAAACAAGTGGTATGAAACGCTTGCGTTTACTTCATCGGTTAATTCTTGGACTTGTTCGATTGAAATCTTGTTACAATTTTCGAGTGGAAGTCTATAATCTGTTCGTAAATATTTAAGTTAAGCTAGTGGTTATGGGATATGAAGCTAAACTCTTATATTTACTAGCTTAGTGTGATTCACACTTTTTATTGATCGATGATGATCATTTTGTGATTTAGACTAGCGATGTGCGACGTCTCTTTGTTTGTGTGGGGGTTAAACCCCATTTGTGGAGTTTCAACTCAAAATTGGTGGGGTAGCGACCCATGGTCTTCGGGCCGTTTGTGGAGCTTCGGCTCAAAATTGATGGTTAGCGACCATGGAATAGCATTCCATTTGTGATACGCGTGTTGGTGAGTTTTCATGCTCCCGTTTGTGATAGGCCTCCCCCCTTTGTGATTTCTGGTTGTGATTTCTAGAATTTGCGTTTCACCAATTTTCGAGGTTTTCATTGATAAGCTCTATCAATATTTGTGTTTTGGTGAATAATTTAAAGAATGTGATTCTTTTTGGTGTTTTGAGATGATTTGAGATATTGTATGATTTTCGTTGTTAATTGATGAATACTTGACAAAGTATGTCATTTTCGTTATTATACGTATTTGGTCATATCTCTTATCCTATATCATTTTATCTGATATTTATAGCTAGACTGATCCGTTTATTATTTTCTTCTTAAATAATACTCGGGTCAGACCGAGATATTTCAAGTGCTCCTGCTTGACTTCTTATCAGGGTCCGTCACCTGACTTTTGGCTAACTACTTTTGCATAATAGTTTTTGTTAGTATACATTTGAGATAGAGACTCCTTGATGTATATATATATATATATATTCTTTTTTCTAGCACATGTACCTATTCTTTTATGATGTAGTGGATCTAGTTTGACCACTACTTTGATGTACACTTTTATGTGTTATATTCATATCTGTTTTCGCCTTAGTGATATGAATATCTGTGACTGATTTGTGTTATGTTTATTTCTATATTTGTTTCCAAAGTCCACATAGCCACTGTGAGATAGCTTTGAGTTTGTATTTGATATGTCGGATTTCCTCTTGAAATGAAATGTAAGTTATATTATCCGACACATCGATAATCGCACAAAGCAATCACACAGATGGTCGCTCCTCAACAGCCTTATTCTTCATGCTAGCTGACGGCATTACCCAGTAGTGTCCTTTGCTAGCGTGAGTATAGAGGTGGGGCATCACAGCTTGGTATCAGAGCCAAACTTCGTAACAATGTAGAATAATCTAGCAAGGATCATTGTCCTAAGTCTTTCTTAGGAATAGTGCCATAGGATTTAATTCGAGTCTTCGTACCGTTCTATCCTATTTCTTTTTATGATGCCTTGTTTTATCAATCAAGTTTGTTTGTTATTCATTCTATGAATAACCTTTTTGCCTCTTTCTTTCTTTCTTAAAGAAGAGAAATGGTTAGACCAGGCCGTCTGTAACGACCCACTATTTTGGACCATTCAAATCGACAATAAATCCACACATGTCAGACTTGAATAATTCAAAATAATAGATTGTTAATTTAAATTTGGCAAAGCTCATATACAGTAAATAAAATAATCACAGATCACAGACACAGAGTAATATAACAATAATGCAGCGGAAACAAAAGAATAGTAGTTCATGAAGCTACTATATATAACAGAGTTAAACAAGATACAACTGAAGTCTCGAATACAATAGTCAAATACAAGATCAAAATACATCACTAGAATCAACTGAATATCTGAAAGCTGGATAGATAGCTGGATCTCCAAGCGAAGCTCCAACTCCAAAGGTGAGTCTCGAATGTTGTATTACTCAGTCTGACCCGAGCGTAAAGAAAAACACAAAACACTCGAGTTAGGACTAACATTCTTATATTAATAAATCCAACTCAAGTGAAATAACAACTGAAATACAAGTAACTCAAAGAATGTTTGGGATAACCATCCTCCAAGGATCCGTTAAACTATCTACTGTGTAGTAGTGTACGCTAAGTAGATAATGCCTATCAGTAATATAAAGTATCAAAATAGTGTTAAGGCGTTACCATTATCCCCCTTAACACATTTTATATATGCGTCATAGTCTATATAGCACTATAAACTCCACCGTAAACTAGTGGGCTATCAGGGAGTACTCCATAGGTATAACACGAAACAAATCGTAGTGGTCGCGCATAGGGATACGAGTATGACAAGGCACATGAGGCAATACCCAAGGTAGTGAAACTACCGTTTGCCTGATCCGGACTGGTAAGAACGCATCACCGCAACGATCGCAACACCGCGAAACAACACTCCCAATTCAAGGGTGCGTACCAATCAAAAACAAGTAATGAGTAGTTTACGAAGAAGTGTGTCCGCTAGAGGTAGCTAACCTCACTGGCCCGGCACGGCTCCTGTTTAAGTCATTTCAAATTTGACACAAGTGTCAAGGCTATCCATTATCGTTCTCTTTCTTCAAATCCAACAACGTCATCATTCCAACCACTTCATTCTTGATCACACTCCGCGTATAATAGTTATTAAAGTGGTTTCCGGTTTGGACAGAGAGTATGTCCCTAACCGATCCCGGACTCTTCAATAACTACGTAATTATTACACCGATTGGTCATTTAATAAACTTCAAAATAGTTTATATTTCAAAACCAAAATATCATTGCCATTTCAACACCCTATCCATACGATATCATTTTCACTTCAAATAAATCCATTTCCAAAATCATATCACTTTCCATAATTATATCGCTTTCGAAATCGTAAGTCTTTTAAAATCAAAACACTTTGGAAATCAAAACCTTGAAATTCATAACACTTTGGAACTATAGCTTGAAATCATAACATTTTGGAATCCATAACAATTTCCTCTCAAATAGTTTAGATATTAAAATTAGTGTATAAAATAAGATAGTTTATAAAATAAAAATAGTTTATATAAAATAGTTATAAGTTAAAATAGTTTATAAGAAAATAATATATTGAAATGATTTATGTAAAATAGTTTATATTAAAATAATTTATAAAGTAAAATATAAATAGTTGTAGATATAGTTTAAAAATACTTTATAAAATAAAATAGCTTCCTCAAATTTCACAAATCAATTCCAAATCAACCCAACTTCCAAATTCAACTTAATTCAATCTCAATTCATAAATTTCAACTCAATTCAATTTCTCAATAAACCATTTCGAATTATAACGATTTCAAATACAGATTTGAAACACAAAATAGACCATTAAATTTCAATATATTTCAAAGCTTTAAATATTCCACATTTCAAAACTAAATTTGATAATTCCATTTATATCTCAATTTAATTTCATTACATTTAGTTTATGAGATATTTCTTTAATCATTTCATACATCTAAATACAACTTAAATTTACAAATTTATATAAACAAAATATCTCATTTAAATTTATATAAGTTTGAAATATTCATTTAAGCCACTTTTTAATCAAATTCAAGTTATAAAATATATCTTAAAATTTCAAATTTCATAGATTTCAAATCGAACTTATTTAAGTATAATTATTAAATAATTAAGAATTCCAAATCAATTTCAAATTTATCTTTCAACCTGAAACATTATAAACTCTATATTTGAAAATATAAATTTTACATACATACTCAAACATATTTTTATATTGATTCAAATCAACTTTATTAAATCAACTTTATTAAATCAACTTTAATAAATCTTTAAAATCAATATTTATTAAAACCATATATTTCTTTTCACAACCATAGAAATCATTTCAAATTATTTATATACAGACCAACGGTGTTTGTACAAAATTTTCTATCCTATGGTCAAGTGATACGGATATTTATCATTTCAATCCGCAATTTAAATATATACGGGTATATATATCATTTCAACCCGTAATCCCAAATTCAATTCAATTGAAAATCGCTTGGGTTTATCATTTCAACCCATAACGATTTTCTCCTATTCTAAAGTCCGTTCGGGTATGTATCATTTCAACCCATAGTGATTCTATACTAACAGGGAACTTGTAGAGTGATAACAGATATGATAAAAATATAACAGGCATATATCATCAATATAAATAACAGATAATTGTGTCAGATGTCACAGGTGTAACGACCCGGAATTTTAGACCATTCGCATCCATTATAAGTGTATAGGTAGACACTCATGCCGGAATTGAATTGCTCAAAATACCGCGTTGTTAATTTAAATTTGGCAAAACTGAACATATATAGTAAATAAATATAATCACAGATCACAGACACAGAGTAATAAATGCAGCGGAAATAAAAGAGATAGTGGTTCATGAAGTTACTATATAAATGTATAAGTTACATCAGAGTTAAACCAGATACAACGGAAGTGTAATACGATACATCATATACAAATCAGAATACATCACTGGAATTATCGAATACTGAAAGCAGAATAGATGGCTGGATCTTCAAGCAAAGCTCCAACTTCAAAGGTGAGTCTCGAATACTGGTACACTCAGTCTGACCCGAGCGTAAAGCAAAACACAAAACACTCGAGTCAGGATTAATATTCTCATATCAATAAATCCAACTCAAGTGAAATAGTAATTGAAATACAAGTAACTCAAAGGATGTTTGGAATAACCATCCTTTAAGTATCCGTTAAACTATCTACTATGTAGTAGTGTATGATAAGTAGATAATGTCTATCAGTAATATAAGATATCAAAATAGTGTTAAGTCATGGCCCATTCCACCCTTAACACATTTTTATTCCCAAGAGAATATACAAAACCGTAGTTTCCCCAAAATCGGAAGTCGCCAGAGGGCAATCCATATACTAAAGGTACAAACCAAAAATCGTAGTGGTCGCGTATAAAGGAATACAAGTATGACAAGGCACATGAGGCAATACCCAAGGTAGTGATACTACCGTTTGCCTGATCCGGACTGGTGAGAACGCATCGCCGCAGCGACCGCAACACCGTGAAACAACACTCCCAAAATCAAGGGTGCACCAATCGACAACAAGTAATGAGTAGTTCGAAGAAGTGTGTTCACTTGAGGTAGCTGACCTCCATTGGCCCGGCACGACTCCTGTTTTAGTCATTTCCAATTTGACACAAGTGTCAAGGCTATCCATTATCGTTCTCTCTCTTCAGTCATCACGTACATCATTCCAACCACTTCATTCTGGATCACACTCCGTGTATAGTTATTAAAGTGGTTCTCGGTTTAGATAGAGAGTCTATCCATAACCGATTCCGGTCTCTTTAATAACCTTCGAAATTATTTCACCGATTGGTCGTTTATTTATTTCAAATCCAAATCAATTTCAATTTCAATCAGATTTTATAAATCAACATTTCATTTGTCTTTCCAAATCAATTTCCATAATTTACGTTTCAAAACTTCCAAATTACCATTTCAAAATCTTATAATTCAATTTCAATTTCTATTTAAAACAATTCAAATATTGATTCAAGTTCGTATATAAGTTTCATTCTGAAATCATTTAAATAAATTTTATTTAACATTCAAATCAATTTAACTTCATTGATCAATTTCATTCAATATTCGTTAAGTCAATTTATATTCAAACAATTTCTATTAAATTTCCAATTCACTAAAATCCATTATTTAAATTCAACTTCATTATATCAAAACTTACAAATTGAATTAAATTAAATTCATCAAATCAAATTCTTTAAATTTCAAGTCTTACATTAATTTCAATAAATCACATTTTATTTCTTGTTAAAGAAAGTTAATTTCACTTATTTACTTACTTAAATAATTTTCCAAAAGCTTACTTATTAAAGAAAACTCAATTTCAATTATTTGCGAAGTAAAATTCACTTATTTCAAAAGTTCAAATTTTTTTTCTTATTAAAGAATTCAATTCAATTTAATCATTAAATAATTCAATCTTATTTAAGTATTAAATAATTCAAACTTAATTATTAAATAATTTCAAAGTTTAATAATTTCAACTTAATTATAATTTCAAACTTAATTATTAAATCATTTCAAACTTAATTCAATCATTTCTCAAATTAAACAACATTCTTTCATTAATTACATTGTTAATATTTTGTTTCAGATTATTAAATATTAACATTTTTCTTTCATAAAAATTCAAATTTCAACTTCATTTCAAAACAATATTGTTTATTCAAATAAAATCTTCGTTTTATTTTAAATCGAATTATTGACCAATCGGGTTTTATTTAATTTCCTATCCTAGGTCAAGTTCAATTTGGGTATTTATCATTTCAACCCGATTCCAATTCAAATCAAAATCAAAGCATATCAAAGGGAACTTGCAGTGTGATAACTGGGATGGTATCAAAGTAAATAAACAAGCAATAACAACAATCAATATCAATCCAATAATCAATTCAAATAATCCCGAAATAATCGTATTAATTCGCATTGTTATTTGTACGAATTAATATAACTATTTCTAGAATCTACACTATCATTTCATGTAGATTAAAGATTATTACATTACGGTTTTCACTTTTCATTCAATTTCAATTTTTACACTACAACAATTAATCCAATATACGTTCAATGGTTCAAAGAGTAATTATCACTTATTTTACATGTCAATTACTTTAACAAATAAAAGGGGTCATATTCAACTAATCAAATTCAACATATATGTCGATTCAAATTTTAATTATCCTACGTCAAATTTACTTGCATAATATTTATCACTTTATACATTAAAATTTTAACGTCCAATTGTAAACATCAAACAATCAATCATTTAACAACCAAACTGGATTATCATTGCATATATAACAGATAATGGTGTCAGATGTCAAAGGTGGACTGATACAGTTAATAGCATAAATAACAGTAGCATATTTCAATTGTCGTTTCAATTGAAATCAAATTTAATAAATAAAAGAACGTTAATCGTGAGTGATTGCTCACCTTTTGAGGCTAGATAGTTTTGACCAAGAATTGAGCTACGAATTATGTCACGGTCTAGACAATCGAACAAATCCAAACAACAATCCCAAAGCGAAGTGAGCTGAAAGTGGATTTGACGAGCAAAGCTGAAAGATAGAGATTGATGGAATGAATCAGAATCGTCTTGATATAATCAAACAAATATGTGATATAGTCTCTCTCTCTAAACCGATTTTAGACGTATATTTAATGTAAGATATATATATATATATATTATTTTTCAAATCAAAATAAATTTAAAACACATTATATTAGCTACATATATATTTCAAAATTATTGTTTTAAATAATGTATTTTGATATACATACTTATATAGATATACAAACCCATACACAAAAAATCTATTTCAACGTAATAATATATAATGTAAATGAACTTTTAAACACATAATAGATGTATACTTTATAGCTCAACTGCGATAAATACAATTATATTACACACACAGACCATAACTAATTAAAACCATACCCATAACATAGCCTACACCTTAAAATAACTGTATATAATCGCATATACCCTGTAATATACATATAACTTATAATATAATACATAGGCTTATGTACACACTAACCAAAATATACACCACAACTTATATAGACGTATGTATATAAACTAACCTAAAATATTACACGCAACATATAATTGCGAAATCAAAACACGTATAACTTACATTTTTTTTTGAAATACACGTATAACAACTTAATATAATTTTTTTTATCAAAGAAAGGTATATATCAATAGAACTAACTGTAAACATATATGTATATATAAAACAATCGTTTTCTCTCTGCCTTTAGACAATACGAAGAAAGACACAGTCTAAGATCTTTATATTACCAAATATATATATACAACAATCTATGAACCAGTACAATCAACCTATGCAACAACAGTTTACATATAGTTTATACTAATATATATACAAATAGGCTTTATATAAACTATATATATACTTTGAAAATATATTGTTGTAAACTCTATAGTTTATATATAATTCTTACTGTAAATCATCCATATATATATATATATATAGCTTCAGCAAATCAAATATATATACACGTAACCAAAATACTTCTTTTAAAATATACATACATATATAAGCTTAAACTATATACATAATAATATAAGAGGAGAAAATCAAAAGGCTTACAAAGCTCGATGCCGTTAAGAAGATGTACAGGCGGAAAGGGCAGATCTGGCTTGCGGCGTCGGTTGGCGTGGCACAGAGGCTCGCACGAGTTGCTGCCACGGTGAGAAGGAACGTGGAGCAGAGACTTGGCGAACTCGGGTGGAACGAAGGCTAGACAAGGTGGAAGAGGGAATGGGTTGCTCACGGCAGGTGGTGAAGGCCGGTGTGATGGTTAGATCTGGGTGTTGATGGCTGTGCTCGGCTAGGGTAGAGTTCCAGGCGGCTACTGATGGTCTTAGGGTGATGGGTTGCAATGTTCAGGAGGGTGGTACACGAGAGTGACAGGGACCATGGTTAGATAAATTCTTCTTTTGAAATGCAGAAGGAACGAAAGTGGAACCAAAAAGTAATTAAAGCATTCTATGGGAATGGAAAAGTCATACCGCAAATTCTGGGAAAATTAAATGCAAATAGCTATTGGGTTTGTACGGTTGAAATTAAAAAGGCACAAAGGAACCAATCAGTTGAAATTTGATACCGGTAGGATAAATCGTTATATCGATTTCGTCGAATACCGAATTTTAAAACACACAAATGACTATCTGTGGAAATCAGCATGCCGGGACGATCAAAACGGCATACGGGTATTAGTGATTTGATCGAATTATAAAAATTCGAATTTTCTACTACGGGAAATGCAGCAAAAACGCAAAAAAATAAGATTGACGGAGCCAAAGATGTCCGAATTTTGAAAAACGACAAACTGACATCTTGATCAGAAGATGGTTTAGAATTTTTCTATGTAAAAATATTTAGGTTTCAGAAACATTTTATTTTCATCACTTTTTAACTGATTAAATTGAAGTAAATTTACGCGCGAAATAAACTTTCATATTTTCGGACGAAAATTTACCAGTTGCTATGTTTAACTAGACGCATTCCAAATATCAAATTTATATTTCAAAATTTTATCGTTTAAAATTTCACAAAATTTCAACTAATTTCGTTATTAAAACAGTTGAAATTTACGGGTCGTTACAACAGGTGAACTGATACAGGTAATAGCATATATATAACAGTGTAAATAACTAACATCAGCATATTTCAATTGGTAGATAATGGTGTCAGATGTCACAGGTGAACTGATATAGGTAATAGCATATATATAACAGTGTAAATAACTAACATCAGCATATTTCAATTGTCGTTTCAATTGAAATCAAATTTAATAAATAAAAAAACATTAATCGTGAGTGATTGCTCACCTTTTGAGGATAGAGAGGTTCGACAAATGAAATGGGTTATGAGTCCAAGTACGAATTCCAAAACAAAGATTGGTTGGCACGAATTCAATGATCAAAGCTGATAGATAAGAATTGATGAAAATGAATCAGAACCACCCTGCTATAACTGAAAAAAAATATTATAAATTTTTCCCTAAAGCCAATTCTTGAGCATATATTTAAAATAAGATATATAACTTATATTATTCTTTTCAAAAAATCAATATTCAATCTTTAAACACATATTTAGAATCCAAACTCGGGTGAACCTCTATATATATAAACACTATATATATATATATATCAAAATCATATTTAAGTTTAAACACATATATTTTAATTTAAAACAAGCACATAACATAAAATACTAACACAATATATATATATATATTTATATATATACATATATATTTATCATTTCAAAATATCCACATTTATTAAATCCTATTTATACATCGAGATATCTAGACCCATGTATATAAATTATGGCCACAGCAACGAAAATGTATTTGTTACAAAAGTCAATATAACTTACTTCACTATAAACTCATATAAATAAAAATACTGTAACCAATATATATAAAGTACTACAACTTTTATAATATATATTATTATATACAGCAGATTAAAACTTGCATTACTAATCATATGATATATAAACTATAAACATATCTATCTAATATACCTTAATGTATATATCTTAGTATAAAATGTCGTCTGACATATGTATCCAAGACAAATGTCAAACTAAAAAAAAATTACATACATAAACTGTTAACATTACTAACACGAACCATATATATATAACTACTATAACTTAAATATCATAAATAACAAATATGAATAGTAGGTTATATCCACTACATCATGAACAGTATCTTATATATATAAAAAAATCTAAGATAAATTTATATATACATACACGAAAACATACATATATTGTAACGACCCGGAATTTTCGAACCCAAAAATTCCAGATAGTTAGGAGGAAAAGAAAAGAGATAGAAGAAAGAAACAGAAAGAAGAACAGAAACACGACATCTCACATTCGCAGCGGATAAAATATAATATCAAATAATATTCTTTATACAAAGAAAGCTGTATCAGTCAATTACTTTTTAATACATCAGAGTTACAACATTCACAAATGTACTAGACAGTTAAAATTAACATGTCTCAGACAACTATAATATCACAACGGAATATACTCCATACGTTCCTGCCATCCAGCTCGCCTCCTGAGCTCCAGAACGTCCTTACCTGAAATCTGTAATACTCGGTCTGACCCGAGCATTACATCAAAGTAACACCCGGGTCAGGCTGGAAACCAGCGTGAGTAAACTTATCTAACATGAAATTTCAATCCATAGAACTTATTTAAACCCGGGGTAACTCGTACTTTACTACAAGTAAACAACTTATATAATCATCACTTATTTTCACACAACAATATCTAAGTACTGTTACTTAGTTAAAATAGTCATGTTACTTAATTTATTCCATTCCAAATTATAGCAGATCACTAATCGAAGTGGTTTTCGGATATTACTGATATCCGACCCCGGTCTCTTCGACTTCAAATGTCATCCTTTTTAAGCTAAGATGTTTAAGTTAAACAATTTAATTTAAATTCAGGATATCATATTCACATAACAATTATATCATAGATAAATAACTTACATTATCACAATTCATCCGAACATCTCATATCACAGAGCATCACAATCACACATCCGATATATCAAATATTCCAAGGCATTCAATATTACTCAATCATCCATAAGTAAGATCAATTCATTTCACAAATTAACTATCTTAAACCATTACAGTAATTAATCCTTAATTGCTTCATTAATTAATTAACTATATTTAATTACATTAATCCTTAATTAATTACAATTAATTAAGTTTACTTTAATCACTTATTATTGATTAATTAGTTTATTTAATCAATACTTAATTACATCATTAATTATATTAATTAATGATCCTTAATTATTCTTAATTAATTATCTTATTTAAATTAATTACATTTAGTAATTTAATCTTTAATTAGTAACATTTATTAATCACCTTTAATTAATCTCATTTAGTAATTAACTTCCCTTAATTACTTCTTTACATAAATTAATTACTACTTAATTAATTATCCTTTAATTAATCCCTTGATTAATTATTCAAAGTAATTAACTCAAATTACTTTCATTATCTCCATTTAATTACATTCAGTAATTATCTTTAATTACTTCCTAAGTAATTACTCTTCACTAATTACATTTAAGTAATTATACTTATCAATTTCATATTGATTAATCAATCTAATTGATTATTAAAATTAATCATATTAATTTATTATTTAATAATCCCTAATTAATGATCTCTCACTAATTAACAATTCTTTATTTAAGTAATTAAACTTAAATTAACCAAATAAATTAATTCTTAATTACAGATTAATTAAGTTCTAATTTCTTAATCAATTTCTTAATTAATCTTTAATCACTTGATTAATTAATTTCTAACCATTTATTAATAATCTATACTTATTTAAATAAATGATCCTTAATTCCAAATTAATAAACCCTTAATTTATTTACTTATAAATCTTAATTATTTAATTAATTAACACTAAACCATTAATTAATCAAATTAATAAATTATTCTTTAATTACCTTATTAATTTAATGAATCCTAAATCATTAAATCTCTAAATTAAAGTATTAACCTTATAACTACTTTAATTATCATTAACAAAGGCTTTAAAACATTTTACTTCTAAATCTTTCTTTTAATTCATTTTAAATTAAAGATTTAAAATAATTTACAATTTACTTTAACCAAGACTTAAATCAATTTATAAAATCTTTTTAAATCCAAATGTTAAGAACACTTAACATTTATAAAAGAAATTTATAAGATTTTTAAACCCACTCATTTAAAATTCAAACCTTTTTAAATTATACTTTAAACAATTTAAATTTGAAAACTTTCTTTTATTTCAAACTGGAATGCAGATTAAACTTTGATTCCAGATTAACTTTAGATTTTAAAACCTACTTACATTTAAATCCTCATTTTAAAATTCAAACCTTTTAACCATTTTAAAGTAGTTAAAACAATTTAAATTTAAAAACTTAAATTATTCCAAAACTAAGATTCAAACTAAATTAGATTCCAGATTAAACTTTGATTTAAACTTAGTTTAAATCTCTTCTTTACATTTTAAAATTTTAGTTTTAAATTTAAAACTGACAGGTTTTAAAACCTGTACACAGTAATTTGACTCGAGCCTATACTACAATTGCTTCGAGTCCAACCCCACGTTACTTCGAGTTAAATGCTCGAATCACTCGAGTACACTTCTCTGCCAAAACCAATCTCCACCCGTATTCAAATCATCACCGTGCACGTGCACGGTGACGCCGCTCCACTTCGATCACCGGAGATGATCTCCTCAAGTCAACATTCACTTTCATATCCAAACTCGATCACCAAAGCTTTGACATCAACTCGTATTTGAAAACGAGTATCCCATCACCATCAAGAACAGGAACCCAAAGCCTGGATAAACGCTCGAATCCACCTTTCCGATCACCGGAGCATCCGGCCTTCCAGCCACGTCTTCGCAAGTCTTTCCGCTACCAGTTCCCAGAGTCTGGTGGAACTTGATCCTCCAGAGACAACGTGATGACCACTTTTCCGACCAAGTCAAAAACTAGGTCTACATACTTTCTCGATCAACCCTCATCGCCACAGAAGCCTACACACCAATCCGACATTTTTCCTAAGGTCTCCGTTCATCACTCCACCTTCTAAAAGAATCCTGACCTCTCCGATCATCGAGATCACCAGGGAACCCCCAAAACCCAACTTCTGATCAAACCAGAACTGCACATTCATCCTTAAGCTAAAAATTATGATTTTATTTTTAAAATTCATGATTTTAGTTAAGCATTCAGTCTATAACCCTGAATTAATGTATTAGAGAGTTTGAATTTTTCACTTATACAAGACTTGCTCTGTTGTTTTGATTTTCAGAGCCATTTAAGTTTATTTTAACTTAAGTAAAATTTTAAACACTAACTCATGATTAAATAAACAAATATTGTTTGAATCCTAAGTTCTACTAAAGATCAGATAGGGAGATAATGAAATTTGATTAAAATTTAGCTTCTGAACTAAGAACAGGCAGAACAAATATAACTACAACCATGCATCTATACATCCATATCTATACATAGAAATTTCAATCCTATTCATTCATACAATACACATTTTATTCCAGAAATCCACATGCAAACATATATCATATACTTAAGTTTAAAATGAATGTTACTCACTTTACTTCACGCATAAATCACAGATATCAAGTTATATATTAGACTAAGTATTTTAAGATAGTAGTTTACTCACTTTTGAAATGAACAGAGAAGCCTATATGAAATCTGGAAATGCTTCTGATGATTCGAATCTGGAATTTGTACTTGAATTTGATTTTGAATCAGGTTGAACTGCTACTTGATTTTGATACTTCTTTGTTGAGTTGAACTGAATTGGATTTGCTTAACTTCAGGTTTGAGAATTTGTAAAAGTTGAAGTAGTTTGATTTTATTTCTTCTCTGGATTTAGTATACAGACCTTGTTTTCTTTGTTTTTAAAATTGAAGATGTAAAAGAAATGGGAGGAGAAGAGTATAGATATATTTATAACTTGATTATGATTTTATTAAATAAAAGAAAATAAATAAAATTGTGACACTTGTTTAAATGCATGTTAATAACCTTACACTTGTTATAATGTATAGAGAATTTGTTTACATATGTAATTATCATGTATTAATTATTATAATATGTTATTTTTTTTATAAATCTTTATATTTATTTCCTATTTAGATAATACATTTTCTTAATTTATATTTGCAAAACCTTTTAAGGAAACTAATATAAACTAATTATATACTAAATAAAATCATATATATATATATATTTAAACAACACATATTTAGTTTGTTAGAAAATAATATCTTTCTAGTTAAAATCTTCTTATGTCTATATATATACACAATCCTTACTATTTGTTTTAAAAGATTAATTTGTAAAATTTTAAGTAATTATATTAGAAGATTATAAAATATTTATTCCAATATCTAAAATCAAATTTTTATTATATTTTCAATTTTACTTACATATCCAGATATCTTTTATTATCAGAATTTTATCTGTTCAATTGATTAAAACAGTTAATTATCCAATTATCTAATGTCCCAAAATCCGGGTTATCACATTCCTTCCCCCTTAGAATCTTTTCGTCCTCGAAAAGGAACGAAGCCAAAATTTTATTAAAATACTTAATATCATAAAAGTTTTCTATTTGAATATTTTAAAACACTTTAAAATCTATATAATATTGCCAAAATAGTTTTATAAAAATATCATTTTATAACTCGATGTTTCAACAAGTCCATCCTTGTTCCCACAGAAATTCGATCATACGTTGATCAGACGTAGGACTGAAAATCTATAAGTACTTGGCAGACCCGTTTTCAACACCCAGTGAAAATACTTTGGAAAATAATTTATTGAAAATATAGAAAACATTTTTGAAAATAGAGGAAACATCTTTGGTGAGAATGCTCTGGAAATCATCACCCCCATCCATGGTCGCAGTTAACCCGATGGTTACGTTGCCGTCCCGGCAAAATCAACAGATAACTGTAGGTCTCCGCGCTCCTCGATTACGCCATGGAACCCGCTACAGATCGCAGTTATACCCGGGCCTTACGTTGCTATCACAGCACAAACCCATATAACTGTAGGCATCAGCGCCACCGAATTTCGCTGCCAAAAAAATGAAACTTCTCCCACATAGGTCGCAGTCTACCGATATAAAATCAAACGTAGACAGTTGGCTCTCAGCGGCACACACGACTTTCGCTATGTTACCATAGTGTCACAGTCTACCGATATAAAATCAAACGTAGACAGTTGGCTCTCAGCGGCACACATGACTTTCGCTATGGTCTGCAGTAGATCGCAGTGACATCGAGTTAAACTGTCGTCACAGCATAACCCAAATGCCTCTGTGGGCACCAGCCCCTCGACTTTCGCTACACAAATAATCCTCAGGAACTAGTTTGTCCGGACTCCTCACAGGATCAACTTTAGAATCCCCCCTTGGGGTTCAAGGCAGTACCACCCAGTGGCACTCCTGAGAAGTTCATTTCAAGGGAGCGCCTTTTTCCCCAGAGCTATACTCAAAACATTTTATACTATATACTTATAGTATCTTCAAATCATACCCTTTATGATTTATCAAAATCTCCTTTACACAAAATCGATTACCAAAAATCGATAATTCTCAAACTAGGCTTTCCAATTTCCCAAAATTGATTTTCCCAAAAATCAAAAGCCATTTCCAAATTCATAGGTTCTCAAAACCTTTTATAAGATCCTATATACATATATAGATATAGATATATAATTTTTAAAATCTTTGGATCATTTCAACTTTGTATAAAACCTCTTTTATACTTCAAATATTTCAAAACCCTTTTCTTTTAGCAATAGATTCAACAAGGGAAGATTTACCTTATACAACAAGGATATATAACTTTATTTTATTCCAAATCAAATATTCACATTTGATAAATCTTTTATAAAGTTATTAACCATATTTCTTTTCAAAAACCATTTTACAATTCTTATCCACAAATCTTCAATATCAATTTCATTCAAATCCGTACGATGTACACATATCATCCGTACACAATATCAATCTGATCGCTCAATCGATCACACAATTTCACTTCCGAACTAGTATCGTCCACCCGACTTCCTAGTGCGGACTCAGATCTGGTTTCTTGATTAGAAACCGTCATTCTCCTTGCATAGTCATAGCTATGATAGAGAATATCCAGAACCAATCAAAAATCCATATCCAGGTTCGCCGTCGAAAATCGAGCGAAAGATCTCAACTCAGATCGATAATACTATCTCGAAATTCTGTGTTCGAATCTGGATCAAATCACTATGCGAATAGAATAATATACGTATATCCTACGTATTTATCTTTATTGGTTATTAGCCAAATCACTTCTCTTTTCCATTCACATTTCCTTTAATTCCATTCACTTATTCTCAATTGCTTCCATTACTAATTGAGTTATTACTTCAATTACAAACAGTTTGAACTCTGACCTATTTAATTTTTAAAAATAGTTTGAAAAAGTTTTAAAATAGATAAGTAGTTGAAAAATAGTTATTAGTTTATAAGACAGTTTCAAAATAGTTAAATAGTTCCAAAATAATTGTAAAATAAGTATAAGATAGTTTGGGGTTTAAGAAGAAAGATTTTTATAGTAAATAGTTTGGAAAAATATATTTGTATTAAAACAATTTATTTTGAAAATATTCCAGAGCCAAACTGTTTAATTTCTTAATTTCCCATTAATTCAATTTGAATTTCCACTTCCATTTAAATTGACTCAATACTTCAATTTCCATTGAATTTTATTCAATCCCAATTCAAGTGGAATTAATCTTAATTCCTTTCCAAATTCGAATCAAATTCCATTTGATTTTAAACATATTCATTTTAATTACAATTTCAAATTATTCAAACTAATTTCAAATTGAATCCACTTCAATTTCAAATCATTTCAATTTCTATATGAATTAATCCCAATTCCCATTTAAATTAACCATTTAACTACCCAAGTTAAATTTAAATTTCATCTTGAAATTTCCAATTCAAGTTGTTCATTCAAACTTATTTAACTTCTTCTAAGTTAAATTTAATTTAATTTAGTCAACTTGACCTAATTTGAATTCCCATTCAAATTTTAAACCTTATAATATTAATCTTCCCACTTATAAATTCAAACTTACCATTTTGGGTTTTCATATCACATTCCAATTTAAAACTCAATACTAAGAGTTATTTCAAATTATCTTTAATATTATGTATACCCTCATATATACATTTTCTTTACACACCAAGTTATACCTTAAATTTTTAAACCACCTTTGGTTTTAATTCAAACAAATTTCTTTAAAACAATTTCAAGTTTTCTAGATTTAGATTTAAAATTTCACAATTTTTAAATTATCTTCAATTCAATTTATAATTCATACTCACCTAAATGTTTACTTCCCTAAACATTTAATTTTTAAATACAACAACCATATATGATAATAACCAAGATTATCATATCTAGAAACCAATTCGCTATTATCTTTATTCTGATAACATTTCTACAAATTCAAGATTTTAATTTCAGTTTGGATTCATTTCAAACTTATCTTCATTCAATTTCAAATTTGGTTGTATTACCACTTAATTCTTATTATTTTATTTAATTCCAATGATTTAACAACCAATTTCTTTAATATATTAAAAGAAATATTGCTTTATATATCAAATATAATCTTATATAAAAATCATTTGAAATCTTTATATATGAAAATAACAAATACGCTCTCATATATATATACACTCAACTCGTTCTAGGGTACCATTGACCCTATCCTTAACGAGTAATCTCAACAGAGCCAAGGTTTTCGCTTAACCTTCAGCTCTGATACCAAGTGTAACGACCCGGAATTTTCGAACCCGAAAATTCCAGATAGTTAGGAGGAAAAGAAAAGAGATAGAAGAAAGAAACAGAAAGAAGAACAGAAACACGACATCTCACATTCGCAGCGGATAAAATATAATATCAAATAATATTCTTTATACAAAGAAAGCTGTATCAGTCAATTACTTTTTAATACATCAGAGTTACAACATTCACAAATGTACTAGACAGTTAAAATTAACATGTCTCAGACAACTATAATATCACAACTGTAACAACCCGGGTTTTTCCTACACGAAAAACCGGACCATTTGAGTTAAGAAGAAGAGGTAGAAGAAGAAGAAAAATAGAAAACAACAGCAGAATCTCACATACGCAGCGGAATAAACTATAATAGGTAATAACAGATTTTTACACAAAAAGAAATCTATATCTGTTTATATATACATCATCCCAATACATCATCAGAGTACATCACATCAATATCATACAACTGGACAGTAATCATAACTTGTCCTCACAATCTGAATACACAGCGGAATATATAACTCAAATACAAAAGTACGTATCGCCCTCCAGCTCGTCTCCTGAGCTCTACATCATCATATCCTGTAACCTATAATACTCGGTCTGACCCGAGCATCATATAAAACAATACCCGAGTCAGTCTGGAATACCAGCGTGAGAAAATCACACTCAATTGATTATTAAAGTTTCAAAAATCCTTTAAAAATAAAAAGCATCTCGTAAGACCATGCCACAAATAAACATGTCGGGTTTTTACCTTACGATAGCTAAAACACTTTTTATAAAATCCTCTGATATTATAATAGTGTCTATTCACAAATACTTATTAAAATAGCTGAAATTGTTACATTATTAAAGTCCAGCATACTAGCCACAAAAGTGGGTAATACAAACAAATACCGTACAAGGCACGTAGGAAGAATGGATTTCCAACGAATGACTAGGCACTGGGGTACCACCTATCACAGTACGTGGCCTAGATCACCGTACCGAGGAGTACGCCCTCTCCCCTGCAACACAAGGCCGGAACCATCCCTTACTGGATGATCCCGAATAAAATCACCCCACGGTTGGGATCAGCAACCGCACCACTAAGCCGAAATAAAAAGGGACATCTAGACAGGGATGACCTTACCCTCCAGTGGGAGCTACCCACGAAGCCTTGCTGCATAACCCCTGATTTTCAGTCATTCCCGGTTGATGAGGTTCGAGGCTAAACGATACCTTTTAGAGAACATATCCCTTAGAATGCCCATCGTCCGCTGACGATGTTTCGCAAGCATTCGTCCATACCAGTCCGTCCCGGGTTCGAACGGAACCGAAGGCACTACTCCTACTACATCCATTTTGGAAATATCCTCAGGATTAGTAGCGACTAGCCCTTGCACTTCACAGCTCCATCTTCGACTCCGAAATCGTTACACGAAACGTACAAACCGGATCGAAGTGGTATTCGAGTCTCCAGACCTTAGAATCCCGGTATACGGAAACTCGATCCCGGTCTCTTCGAAACGATCAGCGCATTTGGCCAATATTGATAGTCGGTTATTTAACTATCAATTAACATCCACAAGCAACCATCACACAATTAAATAATTTCCCACATTATTTATTTATCCAAATATCTTTCCAAGATATATTTCCGAATTTTCAAAACTCCTTTGAAAACAATTTCAAAACAGTTTCCGCTTGCGGAATACATTTCCAAATATTTATTTCCTCTGAAACACCAAGTACAAAACACTTAGATTTTAAAATAATCTTAAAACACTTTACTATAAATATACTTAATAATATTGAAATTTAAAAAAAACTACTTTAATACCTTAACAAAATATATACTTAAGAAATATTTTAAAATGAAACCACTTTACAAATATAAACTAAATTTCTCTTTTTAAAATATAATACCAAATCACTTTTATATAATTATTACAATAATAGATCTTTGAAAATACTACTTTAGGCTTTAACATTTAGAAATAATAGATTCTCTAAAATATGCTTTTTAAACCATATTAAAACTTTTAACTTATATTTAAAATTGCTTTGGAAAAACATACTTGGCTATCCAGATAAATACACTTCTCTTCACATCTTTTAATAATAAATCAACATTTATTTTTAAACCAATTCATATTTCTTTTTATAAATTCCCACCTTGAATTTATATTCAAATATCCACTATATTTTATTTTACTTTATAAACCCAGTTCATATCTCCAAAATCTCACTTCTCTTTTAAAATTCCAATTTTAAACAACTAAATCAATTTCCAATTGATTTTCCAATTTACTTTACTTTACTTTGAAATAAATTTCCTTTACTACTTCATTTATTTCAAAATACATTAACTTTTAGATTTATTCCTTTATTTGAGTTAAAACCCTTTTTAACCGAAAATACCAATTTTAAACTTCCAAAATTCCTTCTTTAGCCTTTAATTAAATTTAATCCTTACATTCAAAATAAATCCTTTATTCTTTAAATTTAATATCACTTTAGTTTAAAGTTAATATTTCTCTTGTTATTTCGAAATTCCCTTATTCCAATTCACTTGAATTATTTACTTAAATTTTACTCTTTTATTTCTTTCAAAATCCAATTCAATATATTTTGATAACTCCTTTTATTGAAATATTCAATCCAACCATATCATCCAATATTTCAATCATCAATAAAATCATCACAGGATATCAATATTCATAGAACAGAATATCAAATAATCTAAATAATTTTGAGGAATCCAGTTGGATCCCTCCAACCTGTTTCCCTGCATCCACAAACGTTAGCACAATACCAATTCCACTTCGAGGTGGAATATCGCGGTATATGGGTTTTATAAAATATCATCCGCTATTATGCGGCGCATAGGGTCTCATCCGCTATACAAATGCGGGAATATCAACAACTCCAATATACACATATGCCAATATGTGTATATTGCTATATACTACTATATCTATAGCACATCAATCAACGCAATCATCCAATCAATTATTTAAATTTAACCATTTAAATTTAAAATAAAAATTCAGCTGAGTGAGATTAACTCACCTGTTATTTTTGTTTTGCAATCCATCCAACCCGACTTGATTTTCCTTGATTTTAGACCTTGTAAAATATTAGATGATTTTATTAATATTCGAACAAGTCGAACAACCAATTACCGTTAACAATTTTAAATTTTAACTCATGATTCAATTTAAACAAATGATTTAAACCTTTAAACTAATTTTCCTTTTCAGATCTCTTAATAACTAAAATAAATTTTAAATAAGTTAACTAAACAAATATATTACTTTAAAGTTAAACCAGTAAATTCAAAAGAGTGTAGATATATATAGACTGCATTAAAAATCTTTACTAAGATTGAAATTTTTATTTTCTGTTTACATATTAAAACTGAAACTGTATAACAATATAACTATTATATATTTTTCAACATTAACAAATTTTATCTTCAAAAGCTTACTTATCCTCATATATGCATAAATTTAAATTGATTTAAATCAAAAGAATAGATCAGTAATTACCCCACAGCTACTGGAACTTTAGCCATCACGACTTGCCGAGCCCATCTCCAGTTGCCTCCGCGAAGACGAGCCACCACCAGTCACTGAAATTGACTTCGACACCGATACTGCCAATCGCCCAAATCCTCCCCTGCCTTGCATCTCGCGGCCCCCAGGAGCAGCCCACTTCGCCAGACCCGAGCTCGGCTTCACTTTGGCCTAGCGCGAGCACCCAACATCGAACTGCATGCTTCCATACACATAGCCTCGCGGCCACGTTCGCAGTTGCGAACTCGATTTCCAGATCGCGACTGCGTCGCTTGACTTGCCTACCACGAAATCCTCCCCTGTTTCACTCGCGATGACCACCACCAGCCCTACATTAAGTCGCGAGCTTCACAGCCCTCCGCGCGAGCGCAAGCTCTCGAGCGACACCCACTCTCAAACGATAGCAACTTCAAATCCATGAAAGTAGCTCGCGATGCCAGTCTCTTTTTAATTTATACGAAAGTGATTTCGAATGGGTGATATAATTTGGGGATTTAGATTTTGAAAGGGAGCTTCGTTCGAACTGAAAGAAAGGGAAATTGGAGATCGCGATTTCAAAAGAACGAAAGTGGAAATGCTCGGCTGAAAAGTTTTAACGGAGAAGGAGACGCGTGTACAGATGTTTCAACGCGTGGACAAACAGCGTGATCCAGAAGGTTCGTAGTCTGGATATGGAAAGAAATATCGACCAGTTAAAATATTAAATTTCCGATTAAATTTCAACGCGTTTACATTCCGTACGATCACACGACAACTCCAAACACTACGAAAATTGAAATCCAATAATAATACAATATTACGGATCCAATGGAACTGGTTTCGTCGCATTCCGAGACTGTGCCTCGGACGGCTATTTTTAAATTCAATTTCAACGATATATTTTTAAAACTGAACAAAACTCTTTAAAATTCCATTTTAAAAGTTCTATCATCTTCAGTATTAACAATATAAATTTTCTGAACCTTTGAACTATTTTTAACAGGCTTAAAATCAAGATTCCATATTTTACCCAATCCCGATAATTAAATTTTATAATTAATTATCCAAATAAATACTGTATATTTGAAATTAAAGTTAAAATTTAACCTTCGAATATTTAAAATAACTTAAATATTCACATTTCAAATATACAAAAATTCCGGGTCGTCACATTCCTCCCCCCTTAAAAGAATTTCGTCCCCGAAATTACCAGTTAAGAGAAATGATTCGATACCCGTTCTTTTTCCCAATCCAAATAGTTTTAACAATATCCAAACAATCTTTTATTAATGATACACTAATCATCTTTTAACTTCCCAAACTTATTCATAAGTTCAACCCATACCACCTACTTATCCATTCAAATTTAAATTTGAATTCAAATTTTAACTTATCAAAATTTTCCAAAATTTTTCTAACTCCCTAAATTTCCGAAAAATTTCGCCAGCGTCTCCTTTGCGCGGCTAGCTCGGTACTACTACAAAATGGCTCTACGGCCTCCCAATCTCAAAAAGAAAACAAAAAGCCAAGTGGCTGGATCAAAAACCCAATCAAATTTCATATAGAATTTCAAATACATACCTTTTTGTCGGGCCATTAAATTTTATCTTCTAAATCAAAAATCCCAATTTATCCATTGCTTTTATACACCTGTATATCCTACTAAGCAATAATATTCAATCACAATCCCAAAGTCATTTTATACTTTTCTTTACAAATTTTCAATATTTGCTTTACTTAAGCCCGTACGATGCACATATATCATCCGTACGCAATATCACATTCGATCGCTCAATCGATCACACAATTCCACTTCCGAACTAGTATCGTCCACCCGACTTCCTAGTGCGGACTCAGATCTGGTTCCTTGATCAGAAACCTTCATTCTCCTTGCATAGCCACAAACTATGATAGAGAATATGCAGAATCAATCAACAATCCATATCCAGGTTCGCCGTCGAAAATCGAGTGAAAAATTCCAACTCGGATCGATATATCTATCCCGAAATTCTGTGTTCGAATCCGGATCAAATAGCTATGCGAATAAATAATATACGTACACCTTACGTATTAATTTCAATTGATTATCAGTTATATCAATTCTCTTTTATTCACATTCATTTTGATTGTTATCCCCTTATTCACAACTATCCCATTTCACAACTTCAGTTTTAGTCTTCATTCAACTATTCACTTAGTATATATATTTTTTTTCCATTCCAAAATTACTAAGTATATTTCCAATACAAATTTTCTTAAGAATTTCATTCTTCAATTCTTAAGTTCAATATAAATTTTCTTATATTTATTTACTACTTCACCACCGAATTGTATATATTCAAATTGAACTCCCATTTCATATGAATTATCTACTTCATTTCCAATTTTTTTTCCTTAAATTCAATTCATCTCCAACTTCCAAAAATTGAATTTTATTTAGCTCGACAACAATCCAAGTTAATTCATTAAATAACTATTTCTCAACTTATTTAAACCACTCCTCTGTTTGAGTTCATTTTCCATTCAACATTTACTTAAGTCAATAACTTAAGTTTATTTTCCATTTAACCAACCCTTTAAAGTTTTATTTCCATCTTTCATTTGATTCTTATTTAATCAAATTCCATCCATTTATTTATTTAATATAAGTGGTTCATTCACTCAATCATTATGAATTTTAATTTCCATACTCAATTTATCTGGAATTATTTTATTAATAACCAGGCCATTTCCAATTTATTTTCACTTATTTGGATTCATTTGCAATTTAAACCATCACTATGTTAATCCAATTTCATTAACTAATTTATTATCTCATTAGTTCCTTCGCTGGTTAAAATTAAATACTTGCTTTTTAATTCCAAATATCACTTCACTTAATTTTCTTAAGTTCAATTTATTTTATAACTCAAGTTTGGATTTATTAAGATTGCTCATCTTAGTCATTTCCATTTGATAATTACAATTTCATTTCTATTCATAAGTTTTAACTTACTTACTTAAGATCTAGGACTATTCATTTAAGTCCATTTCCATCTTCATATCAAATTTCAAATTATTACACTTAAGAATTTAAGAATATGAATTTCTTTACACAATTATAAGCATTTTACATTACCTTTATATCCAATTCAATTCAACTTCAACTTCTTTACATTTAATTCAATTCCAATTCTCAATTTTATTTAACTTACCTTAAGTTAAATTCAAATATATTTTATTCACCTTCAAGTTCTCTAACTCTTTTATCTACCAGCTTATATTACTCATTGAGTTAATTTCATCTCATAATTATAATCCCAGAATTTAACTTTCATTCCTTTCTTATTTCAATCAACTTCATTCTATACTTTATATTGTTGATTCATTTAAATTTCCACATTTAAATTTTAAATAGAATTCCCAGAATTCAATTGCCCGGTTTTATTTCAAAACCATTTTGAATCCATAAATAACTCATACATATCTGGTATATCACCTCAAATCCCAATTTCCAAAACAATCTGCTTTTACCAAACAATTTTCCCTTTGAATTTCAAAACCAACCCAGTTCACAATCATTTCCAATTTAAAACAGTTTGGTAGCAATTTCTCTTTGGAAACTCGAAAATAGACATCGATGATGCTGCAGTCATCACCGAAATTATTTTCCAGCGACCGAAAGAGAATTTAATGCTTTTATCACTTTAAAACTTTTCAAACATTTTAAATCCCAAATCCCACCAGATTTCAATTCAATTTTCAAAAATATTCATGAAATAATATCACCATTATTTCCCCAAAACCTTTAAATTCAAAATCCATCAAATTTTTATATCCAAACATTACTCTGGAATTCTATCACATTTTATTTCAAGTTTTAAGTCACTTTTACCATTTACATTTACAAATTTCATTTGTTTATGAATTAATCTCATTTGATTATAAATCACATTTGTAATTCACATTTGTATATAAAGTTTATCTCAATTTATAAATTTCATTTAGTCTATATTTCAAATTCCATTTTGTTATATAAATTTATTCTTCAACTTAGGTTATAAGTTTCAATTTCTACTCAATAATGAGACTAACTCATTATTGTCATTTTCTAACAACCAAGCATCCAAATATATAACTATAATAATTTCAAATAATTATTTCTTTTATATACAAAATAATTTGGGCAAAATTATTTCATTCACCCTATTTAAAACAATATTGTGTCGAACTGTTCTATTCAAGTGTTTAGAAACCCCTTCGATACAGTTGTCCAGACTGTGCCGACGAAGGTTCATATGCCACTCAATAAATCAACCAACACAATATAATACCATTTTATATTCACTAACAAATACGCGCTCATATCTATTAATACTCTCAAAATTCCCACCAGAGCCAAGGTTGTCGCCAGCCTAAGCTCTGATACCACTGTAACAACCCGGGTTTTTCCTACACGAAAAACCGGACCATTTGAGTTAAGAAGAAGAGGTAGAAGAAGAAGAAAAATAGAAAACAACAGCAGAATCTCACATACGCAGCGGAATAAACTATAATAGGTAATAACAGATTTTTACACAAAAAGAAATCTATATCTGTTTATATATACATTATCCCAATACATCATCAGAGTACATCACATCAATATCATACAACTGGACAGTAATCATAACTTGTCCTCACAATCTGAATACACAGCGGAATATATAACTCAAATACGAAAGTACGTATCGCCCTCCAGCTCGTCTCCTGAGCTCTACATCATCATATCCTGTAACCTATAATACTCGGTCTGACCCGAGCATCATATAAAACAATACCCGAGTCAGTCTGGAATACCAACGTGAGAAAATCACACTCAATTGATTATTAAAGTTTCAAAAATCCTTTAAAAATAAAAAGCATCTCGTAAGACCACGCCACAAATAAACATGTCGGGTTTTTACCTTACGATAGCTAAAACACTTTTTATAAAATCCTCTGATATTATAATAGTGTCTATTCACAAATACTTATTAAAATAGCTGAAATTGTTACATTATTAAATTCCAGCATACTAGCCACAAAAGTGGGTAATACAAACAAATACCGTACAAGGCACGTAGGAAGAATGGATTTCCAACGAATGACTAGGCACTGGGGTACCACCTATCACAGTACGTGGCCTAGATCACCGTACCGAGGAGTACGCCTGCTCCCCTGCAACACAAGGCCGGAACCATCCCTTACTGGATGATCCCGAATAAAATCACCCCACGGTTGGGATCAGCAACCGCACCACTAAGCCGAAATAAAAAGGGACATCTAGACAGGGATGACCTTACCCTCCAGTGGGAGCTACCCACGAAGCCTTGCTGCATAACCCCTGATTTTCAGTCATTCCCGGTTGATGAGGTTCGAGGCTAAACGATACCTTTTAGAGAACATATCCCTTAGAATGCCCATCGTCCGCTGACGATGTTTCGCAAGCATTCGTCCATACCAGTCCGTCCCGGGTTCGAACGGAACCGAAGGCACTACTCCTACTACATCCATTTTGGAAATATCCTCAGGATTAGTAGCGACTAGCCCTTGCACTTCACAGCTCCATCTTCGACTCCGAAATCGTTACACGAAACGTACAAACCGGATCGAAGTGGTATTCGAGTCTCCAGACCTAGAATCCCGGTATACGGAAACTCGATCCCGGTCTCTTCGAAACGATCAGCGCATTTGGCCAATATTGATAGTCGGTTATTTAACTATCAATTAACATCCATAAGCAACCATCACACAATTAAATAATTTCCCACATTATTTATTTATCCAAATATCTTTCCAAGATATATTTCCGAATTTTCAAAACTCCTTTGAAAACAATTTCAAAAAAGTTTCCGCTTACGGAATACATTTCCAAATATTTATTTCCTCTGAAACACCAAGTACAAAACACTTAGATTTTAAAATAATCTTAAAACACTTTACTATAAATATACTTAATAATATTGAAATTTAAAAAAAACTACTTTAATACCTTAACAAAATATATACTTAAGAAATATTTTAAAATGAAACCACTTTACAAATATAAACTAAATTTCTCTTTTTAAAATATAATACCAAATCACTTTTATATAATTATTACAATAATAGATCTTTGAAAATACTACTTTAGGCTTTAACATTTAGAAATAATAGATTCTCTAAAATATGCTTTTTAAACCATATTAAAACTTTTAACTTATATTTAAAATTGCTTTGGAAAAACATACTTGGCTATCCAGATAAATACACTTCTCTTCACATCTTTTAATAATAAATCAACATTTATTTTTAAACCAATTCATATTTCTTTTTATAAATTCCCACCTTGAATTTATATTCAAATATCCACTATATTTTATTTTACTTTATAAACCCAGTTCATATCTCCAAAATCTCACTTCTCTTTTAAAATTCCAATTTTAAACAACTAAATCAATTTCCAATTGATTTTCCAATTTACTTTACTTTACTTTGAAATAAATTTCCTTTACTACTTCATTTATTTCAAAATACATTAACTTTTAGATTTATTCCTTTATTTGAGTTAAAACCCTTTTTAACCGAAAATACCAATTTTAAACTTCCAAAATTCCTTCTTTAGCCTTTAATTAAATTTAATCCTTACATTCAAAATAAATCCTTTATTCTTTAAATTTAATATCACTTTAGTTTAAAGTTAATATTTCTCTTGTTATTTCGAAATTCCCTTATTCCAATTCACTTGAATTATTTACTTAAATTTTACTCTTTTATTTCTTTCAAAATCCAATTCAATATATTTTGATAACTCCTTTTATTGAAATATTCAATCCAACCATATCATCCAATATTTCAATCATCAATAAAATCATCACAGGATATCAATATTCATAGAACAGAATATCAAATAATCTAAATAATTTTGAGGAATCCAGTTGGATCCCTCCAACCTGTTTCCCTGCATCCACAAACGTTAGCACAATACCAATTCCACTTCGAGGTGGAATATCGCGATATATGGGTTTTATAAAATATCATCCGCTATTATGCGGCGCATAGGGTCTCATCCGCTATACAAATGCGGGAATATCAACAACTCCAATATACACATATGCCAATATGTGTATATTGCTATATACTACTATATCTATAGCACATCAATCAACGCAATCATCCAATCAATTATTTAAATTTAACCATTTAAATTTAAAATAAAAATTCAGCTGAGTGAGATTAACTCACCTGTTATTTTTGTTTTGCAATCCATCCAACCCGACTTGATTTTCCTTGATTTTAGACCTTGTAAAATATTAGATGATTTTATTAATATTCGAACAAGTCGAACAACCAATTACCGTTAACAATTTTAAATTTTAACTCATGATTCAATTTAAACAAATGATTTAAACCTTTAAACTAATTTTCCTTTTCAGATCTCTTAATAACTAAAATAAATTTTAAATAAGTTAACTAAACAAATATATTACTTTAAAGTTAAACCAGTAAATTCAAAAGAGTGTAGATATATATAGACTGCATTAAAAATCTTTACTAAGATTGAAATTTTTATTTTCTGTTTACATATTAAAACTGAAACTGTATAACAATATAACTATTATATATTTTTCAACATTAACAAATTTTATCTTCAAAAGCTTACTTATCCTCATATATGCATAAATTTAAATTGATTTAAATCAAAAGAATAGATCAGTAATTACCCCACAGCTACTGGAACTTTAGCCATCACGACTTGCCGAGCCCATCTCCAGTTGCCTCCGCGAAGACGAGCCACCACCAGTCACTGAAATTGACTTCGACACCGATACTGCCAATCGCCCAAATCCTCCCCTGCCTTGCATCTCGCGGCCCCAGGAGCAGCCCACTTCGCCAGACCCGAGCTCGGCTTCACTTTGGCCTAGCGCGAGCACCCAACATCGAACTGCATGCTTCCATACACATAGCCTCGCGGCCACGTTCGCAGTTGCGAACTCGATTTCCAGATCGCGACTGCGTCGCTTGACTTGCCTACCACGAAATCCTCCCCTGTTTCACTCGCGATGACCACCACCAGCCCTACATTAAGTCGCGAGCTTCACAGCCCTCCGCGCGAGCGCAAGCTCTCGAGCGACACCCACTCTCAAACGATAGCAACTTCGAATCCATGAAAGTAGCTCGCGATGCCAGTCTCTTTTTAATTTATACGAAAGTGATTTCGAATGGGTGATATAATTTGGGGATTTAGATTTTGAAAGGGAGCTTCGTTCGAACTGAAAGAAAGGGAAATTGGAGATCGCGATTTCAAAAGAACGAAAGTGGAAATGCTCGGCTGAAAAGTTTTAACGGAGAAGGAGACGCGTGTACAGATGTTTCAACGCGTGGACATACAGCGTGATCCAGAAGGCTCGTAGTCTGGATATGGAAAGAAATATCGACCAGTTAAAATATTAAATTTCCGATTAAATTTCAACGCGTTTACATTCCGTACGATCACACGACAACTCCAAACACTACGAAAATTGAAATCCAATAATAATACAATATTACGGATCCAATGGAACTGGTTTCGTCGCATTCTGAGACTGTGCCTCAGACGGCTATTTTTAAATTCAATTTCAACGATATATTTTTAAAACTGAACAAAACTCTTTAAAATTCCATTTTAAAAGTTCTATCATCTTCAGTATTAACAATATAAATTTTCTGAACCTTTGAACTATTTTTAACAGGCTTAAAATCAAGATTCCATATTTTACCCAATCCCGATAATTAAATTTTATAATTAATTATCCAAATAAATACTGTATATTTGAAATTAAAGTTAAAATTTAACCTTCGAATATTTAAAATAACTTAAATATTCACATTTCAAATATACAAAAATTCCGGGTCGTCACAACAACGGAATATACTCCATACGTTCCTGCCATCCAGCTCGCCTCCTGAGCTCCAGAACGTCCTTACCTGAAATCTGTAATACTCGGTCTGACCCGAGCATTACATCAAAGTAACACCCGGGTCAGGCTGGAAACCAGCGTGAGTAAACTTATCTAACATGAAATTTCAATCCATAGAACTTATTTAAACCCGGGGTAACTCGTACTTTACTACAAGTAAACAACTTATATAATCATCACTTATTTTCACACAACAATATCTAAGTACTGTTACTTAGTTAAAATAGTCATGTTACTTAATTTATTCCATTCCAAATTATAGCAGATCACTTGTAACGACCCACTATTTTGGACCATTCAAATCGACAATAATCCACGCATGTCTGACTTGAATAATTCAAAATAACAGATTGTAATAAAATTTGGAGCAATTAAAATCAAATACACAGAATCACAGACACAGAACATATCAGAATAACTCGCAGCGGAATATAAAAACCATAGTAGTTCATGAAGCTACTATAACAAACTCTCAAAACAAAATACATAATATCTGTTTGAAAACATATACAATAGAAATCTCAAATACATAGAAGTTTATAAATACCAGATCTGAAATAGAACAACTGAACTGGAAGGAAATAGATAACTAGACAAGCAGAATCTCCAGCGATTCCTAGCTCCAGAACAAAATCCAAAGCTAAGCTGTAAATACTCAGGCTGACCCGAGCGTAAAGTAAAACACAAAACACTCGAGTCAGGACAATATATACTTATATAATGTAAACCAACTCAAGTGAACTGTAGTAGAAATGCACAATAACTCAAAGGATGCTTGGGACCGCCCATCCTTTAAGGATCAGTTAAACTAAAAATTAAATACATCCCGTGGTTAAAATTTCAAAATGGTATTTTATACTTTGAAATAAAATGTCATTTCAAAATTCAATATCATTCAAAATCCATATCAAAATATCATATTTCAGAATAGTTTATATTTCAAAACAAATTACTTCATTTTAAATCATAAAATGAAGTTATTATATTTAATAACTAAATTATTAAATTTCCAAAAATTTAACTTTTCAAAGTTCATTCGTTCACTTAAATTAATTAAAACAATGAAAATTCAACTTTCGCAGCATTTAGAAAATGCTACGAAAAGTCACATTTAAAACAGTTCAATTTAACAAAAGACAGCATTTAAAATGCTGTAATAGGGTTACATTAGTTTCAAATAAACTTAGTTAAATTCAACCATTATAACATTTACAAAAATGCTATAATAGCCTTTAATTAAATTTAGCCATTTGGTTCATTATTATCAACTACAGCATTTACAAATGTTGTATTACCATTTACATTAGAATTAATAACATTTCAGAAATGCAGTTAATTAATTTCAAATATTCAGTATAATTTCACAAACAATTATATTTTTATATAAATCATTTTTTACTTATAAAATCATATAATTTCACTTTTAAAACAATCATTCAAATACCCTTATATTCATGATTTTATAAAGTTAAACCTCCATTCAAAAATCAAAATTTAATAATAATTCACTTATTAAATTCCAATATTAAATTATAAATTCATTAAATTAAATTAACTTAACACTTAAGTTTAAATTTTCAAATATAACTTAATTCCATTTTTATTTACTTAACTTAAATTTCACTTTTAAGCCAAATTCACAAATTTCCAATTTTAGTTATATTTCAAAATTTCAACTTAAATATTCATTCATTTCACATTTTTACTTTATTCAAAAATCATTAATATAATATAAAAATCATTTAAATTCACTTTAATCCAAATTATCATGAAGTTATCACATTTCATATTTAATTTAAATTCCAATTATCACCCAATTAAAATTTCCCAAAATAACTTACATTTCAAATTTTCTAGTTTTACCAATAATTTATTTCACTTATAAATTTTCAAAAAAATCAATAATGCTTACATAAATCATTTTTTTATTTAGTTTAAATCAAATATTAGAATATTTACATTTCAAAAATATTTTTAAGATTTTTATAAAAACATATTTTAACAACGGGTCTGTATTTCATTTCTAGTCTAGGTAAAGTGATACGGGTAATATATCATTTCAACCCGTAATTTACAAAGAAAACCCGGGTTTGATCATTTCAAACCCGCAATCCCAAGGAAATGAAAAAAAATTGAAAATCATTCAGGCCTATCATTTCAGCCCATAATGATTTTCTCCTATTCTAAAGTCCGTTCGGGTATGTATCATTTCAACCCATAGTGATTCTAATCTAAAGGGAACTTGCAGTGTGATAAACTGATAAAAATAATAGAACAACATAATATAACAGTAACATATAATATAATAGGTGTTTAAGCATGGGTGAACATCATAAAATCATAACATAGCAGGTGTAACATGATAATGCATTTTTACAGATTCAAAAGGGGTCAATTCACTAGTTATATATGTACATATTGTCTGGTGAGAATAACTCACCTGTTAAGCTGGAGATTTGCCAACAAAGCACACAACACAAAGATTATGAAGGCACGACAACTCTAATACGATTTGAGTGTGGAGAGTCAACTCTAATTGCCTTGAATACATTTACACAAAACAATTCAAAATACATAAGTTTTCAAAGCAAAATTTCACTACTCAACATTAGAAATCACTGCCCAAAACAAAAACAAATGTCTTGCACTTGTTCTCAACTTCACATACTTCAGTTATGAACTGAAGTAGCATGGCCAAGGCAGGGATTAAGGTCAGGTTTGGGTCCCTATAGGGTCGGCCTAGCTTGTGTTTTATTGGTGTGAAGGTATAGGTGCAACAACTATCATCATAAGGCAATGCTACATCATCTCAAGGCTTCAAGAGGGTTCAGCCATGGGTCCTATGGGTACGGCCAGAGGTCCAGGTGGTGGTGGATGATGTGGCAGAGGGTGGTGGTCAGATCTGGGCTGGTGGTGGTGGTGGAAGTGGCGGCCAAAGGGATGTTGAAGGTGATGGAGTAAGAGGAGTTCGACTAGAGTGTAAAAAGGTGATGTTTATGTAGATTTGGTGGAGGATCATGCTATGGGTTCTCGGCCTGAAGTGGTGGTGATTTGGAGGGGGTGATGGTCAGCCTATAAGGTGGTGGAGTCAGCCTAGGTGATGGTGGAGGAGGAGCCGATCTACAAAGATGAGAACAAATGCAAATACAAGTTATAAAAATCAAGAAAATAATATAAAAGGAAGAGGAAATTACCTACAAATTTTTTGATAAAAAATGAGAGATGGCCGTGAGTTTTTTTGGTGGGAAGAGGAGTTTCTTTCACGTGAAAATTGAGGGGAGTACGGCAGAAATGAGAAATGAAGAGCACGGCCAAAACATGAAGAGGTGGGGTTGGGAAAATGAAAAGGTGGAAGCCAAAAAGCCAAAGGAAGATAAAAGGTTTTAAACCTTTCCTATTTCCATATATATTTATATATTTTTAAATAACTGAAAATACTTATAATTTCAGTTAAAATTTCGAAAATATAACAGATAAAAAAAATATTAATAATTTAATATTAATTAGATATGATTAAAACAAGAAAATAGCACAAAAATGAAAACTAGTCTAGAAAATTTGAAATTAAATGGAACAAACTTTGAAAAATTTATATGTAGATGAAAAATATTTATAAATAAAGATAAGAACAAAAATAAAAATGCATTCACAAAATGAATAAATAAATTTTAATTAAATATAATTTAAATGAAGAAAATAGCAGAAAATGGAAACTAGCCTTTAAAAATAGGAAATAAATGCAATAAATTTTGGAAAAATTCTATTATCACTTTAGAATATTTTAAAATAAAATATATACCTAACATGTCATATAACACATATTAGAACATGATTTGACAAATAAAAATATTATTTATATAAATTAAAATGAAGAATATTGCTAAATAATTCAATATACACACAATATTGTAAAGGGTATAACTTTCACAATTTAAATCCAATTTTAACGAAACAAAAAGCAGTATTCATGATATTAAATCTATTTTCATAATAAAAGATAAAATTTAAGAATTCAAATATTTAAATTTTAAAATTAAAAGTCAAAGTTTGACCAGATTGACCAAAATCCACCTTTCAGGAAAATTATTCAATTTATACAAGTTTGAAATTAAAAGTTACATAATAATCAACATTTATATTTAAAAATGAAATGTTTGAAATAAAACAAGTTTAAAATAGTTTTCAAAATATAATAAAGTCAAATAAAATATATACAAAAATCTAGGGCTGTTACACTCTCCCCCACTCAAATCTTTTCGTCCTCGAAAAGGAATGAAGTATGGAAAACACAGAAAAAGATAGAATGGAATAGGATTAAGACAAGATGACAAGAATATTAAAATTATACCTGATAACTGTTGTTATAGGTAAGTTTAACAAGGTGGAGAATAGGAATAGCAAGAAGGGAAAATAGGACGAAAGACAAGGATGAGCCATTTATTAAAAGTGTTGGTTAAAGAGGTAAAATATTTAAAACACTTTAAAATCCTTTAAAAAGGAAATAACTGATCAAAATATCCTTTATATAATATTTTATCAAAATACTTTTATAACTCGATGTTTCAACAAGTTTATCCTTGTTCCTGTAGACTCTGGTAGTGCGTTGATCAGGCGCAAAACTGGAATTCTCCAGGTACTTAGTAGACCTGTTTCAACACCTAGTGAAAATACTGGGAAAACCTTTAAAAACAGATATGGAAAGTACAATCCAAACAAAAACGAATCAAATCATGGATCGCAGATACACAATGGTTACGCCTGGGTCCCCCCAGGAAACATCCGTACCTTTTAAGCATTCACTGCCTTGCGAATTTCGCCATGCAACAAAACGGTGGACCGCAGGATACATAAAAATGGTTACGCCTGGATCCCCCAGGAAACATCCATACCCCTTAAGCAATCTCTGCCTTGCGGATTACGCCACTAACACGACCATAGATCGCAGATACACAATGGTTACGCCTGGATCCCCCAGGAAACATCCGTACCTTTTAAGCAATCACTGCCTTACGAATTACGCTATGCAGTCGAGTTCGTAAGACCATGGGTAACGCCATGGAATTCGAAGGACACTCGAGTATCATATCCGGAAAACCAAAAATCAAAGAGAATAATATCGATAGAATGAATCCAAGATGTGGCCACAAATCGGATATCAAGTAGAAGGCACTTTCCATATCTTTACTTCGAAAATATGTATCATATAGTACCTTTCAAATCACTTTCAAATATCGTACTTATATAATATCAATTATATATAAGATTTCACTTTCAAATTGAGTACCTTTTCAAATCTATAGTTTTCGAATCAATTTCATACTCATACAAATCAATTTTATATAAGTTCGACAACTTCCAAATTAAGTGTTTAGTAACATAAGGTTCTCAAATTTCAATTTGTTTCAATATCAGTTCAATTTCAAAATCATATATAATTTCACCGAATTATTTCTTCTCAAATTAATTATCTTTAGTTTCAACGTTTCCAGAATAATAGATTTAGAAAATAAATCCAAATTTCCAAATCAATAATTTAAGTCAACCAATTCATTTCCAAAATCAAATGTTTTCGAAATCATCTTATACTTATGTAAGGTCCATCTTATATAAGGATCAAAATTTTCAAAATAAATTTCGCTGTATGAAGAGCCATATGGGATTTGAATATCTTTGCTTTTATGGGTTATATATCTTTGTAATTTAAATTGGAATTTTCTTTTAGTAAGCAAAGATATTCTAACTCGACAGCTTTCAATTTCAGCGTCAAAATATATAAATGATATTAGGATATAAGATGTACATACGTCATCTTTTCGCAAAACTACATTTGATCGCTCGCTCGATCACACAAGTTCGCTTTCGAACTAGTATTGTCCATTCGACTTCCCTAATGCGGATTTCGATATGGTTTCTCGACTAGAAGCCATCAGTCTCCTTGCATAGCCATATACTACGATAGAGAATTCTAGAATCAAGCCCAAAATCCATATCAAATATTCGCCATCAAGAATCGAATGAAAATCCTAACACGAAATGGTGTAATCCACCTCGAACTTGTGTACTCAAATTTGGATCAAATTAATTATGCGAATAAAACACCATACGTACAACTTATATATTTATTCCAACTTGTTAAATATATAGTTTCATAAAGATGTTACTAAGTTAAAACATTTAAACTAAATTTTATTCAAAATATTTTGAAGACCAAATTCTTTTCAAAGCATTTCGAATCTAAATTTCATATTAGAAAATTTTAAAATTTCCTTATTCATTTACTTAACAAAACAGTTTCAACTTATTTAAATCATATTACTTCATACTTAAACATTCAAAACAAATTTATATACTTTATCAAATAATTCATACTTTTCAAAAAAAATTTAGCTTTGAAAAGTTAACCTTGATTTGGAAGTGCTCGAACCTTCAAAATAGTCGAAGAAATCATTTTCAAATTCAAGGGTTGGAAATCAACCAATCAGTAAATCAATTTCAAAAGATAGGTTTCAAATCCGAAACTAAAGGACTGAACACCGGCTTACTTCAAATCATTTCAAATATATATACATATATCTTTCGAATATCAAATATTACTTCGGAATTTGAAAATCAAAACTGGTTTCACAAAATCACTTGCATAACAATGCTACTAAAGTGGCCTCTTCCCCACTATGAAACTCGATTATCAACGTCGATGATGCGTGCACTCATCACCGAAATTATTTTCCAGCGACATAAGTGAGTTCTGGACTTCTATTTTTCTCAAACTTCTTTTGAAATTTCTTCGAAATCATTCGAAACTCATTAAAATCATTTGAAACATTTCTTATTCGGAAGAATACCTTTAAATCATATTATTATTATATATTTCAAAATCTTAAAACCAATTTCAACATACCGGAGTTCAATTCTCGAATTTCAAATTTAAAATCCTTTAGTTATAAATCATTTTTATATAAATCAATTTCTTATATAATTTTTCAAAATTACAAATCCTTTCAAAACCTCAAATTCTTATTTTAAAAGGGTTTATAATCTTTATCGAAAACATTTAACTTTTATATATAGAATATAATAATTTCGATATATAAAACAATTTCTAAAATATAAACAAGCCTGATTTTTCAAAGGATGGTTCAAGAATGGATTTCAAAACAAAGATAGAAATTCAACTTAGAGGGACTCTAATCAAATATGATTCTGATTCGAAATTAAGTTCGAACGAAAATGAGATAATTAAATTTCAAAATAGAAGGTGAATATACTTATATAAATCGCGGGCGACCTTAACCGGATCAACCGTGACTTCAAGAACAGATCGATGCAGAATTCCAAGAAAAATCAACATTCGATCGCAAGAGATAGCGGCATCTAAACCAAAGATATAGAAATCTCCGGTGAATCAATGCCAATTGTGAAGAAGTTTCACCCCTTCAAAAATCATTCAAAGATTGGTGGGATCCTATTCTTATAGAGATCCTTCGAAGTGGAGTTATGGGATACTCCAGAATCAAAAGAATACCAATAGAGAGAGACAGGAATGGATTTCAGAACAAGTGGGAGCGTTCCAAAATTAAAAGGAATCTTATTCGATAAGAATCCAAACGAAGATTAGAGATATATAACCTATATCGATACAGAAAAATTCCCATAAAAATTTGGAAAGACTCGAATTCATAACATACGAAAACAGAAGCATAAATATCTTTAGTTGGACAACTTTAGCTAAGCAAAAGATACAACAGAGTTTACTCAAAACAACTTAACAAACTACTGATTTTGCCATACTCAAAATAGATTCCTATCAACAATGGATCTAGATCAATCAAGAGAGAAGTTCAAAATTTTAGAGGATCCTAATCAAAGAAATTACTAACAAGGAGGATACGAAAGGAATGAAGTTTAGAAAATTTTACTTTCAAAGCAAGAAAATTTTATATCAAAATAATCTTTGAAAATTCTTTAAAATCATTTGAAAATCATTTTATACTTCAAAAATACGTCCTCTCACAAAGAAATGATTCTGAGATTGATTTCACTCATTCTAGGGTATTTCTACCCTATCTCTAATGAGTTTTTTAATCCATAGGCTAAGGTTTGCCTAAAACCAAAGCTCTGATACCAACTGTAACGACCCACTATTTTGGACCATTCAAATCGACAATAATCCACGCATGTCTGACTTGAATAATTCAAAATAACAGATTGTAATAAAATTTGGAGCAATTAAAATCAAATACACAGAATCACAGACACAGAACATATCAGAATAACTCGCAGCGGAATATAAAAACCATAGTAGTTCATGAAGCTACTATAACAAACTCTCAAAACAAAATACATAATATCTGTTTGAAAACATATACAATAGAAATCTCAAATACATAGAAGTTTATAAATACCAGATCTGAAATAGAACAACTGAACTGGAAGGAAATAGATAACTAGACAAGCAGAATCTCCAGCGATTCCTAGCTCCAGAACAAAATCCAAAGCTAAGCTGTAAATACTCAGGCTGACCCGAGCGTAAAGTAAAACACAAAACACTCGAGTCAGGACAATATATACTTATATAATGTAAACCAACTCAAGTGAACTGTAGTAGAAATGCACAATAACTCAAAGGATGCTTGGGACCGCCCATCCTTTAAGGATCAGTTAAACTAAAAATTAAATACATCCCGTGGTTAAAATTTCAAAATGGTATTTTATACTTTGAAATAAAATATCATTTCAAAATTCAATATCATTCAAAATCCATATCAAAATATCATATTTCAGAATAGTTTATATTTCAAAACAAATTACTTCATTTTAAATCATAAAATGAAGTTATTATATTTAATAACTAAATTATTAAATTTCCAAAAATTTAACTTTTCAAAGTTCATTCGTTCACTTAAATTAATTAAAACAATGAAAATTCAACTTTCGCAGCATTTAGAAAATGCTACGAAAAGTCACATTTAAAACAGTTCAATTTAACAAAAGACAGCATTTAAAATGCTGTAATAGGGTTACATTAGTTTCAAATAAACTTAGTTAAATTCAACCATTATAACATTTACAAAAATGCTATAATAGCCTTTAATTAAATTTAGCCATTTGGTTCATTATTATCAACTACAGCATTTACAAATGTTGTATTACCATTTACATTAGAATTAATAACATTTCAGAAATGCAGTTAATTAATTTCAAATATTCAGTATAATTTCACAAACAATTATATTTTTATATAAATCATTTTTTACTTATAAAATCATATAATTTCACTTTTAAAACAATCATTCAAATACCCTTATATTCATGATTTTATAAAGTTAAACCTCCATTCAAAAATCAAAATTTAATAATAATTCACTTATTAAATTCCAATATTAAATTATAAATTCATTAAATTAAATTAACTTAACACTTAAGTTTAAATTTTCAAATATAACTTAATTCCATTTTTATTTACTTAACTTAAATTTCACTTTTAAGCCAAATTCACAAATTTCCAATTTTAGTTATATTTCAAAATTTCAACTTAAATATTCATTCATTTCACATTTTTACTTTATTCAAAAATCATTAATATAATATAAAAATCATTTAAATTCACTTTAATCCAAATTATCATGAAGTTATCACATTTCATATTTAATTTAAATTCCAATTATCACCCAATTAAAATTTCCCAAAATAACTTACATTTCAAATTTTCTAGTTTTACCAATAATTTATTTCACTTATAAATTTTCAAAAAAATCAATAATGCTTACATAAATCATTTTTTTATTTAGTTTAAATCAAATATTAGAATATTTACATTTCAAAAATATTTTTAAGATTTTTATAAAAACATATTTTAACAACGGGTCTGTATTTCATTTCTAGTCTAGGTAAAGTGATACGGGTAATATATCATTTCAACCCGTAATTTACAAAGAAAACCCGGGTTTGATCATTTCAAACCCGCAATCCCAAGGAAATGAAAAAAAATTGAAAATCATTCAGGCCTATCATTTCAGCCCATAATGATTTTCTCCTATTCTAAAGTCCGTTCGGGTATGTATCATTTCAACCCATAGTGATTCTAATCTAAAGGGAACTTGCAGTGTGATAAACTGATAAAAATAATAGAACAACATAATATAACAGTAACATATAATATAATAGGTGTTTAAGCATGGGTGAACATCATAAAATCATAACATAGCAGGTGTAACATGATAATGCATTTTTACAGATTCAAAAGGGGTCAATTCACTAGTTATATATGTACATATTGTCTGGTGAGAATAACTCACCTGTTAAGCTGGAGATTTGCCAACAAAGCACACAACACAAAGATTATGAAGGCACGACAACTCTAATACGATTTGAGTGTGGAGAGTCAACTCTAATTGCCTTGAATACATTTACACAAAACAATTCAAAATACATAAGTTTTCAAAGCAAAATTTCACTACTCAACATTAGAAATCACTGCCCAAAACAAAAACAAATGTCTTGCACTTGTTCTCAACTTCACATACTTCAGTTATGAACTGAAGTAGCATGGCCAAGGCAGGGATTAAGGTCAGGTTTGGGTCCCTATAGGGTCGGCCTAGCTTGTGTTTTATTGGTGTGAAGGTATAGGTGCAACAACTATCATCACAAGGCAATGCTACATCATCTCAAGGCTTCAAGAGGGTTCAGCCATGGGTCCTATGGGTACGGCCAGAGGTCCAAGTGGTGGTGGATGATGTGGCAGAGGGTGGTGGTCAGATCTGGGCTGGTGGTGGTGGTGGAAGTGGCGGCCAAAGGGATGTTGAAGGTGATGGAGTAAGAGGAGTTCGACTAGAGTGTAAAAAGGTGATGTTTATGTAGATTTGGTGGAGGATCATGCTATGGGTTCTCGGCCTGAAGTGGTGGTGATTTGGAGGGGGTGATGGTCAGCCTATAAGGTGGTGGAGTCAGCCTAGGTGATGGTGGAGGAGGAGCCGATCTACAAAGATGAGAACAAATGCAAATACAAGTTATAAAAATCAAGAAAATAATATAAAAGGAAGAGGAAATTACCTACAAAATTTTTGATAAAAAATGAGAGATGGCCGTGAGTTTTTTTGGTGGGAAGAGGAGTTTCTTTCACGTGAAAATTGAGGGGAGTACGGCAGAAATGAGAAATGAAGAGCACGGCCAAAACATGAAGAGGTGGGGTTGGGAAAATGAAAAGGTGGAAGCCAAAAAGCCAAAGGAAGATAAAAGGTTTTAAACCTTTCCTATTTCCATATATATTTATATATTTTTAAATAACTGAAAATACTTATAATTTCAGTTAAAATTTCGAAAATATAACAGTTAAAAAAAATATTAATAATTTAATATTAATTAGATATGATTAAAACAAGAAAATAGCACAAAAATGAAAACTAGTCTAGAAAATTTGAAATTAAATGGAACAAACTATGAAAAATTTATATGTAGATGAAAAATATTTATAAATAAAGATAAGAACAAAAATAAAAATGCATTCACAAAATGAATAAATAAATTTTAATTAAATATAATTTAAATGAAGAAAATAGCAGAAAATGGAAACTAGCCTTTAAAAATAGGGAATAAATGCAATAAATTTTGGAAAAATTCTATTATCACTTTAGAATATTTTAAAATAAAATATATACCTAACATGTCATATAACACATATTAGAACATGATTTGACAAATAAAAATATTATTTATATAAATTAAAATGAAGAATATTGCTAAATAATTCAATATACACACAATATTGTAAAGGGTATAACTTTCACAATTTAAATCCAATTTTAACGAAACAAAAAGCAGTATTCATGATATTAAATCTATTTTCATAATAAAAGATAAAATTTAAGAATTCAAATATTTAAATTTTAAAATTAAAAGTCAAAGTTTGACCAGATTGACCAAAATCCACCTTTCAGGAAAATTATTCAATTTATACAAGTTTGAAATTAAAAGTTACATAATAATCAACATTTATATTTAAAAATGAAATGTTTGAAATAAAACAAGTTTAAAATAGTTTTAAAAATATAATAAAGTCAAATAAAATATATACAAAAATCTAGGGCTGTTACATCACTAATCGAAGTGGTTTTCGGATATTACTGATATCCGACCCCGGTCTCTTCGACTTCAAATGTCATCCTTTTTAAGCTAAGATGTTTAAGTTAAACAATTTAATTTAAATTCAGGATATCATATTCACATAACAATTATATCATAGATAAATAACTTACATTATCACAATTCATCCGAACATCTCATATCACAGAGCATCACAATCACACATCCGATATATCAAATATTCCAAGGCATTCAATATTACTCAATAATCCATAAGTAAGATCAATTCATTTCACAAATTAACTATCTTAAACCATTACAGTAATTAATCCTTAATTGCTTCATTAATTAATTAACTATATTTAATTACATTAATCCTTAATTAATTACAATTAATTAAGTTTACTTTAATCACTTATTATTGATAAATTAGTTTATTTAATCAATCCTTAATTACATCATTAATTATATTAATTAATGATCCTTAATTATTCTTAATTAATTATCTTATTTAAATTAATTACATTTAGTAATTTAATCTTTAATTAGTCACATTTATTAATCACCTTTAATTAATCTCATTTAGTAATTAACTTCCCTTAATTACTTCTTTACATAAATTAATTACTACTTAATTAATTATCCTTTAATTAATCCCTTGATTAATTATTCAAAGTAATTAACTCAAATTACTTTCATTATCTCCATTTAATTACATTCAGTAATTATCTTTAATTACTTCCTAAGTAATTACTCTTCACTAATTACATTTAAGTAATTATACTTATCAATTTCATATTGATTAATAAATCTAATTGATTATTAAAATTAATCATATTAATTTATTATTTAATAATCCCTAATTAATGATCTCTCACTAATTAACAATTCTTTATTTAAGTAATTAAACTTAAATTAACCAAATAAATTAATTCTTAATTACAGATTAATTAAGTTCTAATTTCTTAATCAATTTCTTAATTAATCTTTAATCACTTGATTAATTAATTTCTAACCATTTATTAATAATCTATACTTATTTAAATAAATGATCCTTAATTCCAAATTAATTAACCCTTAATTTATTTACTTATAAATCTTAATTATTTAATTAATTAACACTAAACCATTAATTAATCAAATTAATAAATTATTCTTTAATTACCTTATTAATTTAATGAATCCTAAATCATTAAATCTCTAAATTAAAGTATTAACCTTATAACTACTTTAATTATCATTAACAAAGGCTTTAAAACATTTTACTTCTAAATCTTTCTTTTAATTCATTTTAAATTAAAGATTTAAAATAATTTACAATTTACTTTAACCAAGACTTAAATCAATTTATAAAATCTTTTTAAATCCAAATGTTAAGAACACTTAACATTTATAAAAGAAATTTATAAGATTTTTAAACCCACTCATTTAAAATTCAAACCTTTTTAAATTATACTTTAAACAATTTAAATTTGAAAACTTTCTTTTATTTCAAACTGGAATGCAGATTAAACTTTGATTCCAGATTAACTTTAGATTTTAAAACCTACTTACATTTAAATCCTCATTTTAAAATTCAAACCTTTTAACCATTTTAAAGTAGTTAAAACAATTTAAATTTAAAAACTTAAATTATTCCAAAACTAAGATTCAAACTAAATTAGATTCCAGATTAAACTTTGATTTAAACTTAGTTTAAATCTCTTCTTTACATTTTAAAATTTTAGTTTTAAATTTAAAACTGACAGGTTTTAAAACCTGTACACAGTAATTTGACTCGAGCCTATACTACAATTGCTTCGAGTCCAACCCCACGTTACTTCGAGTTAAATGCTCGAATCACTCGAGTACACTTCTCTGCCAAAACCAATCTCCACCCGTATTCAAATCATCACCGTGCACGTGCACGGTGACGCCGCTCCACTTCGATCACCGGAGATGATCTCCTCAAGTCAACATTCACTTTCATATCCAAACTCGATCACCAAAGCTTTGACATCAACTCGTATTCAAAAACGAGTATCCCATCACCATCAAGAACAGGAACCCAAAGCCTGGATAAACGCTCGAATCCACCTTTCCGATCACCGGAGCATCCGGCCTTCCAGCCACGTCTTCGCAAGTCTTTCCGCTACCAGTTCCCAGAGTCTGGTGGAACTCGATCCTCCAGAGACAACGTGATGACCACTTTTCCGACCAAGTCAAAAACTAGGTCTACATACTTTCTCGATCAACCCTCATCGCCACAGAAGCCTACACACCAATCCGACATTTTTCCTAAGGTCTCCGTTCATCACTCCACCTTCAAAAAGAATCCTGACCTCTCCGATCATCGAGATCACCAGGGAACCCCCAAAACCCAACTTCTGATCAAACCAGAACTGCACATTCATCCTTAAGCTAAAAATTATGATTTTATTTTTAAAATTCATGATTTTAGTTAAGCATTCAGTCTATAACCCTGAATTAATGTATTAGAGAGTTTGAATTTTTCACTTATACAAGACTTGCTCTGTTGTTTTGATTTTCAGAGCCATTTAAGTTTATTTTAACTTAAGTAAAATTTTAAACACTAACTCATGATTAAATAAACAAATATTGTTTGAATCCTAAGTTCTACTAAAGATCAGATAGGGAGATAATGAAATTTGATTAAAATTTAGCTTCTGAACTAAGAACAGGCAGAACAAATATAACTACAACCATGCATCTATACATCCATATCTATACATAGAAATTTCAATCCTATTCATTCATACAATACACATTTTATTCCAGAAATCCACATGCAAACATATATCATATACTTAAGTTTAAAATGAATGTTACTCACTTTACTTCACGCATAAATCACAGATATCAAGTTATAGATTAGACTAAGTATTTTAAGATAGTAGTTTACTCACTTTTGAAATGAACAAAGAAGCCTATATGAAATCTGGAAATGCTTCTGATGATTCGAATCTGGAATTTGTACTTGAATTTGATTTTGAATCAGGTTGAACTGCTACTTGATTTTGATACTTCTTTGTTGAGTTGAACTGAATTGGATTTGCTTAACTTCAGGTTTGAGAATTTGTAAAAGTTGAAGTAGTTTGATTTTATTTCTTCTCTGGATTTAGTATACAGACCTTGTTTTCTTTGTTTTTAAAATTGAAGATGTAAAAGAAATGGGAGGAGAAGAGTATAGATATATTTATAACTTGATTATGATTTTATTAAATAAAAGAAAATAAATAAAATTGTGACACTTGTTTAAATGCATGTTAATAACCTTACACTTGTTATAATGTATAGAGAATTTGTTTACATATGTAATTATCATGTATTAATTATTATAATATGTTTTTTTTTATAAATCTTTATATTTATTTCCTATTTAGATAATACATTTTCTTAATTTATATTTGCAAAACCTTTTAAGGAAACTAATATAAACTAATTATATACTAAATAAAATCATATATATATATATATTTAAACAACACATATTTAGTTTGTTAGAAAATAATATCTTTCTAGTTAAAATCTTCTTATGTCTATATATATACACAATCCTTACTATTTGTTTTAAAAGATTAATTTGTAAAATTTTAAGTAATTATATTAGAAGATTATAAAATATTTATTCCAATATCTAAAATCAAATTTTTATTATATTTTCAATTTTACTTACATATCCAGATATCTTTTATTATCAGAATTTTATCTGTTCAATTGATTAAAACAGTTAATTATCCAATTATCTAATGTCCCAAAATCCGGGTTATCACATATATATAATATCAACTAATATATTCCTATACTATACTAACAGATCACAATATAACAATACGTGTACAACAAAATATAAACAAATCAATTTGAATACAACAATGATTTGTACAATCCATATATATATAATATCTATACACGTCTAACAAGACAGTACACTAGAATGTACATAGAACTGCACATAAAAGCATAGATAAAAAAACATAACTTACATTTTTTTAAGCAGCTGACGCGTGCTTTAGCAAAAGGAGGGCGGAAAGCAACTGGTCGGTGAGGCACTGGGTATTGCACTCGGCCGGCGCACGGAGGATGGAGGGCAGAGTGTCGAAGGGAAAGAGGGTGTTGGGGTTGGTCGGGTTTGGTCAGCCAGTGGGCATTAGGGGTGGCAGATCGAGGTGGGTGAGATAGGAGAAGACATGGCTGAAGGCGGAACAAGGCTGTGTGAGTGGGCGAACTGACCGGTTGTGGGAAAGGTTGGTCAGTGATCAAGTAGCAGTTGAGGAGTGGAGCTTGACTGGCCGAGGGAAGGAGTGGAGGAGGAAGGAGTGGGGTTGCGTTGGGTGTGGCTGCGTCGGTTCAAGGCTGTTCGCCGGCGGTGAAGACGGTGGCTGGGCTGCGGTGGATGAGGCCAGGAGGAGGAGGCGCGGACAGCTGCGGCTATTGATGAATGGATGGATCGAATGGTGGAGGACAGGAGAAGCAGCCACGCACAGATCTGGGAGAGCCATGACTAGAAGTGGAGAAGCACGCAGATAAAGTGGAGGGAGAGAGGAGAACAAATGGTAGAACAGTAGCTTTAGAATATGGAGATGTACAGGTTTGGTGAAGAAAAGAAAATGGGTACAAGTTAGTTGAAATGCAAAAGCAACTTTTATTTATAAATTTGCTTCTTTTTATATTGAAATGGAAGCACTGACGTAAACAGTGGAAAAGGAAGAGATTGAGAAGGTTAAAGGACAAATAGTCTTAGAATATAACAAGCCTAGTTATAATTATTTTCAAAAGCAACGGTAAGAACGAAGTGGAAGAAAAAAAAAGAACGGACCAAAATAATTAATTTGCAGTGGGAATAGAAAAAGCCAAAATGTTGAATTCAAGAAACATTAATTGCTAGTGGCTGACAGCTTTCTCATGGCAGGCAATGAAAGGACAAAGGAAAACAAAGGGTTCAAAATGGATACCGATACGGTTACCGTTTTCATAGCTTCCGCCGTGTAGCGGATTCCGAATCACACAACGAATATACTGCGGAGATCACTACGACGAGATGATCAAAACAGTACACAAATATCAGTTGTACGACCGAATTATAAAAATTCGAATTTTTCTACTAGCGGAAAATGCAGCAAAACGCAGAAAAATAAGATCGACGGAGCTAAAGAAGTCTGAATTTGGAAAAACGAAAAATGACGTTTTAGTCAGAAGATGAATTAGAATTTTTCTATGTAAAAATATTCAGGTTTGGTAAACATTTTATTATCATCAATTTTAACTGATATAAATTGGAATAAAATTACACTAGAAAATAACTTTCAAATTATCTAATGAAAATTTACCAGTTGCTATGATTAATTAGACGCATTCCAAATATCAAATTTTTATTTCAAAATTTTATCGTTTAAAATTTCCCAAAATTTCAACTAATTACGTTATTAAAACAGTTAAAATTTACGGGTCGTTACACCGTCCCAGCGCCGGTCAATCCAGTGCTACTCCTCAGGACGGAGTATTTATGTCTGCTCAGCAACTTCTAGATCTTGTGAAAAATGCTCAAGCTATCGGACCCATTCCAGAGCCCACTCATCCTAAATCTGGGTTTGCATGCTTGTGCAGTGATTACACCAACTTGGGTGGAAAACCTTTCAAAGGTTCCGAGAGCGTTATAGAAGTCCAAACTTGGCTTAGAACATGCGATCGCATCTTTTCCCGCATGAATCTTATTGATCTACGTCGAGTCCAAGTGGCTTCTAGCATGCTCCAAGAAAGAGCATTAGATTGGTACGAGCTTCTGATCTCCGAAATTATTGAAGCAGATCTTACTTGAGGGCAATTCCAGGAAAGGTTCGAGTTAAAATTTGTGCCGGAGGCTGAAAAAGTAACTTTAGCCCGACGCTTTATTGACCTTGTTCAAGGTGAATCTTCTGTGACGGATTACGTCGCATCTTTCGAATCTCTATCTAAATATGAGGTCGAGTATATTAATACCCCATTGAAGAAAAATCAGAGATTTGTTTATGGGTTGAATAAGAACCTCAAAAGCCATTAATTTAGAAATTAGAGGTTTTATTCGATCAGCTTGTTGATATCGCTCTTCGACTCGAAGAGGCCGATAAAGAAAGTGATGTTGAAGTCAAACAAAACATCAATAAGAAGAGGCCTTTTAAATTCAAGCCTAATCCCAACAAGAAAGGGAAGCAAGCATCTTCGGTAGCAAAGACTCCTACCTCTAGTCGTGGAGAATGTTACAATTGTGGTTCTAAGGACCATTGTGCAAACAAGTGTCCGAAGTCTCTTACTTGCCGCTATTGCAAGAGTTCGGGTCATACTATATCTTTGCGTCCCAAACTTCAAAGCAAGAAGGAAGGCAAGCTAAATGTTGTGCAAGCCCTTACTAGCACTTCTCGTGGTCGAGGTATTTCTCATTCTATTCTTGATGGCATTATTTTATTTCGTGATCTCCCTCGAGTTCTTTTTGATATGGGTGCATCTCACTCTTTTATATCAAAAGAACTTGTTGATGCTTTGTCTTTGAATGTTATTGGCTTGATGACTTCATTGAGAATTGTGAATCCGGTTGGTGGATTCGCAACACTCAGTTTACTTTGTAAAGATGTTGAGATTATTTTATGTGATTTTGCTTTCCGAGCCAATTTGCATGTTATGCGTTACCTAGGTTTCGGAATGATTTTGGGAATGGATTGGCTTAACTGTTATGAAGCCCATATCCTATGTCCTGAGCGGACTATATATCTTCGACATCCTCAATCTGTTAAGCAGATTTCTCTTGTTCTGAAAGATTCAGATTCCAATTCGAAAGAATCCTTGTACTCTCTAAATCCTCATAATGACGATAATGATGATGAGGAAGATGTTATTTCTCTCATTCGCATTGTTCATGAATTTCCCGACATATTTGAGCCCATATTAGGATTACCACCTAAGCGAGAAATCGAGTTTAGAATTAATCTAATCCCTGGAGCTCTACCTATCACTTGTCCTCCTTATCGTATGTCCAATAAGGAAAATGAGGAGACACGTAAACAATTATCCGAATTGGAAGCAAAACAGTTTGTTCGTTCTAGTTCCTCTCCATGGGGAGCTTCAGCTATTTTTGTGAAGAAATCTGATGGTACACTTAGGCTTTGCGTTGACTACCGCAAACTTAATGATCTCACCATCAAGAATAAATATCCCTTACCTCAGATTGATGATTTATTCGATCAACTTAGCGGTGCTAGTCTTTTCAAAATTAGACTTAGCAACCGGTTTTCATCAGCTCCGTATTGCAGAGGATAACATTCCTTTGACATCGTTCCGTACTCGTTATGGATCTTATGAATGGCTTGTTATGCCATTTGGTTTAACGATTGCTCCAGCTTATTTCGTTGACCTTATGAATTGAGTTTTCAAAGACTTCCTCGATCGATTTGTTCTCATCTTTATCGATGATATTCTTGTTTATTCTAAAACCGAGGAAGAGCATGAAAAATATCTTCGGATTGTGTTGGAAACTCTTAGGAGCAACCAATTGAAAGCAAAATTTTCTAAATGCCACTTTTGGCAATCTCGTGTGAAATTTTTTGGGGAATATTATTTCTGAATCCGAAATTTCCGTGGATCCTTCAAAGATTGAAGCGATTCAAAATTGGAAGAGACCGAAGAGTGTGACGGAAATTCATAGCTTCCTTGGATTGGCGGGCTATTACCGTCGGTTCATAAAAGACTTTTCTAAAATTTCTGTACCTCTTACTAGTTTGATAAAGAAGGGAGTTAAATACATTAGGTCAGACAAATGTGAAGCTGCTTTTCAGAAACTAAAAGAACTCTTTCCGATGCTCCTATTCTTGTGATTCCCGAAGGGAACCAAGATTTTATTGTTTATACCGATGCTAGTCGTGTTGGTTAGGGTGCCGTTCTCATGCAAAGGGAACGTGTTATTGCTTATGCTTCTAGGCAATTAAAGCCTGCCAAGACTAGATATGCCACTCATGATTTAGAGCTCGTAGCTATTGTTTTCGCTCTTAGAATTTGGCGTCATTATCTTTTGGGTGAGAAATTTGTTCTCTATACCGATCATAAATCTTTGAAGTATTTATTTTCTCAAAAGGAACTTAATTTGCGTCAACAATGTTGGCTCGAGTTTCTTGCATCTTACGATCTTGATATTCTTTATACTCCTGGAAAGGGTAATCGTGTTGCCGATGCCCTTAGTCGTAAGCAACAAGCGGTTGTTTCTATGATGATATCCGAGTGGAATGATCTCGCGACTTTATCCACTTGTGAGATTCAAGATCGTGAATCCAATTCATATTCATCTCTTGTTTTGTGTAGCCTTGAGGCTCATCCTTCTCTTTTAGATCGCATTCTTGAAGCTCAAAAGCATGATCCCGAATTGGCTCTTTTTAGCCAAAGTTGTAGGGATAAAACTGATATTGAAGGTTTGAAAGACTTTGATATTGATGCTTGTGGCGGTATTCGAAAATTTGGTAGACTTATTGTGCCAAATATTATTGATCTTCGTAAAGGTATATTAGAAGATTCTCATCGTTCTAAATTTACCATTCATCCCGGTAGTAATAAAATGTACGCGGACATGAAGCGACTTTATTATTGGGATGGAATGAAATCTGACATTGCTAACTTTATTAAGCGTTGCATGACTTGCCAACTTATTAAGGCCGAGCATCAAAGGCCCAGTGGGTTATTGCAACCTTTGGAAATTCCAATATGGAAGTGGGATCAAATTTCCATGGACTTTGTTGACAGTCTTCCCCGTTCTCGTTCGGGTCATGATAGCCTATGGGTGATAGTAGATAGACTTACAAAATCCGCCCATTTTTTTCCCGTTCGGTCCAATCGGACCGTACCTATTTTGGCTAAACTCTTTGTCAAGGAAATTGTTAAATTGCATGGAGTTCCTACTTCTATTGTTAGCGATCGTGATCCATTGTTACTAGTGGATTTTGGAAAGGTCTTCAAAAAGCTTTGGGAATGAAGCTTAATTTTAGCACCGCTTATCATCCTCAGTCCGATGGATAAACTAAGCGTGTGAATCAAATTCTTGAAGGTCTTCTTCGTGCATGTGTTCTTGATTTTGGTGGAAGTTGGGAAGATCATATTTCTCTTGTTGAGTTTTCCTATAATAATAGCTTCCAATCTAGTATTGGTATGGCACCTTTCGAGGCACTCTACGGATGGCCATGCCGATCTCCTTCGTGTTGGCTTGAAGCCGGTGAGAAGCTGGTTTTAGGTCCAGATTTTATTCGGGATGCCATAGAAAATATTGACCTCATTCGTCATAGGATGAAAGAAGCTCAAAGTAGGCAAAAATCCTATGCCGATAATCGAAGAAGGAAATTAGAATTTTCTGTGGGAGATTTTGTGTTTATTCGTGTTTCATCTATGAAGGGTGTTGTGCGTTTCAGTCGATCGGGAAAATTAGCACCTCGATATATTGGGCCATTTCCCATCACCGAACGCATTGGTTCCGTGGCTTATTGCCTTTTGTTACCGGCTCAATTTTCTACTATTCATGACGTATTCCACGTCTCTCAACTACGGAAATGCCTTCGAGATTCCAATTCTATTCTTGAGCCCAGTGTTATTGAAGAAATTGAAGTTTCGCCTAATTTGACTTATAAGCAACATCCTATTCGTATCATTGCTTCGGAGGTTAAATGCCTTCGAAATAAAGATGTTCCTCTTGTGAAAGTTTAATGGTCCTCAAATCCTAAGGATTGCTCTTGGGAATCCAGAGAATTCATCGAGCGAACACATCCGGATTTGCTCTCTCGTGCTCCTTAAGGTGAACTTCTTATTTCAAATTTCTTCTTTTTGTGTTGATATGCTTTTATGGTTGTTACTTCTTATTTATTTCTTAAAGATTATGAGGACGCAATTTCTTTAAGGAGGGGAGTTTGTAACAACCTGCATATTTTACGATTGTATATTTAAATGTTTTATTTAAATATAACATCGTTAGTCGGATTCAAGTCCGAAATGTCACTTTTTGCAAATAGTCGAATTGAGACCCGAGACCACTTCCATTGAGTCCAAAATGGCGTTTGCGACCTTTTTAAGTATAAACATCGATATGTTTAGAGTTGAGTGAAATTTAGATATTTTCACTTAGGGCTTTGGGCTTGAGTTTGGGTTTCAGCCCACTAACCCAACTCATCTTATATCCTAACTCCACCCCCTCTCCTCTTCATTCATTATATTATTTTCCTAACACGTCAAGCTTTAGCAAAAATGTGGATTTTGGTGATTGATTGTTTCTACAATCATTTCTGTGATTTGTCACTTTAAAATACAAAGGTTTCTATACTAGTAGTAAATATTCAAACTCTTTCACAAAGATGATTCCAACTCTATTTTTAATACAAATCTCGTTTATAAAAGCCATTTTCCAATTTATTAGTATATACAAACCTTTACCTCATTCGTATGAGAAATCTAATTAAACGGCTTAGTAAAACAAGTGGTATGAAACGCTTGCGTTTACTTCGTCGGTTAATTCTTGGACTTGTTCGATTGAACTCCTGTGACAATTTTCGAGTGGAAGTCTACAATCTGTTCATAAATATTAAAGTTAAGCTAGTGGTTATGGGACATGAAGCTAAACTCTTATATTTACTAGCTTAGTGTGATTCACACTTTTTATTGATCGATGATGATCATTTTGTGATTTAGACTAGCGATGTGCGACGTCTCTTTGTTTGTGTGGGGGTTAAACCCCATTTATGGAGTTTCAACTCAAAATTGGTGGGATAACGACCCATGGTCTTCGGTCCGTTTGTGGAGCTTCGGCTCAAAATTGATGGTTAGCGACCATGGAATAGCGTTCCGTTTGTGATACACGTGTTGGTGAGTTTTCCTATCAAAATTGATGGTTAGCGACCATGGAATCTTGTACGGTATTAGTTGTAGAACCTGCCATTTACTTATGGTGGCGCCCCACTGTTTAGATGGTAGCTATAGTAGGCATAGTTCGGAATGTCTATGTTGGCTAAGATTAATATTATACTTTCGAAATATTTTCTGCACTATGCACTAGTAATAATATCCAATGATTTGTTTTGCGTAGTAAGCATCTTTGACTATCATAAGGAGAAATCTCCTTCGATTCTGTGTTTGCATTGTGTGTGTGTGCGGGAGGCCTTATGGGAGTTTCATTTTCTAAAAAGCATTGCAAATAGTTCCACTTCCCTTGTTGTTGTTGTTGTTTTAAAGATAAACTATTTTTGTTACTCACACCAGTCCCACGACTGACTCAGAGTTTATTGTTCCCTTCCTAAACTCTGGGTGCCCACCATTTCCCTTCCTAAACTCATGTTGAAACAGTTTTGAAAATGCAAGCTGAAAACCTTTTTCCTCTAATTTTCTTGTTGATCTCTGGTCTGTTTTAATTGTGTTGTGGTTTTAACTGAAGTTTGTTTAACTTTGAAATATTATTTCTTTCAGTTTTTTCTTAGCTTTGAAGATGAACGAATTGGAATGAGGAGCTGATATAAAGAAAAGAGTTTACAGGTGATACTTTATTTTGTACAGTGTAATATTATTTTGTACAAAGAAGGACAAGGACATTTACTTTGGTTGGAGGCTGATATAATTGAACGGGATGGCTTCATTAATTTCCATGTACAAATGAATATTTCTTTCTTCATTTCGGTGGCTGATGGATATATGTATGGTGTACTCATAGATATGGCATTAATTGCTTTGCCATACTTATCCATTCTTTTATATTTCGTATGTACTTATATGGTTATATACATATCTTCTTTTGCTTTGTGTTTACATACTCATATTTGACTTGTACAAATTCATATATTGTTTCTTTTCTTTTTCCCATTTCAGTTGTACCATATAGGAGATAGTTGGTGGCTGAGGGATATATATATTTGTTTTACACTTGAATATATGCTTTCTTTTGCAAGTGTATATACATAACTATGTATATTTATTCACACTAAAATATACCTGAATGTATTTTTTTTTATTTTTTTTTCTTTTCTTTTGCAATATCACTTTAAAATAAAATAAATTTCCATTTTAATTTTGCTTTACTTTATAATATTCATTTTTATAGTCTATATAATTATAGAATTATTTAATATGTTCATTTCACATTTTATATAACTATAAATCTATTTGAAATATTTGTTTAACATCAACACTTATTTGAATGCTATAAATATATTTTTATAAACTCAAATTTTTATTATTAAACCATTTATTCTAGTTTTAAACTCAAATCAAAAAAAAATAATATCTATATATATAATTTTAAATTTACTCATATATGCTCAAATACATATATATTCACATATATACACATATATACAATATTTTTAAAGTTTAAATGATTTATACCAAATTTCTTTGAGTTCGGGGAAACTCGTATCAATTTATCAATTAACTATACAATTTTAATTCAAAAATTCATTTAATTATCAATTTAAATTTAATTAAAATCTAGGGTCGTTACAGTTAGTATACGTTTGAGATAGAGACTCCTTGCTGTATATATATATATATATATTCTTTTGTCTAGCACATGTACCTATTCTTTTGTGATGTAGTGGATCTAGTTTGACCACTACTTTGATGTACACTTTTATGTGTTATATTCATATCTGTTTCCGCCTTAGTGATATGAATATCTGCGACTGATTTGTGTTATGTTTATTTCTATATTTGTTTCCGAAGTCCACATAGCCACTATGAGATAGCTTTGAGTTTGTATTTGATATGTCGGATTTCCTCTTGAAATTAAATGTAAGTTATATTATCTGACATATCAGTACTCGCACAAAGCAATCACACAGATGGTCGCTCCACAACAGCCTTATTCTTCATGCTAGTTGACGGCATTACCCAGTAGTGTCCTTGGCTAACGTGAGTATAGAGGTAGGGCGTCACAGACTCATTACAGATAGGGTAGTAATACCCTAGAATGATTTTGTTTGAGTGTATATATATGAGAGAGCGTGCTTGTTAGTGTTATAAAATGTTTTATATTGTGTTTACTTATCCGTTGAGTTGTTTATGAATTCTGGTCGGTGCGTGGGACGCCATGTTATCGATACGAGTTTCTAAACACTTAAACGAGGCAGGTCGACATAATATTGTTTTAAAATAGGGTAAATGAAATAATTTTACCTAAATTATATTTTATATGTAAAATTACAACTTTCATAAGCCAATATTAATTATTAATGAAGTTTTTAGGAGATGATAATATTAGTAATCATTGATTATTGGTTGAATTAAAAATAAAACGAATACTTTGTGAATTTTATTTTACGAAGCATTCGATAATTAAATTGAATTGAAATCTAATTATAATAGAATTGCTTGAAATAACAAAGATGTAAATTAATGAAATATTTTTCATAATAAAGAAAATGGAACTGCATAAATGTGATGTAGAAAATATAATTTGCAAGTAAAGTGAATATAAAATTTAGAATTTGAGAAATTTAAATTCCGGTGTTTTTGAAAAAGGTTTCCAAGGTTCGGAAAAAATAATATCAGTATTGTTTAAAAGTATATACAAATACAAATTGTTTTCAAATAAATTTTAAAAGGAATAAATTCAGTACTCCCCTCTTCTAACGCTGGAAAATAATTTCGGTGATGACCGCGGCATCATCGACGTTCATTTTCGAGTCTCAAAGTGGGAAAGACTTCTGAGAAGCTTTGCTACAAAATTGTTTGATAAACGGATTTTGGTTTAAACTCCAAAAGTATGATTTGATATACAAAAGAGATAAGTATATATACTTATTTCAAATAATTTGAAATGACCCCGGTATTTAAAAATTTTAAGTTCTGTTAATTAATAATCTTCAAATTATTTGAATGAAATGAAATATTTGAATTACCAGAGCTTATAAATTAAGAGAATTAGGAAATCTAAGCTAAATGTTTTGAGAAACTTTAGAGTTGAAGTTTGCAACTCTAAAATTGAAAGTAAAGAAAATTTAGACAGGTTAAAATAGTGAACATTCTAATTAGGTAAAATGAATCAGATTAATTTGTATAATACCAAATTGCATTCTAATAACATATAATAAGACTTACCAAATGTTAAAAGTTAAAATGATGATTTGGATATGTAATGGGATATTATACAAGTAAACAAAACTTAAAATTAATTAAAATGTATATAAATGGAAATTTAGTTGTAATAATAAATGTTATATACTTAATTAGTTTATTATGAAATGATTAATGACTAAATGGAATAAGTAACTGGAACTTAAGAAAGTAGACAAATGAATTAAATAATATCTTTGTACATTGGTTATGGAATTAAATATAAATTTGCAAAGAAATTTTGAATTTAATTTGTAACTTTTGAGATAATTATAAACTTAGATAAAGTCATATTTAAGAAGTTGGACTTTTATAGAATGTTTCACAAATAAATTGTTATTAATTGAAAATTTGAAAATAAATGTGAATTAAGTTGAAAAGAAACTTAAGTGAGGATATAAGAAATAATTCATTAATGATGTTGATGCTAAAAATGGAGATATGAACATTTTAATTCAAATGTTTTGCGAAAATGTAAAGTAAAGTTTATAGTTTATAACTTTGATAAATGTTTGTTAAACAAGATGTTAAATTAATTGAATATGGATGTTAAAGGAAGGAAGCTAATATTGAATTATGAAATGAATAACTTATGAAAAGCTAACCGAAATGAACAAATGGAAGAAGTTAGTGATTTGTATTAATAAGATGAGTAAATGAAATAACATTGATTTAAAATGAAAATGAACTTAAGTGCAGAATGAATGTGAATGAATAAATTGATATGAGATGTTGCTAAACGTAAAATGAAACAATTGGAATTTAACAAATTGAATTGAATAAATTGAATGTAAATAAAATAGACGTGAATAAGTTGGAAGTAAACCAATTAAATGCTAATAAAATTGAAACAAACCTATTGAATGTTAATAAAGAATGGATGTTAATAAAGAATGGATGTTAATAAGAATGATAGTGTATAAATTAAATATTGGCATTGAAAATGTAAATTGTGATAGTTATGAATTAAATTTAATGAATATTGAATGTCGGACGATTTGTTTGGTTGTAAATCCTTGTTTAGCTGTTTTGAGTGCATATGATGGCTGTATGGTTTCATATTTGTGCTCGTGCTTGAGATTTGGATTCAGAATGCATGTCTTATACTTTATTGAACTTATACATGTTCTACATCTTATTATAAGTGACTAATATTTCAAATTGAGTTGAGATAGGTACATATGAAGACCGTTGAACGTATACGCGGGTTTTTATATGCTATTGCTTCTTTAATACGAGCGAACTCGCTCGTATTAATATAAATAATAAGGTATGTATCTTGGATTACATACCGTGCTTTTATATTTTTCCCTTCGGGATGCCTTATCATTGAGAGCGAGGGCGGCCCTAGTTACGCTGATGATTAACATCGCGATCGATTAGGATGACCCAACTCGGGTCCTAAAGATTGGATCGCAGCTTAGCGTGAAGACGAAGAAGGAGTTGGCAAGGTTTCTTCAGGCAAACTTGGATGTGTTTTTCTAGATGCATTCTGATATGTGTGGAATAACACTAGAGATAGCATGTCATACATTGAATGTGAACCCTAGATGCCCTTCTATGAAACAAAGAGCCGTAGCTTGGGTTCGAAGCAATTTGCAGTGTTGAAAGAGGAAGTGGATAAGCTGAAGGCTAACAGGTTCATCCATGATGCTTTATACTCTGAATAGGTATCAAATCCACTACTGGTCAATAAGCCTAATGGAAATGATGGACATGCATTGACTATTCAGACTTGAATAAGGCGTGTCCAAAGGGCAGCTTCCCGTTGCTGAAGATTGACCAAACTGTGGAATCAACCAGTGGACATAAGTTGCTATCTTTTATGGATGCTTATTCTGGCTTATAATCAGATACCAATGCACATTCTAGATTAAGAATGCACCAATTTCATTACCGACTCGAGGATATATTATTACCATATCATGCCTTACGGTCTTAAGAACGCGAGAGTTACATACCAGTGATTGGTAAATTCAATATTCAGAGAGCAGATCGAACATACAATGGAGATCTACATAGACGATATGCCGATGAAGTCCTACGATCGACGAACCATATAAGAGACCTCTCAGAGATGTTTGATGTACTTCAGAGATATGGGATGAAACTCAATTCACTAAAATTATCCTTCAGAGTAGCATTAGGTAAACTCTTTTGCTTCATAGTGAATTCAATAGGCACAGAAGCTAATCTGGAGCACATTAAGGCTTAAGAGATGTCAAAGCCTCAAGAATAAGGAGGGAATGTAGAGCTTGATGGAAATGTCGCTGCATTAAGTCGGTTCATCTCAAAAGCGATAGATAAGCATGTGTTTTTCTTTGATGCTCTAAAAGGAGAAAGGGAATTTGTCCGAATGAAGGAATGTTATAAAGCTTTCCACGCCTTACTGGATCATATGGAGAGACCACCTGTCTTATCAACGCCTTTGGTTTAGAAGACTTATTTGTTTATCTGGTAATATCTATTCATGCATTGAGTGTTTATCTGGTGCATGAAGAATCCAAAATCCAAAGGCCTGTGTATTACATCAACAAGCGGTTCACTAGAGTAGAGAAGAATTATCCAAAGTTGGAGAAGGTATCATACTGCTTGTTGATTGCATCGAGGAAGTTACGACCCTTCTTTCAGACTTATCCGATTAAAGCACTGACTAATCAACCTTTGAGACAGGTGTTACACCGATCCAAAACTTCGAGAAGGCTACTGAAATGGAACATTAAGTTAAGCCAGTTGATATAACCTACTATCCTAGGAGGGTGATACGAGGACAGACATTGGCTGATTTCATTATCGAGTTTACCACCCAGGATGGAGAGATGGAGGAAGATGTGGAACCACTTGCTCAATGGAAATTGTACACGGATGAAGCATCCAATGAACGTTATTTTGGGGTAGGAGTAACCATGGTAACCCTTGAGGAACAAACAATCTATATCTTTAGTTTCCTACAATGAATAATGAAGCCAAGTAAGGAGCACTGATCGTGAGGCTCAAGATAACTAAGGAGTAGGGAGTTAAAACATTGCATATACAAAACAACCCACAATTGGTTGTTTGTCAAGTGAAGAAGGAATTTTAGGCTAAAGGAGCAAGAACTGTCCTTCACTTTATGAAGGTACTAGAATTGCTAAATGACATTAAGTATTATATGATAACACACATTCCCAATGAAGAAAATATGAAGGTTGATTCATTTTCCAAGCTGGCCAGCTCTGGCGATGCACAACTTATGGGTTTAGTTTCGGTGGAATTTTATCAGCTCCGAGCATCGACCAGATGGACGTCGATTGGATTTTGGAGGCCGAAGTGGAAGAGCAGTCATGGATGACCTCGATCAAGGAATATTTGATGATGGGAACTCTCCTGAACAGAAGAAATGAATGAAGAAAACTCCTATGAAAAGTACTACGATTTATTATCCCGGAATGAGAACTATATAATAGAGGATTCTATACTCCCCGACTATGATATATTCCCAATGAGGAAGCTAAAAGGATCCTTATGGATGTACATAAAGGAGCTTATGGTGATCACAGCAGGGGACAAACTTTAGCAAGTAAGATTCTTCGCTATGGATATTTTTGGCCAATAATCAATGGGGACGCGGGTGATTAAACTAGGAAATACGATCAATGCCAAAGGTTTATGAAGATTCCTAGAGCACCATCCATATAAATCACAAAAATGGTCAGTCCATGGCCATTTACAGTTTGCGGCATCGACATCATTGGTGTGCTAGCGATGTTATGAGGCAAAGTGAAGTATGCCATTGTTGCAGTGAATTATTTCATGAAGTGGGCTAAAGCGGAACCTCTTGACACGATCACTATGAAGAAGGTGATCAACTTCATAGTGAAGAAAATTATTTGTCGATTTGGGGTCCCACAAACAATCATCTCTGACAATGAAACCCAATTCGACAGTGCTGAATTCAAGACTTTCTACAATAAGTACCTGATTGAAAAGAGATTTGCGGTTGTAGCACACCCATAAGCGAATGGACATGTGGAGGCAATAAATAAGATCACCAAGTCCATCTTAAAGAAATGACTGACAAAGGCCAAAGGCAAGTGGGTCAATGAATTACCCCTAGTATTATGAGGTTACCAAATGACTCAACAGTCCACGACTGGCCATACTCCTTTCACTCTGGCCTACGGATCAAAGTCTATGATTCCAATTGAATTGGAAGTACCTTCTCAGAGAAAGATTCACTATGATCCAAAACTAACGAGGAACTCTACCTTGAGTCCCTTGATATGATTGATGAGAAGTGTGAAGAAGCTGACTTAAGGGACACTGCTCACCTGAAAAGAGTAGTACGACATTCAATGCAAATTTCAGGAATTAGACCTTCAAGATCAACGACCTCGTTCTAAAACGAATCTTTTTTGGTCCAGTGGCTCTGGGCTCGAATTAAAAGGTTTGTATGATACTGAACACAAGATCGGAAATGGAACGTTCAAGCTGGCAACTACTGATGAATATCACTTTCATGGCATGGAATAGAGAACACCTAAGATGCTAATTCGCTTAAATTTATCTATGTAAGTATCTAACTAGGCTTGATGTAATAAGGTATAGTCTGCCATTCTTGTGTATATAAAATGAATTGGCTTTGGGGATCGACGAAACTATATTCTCAGTAGCCTAACTTTATTCTGTGGACAACTGCAAAACTGATTTTTTGTTTTGAAAATGCAGGTATGTAGGTATCCAAAGATAGGTACCAATAGACTCCTTCGATCCATGATCAGATCGTGGGAGTATAATCATTTCAGGTATCCAAAGATAGGTAACAACGAACTCCTCTAATCCATGATCGGTTCATAGGAGTATAATCACACTAGGGTGGATCGTGACGATTCACCCTATATCTCTAACCTTAGACCATTTCCCAAAAATAGGCAACGCCTTGAGACAGGCACCTTAAACATTAGGTCCCGAAGATATGACCTAGCAAGATACTGAATCTCCTTTTCCAAGAACGATCGTTGCCCAGAGAGAGACAAGATCGAGTACATATGTCCAAGGAAACACTTCTGATGAATACTTATGATCAATGCCCAGAGATAGGCAAGATCAAATATGGATGTCCAGAGATAGATATCCAAAGCATCACTTGCCAGAGATAGGAAACAATGTGGAAAATCCAACCTTGTCTTTGGTCAAACTGAACCTGACTAAAGATAAGCCAAGAAGTGCTACCGAGTTAGCTGAGTAATCATGATTCTGTCCGCCAATGGAGAGATATTTTGGTAGCAATGAACAAAAAGAAATGATGACATACAACTAAGCAATGACGAGAAGTTATTCATATATACAGAGTTATGGCAAAAAATAACATTGTTCTAATTCAGATATAATCGTAATAAATATAATTAAACTAAGCATATAGGCAAGAACAAGATGGAAATCTAAAAGAAAAACTACTTTATTAATAGTAAACAAACTTTGCAAGAAAAAAGAAGGCCAACCTACACCATAATAGCTTATGCACACAAACAAAGAACTAAAACAAAAAAAATGATAACATGAGAAAACAATGACTAGGTGTTCCTCTTCGTTTTCTTCTTCTTATCCTTCTTATCCTCATGAGAAATTGCAATGTTCCTTTTAACTGATCTACCACTCCTTCTTCCCCCGGACAGGTAGCCCTTAGAGTCAGTGTTCCAATTGTAATCGCTCCTCGGAGACACTGGAGCATTAGCTTAAATGCTACCCCTCATAGGAGCAGAAACGGGGAAGACAATTGGCAGTATAGGCAACGAAACTGAAAGAGTAGGAGTGACATTGTCAATCTTTTCCATCTTGATCTCTTTGACCTTCTTAGCTTGTAAAGTCTTTTCTTCCTATATTGACGACCTAGACGTATGCTTAGCAGCCCCTATAATGACTATGTTATCATCCCCCCGTGTTATGTTAGGATCATCCGTAGCCGCTTCATTCAAAGCATGTTTCATTTTAGCGTTAAGACCGGGAATAATGCCAGCTGAAGAAGTTGGGAGTTGAGTAGGGCGGACATAGTAACCGATTCCTTCACTGTAGCTTGAGTGCCTGAAGGCACGTTCCTTTTTGGTTAGGTGCGAGAGCGGGTGTAACATCCCCTATTCCGAGGTCCGAAAATAAACGTTATTGATGCTACAGTCATCTATTGTATTATTCTTCGATGATAAATGAGATCAGTTAATAGCATCATTAACATAAAAGAACATGAATGTGAAAATTTTTCAAAACATAGATTTCATTAATAAATTTCCATATTCATTACATAATCCCAAACGTTGCGTATGTTAAGATTAAGATTATTATAAATACACCAAGAGCGACATATGAAGATGCCCTTTGGTTGATCAGAATTTAGTACTAGATAGATACAACTTCTATCATTACACACATTTAAATAAAATGATAACACAACGGACATAAACAGACTCCTATATAGCTAGCTCTACCTCCTACACATCTTTAAAAGCTTTATTCGCCAAAGCTAAATAACCTGGAAACCTTAATCTCGAACCACTCAAATGAGCACCTGAGAGTTTAAGAGGAAAAACAAAAACTTCAGATCAGACAAAATGTCCGGTTTGAATAATAATGTGCCATCTCGGTTAATAGATATTTAGTGAGACCACGCCACTGAGCGGAATGGGTTTTCCTTTCACTAGTATCCTCTAAAATAAGTCTTTTAGAAATCAAGCACCAGCAACCACAAAGGTTAAACTAGACAGTATAAACAATCATATGCATGTGTGCAACCTGGGTAATCATGACCAATCCGTCTAAATAGATGGACTATCTGTCCCAACATCATAGTTTTCTTAGAGTAGCTACAAACCTATATGACTGGCTCGGGCCTACCAGATATATCAAATCCTCCAACTTACTGTTAGAAGGAAACTGGACAGTCTGTCCGAAACTACTATTCCTAGGATAACTCTGATCTTAATGGTTTTGCAGACCAACCAATAACCTACCTCATCTTTGTATATTCCTTTATTTGCATAAACATACTTTTATTCTTACCCTTGACGAAGCCCTATGCAGTGGAAATTTGGACTAATATCAGCTAGGGGCTAATAACTGAATTATAGGGCGCGACCCTACACCAGTCCCATCTGGTTTTCTAATCTTTGAGTCAATTCATCCTATCACAATTTATCTAAAGGTGATAAGAACAATAATCTCTTTAGTAAAAGTGTGGGCTAAATACCCTTTTTAGTTCCTTGAAAACATACATCTTTATAACCAATTTAACCCTTGAATCATACTTAAAACAAGGAAAACTATAGCCCTTTACTTTCCAAAATATATTATGCCAATGTATAAGCTTTTATAAAATATCATTGATGAATTTCGAAATCACTTAAAGGTTTTCGCACCTTAAAACCTTAGGCTATGAAGCCATATACAATACAATCATTTATATTGATAAAGTGCGACATTGATATTGCCTATATGGGTTATTGCACCTCTTCTATATTAGAACCATGTTAAAGCATCTAATTTATAAAACATAAGGCCATAAGACCAATACTATTTATGTCGCATATCATAAATGAATATGGGTTGCCTACTATAAGCGGCATAGTAAGTGGCATAGTTATGGGTTTGCATAGTATAAAACTTTAAAACATAGAAATATGGGAATGTCGAAATTTAGGTTAGGTGGCATCATTACCGAATAAAATCAGTATCAAAAATAGCCTATAGTGGTATCATGACCAAAACATGGCAGCATAAGAAACTAGCGGCATCATTGCCCCTTTATGATAATGTCGAAATTCTTATATATAACATTGATGCCGTAACATAGCTTATGTTGAAAATATACTTACAGCGACGTTGTTGCCTTATGGAGTTGATATCAGTACAATGCGGCATTATGAACATCGCTATAAAACTTACGACATTATGAATGTCACAATAAAACATGCTGTATAAAACAAGCGACATAGAACATATATGACATAGAAGACTAGCGGCATAGAATATCAACGACATCACCAACTTTGCAAGCATCAATGTTGGCATTGATATATGAGCCCCAACCTTAGTGGAATCGTTGCATACCAACAAAGTTGCTATCATATGCTTCCTTACAGGTTAGAGACGACATGCGGCATGGATGGACTTCGGTGTTGATTAATGACGCATGGCAATCTTGTAATTAACATAAAAATTGTTTTATTTCTTTAAAAAGCAATATCTTTTTACCAACTTCAATTCTTTGTCAAATTCTAATTGAATAATAATTTTCTTTACCAAATCCATTTTAGAATATTGCTATAGATCAAATTTCTCAATCCCAATAATTAGCAAACCATGTAATTAATATTAATATTTTAATATAATTATTAAGCTTTTCTAGCCTAGTAAATTCATATAAAATCACACACATGGGAAAAATCCAAAAAAATCACAATAAATAAGATTTATCATATTTTTTAACATATAAAAATTTTGGTGCCAAAAACATTATTTAATTACTTTTAACAATTAAAATCTGAAATAAATCGATTTTCTCACTTTGAAAATTCACGAAGTATTCATACTTGCTTGGAAAATAATGAAATTAAAAACCCACTTCTAAAACAACGTTTCTAAAATCATATCAAAATTTCAAGTCATTTGGGTGTAATATGATAGGTTTTCATACTTACATCTATTAACCAATTTCATAGTTAAATCCAACAAATCATCATAAAGCATATAATCCTCAAACATTGACATCATGGCATAATAACACATTTATGTTTCGGATTTAATTATAAAACCAAAATTAAATAAGCAAACCTAAGATGGGTTATCATTATTCACCTTGTTTGTATAATGAGATTGAGATTTAAGTGTTAATTAGATTCCCCTTAGCTTTGCCTTTGATTTCCTAAGCTTTACTCTTCTTTGTTTTCTTAACAATGGTCGACCTCAACTTGTTTAATTCGTTTGTATGAAATGATAGTGGAATGAGGATAATGAGAGAATAAGGGTTTATGTTATAAAATGAATATCTATTCCTGTTTTACCCCTCCCATTATTCCTCTTTTCGTCTTATGGTTTAATTAATGTCATTAACCATTTAATTTAGGCACGACCCATCTAATTATCAATCTCATTATTCTTATCTCAATACATTATTTCATTTAATTTATCTAACTAAATTTCCTAAATAATGTTAATAAAAATTAGGGGTGTTATAGACTCCCTTCCTTAAAGAATTTTGTAATGACTCACTATTTTGGACCATTCAAATCGACAATAAATCCACACATATCAGACTTGAATAATTAAAAACAATAGATTGTAAATAAAAATTTGGCAAAACTTAGAATATACAGTAAATAAATCACAGATCACAGACACAGAGTATATAATAATGCAGTGGAAGCAAGAAATAGTAGTTCATGAAGCTACTATATATACATACATCAAGGTTAATAAGATACAACAGAAGTCTTAATATGAAAATCAAGTACAAGAAGATCTAAATACATCACTGGAATCAACTGAGTAACTGAAAGCAAAATAGATAGCTGGATCTCCAAGAAAGCTCCAACTCCAAAGGTGAGTCTCGAATGCTGTATCACTCAGTATGACCCGAGCGTAAAGCAAAACACAAAACACTCGAGTCAGGACATACATACTTATACAATGTAAACCAACTCAAGTGAACTATAATAGAAAGTACAAGTAACTTAAAGAATGCTTGGGATCGCCCATTCTTTAAGATCCGTTGAACTATTTACTATGTAGTAATATTCGCTATTATAATAATGTCTAATTATAAAATAATCTTACTTTTTAATAGCGTCAAGGGGTTACCCATATAGCCCTTAATACGTAATAGTCCCAGTAGTCTATCTAGTATTAGCATATTCCCAGATCGGGGGCTACCTCAATACTCCACAGGCTACGGGAGAAAACCAAACTCGTAGTAAAGCTCGATATGGTAGGTGACATGGCACAACTAGGCAATGCCAGGGTAGATATACCAATTACGCATCCGGACTGGTGGTAACACATAACAGCCACTATCGCCCACCTCGGAACACACTGCCGAATCAAAAATCGAGGATGGCCATCAAATCAATCAAAAAGTAATAGAATAGTATACGATGGAATGCGTTCGATCTGAGGTGCTACCTCATTGGCCCGTCGATCGCTCCTGTTTTAGCCACCTTATGCCAACTCACGGGAGCTGGGTCCATGTATATACCTCAATAGGAATCGTCGCCACCATCCAACTTCATTCTGGAATCTCCACCGCGTACACGGTTGTCAAAGTGGTTTCCGGTATCGACAGAGAGTATGCCCATATCCGATCCCGGTCTCTTTAACAACCAATCGTTATTATAACCCATGGTTATAAATTTCAAAAATGGTTTATATTCCAAAAATCAAAATATCATCTTCATTTCAAAACCCAAATCAATACGATATCATTTCCATTTCAAATACCAAAGCGATAATATCATTTAAATTCCAAAACCAAATCAGTATATCATTTAAATAAAACCCAAATTTCCAAATCACTGAATATTTCTTTAAATTTATTTAACTTGAAATATTCCTTTAAATCATCTTAAACCAAACCACTTTATAAGGTCACATTCTTAAATCTTAAATTCCAATAAGCTTCAAGCTAATATATTTAAAGACAATTCCTAATTAAATACTATTTCAAATAAATTCATTTCTAAACCATTTAAAAGTAAAGTCATTATACTTCCAAATCAAATATTCAATTCCCAAAAATTTAGCCTTTCCTGAGTTCATTTATTCACTTAGATACTTTAAAACATTGAAATTTCAGCTTTCGCAGCACTTAGAAAAATACCGCGGTAAGTTATATTTGAAACAATTCATTTCAGCAAAGACAACATTCATAAATTGCTGTAGTAGTTTAGTTTCATTTGAAAACAAGTTAAATTCAGCAAAGACAACATTTATTAACTACTGCAGTAGTTCAGGGTTCAATTTGAAAAATTAGTTCAATTCAGCAAAGACAGCATTTACAAAACTGCTGTAGTAGTTCAATTACATTTGAAAATCTTCATTTCAGCCAACTGCAACACTTATCAAATGCTACTGTAGCCCTTTTATTAGTTTCAGATTTTAACTTTCTTTCTACAACCACAGCACTTACCAAGTGCTGCAGTAGCCTTTAGTTAATCAAGCCTTTAGTTCATTTGCATCAACCACAACACTTACAAAGTGCTGCAGTATCCTTTACTTCAGATTTTAAGTTAGTTTCAGAAATGATAGCATTTCTGAAGTGCTATTAATTCAATTTTCAGATTTATAATAAAATTTCAGAAACAATTAAACTTCAATTTAACCATTTTAACTTATAAAAATCATATTTTTCCACTTCAAAAATGTACATTTAAATACCCTTTAACTTATAATTTTATAAAGAAAAATCTTACAATAATTATCAATTTTTTTCCAATAATTCACTTATAAAATTCAAGTGTACAATTTTCCCATTCTTTGCATTTTTAACAACTAACTTAACACTTGATTTTAAATTTTCATTTCATAAATAAAACTTAATCTCCATTTTTATTTGATTAACTTAAACTTTCATTTGTAAAACCAAATCAAAAATTTCCAAATTAAGTTATATTCAAATTCCAATTTTTCCATTTATTTATTTCACATTTTTAACTTGTAGAAAAATCACTAACACTTTATAAAAATCATTTTTTATTCAATTTAAATCAAAATATCATAATTTACAATTTAAAATACTTAAAATTTCCAAAAGAATATATAAAATAACCACGGGTCAGTATAATATTTTCTGACCTAGGTCAAGTGGTACAGATAATATATCATTTTAATCCGTAATTTACAAAGAAAAACCCGGGTTCTATCATTTCAAACCCGCAATCCTAAGTTAAATAAAATAACTAAAAATCACTCAGGCCTATCATTTCAGCCCATAACGATTCTTCCCTATTCTAAAGTCCGTTCGGGTATGTATCATTTCAACCCATAGTGATAGGGAACTTGTACTGATGATAAGCAGGAAATAAATAACAGTATACAAATAATATTATAACAGATGATATAACATGCATATAAACAGTATTTAACATCATATAAATATATCACAGGCATGTATGAACATAACACATTATTTTATACAATTAACTTGTCATCAATTCACAATTATAAAGTACGTATGTCTAGAGTGAATAACTCACCTTTTTAAAGCTGAAGATAGCAATTCAAGATACGCAACTCAACTCCGAAAAGCACAACAAGGCATGACGATATTTTTGAATGAATAAAGAGTCAGATCCAAACTTGAAATCAACACAATACCAAACAAATATAAGCATAGATTCAATACAAAAGAGTATAGATTAAAACAATGAAAAGATGTAAACAAAAGACATAACCTTGCAGTACATCAAGCAATGGGCTCGACCATGACTCAATTGGCTAGACCACATCATAGCATGCTCGGCCACATCATGTTTGAGGCATCATAGGCTAGGTAATGGAGTCATAAGGTACGACCATGGTAGGGATAAGGAAAGGCAAAGCAAGTAGAGGCAAGGAACAAAGGGATTTCAATCAACTTTTGGTGATGGGTTTTGGATCAAATGTTCACGGCTATGATTGGAGGAGGTGTTGGCCGTGGAAGGTGATGGTGGAGGAGGTGATGAAGGGATGAGGTCAGAATTATGGTGGAGGCCAAGCAATAACAATGAAACAAAGGAGAAACAAAAGAGAAATGGAAAGGAGGAAGAGAAGGAAGCCATAGCTTTCTGTGAATTTTTTTCTTTTCGCAAATGACTTTGAGATGAAAAGTTATTCACGTGAATTAAACTAGATGGCGGCTAGGGTTTACAAAAAGAATGAACGGCTATAGATGAGTAAATGATAGGAAAACAAAAAGGCAAGAATTAAAGAGAGAGAAACATATACATATAATTTATTCTTAAATGCAAAATGGAAATGAGGAAATGAGATAATGAGAATATTATGTGCTTGATTTGATAAGGGAATACACGGCTAAAATAGGTAAATGGCTAGGGTTTGAAATAAATAGGGTAGGTAAATAAAAGGCAAGAAATTAAAAAGGCACAATTTAAGGAGGAAGAATCTTGTCTAATTTTTTCTTTGTTTGCACGCAATGAAAAAGGCAACAAATACACAAAACAGGTAGCCTATATCTTGAAATTCCTAAGTTATTATTAAAAGCAAAATCAATCAAAAATCAAGTGAATATATTCAAAGTTTATACAAATAAAATAGAAAAAAAATTAGAGAAACAAACATAGGGAAATAGAAAATAAAATATAGAAAGTCATTGCATGTAAACACTGTATTTTTATCTAATTTAAAAGTATAAGTTTAAATTCCCAATAAATCCATATTAACATTGGTTTAGATACTAATACATTAATAACTTCCTAATTCATCCAAATTTCAATTAGCAAAGTAATTAATTTCATTCTCTTACCATAAATCTATTTGTTATGAATTGAATTCCCATAAGTTATAAATAAATTTCAAATAAACAGATTTGATTCAATTCTAGTCCATTTATTAAGTCTATACTACTCTACAAACCTCGTTAATATTCATTTATCTTTCAATACATTAATATATATTCAAATATCCATCTTTCCTTTGTATTAACAATTGTTCTCAATTATATTGAATTTGTTAAATGTATACATTTATTATGATTGAATCCTCAATTAATTCATTCAGATAGGTTTCATTCTTTTATATTATCTTATGAATAAACTATGCATTTCCATTTATTTCATTACATTCACACTTTACGATTACTGTCCTATCTCAAATTAATGAACATTCACTTACATTTAAATGTAATTGATTTCCAATTCATTTTATAGCCTAAATAGAATGTAACTTGCAATAAATGTTATCATTATCCTTATATTACATTCAAGTTTATTATGTCCACTAATTATTACAATTGCTTACAAAATGTTTAATTCATCCAATTACCATAAACTATATACTAATTCATTTATTCATACCACACTTACATTTATTCACTTATATTCAGTTTTATACCCACATGTAACATTTACAATTAAATTAATAGACCAATTAAATAGTAACTTAAAACCGTTACTATAACTTTTAATCACCCTTTTGAATTCATTGTTCACAAACATATGTTACCATTCTTATATACCTAATCTTTATTCGGTGGTCATTTATTTTATACTAAATCATTTATAAATTTTAATGTCTGCATTTGTTTTCTTACATAAATTTATAGCCAAGTATAACAATTTACATTACTTCAATAAATTGTAATTTCATTTCAATTGTTAATAATTAGTTTTTAAATACATTGTTACATTTCATTTTGGCATTCATTACATTATTAAATTACAAAGTTTTTATTTCTTCCAAATTTATTTACCAAAATCTTATTAAATTGACAACTTTAATTATTGAAAATTTACGGGTCGTTACACTCTCCCCCAATCAAAACTTTTCTTCCCCGAAAAGGAAGAAGGTAAGAGAATAGAAACAACCTGAAAGAAAATAGGTTGGAAAGCAAAGAAGATAATAAATCTAAAACCATGAAACTTTCATCTTACATTAATAATTAATGTCATCCATTTGATTTTCTTTCTTATGTTAAATAAATCTTAACTTTTTTTTAATCTCATTATCTCATCATACAATTATCTTAAACTAATAATTTTCCAAAGTCATGCATTTGAAAATCGTTTATTATACTCATAACTTATTTACTAAATTTAATTCCTCTTTATTCCAGATTATTATTAAATTTATTCCACTTAATATATCTAATCATATATATTAAGTATATTTATACTTATTATAGCTACTCAAATTTGTTTATAATTCCTTTAACACCATTTTATATTGTAAATTATTCAATTAACTCTTATTCTGTTTACCTCCATAAATCTCTTTATAACTAAAATTTAAGTATATAACATTTATTATAACTACTCAAATTTTATTTATAAAATCCTTTTATATTGTACGTTATTCAATTACATTGTTAACTTCTAAATAATTAAGGTAAGTTACATTGGAATGCAATAGAATGTTATACAAATAAAATTTTATAATTCAATTATTTCAAGCTTATATATTTATTCAAATTTTGGCTTCATTTTATAATTGAAATCATCCTTTAAGATAAAATTTTAAGAATTAAATTTCTGATTAACTTCAACTATTCTAGGTAAATAAATATATATACATAAAATATATCAAATCAAATTTGAAATCATATACCAATATATATTATAAATCAAGTCATATTTTAGAAATTCAAATCAATTAAAATTTTCAAATCAAAACTGTAGCAAGGCTACAAGATGGTCTCTTCGCTTCGAAACTCAAAAATGAACGTCAATGATGTTGCAGTCATCACCGAAATTATTTTCCAGCGACAAAGAATAGAGCACTGATATAAACCATTAAAATTCTTTGGAAACAATTTCTACTCGAAAATACTTTAAATAATATATCCTTTTAAAACTTTAAAACCCAAAGTTTTAAACCTTCGAAAATTAAATTCTCAAATTCTTAACTTTAAATTCATTTAAATTTCCAAATTACTTTATAACCATGTTTATAGTCCAATTATTTATATATGAACAAAGCCAATGATTACAATATATATACAAATCAAATATTATTTCTTAACATCCAATTCAATTAACTATAAAATTTCAGAAAATTATACATATATATAATATGATTATACAAAATTTCTCATTTACCAAGTTTGAAAACAATATGGTGTCAGGTTGCTATGTTCAAGTGTTTTGGAGATCCTATCGATAGCGTTGATCGGACGAATCGATCGGAAACCCAAATCAACATCAACAACTTAAACAAACCCTTCATTTTAAACATTTTAAATATTAGATTTTCCAAATATAGGAATAACTCCTTTTTCTTTCAAACAAGGATAGATGTTCAAATTTGATGGACTCAAATCAAAGAAAATTTTGATTTGAAGATAAGTTCAAAACAAAAGAAAAGATGATTAATTAACAGAATAAGGATATGGATTAGTTTACATAAATCGCGGGCAACCTTAACCGGGTCAACCGTGACTTAAAATATAAGATCGATGTGGATTTTCTGGGGTAAATCTACATGCAATCCCAAGAGATAGAATTCAGAAAAATAAGAGATACTAGTGTAACAACCCGGGGTTTTACCCCAATCAATTATTGTCATTAAATGATAAAAATTGCTATCAGATTGCTATTGGAATTTTAAATCAATTTGAAATCCTTTTAAACAATTTGTTTAAGGATTGTAGTGGGCTTTACAAATTAAATCTAGCCTACGTTTACATTTTTGAAGTGATTCCCTTTGTTATTTTTATTGGCCGGTTCCCTCATAGTTTTAAAACCCTAGAAACAGTACGAACGAAAATAAAAATGGCAGCCACGATTTCTCGTTCGTCTTCTCGTCCAAATTTGGGGTTATGGGGGGGGATCGAAAGCACTGCTTGTAGAGGTTCGATCGAAGGATGTTTTCGACCTTGTTTCGTCGATGGATTGGCTGCTCATAATTAAGGTGAGTAAAATTATATTACTCACATCTAATTCATTGTTATTTGATCGTTTGTTTCTTGATTTCCATGGGCTTTGATTTTTGGTTGGAACTTATTGCTTTGGATTCTATGGCTTTCGAGTTAATTTATTTTGGTCTCGGCCAATTTTGTGAAACCCACTTCTTGATTACTTTGAAACTTTGAAACTTCTGATGTTTAAAAATGCCGATCTTTACTCCGGCCTGAGTTGCAATTGTTTTTGCCTCGACGTTGAGAATTTCTGACTTGGTTTGATTTTTGCTCGATGTTGATAAAATTTGCCATAGCTTCGGCCATTGCTGTCTTTGGTTGAGAACTTGGGGTTGAACATGTTGTATCGAATTGTTTTGCCTCGTGCTTTAGATTATCTGACCATTTTATTTCATGTATAATGTTGCCCCATTGCTTTGTCTGGTTTCTGATCCAATTTGGCTTGTGACATGGTTTCTCTGATATATATTCTTCCGGTAGCACTTTCCTCTTTGTTCTAGTTTACTAACTGATTTATGATATTGGTCAATCGTATCGCCGACCTGCGGTTCGAATACCATGATTTCTGCACTTGTATTTGTTTCCGATTTCAAGTATATATGCCCTGAACATAAGTTTGTACTATGATTGTTCATTTTGGCAGTTGCCTTCATGATACCGAGTCTTCATGTCGTATTATATAGTCTTCACTTTGATTCTTCGTTGCCTTGACTGCACAGTCTTTATATTTAAAACAGTGTATCAATACAAGTGTAAAAATTGCAGTTTGATTATGCAAATTTTGAGTTTCATGTAAAACAGTCTCATGTACAGTTTGTTCTTGAGTATACAAGTGCACCACTGATGTGAGTGTTGATTTGTCTCTACTGCTCATCCCTGTATCATTTTATAGTTTGTAATTACACCTGTTTATATAGGAACTACCTATGTATCTTCCACTGTTGCATTGACTTTGTACTATGATTGTAATTGCAGTCGCCGGCATCACTGTTTTATGTATGTGGGGTTTGGTCTTTGATGTTGAGGCTGCTTGTTGAATTTTATGCTTGTAAACTGTTTTAATACAAGTTGGTACCTTGTTTCATTTGAAGCAATTTGGTCGAGTTACTTTGAAAACACTTGACTTTGATTGCACATTTCTCTGACCAATAGTGGCACGCATATTTCACTGTTGTTTAAGTTTGAGTCCTGGATATACTTGTGAACTTCCATTGCTCCTCTGGCCACTTGTTGTTCACTGGTCTGTCTGAAGCCCAGTTTGGCCATATCTATACATCGAGACAGTTTATAGTTGCCATGTGTGTCAGCTGTACTATGTAGTAGCCGTGCTTGTGCATTCTTGTGGCTAGTTGCTTCTGAGTTTCATTGTTCAGACTGTAGCATTGATGTGTACATTACCGGTACATGTCGCTTTTCATTTTGATGAGTTGATGCCATTGGTTTCAGGATTCATTGAGCTTTTGGGAAATTTATCACAGTAGTGGCGAGGCAGTACACGCGTGCGTGTACTGCAGCCACATCGATATTTAATTTGATTTGGTGTTTTCTGTTTTTGGTTCCTTGAGCTTCTGTGTACTTTATCACTGTAGTGGCAAGGCAGTGCACGCGTGCGTGGACTGCAACCACACGGTATTGACTTTTTAATTAATATTTCAATTGTTTGAATTGTTTTGTGTTCAATTCAATATTTGAGAATTTTACATGATTCCACTTTTCGATTGATCGTTTTGTTGTCTCTAATTATCTATTCGATAATTAGATTCTGAGTTCCTTATTATTCTGTAATAATTGGATTTTGATGTTAATTTCCAGTTAGGTAATTCTGATGTTTTCTAAATTATCTTCATTGATATTCTGACGTACGGTTGTGGCAAGGCAATGCACGCGTGCGTGTACTGCAGCCAAAACAGTATTGGCATTTTATGGATATTGATTATTATTGCTTCTGTGCATTAATAACTGAGTTTGAATTAGACTGACCCGTGTATTATTTTCTTTTGAATTTAATACTCGGGTCAGACCCGAGTTATTTCAGGTTGTAGATTTTCTTCTTTGAGTTGCTGTTCAGGATATGAAGACTTTTCACATCTTCTGAAGTTGTCAGTGTCATTTTGTAGTAGTCGTGTTGTTGTATAGAACGATATGTATTCATGTATATTAGTCGATAATGTACTTGTATATATAACTTCTAGAGTCGACAGTTGTAGTTGTATCATATGTATTGTGTCAACTATGTATTAACTGACATCAGTTATATATATATGAGACTTTTGTTTTTATCTGTGTTCCGCATTTATATTATCTGTGTTATTGTTATATCTAATGTCCTAAACTATTATGAACTATCGTAGTTCGTTTTATACTGATAATTGGATATGTCGATGGGAGTAAATAAACAATAGATGAAAACTAAAAAGTATATACTACTCCTATCGAGATAACCAATATTAGTGTAAGGCAAATTACGGATGGTCGCTCCTATCCAGCCTTATTCTTCGTAATAATAGACAGTATTTCTTTTAATACTCTTTGTTATTATGAGCATAGAGGTGGGGCGTCACAGTTGGTATCAGAGCTTGGGGTTTATGGACATAATATAAAACATAACTTGGATGGAACATATGTTACAACTATTGGTCGATGTTTTATTTGTACTTTGAGTCAAAACTAAAGTTTTGAAATTTGGATGAAATTTTTAAATATCTTTATTTAAAAATAATAGTGAAATTATGTTCCGATGATTTGATTGATTTGTGTTCTATTTATCAGAGTGCGCAGCGGAAACTGTGAAACCGTCTTCGCTGAGTACAACTGATAATCTTTTTGATTTAAAAATCAAAATACGGAATCGATATGAATTTCAATTATTGTTTACATAGCTGTAATTATTTTGTTTCTTTGAGAATTTCGAATCCGAATTGAGGATTCGAAGAAATTGCAGATATGTGATTTTTGTTGAAATTTCCGCTGGCTTTCTTTTGTATTAATCATCTATTGATTAGATTTTTGCTGTTTTGAATTATCTTCATTGAAGATACATTTGAATGATTTCTTTGTTCATTCTGTAGTACGTGCAAAAATTTGAATTGCACGTTACTGCATTTATTTACGTTGAACCGATGCTTGGTTATGAAACATATTTTGTTGCCGTTATTTTTGTAACGGGATTTTTACACCAATGCTAGATTTTTGAAGCACGGTGTTTTATTGACAATTTTAATGAATGAAAATTCACTGATGTCACATTTTGATGTGAATTATTTTGATGAGATATTTGATGTTTTAAAATTACTGTTGCTTTGACTTCAGTAATAGTCAAATTTTTAAAAGTGGATTTTCAAGCGGTTATACCGCAATGTTGATTTGTAACCGTTTTTACGGTATTTTGAGAAGTACAATTTCCTTATCGAAATTGTTACTGATTTGCTGCTTTAATCACGTGATTGGAAAATCGTTTTAAAATGAAAATTGTTTTACAAATTTTTAACAGTTTGCATTTTCAAAAGAATGAGAAAGCGACTTAAACGATTCAGCAAAATCGAGGATTATGACCCCTTTCTTTTACTGTTTCGCTTAACTCCGGACTTGTCCAGTTGAGAAGGTGAATTGTTATTTTTACAAAATAAATAAAATTGTTTTCAGAAATTTAACAGTTTATGCTTTCAAAAGAATGAGGAAGCGATTTAAACGTTTCAGCAAAATCGAGGACTATGACCCCTTTCTTTTACTTTTTCGCTTAATTCCGGACTTGTCCGTTTGAGAATGTAAAGTGTATTTTTATAAAATACACAATTTTGCACTTTCAAGGAAACGATGAAGAGATTTAAACGATTTAGCAAAAGTGCGGAGTATGGAACCACACTTTTACTATTTCGGTTAATTCCGGACTCGTTAATTGAATATCTGTTGTTTTGATGAATTTGATGATTTCACACTTTCAAGGAAACGATGAAGAGAATCAAACGATTTAGTAAAACACGTGGTATGGGACATGTGCGTTTGCTATTTCGGTTAATTCCGGACTCGTTAATTGAAACATTTTGATGCTTTCGTGTGCTTTCGAGCCACTTTGTTGGACCTTCGGGTCATTTGTTGGACCTCCGGGTCAATACCAGTACTAGACCTTCGGGTCATTTGTTGGACCTTCGGGTCATTTGTTAGGCGCCAAAATTATGTTGAGTACTTGGTAGGCTTCGGCCATTTGTTGATGCACGTGCGGCGAATTAAAAACTCGCCATCTGATGGGATCGATCCAAGCTTTTATGTTGATTTTCTAGTCTTCTTAATTGATTTCTAGATATTTGTTGTTTCTAATTATCTGCAGGTAATTAGATATCTGAGGTTATGAGATTTGATTATCGTTTTTGATAATCGAATATTTGTTGTTTCTGATTATCGCTTGTGATAATTAGATATTTGAGATTTAATTATCGTTGTTTGATAATTAAATATTTGTTGATTTGATTATCGTTTTTGATAATCGAATATTTGTTGTTTCTGATTATCGCTTGTGATAATTAGATATTTGAGATTTAATTATCGTTGTTTGATAATTAAATATTTGTTGATTTGATTATCGTTTTTTTTTATAATCGAATATTTGTTGTTTCTGATTATCGCTTGTGATAATTAGATATTTGAGATTTAATTATCGCTTTAGATAATTAAATATTTGTTGATTTGAGATTTAATTATCGCTTTAGATAATTAAATATTTGTTGATTTGAGATTTAATTATCGTTTTAGATAATTAAATATTTGTTGATTTGAGATTTAATTATCGCTTGAGATAATTAAATATTTGTTGATTTGAGATTTAATTATCGCTTTAGATAATTAAATATTTGTTGATTTGAGATTTAATTATCGTTTTAGATAATTAAATATTTGTTGATTTGAGATTTAATTATCGCTTTAGATAATTAAATATTTGTTGATTTGAGATTTAATTATCGTTTTAGATAATTAAATATTTGTTGATTTGAGATTTAATTATCGCTTTAGATAATTAAATATTTGTTGATTTGAGATTTAATTATCGCTTGAGATAATTAAATATTTGCTATTTTGAGATTTAATTAACGCTTGAGATAATTAAATATTTGTTGACTTGTTTCCTGATTATCGTTTGAGATAATTAGATATTCGTTGATTTAAGATTTCTAATTATCTGATAATTGTTTGCTAATTAGATGATTGTGTTTCATAATTATCTTTGTTGATAATTAGGTTTCGTTGTTTTCTGATTATCGTATCGATAATTAGATATTATTGTTTTATGAATTTCTGTATTTTAATTATCTGATTGATAATGGAATATAGCTGATAATTGTATTTGTTCAGTTTTGATTGTTTCTGATTATCTAATAGATAATCAAACTTTGTTGAGAATTTGTGTCCTTTATGGAATTAAAAGTTTTCTTTGGTGTTTACATTCTCGACTTTTAGTTTTCTAGCTTAACTAGTTTATGTTAGAAAGATAATTATTAGTGACAACCTTAATTATGAAAATTGCGGGGACGCAATTTTTATAAGGAGGAGAGTCTGTAACAACCCGGGGTTTTACCCCAATCAGTTATTGTCATTAAATGATAAAAATTGCTATCAGATTGCTATTGGAATTTTAAATCAATTTGAAATCCTTTTAAACAATTTGTTTAAGGATTGTAGTAGGCTTTACAAATTAAATCTAGCCTACGTTTACATTTTTGAAGTGATTCCCTTTGTTATTTTTATCGGCCGGTTCCCTCATAGTTTTAAAACCCTAGAAACAGTACGAACGAAAATAAAAATGGCAGCCACGATTTCTCGTTCGTCTTCTCGTCCAAATTTGGGGTTATGGGGGGGGATCGAAAGCACTGCTTGTAGAGGTTCGATCGAAGGATGTTTTCGACCTTGTTTCGTCGATGGATTGGCTGCTCATAATTAAGGTGAGTAAAATTATATTACTCACATCTAATTCATTGTTATTTGATCGTTTGTTTCTTGATTTCCATGGGCTTTGATTTTTGGTTGGAACTTATTGCTTTGGATTCTATGGCTTTCGAGTTAATTTATTTTGGTCTCGGCCAATTTTGTGAAACCCACTTCTTGATTACTTTGAAACTTTGAAACTTCTGATGTTTAAAAATGCCGATCTTTACTCCGGCCTGAGTTGCAATTGTTTTTGCCTCGACGTTGAGAATTTCTGACTTGGTTTGATTTTTGCTCGATGTTGATAAAATTTGCCATAGCTTCGGCCATTGCTGTCTTTGGTTGAGAACTTGGGGTTGAACATGTTGTATCGAATTGTTTTGCCTCGTGCTTTAGATTATCTGACCATTTTATTTCATGTATAATGTTGCCCCATTGCTTTGTCTGGTTTCTGATCCAATTTGGCTTGTGACATGGTTTCTCTGATATATTTTCTTCCGGTAGCACTTTCCTCTTTGTTCTAGTTTACTAACTAATTTATGATATTGGTCAATCGTATCGCCGACCTGCGGTTCGAATACCATGATTTCTGCACTTGTATTTGTTTCTGATTTCAAGTATATATGCCCTGAACATAAGTTTGTACTATGATTGTTCATTTTGGCAGTTGCCTTCATGATACCGAGTCTTCATGTCGTATTATATAGTCTTCACTTTGATTCTTCGTTGCCTTGACTGCACAGTCTTTATATTTAAAACAGTGTATCAATACAAGTGTAAAAATTGCAGTTTGATTATGCAAATTTTGAGTTTCATGTAAAACAGTCTCATGTACAGTTTGTTCTTGAGTATACAAGTGCACCACTGATGTGAGTGTTGATTTGTCTCTACTGCTCATCCCTGTATCATTTTATAGTTTGTAATTACACCTGTTTATATAGGAACTACCTATGTATCTTCCACTGTTGCATTGACTTTGTACTATGATTGTAATTGCAGTCGCCGGCATCACTGTTTTATGTATGTGGGGTTTGGTCTTTGATGTTGAGGCTGCTTGTTGAATTTTATGCTTGTAAACTGTTTTAATACAAGTTGGTACCTTGTTTCATTTGAAGCAATTTGGTCGAGTTACTTTGAAAACACTTGACTTTGATTGCACATTTCTCTGACCAATAGTGGCACGCATATTTCACTGTTGTTTAAGTTTGAGTCCTGGATATACTTGTGAACTTCCATTGCTCCTCTGGCCACTTGTTGTTCACTGGTCTGTCTGAAGCCCAGTTTGGCCATATCTATACATCGAGACAGTTTATAGTTGCCATGTGTGTCTGCTGTACTATGTAGTAGCCGTGCTTGTGCATTCTTGTGGCTAGTTGCTTCTGAGTTTCATTGTTCAGACTGTAGCATTGATGTGTACATTACCGGTACATGTCGCTTTTCATTTTGATGAGTTGATGCCATTGGTTTCAGGATTCATTGAGCTTTTGGGAAATTTATCACAGTAGTGGCGAGGCAGTACACGCGTGCGTGTACTGCTGCCACATCGATATTTAATTTGATTTGGTGTTTTCTGTTTTTGGTTCCTTGAGCTTCTGTGTACTTTATCACTGTAGTGGCAAGGCAGTGCACGCGTGCGTGGACTGCAACCACACGGTATTGACTTTTTAATTAATATTTCAATTGTTTGAATTGTTTTGTGTTCAATTCAATATTTGAGAATTTTACATGATTCCACCTTTCGATTGATCGTTTTGTTGTCTCTAATTATCTATTCGATAATTAGATTCTGAGTTTCTTATTATTCTGTAATAATTGGATTTTGATGTTAATTTCCAGTTAGGTGATTCTGATGTTTTCTAAATTATCTTCATTGATATTCTGACGTACGGTTGTGGCAAGGCAATGCACGCGTGCGTGTACTGCAGCCAAAACAGTATTGGCATTTTATGGATATTGATTATTATTGCTTCTGTGCATTAATAACTGAGTTTGAATTAGACTGACCCGTGTATTATTTTCTTTTGAATTTAATACTCGGGTCAGGCCCGAGTTATTTCAGGTTGTAGATTTTCTTCTTTGAGTTGCTGTTCAGGATTTGAAGACTTTTCACATCTTCTGAAGTTGTCAGTGTCATTTTGTAGTAGTCGTGTCGTTGTATAGAACGATATGTATTCATGTATATTAGTCGATAATGTACTTGTATATATAACTTCTAGAGTCGACAGTTGTAGTTGTATCATATGTATTGTGTCAACTATGTATTAACTGACATCAGTTATATATATATGAGACTTTTGTTTTTATCTGTGTTCCGCATTTATATTATCTGTGTTATTGTTATATCTAATGTCCTAAACTATTATGAACTATCGTAGTTCGTTTTATACTGATAATTGGATATGTCGATGGGAGTAAATAAACAATAGATGAAAACTAAAAAGTATATACTACTCCTATCGAGATAACCAATATTAGTGTAAGGCAAATTACGGATGGTCGCTCCTATCCAGCCTTATTCTTCGTAATAATAGACAGTATTTCTTTTAATACTCTTTGTTATTATGAGCATAGAGGTGGGGCGTCACAACTAGCATCTAAACCGAGGATATATATAAATCTCTGGTGAATCAATGCTAATTGTAAAGGAGTTTCACCCCTTTACAAGTCAATTTGAGGTTGGCGCTGTGCAGTTAATGCCCCGCTATTACCCCGCTATAACCCTGCTATATCTCATAGCGGATTTCTACCGCTACGGGTTTTCCATATAGCCCCAAATATAGCCTTTCTGTGACGACCTGGAATTTTTGTATATTTGAAATGTGAATATTTAATTTATTTTAAATATCCGAAGGTTAAATTTTAACTTTAATTTCAAATATACAGTATTTCTTTGGATAATTAATTATTAAATTTAATTATCGGGATTGGGTAAAATATTGAATCTTGATTTTAAACCTGTTAAAAATAGTTCAAAGGTTCAGAAAATTTATATTGTTAATACTGAAGATGATAGAACTTTTAAAATGGAATTTTAAAGAGTTTTGTTCAGTTTTAAAAATATATCATTGAAATTGAATTTAATAATAGCCATCCGAGGCATAGTCTCGGAATGCGACGAAACCAGTTCCATTGGATCCATAATATTGTATTATTATCGGATTTTAAATTTCGGAGCGTTTGGAGTTGTTGTGTAAACATACGGTATATAAACGTATAGAAATTCAGAGCATGTGTCCTTCCTGGCAACGTTCTCTTCTTGCCTAAGTAATTAGATGTAGATACGTATAATTTAGACACGTGTTCAACTGGGTAAACACGCGTCTCTTCCTGTATTTTCACAGCCGACAGTTCAAAATCAAAACCTATTTCTCTAATTCTCCCTCTTTCTTCCTTTATAATTTCGAATGGTTATATTCTTTCCCCTTCTCACCAACAAATTCGAAACCATCTTCTGAAGAAAATCGCGATCTCCAATTTCCCTTTTCTTTCAGTTCGAACGAAGCTCCCTTTCAAAATCTAAATCCCCAAATTATATCACCCATTCGAAATCACTTTCGTATGAATTAAAAGGAGACTGGCATCGCGAGCTACTTTCATGGATTCGAAGTTGCTATCGTTTGAGAGTGGGTGTCGCTCGAGAGCTTGCGCTCGCGTGGAGGGTTGTGAAGCTCGCGACTTAATGTAGGGCTGGTGGTGGTCATCGCGAGTGGAACAGGGGAGGATTTCGTGGTAGGCAAGTCAAGCGACGCAGTCGCGATCTGGAAATCGAGTTCGCAACTGCGAACGTGGCCGCGAGGCGTCGAGGTGCATCGATCATTGGAGGAAGGCAGTTCGATCTGGGGAGGAAGTGCTGGTTGTTTGAGGGGATGCTCGGCGTTCATTTCGTCTGGGGTTTGGAGACAGTTGGGCGATAATTTCTTTGGGGAGGCCTGGGTTGAATTGTGGGGCGCGGAAGCTCGGTTAAGGATTGCGAACTAGTGGTCGAAATGGAGGTTTAATCGATTTAAGGAAGGAGGCAGTAAAGGTATTCCCTTAATTAATTTTAGCTTATGGATTAGGGGAAGTTAGTTTTATTTTAAACAAAAGTTCTAAACTGTTTTGATTTACAAGAGAGAAAAATTTATAGTAAAGCAAATCCTTATTTTTATTATTTACTAAAGGGAAATACCAGTTAAGAATATGTGCACACCTTTGTTCATTTAAAACAATATATACATTAAATTGAAATTTGTTTAGTTGGTGAAAATATTTTAATGAAATAGAAGTAGTTCACATTTAAATTTATCTGTTTAGCTTTTTAAGTCAAACTCTAAGTCATTTTCCTAGTATAGGAAGTTGTTAAGGAAATAAATAAAATAGTAAATTTAAATTATTGGTTAATTAAATCTATTAAATGATAATTGATCATTTGATTAATGTAAATATTAATAAGCCGTATAATGTGTGTACAAGGTTATAAACTGGGAAACCGAGACGGGTTGGATCGGGTTGCAAAACAAATCAAAGGTGAGTTAATCTCACTCAGTTAGATTTAAATTTAAATGGTTAAATTTAAATAATTGATTGAATGGTTGCATTGATTGATGTGCTATACTATATATAGTAGTATATAGCAATATATACATATTGGCATATGTATATATTGGACTTGTTGATATTCCCGCATTTATATAGCGGATGAGACCCTATGCGCCGCATAATAGCGGATGATATTTTATAAAACCCATATACCGCGATATTCCACCTCGAAGTGGAATTGGTATTGTGCTAACGTCTTTGGATGCAGGGAAACAGGTTGGAGGGATCCAACTGGATTCCTCAAAATTATTAGATTATTTAATATTCTATGTTCTGAATATTTGATATTATGTGATGATTTTGATGTGGTTGATTTGGATTGTCCAGTATAATAAATTATAAAATCTATGGAATTGAATTTTTGGAAAGAAATCAAGGAGTAAAAGTTTAAGTAAAATAATTCGAGGAATTGGGATAAAAATTTATAACGAATTGAAATAAAAATAAGGTGATTTGGAATTTTAACAAATATTAAATAAGGGGATTTTGAATCTACAAGGGATAATAAATTTTATACTTAAGTGATATTATTTGAAGAATAAAAGAAGTTATTTTTGAAATTAAGGATTAAAGTTAATTAAAGAATAAATGAGGAGTTTTGGAAATCTGTAATTGATATTGGTAAAAAGGGGTTTAACTCGTAATAAGGAATAAAAATCTAAAGGTTAATGTATTTTGGAATAAATGAAGTAGCAAAGGAAATTTATTTCAAAGTAAGTAGAGTAAATTGGGAAATAAGTTGGAAATTGATTTAGTTGTTTAAAATTGGAATTTTAGAAGAGAAATGAGATTTTGGAATTTATAAACTGGGTTTATAAAGTAAAATAAAATATCAGTGGATATTAGAAAATATAAATTCAAGGTGGGAATTTATAAAGGGATATGAATTGGTTTAAAATAAATGTTGATTTATTTTTAAAGGATGGGAATGAGAAGTGTATTTCTCTGGATAGCCAAGTACGTTTTCAAGGTAGTTTTAAATATAAGTTAAAAGTTTTAATATGTTTTAAAAAAACATGTTTTAGAAAATTGATTATTTTTAAATGTTAACTTTTTAAAGTAAGTATTTTCAAAAATATATTATTGTAGTAATTATATAAAAGTGAATTCCTATTATGTTTTAAAAGGAGAAATTTAGTTTATATTTATAAAGTGGTTTATTTTAAAGTATATATTTTTAATAAAGTATTAAAGTAGTTTAATTTCAATGTTATAAGATATATTTAAAATAAAGTGTTTTTAAATTATTCTAAAATCTAAAAGTGTTTTGTACTTGGTGTTTCAGAGAAATAAATATTTGGAAATGTATTCCGTAAGCGGAAACTGTTTGAAATTGTTTTCAAAATGAGCTTTGAAAATTTGAAAATATATCTTGGAAAGATATTTGGGCAAATAAATAATGTGGGAAATTATTTATTGTGTGATGGTTGCTTGTGGATGTTAATTGATAGTTAAATAACCGACTATCAATATTGGCCGAATGCGCTGATCGTTTCGAAGAGACCGGGATCGAGTTTCCGTATACCGGGATTCTAGGTCTGGAGACTCGAATACCACTTCGATCCGGTTTGTACGTTTCGTGTAACGATTTCGGGGTCGAAGATGGAGCTGTGAAGTGCAAGGGCTAGTCGCTACTAATCCTGAGGATATTTCCAAAATGGATGTAGTAGGAATAGTGCCTTCGGTTCCGTTCGGACCCGGGACGGACTGGTATGGACGAATGCTTGCGAAACATCGTCAGCGGACGATGGGCATTCTAAGGGATATGTTCTCTAAAAGGTATCGTTTAGCCTCGAACCTCATCAACCGGGAATGACTGAAAATCAGGGGTTATGCAGCAAGGCTTCGTGGGTAGCTCCCACTGGAGGGTAAGGTCATCCCTGTCTAGATGTCCCTTTTTATTTCGGCTTAGTGGTGCGGTTGCTGATCCCAACCGTGGGGTGATTTTATTCGGGATCATCCAGTAAGGGATGGTTCCGGCCTTGTGTTGCAGGGGAGCGGGCGTACTCCTCGGTACGGTGATCTAGGCCACGTACTGTGATAGGTGGTACCCCAGTGCCTAGTCATTCGTTGGAAATCCATTCTCCCTACGTGCCTGTACGGTTTTGATTGTGCCCAACTATTGTTGAAATGTGAGATGCAAGCATTTCAGCTAGATTATATTTTACTTTCTGTAGACACTATTAAAATATCAGAGGATTTTGATATAAAGTGTTTTAGCTATCGTAAGGTAAAAACCCGACATGTTTATTTGTGGCGTGGTCTTACGAGATGCTTTGTTTTCAAAGGATTTTGAAACTTTAATAATCAATTTGAGTGTGATTTTCTCACGCTGGTTTTCCAGACTGACTCGGGTATTGTTTTATATGATGCTCGGGTCAGACCGAGTATTATAGATTACAGGAAATGATGCTATGGAGCTGGATGGCGATACGTACTTCCGTATTTGAGTTATATATTCCGCTGTGTATTCAGATTGTGAGGACAAGTTATGATTACTGTCCAGTTGTATGATATTGATGTGATGTACTCTGATGATGTATTGGGATGATGTATATATAAACAGATATAGATTTCTTTTTGTGTAAAGATCTGTTATTACCTATTATAGTTTATTCCGCTGCGTATGAGAGATTCTGTTGTTGTTTTCTATTTTTCTTCTTCTTCTACCTCTTCTTCTTAACTCAAATGGTCCGGTTTTTCGTGTAGGAAAAACTCGGGTCGTTACAGTGGTATCAGAGCTTAGGCTAGCGATAACCTTGGCTCTGGTGGAAATTTTGAGAGTACTAATAGATATGAGCGCGTATTTGTTAGTGAATATAAAATGGTTTTATATTGTGTTGGTTGGTTTATTGAGTGGCATATGAACCTTCATCGACACAGTCTGGACAACTGTATCGAAGGGGTTTCTAAACACTTGAATAAAACAGTTCGACACAGTATTGTTTTAAATAGGGTGAATGAAATAATTTTGCCCAAATTATTTTTATATATAAAAGGATAACTTTTGTAAATTATATATTTGGTTGCTTGGTTGTTAGAAAATGACAATAATGAGTTAGTCTCATTATTGAGTAGAAAATTGAAATATAGACTATAAATGAAATTTATAAATTGAGATAAACTTCATATACAAATGTGAATTACAAATGTGATTTATAATCAAATGAGATTAATTCATAAACAAATGAAATTTGTAAATGTAAATTGTAAATGTGACTTATAACTTGAAATAAAATGTGATAGAATTCCAGAGTAATGTTTGGATATAAAGTTGAATAGATTTTGAATTTGAAGTTTTGGGAAAGATTTAAATTCCTTTGGATTTAAAAATAGTTTTTAAAGGTTTTGGGGAAATAATAGTGATATTATTTCATGAATATTTTTGAAATTGAATTGAAATCTAGGGGGATTTGGGATTTAAAAATGTTTGAAATGTTTAGAGTGATAAAAGCATTAAATTCTCTTTTGGTCGTTGGAAAATAATTTCGGTGATGACTGCAGCATCATCGATGTCTATTTTCGAGTTTCCAAAGAGAAATTGCTACCAAACTGTTTTAAATTGAAAATGATTGTGAACTGGGTTGGTTTTGAAATTCAAAGGGAAAATTGTTTGATAAAAGCAGATTGTTTTGGAAATTGGGATTTGAGGTGATATACCAGATGTGTGAGTTATTTATGGATTCAAAATGGTTTTTGAAATAAAACCGGGCAATTAAATTCTAGAAATTCTATTTTAAAATTTAAATGTGGAAATTTAAATGAATCAACAAAATAAAGTATAGAATGAAGTTGATTGAAATAAGAAGGGAATGAAAGTTTAATTCTGGGATTATAATTATGAGATGAAATTAACTCAATGAGTAATATAAGCTGGTAGATAAAAGAGTTAGAGAACTTGAAGGTGAATAAAATATATTTGAATTTAACTTAAGGTAAGTTAAATAAATTTGAGAATTGGAATTGAATTAAATGTAAATAAGTTGAAGTTGAATTGAATGGATATAAAGGTAATGTAAAATGCTTAAAATTGTGTAAAGAAATTCATATTCTTAAGTTCTTAAGTATAATAATTTGAAATTTGATTATAAAGATGAAATGGACTTAAATGAATAGTCCCAGATCTTAAGTAAGTAAGATAATTAAGTGAAGTGATATTTGGAATTAAAAAGCAAGTATTTAATTTTAACCAGCGGAGGAACTAATTTGATAATAAATTAGTTAATGAAATTGAATTGTGAGTTAATGAAATTGGATTAAAATAGTGATGGTTTGAATTGCGAATGAAATCCAAATAAGTGAAAATAAATTGGAAATGGCCTGGTTATTAATAAAATAATTCCAGATGAATTGAGTATGGAAAATAAAATTCATAATGATTGAGTGAATGAACCAATTATATTAAATAAATAAATGGATGGAATTTGATTAAATAAGAATCAAATGAAAGATGGAAATAAAACTTTAAAGGGTTGGTTAAATGGAAAATAAACTTAAGTTATTGACTTAAGTAAATGTTGAATGGAAACTGAACTCAACAGAGGAGTGGTTTAAATAAGTTAAGAAATAGTTATTGAATGAATTAACTTGAATTGTTTTCGAGCTAAATAAAATTAAATTTTTGGAAGTTGGAGATGAATTGAATTTAAGGAAAAAATTGAAAATGAAGTAGTAAATTGAAGTAAGTTGGAATTCATAGGAAATGGAAGTTCAATTTGAATATATACACTTCGGTGGTGAAGTAGTAAATAAGTATAAGAAAATTTATATGAACTTAAGAATTGAAGAATGAAATTCTTAAGAAAATTTGTATTGGAGGTATACTTAGTAATTTTGGAATGGAAATATATATATATATACTAAGTGAATAGTTGAATGAAGACTAAAACTGAAGTTGTGAAATGGGATAGTTGTGAATAAAGGGATAACAATCAAAAAGAAATGTGAATAAAGGAGAATTGATATAACTGATAATCAATTGGAATTTATACGTAAGATGTACGTATATTATTTTATCCGCATAGCTATTTGGTCCAGATGTCGAACACAGAATTTCGAGATAGTTTTATCAATCCGAATCAGGATTTTTCACTCGATTTTCAACGGCGAGACTGGATGTGACGACCGCCCATGACCCCTGCACCGAATCTAGAGAATAAGCGCTGTAAAGTGTGCCAGGCGACCATGGACGATTGTCAAGGTAAGATTTAAAACAACAGAATCTATCGTATTACTCACAGCGCATGGACAAAATGCAGTAGAACATATGTATAGTGAAGCTTTACAGAACAAAATGACATCATATAAAACTCCATAATAGTTGAATACAAGCATCCACATAGTCAATACATCCAGCCTCACTACAAAACTCTCAGAGAATACAAAACAGCGGAAAATCCAGTACATATAATAAGAAGATAATATGCAACCCTCCAGCTCGTCTTCGATATCAGCATCGTGAGAAGAAAACAGCACCTGTCACCTGCTACCTAGTCTGCCCGTCCCAAAATGGACGAACAGCCCAAGGCAATAAGAATTAAAAACATAAAGCCTTGAGTCAGACAACAGTCTTAGTGAGCAGTAAATTAACTAACAACATACCAAAAGAGCATAAAGGAAAAGGAAAAGGAATACAACCCTCCCACTCCAACCTCATTCTACAGTGATAGCCCCCAGACACATACTAAGCAGAAGCAAACATAGCAGAACATACAATTTAAAGTAAAACTACTATCACTCGAGTCAAGGGCGATGTTTTCCAAGTACCAAGGCCTAAATCAGATAAGCACCCAGAAAATACCGCTCTTGAGTCCGAATGACGATACAACCAAACATCCATGACTCTGGCTATCACTGTTATCATTGCTTCGATATCACCGTTAATTGAATGACCGGCACATTCTTTCAGCCATCCGTCAAGGGCTAATGAAAACCCCGGTTCTAGACATAACTCCCGCACGTCGTCGCAGCCCGTGCCTAGGACTATCGAATCTGCCCAGAGTACTCGACCATCAACAGTTGGCCGTTGGGACTATCGAATCTGCCCAAATGTACCCTTGCTTAGAGCATGCTAGAACCTTCAACAACGATGCTATCCAAGCCTCCTAGTCATCCTCCTCGACGACTATTCTCATATCCATTCATTATCCTCAACTCGAATCATATCACCGAGTTATCAACATGCTTGGAATGATCCCGTCTGGATTAGACCAAGTCTTCATCATATGATTGCCTCGCTTCATTACATCCTCGCAAAGCCCCATCTCAACATATCATCAAATCTATGCATAAGAGCTTCATCATCCCGCTACATATGCCACGAGCAGCTTTTCCACTTCAAGAGCCTTTCCCTTAGCTTTTGAATCACCTTCGATCTAAATCTAATCATCAATCATCTAGTTCATAATAATCAATCAAATCAAACATCAATCCAAGCAATCAAGCATTCAAAAATGATCTAAGTAGACAATTATAACAATAATGGCATTTTCGTAATTAAAGAGTTGAAAGTCCAATAAGCATGAAAACATGGATTATATCTCTACAAACTTGATGAATGAACTTGCATAGGTTAACATATGATAAAATGGATGTAACATCATCATGAACAATGGATCTATATGGATCTATACATAGGATGAAGAAAATGCATGGAAATCACTATTTTAACACCAAATCGAGCCAACAATCCGATATACTCCTTTGGATCCGTGTGAGAGATAATCACCACTCACCAAATCACCTAAACAATCCAAAAGATATCAACTTCAGATCTGGACAGCGAAGAACTAAGCTAGATCTATCACAAATCCGCTTCAAATGAAGAAATCTCTCTTGAAAAGATGAAGATCTTCAATCTAAGCTCTTGAATCTTCAATCTTGATCTTCGATTTGGATGGATGGAAGCACTAGATTAGAGTGGAGAAAAGAAGTGAAGAAGTGTAGAAGTCGAGCTCTCAAAATGGCAGCACTTCGTCGCTTCAAAAATCCGGATCCCAAAAAGTGAGAACAACCCCTCCTATTTATAGCAGAAATCTGTCCTTAAGTCGCTTAACTCGGCTATCTCCCTAGGTCGTTTCCGACCTAAGCCTCTCCGACCTAAGACTCTCCGACCTAACAGATAGATCTACGCGACCTAAATCCTAGCGACCTAACAACTTAACAACCTACGCGACCTAACAGTGTTACGACCTAACACATAGCCTAACTCTTAAGGTCGCCAACTGTTAACTCCTTAGGTCGCTAACAAGCTAACTCCTTAGGTCGCTAACAAGCTAACCCCTTAGGTCGCTAACACGGCAACTCCTAGGTCGCTAACAAGCTAACCCCTTAGGTCGCTAACACGGCAACTCCTAGGTCGCTAACAAGCTAACCCCTTAGGTCGCTAACACGGCAACTCCTAGGTCGCTAACAAGCTAACCCCTTAGGTCGCTAACAAGCTAACCCCTTAGGTCGCTAACACGGCAACTCCTAGGTCGCTAACAAGCTAACCCCTTAGGTCGCTAACCACTAGTTTCCTTAGGTCGCTGCCGACCTAAATATACTAACTCGGCACCACTAGGTCGCTCATCCCTAGGTCGTTAACTACTGGGTTTACTTAGGTCGCTACCAACCTATCTCTTAGGTCGCTAACACCTTAACCCGCCAGAAACTCTAAAGTCTCCTTCCTTTTAGGTCGTCTACGACCTAAACCCTTACCATCCATCACACGACCTAACTCCAAACCTTAAGGTCACCAATCCCCAACATTCTTAGGTCGGTCACGACTTATCTCCTAAGTTGCCAACAATACTTAACTAACCTCTAGGTCGCGTACGACCTAGGACTTAGGCAAATTTCAACCAAGATCTGGAACAACTAGAAAATGCTGAAAATCCCAGATTTTGACAAACTTTTCGATCCGTAAAATACGGGTCGTTACATTCTCTCCCCCTTAGGAATTTCGCCCCCGAAATTCCAAGCAAACAAAGCAATCAAAGGCTATTCTGTACGCCTACCATCCATAGCAATCAACAAACCATGCATCCAATTCTAGCTTAGCGTACAGAATTCTAAGACTTAGAACAAGTTACAATATCGCGAGAAGAGACGACACCTTAGGGCCATACCTTGAAGAGTTCAGGATGAGCTGCCTTCATCCTCTCTTCCACCTCCCACGTACAGTCGTTATCATCATCACTCCATTGTATCTTGAGCAACTTAACTACCTTCCTCCTGAGCTGTTTCGTGTCGGTTTCAATGACACGAAGCGGCTTACGAGGTCTTCTATCGACTGGATCAACTTCTAAGTCTTCACAGCTATCAGCAGAAACCACTGTATTCGAGTCGTGCACATACTTCCGTAGATAAGATACATGAAAAACATTGTGCACACCCGACATCTTCTCAGGTAACTCCAACCTATAGGCGAGCTTTCCAATTCGCTCGATAATCGGGAATGGTCCAACAAATCTCGGAGTCAATTTACCTTTCTTCCCGAATCGGATAACATTCTTCAGTGGAGAAATCTTCACAAAAACCATATCTCCTACGTCGAATTCCAAATCCTTCCGACGCTTATCAGCATAACTCTTCTGACGGTCTTGGGCTGCCTTCATTCGTTGCCGAATGATCTCTATGCAATCTGAAGTCTGACGAATCATCTCTGGCCCAAGCATCAGCTTTTCTCCAGTTTCCTACCAACATGTTGGAGAGTTACACGGTCTTCCATACAATGCCTCATACGGTGCCATACCAATGCTTGACTGGTAACTGTTGTTGTACGCAAACTCCACCAAATGAAGGTGATCTTCCCATGATCCTCTGAAATCCAAAACACAAGCTCTGAGGAGATCTTCCAAAACTCGGTTGACTCTCTCGGTCTGGCCATCTGTTTGGGGATGATAAGCTGTACTCAAACACAACTCGGTTCCCAAAACTTCCTGGAAGCTCTTCCAAAATCCACTAGTGAACAATGGATCTCGATCGCTCACTATACTCTTCGGAATACCATGGAAACGAACTATCCACTTAACATACAACTCAGCCAACTTTGATGCGGTCCTAGTCGATCGAACAGGAATGAATCGTGCACTCTTAGTCAGACGATCCACAATGACCCAAATTCCTTCATTTCCCGTTCTGGTTCTAGGCAATCCATCGATAAAATCCATCGACACTTGTTCCCACTTCCATGTAGGAACTACTAATGGCTGAAGCAATCCACTAGGCTTCTTTTGTTCAGCCTTTACCAACTGGCAGTTCATACATTTGGAAATAAAATTCCCAACATCCTTCTTCATACCTTCCCAGTAGTAGGTTCTCTTCATATCCCGATACATCTTATTTCCACCTGGATGAATTGTCAACTTCGAGTGATGACTTTCCTTCAAAACTTCACTCCTCAATTCATCTATATCGGGAACAACTAGTCGTCCTTGCTTCCGAAGCCAACCCTCTCGATCGACCTCGAATCCTTTATCCTTTTCTGGATCCAATCCAAATTCCAAATCACGGATAATCTTGACAAGCTTATCATCTCGCTTTTGGCCCTCGCCAATCCTTTCCACAAGAGTGGGTCTTATCGATAAGTTTGCCAACATCTCAGGTTCCAATTCACATCCAGGCCTGAAGTCAAATCCAGCTAAATACTCGAGACTCTTCCATTCTGAAAACATGGTTCCCAATCCTGCATGTCTTCGACTTAACGCATCTGCCACTGCGTTACCTTTTCCCGGAGTATAAGCTATACCAAAATCATATGATGCTAAAAACTCTAGCCAACGTTGCTGCCGAAGATTCAAATCCTTTTGGGAGAAAAGATACTTCAGCGACTTATGATCCGTAAACAACTCGAATCGAACTCCCAATAGATAATGTCTCCACATCTTCAGAGCAAATACAATCGCCGCTAACTCTAAATCATGAGTTGGGTAATTCCTTTCATGCGGCTTCAGTTGTCGACTGGCATACGCAATAACTTTATCCTTCTGCATCAGCACTGCTCCAAGTCCAGTACCACATGCGTCGGTGTAAACCACCATCTCATCATTCCCACTTGGAATAGTCAAAACAGGAGCACTCGTCAATCTCTCTTTCAGGATTCCGAAAGCTTGCTCACACTTAGCATCCCAACTGAACACTTGGTTCTTTTTCGTCAATCCTGTTAACGGTGCAGCTATCTTGGAGAAGTCTTTGATAAACCGTCGATAGTACCCTGCTAATCCAAGAAAACTTCTCACGTCAGATGCATTCTTAGGTCTAACCCAATCCTGGATTGCTGCCACCTTAGCGGGATCAACCGCTATTCCACTTCCAGAAATCACATGGCCTAAGAACCTCACTTCACTCTTCCAGAAGTGACACTTCGAAAACTTAGCCTTCAGCTGATGTTTCCGCAAGATTTCCAAAACAATACGCAAGTGCGTCTTGTGCTCCTCTTCCGTTCTGGAATAAATCAGAATATCATCCACGAACACAAGTACGAACTTGTTCAACTGATCTCTGAACACTCTATTCATAAGATCCACAAAATATGCTGGCGCGTTAGTCAATCCAAACGGCATTACCAGCCACTCAAAGAAACCAGATGGTGTCCTAAAAGCAGTCTTCGGCACACTATCCTTAGCCACTCTCAGCTGGTGAAATCCTGTTGCCAAATCCATCTGAGAAAACACCTTAGCTTCGTGAAGCTGATCAAACAAGTCATCTATTCTCGGCAATGGATACTTGTTCTTCTTAGTCACCTTATTCAGCTCACGATAATCGACGCACAATCTCAACGACCCATCTGCCTTGGTTGCAAACACAACTGGTGCACCCCACTCGGACACGCTACGCCAAATGAATCCTTTCTGCAAAAGATCATCAACTTGCACCCTCAACTCCTGCTGTTCCCTAGGCGCCATTCGCCTAAGAGGCATCACAACAGGTCTGGCTCCTTCAACTAGATCTATACGAAACTCGATCTCTCTATGCGGCGGCAACCCTTTGACTTCGTCAAAGACATCCTCGAATCCATTTGCGATTGTCACTAAAGACAGTCCATCCCGTGGAACAACTAGCGAATACATGAAGCTCATGAAGACGCCTTCTTCATGCTTACATCGTATCACAATCTTTCGCCCCTCCACATTCTCGACTGTCACCTCCAGCCTCTCACAATCAACCTTAGCCGCATACTTCCTAAGCCAGTCCATACCCAAGATAATTCCGAACCCCGCAAAGTTCAGAACAAAGCAATCACAAACAAAAGAGCAACCATGACTCGACACAACTAGACCACGGCATAACATACACAAACAAGACGAACCCCCAACTGGATTAGTCACAACCAATGGCCTATCAACAATATCCGGTGTCAAACCTAACCGGCCAACGAGTTCATTACAAACAAACGAATGCGACGCTCCAGTATCAAACAAAACTCTAACAGGAATACCACATAGGAAAAGATTACCTTGAACCACCACACTCTTTCCCTTCTCTTCAGCAGTAGGAGCTTTCGAAGACGACGGAACAGCTCCTAAAGCATAAGCTTGCACAATCTGCCTGTCCTTCCTTGGTTCTGGACAATTCTTCCTGAAATGCCCCGGCTTGTCACAGTTGTGACACTTCATCGGCACCTTCGGATTCTTACAATCCTTAGAGAAATGGCCCTTCTGCTGACAATTGTAGCAAGTCACCTCACCTTTCGGCTTCTTCTGGCCATCCTTACCCTTCTGCTGCTGCTACTTCCTCTTCTGGTTTCCACCCTGCTGTGGTTTAGATTCTCCCTTGGTAACAGCAACAACAGGTCCTTCCTTAGGAAACAGACTCTCATGCCTAAGAGCTTTCTCCACAAGCTTCTCAAATGAATCGTCCAAATGATCCACCAACTGTCTCCCAAGATAACTATCCAAGCCGGTCACAAACTTCTCATTCTTCTGATAAGCAGATTCAATATACGACCGGGCATACTTGGACAAAGCTTCGAACTCAGAAACATACTCAAGAACTGATCTTCCACCTTGCTTGAGCTCCACAAACTTCTTGAATAGAACAGACTTCTGAGCTGTAGAAATGAACTTAGCTTCAAATCTAGCTTGGAATTGCTCCCAAGTAATCTCTTCCTCCGCAGTATCGATGGTAATAGAGTTCCACCAATTAGAGGCTCTCCCTTGAAGCTGCCTTGATGCCAACTTCCTCTTAGTTGCATCATCAATTCCCAAATCACCAAAGATCCTTCTACAAGCATCTATCCACCTCTGGACCTCAATAGTTGATTCTGTTCCCAAGAAAACCTTCCCTCCAAGAGCAGTATAATCCTTGCACAGCTTAGCAAAATCCACTGGTTTCGGAGTTTGGACTTGAACTCCAACATCTACTGCCGCCCCCGGAACTGGTATCCTCCTCATGATCGAAGTCATCATAGCTTCGAACATGGCTGCATAATCAGCAGTCTCTTCAGTAGCACGGCCTTCCCTAGCAGCTGGTCTCCCTCTTCGACTCATTCTCAATATCTATAAAAAGGAATGATTAGAACATCTAGAGAAACAACTGCATAAAGGACTCAAACCCTACTAAGCTACTATATTATATATAGTAATCATCCATCAAAATACAATTACGTCTCTCATACGTAGTTACTTCAGCGAGCGTTGGGTAAAATCGATTAACCAATGCTCTGATACCAAATGTGACGACCGCCCATGACCCCTGCACCGAATCTAGAGAATAAGCGCTGTAAAGTGTGCCAGGCGACCATGGACGATTGTCAAGGTAAGATTTAAAACAACAGAATCTATCGTATTACTCACAGCGCATGGACAAAATGCAGTAGAACATATGTATAGTGAAGCTTTACAGAACAAAATGACATCATATAAAACTCCATAATAGTTGAATACAAGCATCCACATAGTCAATACATCCAGCCTCACTACAAAACTCTCAGAGAATACAAAACAGCGGAAAATCCAGTACATATAATAAGAAGATAATATGCAACCCTCCAGCTCGTCTTCGATATCAGCATCGTGAGAAGAGAACAGCACCTGTCACCTGCTACCTAGTCTGCCCGTCCCAAAATGGACGAACAGCCCAAGGCAATAAGAATTAAAAACATAAAGCCTTGAGTCAGACAACAGTCTTAGTGAGCAGTAAATTAACTAACAACATACCAAAAGAGCATAAAGGAAAAGGAAAAGGAATACAACTCTCCCACTCCAACCTCATTCTACAGTGATAGCCCCCAGACACATACTAAGCAGAAGCAAACATAGCAGAACATACAATTTAAAGTAAAACTACTATCACTCGAGTCAAGGGCGATGTTTTCCAAGTACCAAGGCCTAAATCAGATAAGCACCCAGAAAATACCGCTCTTGAGTCCGAATGACGATACAACCAAACATCCATGACTCTGGCTATCACTGTTATCATTGCTTCGATATCACCGTTAATTGAATGACCGGCACATTCTTTCAGCCGTCCGTCAAGGGCTAATGAAAACCCCGGTTCTAGACATAACTCCCGCACGTCGTCGCAGCCCGTGCCTAGGACTATCGAATCTGCCCAGAGTACTCGACCATCAACAGTTGGCCGTTGGGACTATCGAATCTGCCCAAATGTACCCTTGCTTAGAGCATGCTAGAACCTTCAACAACGATGCTATCCAAGCCTCCTAGTCATCCTCCTCGACGACTATTCTCATATCCATTCATTATCCTCAACTCGAATCATATCACCGAGTTATCAACATGCTTGGAATGATCCCGTCTGGATTAGACCAAGTCTTCATCATATGATTGCCTCGCTTCATTACATCCTCGCAAAGCCCCATCTCAACATATCATCAAATCTATGCATAAGAGCTTCATCATCCCGCTACATATGCCACGAGCAGCTTTTCCACTTCAAGAGCCTTTCCCTTAGCTTTTGAATCACCTTCGATCTAAATCTAATCATCAATCATCTAGTTCATAATAATCAATCAAATCAAACATCAATCCAAGCAATCAAGCATTCAAAAATGATCTAAGTAGACAATTATAACAATAATGGCATTTTCGTAATTAAAGAGTTGAAAGTCCAATAAGCATGAAAACATGGATTATATCTCTACAAACTTGATGAATGAACTTGCATAGGTTAACATATGATAAAATGGATGTAACATCATCATGAACAATGGATCTATATGGATCTATACATAGGATGAAGAAAATGCATGGAAATCACTATTTTAACACCAAATCGAGCCAACAATCCGATATACTCCTTTGGATCCGTGTGAGAGATAATCACCACTCACCAAATCACCTAAACAATCCAAAAGATATCAACTTCAGATCTGGACAGCGAAGAACTAAGCTAGATCTATCACAAATCCGCTTCAAATGAAGAAATCTCTCTTGAAAAGATGAAGATCTTCAATCTAAGCTCTTGAATCTTCAATCTTGATCTTCGATTTGGATGGATGGAAGCACTAGATTAGAGTGGAGAAAAGAAGTGAAGAAGTGTAGAAGTCGAGCTCTCAAAATGGCAGCACTTCGTCGCTTCAAAAATCCGGATCCCAAAAAGTGAGAACAACCCCTCCTATTTATAGCAGAAATCTGTCCTTAAGTCGCTTAACTCGGCTATCTCCCTAGGTCGTTTCCGACCTAAGCCTCTCCGACCTAAGACTCTCCGACCTAACAGATAGATCTACGCGACCTAAATCCTAGCGACCTAACAACTTAACAACCTACGCGACCTAACAGTGTTACGACCTAACACATAGCCTAACTCTTAAGGTCGCCAACTGTTAACTCCTTAGGTCGCTAACAAGCTAACTCCTTAGGTCGCTAACAAGCTAACCCCTTAGGTCGCTAACACGGCAACTCCTAGGTCGCTAACAAGCTAACCCCTTAGGTCGCTAACACGGCAACTCCTAGGTCGCTAACAAGCTAACCCCTTAGGTCGCTAACACGGCAACTCCTAGGTCGCTAACAAGCTAACCCCTTAGGTCGCTAACAAGCTAACCCCTTAGGTCGCTAACACGGCAACTCCTAGGTCGCTAACAAGCTAACCCCTTAGGTCGCTAACCACTAGTTTCCTTAGGTCGCTGCCGACCTAAATATACTAACTCGGCACCACTAGGTCGCTCATCCCTAGGTCGTTAACTACTGGGTTTACTTAGGTCGCTACCAACCTATCTCTTAGGTCGCTAACACCTTAACCCGCCAGAAACTCTAAAGTCTCCTTCCTTTTAGGTCGTCTACGACCTAAACCCTTACCATCCATCACACGACCTAACTCCAAACCTTAAGGTCACCAATCCCCAACATTCTTAGGTCGGTCACGACTTATCTCCTAAGCTGCCAACAATACTTAACTAACCTCTAGGTCGCGTACGACCTAGGACTTAGGCAAATTTCAACCAAGATCTGGAACAACTAGAAAATGCTGAAAATCCCAGATTTTGACAAACTTTTCGATCCGTAAAATACGGGTCGTTACACTGGATATGGATTGTTGATTGATTCTGGATATTCTCTATCATAGTTTGTGGCTATGCAAGGAGAATGACGGTTTCTGATCAAGGAACCAGATCTGAGTCCGCACTAGGAAGTCGGGTGGACGATACTAGTTCGGAAGTGAAATTGTGTGATCGATTGAGCGATCGAATATGATATTGCGTACGGATGATATATGTGCATCGTACGGGCTTAAGTAAAGCAAATATTGAAAATTTGTAAAGAAAAGTATAAAATGACTTTAGGATTGTGATTGAATATTATTGCTTAGTAGGATATACAGGTGTATAAAAGCAATGGATAAATTGGGATTTTTGATTTAGAAGATAAAATTTAATGGCCCGTCAAAAAGGTATGTATTTGAATTTCTATATGAAATTTGATTGGGTTTTGGATCCAGCCACTTGGCTTTTTGTTTTCTTTTTGAGATTGGGAGGCCGTAGAGCCATTTTGTAGTAGTACCGAGCTAGCCGCGCAAAGGAGACGCTGGCAAAATTTTTCGGAAATTTAGGGAGTTAGAAAAATTTCGAGAAAAATTTGATAATTCAAAATTTGAATTCAAATTTAAATTTGAACTGATAAGAAAGATAATATTGTTTGGGACTTAGGAGTAAGTTTGAAAGGTTAGAAAGAGGGATAATGTATCTCTATTAAAGGATTTGTTTTGGGAGGTGGTTAAAACTATTTGGGGTTAAAGAAATAGTTAATGGGGATTGAATCATTCCTCTTAACTAGTAATTTCGGGGACGAAATTCTTTTAAGGGGGGAGGAATGTGACGACCTGGAATTTTTGTATATTTGAAATGTGAATATTTAATTTATTTTAAATATCCGAAGGTTAAATTTTAACTTTAATTTCAAATATACAGTATTTCTTTGGATAATTAATTATTAAATTTAATTATCGGGATTGGGTAAAATATTGAATCTTGATTTTAAACCTGTTAAAAATAGTTCAAAGGTTCAGAAAATTTATATTGTTAATACTGAAGATGATAGAACTTTTAAAATGGAATTTTAAAGAGTTTTGTTCAGTTTTAAAAATATATCGTTGAAATTGAATTTAATAATAGCCGTCCGAGGCACAGTCTCGGAATGCGACGAAACCAGTTCCATTGGATCCATAATATTGTATTATTATCGGATTTTAAATTTCGGAGCGTTTGGAGTTGTTGTGTAAACATACGGTATATAAACGTATAGAAATTCAGAGCATGTGTCCTTCCTGGCAACGTTCTCTTCTTGCCTAAGTAATTAGATGTAGATACGTATAATTTAGACACGTGTTCAACTGGGTAAACACGCGTCTCTTCCTGTATTTTCACAGCCGACAGTTCAAAATCAAAACCTATTTCTCTAATTCTCCCTCTTTCTTCCTTTATAATTTCGAATGGTTATATTCTTTCCCCTTCTCACCAACAAATTCGAAACCATCTTCTGAAGAAAATCGCGATCTCCAATTTCCCTTTTCTTTCAGTTCGAACGAAGCTCCCTTTCAAAATCTAAATCCCAAAATTATATCACCCATTCGAAATCACTTTCGTATGAATTAAAAGGAGACTGGCATCGCGAGCTACTTTCATGGATTCGAAGTTGCTATCGTTTGAGAGTGGGTGTCGCTCGAGAGCTTGCGCTCGCGCGGAGGGCTGTGAAGCTCGCGACTTAATGTAGGGCTGGTGGTGGTCATCGCGAGTGGAACAGGGGAGGATTTCGTGGTAGGCAAGTCAAGCGACGCAGTCGCGATCTGGAAATCGAGTTCGCAACTGCGAACGTGGCCGCGAGGCGTCGAGGTGCATCGATCATTGGAGGAAGGCAGTTCGATCTGGGGAGGAAGTGCTGGTTGTTTGAGGGGATGCTCGGCGTTCATTTCGTCTGGGGTTTGGAGACAGTTGGGCGATAATTTCTTTGGGGAGGCCTGGGTTGAATTGTGGGGCGCGGAAGCTCGGTTAAGGATTGCGAACTAGTGGTCGAAATGGAGGTTTAATCGATTTAAGGAAGGAGGCAGTAAAGGTATTCCCTTAATTAATTTTAGCTTATGGATTAGGGGAAGTTAGTTTTATTTTAAACAAAAGTTCTAAACTGTTTTGATTTACAAGAGAGAAAAATTTATAGTAAAGCAAATCCTTATTTTTATTATTTACTAAAGGGAAATACCAGTTAAGAATATGTGCACACCTTTGTTCATTTAAAACAATATATACATTAAATTGAAATTTGTTTAGTTGGTGAAAATATTTTAATGAAATAGAAGTAGTTCACATTTAAATTTATCTGTTTAGCTTTTTAAGTCAAACTCTAAGTCATTTTCCTAGTATAGGAAGTTGTTAAGGAAATAAATAAAATAGTAAATTTAAATTATTGGTTAATTAAATCTATTAAATGATAATTGATCATTTGATTAATGTAAATATTAATAAGCCGTATAATGTGTGTACAAGGTTATAAACTGGGAAACCGAGACGGGTTGGATCGGGTTGCAAAACAAATCAAAGGTGAGTTAATCTCACTCAGTTAGATTTAAATTTAAATGGTTAAATTTAAATAATTGATTGAATGGTTGCATTGATTGATGTGCTATACTATATATAGTAGTATATAGCAATATATACATATTGGCATATGTATATATTGGACTTGTTGATATTCCCGCATTTATATAGCGGATGAGACCCTATGCGCCGCATAATAGCGGATGATATTTTATAAAACCCATATACCGCGATATTCCACCTCGAAGTGGAATTGGTATTGTGCTAACGTCTTTGGATGCAGGGAAACAGGTTGGAGGGATCCAACTGGATTCCTCAAAATTATTAGATTATTTAATATTCTATGTTCTGAATATTTGATATTATGTGATGATTTTATATTGGATGATGTGGTTGATTTGGATTGTCCAGTATAATAAATTATAAAATCTATGGAATTGAATTTTTGGAAAGAAATCAAGGAGTAAAAGTTTAAGTAAAATAATTCGAGGAATTGGGATAAAAATTTATAACGAATTGAAATAAAAATAAGGTGATTTGGAATTTTAACAAATATGAAATAAGGGGATTTTGAATCTACAAGGGATAATAAATTTTATACTTAAGTGATATTATTTGAAGAATAAAAGAAGTTATTTTTGAAATTAAGGATTAAAGTTAATTAAAGAATAAATGAGGAGTTTTGGAAATCTGTAATTGATATTGGTAAAAAGGGGTTTAACTCGTAATAAGGAATAAAAATCTAAAGGTTAATGTATTTTGGAATAAATGAAGTAGCAAAGGAAATTTATTTCAAAGTAAGTAGAGTAAATTGGGAAATAAGTTGGAAATTGATTTAGTTGTTTAAAATTGGAATTTTAGAAGAGAAATGAGATTTTGGAATTTATAAACTGGGTTTATAAAGTAAAATAAAATATCAGTGGATATTATAAAATATGAATTCAAGGTGGGAATTTATAAAGGGATATGAATTGGTTTAAAATAAATGTTGATTTATTTTTAAAGGATGGGAATGAGAAGTGTATTTCTCTGGATAGCCAAGTACGTTTTCAAGGTAGTTTTAAATATAAGTTAAAAGTTTTAATATGTTTTAAAAAAACATGTTTTAGAAAATTGATTATTTTTAAATGTTAACTTTTTAAAGTAAGTATTTTCAAAAATATATTATTGTAGTAATTATATAAAAGTGAATTGCTATTATGTTTTAAAAGGAGAAATTTAGTTTATATTTATAAAGTGGTTTATTTTAAAGTATATATTTTTAATAAAGTATTAAAGTAGTTTAATTTCAATGTTATAAGATATATTTAAAATAAAGTGTTTTTAAATTATTCTAAAATCTAAAAGTGTTTTGTACTTGGTGTTTCAGAGAAATAAATATTTGGAAATGTATTCCGTAAGCGGAAACTGTTTGAAATTGTTTTCAAAATGAGCTTTGAAAATTTGAAAATATATCTTGGAAAGATATTTGGGCAAATAAATAATGTGGGAAATTATTTATTGTGTGATGGTTGCTTGTGGATGTTAATTGATAGTTAAATAACCGACTATCAATATTGGCCGAATGCGCTGATCGTTTCGAAGAGACCGGGATCGAGTTTCCGTATACCGGGATTCTAGGTCTGGAGACTCGAATACCACTTCGATCCGGTTTGTACGTTTCGTGTAACGATTTCGGAGTCGAAGATGGAGCTGTGAAGTGCAAGGGCTAGTCGCTACTAATCCTGAGGATATTTCCAAAATGGATGTAGTAGGAATAGTGCCTTCGGTTCCGTTCGGACCCGGGACGGACTGGTATGGACGAATGCTTGCGAAACATCGTCAGCGGACGATGGGCATTCTAAGGGATATGTTCTCTAAAAGGTATCGTTTAGCCTCGAACCTCATCAACCGGGAATGACTGAAAATCAGGGGTTATGCAGCAAGGCTTCGTGGGTAGCTCCCACTGGAGGGTAAGGTCATCCCTGTCTAGATGTCCCTTTTTATTTCGGCTTAGTGGTGCGGTTGCTGATCCCAACCGTGGGGTGATTTTATTCGGGATCATCCAGTAAGGGATGGTTCCGGCCTTGTGTTGCAGGGGAGCGGGCGTACTCCTCGGTACGGTGATCTAGGCCACGTACTGTGATAGGTGGTACCCCAGTGCCTAGTCATTCGTTGGAAATCCATTCTCCCTACGTGCCTGTACGGTTTTGATTGTGCCCAACTATTGTTGAAATGTGAGATGCAAGCATTTCAGCTAGATTATATTTTACTTTCTGTAGACACTATTAAAATATCAGAGGATTTTGATATAAAGTGTTTTAGCTATCGTAAGGTAAAAACCCGACATGTTTATTTGTGGCGTGGTCTTACGAGATGCTTTGTTTTCAAAGGATTTTGAAACTTTAATAATCAATTTTAGTGTGATTTTCTCACGCTGGTTTTCCAGACTGACTCGGGTATTGTTTTATATGATGCTCGGGTCAGACCGAGTATTATAGATTACAGGAAATGATGCTATGGAGCTGGATGGCGATACGTACTTCCGTATTTGAGTTATATATTCCGCTGTGTATTCAGATTGTGAGGACAAGTTATGATTACTGTCCAGTTGTATGATATTGATGTGATGTACTCTGATGATGTATTGGGATGATGTATATATAAACAGATATAGATTTCTTTTTGTGTAAAGATCTGTTATTACCTATTATAGTTTATTCCGCTGCGTATGAGAGATTCTGTTGTTGTTTTCTATTTTTCTTCTTCTTCTACCTCTTCTTCTTAACTCAAATGGTCCGGTTTTTCGTGTAGGAAAAACTCGGGTCGTTACACTTTCCGATTTTAGCCCCGCTATTTCCGCTATATCCCGTTATTCTCGCTATATTCTGCTATTTCCGCTATATCTTCTTTAAAAGAAATGAATTGAAAAATGACATTTAGACATAATAAAATTATGAAATTAATTTATTTAATTGAATTTTTAATATATTTTCAGAAATGAAAATACTCTAATATGTTATTAAATTCAATTATGTTATATAACAGTTTTACGTTTATTTACAGTATATTCGCACATGTTTTTATTTAAAATTATTTATGTATTAATTATAATTCAATTGATTGTTAATTTTTCATTTAATTACCATTTGTATATTTGTAAAAACATTAAGTATGAGTTTATATGCTATTTTAGAGTCATCCGCTATATCCTCGTTGTATCCCCGCTATGAAATTTTGCACCTCCCCCGCATTGAATCTGCAGAGAGCTTTAACTACACAGGGTTGGCGAGACCGCCAATTTTATAAAGATCATTCGAAGTAGAGTTATGGGATACTTTAGAATCAAAAGAAGATGAATAGTGAGGGACAAGAATGGATTTTTGAACCGCAGGGAACGTTCCAAAATTCAAAAGAAATCGAGTCAAAAGGAAGAGATTCAAGCTCAAACGAAAGAGATTCTGTAAATAAATTTACCATATATGCTAAGTTTTGCCTAGAGCCAAAGCTCTGATACCAACTATAACGACCAACTACTTTGGACCATTCAAATCGATAATAAATCCACACATGTCGAACTTGAATAATTCAAAACAATAGATTGTAAATAAAATTTGGCAAAACTCAGAATATACAGTAAATAAATCACAGATCACAGACACAAAGTATATAATAATGCAGCGGTAGCAAGAAATAGTAGTTCATGAAGCTATTATATATACATACATCAGGGTTAATAAGATACAACAGAAGTCTTAATATGAAAATCAAGTACAAGAAGATCTGAATACATCACTTGAACCAACTGAATAACTGAAAGCGAACTAGATAGCTGGATCTCCAAGAAAGCTCAAACTCCAAAGGTGAGTCTCGAATGCTGTATCACTCAGTATGACCTGAGCGTAAAGCAAAACACAAAACACTCGAGTCAGGACATACATACTTATACAATGTAAACCAACTCAAGTGAACTGTAATAGAAAGTACAAGTAACTTAAAGAATGCTTGGGATCACCCATTCTTTAAGGATCCGTTAAACTATTTACTATGTAGTAATATTCACTATTATAATAATGTCTAATTATAAAATAATCTTACTTTTTAATAGCATCAAGGGGTTACCCATATAGCCCTTAACACGTAATAGTCCCAGTAGTCTATCCAGTATTAGCATACTCCCAAATCGAGGGCTACCCTCAATACTCCACAGGCTACGGGAGAAAACCAAACTCGTAGTAAAGCTCGATATAGTAGGTGACACGGCACAACTAGGCAATGCCAGGGTTGATATACCAATTACGCATCTAGACCGGTGGTAACGCAAAGTAGCCACTACCGCCCACCTCGGAACACACTCCCGAATCAAAAATCGAGGATGGCCATCAAATCAATCACAAAGTAATAGAATAGTATACGATGGAATGCGTCCCGATCAGAGGTGCTACCTCATTGGCCCGTCGATCGCTCCTGTTTTAGCCACCTTATGCCAACTCACGGGAGTTGGGTCCACGTATATACCTCAATAGGAATCGTCGCCACCATCCTACTTCATTTGGAATCTCCACCGCGTACACGGTTGTCAAAGTGGTTTTCGGTATCGGTAGAGAGTATGCCCATATCCGATCCCAGTCTCTTTAACAACCAATCGTTATTATAACCCATGGTTATAAATTTCAAAAATGGTTTATATTCCAAAAATCAAAATATCATTTTCATTTCAAAACCCAAATCAATACGATATCATTTCCATTTCAAATACCAAAGCCATAATATCAATTAAATTCCAAAACCAAATCAATATATCATTTAAATAAAATCCAAATTTCCAAATCATTGAATATTTCTTTAAATTTATTTAACTTGAAATATTCCTATAAATCATCTTAAACCAAACCACTTTATAAGGTGTAACGACCCAGAATTTTTGATAATTAAAATTCGAATATTTAATTAATTTTAAATATTAATAAGTGGAACTAAGAAGTCGAATGATTTATTTTTCGAATATTGGATTTAATTTGATAATTAAATCGATAAATTAATAATTGAAATTCCAGAGATAATTGAAATCTGGATTAAAAATGATTGAAAATAATTTGGAAAATTTTATTTTATCATACTGGAGTTATAGAAAGGTTATAGAACTTTCAGAATCGAATTTGGAGTTAATTTGTGAAAATTGAATATTTTAGTATTTAATTATCGACTGAAAAATAGTCAATTTTCGGACAGTCTCAGAATTGAACGAGACCAGTTCCATTGGATCCGTAATAGTTAGTTATTATCGGATTTCAATTTTCGTATCAATCGAAGTTATCGTTTGACCGTGGCAGCTCGAAACGCATCGATATCGTTTTAATTTTTAAATCGTCGAGTTAAAAATAGTCATTTTTCAAACGGTCTCGGATTTCGACGAAACCAGTTTCATCGGATCCGTAATGTGATATTATTATAAGATTTCAAATTTCGTAATTTTTGGATTTACCATTTATCCGGTACGAATTAAAACGCCTCGAAATCGATTTAAATCGGTTTAATTTAAATTGATCGTTTAATTCCGTATCTCGCGCATACGATCAAATTAGCTTACGAAACCTGTTCCATTGTGTCCGGAACGCGGAAAAACCCTAGAATTGCCTGTCGGAACGCGTAGTTTGGAGATCGTTTGCATAATCTGTTAAAATCGAGAATTTTATTAATTAAAATAATATTAAACAATATTATATATGCATTATCTTTCTCAAAACCCTAGCAATCACGTTCAGCCGCCTCCAACGTTTCAATGGCCGATATCGTCCAGATTTGATTCTCGAATTTCTCCAAATCCAGTCAATATCGTTGTAATCGTTCAACTAGAGAATTGTAGAGGGGATGGTGATCTTTAAATCCAACGGAGGAGATCGTCACAGGCGCGGCGTGGAGGAAGAAACTGGGGCGCGTTCATGTGCCGTTCGCGCACGATTTCACAGTGGATGAAGCGACCGAGCTCCTTGAGCTTCTAGCCGAGTGCGGTGTTCATCGTGGCGGTTCGTATGGGAGTCGTGGATCGAAGTATCGTGGGGCGAGGTGGAGGCGTTTTGAAGCCCTAGCTTCGCATGTTGGGTTCGATCTTTCTGGTATTGTCACGCGAGAGAAGAGGGGGGGAATGCGGGTTGGTTTCGTGATGACGGGCCGTGATGGTTTGGGGTAATTGTAAATTAAATAAAAGAAATTGTTTCTAAATATTATTCAAACTTTAATAATTCGTAACGAGAGCATACGATATCAGATTGAGACGAAACTGGAACCGATGGAAACGCAGAGAGGAGCACTACACAATGGTGCTGATCCGGAGTCATTTCGGGCAAGTAGAAATTTGGGTTAAATCGGACGTCGTCCGGTTTAATTTAAATTTCGAACGCTCGCCGAAACTCAAGGTGAGATCTTCTCACTCAAATCGAATGTGGAATTTTTGCAGTTATTATTGATTGATATGATTGCTATATTGGATGCGATATTAGATATTATAGGATATATCTATATATATAGCAATATATACATATTGGCATATGTATATATTGGATTGATGATTTCCCGCCTCGTATAGCGGATGAGACCCTATTGCGCCGTTAGTAAGCGGATTTTTATAAAACCTATATACCGCGATAATTCCGTACTGGAGCGGAATTGGTATTGTGCTAACATCTGTGGATGCAGGGAAACAGGTTGGAGGGATCCGACTGGATTCCTCACCGTATTGATTATTTACAGATATTTTGATATATTCTGTTATCATATGATGATATATGATATTTGACTGTTGTGATGGACTGATTGGTGTTGTTGCATCATCGGATTCAGTTTTGAGATGTAGAAATAACGACTTTTACTTTAAAAAGGTTTTTTAAAGTGATTTTTGAAAATATACGTTTTATGGAAATTTTGAATCGATTTATAAACGTAAAAATTTTAAAGTTATAAAAGTTATAATTTTTGGTGAAATATAACCAAAGTGTCGTTTTTGAAATAAAAGTCGATTTATTTATAAAATGATTTGAGTTGGGATTTTTGAATAACTATAAACGATTTGTATAAAAAAAAAGATTTATAAAAATTGATATTTATAAATCAAAATATTGGAATTTTAAAACGAGTTTTTATAAGTGTAAAAATGAAATATTTATGGAATTCGTAAGTAAATGAAATTTATAGATTATAAATTGTGAAGTATAAAATGGATGAAAATGTCGAATAGGAGATTTATAAGAAATTAACTTATAAATTGGGTTTTTGCCTTCAAATGAAATATTGATCGAACTGGTTAATAAAGGAGATTTACAAATCGAAGTTGTTATAAAATAGAAATAGAAATAGAATTTATAAACGTTGTTTTATAAATCCGAAATCAATTGGATTTGATAAATTAAATATAGAAGATTATTAAAGGAGATATATTCGCGATTTTGGATAGCGAATTATTATTGAAATGAAACGTGTAGAAAATAGTGAAATGTAATTAGTGAAATATATTCACGATTTTGGACAGTGGATATATTGTTAAGTAGAATGGATATGGTTTTGGGAAAGCGATATTATGAAATGAAGTAATTGTTTTAAAGGATGTTTTAAAACGTGTGAATTATCGAAATCATAGATTTCAACATTTATTGTTGAAATAGACGATTTCGAAAAATAAGGAAATGATGGACTATAACACTGTTGTTATAGTAAATGATTTCCGAAAGGAAATGTTTTTATGTAGTATTGGGATTCATATATCTATCTAAATTCTGAATCCCTATACTAGTGATTTTGAGTCGTCATAACGATGTTTTACGTAACATTCGTTTTGACTCAACTAAAGTGTGTTTAAAGAATGATTTCCTTAAAAGAATGAGATATATACTTAATTTTGATTTTAAGTATATCGAATATTTTCTAAGTGCTGAAAATAAATGATTTGTGAAATACTTATTATTAAATAAGTATGGAATGTTTTCCAATATGAAATGAAACGTTTTGAGATTTTATCTTCTTATAGATAAATCGAAAATGAATATTTGAAAAACGATTGAAAATCGTATATCAGTAGATATTTTGAAAAATGTAAATTCAATATGGAATTTATAAAGGAAGGGAAACTGTTTAGAAAAATAAACGTTGATTTATTTTTGAAGTGTGGAAATTTTATATCTAGTAAAGATATTTTTGAAGATGAAATAATTTGGAAAATTATTTGGAATCTGATGATGTTGCGCATCTTTATTGATAGTTAAATAACCGACTATCAATAATTACCTTTAGATAGGTATTTGTTGTGAATTGGATGAATTTGAATGCCACACTTATTTTTGAATAATCGCTCACTATTCGGGTTAACCGGGAAAGGACCATGGGGTCGTATAACCCATTCCGAATATGTGATACGTCGTATGAATTGCATTTGAAGACCGGTGTTGAAGACCGGATATTTTTGAAAACGGAAGGATTACCGTCGAGTTACTCTACACCGACTGATCTTCGGTTTAGAGGTTTTATCACCCTTAGTGACGGGAAATCCTGACGTGATTGAAAATTATCCGGAAATGCAAGGGCTTCGTGAGAAGTGCCTTCGGTTCTGTTCGATCCCGGAACAGACTTGTATGGATTGTGTGTCTGACGTTACAATTTGAGATATAAAGCTGATTTCTTTCAAATACATTTCTGTTGGTGGCGGAGAATTTATTCTCTTAGCTTAACACCCTTCTCTGAGACGTACGAGCTCAGAGGTTATGTAGTTGAAATTTATCAGCGATATATCCCAATTTGGTAACGTGGCATACTGAGTGTTGCTGTGAAATGATCAGTGTTTGATCATTTGCGATATGATCATTTGTTTGATCTTATATCTTTGTGATCATAGGTTGATCATTTTGTTTGACCCGAAGCAGGGCTTTGTAGAAAGCGTAGCTTTGTGGACGAGACTTCGACGAGCCTCACACCCCGGAAATGGTCGAAACAGGAAGGATGCGGCAAGGTTCTAGGGAGTAGCGCCCCTTAGTGTATGTCATTCCTTCTGGATAGAGGTGGTATCATGGTATGGAGCCCAGATACTTAAACTATGTGGTTGCTGCATTATTATCTATGTGGTTTGTTGGAAATCGGGGATCCTCGGGAAGATCGGTTACGATCGGGGGATGGCATACGCGTGTCAGTAGTTACCTATTTTTGCAGAGGTAACCCGGCCTTGTGTTGGCAGAGATCTAACCGTAATGTTAGGTTATTTCTCGGGTCGTCTATTCCAGGGACGTACCCATCGTGGAAAAGGAAGTTCCTTAGCCTGACCATTTGTTGGAAATCCAAACTCAAATACGAACTTTGTACGGTATTAGTTGTAGAACCTGCCATTTACGTACGGTGGTCACCACTGTTTAGATGGTAGCTATAGTAGGCATACGATACTGGTCGTATGTTGGCTAAGATTTATATTATACTTTCGAAATGTTTTCTACACTATGCACTAATAATAATATCAAAAATGATTTGATTTTGCGTAGTAAGCATTTTTGACTATCATAAGAAGAAATCTCCTCCAATTCTGCGTTTGCATTGTGTGTGTGGTGGGAGGTCTTATGGTAGTCTCATTTTCCAAAAAGCATTGCGAATTTGTTTTATTTTCTTTGTGAAAGAATAACTGTTTTACGATCTCACACCAGTCACCATGACTGACTCGGAGTTTATTGTTCCCTTCTAAACTCTGGGTGCCCACCAATTTCCACACAGGCAGCCTAGAGTTATATTATCAGGATATTCTGGATATTCTGGAGCTTTGGAAGCAAGCTGGATGACGAGACGTAGTATTTGTATCTGATAGTATTTATTCCGCTGTGTATTCTGTATGAGGACAAGTTATGTAACTGTCCATTGTTATATATTGACTCTGATGATTGATGTATGTATAAACTGATATAGTTCTTTGTTTTAAAAGACTAGTGTTTATCTATTATATATTGTTCCGCTGCGATGTGTGAGATTCTAATATTGTTTTCTGTTTCTGTTTCTGCTCTTGTTCTGTTGTTGTTCTTCTTTCTTTTTCTTCTATCTTCTTCTTCTACCTTTTTCTTCTTTCTTAAAACCATAACTTTTCGGGTTTCCGGCATTCGATGGCTCAGCAGTCGATAAAGTGAGTATCGATGTTGAATTTTCGAAAGTCGAAAATTTTCGGGATGTTACATTTGGTATCAGAGCATATGGTTAAGCGACAACCCTGCTCTGTTGGGTGTTACTCATTAGAGATAGAGTCAGTAGTACTCTAGAATGAGTTTGTGTGTAGTAATAGATATGAGTGCGTATTTGTTAGTGAATATAAAATTGTTTTATATTGTGATGATTGGTTTGTTGAGTGGTATACGGATTCTGGTCGGTATTGTCCGTACAACTTTATCGATAGGGATCTCTAAACACTTATATAGAACAATTCGGCACGATATTGTTTTAAAATTGGGTAAATGAAATAATTTTACCTTGATTATATTTTGTATATAAAGAAATAATTTTACAGAATTATTAAAGTATATATGAATTGATTGTTTGGTTGTAAAAAAATGTAAATATATACAAGTTAATTAAAGTTGTTTGAATAAGTTGAATTAAAACAACAATTGTGAAAGAGTAAATTGTATAAACCAATGAATTATAAAGATGAAGTTATAATTAATATGATTTACAATTGTGTAATAATCTTACATATATAAAGTGAAGATTATATAAGTAAAAGATTTGTAATTGTGATTTATAATTTGAAATAAAATTCCAGAGAAGTGTTTTGAAAGGATTTGATATTTTGGAAAAAATGTTTTAGAGTGATGAAAGCTCTAAACTCTTTTCAGGTCGCTGGAAAATAATCCTGATGATGATGGCCACATCATTAGAATTCATTTTCGGGTTTCCAAAAGAGGAATTGCTGCCAGAATATTTTAAATAAAAGTTGATTGGAAAAATTTGGATTTTGTTTTGGGAATTCAAAAGATAAATTTGAACAGATTTCAAAATAGTTTTGAAAGATTGAAAAGATTCTGGAATTGAATGAATTGATAACTTATATAATTTAAATTCTGATAGAATAAATTTAACTTAAAGGATGAAGTTAAATTAAAGTAAGTATAAGTGAATCAATTAAATCTAAGTTGAGATTGTGGAATATGAAATCTGGATTTAATATGAATTTTGAATAAGTGAAGAAATTTGACCTTGGTAAAAGTTAAATAGGATTAAAATTTGGATTTATAAGTGGAAACTTAAGTTAAGTTAAACAAATGATGTTTAATTGGAATATAACTTAAGTAATGTTGAACGAAGCTGATTTTGATATCAAAGTAAATTAATAAAGGGAATTTATTAAATGAATGTGAACTTGAGTTATATAAATGAAATTCAACTTTATTTGTTAAATGAATTAGCAATTGAATTGAATAAATGGATTGGATGTTAATCAATCTAATGTGAAGTATTGATATGAAATCATGAATATAAGTGTTAATTCATTAAAAGCCAATGAAGTTGAGAAATTAAATAAATTGAATGGAAGTCAATTTAATTTAAAAGTGTTGAACCAAATCGAATGTAAAATTTATAATTTGGTTGTGTTGAATATACATTGGTTGTTATTTGATTGTTAGTTGATTGTGTATTAAAAAATTCATTAAGTATTAATGAAATTGAATTAGCAAATTGGAAAGCTATGTGATTAAATTCAAATTGGAAGTGAACGAATGTGAATTAGTGAATGTAAACTAATTGAATTGAAAGAGAATGTTGATTAAATCCAATGTAAATGAATCGAATATGATTTAAAATTGAAAACCAATTCAATGAATGTTAATGAGAAGTGAATCTATATTGATTTGGTTATGAAGTTGTTGGATGATAGTTGGATGATTGTTTGATGGTTGCATTGTTGCTTTTGAATGCATTGTTATGTTAGCATATGTAGTTATGTTGCTATACGATGTATATTGATTTTATTTTCATATCTACATGTTCTCATATGGTTTGTTGAGTGTTTAGTAGGTGCGGATGGCGTTTGCTTCGCATTTGGAGCTCGCTTTCGCGCTATATTAGCCGTATACGCTCGCTAAATAAATAATAAGGTACATATCTCGGATTAAATATCGTACTTTTATACTTTTTCCCTACGGGATGCCTCATCACTTGATGGGATGTATATTTGTGATATATATACACTGTCATTTTTTTTCGGATCGAGCCGCGCAAAGGAGACGCTGGCGAAATTTTCTGAAAATTTAAGGCGTTAGAATATTTTTGAGAAATTTGAGAATTTTGAAAACTAAGTTATGATTTGAAAACTTAGTAAAGATTTTGTGAGAAGTTAACTATGAATTTTGGAGAAGTTAAACACTTAACAGAGTTGAAAATCTAATTTGAACGGTTTGTTTTGGAAAGTTAACGGATTTTGTATCTTTTTCCTAACTTGTAATTTCGAGGACGAAATTCTTTTAAGGAGGGAAGTCTGTAACGACCCAGAATTTTTGATAATTAAAATTCGAATATTTAATTAATTTTAAATATTAATAAGTGGAACTAAGAAGTCGAATGATTTATTTTTCGAATATTGGATTTAATTTGATAATTAAATCGATAAATTAATAATTGAAATTCCAGAGATAATTGAAATCTGGATTAAAAATGATTGAAAATGATTTGGAAAATTTTATTTTATCATACTGGAGTTATAGAAAGGTTATAGAACTTTCAGAATCGAATTTGGAGTTAATTTGTGAAAATTGAATATTTTAGTATTTAATTATCGACTGAAAAATAGTCAATTTTCGGACAGTCTCAGAATTGAACGAGACCAGTTCCATTGGATCCGTAATAGTTAGTTATTATCGGATTTCAATTTTCGTATCAATCGAAGTTATCGTTTGACCGTGGCAGCTCGAAACGCATCGATATCGTTTTAATTTTTAAATCGTCGAGTTAAAAATAGTCATTTTTCAAACGGTCTCGGATTTCGACGAAACCAGTTTCATCGGATCCGTAATGTGATATTATTATAAGATTTCAAATTTCGTAATTTTTGGATTTACCATTTGTCCGGTACGAATTAAAACGCCTCGAAATCGATTTAAATCGGTTTAATTTAAATTGATCGTTTAATTCCGTATCTCGCGCATACAATCAAATTAGCTTACGAAACCTATTCCATTGTGTCCGGAACGCGGAAAAACCCTAGAATTGCCTGTCGGAACGCGTAGTTTGGAGATCGTTTGCATAATCTGTTAAAATCGAGAATTTTATTAATTAAAATAATATTAAACAATAGTATATATGCATTATCTTTCTCAAAACCCTAGCAATCACGTTCAGCCGCCTCCAACGTTTCAATGGCCGATATCGTCCAGATTTGATTCTCGAATTTCTCCAAATCCAGTCAATATCGTTGTAATCGTTCAACTAGAGAATTGTAGAGGGGATGGTGATCTTTAAATCCAACGGAGGAGATCGTCACAGGCGCGGCGTGGAGGAAGAAACTGGGGCGCGTTCATGTGCCGTTCGCGCACGATTTCACAGTGGATGAAGCGACCGAGCTCCTTGAGCTTCCAGCCGAGTGCGGTGTTCATCGTGGCGGTTCGTATGGGAGTCGTGGATCGAAGTATCGTGGGGCGAGGTGGAGGCGTTTTGAAGCCCTAGCTTCGCATGTTGGGTTCGATCTTTCTGGTATTGTCACGCGAGAGAAGAGGGGGGGAATGCGGGTTGGTTTCATGATGACGGGCCGTGATGGTTTGGGGTAATTGTAAATTAAATAAAAGAAATTGTTTTTAAATATTATTCAAACTTTAATAATTCGTAACGAGAGCATACGATATCAGATTGAGACGAAACTGGAACCGATGGAAACGCAGAGAGGAGCACTACACAATGGTGCTGATCCGGAGTCATTTCGGGCAAGTAGAAATTTGGGTTAAATCGGACGTCGTCCGGTTTAATTTAAATTTCGAACGCTCGCTGAAACTCAAGGTGAGATCTTCTCACTCAAATCGAATGTGGAATTTTTGCAGTTATTATTGATTGATATGATTGCTATATTGGATGCGATATTAGATATTATAGGATATATCTATATATATAGCAATATATACATATTGGCATATGTATATATTGGATTGATGATTTCCCGCCTCGTATAGCGGATGAGACCCTATTGCGCCGTTAGTAAGCGGATTTTTATAAAACCTATATACCGCGATAATTCCATACTGGAGCGGAATTGGTATTGTGCTAACATCTGTGGATGCAGGGAAACAGGTTGGAGGGATCCGACTGGATTCCTCACCGTATTGATTATTTACAGATATTTTGATATATTCTGTTATCATATGATGATATATGATATTTGACTATTGTGATGGACTGATTGGTGTTGTTGCATCATCGGATTCAGTTTTGAGATGTAGAAATAACGACTTTTACTTTAAAAAGGTTTTTTAAAGTGATTTTTGAAAATATACGTTTTATGGAAATTTTGAATCGATTTATAAACGTAAAAATTTTAAAGTTATAAAAGTTATAATTTTTGGTGAAATATAACCAAAGTGTCGTTTTTGAAATAAAAGTCGATTTATTTATAAAATGATTTGAGTTGGGATTTTTGAATAACTATAAACGATTTGTATAAAAAAAAAGATTTATAAAAATTGATATTTATAAATCAAAATATTGGAATTTTAAAACGAGTTTTTATAAGTGTAAAAATGAAATATTTATGGAATTCGTAAGTAAATGAAATTTATAGATTATAAATTGTGAAGTATAAAATGGATGAAAATGTCGAATAGGAGATTTATAAGAAATTAACTTATAAATTGGGTTTTTGCCTTCAAATGAAATATTGATCGAACTGGTTAATAAAGGAGATTTACAAATCGAAGTTGTTATAAAATAGAAATAGAAATAGAATTTATAAACGTTGTTTTATAAATCCGAAATCAATTGGATTTGATAAATTAAATATAGAAGATTATTAAAGGAGATATATTCGCGATTTTGGATAGCGAATTATTATTGAAATGAAACGTGTAGAAAATAGTGAAATGTAATTAGTGAAATATATTCACGATTTTGGACAGTGAATATATTGTTAAGTAGAATGGATATGGTTTTGGGAAAGCGATATTATGAAATGAAGTAATTGTTTTAAAGGATGTTTTAAAATGTGTGAATTATCGAAATCATAGATTTCAACATTTATTGTTGAAATAGACGTTTTCGAAAAATAAGGAAATGATGGACTATAACACTGTTGTTATAGTAAATGATTTCCGAAAGGAAATGTTTTTATGTAGTATTGGGATTCGTATATCTATCTAAATTCCGAATCCCTATACTAGTGACTTTGAGTCGTCATAACGATGTTTTACGTAACATTCGTTTTGACTCAACTAAAGTGTGTTTAAAGAATGATTTCCTTAAAAGAATGAGATATATACTTAATTTTGATTTTAAGTATATCGAATATTTTCTAAGTGTTGAAAATAAATGATTTGTGAAATACTTATTATTAAATAAGTATGGAATGTTTTCCAATATGAAATGAAACGTTTTGAGATTTTATCTTCTTAAAGATAAATCGAAAATGAATATTTGAAAAACGATTGAAAATCGTATATCAGTAGATATTTTGAAAAATGTAAATTCAATATGGAATTTATAAAGGAAGGGAAACTGTTTAGAAAAATAAACGTTGATTTATTTTTGAAGTGTGGAAATTTTATATCTAGTAAAGATATTTTTGAAGATGAAATAATTTGGAAAATTATTTGGAATCTGATGATGTTGCGCATCTTTATTGATAGTTAAATAACCGACTATCAATAATTACCTTTAGATAGGTATTTGTTGTGAATTGGATGAATTTGAATGCCACACTTATTTTTGAATAATCGCTCACTATTCGGGTTAACCGGGAAAGGACCATGGGGTCGTATAACCCATTCCGAATATGTGATACGTCGTATGAATTGCATTTGAAGACCGGTGTTGAAGACCGGATATTTTTGAAAACCGAAGGATTACCGTCGAGTTACTCTACACCGACTGATCTTCGGTTTAGAGGTTTTATCACCCTTAGTGACGGGAAATCCTGACGTGATTGAAAATTATCCGGAAATGCAAGGGCTTCGTGAGAAGTGCCTTCGGTTCTGTTCGATCCCGGAACAGACTTGTATGGATTGTGTGTCTGACGTTACAATTTGAGATATAAAGCTGATTTCTTTCAAATACATTTCTGTTGGTGGCGGAGAATTTATTCTCTTAGCTTAACACCCTTCTCTGAGACGTACGAGCTCAGAGGTTATGTAGTTGAAATTTATCAGCGATATATCCCAATTTGGTAACGTGGCATACTGAGTGTTGCTGTGAAATGATCAGTGTTTGATCATTTGCGATATGATCATTTGTTTGATCTTATATCTTTGTGATCATAGGTTGATCATTTTGTTTGACCCGAAGCAGGGCTTTGTAGAAAGCGTAGCTTTGTGGACGAGACTTCGACGAGCCTCACACCCCGGAAATGGTCGAAACAGGAAGGATGCGGCAAGGTTCTAGGGAGTAGCGCCCCTTAGTGTATGTCATTCCTTCTGGATAGAGGTGGTATCATGGTATGGAGCCCAGATACTTAACCTATGTGGTTGCTGCATTATTATCTATGTGGTTTGTTGGAAATCGGGGATCCTCGGGAAGATCGGTTACGATCGGGGGATGGCATACGCGTGTCAGTAGTTACCTATTTTTGCAGAGGTAACCCGGCCTTGTGTTGGCAGAGATCTAACCGTAATGTTAGGTTATTTCTCGGGTCGTCTATTCCAGGGACGTACCCATCGTGGAAAAGGAAGTTCCTTAGCCTGACCATTTGTTGGAAATCCAAACTCAAACACGAACTTTGTACGGTATTAGTTGTAGAACCTGCCATTTACGTACGGTGGTCACCACTGTTTAGATGGTAGCTATAGTAGGCATACGATACTGGTCGTATGTTGGCTAAGATTTATATTATACTTTCGAAATGTTTTCTACACTATGCACTAATAATAATATCAAAAATGATTTGATTTTGCGTAGTAAGCATTTTTGACTATCATAAGAAGAAATCTCCTCCAATTCTGCGTTTGCATTGTGTGTGTGGTGGGAGGTCTTATGGTAGTCTCATTTTCCAAAAAGCATTGCGAATTTGTTTTATTTTCTTTGTGAAAGAATAACTGTTTTACGATCTCACACCAGTCACCATGACTGACTCGGAGTTTATTGTTCCCTTCTAAACTCTGGGTGCCCACCAATTTCCACACGGGCAGCCTAGAGTTATATTATCAGGATATTCTGGATATTCTGGAGCTTTGGAAGCAAGCTGGATGACGAGACGTAGTATTTGTATCTGATAGTATTTATTCCGCTGTGTATTCTGTATGAGGACAAGTTATGTAACTGTCCATTGTTATATATTGACTCTGATGATTGATGTATGTATAAACTGATATAGTTCTTTGTTTTAAAAGACTAGTGTTTATCTATTATATATTGTTCCGCTGCGATGTGTGAGATTCTGATATTGTTTTCTGTTTCTGTTTCTGCTCTTGTTCTGTTGTTGTTCTTCTTTCTTTTTCTTCTATCTTCTTCTTCTACCTTTTTCTTCTTTCTTAAAACCATAACTTTTCGGGTTTCCGGCATTCGATGGCTCAGCAGTCGATAAAGTGAGTATCGATGTTGAATTTTCGAAAGTCGAAAATTTTCGGGATGTTACATAAGGTCACATTCTTAAATCTTAAATTCCAATAGGCTTCAAGCTAATATATTTAAAGACAATTCTTAATTAAATACTATTTCAAATAAATTCATTTCCAAACCATTTAAAAGTAAAGTCATTATACTTACAAATTAAATATTCAATTCCCAAAAATTTAACCTTTCCTGAGTTCATTTATTCACTTAGATACTTTAAAACATTGAAATTTCAGCTTTCGCAGCACTTAGAAAAAGCCGCGGTAAGTTATATTTGAAACAATTCATTTCAGCAAAGAGCATTCATAAAATGCTGTAGTAGTTCAGTTTCATTTGAAAACAAGTTAAATTCAGCAAAGACAGCATTTATTAACTACTGCAGTAGTTCAGGGTTCAATTTGAAAAATTAGTTCAATTCAGCAAAGACGGCATTTACAAAACTGCTGTAGTAGTTCAATTACATTTGAAAATCTTCATTTCTGCCAACTGCAGTACTTATCAAGTGCTACTATAGCCCTTTTATTAGTTTCAGATTTTAACTTTCTTTCTACAACCACAGCACTTACCAAGTGTTGCAGTAGCCTTTTGTTAATCAAGCCTTTAGTTCATTTGCATCAACCATAGCACTTACAAAGTGCTGCAGTATCCTTTACTTCAGATTTTAAGTTAGTTTCAGAAATGGTAGCATTTCTGAAGTGCTATTAATTCAATTTCCAGATTTATAATAAAATTTTAGAAACAATTAAACTTCAAATTTAACCATTTTAACTTATAAAAATCATATTTTTCCACTTCAAAAATGTACATTTAAATACCCTTTAACTTATAATTTTATAAAGTAAAATCTTACAATAATTATCAATTTTTTTTCAATAATTCACTTATAAAATTCAAGTGTACAATTTTCCCGTTCTTTGCATTTTTAACAACTAACTTAACACTTTATTTTAAATTTCCATTTCATAAATAAAACTTAATCTCCATTTTTATTTGATTAACTTAAACTTTCAGTTTTAAAACCAAATCACAAATTTCCAAATTAAGTTATATTCAAATTCCAATTTTTTCATTTATTTATTTCACATTTTTAACTTGTAGAAAAATCACTAACACTTTATAAAAATCATTTTTAATTCAATTTAAATCAAAATATCATTATTTACAATTTAAAATACTTAAAATTTCCAAAAGAATATATAAAATAACCACGGGCCAGTATAATATTTTCTGACCTAGGTCAAGTGGTACAGATAATATATCATTTCAATCCATAATTTACAAAGAAAAACCCGGGTTCTATCATTTCAAACCTTTAATCCCAAGTTAAATAAAATAAATAAAAATCGCTCAGGCCTATCATTTCAGCCCATAACGATTCTACCCTATTCTAAAGTCCGTTCGGGTATGTATCATTTCAACCCATAGTGATAGGGAACTTGTAGTGATGATAAGCAGGAAATAAATAACAGTATACAAATAATATTATACCAGATGATATAACAGGCATATAAACAGTATTTAACATCATATAAATATATCACAGGCATGTATGAACATAACACATTATTTTATACAATTAACTTGTCATCAATTCACAATTATAAAAGTACGTATGTCTAGAGTGAATAACTCACCTTTTTAAAGCTGAAGATAGCAATTCAAGATACGCAACTCAACTCCGAAAAGCACAACAAGGCATGACGATATTTTTGAATGAATGAAGAGTCAGATCCAAACTTGAAATCAACACAATACCAAACAAATATAAGCATAGATTCAATACAAAAGAGTATAGATTAAAACAATGAAAAGATGTAAACAAAAGACATAACCTTGCATTACATCAAGCAATGGGCTCGACCATGACTCAATGGGCTAGACCACATCATAGCATGCTCGGCCACATCATGTTTGAGGCATCATAGGCTAGGTTATGGAGTCATAAGGCACAGCCATGGTAGGGAGAAGGGAAGGCAAAGCAGGTAGAGGCAAGGAACAAAGGGATTTCAATCAACTTTTGGTGATGGTTTTTGGATCAAATGTTCACGGCTATGATTGGAGGTGGTGTTGGCCGTGGAAGGTGATTGTGATGCCCCACCTCTATATCCACGCTAACCAAGAACACTACGATGTAGTGTTGTCAATTAGCACGGAGAATAAGGCTGTGGAGGAGCGACCATCCATGTAACTTCTTTGTGCGAGCACCGATATGTCAGATAGAATAGAATGCATATCTTTTAAGGAGGAAATCCGACATACCGATACAAACACAAAGCTATCACACGGTGGCTATATATAATCTTCGGAAACAAACATAGAAATAATCATAACATAAATCAGTCATAGACATCCATATCACAAAGGCGGAAGAAGATATGAATAAATATATAACACATGAAAGTGTACATCAGAGTAGTGGTCAGAAAGATCCACGATAATACAAAAGAATAGCATCACGTGCTATACAAAAGAATAAGTACACAACATAGAGTCTATATCTCAAAAGTGTACAACCAAAAACTACTAATCTATGTAGTTAGCCAAAAGTCAGAATAATCCTGAAGAGAAGTCAAGCAGAAGTACCTGTAATATCTCGGTCTGACCCGAGTATTATTTATAAGAAAATAATAAACGGATCAGTCTAGCTATAAATATCAGATGATATGGTATATAGTAAAAGGCATGACATGAACATGTAATAACCATAACGACATACTACGATAAGTATGTAAATGATAACCAACAAAAGATTAATCAATATCACAAGAATCTTCTCAAAGATAAAATAGGATATCATACCCTAAACTTGTATTCATAACAAGTCAATAACACATAAATTCACCAATGCACAAAGACTGATATCATATCAATGAAAATCATGAAAATTGGTGAAGCACAAAATTCCAGAAATCATCACCAGAAATCCAGAGAAACACATAAAAGGGGGAGGCCTAACACATGAACGGGAGCATGAAAACTCACCTACGCGTATCACACAGGACGACAAGCTATCTCATGGAAGCTATCCATTAAATTTCCACACAGTAATGGCCCGAAGACCATGGGGTGCTACCCCATAAATGTGATGGCGAAACATCACAAAAGCGGGGTCTAGTCTCCCTCGCAGACAAAGAGACATCGCTCAATCGCTAGTCTAAATCACAAAAAGGATCGTCATGAACATAAGGAAGTGTCAATTACACTAAGCTAGTAAATATAAGAGTTTAGCTTCATGTCCCATAACCACTTGCTTAACTCAAATATTTGCGAACAAACTGTAGATCTCCACTAGAAAATTGTCACAAGAGTTTCAATCGAACAAGTCCATAAATTAACCGACGAAGTAAACGCAAGCATTTCATACCACTTGTTTTGCTAAGTCGTTTAATTAGATTTTCTCATACGAATGAGGTAAAGGTTTGTATATACTAATAGATTGGAAAACGGTTTTAAGAAACGAGCTTTGATATTGAAAATAGAGTTGAAAATGTTTTGATGAAGAAGTTTTGATATTTAATACTAGTATAGAAAACCTTTATATTTTGAAGTGACAAATCATAGAAGTGATTGTAGAAACAATCAATCATAAAAATTCACATTCGAAGACGTGAATAAAATCCAAAGAAATCGATACCGAATCCATCAAAATGGTTATTCCCAAAAATCCCAAAGTAAAGAAGTCATCAAAATTGGCAATAAATGATAACAACAAGTAGGGAAGTAACACGAATCGATTAAATTTGGAAACCACGCAAAACTGGCGAAATAGGCAAAATAGCAGCAGGTCGGTCGGCCAGCTACAGGGCTCGGTCGACCGGACCCTGTTCTGAAAAAATAGTTCGGGAAGCAGGTCGGTCGACTGAGCTCTGCAGCCGGTCGACCAAACCCAAAATAGAGAAGTGCTTAGCACTTTTGGAAGCAGGTCGGTCGACTGGCTACAGAGCTCGGTCGGCCGGACCTGTTTCCAGCACTGCCCAACTTACCAAGTTCAATGGCTAAATCTCAACCAAATTGCATTTTCGCGAGCAACGACACTAAGGATTTAAGCCTAACGACAACCCGGCCTTATAAGCTCTTCAATGCATCACAAAAATCATGATCAAAGATCAAAGTTTGGATTTTTAAAGAATTGAACTCAAAACACTAAAAATTGGAATATTCACCAAATCAATCCAAACCAAGTGCAATTGCACAAGAATAAGTGTTGGGAATTCATACCTAACAATCGAAGATAGTTATAGACTAAGATGTGAGATTAAAATCTCACCTTTGAACCCAAATCAATGAAGAAGAAGCTCGAAAGCAATAGCAAGGGAAATCACTCTTCAATTCCAACTCAACAAGCTTGAATCAAAGCTTTAAAGAAGGACATTCCCAAAGTTAGGTTTAGGAATAAACTGAAATTGAAGAGGAGAAGAAGATAGAGAAGATGAAGAGGAGGCTTACCAATGGGTTCTCTTTGAATTTGGAGCTAGAAGTTGGAGTTTGCAAGAGGGACTAGGGCTAGGAGTTTCTAATTCCCTTTCTCTTCCCCCATTTTCAGTTTTGCTTGAGTGTTTGGAGAATAAGAGTGAAGGGAAGAGGAGAGGTGGACTGAGCTAGGGTAATAAGTGGGGTTATTGGGCTGAAACCCAACCCAAAGCCCTAAGTGAAAAGTGGCAAAATTCTCCTAACTCCAAACATATCGAAGTTTATACTCAAAAAGGTTGCAAATGGCATTTTGAACTCAATGGGGGTGGTCTCGAGTCCTAATTCAACTGTTTGCAAAAAGTAGCTTTTCGGACCAAGATCCGACGAACGATGAAATATTTAAATAAAATATTTAAATATAAAATCGATAAATATGCGGGTTGTTACAGACTCTCCTCCTTAAAGAAATTGCGTCCTCACAATACTTAAGAAGAAAATAAATAGTAACAACCATAAAAGCATATCAATACAAAAGAAATTTTGAAATGAGAAGTTCACCAAAAAGAGCATGAAAGAGAAAACCCGGACGAGTTTGCTCGATGAATTCTCTAGATTTCCCAAGAGCAATCCTTGGGATTTGAGAACCATTGAACTTTCACAAGAAAAACATCTTTATTTCGAAGGCGCTCAACCTCCGAAGCAATAATACGAATAGGATGCTACTCAAAAGTTAAATTATGTGAAACTTCAGTTTATTCCACAACGCCAGACTCAAGAATATAAAAATCGGAATCTCAAAAGCATTTCCATAATCGAGAAACGTGAAACATGTCACGAATAGCAGAAAATTTGAGCCGGTAATAAAAGGCGATACGTCATGGATTCACTATGTCCAGCGATAGGAAATGGCCCAATATGTTGAGGTGCTAACTTTCTCGATCGACTGAAATGTAAAACACCGTTAATAGGTGAAACACGAATAAAAATCTGGACCTAAAACCAGCTTCTCACTGACCTCAAGCCAACAAGAAGGAGATCGGCATGGCCTTCCATAGAGTGTCTCGAAAGGAGCCATACCAATACTAGATTGGAAGCTATTATTATAGTAAAATTCAACGAGTGAAATATGATTTTCCCAACTTCCACCGAAATCAAGCACACAAGCACAAAGAAGATCTTCGAGAGTTTGATTCACACGCTCAGTTTGTCCATCGGACTGGGGGTGATAAGCGGTGTTAAAAATCTCGAAGACTTTCCCAAAATCCACTATTAAACAATGGATCGCGATTGCTAACAATAGAAGTAGGGACACCATGCAATTTACCAATTTCCTTGACAAAGAGTTTGGCCAAAAGAGAAACGGTTCGGTTAGACCGAATGGAAATAAAATGGGCGGATATAGTAAGTCTGTCAACTATCACCCATAAGCTATCATGACCCGAACAAGAACAGGAAAGGCCATGACTAAAATCCATGGAAATTTGATCCCACTTCCAAATTGGAATTTCTAAAGGTTGCAATAACCCACCATGCCTTTGTGAAGTTGGCAAGTCATGCAACACTTAACAAAGTTAGCAATAACAGATTTCATTCACTCCCAATAATAAAGCCGCCTCACTTCGGCGTACATTTTACTTCTACCGGGATGAATGGTAAATTCAGAATGATGAGAATCTTCTAAAGTATCTTTTACGAAGATCACTAATATTTGGTACGATAAGTCTACCAAATTTCCGAATGCCGCCACGAAATCAATATCGAGGTCTTTCAACTTTCAATATTAATTTTATCCCTACAACTTTGGCTAAAAAGAGCCAATTCGGGATCTAGCCTTTGAGCTTCAAGTTTGCAGTCTAAAAGAGAAGGACGAGCCTCAAGGCTTCATAAAACAAGAGATGAACATGAATTAGAACTCACGATCTCGAATCTCACGAGTGGAGGAAATCTCGAGATCATTCCATTCGGATATCATCAAAGAAATAACTGCCTGTTGCTTAAGACTAAGGGTAATGGCAACACGGTTTCCCTTTCCGGGGTATAAAGGATATCAAGATCATAAGATACAAGGGATTCGAGCCAACGTGGTTGACACAAATTAAATTCCTTATGAGAAAATAGATATCCCAATAATTTATAATCGAGGTGGAGAACAAATTTCTTCCCCAGGATGATGATGCCAAACTTGGAAAGCAAAATCAATAGTCGCGAGTGCCAGATCATAAGTGACATACCTAGCCTCGATCGGCTTTTAGGATTTAGAAGCACAAGTGATTGCGCGCTCTCTTTTGCAAGAGAATGGCATCCAAACCAATACGATTAGCATTGGTACAAAAGAGAAAATCTTGGTTCCCTTCGGGAATCACAAGAATAAGAGTATCGGGAAAGAATTCTTTCAAGTAATCTTCTTTCCCGAAAAGCTAAAACTTTCAAAAATTACAAATATCTTTATGTAATAATTTCTAGAGAAATTTACATTTTACTAATCAATTTACTGTGTCTGATTGTGTCATCAAAGCGTTTAGGAAATTCCTATCGATAACGTTGATCAAGCGCATCGACCAGAATTCTTAAAGCACTTAATGGGCAATACAATCACAAAATCATCTTCTATATAATAAACATGTTTCTTAAAAAAAAACTTTAAGAATATTCTTTGCTTGTTTAAGAGCAAAGTCAAATTGTACTTATAAATAAATCTTATGAAAAAGATTTGCAAAAATTTTAAATTTCTACTTTCATCCAAAATCAATATATACAAGAATGGAGTCATCGAGATCGTAGAATACTCGATTCATAAAATGGATGAAATAAGCTGGACAAACTGAATGACATAATAAGTCATTCATAAGAACCATAACGAGTGTGGAATGCGGTAAGTGGATGCTAACTTCCGCAACTCGTAGCTAATGAAAATCGGTGGCAAGGTCGAACTAAAAAGACCCTAACACCTCTCAAAAGATTGCTTAGGAGATAATCCTAAGACAAACTCAAAAATACCGGAAAATTCTCTAACTACATGAATGAGAGAAATAACACTTTCCTCATCATGTGAGTTAAAGAATAAAATGACGCCATCAAAAATTTGAAAACGGAGTCACGAAGAAAAAATAGAAATCTGGTTAACAGATAGGAAATGTCGAAAATGAATAGTCCGCTTGGAAAAATAGGATACAGGCTTCACAATTAAGCCAATCCTTTCACAAAAGTTAATTCCGAAGCCTAAGTAGAAATCGGCTCGGAAAGAAAATTCACATAAAATAATTTTGACATCAATAAAAAGCAAATTGAGTGTTGCGGATCCACCAAATCCGGATTCGCAATCCTCAAAGAAGTTTTTAAACCCAAATATTTAAAGAAAAGGAATCGACAAGTTCTTTTGATATGAAATGATGAGATGAACTCATATCAATAGGAACTCGAGAAGGATAATCACAAAACAAGTGTAATCAAGGATTGAATAAGAAATACCTTGACCAAGAGAAGAGTTGCTAGGGGCTTGCAGCTTTCCTCCTCTCTTGCTTGGAAGCTTGGGACATGTAGATAAGTAATGACCCGAGCCTTTGCAATAACGGCAATAAAGGGCTTTCGGGCACTTAATAACATAATGGTCCGTGGAACCACAATTATAGCATTGTTTACGACTTGGGGTAGGTGCCTTGGCTACCGAAGTTTCTGGTTCCATTTTCTTCTTGCTCAGAAGTATGGGGCAGACAGAAATATGATGACTTGAATTTTTGCAATAACGACAAAAGAGTGGTTCCGGACACTCCTTTGCGTAGTGGTCCTTAGAATTACAATTGTAGCATCCTCTACAAATAGAGTTTGGAGTCTTTGCTACCAAAGTAGGTTGCTTCAACTTCTTATCAGGACAAGGGCTTTTGAACTTAATATGCCTCTTCTTAGAAATCCCAATATCACTATCAATTCCTTTACCAGCCTCTTCATGTCGAAGAGTGATATCCACAAGCTGGTTGAAAGGAACTTCAAGTTTCAAAGGTAAAACCATTTCGGGGTTCTTACACAAAGCACAGATAAACTTTTGATTCTTAGCAAGATCCAAAAGTTGTTGGGCAGGCAGGAATGCGCCATCCAGAGAAGGACTACTGGAATGACTAGCGCTAGGACTGCCAGAACTAACCATCTCTTCTTCTATAAGAAAGAAAGGAAGAAGAAGGAAGAGGTTATTCTTAGAATAAAATATCAAGCAATCTTGATAGATAAAACAAGGAACAAGAAAATAGGATGAATCGGTACGAAGACTCGAAGTAAATCCTAAAGCACGACTCCTAAGGTGGACTTAGGACGATGATCCTTGTTAAGTTATTCTACATTGTTCCGAAGTTTGGCTCTGATACCAAGCTGTGACGCCCCACCTCTATACCCACGCTAACCAAGAACACTACGATGTAGTGTTGTCAATTAGCATGGAGAATAAGGCTGTGGAGGAGCGACCATCCATGTAACTTCTTTGTGCGAGCACCGATATGTCAGATAGAATAGAATGCATATCTTTTAAGGAGGAAATCCGACATACCGATACAAACACAAAGCTATCACACGGTGGCTATATATAATCTTCGGAAACAAACATAGAAATAATCATAACATAAATCAGTCATAGACATCCATATCACAAAGGCGGAAGAAGATATGAATAAATATATAACACATGAAAGTGTCATCAGAGTAGTGGTCAGAAAGATCCACGATAATACAAAAGAATAGCATCACGTGCTATACAAAGGAATAAGTACACAACATAGAGTCTATATCTCAAAAGTGTACAACCAAAAACTACTAATCTATGTAGTTAGCCAAAAGTCAGAATAATCTTGAAGAGAAGTCAAGCAGAAGTACCTGTAATATCTCGGTCTGACCCGAGTATTATTTATAAGAAAATAATAAACGGATCAGTCTAGCTATAAATATCAGATGATATGGTATATAGTAAAAGGCATGACATGAACATGTAATAACCATAACGACATACTACGATAAGTATGTAAATGATAACCAACAAAAGATTAATCAATATCACAAGAATCTTCTCAAAGATAAAATAGGATATCATACCCTAAACTTGTATTCATAACAAGTCAATAACACATAAATTCACCAATGCACAGAGACTGATATCATATCAATGAAAATCATGAAAATTGGTGAAGCACAAAATTCCAGAAATCATCACCAGAAATCCAGAGAAACACATAAAAGGGGGAGGCCTAACACATGAACGGGAGCATGAAAACTCACCTACGCGTATCACACAGGACGAGAAGCTATCTCATGGAAGCTATCCATTAAATTTCCACACAGTAATGGCCCGAAGACCATGGGGTGCTACCCCATAAATGTGATGGCGAAACATCACAAAAGCGGGGTCTAGTCTCCCTCGCAAACAAAGAGACATCGCTCAATCGCTAGTCTAAATCACAAAAAGGATCGTCATGATCATAAGGAAGTGTCAATTACACTAAGCTAGTAAATATAAGAGTTTAGCTTCATGTCCCATAACCACTTGCTTAACTCAAATATTTGCGAACAAACTGTAGATCTCCACTAGAAAATTGTCACAAGAGTTTCAATCGAACAAGTCCATAAATTAACCGACGAAGTAAACGCAAGCGTTTCATACCACTTGTTTTGCTAAGTCGTTTAATTAGATTTTCTCATACAAATGAGGTAAAGGTTTGTATATACTAATAAATTGGAAAACGGTTTTAAGAAACGAGCTTTGATATTGAAAATAGAGTTGAAATCGTTTTGATGAAGAAGTTTTGATATTTAATACTAGTATAGAAAACCTTTATATTTTGAAGTGACAAATCATAGAAGTGATTGTAGAAACAATCAATCATAAAAATTCACATTCGAAGACGTGAATAAAATCCAAAGAAATCGATACCGAATCCATCAAAATGGATATTCCCAAAAATCCCAAAGAAAAGAAGTCATCAAAGTTGGCAATAAATGATAACAACAAGTAGGGAAGTAACACGAATCGATTAAATTTGGAAACCACGCAAAACTGGTGAAATAGGCAAAATAGCAGCAGGTCGGTCAGCCAGCTACAGGGCTCGGTCGACCGGACCCTGTTCTGAAAAAATAGTTCGGAAAGCAGGTCGGTCGACTGAGATCTGCAGCCGGTCGACCAAACCCAAAACAGAGAAGTGCTTAGCACTTTTGGAAGCAGGTCGGTCGACTGGCTACAGAGCTCGGTCGGCCGGACCTGTTTCCAGCAGTGCCCAACTTACCAAGTTCAATGGCCAAATCTCAACCAAATTGCATTTTCGCGAGCAACGGCACTAAGGATTTAAGCCTAACGACAACCCGGCCTTATAAGCTCTTCAATGCATCACAAAAATCATGATCAAAGATCAAAGTTTGGATTTTTAAAGAATTGAACTCAAAACACTAAAAATTGGAATATTCACCAAATCAATCCAAACCAAGTGCAATTGCACAAGAATAAGTGTTGGGAATTCATACCTAACAATCGAAGATAGTTATAGACTAAGATGTGAGATTAAAATCTCACCTTTGAACCCAAATCAATGAAGAAGAAGCTCGAAAGCAATGGCAAGGGCAATCACTCTTACATTCCAACTCAACAAGCTTGAATCAAAGCTTTAAAGAAGGACATTCCCAAAGTTAGGTTTAGGAATAAACTGAAATTGAAGAGGAGAAGAAGATAGAGAAGATGAAGAGGAGGCTTACCAATGGGTTCTCTTTGAATTTGGAGCTAGAAGTTGGAGTTTGCAAGAGGGACTAGGGCTAGGAGTTTCTAATTCCCTTTCTCTTCCCCCATTTTCAGTTTTGCTTGAGTGTTTGGAGAATAAGAGTGAAGGGAAGAGGAGAGGTGGACTGAGCTAGGGTAATAAGTGGGGTTATTGGGCTGAAACCCAACCCAAAGCCCTAAGTGAAAAGTGGCAAAATTCTCCTAACTCCAAACATATCGAAGTTTATACTCAAAAGGTTGCAAACGACATTTTGAACTCAATGGGGGTGGTCTCGAGTCCTAATTCAACTGTTTGCAAAAAGTAGCTTTTCGGACCAAGATCCGACGAACGACGAAATATTTAAATATAAAATCGATAAATATGCGGGTTGTTACAGTGATGGTGGAGGAGGTGATGAAGGGATGGGGTCGGAATTATGGTGGAGGCCAAGCAATAGCAATGAAACAAAGGAGAAACAAAAGAGAAATGGAAAGGAGGAAGAAAGGAAGCCATAGCTTTCTGTAAAAAAAATTCGCAAATTACTTTGAGATGAGAAGTTATTCACGTGAATTGCAAAACTAGATGGCGGCTAGGGTTTACAAAAAGAATGAATGGCTATAGATGAGTAAATGATAGGAAAACAAAAAGGCAAGAATTAAAGAGAGATAAACATATACATATAATTTATTCTTAAATGCACAATGGAAATGAGGAAATGAGATAATGAGAATATTATGTGCTTGATTTGATAAGGGAATACACGGCTAGAATAGGTAAATGGCTAGGGTTTGAAATAAAGAGGGTAGGTAAATAAAAGGCAAAAAATTAAAAAGGCACAATTTAAGGAGGAAGAATCTTGTCTAATTTTTCTTTGTTTACACGCAATGAGAAAGGCAACAAATACACAAAACAGATAACCTATATCTCTTGAAATTCCTAAGCTATTATTAAAAGTAAAATCAATCAAAAATCAAATGAATATATTCAAAGTTTATACAAATAAAATAGAAATTTTTTTAGAGAAACAAACATAGGAAATAGAAAATAAAATATAGAAAGTCATTGCGTGTAAACACTGTATTTTTATCTAATTTAAAAGTATAAGTTTAAATTCCCAATAAATCCATATTAACATTGGTGTAGATACTAATACATTAATAACTTCCCAATTCATTCAAATTTCAATTAGCAAAGTAATTAATTTCATTCTCTTACCATAAATCTATTTGTTATGAATTGAATTCCCATAAGTTATAAATAAATTTCAAATAAACTGATTTGATTCAATTCTAGTCCATTTATTAAGTCTACACTACTCTACAAACCTCGTTAATATTCATTTATCTTTCATTACATTAATATATATTCAAATATCCATCTTTCTTTTGTATTAACAATTGTTCTCAATTATATTGAATTTGTTAAATGTATACATTTATTATGATTGAATCCTCAATTAATTCATTTAGATAGGTTTCATTCTTTTATATTATCTTATGAATAAAATATGCATTTCCATTTATTTCATTACATTCACACTTTACAATTACTGTCCTTTCTCAAATTAATGAACATTTACTTACATTTAAATGTAATTGATTTCCAATTCATTTTATAGCCTAAATAGAATGTAACTTGCAATAAATGTTATCATTATCCTTATATTACATTCAAGTTTATTAAGTCCACTAATTATTATAATTGCTTACAAAATGTTTAATTCATCCAATTACCATAAACTATATACTAATTCATTTATTCATTCCACACTTACATTTATTCACTTATATTCAGTTTTATACCCACATGTAACATTTACAATTAAATTAATAGACCAATTAAATTGTAACTTACAACCGTTACTATAACTTTTATTCACCCTTTTGAATTCATTGTTCACAAACATATGTTGCCATTCTTATATACCTAATCTTTATTCGGTGGTCATTTATTTTATACTAAATCATTTATAAATTTTAATGTCTGCATTTGTTTTCTTACATAAATTTATAGCCAAGTATAACAATTTACATTACTTCAATAAATTGTAATTTCATTTCAACTGTTAATAATTAGTTTTTAAATACATTGTTACATTTCATTTTGGCATTCATTTCATTATTAGATTACAAAGTTTTTATTTCTTCTAAATTTATTTACCAAAATCTTATTAAATTGACAACTTTAATTATTGAATATTTACGGGTCGTTACAAATTTCGTCCTCGAAATTACAATAAGGTACATAACATCAAATATAATCATAGACATAAAACATACCATCAAAACAAATCAAGACAAATGTCTCTAATCCTCTCCTCTCTCCCCCAAGTGCAGTCTCTCTTGTTGTCACTCTACTGGACCTTTACTAATTTGACTATCTTGATCCTTTGCTTTTTCTCATCCTTAGCCACAATACGGACTGGTTGCCTAACAATAGTCATGCTAGTTTCACCACTAAATCTTCCAATGAAGTCAGAGTGATAGTAGTCTCTGGATCTCGAATGTAACAACCTGTGGTTTGTGAGTACCTAAAAATAAATTAAAATGGTGATTTTAATTTAATTGGAGTTATCAATAAATTTTTGGATTGGTTAATTTATTCAAAATTGGCTATTTTGGATAAATATGGAATTTTGGGCTTAATTGTAAAAATGGTGATAATTAGAAAAATAAATGTGAATTTTTGAAATTGGAGATATTGTAAAATTTTATTAGTTTAAAATCTTGGAATATTGGCTTTAAGAGTGAATTTATAATTTTAATTCATGAAAATGCAAATTTTGTGCATTTTTAGGCAAAACGGTGTTTTGTGTATTTTTAAGTGTTAAAAATATAAAAATGAAAATTTGTTGTGTTATATAATTTAATAACAGGTGTAAAAAAATTTTATAACTTGCCTTGTTCAATTTTATAAGGTTTTGTACAATCTAAATAAATGTTGCATTTTATTTCATGAGTAACACTTAGATGAATAAAACATAACTTAGAGCTCAAATTAGCTAAGTCCTAATGGATTTGGTTAGTATAGTAATTGGAACCCAATATCCAATAGCCACTTCAGAAAGTTGCATGTACGTAATTCACTTCCTCGATCTTCTCTTTTTACAAAACAAACAGAAGCTTCAAAATAGAAAACAAATGGCTGCTCCATCAACCTAGGCAAAAACTCCTCTTTTATTATCATAAACTCAAGAGAAATTAGTCTAAATACAACTACAGGTAATCACAATCCATATCCTACAATCTATTTCCACTATTTTTTGATTTTGAGAAGAAAGTTTACTGTAAATTCAGTATTTTCGATTGCATGTCTATTTGCTTCTTATCTACAGGTTCTTGAGCTTCAATCTTGCCTAAAGTCGCCATCTTTGCTTGCTAATCTACCGCTAATTGCTAAAAAGGTGAGAAATCACAAATGCTTGCTAAAACAATGAAGTCGGTAAGTTGAAATTGCTAAAATTCGTTTACTGTACGTATATTGGTTGAATATCCATCTCTGTGCTATTTGTGTTACTGTCCACCTTTGAGGCTTAATATCTTTCAATCTGGGCAGCGGATTCGTCCCGAATTTACCCGGATTGTAGTTCATGATTGGGTTAGCTTGTTTGCAAATTTTTCGACCCAGAAAATGTTATTTGATGTGCCAAAGTCGTGTTCGAAAACGGACACGGACGTTTTTGCAACCTGGGCGCAAAATCGCGCCCAGACTGGTGCATTTATTTGTCTAAGGCATTGAGCCTTGGTTTTGTTCTCCAGTGTGTTTTCTTGCCCAGGTCTGACTTTGTGGTAGTGTATCTTTTTCGTATATTGTCGGATTCTGAAAATTTCAATTGCATTTGAAATTAGAACCTTTGAACTTCATTTCTGCAAATTTTCATTTCTATCTGAATTCGTTTGCTATTTCGAAACTGCTGTCGAACTTGAACCTGCAGCATGCTGAGGTTCAGCGTTTAAAACCTTGTTTTAGTCCAACTTTGAAATGAGGCAGATTCTTCGTTTCAAATTGGATTTGAGTGATTCTTTATGCAGATTGAATTAGGAGTGTTGAATTACATTCCTGCAAATTTTCAAGACAATCAGAGTTGTTTTGCTATTTTGAAATTGCGGTCGAACTTGAACCCGCAGCATGCTGGAATTCAGCGATTTAACCTTGTTTTTAGTCCAATTTTGAAATGACGCAAATTCTTCGTTTCAAATCGGATTTGAATGATTTTTTTTTGAAAATTGAAGTAGGAATGTTGAACTATATTCCTGCAGAATTTCAAGTCATTTTGACACTGTTAACTTGTTCAAACCTACTGTTGAATATTGAGTCGCAGCTTGTTTTAAACGGATAATACTTGGTGTAATTTCCGTTATTTCGATGTTTTCTTGATATTTCCTTTTGGATTTCATATACGGGTTTTATAATGTGTTTTCAAAATGTTTTTCAAATAAACGGGCTTTTGAAATTATTATATATATATATATATTTTAAGTATAAAAATTATATACTCTATAATAAGAGAATTTCGAAGGCAATTTCTAAAGCGATTTCGAAGCGTTCCTGCTTTCACTGAGAATTGAACTCAGGACCTTCAACTTCTTCCACTTAACCTTTTTCCTAACAGCATCGTTCATCGCTTGGAAAACATGCCTCCCAAGCAGAAGAAAGATGTTAACAAGGGAAAAAACATCGCAACCACCAGTCTTCCAGATCCAGTGGTCACAGATCAAGTAAATCGTCCCCCTCCAGCAGTAGTACCAAATGAAGGACAGGCTAATCCAACCACTTCTGCCGCAGAATAGCCTGCAGCAATTACTAGGGCAGATCTAGACAGGGTTGTGGCTGAATTAACTAACCGCTTTACATCCTAGCATGAAGTCTTGGTGGACCATCTCATGTCACGCTTAAGGGATGCCGAAGAGTCCAACCGCAACACTGAATCATGGGTTGAGTCCCAGTCTAGAGGATCTCAGAGACAACAAAGATCTTCCTTCTTTGAAGGAGCTAATGGCAGAAGCAACCATGGTAGGAACCGAGATCGAGCGCAGCCCGAAGTTAGGCTTGAGGAAACGCTTGGAACTGAACCCAATGGGGGAGGTACCAGGCGGAGGCCAACTGTGGCTAAGCCGGTTGTACTGCCTAACCACGGAAACGCAAGTGAACGAGGCCGAGCTAGAGTCCAGCCCGAAGTTGGACCCGAGGAAGTGCTTAGATCAGAACCCAGCAGTGGGAGATCAAGGCAAGGGCCAACTGTAGCTGACCGTAGCATGCTCCCAGAAGACCAAAGGCAGCCACTGGAGAATATGAGGAATGATAGACGATACCATCCCTACAGGTCATCTGGACGGAATCAATCCCATAGAACAGAACCGAACTCGTTTCTATCTGCTCCAAATTCTGATGAAAGGATGACACACTTGTTCAGAGAATGCATCCAACGGGAGCAAAGGGATCGAGGGATAGGCGCTATGGTAACCAGCCCTTTTTCCCGTAATATCGAAATTGCTATAACCCCCCGAGAATGGAAGATGCCAACAATGGAACCTTACAAAAGAACCTCCGACCCCGTTGTACACTTACAGAGATACACACAACATATGCTCATGAGTGGAGCAACAGAGGGAGTACTGTGCAAATGCTTTCCACTATTCTTAGCAGATCTCACTACCTCCTGGTTCTGTCATTTACCCCAGGGATCCATCAGCTCGTGGGAAATGTTGAAAGAAAAGTTTATTAGTCAGTTCCGCATTCATGTGGAACAACCTAAGGACGCTTATTCCTTATCCAGCATCAAACAGAAACCTGGAGAGAAACTGCAGCAATACCTAACCCGATTCAATGCCGCAGCGGCCGCAGTCCAAGATGCCGATGAGAAGCTTATCCTAATGGCCCTCTGTAGTGGTGTGCACCCGGACACTAAATTTGCTAGAAGGTTGACAAAAGAAAAACCAGCTACTTTGCACGATTTCTTCCATGAAGCCGGGAAATATATGAGGCTTGAGGATGCTGCCGTTGAGGGGCAGTCAGGACAACAAAATAAGGCAACTCACAGCAACGCGCCTGCTGTGGCAAGGGACGTTCGAAGAAATGATTCCAGAGACAATGCTGGGGGCAAAAAGGGAGAAAAGCGCCTATATCGGCCAGGACTGAGATTCGACACTTATACTCCTTTGAACGAAACCGTCGAAAACATCTTCCTTGCCACCCAAGGCGAAGTTAGATACAAACGCCCACCATACAAGAAGGAATCAGATAACACGCAGAAGTCTGGAAAGTTCTGCCGCTTCCACGAATCTCATGGGCATGATACCAATGAGTGCCATCATCTCCGGGACTTGATTGAAGAACACATCAGAAGGAAGAAACTGGAACGCTATGTAAAAGGTCAGGACAGGACTCCAGCTCCTGCCAATGAGAACCCAAGGCTACTCTCACCGGGGATCGGCAGAGGAAACCGCAACACTAGCAGCTCTAGTCAAGAGAAGATAGTGGTCCATACCATCTCGGGAGGACCGCACATAGCCGACAGAAGCTGGGCAGAGATGGAAATATATGGAAAGTCGCTTAGAAACAATGAAGACTGTGTTAATTCTGTTATAGAAGAGCGCCACCCGAAGCGGAAAGAGAATCATGACATCACATTCGGTAGGCGTGACCTAGAAGGAAGGCAATACCCTCACATGTATCCCATGGTTATCTCTGCCCGGCTCGGTCCAGCCGAAGTTTTCCGAATTCTAGTAGACACTGGAAGCTCAGTAAATATCCTATTCAAACATGCATTCGACAAAATGAAACTATCAATGAAGGATGTATCTCCCTGCAATAAACCACTACACGGTTTCACTGGAGATGCGAAGATGCCCCTCGGGCAACTGACCCTCTTTGTTGAAATTGGAAGCCATCCCCGCTTTGCTGTACGGAAACAGACGTTTGTGCTAATAGAAAGCCACTCGGCCTACAACGCCTTCATAGGAAGGCCAGCCTTGTCTGACTTCCAAATTGTCCTAGCCCCATGATGCCTAAAGATGAAATTTCCAACGGACAATGGAGTAGGGGAAGTAGAAGGAGACCAGGACGTTGCTCGAGACTACTATGTGACTGAACTTCGCAACAACCACAAGAAGGATAAAGGGAAAAGTGTAGAGGTTGCCCTCTGCACAAAAAGTTTGGAAGCATAGCAACTAAAGAAAGCCCCTCCTCTTCGATATACCAGCGACCCTTTCAATGAATTAGACCCCAGGGACAAAGAGGAGGAGGCCACCGCTGAGCCTGCGGAGGCTATGGAATTTGTATCTGTAGACAAGCATGACTCGAGTAGACTATTGAAAATCGGGTCCCAACTAAAAGCTGAGTTGAAGGAGCAACTCATTGACTTTCTCCACCACAACTTGGATGTATTCGCATGGTCACATGCTGACATGACCGGAATCTCCCCTGACATAGCATGCCACGTACTAAACATTTATCCTACCAAGGCGCCCGTAAAACAAAGAAAGAGAAGTATGGGGGCAGAAAGATCAGCAGCCCTCGATGAAGAAGTAAAGAATCTACTTGCCAATGACTTCATAAGAGAAGCCATCTACCCAGAATGGATCGCCAACCCGGTACTAGTAAAGAAGGCTAATGGGAAGTGGCGAACATGCATCGACTTCTCCAACTTAAACGACGCCTGCCCAAAGGATTGCTTCCCACTTCCCCGAATCGACCAACTTGTAGACAGCACAGCCGGGCACGAACTCTTATCTTTTATGGACGCATACTCAGGATATAACCAAATTCCTATGCATGCTCCCGATCAAGACCACATTAGTTTCATCACTGACCGGGGTTTACACTGCTATAAGGTAATGCCTTTCGGACTTAAAAATGCAAGAGCCACCTACCAGCACCTCGTCAACAAGATGTTTGCAGGGCTAATAAGACAAACTATGGAAGTGTATGTGGATGACATGCTGGTAAAGTCAAGGAAAGCCGACGGTCACGTAAGCCATCTGGGCGAGATGTTTCAAGTGCTTCGCCAATATGGAATGAAACTCAATCCTCTAAAATGCTCCTTCGGAGTATCATCAGGAAAGTTCTTGGGATTCATCATCCATGCCAGAGGGATTGAAGCAAACCCTGAACAAGTCCGAGCGCTAAAAGATATCAAGATACCCTCCACTCAAAAGGAAATGCAAAGCCTGAATGGGAAAGTGGCCGCCCTAAGCCGATTCATCTCCAAAGTAACGGACAAGTGTGTCCCCTTCTTCGAAGCTCTGAAGAAAGACAAAGGAAAGTTCGAATGGACTGACGAATGCTTAACCACTTTCCTTAACTTAATCGAACACCTCCAGAAACTGCCGGTACTCTCGACTCCAAGCGAAGGCGAAGAGTTATACCTATACCTTGCTGTGTCATCTCACGCGCTAAGCGCTGCGTTGGTAAGGGAAGACAACCGCACGCAGCGGCCAGTTTACTTTGCAAGTAAGAGGTTTACAGGGGCAGAAGTCAGATATCCTAAACTTGAGAAGCTAGCATACTGTTTACTGATCACGTCACGGAAACTGCGTCACTACTTCCAGTCCCATTCCATCAAAGTTCTGACCGATCAACCACTGAGGCAGGTACTCCATCGTCCCGACACTTCCGGGCGACTACTTAAATGGTGCATTGAACCGAGTCAGTATGATATCACCTATCACCCTCGCACCGCCATTAAGGGACAAGCCATGGCCGATTTCATTGCAGAATTCACCACCAACGAAGGTAAGGAGCAATCGGAAATAGCAGAAGACATTAAGTGGAATTTCTTCGTGGATGGGGCGTCAAACGACCAAGGCTCGGGGGCAGGTGTGGTAATAGTCACCTCTAGGGGAAATAAGCTGCACTATGCTATAAGGTTGGAGTTCGCTGCCACCAACAACGATGAAGAGTATGAAGCAGTGATAGCTGGATTGGAACTTGCCTTAGAAATCGGAGCCAATTCTTTGTGTCTTCATAGCGATTCTCAACTTATTGTTAATCAAATACTAGGAGAATTCCAAGCTCGAGAAGAACGACTCATAGCATATTCAAAGAAGACCAAGTTACTTCTCAATCGATTGGACCACTACTTAGTCAGACACATCCCCCGAGAAGAGAACCGAGAGGCCGACGAATTGGCGAAACAAGCAAGCGTGAGAGACGACGCTATTTCCGGAGCGGTAACCATCTCAAGGCAACTGACCCCAAGTTTTGAGCAAGTGAATCTGATAGCTGCAACCGAAGAAGCAACTTGGATGACTCCCATCCGGGACTACTTACAAAGCGGCACACTACCCAACGGGCGTAATGAAGTCAAGAAAATCTTGAGGAAAGCTTCCCGCTACACCATACAAGAGGACATCCTCTATCGGCGTGGATTCTCTAACCCCTTATTAAGGTGTGTCGCCGGAAAGAAAGCCAAGGAAATCCTATCCAACATTCATCAAGGAAGCTGCGGAGATCACACCGGAGGGCAAACTTTAGCAAGAAAGATACTCCGATATGGATATTTCTGGCCTACCTTAAGCAAGGACGCCTTAGATTTCGTCAAAAAATGTGACAGATGCCAGAAGTTTGCTAAGATTCCGCGGCTACCAACAACCGAGATTACTCAAATGAACAGCCATTGGCCCTTTGCAGTATGGGGAATTGACTTAATCGGCGAACTACCAATGGGCCGAGGTGGGGCCAAATATGCTATAGTGGCAGTCGACTATTTCACCAAATGGGTGGAAGCAGAACCTCTGAATAAAGTATCTTCAGCAAAAGTTATTAACTTCTTGATCAAAAATGTTCTGTGCAGGTACGGAGTCCCATTCAAAATCATATCAGACAATGGACTTCAGTTTGACAGCAAAGAATTCGCCAACTGGTGCCGAGAGCACGGAATTCACAAAAGCTTCTCATCCGTAGCGTATCCCCAGGCAAACAGACAAGTCGAAGCCATCAACAAAATTATGAAAACTCTAATAAAAAAGAAACTCGAAAAGTCAAAGGGCGCTTGGGTGGATGAACTCCCTACGGCACTGTGGGCCTATCGCACATCTTTCAGAACCTCGACAGGGCATACTCCTTTCTCTTTGGCATATGGATCGGAGGCTATGCTCCTAGTTGAAACCATCGTGCCTTCCCACCGTAGGATCCACTATAACCCAGAAGAGAACGAAGAACTCCTTCACATGTCTTTGGATCTAGTTGAGGAGAGAAGAAATGATGCAGTCCTTAAAGCAGCAGCCCACAAGCAAAAAGTGGCGGCACAATACAACTCCAAAGTCAAGCATCGTACCTTACAAGAAAGGGACCTTGTCCTCGAGCGAATCTTCCCTCACCCCGGAGCACTATATCCAATCTGGGATGGACCATATGTAATTCATAAAGATCTCCACAATGGAGCTTATATTTTGTCAACAGTGGACAGAGAGGTGTTCCAGAGGGCATGGAACATCCAACACCTCCGTCGATACTTTTCTTAACTTGTACTGCCCATATGAAGTGAATTAACAAAGAGAATCAGTGGACGTAGGCATTTTCATGCCGAACCACTTTAAAAAACCTTGTCTCTTTTTTAACTTGTTCCTTTATATCTTGGCTGCTTGTTAACTTTATCCTTTTCTGTTGAACAAAATCTTATGCGTATAGCATTTCCATTCAAAGCACTCCACAGCGCAACTTCATCTGGACAAGACCTAACAGGTACTATGCGAATCTATACCCTCGCCAATGAGACACTTTTGCTCCGGCATCCCTCTGCTGCGGGTTAACTCATTGCTCGCGACGACCCTTAAAGCCAACTGTAATGAGCCAATTATAAGCCACCGAGAAGGCCGACTATAGCCGAGGCAGCTCATTACGGCGTTCGGCTCGCCGACAACTGTGAACCGACTATAAGCCCCAACATAATGTGTGGCCAGCCAGGGGCAGTTCACGGTTGACGATCGGCACCCACGCTAGCCGGCCACAGTAAATCGAATAATACCCACGATTACGGGCCATAATGGCCCGTGTAGTTACTGTGCGCGATCTCGGCTCCGATGTGTCTTAAGTGCGGCTGTGGTAAAAAAGAATTAACTCCCCGCGGAGGCGTAAGATGG